>JBCFYV010000935.1:42227675-43604268 GCA_039000515.1 Timema cristinae | reverse complement strand
AAAAGTTTTGACAAAATTCCAGAACACCCTCTACATATATTCAAGATCTGTTGATATTAGCATGTGCAGAAAACTTAACTCTATGTTGCTACTGGATAAATATTTGATTAATTTTGCCAAAAAATGTATATTCTATTAAAACTGTAAAAATACTTGCGTTCCCTTCTGCCGCACCTTAAGGGTATATAAAAGTGTGCTGCCCTGTTAAAAAACTGACTGAAACTGAAACATGGACATAAAAAGTAGAGTGGTTCACCATTCGTGGATCTTGAATGTTCATAATCTGTAGAAATGTGTTTACCATCCCGCCTACCTGCACACACATAAAAACAATTATTGATAAACATGAACTACCATTTAGATCATATTTAACATTAATACTACAATTTATTACAAGCCTTTCCGGGATGGGTTGAGCCTCTTGGAGTAGAAAAAATGTATGTCTTTAAGAATAATAAATACATTTAAGATTGATTGTAAAAACTGTTGGAATGATTGGTTTTTGTTATAATAGACATATCATAAGCTCTAAGAACATTTCCCGATGTTCAACCACAGACGGTGGGGGTAAGGGGGCAGTATCCCTCCCTCCGTCACGTATCAGATTGTTTAAAATTATAATACTAATAACCATTATTACAGTTTTATTCGTTTAATATGTGATAATACTAAATACATGATGGCATAAACTAACAATATACTAAAATGATATCGATATTTACAACAAAAATATGTTTGTATTACCTAAAAGGTTCTCCAATGGTACATTTGTAATAACATCGAGGTATAGTTAAGACAGTATTTTTGATAATATCTCATATCACAGTAAGGTTCAGGTACAAATGTAAATTCATTGTAATGTGAGAGTAACCTATATATGATTGGTCAAATGGGGAGCTGGTAGATGAGAAAACATATCAAAGATATAATAATTCTAACAAGCTATGCTTACCCTGGTAGCATTCGACGCCACGCCACTGATACAACCATTTCCTCCCTTACTGGACGTCAATTTACGGTGTAGGTCCCTAGTAATACCTACATTTAGGTCACGCCTCCTCAATATATGTTTATTCCGAACCCTAGGTTCGCTCTCGCTCAACTGCAAAAAGAATATATATTTATCACCACATTCTACACCTGTTGAAGCTATACTCATATATTATAATTATTCTAATGGGGTAGGGATGAGGAAGGAAGCAGTTTAGAGGTAATCTACCAGCGTTTGTGTAGAAGAAGAATGGTGACACATTTAGAAAAACACCACCCTATATAGACAAGACCTAGATTCGAACTCCGATATCCCCGTCAGCAGCATACTAGTCCAACTCGAGAGTGAAGCCTTAGACCATTCGGCCACTGAAGTGGGTTAAGAATATTATCGATAGGCCCTATGGTGCAATTTACAATACTTTCTTTAGACGGGTAGATGCAGCTATTTAATGTTAGCCTCCCTCAACTTTAGCACTTAAGTTACGGGAGATGCAGGGGACGCGAGAAAAGGTAAGTGCTTTTGTAGTTTTATGACCCTTTTTTTTGGTCGAAATAAATCAAATATTGCTCCTATATAAATATAGGATTAAATTGTCTTCAGATGGTGATACCAACAGTTTTTGGATATTTATCATAGGAATTATCTAAAAAACCCTTTTAAATGAAGAGAAAAAGTTTTCATGAAATTTAAGGACACCTTTGACAGATATTCAACAGTTACTGTTGAAGTCACCATGCAAAGAAAATTAAATTTTATGTTTTTATAGAAATTATATTTGTTTTTATTTTGAACAAAACAATGTTTTTCTAGAAACTCTGCAAAAACACTGACCTTTCCTTGCGTTCCCTACATCCTCACCTTTATATAGCGTGTTTAAGTTGTAAGCACTTTGTAAGTCGAATGGACTCATACTAAGGCGTCATTCTCTAAAATAGAATGGACTGCTAATGATTGCCATACAAATCATAGAGTTAGGGTAGTTGGATTATTTTATGACCTATATACACTCGTATTTTGAGTATAGCAAAATAATGCCAGGCAAATTTATTTTAAATTCAAATTGATAGTTGTATTTTTTTATACCCGCCTCTGTGGCGTAGTTGGCTAACGTGCCAGTCGTGTTTAGCTCGACCGCCGAGGACGGGAGATCGAGGTTCTAATCTCGGTCGGGTGAAATGGGGGTGGTTTTTCATAAATGGTTTTCCACTCTCCCTCCACGCAAATTCGGGTTCACGTCCTTTAATTCAACCTTCCCAATTCCTAATCCATTAGCGTAATTAGTACTTAGAGCGTATAACTCGAACGGGTAGTAAGACGCGGTGCTCAAATATAAAAAAGATTTTTTTTATTGTATAGCATATATAAATGGAAGGGACATAACATCCAGTTTGATTGCCGAAATAATAAATTATTTTGTTGGAACAGAGCGTTGCCCAGGGTACACCTTAGGAGGTTGTCTACACGTGTTAACCGCTATCCGATGATGTGATGATAGTATTATTATTATTATTATTATTATTATTATTAGCACCGCGTCTTACTACCCATTCGGGTTATACTCACTTACGCTAATGTGTAATGGTAGGGTGATTGTGAGATGAAATGAAGGACCTACAGTTTAACGTGGAATCCGAACCACGGTGGAGGCCTGGCATTCCCCACATTCACAAGATGTCTTGTCAGAGGTGAAGGAAGGGTTTGGAAATCAGATAAATGTGTGCCGGGACCAAGGATTGAACCCCGGCCGCCAGCGCAGAAGTCTGACACCTTACTCCTAGACCGCCAGGTCACCCTCTGATGATAGTAATTATGAAGTTATAGAGCCGGTTTGAGTCTTAACTTAACTTAAGCCTACTTACACAAACCCCGGTAACCTTAGGAATCATTCCCCTTAAGGAAAAACACCCGATGTATTAGACAGGAATTGAACACGGGAACCATAGATTCCTTGCCAGGTGCACTGACCACTATACCACGGGGCCGACTAGTTGTGAATTAAAACACACATAAGTTTATAATATGTTTTCATCTAAGCTTGAGAAATATTTTGTTAGCGGGAATCGGGAGGGTGGGGTTTGGGGGGAAGATAAAAAAACTTTATCTTTTGACATCTATGTACATTTAAAATTTAATATTTTCCCTTAAATGTATTATTTTTATTATTATTAGAATGAAACCTTAATAAAAGGCATTTTGAGCTCATTATTCTTTTCTTAGAAGTAGACATAATAATATCCCTTAAGATTTACAACCCTTATGAGTTTTACTTCTTAAATTTCTTAAGTATTTAGAACTTTTTTTAAATGTTTTTAATTCTAGTTTAAAAGAATCCATAATGTTCTATGTTTTTCAAAATTAAAGCATTCATCTCTTCTTCACCCCTTCATAAATCATACGATTGTAAATGAGTGAAACATGAGAAGTTGGTGTCCGAGGCACAAGCCGGCATTTAAGGGAGAGGTTTTTTTTTCTGTAGAAAATGATGGGGTTAGAAGGTTTTAAATCTTCTACCCTGGAAAAAAAATCATTATAGTTTTCTAGGAAGGGGATGTCAGGGCCTAGGGTGCGGCTTAGAAGTTAGTTTGCTTGAAGGATATGCACCAATTTTTGTATAAATAGAACAAGTTCCAACAATATATATATATATATATATATATGCCATTGAGCTCGACTACACTTCTAGAACGTAGGGATCTAGGTTAAATCCTAACTGTATATATTAGGCATGACTTTCCACAGTGGTTAGCCATCCTACTCTACAGGTGGATTTTCACCCATTTACTTAATTACTCTTATACATATAGTGGTCTACGATCAAAATATGTCATCTACTAATTTATCTGCCAATAATACATGAAGTGCTACAAAAAAAAATAGGATCACTGTTTTAGTTAATTTTAGCTAACCATTAATTTTTTTAGCATTATTATTTTAGTTTAATTGGAATGTTTAACGTACACTTATAACCCACAGGATAAAATCAGACTACGATCTACATATTAAATTAACCTAAGAGGATGCACCCAGCCCTAGTGACAGAAATTGCGATCTCCGAGCTATCAGATTAAACCATCTACACATATTAGATTTTTCAAAGACACCATCTGGGATCGAACTATCCTATTCTAGTCCTAAATTTAAGGTTTCTAAGCACTGGATCACTGAGATGGTTCAACCATTAGTTAAGAAATCTTGCCCCTTGTTCCGCTCATACAAGCAGCGTAGCGGTACTGGGGTTGTAACCCTAGACTTGCCTCACAGGGGTTGGAGGAAGAGTACCATTATTTAGGTAGAGAATGGTCCGCGTCTGTCCTGGCCCACCCTGATTGAGTACGGTCCGCTAAGAGGCGTGGTCCACACTCGACCCTCGCATCGCGGGCCACTGACTAGAAACCTCCTTCATGCTAAAAGGGTCGCTTCTCACAAGGGTTTGGCTTCTTACTACAACAACCCTTTAACTCCACATTATATGAAGCTACAAAATCGAGACCAACATTCATGAGCAAAATAACCTCTAATTTGAATTTATTGAAACAAATTTAAATCAACTAATAAATGTCTTATACTAATATTTGTCCTTTTACTGACATTCATAAATACCCTAAAACGTTCCGTGTTCATATGATTATAGAACATATTTTTTAGTCAATTTGACAAGTCAGTTTACATTTCTGTCGAAGTGACCTATTAACAAGGTTGATGAGTACAAAGCTCTTTTTAAATTAGTTTTTTATGCTCCAGAAAAGTCAAACGTTACCGTGAAGAGACTATAGCAGGTATCGGCCATGTTAGAGAGCATTGAACACCACCCGGAACCCAGGTTGGAATGGAGTCTTAGTATCCAAGAGATGTGAAAGTTTAGGAGTTCACTAGAAATTTGATCTCCAGCGAGAACGTCCGAACATTTGCCTGTAACAAACGATCATAATTAACGGACATAAGTGTCACAGACACATGATTTAAAACATTGACATTTTTTGATTGAAAAAACTTTTAATTTCTATAGGATTTTTTTATAGCTACCTTTAAGGCGAGATGGAATGAAAATCACGTTGAGTATTTTTTGCAATTTTTATAACAAGACATTTTTAGACCAAATAAATTAAATCTCGCTTGCCCATGTTTGTTCTACAAATGGCAATTTCAACAGTTTTGAAATATCTGCCATACGCATAGTGGCATTTGAATACTGTACACGGTGACCTGGTGGTCTAGGGGTAAGGTGTCAGACTTCTGTGCTGGCGGCCGGGGTTCAATCCTCGGTCCCGGCACAGATTTATCTGATTTCCAAACCCTTCCTTCACCTCTGACAAGACATGTGGGGAATGCCAGGCCTCCACCGTGGTTCGGATTCCACGTTAAACTGTAGGTCCTTCATTTCATCTCACAATCACCCTACCATTACAAATTAGCGTAAGTGCGTATAACCCGAACGGGTAGTAAGACGCGGTGCTAATAATAATAATACTGTACACATTTTTCAAATAAAGTTAAACAATGCAGTCCAAAACCCGTGATGCTCGTGACAAATATTCAAGAACTGTTGAAATTACTATGTGTATAAAATCACTAATAGTATATTATAAACAATATTTTGTTTATTTTTGACAACAAGAGTTTTTTTTGTTTGCAACTAAGGTTGTAAAAGTACTGGTTTTAATTCATCCCACTCTAAGGGTTCTAAGTAATACATATGTTCTTTTTTTTTAAATTGTGAGTTAACTTAGGGCCAAACGACTTTTTTAAAGTAGGATATATTAAACGGAATATAAATATAGTTTCCAAAGCTTATAGGAATATATTAAAACCAGGTAATCTCCATTTACGATGAAAGTTAGTAAGCATATATTACTATACCACTATAATTATAGCTATAACAAATACATATTATAATTTTTTTTTAATATTTGACATACTTTTTTTGTGTGTTTAAACATAGTAATTGAATTAAGTTAACAATCCTTTTCTTTTCATTAGTACGCTTTGCACCATATTTAATAACTTCTATAAGCAGTAGGACAAGATTTCCTTGACCCCTTCGATACCGGCATGCAAGTCTATCGTGAGCCTGGAGCCTTAGAAATCACAACCACCGGTGAGGGTAGAAATAAATAAATATATATATTTTTAATTTGAATTTTGGGTGTTTCTACCCTCATATATTTAGAACCATGAATGTACTTATAATTTTATAGTCCTCTCTGGGATTTTAAAAGTCATCGCTAACATTTTTTTCAGTTCACCCTTCGTCCGCCTGTTCAATGTAAAACGTCAGTGTGTCAAAGATAGATTTGTGAGGGAAATGCCATTCTAAGTCATGTGGCGGCATCATAAACCAGATTTTTCGAGTTTTAAGGGGTTGTTGGGTCCAAGGCCATAAGGGTGTTCATTGTAAGGATACCATCATTTATTTTTTATTTTTTTATTTTCCAAAAGCTCTCCTTTGAAACTATTATAAGACAATCATATGTGTCCCATTAGGTTTGTCTGAAATAGTTTCCTTTTTAAGATGTTAACCTAATTAGTTGGGTTGTACTCTGAAATTGAACGAAAAATACGTGAAAGCAAACATTTTTTTCTGTCTATGTGGAATGTAATCGATTATTCTGTCTGTCCAATTGTATTTGTTTGGGTGTTACATTTTTTTTTTAACTTCAGGAATGATTTAAACCAAATTAACTAACATGAAACATAGACTACACTTTTGCACCTTTTTGTGGGAGTGTATTTAATAGAAACTAATAAAATTGTCCGCATCAGTGGGCACGCAGGTAAATACATCAGTCTCGTTTATCCGGGTTTGCATTTGACGGAAATGTCTGGTCTCGAATCCCAGTCTGCTAAACTGAGTTTTTCTTACTCGTCATTCCCCACTAAGTGGAATGTGGATAGCTCGAACTGGTAGTAAAAGATGCAACTCACTTAAGTACTATAATATATCAATTTTATAAAACATTTCTAAAATTCTCTACACTCTCTCATAATAATACTGTTGGGTGGTAGGTTTTTATTCCTTTAAACTCCTCAGTACTATTTTGTTTTGCTCTACACCAACTGGAAATATTCTTTTGACATAAAAAGTGGATTCTTGCCCACTTAACGCAATCAGGCTTAGCGTCAAAGATATTATTGTCCACTGTCTTTTTTTTTATGAATTGGGGAATTTATCAACACACGACATACAAACCATCTTAATAACAGATAGGAAAGTACTTTTAAAACTAAACACACAATCTTAGCGCCTAGGTATTTACTAAATGAATCACAGGACGAGGTCATAACTCAAAAGTTAATATCTCCTTCGGCATTTACAAGAATCGAACCAAAGTTATCTAAACATTCTCTTTTGTAATATGGTTTATGAATTTTATTCAAAATACTTAATTAGCTCATATTATATACTAGTATTTATTTACATGTTTACACGGAAAGAGATATTTTATAAGTAGCTTACGAAAGAGTAGCGTTACAAAATTGTTGTTGGCTACACCACCAGTCCAACAGTACATAAATAATCTCACTGTAAGCGATCACATTATGAATTATGAATAATATTTAACATTAAATTTAGGTTCGCCCATTGCTTGAGTATAGTTTATAGTTTTCCATATGAATAGTTGTGAGAAAAAGGGATGTTTTTAAACTCAAATCTCTATATTACCTAAGGCTAGACTGAATCACACAATAATTATATTTGAGCTTAGGCCTAATGATCAGTTAAAGGATCTGACATATTCCTAAAACCGTTACCGAATGTATAGTACGCGCAAATTTTCAGATTATATTGATTAGTTCGTTCAAAATCAAATAAGAAAAATGACTGATTAAAAAAAGTTAGGATAAATTAAAGATTGAAAGGTTAATCAATTTAAATTATAGAAATGCAGGTAATAAAGTTTTTCAATATACCCCAATATTTGAGTTCCATTTTATTATTTTATTTTAAAGAAGAAAAATACTTTTAAATGAAATTTATTAAAAAAAGAAGAATATCTTATTATATTAACCATGAGCGTTGTAAATTTAAAAATGAGAACTACCCATGATAAAGCGCCCTTTAGTAAGAGGTGCACTACACCACTAAAACAAACAAACGAAACGTTTGTTTTATATACTATGTTGTAAAATGTATGAATAGTATTGAATCTTAAATAATGTGCAATTTAAACACGAAGCAATTTTTATACAATACAGCTGCTTTACCTTATTCACTATCCTAAACTCATACACAATCAATATAAAATAAATAACATTGTTTCAAATATGTTTATATAACAGCAATAGGGTATAGTATTAGGCTTAGGACAATTAGTTTTGTTTAAATTTTATAAATTTATAAATCTTTTGTTTGGAAGTGTAATTCACCTAAAAATAATATCCGTATTTTATTCAAAATCACGATTTATATAAATTATAATTTTACTACACATTTTATTATTTTCTTTTCAAAGTCTATGTTTTTGTTGATGGTAAATAACGTAGTTACACTATTTTATTTCAAAAGGAAATAAAAAATTTAACACCTGTGAATAGTTTAAACTTATAATTTGATTGAAGGAAAATTTTTGTTTCATAAAAAATATTTGAATACAACATGTTGGCGTGTGTGAATGCACATGGAGGAACCTTCTGCGTTGAGGTTGGGGCTTTTTTTTATATCAAGGTTGATATCTAATTTTGAACATTTACCATAACTAAGTTATGTAGCGTGATATTAAAAAAATAACATTACATATATTAATTTATTTACAGCCTTAAGTATAAACAATTTTGATAGTGTAGGCCCTATCAATACTAGTGTGTAATTACTTAAGGAAGCACTTCCGACTCATGGTTACTTCACAATTTTTTTTATATATTCTATAGCCACACACAATTTGGTCAGAGAGTTCGTAATCATCCTGCATAACTATAGTTTATTCTTTAAATTTAAAATTGCTCGGTAGATTTTATGTTAGCACTAAACATCAAAATGTACACAGAATTTATAACTGTTACTACTATTGGACACACACACAATACAAATAAATACATGTATAGAATAGTAGCCATCGTGCAAAGTATATAAAATATCCTCTCCAAAGTACAAAAAAGACTTCATTTAATCGTTTACAAACTAAAATAATATCCTTAAACGACAGGCAAGAATTATTCAAATATGAACCCTCATAATTTTAACAAAAAAATTATTCACACAATGAATTTATCATCAAGTGAATATGAAGAAAGAAATTCCTCTAGTAAATAATAGTTGAAGATATATCTACTTAATACAAAGTGACAGATACGCTCACATCGTATTAGAAGGAGAAATAGTACCGCACCTATTGAATCAAATGATGAATAATATTACATCGTTTTGAACATGAATTATAGCGCATAAAATACATTGTAGCGTTTAATAATACCTGTAATAAATCGTATATGCTGCTATAAACATATGTGATGTTCCCAAAGAGTTAACTGGTTACTTAGCAGTAGGGGATAGGTTAAGAGTAAAGATGATTACCCAGCCATTGAAACTATGCAACAGAGTGTTCATATCATGGTCTTGATAATAAACTTAAGTGACCCTTACTTTTGAAAAGGAAGGAACTTAATTTATGTCTTTTAGAACCATAATCACTTTAAAAGAAATACAAATACTCAACTTATGCATGGAATCAAAAGAAATAGAGATAATAAACGAGGGAACAACGGTAAGTTGACATGGATTCTTGCCATAATGTTTAGAAATTATGAAATCACCAGCGCCAATAAAATAAAACAAGTTTGAGAAAATAGAAAACAGTTTTTTGACCATATTGTTTTAAACCATTACAATTTCTTAGAATATAAGTTTTGTTGTAAGCTTGAATTTACCAATATTACTGTTGGTAAGCCATGTATCCAAATATAGTAAACATTTTCAAAAAATATAAGTAAGTGAATGCTATAAAAATCCTAAAAATATATATAATATTCTTTAAATGTGGCTGTAACAGTAATTAAATATAATAGCTTGGCTACTTAATTCATTCTCAAAAAATATAGTCACGAATTGTGTGTATATATATATATATATATATATATATATATATAATTTTATTCTTGGCAGATAAAACAGTCATTCTATATTAAAAGTGTTTTATTTATATCTATCTATCTATTTATATATATCTATTTATTTATCTATTTATCTATCTATATACCTAAATAATCATACTAACACTCTAAAGCTGTCTGCACGTTCGTTTCTCTGTGTCTGTTTCGAGTACACTCAAAAAGTACTCATCAGATTGAAATGGAACTTCTTCTGTTGTACTTCTTATCTTTGAGAATAAATGACAAACTACATACCATCACGTTATCTCATCAGCGAGGAAAGAAATATCTAAAAAACCTACACTTATACTTAGGACTGCGTATTACTACCCGTTCGGGTTAAACGCTTAAGGACTTATTATGCTAATGGGCTAGAAATTGAGAAGGTTGAATATATAGAAAATGAACCCGCATTTGCATGAAGGTAAACTGGAAAACCATTTAGGAAATACCATCCCATTTCACCCAGACGTGATTCGAACCTCGATCTCTCCGTCCTAGGTAGTCTAGCTCAACACTAAACTAGCACGTTAGCTAACTACGCCATCGAGGTGGGTAAAACCGACCGTTAGTGAGGTTACATTGGCGTTTAAAATCCTTAGAAATTCAGTTAATATACTAATTTTTAATGTATAAATCTTCTTTGTAAGTCTCGTTAGCAAAGAGGGGCTTGGAAATATCAACAAACCTATTATAAATCTTTTTATCAACGATTGTTTTTGAGATATGTTTTCAGTAGTTTTTATGAATTCACATTAAAAGGTGAATATTGTTTATTTCACTAATGAAAAAACACACGAGTAAACTAATAAACCATGCATAAAGTAGAGTGTACAATTTATAGTTAAAATACAATTATTTATAAATGAGTTAATATAGTGACTAAAGTCTAAAGTAAATAATGCAAATGTCTCTTTTATTGTTCATTGCAAGGGTGCCTTCACGTAAGAAATCCACTGTTAACGTTATTCAATTTGCGTCTTAAATTAAGATTTGTTTTCAGTTATTTGTATAATTTTGCGTCTAAATAATTGTGGATATTTAATTTTGTTTCTTTGATAAAAAAAAATTCCATACTATTTCTGTTGGTGTTCATTTCAACAGTGCCTTCACTCAAGTTAGTTTGCTTCCATTTGCATCTTAATCTTACGTATTGTTTCAGTTTTTATTATGGCACTCCGTGTAAATTGTGTTTATTTAGTTTTGTTTTTTGGTGATAGATTTAAACTATATGTTTTAATATTGATTGCAACAGTGCCTCCAAGTAAGATA
Organism: Timema cristinae; assembly: GCA_039000515.1. NCBI lineage: Eukaryota > Metazoa > Arthropoda > Insecta > Phasmatodea > Timematidae > Timema > Timema cristinae. The sequence continues at coordinate 43,592,918 of JBCFYV010000935.1, read as the reverse complement.
GCACTTTAATGTGCTTGCATTTGCGTCTTAAATCTAGGTAAACTATTTTTAGTCATTTTATTGTAATACATATGTTTTAGTATAGTAGTATACACATTTTTAATGTGCTTGCATTTTATTCTTAAATCTAGTTTTTTGTTCAATTGTTCTAAATTAATAAATATCAACTATTTATTTTGGTGTTCATTGCAACGGTGCCTCCACATTAGATGGCATTTTAGTGTGCTTAAGTATGTATCTTAAATGTATATATTTTTTCAGTTATTTTATAATTTTGCATGTAAATTGTGTTTATTTAGTTTTGTTCCTTTGATAAGAAACTAACACAGTTTCTTTAAATGCTCATTGCACCAATTATCCCACGTATTAGAGCCAATGTTAACGTAATTGCACTCACGTCTTTAAAAAATCAGTTTATTTATAGTTTTGCGTGTCAATAATGTTTATTTGGTTTTGTTTATTTGATAGTAGAGTTAAACCATTTATTTGTGTGTTCACTGCAGAAATGCCTCCACCTAAGAGTCACTGTTAGCGTGCTTGCATTTGTGTCTTAAATTTAGTCATTTTATGCTGGGGCTGGTGAATTAGGTTTATTTAGGTTTGTTTATTGTACCAAATCAACAGCACAATTATTTTTGGTGTGATAGGGCGCTTACTATAGAGTTCTTTTCTTCAATTTATTAAATTTAATTTCTTAGATAATAAATCTAACATAATTCCTAAGGTGTGTATGTGCATTAAAATTTTGTGGAGTTTTTATTTTTTATCGCTAGTATGAACGATAAGAATACTAAATGATTTAATTTTAGAATGTTTGTATGTCTGTTTGTTGCCAGTGAACTCAAAACGCTTTCATCGAATCGAGACGGGACCTCTTCTCTTGTACGCCATATTTTGCATGGATCACGATAAACTTCATACTTATCTTATCAGCGAGCGAAGTAGTGTTTAGAAAACCGGGTGTAAGCAGTGAAAATTTGTCGCAGCTGGTATTGCGGGTACAGAAAATAGCAAATGATATGAGCACGGGTGTGGAAGGGGAGAAGTTGGGGTTTAGTCCGTGTTTATTCCTGAATCTTCATACGCACATAAAACACTCCTTTGAAATAGGTTTAATTCTTTTTCGCTATTTGAAGTTGTCGAATGTGTTGATGCGTCGTTTAATGTGAGCGAAGCCACAAGCAAATGCTAGTATCAAATAAATATTAATGATATTTTAAATTAATTACATAAAGATATCATGTACGCAATAGCATATATATTTTGTAATAAACTATTTTCGAAAATGTGAGTTTTCTAATTTATTAAACTATGAAACATTTCAAACAATAATAATAAATAAAATTGAATATCTTATACGTGCTTAGTTTTGAAATGTGTTAATTATTTTATTTATTTATTCTTTATCAAAGAGTTTATATAGGTCCCACTGTACAATTTTAATAATTTTAGTAATTTCACTGGTATTTAAATATAAGATGCTTAAAAAATAATCTGATTTGTATAAATTGAAAATAATAATTGCATTTAACTACATTTGAGAGTTCAATCAAATTGTTAGGTGTTTATTTGACTAATGGAATAAGCCATTCATTTTGTTTACCCGAAAACAATCATGTTATCCGAAACGAACGTTTGAAACTTTGACACCATATTCTACTTAAGTGTAATTTAACGCTTCTAAAGAACAAATGTAATCAAATCTTCATGAAATTAAATACTACTAAACCCCAAGAAACAATTGAGAATCGGTTTAGTGTGCTAATAAAATAATTTAGCAATTAAATCTTTGGATGATATTTCCTTTTGAACGGTATTCAATACAAAATGTTAAGTGATATATGTATACATTATTATAACTTATTTATTTAAAAATTATAGACATACTTATATCAATTTGTGGAAGGTTAATTATGAATGGTATTTTTCCCGGCAGCTTTATCCAAAAGAAAGTCCACGCAGGTAAGTTTTAAGCTGGTTTATAATTTAAAAATAAAATTATCATCATTATTTAGTTCTTCTTCTATATATTAATGAAATAGTTTGTCTCTTTGTCACGAGCATTGCACGATATCTACTGCAGGCAGAGGGCTGAAATTTTAAAATTAGTAGCTCATGTGTATGAAAATGTACATCTGAATGCTAAAATTTTATAATTTTTTTATTTTTAAAAATTAATTAAAAGCCGCGTTGTCAGTAATAAAATGAAGGATTTGTATGGTATTATAAGCATAGCAAAGCTTTGCTAGGGGTAACAGCGCAATTTTTTGCCGGGTATTTCTGCTAGAGTCATATAAGCCTATAATTATTCACTTTTAAATAGAATATATATTTTATTTTTATAAATAGAAATTATTAGGTATCTAAGGTCAATGGTTTTAAGTTCATTTATATCACTAAAAGTAGGACATATTTTATGATTAAATTGCAGAAAAGTTCATATTTCAGACAACAGTGTATTTTCGATAGGAATATCTTGATTATAATAATATTTCAACTCTATTGCTTGGGCTCTATTTCACTCTCATATTATTATATTATATATATATATATATATATACCTATTATAATAGATGTAGGTTTACATATACTACGCATATATATGGTTAGTATTAAAACGCAAAATAAAATGCATGCAGGTTTATATAAAATTCATATAGGCCTATATATATATATATATATATTATATATATTATTATTATTAGCACCACGTCTTACTACCCGTTCGGGTTATACGCACTTACGCTAATGTGTAATGGTAGGGTGATTGTGAGATGAAATGGAGGACTTACAGTTTAACGTGGAATCCGAACCACGGTGGAGGCCTGGCATTCCCCACATTCACAAGATGTCTTGTCAGAGTACATATATATATATATATATATATATATATATATATAGATTGGAGTATATTATATTATATTATATGGCTTCCCCATTGGCTTAACCAATATCGGGTTGCTTTCTTATAGGGACAATATTTTATTGAAATACGCCTTTTTATAGAACATACCTACATAGTTTCTGAATGAACAAATAATCCTGACTTTGAAAAAGTATGATCGTCAAATTTGGAGTATCCTATGAATTCAGTTAAAAAAAAGTAATTATTATTGCGAGCACAGAAATATAAAACTAACACTACTATGGACTCAGAAATGACATTAAGAAAATTAAGTCCCTACATTAGTAAAACTAATCTATACATCAAGATAAATATACATTTTTTAATAGCGTTTACTTACTTATCAGAATTCTTTATTTCGACAACATTATGGCTACTTTTTTCTCAGTTCGATATATGACACTGCCCATTTGGGATGTCAACATCTGATAATATATAAATTAAAGTCATTCGTTAAGAAAGGTGACTAAGAAAATGCACCTTAATTCGCTTGGGGAAACGATTTAAAAAACGATTACTAAAACAGCTCCCTTAGTTAAGAGAACAAAGTACGAACCATTACTAAACAATCTTTGCCAATCCAAAGTTATTACGGCTTTGTTGGTCCTGTTTCCCAAATATATTCAAATATTTTTCCAAACAAATTCCAAAGAATAGTCATTGGTTTTGTGAATAGACTTTTTATCTGTGGTACCTATTGGACCAACTGATTACATGAGCACATGATTTACAAAAAAATTTCATTCTAGAACAGATAATAAAACCCAGATTTTCAGCCATTAATTCATTAATGTGAAAAGGGAAACACCCAATTTCACTAAGAATACATTTTCCGGCCATGCCAGGAATCGAACCCGGGACTCTAAACTCAGTAGACAGATATGCTACCGACTGAGCTAGGGTGTCGGAAGAATCACGTAAAACAACCGGTTAGGACTACTCGCGGATAGTAACTAATGATAAAGGTAAACTTGAGATGAAAAGTACCTGCATTTACTTGAGGGAAGAGTGGTAAACCAGCCAAGAAAAAACATGCTTAGCTGATCTGACATGAGATTCGAGCCCCGACCTCCCCATCACCTACAATCCAGTCTAATGCGAGAGTGACAGCTTAGACCAGCCAACCTTTGAAGCTGTTCTAGAGAAGACAATGACAAGTTTTTAACCACCGTGTTTCAATCAGACAGAGATACAGAAATTCATTTTCTCGGGTCATAAAAAGTTAGCACAAGTTGTTCTCAATCTTCTCTCCTAAGATATTAGGGTGCCTAGCAGCGTTGTGATATTCTTGGTTCGTTAATCTTTACGAGAACTATATTTTCACGTCCCGATGATCCAAGTTTTAAGATGATGATTGAGCGTCGAGACCAAAAAGGGCGTCGGTTCAGTAAGTCGTATCGACGCGTTTTGTTTGACTTCAATTTCGGTATTCAAGATTAATCTGTTGAGTTTATTTATTTAATTAGAGGTATTTAATTATTTATGAACAGATTGAGTACATCAGTATAAGACTTACAAACTAACTTAAGTCTGTTACAGACACAAAATTCAATCCCTGGGAAGCCTTAGTTTTTTGTTTATGTTTTTAATTGAACTTAGGGCCACTAGCATAAAAGACAAACGCTCCACCGATTTCGTGTTGGACATTTGTTGAGTTATTTCAATAACAATGTCTACCAAACCCTTCCTTCACCTCTGACAGGACATCTTGTAAATGTGGGGAATGCCAGGCCTCCACCGTGGCTCGGATTCCACGTTAAACTGTAGGTCCTTCATTTCATCTCACAATACCCTACCATTACACATTAGCGTAAGTGCGTATAACCCGAATGGGTAGTAAGACGCGGTGCTAATAATAATAATAACAATGTCTAATGAAATTTATCTTATATAAAAGTTTAAACTATAGTTTTATGACCTACATCATTGGTTACATAGACTAAGGTGTCATTATCGTCTGGTCTCGTTTGCCGGTGACAGGGAGGTTTGGGCTTGAATACCGGCTGAGAGCAGTGTTTTTCTTTTTCATATAAGGTTTCCCACGCTCTTGACGAAAATTCGGATACATTTCCTTTAAAGTTTTATCTTCCTTACCCCTAATCCATTAGTGTTACTAATGTATGCATATAACCCAAACAGGTACAAAGTAGGATGTTGGTGCAATACCCCCCCCCCCCCCCCGCCCCCCAAAGCGATTCGTATAGTAGTGAGTTATTTTTGCTTAGGCGTGTTTTACTAAGTGATGCGAACATATCAAAGATACAGTTTAAGCTAACGCTTCTTACCTTGACATCAAGCCACACCATACCACTGGATTTTATCTATGGATTAGTGTCCCTGATTATGATCAGGAATAATTATGGCTCAGATCCGACTATACACACTGAGATAGTTTTTAAAACTTAGTAGTTTTCTTACATCAGAAGTTCCTGATAGATACCTTTATTGCGTATTACTTATAAAATTAGGTCTTAAGTGATACATTTAAATCCTTACACCTCGCGATAGTCCGTAGGTCATCTAGTTCAGTGGTCTACAACACTGAGGTCTTGATCCCATTTGGGATCCCGAGTGTCTAAGGGGCCACCGATTTTTTTATGTATGAATATAAGATACAAAAAAAATATCGTTTAGGTGAGTTGCGGCCTTTGTTATCCTGTAATTAAATGAAATGTGCAATAAAATTAATTTGGTTATATATATATTTGACAGCCTTACAAATATTTATAGGGTGCCAAAAATTCATCGAAAAAGTAAAATGTAAGAGAAGTCCTCACGTAAGGAGGAAAATGTTTATTTTATTTACATGTTGGCATGGGGTCTTCTAAATAAAATAATACTTCAAAAGGGTCGTACACTCCAAAAAGTTTGCACATGACCGGAATTAATGATCTAAAAGTACCAGATGGACTTTAAAAGTACTATTGAAAAATGGTCTTTGTCGTCTTATATTTAACTATGCATTATGTGCATGGACTTATGTTGTTGTGTTTTTCATTTAAAAAGCTTTCCATCACAACTATCACTAGAGAGCACTATTGAACAGGCAACCAATCATCAAAATCATTTCAAAACGATGCTAAATCACTTACAAAAAATTAAAATAATTTCGACAAATAATAATTACTCCTTGACCTACGCCTCAAGCAAATTTCACAAAATAGTGCACACATAGGAAAGACTCATTTGCATCGGTGGACACGGTTCATGCTTACCTTGTCTGATTATCCGGTGACAGGAAAGTGTGGACTCGAATCTCGATCAGGTGTCCTGAGGTGTTTTTTTCTCCAAACGGTTTATCACATTCTATTCACGCACATGTGGGTTTATTTACTCTAAATTTTAGCTTCCATTTATTTAGCGGAGCTAAATGCGAGTAACACGGGCGGGTAGTGAGACGTGGTTGAAAAAAAAAGTACTTATTTCTTAAATTCCCTGTGAGACAGGCTGAGACGCCTATTCCGGAAAATATATTGAAATATACAACCATCCTGTGATTTTTAATGACAGCCCCAGATTTCCTCTATTCACAAAAGTTTTGGAAGTCTTACGCAACATTAAATCGATTCTCCAGGAGTTCTTGCACTACTATAACTTCCCGACGATTTCTTCACTCTGAGAAATTAGGTGGCCTCGTGTTAAAACGAACGAACTAACAAAAAAAAAAAAATCAAAAACACCTCATCAAGATATGTTTTAGATAATTCGATGAAATCAGCTTCGGTGGCCGCATAGTCTAAGGCACTAAACTATCTATAGAATAGTATGCCGATGACGGGGAGATCTTGGTTCGATCCCGGTCGAGTGTACTGAGGGTGGTTTTTCCTATATGGTTACCCACTCTTTTTCTCTTCGTGCAAATACGGGTAACTTATTCTTCCTTTGAACTAAACCTTTCTCATTTATAATCCATTAGAATAATTAGTACATAAAGTGTAACCCAAATGGGTAGTAAGACGTGGTGACGAAAGAAATTACGATGGACTTGAATTCAAAAATATTTTTTTCATTGATAAACTCTTCGTCATACATGAATATTTTCAGTACACTATTACAATACTGTAGAGATCATGAAATGCTAATTACTTTGTCATGATATTTGGTATATTCTTTGAGAAAAGTGTGCCTACAATAAGATCTGGAATATAGGCAAATTATTCACGTCGAGATCCCCTTAGCGGTTATAATAAAATACCGATAGATTGAATTAGGAAATTTATTATGGATAGTGGCCTGTTAATTGATTAATGTTGTGGAAACGCATTTAAATATATCTATATTATACAAAGATGGAAATTAACTTTAGTCTACGGATACAACCATCACTGCATATAACTTTAAAATTAAGTTAAATATACAGTATTTCCAAACTGGCACCTGAAAACGGGAGTCTGGCGTGCTAAGCCATAGGTTCCGTTTTTGATTTCCGTGTCCAAGAGTCATTTTACAACTAAATTTTAGTTTTGACAAAGTATGTGTTATGTTTATTATTTACAAGAATCGTTTGAAGTCACATAATAATTATTACTTTCAACAACTAGAAATGAATTTATGATATTCTTTCTTTAACTATATGAGATATTTTATTTAAAATTGAATTGGAGAGATCAAACGTTGCAGTTAGATCGTTTTGGCATAATTTACTCAATCATAGAAAGAACGCCGGACGGGGATGAGGAATCACTCTGCACGTCTTTTCTTTAACTTTACGAGCTTGCCAACTTGTGAGAGGGTATGTGTGTGTCTGATGATATACTTTATCCCCTTCTTTTTAATTCCTTGTACGTCTTATGCTCTATAGTACATTCCCCCACTTTCCCGCCCGCCCGCCCTTAATCGCGCTTTGGCTTTGCGAAATGACGTAAAATTCAGTCGTCCAGAATTTCTGGTAAACGGGAAGTTTTGTTGTAGTAATCTCCATTCCCATGAAACGAAACCTTTTATTGTTTTGTTTTAAGTGCAGCACATATTAACTGAATCATTTTTATTATTGTTTCTTAACACAAAAGTTTTTATAGACTTAGTCCAGAGGATAGGTATGAGGAAATTATTTGTTAATGTGCAGAGTGGCTTGGGAAATCACTGTGATTAGTTACACGGGATAAACACCGGCCCTAATGTATCTAGCATAGATTCGAACCTTTACCTTCTCATCGCCGGTAATTAGGTCTGTTGCGATATTGATGCTTCAGACAGCGTGACTAGCAGTACGAACTTTCTGAAAATATGTTAGTTTTGAGTAAGACAAGTTTGTTCGGTAAAATATTTAAATGTGATCTTATTGTTTAGAAAATAGTTTGACGTTGCTTTAATTTACATAGATGTCTAGCTTTATATAAACTAAATATTTATCTACTTACGTTCAATGAACACATAACCTACTTACACCTATGTCAATTTTATTTTATTAGCATCGTGTCTTACTGCCTGTTGAGGCTATGCGTATATGTACTAATTACATTAATGTGATATGGAAGAAGAAGAAGGTTGAATTTAGAAGAAGTATACCCGTATTTGCCTGAAAGAAGAGTGGAAAACTAATTAGGAAAACCACTCTCAATACACGCGACTGGGATTCAAACCCCAATCGTTCTGTCAGTCTAGTCTATTGCGAGAGTAACGCTTTAGACCATGCTGCCACCAATGCAGGTTTGAATCGTGTTCAAATATAATCTTTGTATTAACGAGTTTTTGTCATATTTATTTTTAGCACCGTGTCTTACTACCCGTTAAGGTTACACGCTTATGTACTAATTATACGCTAGTGGGTTAGGGATTAGGAAGGCTCTATTTAAAAAACGCACCCGCATTTACGTGGAGTGAGAGTGGAAATCCATTTAGGGAAAACAACTGACCGGGATCGAGCCCCGATCTCCCCGTCTTTGGCAGTCTAGTCCAACACGAGATTAGTGCGTTAGACCACGGGGCCATCGAGATGGGTGAATTCCTCCAACAGAGAGGCCAGGTATACTAGTGTTTCAAAATCTACTTTAGTCAAGAGAGGGTAGGGATTACGGTACAATTTTTTTTATCAAGAGGGTCTTATCTGATAGTTATAAAGGCTACAAGCTCTACTTTCACGTATTCATGCGTCAGGTCATGAGATCTGTAGCTATCATTATTGATAAATAATATCAATATCTATAAAATAACATTATTAATAGAGTAAATCTAGATTTTAAGCCTGCATACCATTGACTAGGGATAGATCATTGTCAATAGTAGCTCAATCGCTCAACATGTTGGGACTGGTCAGTTAAGGCACCGGGTTCTAAATTTAAAATGTTGATTATAACACTAATATTCTTCCTAATACAACATAATCTTCAATTGGTAAATGCATAGATGGTTAAGTTTGTTTAGGTTAGGCGAGCTTGTATGTAGGCATATACACGAATTAAAGGATTTACCAAATCACGTGGTTTAGTGTATTATAGTATTTTTTAGGTTGTCCCTATTGTATCTTCTTATCTTCTATAGAGTTTGTTTGTCATGAGCATTGTATAATATCTACCTCACGCAAAGGTTTGAAATTTAAATATCGTATTGGTGGTCCCTGTACATGAAAATGTTCACCGTGAAGCTGTTTTTTTTTTTTTTTACACTTTTAACCTTAAAAAACTGGTTACGAAGAAATAAAATGAAGAGTATTTTCTGTCTGTTTAAAGCAAAGGCGTTGCCAGGGATAGCCACGCAAAGCATTACGCGGCTACCCGGGCAAAGCCGGGTACTTCTGCTGGACTTATATGTTTATGGGGGTGAAACTTTTCTCTTTAGAAAAATCTCTCCATGTAAAACAGGATGGGATTAGGATCCCGATAGATGTGGATATATTAATACTTATATTAGATAAAAATGCTAGTGTAAAAGTTTAGTAACAAAAAAAAGGTGTAATTAAATGATTCTCTGCTCATATATTTGTGAAGAACTTTATGGAAAGTAAATTAAATCCGATAACATTGTGTGAGCCACCGATTATGATGTAACAATAGGCTATTATTTTACATGTTTGCACAATAGTACTGCGGGGAACTGTCCCTCGAATTTGCCATTTACCGCCCACAAATATAGTTAATGGCTGTAAATTAATTTTATTGTTTACCATTCGAGTAAACTTAATTACTCACAAGCCTATAATCTCGCATGTTTACAGAATATCGACATGCGATTAGCTTAAGATAAAGGGTGGGAAATGTTGGATGTATTTTCATAGATGAGCTGAATTTGAAACGGCGTGATATGATTGGTTATGTAAAAACGTACAGTACATTAATTGGGCCTATTTTATTTTGGGTATGAAACGAAATATTAGTATACATTTTTTAAATTATTATATTGTTCTGTAATATTTGACATTGTCTTTTATTATACGTAATTTTTTAAACGAAATCAGCTATTTAATAAATGTCTAGACATTTTACTTTTTATTTACTTTTTGACCTTTAAAATCTACACTATCAAAGTCACCCCTTTTTTACAGAACAATATATGATTATTTTAATTTCGGTATTAAGACATACTGGTATTGTATATTTTAATAGAAGATGTGTAGTAATAGTTTAATTAAATATGTCATATCTATATGAACAATATAAATGAAATATATTTAGCTAAATTCTATATATTTTTACTGAATTTTATTAATCTCATTTAGTGGTAAAAATATAATATATCGCTTCTCATTCAATAATATTATTATTTTGAGATTATGTGTATTTTGAGTGATTTAATCATCTAGATTAATCTTATTTAAAATCTGAAATATTTTATAGAATTTTAATTGTAATTCATACTCGCAATTTAATTTAATAATCATATATAAACAAACTAAATAAGTTTGCTCATAACATTTATATTATACATATTTATTTCTGTTGTCTACAAGTTATTCATAAAAATAATCTTACCGTTGTGAATTTACAATTACTTACAATATTACTAACTTTAATACCAATCATTGAAAACCGGCTTATATCTAAGTTTAGTGAAATAATTCCAATTCACTTATTTTCATTTGTTTAACCTGACCTCAATTTTATCGACTGCAGATATAACACCAGCAGAGCTGGCGTGACTTTCTCAAATAGTTCAATGGTTGACTGCTAGGTTGCAATAGTAGCGTTTTTACCATCGTCTAATTCATGCTGGAAGGATAATCTAAGTGTAAGGCTGTTCGTAAATGCTTTAACAGTATTTTACAATGTTAAATGCCTTTACATTCAGTCTCCTCAACATATGTCGTAGGCCTACTCTGTTTATGTAACTATATATTACAAGATATATTCGATAAAATAAGAAATTCACTTAAAGCTAGTAAAAGTAGAAAAAGCTCAAAATAGAATTAAACACGCAAATATACTCTATTTAAACAAGGCTATGTTTTTGATGTTGGTAAATACATATTAATATTGATTATGATTAATTATATTATTTTTAAGTTTAGAAAATATAAATGCATATCTTATATTTATATTATTTAATTATATTATTTAATATGACAGTGTAGAACGATAATTTGCACTTTTATTTATATGTTCCTTTTAAAATTGATTTGGATAATGAGGGATTTTATTTTTAGCTGTGCCTCCTGTTCGGGTCATACGCTTATGTACTAATTACGCTAATGATTTTAGGGATTTGGAAGATTGTATCTATAGGAAGTGTACACGAATTTTCGTAAAGGGAAAATGGAAAACTATTTTGGAAAAACCACTCTGAGTACACCCGACCGAGAGTCGAACCTTGAGCTCTCCGTCATTGGAAGTTTGGTCTACTGTGAGAGTAGCACGTTAGACCATGCAGCCACCGAACAGCTGTGAGAGGATTAATTCTTTTATATATTTTTCATGTTTTTGAATTTTGTCTTGATACTACAATGTTATTAATATTAGACTAATGAGTTTTTATTTTATATACTTTACTTAGCTTTATTTTTTTACTAATCAAATTTAATTCGGAAAATGAAAAATCGAGAATTTAATTAAAAAAATAATTATCACGATATTTCAAATATATCCTAGCTGTGGACAACTAAAATTAATAATTTTCTTCAATTTGACTAAATATGTAATTTTGAGGAAATTTTATGTTTAATTATCTTGGATTGTTCATTTAATAGTTTTTAATTTAAGTTTGACGTGGTTTAAAACAAAACTACTTCTTTGGTGTTTCCAGCGCCTTTAGTCCAGGTTTTTAAATGTTAACACACTGAGCAAAATTTAAACTAAATTGAAATTTATGAATCCTACTCTATAGCATTTTTCCAAACACATTTTGTTCATTTTTTGAAAACACAATATTGTTTCAACAAAATAAACATTTTAATGATGTCAAAGCTAGACCTATAAGTTTATAGTTTTTTTCTGAATTGTTTATGGTTGTTGCAACTAAACTTAATGATTTTAAAGAGTTTAAGTAATATTAATATTATATTATTTGATTCATGAGTGAATAATCAAGTTTTTGATCCTGTTGATTTAAAAAAAAATAGAAAAAATAAGAAATGTTTTTTTCCTCGAAATATAAGTTAGAGATACAAGCGCATTATAATCATAAATTTGCTTTTGATGATTAATTTTTCGTATGCAATGTTTTTTTAATAATTGGAAAAAATGCAGGCTATTTAATTATAGATTTCTTCAGTATAGATAATGGCTATATTTCAAAAAACACTTATTCTAATATATTAAAAGGACTGTTGAAAGTTTTCTACAGACATAACATTTCGTCTTATTCATCCCACCAATAGAAAACAGCTCTAGCACCACCCTTTCCCTCCCAACTCTTTTTGTTCTGTCTTCACCATTCTTGTTTGTCTCTCCCCCTTACCCCCCAAAAAATCCTATTTCTTTTCATTTCCCTTCTGTGAAACTAAACCCTCCAGTCACAAAAACCACCCAGTTGGAAACTACTACCCCCTGGTGAAGTCACATGAGCCTGGTCCCCATTAGTATTGTTGGTCTGCAACCCTTAAACTCCTCCCCAACCTCCCCACTAACATCTTCAAGTAAGAACACACTTAAATTCCTCTATTTTTATTTCTTTTATTTTCTTGAGGACCAATTTCCAACTGAAGTGCAGGGTGGATTGCGTGGCAGGGGCTTAGAACCCCTCCACTGAAGCTAGTAGAATACAGGATGACTGCGAAGTTTTTGATTTTGTTAGAAAGAAGGATATCAAATAAATAATAAGCTATCAATTATTTAAATATAGTTAGAAACCTTACATTTGCAGTAAAATAGTCAAGAATAGTGAATAGGAAATTAAATCGTTTAAAAATTATCTATCAAATGTAAACATAACTTGTGAATTGCCGTATGTTTAAAAGCTAAGATATTTATGGTAATAATCTATTACTACACATAAATTTACAACTACTATTACTACTACTTATAATACCACTTCAATACACATTTAACCAATAATATTAGTTATGATGCTCAGTAAACAAGTTTGAATGTTTGATCAATTAAATAAGTTTCTTTTTTGTTAGATACTTTAACTGATAAAGAAACGTTCCAAAGATGTCTATATAAATAACTATGATCTCTCACTATTTTCGCCTTAAATAGCTAATAATACGAGTAGGGAAATATGAAATTCAAGATTGAAAACTAAATCTAAGTTTGAATTTAAAAAATATGTGAGATTGTATGTGGATTTAACCGATACTTATATTATAATATTGAGTCATCAACCCTAAGGTTTATCCTGATGTGTTTCCCATACACCAGGAGCTAGCAACTTACTCAGCCCTTTGGCCTGTTAGTGCCGCCCGCACAATCTGGGGTAGAGCACATGTCCTAGGGAAGTCACAAAAGTGCGGTAGTTTCCTGTAGCTTTACACACTTGATTTCTACGAGAGTGCGAGAAAGAGCCTACACATTTTGTCGTAAAGGTATTTTCACATACCTTCCAGAGATCCTTTAATTTACACAATCGACATGGTACTAACGGCTTTATTTCTCTTAATAAAGTTGTTCTAGGAATTTTCATCGCTCAGTAAAAATTGGTTGACCTCGGCTGGATTTGAACCCGTAAACAAATCGGGTCCTGAGGCGAGACCTTTACCCCAAGACCACTGAGCCCCACCGTAAAAGTAATATTGGATAGTTAAAAAATGGGTTTTTGTGTTTTTGTTTCCAGAATTTTAATAGTGTATTCCCTTACTAATGGACCTACCTGATTTTAAGTATGGACGCCAGTATGCATATGTCCGACTTAATTACTCGTCATTTCGGGGATTATACGGAGATTTTATGAGCTTGTTTACTCACCATATTTTAATATGCCTGTGCGCTGCTGATATACCACGCATGCGCACTCCCACACACATACACACAGACAGGCCTTCGGTCAATATGTTTAACACTCTAGTTAGTATATTTATTTTACCCAGTTTAGTTGGTTTACATTATTTGAGCAGGTGAAACCTGTCTCTAGAGCAAAATCCTTTTTTTTACCTGTCAAAATGTAGCCCACCTCTACATCGGGCAAAATTTCCGAGAAAGGGACGTTTATATACCAAACTAAATCTAAATTGGAAAAAGGAAACATAATGGAAATTGAATGAGAATATAATTAATTCTTTGAATTGAAAAATTATACCTGGACACGGAAATCGAACCCAGGGCCTTTGGTTAGTACTCAATTCTCTAATCACTTAGTTATCCAGGAATCGCCCCGTGCTTAGGGTCATTCTTCACGACTATAGCCGTAATTATAAAATATAGTAATGTTGCTATTTAATCCACCATGTTATACGCACTCGTGCGGTTGCTATTGTAATATTAACAGCATAAAGTCCAACTACCGAGTCGTTATCTGATAACTCGTGATCTTATTTGATATCATTTATTTAGGTAGCTGATTATTTCCACATGTCCATCATAGACTCCGCCTTAAAATATGTGTGAAGAATGACCTTGGGTACGGAACGATTCCTGGATACCTCAGTGGTTAGAGAATTGACGTACTAAGTCAAGTGTCCCAGAAACGATTCCAGTGTCTAGGTGTAAATTTTTAAATTAAAAGCATATAATATTTAAATTTTTATTTTTAATATGTTTCATGTTGATATTTTATACTGTTGTTTCCTTACTACAACTAAATGAATGTTACTGAAATATAATATTTAGATGCGACTATAACCCTAATTATCAAATTATAAAAGCTTTGCTAGTTAATCCATCATGAAAATATACTGTTCAGTAAAATTATAATTAGAGATATTCAGCAAAATATCCCAAACAAATTATATTATGTTAGATTAGGTTAGTACCACGACGAGAACCAACCATTTTGATTTGTGGCACATTGATTACTGAACTAAAGCTGAATTGAATTTTTAGTGGTGAAGAGACTTTTCATTTCTTGTCAATATTTGTGTTGTAAAGTGAGACATGTATTAGTGAAATAATTAGGAAGTGTAGAAATTGGCTACTTCTATTCGAGTGAATCTTAGTTTGGGTTTATTAACAAAAGAATCTGCTGCTGGGTGTGATATTAAAACCCGTCTATTGTGTTCTCGTTTTTTTTCCATGGTTGAGTCGTTAAAGAGTTTGACTATACGTATTTAGGACACTGGTTTTATCCTAAGTGATGCTAATTTTCATTTAGGTAACATTGATTATAAGTTGTGAAAGTGTGTTCTAAAAAAATTTTTAATGGACTTATTTATTTTTAGAGATATTTCATATTATTATATTGAGAAATAGCTTTTGTTTCTTGGCCGATAAAGGAACGTTTATTTGCAGGCCTTTATATTTTAATAGCACATTTTTAATATATTGACTTTTTATAACGTATGGAATATATTATTTTGACCGTGAGAGATGCATTATCTATTTCGGTCGATAGTAAGTTACAGTTATTTATTCATCGGATAATGCAACTTAATGAGTTAACTAATTTTATTTATTATTTTAGTACCTAAAATGGTTTTTTATTAGAAAATTTATGAAATTAAAAATATTCATAAGGCTCAAAGTAGCAGCCAGGTCTGAATAAATAATTGGTGTTGTCTTATTATTATAAATACTATTATATATTATTATTATTATTATTATTATTATTATTATTATTATTATTAGCATCGCGTCTTACTACCCATTCGGGTTATACGCACTTACGCTAATGTGTAATGGTAGGGTGATTGTGAGATGAAATGAAGGACCTACAGTTTAACGTGGAATCCGAACCACGGTGGTGGCCTGGCATTCCCTTGTCTTAATTAAAAGCGCCAAGGCAGTTGTATTAGGGTGGGATGGAAGGGAACGCGAATTCATTTAAGTATTTTTGCAGTTTTTTATGGCTAAAATGTTGTTTTTCTAAAATAAATAAAATATTTCATCACGATATACATTTATCTTTAATCTTTACACATAGTAATCTCAACAGTTATTGAATATTTGTTACGGGCATATTGATATTTTAAAAATAAATTTATAAATGAAGATAAAAGATCCTGTTTAAAGTTTGCGGTGCCTGTGACAAATATTTAACAACGGTTCAGATTATTATGCGTATACAATTAGAATATACCTATCTATAGAAGCAACATTTTACTTATTTTTACTAAAACTTTTTCTTATAAAAACTGTAAAACTACTGAGCCCACCTTAAAGCTATCAACTCCCAAATTTATTGGGAGGGTCACCCAATACGTGTTTAAATCTTTACTGAAAATTTTAAAGTGAATCTTCATTATGTTTATCTGATAAGCTGACAAGATCAATTCTTTAAATGTTAATAACTAGCAAAATAAATCAAAATGGTTGAACTCACTGTAGACATTAAAGTCAAATAACAACTTTTTTTAGGTAGCTATAAAAAAAGTATTCTAATTATGAAATATAAGGTAATAAATAATTAAAATATATATCTACATTATTTTGAAATATGTATTAAAGAATGTAATCATGCCAAACGTCTAACTATACGTACATGCTAACCTAATATGTATACTATTAAGGTACGGATGAGGGTGTTTGTATCTGCATTTGCATGGAGAAAGGTGTGAACCCATTTATGGAAATATTTCCTAATCTGGGATTTGATCCCCGACATTCCAGTGACCTACAAACCTAATAAAACAATACTAACGCCTTTTCCTGCGTGCCCACCGTTACGGGTAAGCATATAAACATTTGAAAATAATTTGTATGAATATCTTGATGTTTTGGACCTCAACAATATAGCTGTCGTATAAACGAGTGCTAAATGACATAGTTGTGCTGTTAGTCAAGTATCCCTCAATTAATTTTTGTCTGAATCTAAAAGTGTCACTTCATTGTGCGTGCAAACATGCCATAGTTAAGCGATCATAAAGACGATTGGAGTACCCTTTTTTCAGCTGTCTTTCATTGCTTCTTTTTTGTTGCTAAGTTAAGAGAAAAAAAAATGAATGAAGTGTGTCTCTATGTATGTCTTGTATATGTGTGTTTCAAGTTTAGTTGGTAGTAGTTAAATATTATATGGTTATAGGTCTATAATATAGCTTAAGAGGTTTAAAAATGAAGGAATAGCCTAGGTTATGGTCTCCCTTCTCTTTCTTAAAAAAAAAAAAAGCAGAACGTGTTTGTAACGGTATGTATGTGATTATTCTTCTATAATCTTTTCTCTCTCCTACTCCTATGGGAAGATCAGAAATTGTTGCCCACTTAATTAAGAAACACTACCTGTGCTTTATTGCTCATACTTCCTTGAAATAACAATAAAGGTGTTTTTATATGACGTCACAAGTTGAAAGGGTAATAATCTTAATATGACCTTAGACATGGTTACATCTTAATATTAACTGTTCAATAAAAGATAATTAACTCTGTTTTCACAACACTGAGCACACTGGGATGAACAGTACATTTAATTATTATGATAACAAAAATCAGTACTTGTACTAACTATTTTAAAACTTAGTGTAAGCTATAAGTAAGTTAAAAAAAATGAAAGAAACAAATCAGATAAAATCTCAGGAAAGTCATATCAAAATAACATTTTGAAAAATAATCTATTCCAATGGAAAGCAGATGCTTATTTTTAGTATCACAATAAAATTTAATCCAAATACTGATTGAACTGACAATAAGTTAAAAATAATTTTGGCATTTTTTTTTATACTATCAGTCTCAAAAGGGTTTTAATAAACCATATAAAGATAAAGAACGTGTACGCTTTTTAAAAGAAATCTAAAAAAGCATTTTTCTTACTCAACACCATAAAATTCATATTATATAAAAAAACCGTCATTCGTCTATTTACTAAGACAATTTAACTAATAATTTTAAAGCTATTTGCTCAACTCACCAATTTCTCAGATTATCTAACATGTATCTTTAACACTGCGTATTACTTACTACCTGTTCTGATAAAACGCATATGTAATAATTACTAATTATCCTACGCTAATGTGTCAAGGATGAGGGTGTTTGAATTGAACGCCCTCAATACAGTTTACCAGGATTCGAACACGACTTCCAAACCATCAGCAGTCAGGTAATCCGCCTCGGTGGCGTAGTTGGCTAACGCGCTTGTCGTGTTGAGCCAGACTGCTGAGGACGGGGAGATCGAGGTTCGAATCTCGGTCGGGTTAACTGGGGGTGGTTTTTCCTAAATGGTTTTCCACTCTCCCTCCACGCAAATGCGGGTTCACTTCCTCTAATTTAACCTTCCCAATTCCTAACCCATTAGAGTAATTAGTACTTAAAGCGTATAACCCGAACGGGTAGTAAGACGTGGTGCTAAGAAAGTATTATTATTAATGCAGTCAGGTATATTTTTAAAAAATGACGTGTTAGACCAATGCGACTACCGAAGTGGGTTTTAAATCTTGTCATGGTACAAAATCTCATTGGTGAAATTGGACTTACCTTTTTCACAGTGCTTAATTAACGAATGGGACATTGAGTGCGTTATCAGTTATAGATTTAGGAAAACAATATTTTATGGTTAAACAACCATTTAGATTAGTAAATGGAGACAGTAAGTTAACACATTGAGGTATAGTGATTTAAAAAAAAGGAAATTATTAATATAAAACTGATTGAAAATATTTTAATGAAGAACATAATTTAAAGTCCTTAATTGTAAGTAAATTCCCTAAGTAACTCTCCGAGTTTAACTCTTCTTTTATGATAAAAGTCAAATTTGGCAAATCTAGGGTTTTAGCTACGAATAAAACGTCCAAGGGTGCTGAGCTCGTAAAAGTTACTAATAGAAAATATTTTTGGATTTCGAGAGGCCCGAGAAGGGACGGGAATACCTACATGTTCAAGGGAAAGCTTACAAGAAAGGTTTCTATTGAACATATTACAAACAATAGTAATAGATAAGTTCAACTATACGTTTTAAATACTAGCGTAATCAACTACAGATATATAACTTATTACCGTTAGTTATAGGCGACATCTTAGAAATATTCACCATTTGAGAGATAATTTCATATCTGAGTAAACCTAAGAAAATAAAATAGTTAATGTTTGTTAGTGAATCGAAGTGGAATCTCAAAATTAGTTTGAAAACGCTTTCTAATAATATTCTTATCAGCGACAAAAGAAAATGTGGATCATAGTCTTAGTTTACTTTTTCAACACAGAAAACAATTTCTAATTTGGTTCATGTATCTGGCTGTTACCCTGCTTCTTCAATAACTAGGTATTACCGTTATCCGACAATTTATTTCAGTCTGTAGTGTGTCTATACACTAAACAAAGGGGTCTCAGCTCGATTCCCGGATTGGCTGAAAAATGTACTATTAGTGAACTTCGTACTTCCCCTTTCACAATGATGAATTAACGGCAGGGAGAATGAGTTGTGTTTGTTCTAGAATTAATATAGTTATTAAAACGGTTGGTTATATAATCAATATTTTGATAAAACGTAAAATACCACAAATATGAAAAATAATATATATGTTTATAATTAATTGTTGATTTATAAATAAATGACAATTATTCTTACTAAAATGCTACTCAAGTTAAAGAATCACATTGATAATATATTATTATTATTAGCACCGCGTCTTACTACCCCTTTGGGTTATACGCACTTACGCTAATGTGTAATGGGAGGGTGATTTTGAGATGAAATGGAGGACCTTCAGTTTAACGTGGAATCCGAACCACGGTGGAGGCCTGGCATTCCCCACATTCACAAGATGTCTTGTAAGATGTGTTGATAATATAATTAGCAATATAACATATTTTTAATTTAATTTTAACTTTTTGGGCTGACATTAATTAAATTCTCATCCAAGAATATTTTTAAAGAGGTGAAATTAATCGAATTTTTTACCAGTTTATTATATTCTTTCTATTCAGATTAACAACGACACAACAAAATATTTACAAAAAATACTTTTATTGGATTTAATCGAAAATGAATTAAACACGACAGTCAAATATTAATATGTATTACCATTTTTCTCTCAATCATACCTTCAAATGGAATCCTTTTATCTTACACTGGAACGTTCTCTTCTGTTTCTTTATTATCGTATTGTTTCTTCTCTGATATGATTACGTATCTTATATATCGGGTACTCTAGTACAGATACTTGCTGAGAGGCCGCTTTAAGACCGATATTAAAATTTAGAGGCCAAGGTCCAGCTTGCCCGGCGTTCCCTTACAAGCCCTAGTGATGACTGAATGATCGGATGACTACCGGAGTTTTATGCTAACTGCCCGACAACTCGTCAATAGACCTGAAGACAGTTCGGTTTTCTTTCTCCGTCTCGCTCTCTATTTCAGTCGGTCTCCAGGACAATAGTTAGATTGTTCAGGGAGGAGTTATAGCTCAGAGGAATTGTGTCAAGAAGAGACGACTATAGATAGACACAGACATCTGCGTGCTTCTGTGTATTTTCTGGCCTGGACGTGTGGGGGGACTACATGCTGTTCCAAAAACATTAATCTCGATCAACAACTCAGTAGAAGGGAACCGTCACTCTAGCAATAGACTGAACTGCCGATAACGGGGAGATCTGGGTTTGAATCTCAGTCGGATGTACTAAGTGTGGTATTTTCCCCAATTTGTTTTACACTCGCCCACCACACACTTCCCTAAATTCAACCTTCCTCAGCCCTAACGCACTAGCTTAGTTAGTAAATTTGGGTATTTAACCTGAACAGGTAGTAAGAAGCAGTGCTTAACCAAATCTGATCCCAATTATATGTCGTCGAACATTCGTTTGTCAGGTATCAACATTCCCTTATGTATGAGTGGTCAAATGGGAAACTTAGCGGGTGATAACTTATAACATGCACAGCTACAAGTGTAAGTACAGTCCAATTACCCTGGAACCACTCCAGGACACGTCACTGGTCCTATAAGATATATTCTAGCATTTAAATATTATTATTAGATTATTACATAAATCTTATTTTCACCTCAATAGTGAGTTTGGAGGACCACTGAAAAGCTACGCCAGAGACACAATTTCGTCATCTTTTCACAAAGTTGTGTTTTGCATTAATGATCAGTATTTCCTTAAATAATCACTAGTCTAGATTGATGCTTATAGATTTTAGTGCTATCGTGTATTAGCAATGAATAGGGAATACTCATTTTTACCTTGTGTTCAGTTGTGTTTTTCTTTTAGAACATCAATAACCAAACAACTTGCTTAGTTGCATTAGTTAAATAAAACAAAATCCAGGTCGTCAGTGGCTCACAATAGTACCACAAATAACTCAAGAAAGTGGGGTGTATAATATAGACAACATCCAAAACCATTAATTAACACACAAGTTCTTGATCAACAATTCGCTAATATTTTCAACTAACACCAAAGCCAGAATTTACCTTTTTAATCTTTGATATTCATAATACGTCAATACATATTACGTTGTGGTTAATTAATGTTGATGTGAACAGTGAAATGGAACAGTATTTTAATAAATAGGCTTACTAACTTTGATTGGTGAAAATGTTTAACTCTTATAATTTTAATCACTTTAATTTCTCATGGCCATACTGATGACTAACATTATTAACTACCGTCTAATAACTAAAACTGTTAATTTGTTAAAAATACTTAATTTTAAATATGTATCAAATACGCTAGTCTCCTTTTGTAGACATTTAGTCTAGGAAATCAATTTAATGCCTAGTTTTGCTGCGAGGTGTGTGGCCGATTACGATAGAGTAAGGAGATGTGGGCATTTACCCTATGTCTACCCCTAAATTATTATTATTATTTATTATTATTATTATTATTATTTAGCACCGCGTCTTACTACCCGTTCGGGTTATACGCACTTACGCTAATGTGTAATGGTAGGGTGATTGTGAGATGAAATGGAGGACCTACAGTTTAACGTGGAATCCGAACCACGGTGGTGACCTGGCACTCCCCACATTCACAAGATGTCTTGTCAGAGGTGAAGGAAGGGTTTAGTAATCAGATAAATTTGTGCCGGGACCGAGGATTGAACCCCGGACCCCAGTACAGAAGTCCAACACCTTACCCCTAGATCGCCAGGTCACCTCTACCCCTAAAGATAGCAAGCTTGAAGTTTGCCTTACTTGATTCCAGTATGGCGTAGCTTTTAAAATAGGGGTATAGTTTAGCAGGGTAAAATAACTGTACACACATAATAAAATGAGACGAATACAAGCACTATTATTTTAATAAAAGTAAATATAATTTGTTAGTTTTAAATAACTTCACTCTATTGGTTGGATGTGGATAGAGATTTGCGGTGTTATCTGTAAAAGATTAAGCACAATATTCAAGAACTGATGAAAACACAATTGCCAAAATCACACTAATTTTCAATAATTATTTTCGTAGCATTATGCTGTCAGTGTCACATTTATTTTTGTATAAAATAAATAAGTGACTAGAAAACAAAGATTATTTGTAACTTTAACAAAAAACAGAGTATTTGACGATATACCAAATAGGGGTGGGAGGACAGCTGAAAAAGGTTAGTAACTATTGCGTTAGTGTGTGATAGTGCTTAGGTGCCTCAAGTTAAGATGCAAACCGTTCCGCAAATAAAGCTTTGCATTCGCAAAGTAGGTAACGTCGTTGAATGTTTTTTTTCCTCTTAGAGATTCAATTTGCACTTCTTATCTCACCAAACATCTGATTTGGATCTGAGGCGAGCTGTTGCCTTTCTCTCCGTGTATTCAGTAGCTCAGAGCGTCGGTCACGCTTCAAAACACTTGGTTCATGGGTCAAGTTTACGAGACGAAACTGTCGAGTTGCGAGGAAATGAGCTGTTATTCAATTTGTACAGTTGTTTATTACTCCCACTACAGCTCCTCCCTCCCCCCAAATCAGGATACTCTGCAGTGTAATGCTTCACTCTATCCTGGAAGTTTGGTGTTTACATCACAATCTAAGGAGACTTTCGCTTAGAAACAGTCTTGATTTTATTAGTTTTTTTTTACTTGAACATCTGCTGGGCCGTAAATGGACTCTAAAAGAGGGACTTATATACATATTTATTGACCGTGGTCACTTTTATAGTTAAAACATTCAACACAAGAGGTATTGACGACCCAATTTAAGCGATTGGGGTGAGAAGGGTAGCTTAAAGGAAATTGATCCACGATTACTTTCCAGAAAGGCTTTGGAAATCCCAATAAAATTAACAACTTCCAAAGCGTTCGAACATGGTTTTAATCTCGATAGTGGACAAATTCAGTGCAAGTATAAGGTCATAGACGGCTTGGCCACTCGTGTAGGATACAGTGTTCTAGTTAAGTAGTGTAGATACTATTTCCCCTGATCAAAGTCCTTGATGATTTCATCAATACGCTCTTGTAGGCATTATTAAAATAATTATGGTGAAATATCTTGGAATAGGATAACCCATTTTGCTAAAGATGTCGTGCACTAAACGAAACATTCAGGATTTTAATCCTTGCCAAATGCCAATATTTCATATATCCTATCTTATTGATATGGAAATATTTGTGTGTGTGTGTGTGTGTGTGAGTGTATATACTACATTCACGGTAGGAATTACTCTCTGAAAGGTCTTTTTTCCTACCAATATCCTACTATATAATAGATTTCTGGTAGGGAAAAAGGCCTTTCAGAAAACAATTCCTACGGTGAACGGACTTTATATTCTGTATTATTTATCTATGTGTATATATCTATGTACATTATATATTTCTTGTCTTATACATACTCCCTGTCTTATTTATGTATATATACACTGGAACGTGTCGTCTTCTGACAAAATTAAAGTCATTAAACTACTATGCACCCAAAAAATTCGTTCTGCACTAGTTTGAAAATCAATTCAACAACTTTTTCAAAACTAAAAGGTATGAATATTTAAAACTCGCTTCAGTGTCCGAATGGCCTTAGTAATAACTCTCGTTTTAGACTGGTCTGATGATGATGATGGGGTGGGGGGGGGGTCAGGGTTTGAATCCCGGTCGTGTCTAAAAAGGAATATTTTTAAAAAATGGGGTAAAAGTCAATATCTTCCACGGTTTTGAATTTAGGAACTCACTATTGAGATATGGGCCAATACTGTTAAAAGTTCCATTTTTCCGCAATTTATTTTTTTGCGTATAGAATTGTAGGCCTATATAATGGCACTATAACGCAATACATCCCGATAGTAATTCACCGGAAAAAAAACCATGGGTAATAATTTATTGTCTTTTACTGTCTGGAAAAAAATTGAATGTTCCATTTTAGTAAAAAAAAAAGTGGTATATATTTGAAAACTAATGTAGTCCATATTCTTTGAATGGGTAGTGCTCTGATGACTTTATATGCCTTAATTTATTTTATTTTTGTCAGAAGATGTCACGTTTCAATTACCTCTCTTTGTCTCTGGCTTGAAAAGGTTTATAGGGAACATTGTGGAACCCTTCTGTGCGTGAAGGGTAGAATGTTTAAGTTTGTGCTGTAAAATGTGACCTTTTTTTGCTTCTTATTGGACTCACAAATAGGGTTTTACTGGGGGATGATGATATTATTCTATTTCCGCTTAACTTAAAATAGGCCTACTTGTTACGTCAATTTTCCAATTGTATATTAAAGCTTGTTTACTTTGACATGAAACATACGCCATACGAGTATTGATTTATGTATTTTAAATTATTGTCTTATTATTAGCATCAAAATTGGGTACAATTTTTATAAATATTTAAAGCACACACAACTTACTTTTTGAAATGTATATACTTTAAATAGGGTTAAAGGCAATTAGGCATTATCCATATCTATTTGAAGCTGATTGATGAATATTCTTTTATAAGTTAACAACATTGTCCTTTACTAATTTCAATTTAAATTTCCTTTATCAACAGTCACACCACACGTTAACAAGCCAGTTCTGAAAAATTCACAGTAAAACGATAGCATATAATAATTATCACATAAACAATTTATACGTTAACATTTATTCAAATAGAGACTAAATGATACAGTGAAGAAAAGCAATAAAAATTAAAATAATTTACGTAAAACACAGTAAAGCAAAATAATGCATGCAAAATATATTAAAGTAGAATATACTGTATAAGCTTAACGCAGGTACTTAATGATAGGGAATTACTTAAATATCACACCCTATTCCTTTTGAACCAAATCGTGACAAGTTGTAAGTGCAACAGAAATAATAATTCTATATTTTATAACATCATTAATGTTGTGTAGGTACACCTAAAACTACAAAAAGAAGCAAATATTTAATCTTCAGATTAAGTAGCCTAAATCTCATTATATTTCTTATACAAATTTAAAACATATCAATTTGTTACAAGATCTTGACACGATCCAATTACTAAGCTACTAGAGCCTACTGGTTTTTGATAACTACAATTTATCTTATTTTACCTGATAAATCATTGATCAAGCTAACTATGGTAAATAAATTTGAATAAATACACTAGTCCAAAAAGACTAGAGTTTTATTACTATCGACTAGGCCAGAATCTTAAAAAAAATAACTATTTCACTTTTAAATTAATTATTTTAGCGATGTATCTATACTTTTTTTTTTGTTAAATTCTTTCTTTGACTCGAGGCCGCACTAACCTAAAAGAAATGCCGAGATTGTCGGTGAACTTAGCCTCCATCTTCTCGGGCATCTGTTCACAGGCTGCCGTCACGCCGTCTCGCTGGTGACCGAACCGCAACCACCAATAAAAAACATGTGTGGGGCATTCCTCAGTCGTTTTTACCCTCCAAACTTTACTTGATGAGTCAATTCTTTTTATCTTTTATCTTTAATACATCTATTAAAATATGCGTAATACAGTCGCACAATTTCTTTGAAACAAATTTCCCTTTGGTTGTTTATAATGGGCAATTTCTAACACATGTGCTATGTCAGCCTGTGACCTAAAATAAATTTAAACTAAAGCAACAACATAATATCAGCACCTAGATAGCTTAGCATCGAGATAGTTGGATAAAATATACAATCAAATAATTCTTTTTTCAGGGCCTAAAATTTAACTAAGGATTAATAAATTTGTAATTGAAATATAAATAGAAAAGGCTAGCGGAGGAAGATAGGGGGGGGGGAAAGGTAATCTAATGTTAAGATAAAAATTACCTTTTCATAGGAAGGAAGTTTTTACAAATAAAATATATATGTTTTACTCTACTCAAGTATTGAGCTTGCTATTAACTTAGTTTACTTTCGTTATTTAGTCATTATTTAGTCATAATTGACCGAATATTTATATGATAAAATATAAGTTTGTCTGAAACTATAAAATTGTTAACATTTAAAATTTTAGAAAGCTAATTTTAAGTTTTTAAAATCTAATTTACTTGGGCTATCTAATGAGCACTTTCCGAACCTACTGATTATATCAGGAGACAAGCATTTCTATGAGCGAGAATGAAAGGGCCTACCAATTTTTCCGGAAAGGTATTTTCACATACCTTTCAAGGGTTCTTTCACATACCACAATGTTTTGAGTAGTGAACAGTTGAAACTTATTTAAAAAAATATTATTTTTTGAGCATTAATCTTTTCATACACAATTTTTTCCCATTGTATTTTTAGTTTAAATAACACACACTGAAAAATATTATCTTCATGGATGTGCGCACTTTAATTAGCGCATTAAAAAATGTAACACTTTATAAACGACTAATACAATTCTTACTGAATTAAATGCAGCAAAACATATTTTAAGATTTATTTATAGTGTTGAACTGTAATGTTTTTACAGATTTTTAAACAAAATTGTAAAAATACACTAAGTGGTATAGTTTTAACATAAATTAATTTTTAATAATTGACAAATAATTGTTTATATTAGTAAATAAGAAGAACTTTAAATTATTTGACATTAGTAAAATAGGCTAGTTAAGGTTTTTGCAACCTGGGCTATGATATAAAGTTAACTATTCACTTACTTTGTATGAGAAGTCTACTTCTATTTGAAGCTTGTTTATTTAAAAAAAAAAAAAGCAGGAGTAGACCTCTTTCCTTCCACCTCTTGAGTAATTCCACCCACCCCTCACCCCACCAAAGATAATCTTCGGTGCAAGTTTGACCATACACGTTCATTTGTTTGACTTGTGAGGAGTTTTCGTGATATTAATTATCGCCTGAAGGCTAAAACGTGCCGAGCGGTCCTTTCTGTGCCGAGTTTAGTCAAACTTTTATATGAACAGGCAACGTCAGGTCTAGGCAAATGACACGAGGAATGGTTGGTTGGTCCACAATGTGGTTTTCAAGTCCCTTTCCAGACCCGTGCTGCTTCTTAAAATACCGTCTATTCTAATTGTATTTTAGTAATGTACAGGGAAAGTGGCCTAATGTCTGGTCGTGATCGTTTGGGCTTTAAAGACTTGCCTATGTCTTAGAAAAAAAAACCTATTTTGTTTGAATACGACAAGGTCCGAAACTTCTTTTATTTATTTGGTGAAGAAACCGGTGAGCTACGAGGGACTCGGAGATCACTTTAATTTCGGTTTCATTCTTGTTTGAAGTATTATTTATTTATAAATATTATTTATTAAAAACTTTACTGTTAGTTTTTGAGGATACAGGATGGGACGTGCAGAAATGTTTAAGGAAGTGATAAATAACTCGTCCGAGTGATGATGTGAAACCACATTAGTGGGGGAGGATGTGTGGAGAGAAATACCACTAGCAAGACCTCTCGCATGACGGCTCTAAACATAGTATACAGGTGTTTAGAAATTACAATAGTCCTATATTTCAAAAATACATGTAACATTAAATAATTTTGACCATGCCAGTGGCTAGACTCTATAAAATAACTTTGAAGGCCTTTAATACGGCACGTTTTAAATAACGTTAAACTGACCTCTCTTAGGTGGCTACATCGTATAAGGCATCACTCTCAAAATAGACTAGAATGCTGAATACATTGGGATTGAGGTTCGAATTCAGGTCAGTTGTATTGAGGGTGGTTTTCACTAAATTGTTTCCCAGTCTCCCCCATGCAAATGTGGGTACACTTCCTTTAAATTCAAAGGTATTCATCCCAAACTTACTAGCGTAATTAGTACATATGCGTATAACCTTAACAGGTAAAAATACGCGGTGAGAAAAAAAAAGCACATTCTAAAAGTGACGGATCCTTAACATCCTAGTTCAATACCATACTTTGCTCTTATTAATTTGCAAAATAATTCATGGGTCTGTCTTAGAATCTAGGCACAGAGATTCCAGACCCTGAATTAGATGTCTTAGAATCTAGGCACAGAGATTCTAGACCATGAGATTAGATGTCTTAGATCTAGGCACAGAGATTCCTAGACCTGAGATTAGATGTCTTAGAATCTAGGCACAGAGATTCCACACCTGAGATTAGATGTCTTAGAATCTAGGCACCGAGATTCCAGACCCTGAGATTAGATGTAAGTGTTTATGTGGGCCGTCCCAGTTTTAAGCTAGTTCGTTTTTGTGTGTTAGAACAACCTATATATCTTGAATTAATTACAAAGGGACATTTGGTCCACTCGCTAGAAAATACAAACTTATTTTCTTCGGTAAACATTGTTAACATTTTACTATTTTACTAGCGTTATTATATTGGTTTTGAATACATAAAAGTAGATATAGCAGTTTTTTCTAGATGTCAGATACATCCACTCGTAAGAAAATTGGGGTATAAATATTTTATTTTTGTTAAAAAGAAAAGATTGACATATTCATAAACTAAATGATTTGTTTTCATAAATATTTTATTTGGAAGTTTGGAGGTAGTTTATTATAGGCTTACAAACCAAATGTAGAATGAGACTAGAAGAAATGTAGCTATCCATAGAATATTGTTCCTTAGAATGTTTACGCTTTTATTTTAATTTAAAAGAATATATTAACACCGATTCAGGAACCATTATAAATTCATTAAATAATATAATTTTAATAGTTATTAGAAACATTCTCAGTAGTTAGCGTAAGTTATGAAAGCTAGTGTGAATAGCGATGGTTTTTCAAAATCGACTGCTCCGGGGTGATATATTTTTTATAACAGTTTCTGTCACGCTGTTCACGTTCTATGTGATTTCTATGTATAGTTGGTCTGTAACAGACGCGGGCAGTTTTTCGCACCCAACGTCTTTTATTATTTCAATCACCATCATTGCCCAAGTGAGCGCCACATTCTCTCAAACAGCATTCATTAGGGCAGTTGTGCCAGCATTTCGACATGATCCTATGTCTGCTTTCATAGCTTGTCTCTTTGACTTAACGACAGCACTCTCTTTAATAAGACAAAAAAAACAGTCTCGAGCAGAAATCTTGGCACAATTTTGGTCTAGTGACATAACTTCACTGTAGCGCTCGGTCCGTATTCAAATGGGGTTTTGTGAATTTTCTATAGCTTACTATAACATCTTGATTAATAATTTACTTTTAGAAATTTAATAGTTTCAAAAATAAAGGTTTCGTAAGGTGTGTATAAAATACATTTTCAAGGTAACTTTATTTTAGTGGGCTTAATGTAGGCCTACTATACAAGGTTATTCTAATCCCAGTAAAAAAAAACTATGCAGGCTGTAGGGACTGACAAGACAAGTATTTCCACATAATTAACTTGAGGTTGGTGACATCAAATGACGGCATTACGAGACGTCAAAATTGGTGCGGTATACACCTGTGGGGTAAGCAACACATGCAGCAAGCCACGCTAACCAGAACAGGTATCCCCACCCCGCCCTTCCCTGACACACACGATGGTGCCAGCGTAGCTGAGGGGTGGCAATGCACTGCTTTCCGGCCATCACCATAGAGGGACACTACACCCAATATCACTGCTGAGGGAACTGCAGGTCTTAAAGTAGGATTCTCTCGGCGTGTTTCGCGTCTACGACCAGCGACTGGACTGGTTTATATAGTTGGTTGTGTGGCCAGTTCCTTCGAGGCGACTAGAGTGAGCGTCCAGCGTCTTTACATTGCGTCCGAGAACAGTGCGGACGGAGACGCACCACCGAGCAAACGCGTGTTTTGGTAAGGTTGTATTTATTTTGGTGTTTGATTGGACCGGTTTTGAAAATGGTCCCAGATTTATCCGTGTAAGAAGACGAAAATTTAATTGAAGAAGTGGAAAAGCACCCCTCAATTTTTGACATATATTCGCCAGTGTACCGGGACAAAAATGTGAAAGACAACACATGGAAAGAGATCTCTAGAATAGTTGGTCGATCCAGTTAGTATTGTTTTATCCACAATATATTCGAAAATAATAAAATAACACGGAAAATTAACCAACACACAATTCCAAAACTCTGTTAGCTTAAGAACGATCTCTACTGCACATAAAATTACCCACGACTGGCTACCAAGAAACGCATCTAAGGAAATACTGTATTCCGCGTCTACGACTCACCCCTTCACGTCTCGGGTAGCAGACGCGATACGCGAGTCGCACTGAGCGAATCCTACCTTTATGAAAAAAAAGCTTTGTCTTCGCTCTCTCTCTGTTGACTGTTGCCAAATATCCTCGCTTTCAATCATATCGGGAGGTGGTGTACTGGCCACTGGAGTAAGGAGGAGATACTGGTAACCTAGACTAGCCACCGTTGTGAAACTGGTCTGATATTTGAAGGAAAATTGACCACACGAAAACGAGAGAGTGACAAGGCTGTTTACCAATAGTAGCCATGCAGTTCCCTAAGTGACGATATCCAGTGTACACGTTCTCTGATTAATGAGCTACATACCACCTCAGGGGCACACAGCGCATTTTAGGGGTCGCTGACCCCAAGTTCATTTAGTGGAAATACTCGTCTTGTCACCCGCTACAACCTGTATAGTTTTTTTTTACCTGGATATCTGAATAGGCCCGTAGTAGTATGTTTTACCTTTTATCTAATAATAACGCTCCTATAAAAAAGCCTGATAATAAATAATGCATCTCATTGGAGTACTTATTTTATACTTACTCCATATATCTTAAATAAATCACGATTCAAACTAGATGGATTAAATCAACAGCACAAGGTAGAAAACTATTTTTTTTAGCGCCATGCCACGTCTTTTTTCTTATTCAGATCATACGAATAGACAACTATTATTTCAGTAATAGAGGTGTTTCCTTTTATTCATCAAATAACATAAAATGTCCTTCACTTGAAAAACTACCAAATTTACCTCTAAATAGTCTACAGCGACATTAGCATAGTGATGGTATATAATATTACTAGTTGTTGTCCAAAGCACTTACTTGTGCTTGTTGCTTAACGCCAGAGATCACATGATTACACTGCACCCAGAACCACTGACTCTTGATTGACGTTTTAACGCGTTATTTGTAACAAAGTTAGCTATGAATTAAACACCAATGATGTGCAACTCGTAGCTGATAAACACCATATTTCTTTAATCAATCTTTAATAGATCTATTAAATTAACCGGTCATAATTTATAATCACGTTAAGTAGATTTTCTGAAGATCTGATTTATCAAACTATTTTTCATCTGCACAAATTAAGTATACCGGGTTTTACAAGCACAACACATTATACAAGCATTACCATTTTATTAATCCAACAGATCTCATTAAAGCGATTACATCGCCATAAGAAAAGTAATAATATATATCTCTTTGAGGTCCGTGGAGCTGAATAGTATTCAACATGATTAACAACTCTATATACTAGATATTGTTTAACTATATTACACTATATAGTTATGAGTGCTATCTATTTTATCACTTCCCATGGCGGAATGATACAATTCCATTTACCGAGGAGGTATACGAACCAAACTGTAACAGAAAAAAAAAGTTTTATTAGGTATTGTGTTTAAATTAATTTATTACATTTATTTTCACAAATTAGATAGTAGGTAAGGCACAATTTTTTACTTTATAATTTACTTTTAAAATTAAAGTTTGAGAAAGAAACCAAACCAAGCAAACACTAATAAAATAAGATCCCACCCCCTTAAATTTTCTTCAAGCTAGGATTATTAATTAGCCTATCAAATGTGGACGCGGTGTCATTCTGTGCCGATGATTGAGGTTGGGTGAAAGGGAATGCGAGCTAAAAGTCTGTATCTTTGCAGTTATAGCAAAAAAAGTTTTGGGCGAAAATAAATAAAATATTTCTTCAGCAGATACATTTATTTTGATTGTATATACATATTAATCTTCACAGTTATTGAATACCTGTTATGAGCATAGTGGTGTTTAAAAAATAAACCTTTAAAAATAAAATAAAATGTAATTGTAAAATCCCGTGAGGCCCATGACAAATGTTCAAGAAATGTTCAGATTATTACGTGTACACAAAATAAAGGTATCTAATGAAACCATTTTTTTAATTTAATTCAATGGCTCTTTTGTTATAAAAATTATAAAAAAACCTACCTTAACGCGCTACCGGCCAACAAACCCTAAAGTTGTATAAAATTTCTTGGGGTTGGGAATAATGATTTGGAGATCCTTGTTTCTATGAATATAAGCTTTTTCGTCTGATTTAGGCTTACTCTTAAAAACTGATGCTAATTTTAGTGTTAAGCTGTAGGAATGATATCATAATTTAGTTGATAGCAGTGGGCTTATTTAACCCTGTGTTAATCAAGTGCACGTTTAACACTTCGATAAAATATGTTATCCGCTTCGGTGGTTGCATGATCTAACACGCTACTCTCGCAGTGGAATAGACTGCCGATGAAGCAGAGATTGAGTTTTGAATCTACCTAAAAAACATTAACTTAATTAGTACATACCTAAGCGTATAACCCGAACGCGTAGCAAAAAGCGGTACTAAACAATAAATAAAAAATGTCATATAGAGTGAGCTGAAGTTTTGTGACGTCTCTACGTGAACTAAAGGCTGACTCAATTTTATCTCCGTATAAAACACTTGAATTGGGAGCTCAGTCTTGTGGATAAGGTGCTAGACGTGAAGACTTCTAATTTTAGTTAAGAAAATGATTCCTCATTAAGTTGGCCTAAGGGTTTGATTCAGGAGACATCTAGGCCTAAAGGATCGTGAATTGAGTTGTTTTCAAATGAGACAACACGTCAATATTAATGATGCATTATAGAGAAACTCCCTTATCGAGCTTTCAAAGTAATTTAAAATCGGCAGGCACAGCCTTAAGTGAAGTCTGCAGTGGTGGCTCGCGGACACAGTTCACGGTGAGGTGCGAATTCAGCAGGAGGATGTCTGGCATCCGGGCCACGAGCCTTTCGAACCTCTCACAAAGGGGTTCTGTGTTGGGAAATCGTCTGTCAAAGGGTTTAACATTCTCAGTAAGTAGAAGCTATTCATTTAGCAAAATGAAAACTGGTGGCAGTTTGGAGAAAGTAAGGTAAGAAAGGGATGTATGCCGTCTTTGTACTGGAAGAGCCATCAGTGTACACTTTGTTATCTATTGGAAAACACAAGTCCTTATCCATAAGGTCCGCAGTCCGTACTCTAAGAACTCAAGCCTGCAATAATACATTGGTAGGCTCACATTGTCCTAAGCCGCGTATTGCGCCAGAAGTTGAATAAACTTTAACTTTATAAGTACTACCGTTATGGATAACTGATTAATGCACTGGTTATCACATTGTCTAGGCTGTGCTTCCCACAATAAACTGGATTGTCGATGATGGAGATGGTAGAGTTTTGAATCTCAGCCGGATGCATTGAGGGTGGTTTATTATGGTGATTTTATCACCGCCTTTCTCCTATGAATCAGGTGAATTCTCTCTACAATCCAATTTTAATAGGAAGGGCCTTTTAAAAAATACAAACTTATCTTTTTACGAGCAAAGTTGACAACGTTTTACTATTTTATTAATATTATTTTATAAGTATATATAATTTATAATTCTATATAAACAGTGAACGCTGTAGATTACTTGAATTTACAAATGAATACGTAAAAGTAAAGCTAATAACTTTTCTAGATTCCTATATAAATTATACTTTAAATACCCTTCATAATTCATATAGTGTTGATTGCTGTAATTATATAGGATATATAATATAATGATATCGTTTAGCTAGATATTAGCTATATAGAGAATCTGCATCATCATTCACTTTCAGTGAGGAGGAAAAATTAGATTTATTAGTTGTCTTGGAGTCTAGCCTGCGTCTCTCGAGCCATAGTTGAGCATGGCCCCACCTAACAGCTTTGTCAGTAACGACGAAGTTATTTTCAGAACTACATGTGCAGTGTATTGAACTTGACTCCCAATAGTCACGTAGCCTCCCTCGCACGAACTGTACCTTTTTTTTACACTTGAATATAATATGATCTTTACAGCAAAGCCTACTTTTTTCGTTCTCTTTTAATTTTCTAATCTTTTTCCCCTAAAAAACAGACTTAAAAGAAAATAGACTGTACACATTGAACGTACAGTTTTTAACATTTACCCAAAAATCAAGGGCTTTGTCAAATGTCCGGGGTTCGTTTCACGGTTACGTTCAGCTTTCGCTAAATTCGAGGCCCAGAGCAAGGTTCAGTCATAAACACCGAAGGCGTTCCTAGTGTTTAATTGGGATAGCACATTTTTCAACCAAGCTGTCCATGTGATTATTTAACCCCCACACTAACTGCTTGAGTTCGACGTGGAGGTGATACAACACCAACAAATTAACCGCATTTGATGTGGGCACATCGCCGAACCTTGAACTGACAGCCTGTCTGGAGGTGCCACACTGCTCCACCCTATTTAGTGCAGGCCCACTTCATGGTAATCCTATCACGTTAACAACACGGTGATAAAAAGAACCCGCCGAAACCGTGTTTTAGGGAGGTCCGTAATGGAATTATAGAATTCCTTTGTATATAATCATAGGCCTTGTCAGACTACATTTTGATGACCTACATATGTGGGCACGTGGATTAAACGTCAAGTTCATCTAGCCTGGTTTACCAGTGATGGCGAGGTCGGGGTCCGAGTTCTGGCCACGTGTACTGAGAGTAGTTTAATTAAATGGCCTAACACGCTTCTTCCACGCAAAAGTGGTTGCATTTACTATAAACTC
This sequence comes from Timema cristinae, assembly GCA_039000515.1. Taxonomy (NCBI): domain Eukaryota; kingdom Metazoa; phylum Arthropoda; class Insecta; order Phasmatodea; family Timematidae; genus Timema; species Timema cristinae. The sequence continues at coordinate 43,557,608 of JBCFYV010000935.1, read as the reverse complement.
GATCTCTTCTCGACCACATTGGGGTAATTAATATAGATTATACTTATAGACCGAACGAATATCAAGATGTGGCGAAAAATCAACATTTTGTTAACTCCAACACAGAGCGATAATTAATAATTATTTGGCATCCACACCGGTTCCACGAGCTAACACATCATTTAGAAAATGACATTTTCCTTTATTTTAATTTTTTTTAGCTAAACTCCACGTCTTACTAGCTATCTGTTTAGGTTGCACGCATATATACTAATTACACTATGTGTTAGAAATGAGAAGATTGAATTTATAGGAAGTGTACCCACATTTGCGTGGCAAGAGAGAGTGGAAAATCATTTTGGAAAAACCACCCTCAGGACAACTGACCAGTATTCTAACCACAATCTCTGTGTCATCGGCAGTCTAGTTCAACACAAGAGTGACGTTTTAGACCATACGGCCACCGAAGCTTTTCTTTTATTGTCATTGATGTTCTCATTTAGATTGGCACATCGATGTTCATTTGTACTTGGAAAATTTAAGCGGATACAATTTTAAAAAGTTTCGCGGATTATATACCTAGGGTTAAGGACCCTGTTCATATATAATCTTACGAGTTTTCGGTAAATGTCTCCGTTTTTAGATAAAAGAAAAAGAAAGTCTGTATGGTGCACCGTACAATTAATTTCATTTTAAAATAAGTCTAATTTAAATTATGTTAAATTTGCTAAAACTTTTTCTAACTGTTTCACTGGTTTTATACAGCTTTTTTTTAAAGTTGCACTACAATACGACGCCTAGTACGAGCTGTATTACCACCTAATTAGGTGATAGCCCTTATCAGTGGGTTGAGATATTGACAAGCAGGTGTAGCGCTTAGGTTAATAGTAACAAAACCTTTAACAGTCTACAAGTTTTGTTTTAAATGAAAACATAATATAAACTTGTAAACACAGTTTAAAAGTTTAGATTTTCAACTCTGGAAAATACCAAAATCCACATATTTTGGTTGATCAAAATACATGAATGCCATGGAAATTACTAGTATAGGAGTGTAGAATGGATCTTTGTGAATAGAATGATTTAATTTAACCGTTGGGTCACAACACAAATATTTTATATTTTGTATCTTACTCCCCTCCTGTTTGTTCTCCTATCACCGAACAGATCCACCCAATAACGTTATATACGCACTTGGTTTCTGGCATTTATGAATTTCTGCTCGACTATTCTAGAGCCTAAAGGGTTTGTGCTTGGATACGGTGCGCGGTCTATTCTCTTCTAGACGCGCTGTGTCTGCGAGAGTGATTGACAGGCGGGTTGGGTAAACACATCAACGGCAAGTGCTATTCTCTCATTAATGGGTCTCTTGCGTGCCCTCGGTACACGACTCGTTATTGGACATCAGATCTGCGCTCTCACTACACTTTTTATAAACTAGGTTTGGACATCTGCCAGATCGCGGATCGGGATGGCTTTTATTCTTCTTGTTTTGGGAGTTCTTGCGGCCAACAATAATTATAAAAATATCCGTCTTTTTTATTTTACTTTTGTTCATTGATGGAACGAACACTTTTATTTTAGTGCCAACGTGCTGGCCTTTATAAACCTGCCCGCCTCCGTGGCGTAGTTGGTTAACGTGCTTGTCATGTTGAGCTCGACTGCTGAGGACGGGAAGATCGAGGTTCGAATCTCGGTCGGGTGAGTTTGGGGCGGTTTTTCCTAAATGGTTTTCCACTCTCCCTCCACGCAAATGCGGGTTCACTTCCTCTAACTAAACCTTCCCAATTCTTAATCAATTAGCGTAGTCAGTACTTAAAGTGTATAACCCGAACGGGTAGTAAGACGCGGTGCTAAATATTATTATTTATTAACCTATCTATAACTTGATTTTCTTACGTATTGAAATTTGGAGCCCCCTTTAGAAAAATACAAACATATTTTTTGTTGTTAACATTTTGATAATATCCACTTCAATGACCGAACGGTCTAAGGCGTCACTCTCGTGTTTAGACTGGTCTGTCGATGACGGGCAGTTCGGGGCTAGAATGCCGATCGGGTCTACTGAGAGTTTTTTTTTCTTAAATGATTTCCCATTCTCCCTCCACGTAAATATGGGTAATACTTCCTCTAAAATTCAGCCTTATTCATCCCTAACTAATTTGCGTATAACCTGAATAGGTAGTAAGACGCGGTGCTAAAAAAAAGAAGGAAACGATAGTATTTTACTATTTTATTAGTGTAATTTCATATGTATTGATAATATCTATCAAAAGACACAACTTCGGATTACATCACTTAATGTAGGCCCATGGATACGCGAAGGTAGACCTAGCAACATTTTATATATTTCAGATTGGTCGTTTCTTAAGAAAACTGGGGTATAGTAACGTTTTCTAATTGGCAGATATGTCCATTCATTAGAAAATGCGAGTATAAATTGAATTATATTAGAAACACCTCAACTAGACTCCAGGAGCTTAATTTACCTAATCAAAACCGGGACCATAATATAAGCCATATTATTTATCAGTTAGTTGATGATATACAAAATGAGTTGAAGCATCTAATCTCCTGATCACCCGTGCTAGATTAGAGCTTTGCTTTTTAAAACAGAAAGAAAAAAGAAGAGTGGTTTTATTGACGCCCCACGCAAGACTCTTGGACCTCACCTATACAGTGGGGCCTATATATTGGTTTCCCCCAATATTTACGTCTTATTACCCGTACGGGTTATACACATATTAGCTTTAATCAGGTGGAGGGTAAGAAAGTAGAATTGTACCCACATTTGTGTGGAGGAAGGGAAAGAATATATTTAGGAAATACATCATCCTTGCAAACCAGACAAGATGAGTTCGACGCCTTTGTCCCTATTTCTCCCTCTTAAATTGGGTCGTTAATTATACGCGTTCACGTTTAAATTATTATTCCTAACGTTTTTTTTGTGGGAAAAATGCTGGGCTTTATTAAATTACCAGTTAATTAAAAAAATACATTAATAAGGGACTTCCTTTCAAAGTATTTGCATAGTACCGTAAAACGGTTCTATACATGTAATGAAGTTTTAAGGCCTTGGGAGAAAAATTTCAATAAAAACGTTAAAGTGGTCGAAATAACCATGAAATATCGGGAAAGATTACCAGCAACACTTATTCTAGAACCATGAATTGTGAGTTTCAAAAATCACAGCAATATTACTAATAAAAACATAAATTCAATGTTAACGTTAAAATTAAAATCGAAAATGGTAGGCGTAGCTTTAATAACTCTTGTGTTGAGTGTTATGGTAAATAAAACTATCTAAGAGACAACATCTTAGCTAAGTTGGAAGCCCCTACGCCTGTATTTATGTGAGTCCTTGATTCGATCCCTGGCACGGGTGAATGTGTATCATTATTGAAATAATGTGGTTTACCTCTTCACAGTGTTAAATAAACGGTAGTAGGACTGAGTGATGTGTCTCCTGGAGTTTATTTATCTGGTTGGTCGTTTGGTGACACAAACAATTGGTTCAGAGATACCAGATGAATTAATAATAACTTTTGATAAAACAACTTTCTCGGCATGCATTACGTCATAGAAGAAGAATGTTCCAATGAGAAAGGAATAGTTTCAGTGATACCCGCTAGATGCCAGCGCTAGTCGCCCCAGCAAGGTGTTTGTGTAAAATGAACCAATATGAAGCGGTCCGGCAGGTTGGTATGACTGGGTTAGCGGTTGGAAGGAATGGGTAGAAGAGGGTTTAGGATGAAAGGAAGGGGAAGGTATGCGGGGAGGTGACCGGGCTGCGTGTTATTGATCTGGTGCGGTGCAGGCAGCATCCCGCGTCGCATGGACCAGCCGCCCGGCTTCGTCACGTGATCTGTGACGGAACAGCCAGTCAGACACGTGGAAAGAACCGTTCCTGAAAAGAATGGAACAGGCTTACTTAGAAAGATTTCACTAGGAAGAAACTTTTAAAATATAGGCCTATCAACTTTTTTTTTTAGGTCAACATTGATAAAAGTGGCTGAATGGTCTACGGCATCACCCTCATGTTAGACTGGCCTACCGGATGACGGGGAGATTGGGGTTCGAATCGCTATTAGATATACTGAGGATGTTTTTTTCTAAATGGTCCCCCACTCTACTTCCACACAAATGAGGGTAGATTACCTCTAACATGCTTCCTTCCTCATCTCTACCCCATTAGATTAATCATCATACATGCATAGGCCTATAACCTGAACATTTAATAAGACGTGGTGGTAAAAAAAAATGATAAAATTCTTTACATCAAAGTAACATATGCGGATCACATGAGTTGCCGTAAAAATTTATGAAAATTGTTTTAGTAACTTTAATAACTGCCAAAAAAATGTTGTTCCTATCTAATTCGATCGGACTGTAGACCCCCTTCAGTCTTCGTTGCGTATAGTTGAGTTGCCATCGTATGAACCTTAACCAGTGATTTAGCTTGTTAATGCTCCACGTCTACCCTGCCACCCGGTATATAGGCCTAGACATGTTTTCATTGAAGGTGTAGGCAAAATGATGGAATGCCTTGATTTTCTTAAGAAAATACATTTGGAGCATTTAAAAAAATATATAAACATATTTGTCATTGTCAATATTGATATTTTATTATAAGTTATAACTAGTGTCATTTTACAGGTATTGATAATATCTATCAAAAGTGACAGCTGCATATCATAAGACTTGACGTATAAATACGTGAAACAAGGTCAAGAATTATTTTTTTTAGCTTTCATATAAGAACATTTGCTAAACAAATGGTGTATAGATTTGTCAGGAAATATATTAACACGCGTCTGAGTGAAAGGAAAATGAGAAACGATCTAGGAAAGTACACCTAGCTGGGATTCGAGCTCCAAACTACCCATCCACCATGGAAAACCATGCAGGACACCAGTGATGTTTATGTTCTCGTATTCACCGTTGTGGGTTTTCATGTAATCAAAAGCTAACCTCTGTTTTACAAGTATCCCTTTCGATAACTTAAATATTTCATAATGTGCTTTTGTCAATGTTAATACACACTACAGGTGACCTGGCGGTCTAGGGGTAAGGTGTCAGACTTCTATGCTAGCGGCCGGGGTTTGATCCTCGGTCCCGGCACAGATTTATCTGATTATCAAACCCTTCCTACACCTCTGACAAGATATTTGTGAATGTGTGGAATGCCAGGTCGCCACCGTGGTTCGGATTCCACGTTAAACTGTAGGTCATTCATTTCATTTCACAATCACCCTACCATTACACATTAGCGTAAGTGCGTATAACCCGAACGGGTAGTAAGACGCGGTGCTAATAATAATAATAATAATAATAATAATAATAATAATATACACTACACTTTTTTTGTATCTTAAAAAGCTTCTTTATTTATCAAGCTAACTATAGTCTTATATCTTGATATATCTTCTAGCATATTAAAATATTTTCAAAGTGGTGCTTTCTTTGGGTAACCAAAACAAACTCTTAGTAAAAAAACACGGCAAGCTTTGACCACACAAATTTTCCCACACCCTTACTTTTTGCGTTCATTTTTATAACACTAATAATATTTCAGAAGCTCACACTGGTGGGTAGGTTTTAAACCCCTTCCGGGTGTTGTTAAGTTATATTTCCTAAATGGTTTTTCTCTCTTTCTTCATGAAAATGTAGGTGCATTATCTCTAAATTCAACCTTTATCATCCTCTACAGTTTTTATGTGAATTGACCGAAAGGACAGTAAGTCGGTGACCATGGATAAATAATCAATTAAAAGCATTTAATACAGTGTATGTTAATGTTTTCTGATATAATTTGTCACGTTACAGTACCTTTAAGTTTACAGTTCGATTTAGATAGAAATACTTTTTTTTAACAAATATAAACGTAGCTAAACTAATTATAATATATTCATACAACTCACGTTATCTCCAACCCCAATTTTTGATAGATATTATCAACATCCATAAAATAAAACTAATAAAATAGCAAAATATTATCAATTTTGGTCGTAAAACAGTTTTTTTTAATCACACGTCCTTTAAAAATTTGACTGCACTTACTATTTGTAATTGGATTTATCCTATTAAATCTTGTCTTCATACTTTGTAAGCTTCTTATCTTATAGTCCTCATGTTCGTGTGATTCTAAATTCTATGCACTCTCTCACGTGATATTGTGTCAACCAATGGGAAAGTTTAATACTTTGACCAATCAAACTCATTGAAACAAATCATGTTCAGGAAACCTCAATAAACACAATCAACATTTTCATAATTTTCATAATTTGTTTATTGCTTTTGGTTAAAGTATCAATATCCTTAATCGACTACAGTTTTCCATTAATTTTTGTTAAAGATGTATAATTTATAAAAAAAAAAGTTTAGAAAATGCCAACTGTTTCCTTCCCACCAGTGATGTTTTCAATTCTATTTGCATGTCGATGTTTTCTACCTGTGATTGGCTTTTCATAGACGTTTGTAGCTAAAGCATTTAAGAAAATTAAAGTTGATCAGGCCGTTGATGGAGCGGAACTTTGTGGCTATACTAAACTTTTACTGTGGAGCCAAGGGCGCCCATGTGGATTTTCTAAACGGAGGGAGGATTGGAGTCCCAACTGCTGGGGATGTGGAAAATCCCCTCCCTCCTCACAGAGATAAAAATTTCAGGAATTTAGCTTTGTGGAAGGGAGTTTTAGAGCATCTGAACACAGTTACGAGCTAATTATATGAGTTTCAAGAGCCAAATAAATATAAAAAATTAACAAAACTTAATGAACAGAAACAAATTTTACTTACTATAGTGAACAAAACAAAATGAAAAGAAAACTGTTGAAGAGGGAATGGGAGTGAGTATATATTTTATCATTTTTATATATGTTAACTTGTATATTGATGATTTAAAGTTGTTAGTAGTAAATCGCAACCAAATCCCAAATAATCAATTTTATTTTCTCATAAAAATCAACAAAAAAAAAAAAGTAAATATTGTTTTAGCCCCCCTCTATCGCTAATTTATGGAGCTGATCTATTCATACGAATTACGGGTATTACGTATTCAGAGTATGAAGAGCAGTCAATAGTATACCCTAATTTTAGTTTGAAGACCAGTTGAGGAAATTCAAACATATTTCTTTGCGTCTGACATTGATAACATTTTACGATATTAGGTGTGTTATTCTATAGGTATTGTTAATAACCATCAAAAGTGACAGCTGCGGATAACATGACTTAATGTATTAATGTATTATACATCAAAATTGGTTTTTAACTAATTTCTACTGTACTTCCCACCAAAATCATACTATACAATGAGTACTTGGGTGTGTAATGGTGGAATTAATAATTTGTATTAAATCAGTTTGCAAGTCATGTGCTGATAAAATATGTTCGTGTGGATATGTTAAATAGCCTATTAAAAAAGTGTTTGTTACGGTCCTTGTGACTTGAGTCCAACATAGTTTTATAGCGGTCCTAATTTGGTCCGGTCAGCTTACGAACCTACCCACGTTTCAGTCCCATTCCTGACCAGGTTTCTCATACAGGTCATACGAGCTTAGAGAAATAACTTACCTTTATTTATTTTTGTCAGTAAGCAATTACCAGTAATCTATATATTTAAAACGTGAAGCAATTCCTTTCGATAGGAATTCCCATAGGTCTAACAAAACAATCCTAATTATTTTACCACCCCTTAACCGCCTCAGTCCAAGATAGTGTAAGAATATTAAATATCTCTTGAAGCCATTTAGGTAAACTTAGGGCAACTATTTACATAATTTAAGCTATGTAAATTACTTTCTTTTTAAGTTTATAGTAGTTAGTTATAATAAAAGCCAATTAAATGAGCTAAATTTATAACTAATAAAGACCTAAGAAAACGTGTAACTTGTTTAAAAAAGTAGTTTTATTTCTATCTTTAGAACTATTTTGATAACATTTAATCTGTATACGGGAGGTAATTAGCAGTTTAAACAGTAAATAAAGCAATACTGTCGAATTTGGTTTGCAGGTGACTGGGAGTTTGGGGTTTGAAACTTATACGGATGTACTGAGGGAGGAAGGGTGGTTTCGCTAAATGTTATCCAATCTTCTCGGGGCTTGAGTCCCACTGACTACACTGAGACAAGTTTACATATTTTGATTTTAACTGTGGTTATACAATTTTCTGGGCGTTCAAATTTAACCTGGGTGCACTTAAACTGATTTTACAAAATTTAATTTTCACTGTGATAGTCCCTTCATATTTAAATGCGGCTACGTTTTACCTTCTTTATACATACAATTTAATGTAAATTCTACTGTAAACATATTCTGTGTTTAGCATATTAGTGCAGACAACAACTTAGCTTGGATTTTTTTTTAAACTTTTAAACGAGTTACAACTCGTGATTGGAACCAACTTATTTGTCACTCCCGCCTCTTCTCACTTCCCATCATTAGTTTAGTTTAATCACCCTATATATAGAATAACTTAGTCAATGTTGCATTTAAAAATATTGATGAACTAACATTTAACTAACTTCACCAAGTTTAAATATTTAACTTTTATTTCTTTATTACTTTTGTTAACAATTTAATAATTGTGTTTATGCTCTGGCTAGCCACTCTACAAACTAATTGAGAGGTCAATTTACTAAACTTATTAATTAACAATTAATTTAAAGTTTTAAGCGACATGTTTTAAAAAGTAACTTAAACAATAAAATACTGAACAAATATTTACGTACGGGTAATTGAATGTGTTATCTGTTATTTATAGAGGACTATACATCCTTTCAATCAAAATAGTGTCCGAAGAGGACATATAATTGAAAAATATAGAGACTGTAATGAGTAGGAGATCTATTTGGATATTAAATTAATTTGAATTCACTAGTTTTACTGTTTATAAATTATAATGATGTAAACTTATGAAACGCTCTTTTACTAATGTATTAGTCATTTCGCACCTAGATATTTGAAAACATTTGAAGGTACACGAATCGTAAGTGATATTACAATTATTATTACTATTTATTATTTGTTTCTAAGTTGAATAACCAATTAAAGATATTTACATATTATGTAGGCCTATATATAATTAGTAATGTTTTATTTAAAGTGCAAATAAAAATAATTTTATTTAGAGAAAAATGCATACAAGATTACTTTCCCATATATTGTCTCTTTCAGTGTACATTTATTGGTTATAATTGGACAACGGACATTGCCAACCGAAGAAACCTGTCAATTTTACTGAGATATGTACGGTGCCTGCATGAGTTAGACACATATCCCTCCCACCTTCTATATCCTCCTTTTTATTCATCTCTGCCACCATTCCTTAACGTTACTTTAGTGTCATCTTTATCACCATAAAAATAGACATTAATGCATGGACATTAAATATAGACCATCACTACACGCTTCTGTCTTTTATATTTTTTACGTATAAAATAATAAAAAAATAAGTAAAGCTGAAAGAAGAGAAACGGAAAAAAAAGTCAAGAAGACTCGACAAAGTATGGAACTAACAATAGAAAGGATTTTTTTTATCATAGAATTTTGCTTTTATCATTCTCTAGTTTTATGAGATTTTCTATTCATGTAAGGATTTGTTTTTCCTTTTTATTAAAAAAAAATATCGCGTTATCTCTTTGCTACCGTCTAGAACCAAGAAATTCTAGAGATACATTTTTAAATTAATGGACAAAACCAACAGTAGCTACTCTAATTAGACACATTTAGGATCGTCTTGGAGAGTCGGTGCAATCTTGTCATTATGCAGTACCATTAAAGCCTCTCGCCTTCTTTGCATTTCAACTTGTTAAAGAAATTCCTGAACAGTAATGGATGTTATATGTTCTGAACAGTAAAAAAGAAGGGCAGCTTGAAGGCTTAAGAGGGCCAGCTATAGAATCAAGTATACATGGACTAGAACACATTAAAACAACTACAATTATTATAATATTTATATAATTAATCTAGTCAACAAGTTTATGTTCGTTTCTGTCTTTAAATTATTACTTATTAGCCGGTTTTTGTTTCCTTAATTTACATATTGGTGATTCTATGTAAGTCTAACTACTTATAGCAATTAATGCCAAATGTGGTTAGAATTAGATAATCAGTGGCGTGGTGGTGTTTATTTCCAGATTAAGCTTAACTTGTTTAAATTAAATAAAACAATCATTGGGCAGAAAAACAAATTACCATGATAGACTATACTGACGACAACAGGGAGATCGGGGTTTGAATCTCAGTCAGGTGTATTTAAGGTTTTTTTCTAAAATTAACCTTCTCGCAAATGCGGGTAAACTTTACCTAAATTCGACCTTCTTTATCCATAGCTCATTAGAGTAATTAGTACGTAGCCTATAACCTGGACAGATAGTAAGACGTTGTTTTAAAAATTATATATATTTATACATCTAGAAGTAAATATTGGGTGTGTATGTAACCAAATTTTGGTAGGAATAATAGGATGTGGTAGTTACTAAAGCTACTAAAACTTTTTTTTTTAATATTCGGAGCAACTAATACGGGTGCACACTAATTGAGGAACAACTCATTCGACCTTACACGAACTGCGGAGTAAAAATTAAATTTATAATGACCTTTTTTTATAAATAGAACATGGAGGTTAAATTAGGCTAGGTTAGCTTAATTTAAGTTAGGTTAAATTAAGCTAGGCTAGGTATAAAGTTAGTGGTTAGGAATTGAATGGGATTACAGGCTGTTCCACAATTAGAGTGGGCCCTAATTGAATGTCTGCTGACAGGAATACCTTATTCTGCAATTGAAGTGCGCCCGTCATGCTATATGCGGATAGATATTATCAATAACTATAAGATAATACAAATAATATAGTAAAATGCGATTAATGTTGATGACAAAGAAATATATTAGAATTTTATTAACTACCCTTCCAACCAAAATAGTTTGAGACACACTATTCCATGTTTACTTAGTTTGTAAGTCATGTCCTGATATGACCTTTGTGTTTTGCGGAGTGTACATTAAATTCCCCTTTGAAAAGGGTGACCTGGTGATCCAAGGTTAAGGTGTCGAACTTCTGTACTGGGGGTCCGGGTTTCAATCCTCGGTCCCGGCTCAGATTTATCTGATTACCAAATTATTCCTTCACCTCTGGCAAGACGTGTATTAACCACAACTTGTGAATGGGAGGAATGCCAGGCCTCCACCGTGGTTCGGATCCCAAGTTAAACTGTAGGTCCTCCATTTAATCTCACAATCACCCTAACATTACACATTAGAGTAAGTGTGAATAACCCAAATGGTTAGTAAGACACCATACTAATAGTAATAATCCCCAATGAAGAATAATAATCATTATTTTGGTGTTGGTACGTACGCAAAATATCACTGATAATCTTTTTTAAATGTTCAACAAGAAATTGTAGGCTCCATATGGATAGTTTAACATTTTTTCTTTACTGTTTTATTTATAGATGCAATTTTTAATAGTGCATTGCTTGAATATTGTTTTAATTTTCTTGTGCGCATCGGTGTTTACTTAAGTGTAATGTTTAGGGTTGTCGGGTACGGGGAGATCGGGGCTAAAATCATTACCGAATGTACTGAGGGGTTTCACTTAAATTGTTTATCATCTCCTTTAACGCAAATCCACGTGGGTTTTTAGTTATTTGAATTCTAATCTCATCATACTTGATCCATTAGAGCCCGAATGGTTATTAATATGCGGTGAGTTTAAACAAAATAAAAATCTTATATTAGATTTACGTGCTTTAATTCTAATATAAATAATTAATAAAATACATAAAAAAAGCTATCGTGGAAAAGTTCAATGGATATATTTCACAGTGGACCACAAAAGAGACACCCAATCTACGGCGTGCCTCATAATTTATGTCTCTCACTTACGACACCGCAAGTAATTTTTACCACGACTCTTGTGTCCTTGTCGCGAGATGATTTAGTACCTAACACGTGAATATGGGTGTGTGTGTGTGAAGGGGGTGGGTACGTAGCACTTAAGGGTCAAAGGGGGTGACAGGACCTCCTCCTCCACCCCTTAACCTTCTTTCTCGGGAGTATGGTCCGGCGCAACCAATCCCAGGTGAAGTCCGCGTGACAGGTAGCGCTATTGTCATATTGCCAGACATGTATCAGCTATGCGATTTGTGGGGGGGAAAGGGGGAAGGCAGCAAGGGAGTACCACGTGTATTGTGTGTGTGTGTGTAGGGTAATAAAAAGTATTCAACAAGAGAAACGTGAGTTTGTATTATACTGAGATAAATTATATATTTTTTATTTTATTGTGGACGTAAATAAAAAATAATGGTAAACCTGTGTAAATCCAAGATTTTCAATTTTCATCCTAATCCGAATGTTGGCTTACAAACTCTAATCGAATATCATGCCTCAGAAAATATTTGAATCGAGTGTGAGCTGAAGGTTTTATCATGAAAATGGTTTGAATTAAATCAAATATTTTACTGTGAAAAAATTTTCAAATAGAATGTGAACCGAATGTTTTATGACTACTTTTTTAATCTAATTGAGTACAGTGAAAAAATTGAGGCCATACAAACTGCTTTTGAACGATATATCATATAATTTGTATATACATTATTCAAGTCTGACACCTTGTCTCAGTCGATAGACGATTCCCGGCATGTCCAAAATTTTTATCATTGATGAAAATATGGGTTTAACCTTTCAAATTGATATATTAACGGGCGGGGACTGGATGCTGTGCCTGTCCTAGTCTCAAGATAGATAATAAGGCACATGCAGCTTAGACAGGCCTAGCCAGCCGGTAGTGGAAAATAAATGACTTAAACTGACCTAGGCCACAGGCTGGAAACAGTAATGGATTTTAAAAAATTGAAACGCAGTTATAAAATAAGGTCGTTCTACCTCTTCATGTTGTACGCATATGTAGGCCCATTAAATACGCAAATAGGTAGCTAAACTATGAAGAAGGTTGAATCTAAAGAAATTGTATCTCCATTTGCGTGGAGGAAGAATGGAAAACTACTAAGGAAAAAACCACTCTCAGTACACCCTCTCGGGACTTGAACCGCAATCTCCTTGCAATCTTTTTATTTGTTCGATATTTAAAAATTTATTTAGCACCATGTCTTACTACCCATTCGGGTTATACGCTTAAGTACTAATTATGTTAATGAATTAGGATTTGGGAAATTGAATTGAATTTGTGGAAAAAACATTCCAGTTCACCCGACCAAGATTCAAACCTCGATCTCCCCTTCCTCGGCAGTCTGACTCAACACGAGGAACTAGCGCGTTAGCCAAATACGCCACCGAGGTCCTCGTAACTAGCAGTTTGGTCTATTGATCGAGTGATGTCATAGACCATCTAGTCACCAAAGCAGGAATTAATATATTATTAATATTTGTTTTCCATGGTCAACTAAAATAACGCGAGTTTATCAATTAAAATATGATCACATGATTTATCTAAAATATTATGATGAAATTGTTCCCAGCTTATTTTAGTAATTTAAATAAAATATTAATAGTATAGAAAATTAGTTTATTCAAAAGTTTGTTTCTTTCAAATATTAGGGTTCGAGATTTTGAATAGAATAACAAGATTGTAATTCAAATTCAAAATCTAAATTTTGAGCTGATATTTGCACCTCCGTTTACCTCAAACACCAAACATTTGTTTTGGCAAACTGTATTAATTCTGGTACAAATAATTTATTTTTTCAAATTACACTCATGTTTTATTATACCCCCAAAACCACACATGGTTAAAGATTCTAGTTTTTCCCTAATGTCTTAACGCGTTGTTAAGTATGTGGCACATAAAATGTTAATAAACAAACCCGGCCTACAAAAAAAAAAAAAAGGTGTTGACACAATTTTGATTTGTTTTTGTAATTGTTACAGTTTTACTTCTTTAATTATTGTTGATATTATTTTACTAGTTACACACATACACACAGATGGTAGGACTACGAGAAGGTTTGAGTTTGGGGGATTTTACGACCTTGTAAAGGTCGAAGAAAAAACTTTCCTACAAAGACAGTAAGAATCCTAACCTTTTTATGTCTGGCCATGTAAACAAAATATACAACATTCTGTTTGTTTACCCAAGTTTGAGATCGTTGCACAGTACTTCTGCTTTCGGTGCCATGGGGTGAAGTTTCTGATGTTTGTTGAAGGGAAGTATTTATTTGTTTTTAAGAGGTAGCATATATTTCTGTTTAAAATATGACTTCATGAATTGACTTCCTTTGCCACTGTGACAAAGAAAGATAAAATGGGGGTGTCAACAATAAATATAGACGTACACCAAAATACATCAATATTAGTATTTTGTAATTTGTTATCTACTTCTAGGACTATCATTATCAAAGTCTATATTTAAGGGGTAGGAATAAGGAGGTCAGTGTAAATAATGTACCAGCCCTACGTGGCTAGGGGAAGAGATTATTCACGTTTGTTAAACCAAACCAAGTGCACCCTAATGGTAGGCCTATTTGAACACCGGCACGATCTTAACTCAGTGTAGCTCAAGTCTAACGCCTTAGACCACGTGGTCAGTGATGCGATTACACGATTATTACCAACCTGCCTGCAATAATATTACATTATATGTAGACTACTTAAAATAGTTTATACTATATTTGGAAAGTCCAAGACTTATATAGATTCGAGTTACGCGGATGTGTAGATAAGCGGTTGCAGTATTTCAACTATCCCTATCACAATTAATAATGCCATATATATCAAGCGTAATTTAAAAGTAATGAATTGCGTTCTTATTAACCTGACACACATTTAGTAGTGTCCTTTTAACTGTGAATGTGGGGAATGCCAGGCCTCCACCGTGGTTTGGATTCCACGTTAAACTGTAGGTCATCCATTTCATCTCACAATCAATCTACCATTACACATTAACGTAAGTGCGTATAACCCGAACGGGTAGTAAGACGCGGTGATATAATAAATAATTAATAATAATAATAATAATAATAATAATAATAATAATCTAGCAGAAACTGTTAGGCTCAAACTGTCGCTTAAAACGAATATATATGTGAAAATACACCGCACATGAGCACATTCAATTTACGTGTTTTTTAAACTTGCGTTTAAAGCTTAAGAATGAATAAACCACGTAAGTCAAGGATTACTGTGTAGGCCTAATTCAAGTTTTATAAATGTTTTTGTAGATAGGCTAAAAAAAAAGTTTCTAATGAATGAATTCTTTGACACAATTGAAAGCTAGCACTAATAATATTGCTACTGCCATAACTGAATAGGTAATATAAATCAAAATGGTGAAAAGCTGCCTAATATACAGTCAGCGTTAAACCCCGATCTCCCGTATCAAAGTCAGGCATTCTAATCGCTGCCTGAGTCCTAGAGGACATCGTCTTATGTTTTCAGTTTTGAAAGGACACTAAAAGTTATCTTCAGTAACAAAATATGCTTTGATATAACTTATAATAGAAATTCGATTTTTGTTTTATTTTAAATCTAGGTATTGGGCCTTCAAACGTTCAAATCCTTCAAATCCTTAAGGAATATTCTAAAAAAAAAAAAAAAAAAAATCGAGATTTTTAAAATTAAATAAAAAAGAACAAAGTTTTTAAAACTTTGATTTATAATTTAGTTTTATACAAGTATACTATGTGTTTTAAGAATCGGATTTAGTAAAAGAGTGGGAATTGACGTTAGAAAATCTGCTGGCTACTTAAAATTGGCTAAAATAAACTTATACCAACAGGGAAGTAAAACTGCACAATATTCGACTGAATGAAGAATGGGTTACACCATTTGAGAAATACTATTCTGAGGGCAGAGCCGGATTTAATCAATTTACTTCTATCTTATTATGTTGTTGATTTTCCATAAATTATCTCTTCACATCTTTCTTTCTAATGTTTTTAGTTCAAGCCATTGATAGCTGTTATGTTAGCGAAGGGTCACTTCTACATTGATCACGAGAATGTCTAGGAATTTTTTCTTTATTCCAGAGGTACATTTTCAAAATTAAAATATCTTTCAATATATTTTCAAGTTTTATGGTAGCATGATTTTTACTAGGAGCATTTGGACATGCATGCACTTTATGATCTAACGAATTATATCAAAACATGACTTACAATTTAACTTAACTTTAATAACAGTCACAAACTCAAGCCTCCCCTTCTCCCCTCTCTCCAACGTTCATCCCTATAATTGTTAATTGATTACCATAAAAGGGCAAGCCCCGCTTTTCCCAGTAAAACGTTTTCAAGTCATGCCTAGAATAGAACGCGGTACTCTCAACTTAGACACTCGTGCTAACGACTGACTTGCAACTTTCTATACTCTGGTTATGAATATAAGCCTACATGTCATAAACGTTTAGTTTTTAAGTTTGTTGGATCGCATTCTTAGCTTACCATATCAATTCTATTTTATAACCTCCCTAATAAATATTCTTACAAATCAATTTTCAAGAAGACCGTGTATACATTTTTTAAACGAAAAAGTTTTAATTTACTAACTCACATAATAGCTTTCATATAATGTTATTTCATTGTCAAGGTCCATTTGTCCAAAAAATGTTTAAAAAATTCTTGTATTTAACTAATTATCTTATACATCTTCTCATAAATGCTAGACAAACTATATTGTAATACGAAAAGCTATAATAGTTGTATTATGCAAATTTATATTTAATTTATTATAAAATTATTAAATTTTACTCTTCTCAACAACAGTAATAAGGTTTTCAAAAATTCTTGTTACGAGTTTAATCACATTTTTCTTTGGGACACCTTAGTCCAGTAAGTATTGTTTTGGTCTACTGGTCAAGGGGTCCCAGGTTCGATTCCTAGCATTACCAAAAAATAAATGTAACAGGGGTGGCTGTGTTTTCTCTCTTCTATTACTAGACTAGATTGTAAATTATTGTGGGATCAGAAAATGTTGGATAAATAATTTTAATAAACAACTCACCTTAAATTTATACAACAGTAGAGTTAATATTATTTTCACCTGCTTCGGTGGCCGCATAGTCTAAGGTGCAACTCTCGTAGTAGATTAGACTGCCAATGACGGAGCGCTCGAGGTTCGAATCTCGGCCGGGTATACTGAGGGTTTTTTCAATAGGGTTTTTCACTCTCCCTCCATACAAATGCGTGTACACTTAATCTAAATATAGCATTCGACATCCCTAAAACCATTAGCGTAAATATAACACAAGCGTATAACCCGAACGGGTATTAAGAAGCGGTCCTAATTATATATACGTGTATATAGGCCTATCATATATTATTTTCTACTCTCAAATTTTAAGGGATTTTTTGTTTTTGGTGGCGTACAACAGTGGCGTGTTGTAAAATGTTTCCAGAATAAACAGAACTGGTTAAAACTGTACCTGTGATCATATGTTCTCCACCACTCGGTTCCCATTTGACCAATCATACACAAGTTTTGCTCTACACACTTCAGAATGGAAATATATTTCGGTTGATAACCATCAAATGAGTGTTTTAGTGATAACATTTCATAGGTACAGTTTCAACTGCCTCTACTTACCCTAGCAACACTCCACACACGCCACTGCTGTACAGTTAACCTAAGCGTCACTCACGATTATACTAGAGGATGAATTAGAGTGGGGTAGCAAAGTTGTTTTAGGGAGGTGTAATAATAGGGGCTGTTTTGTGAGGGGTGCCTCGGATAGATTGTATAAGGGTGTTTTACAACGCCTGAAGTTTGAGGGTAGCTTGCGGGCCTTCGGTACTATTTGATGTTCGCTTTCACCAATTTTTTTTCCCTGGGATTTATTTTTTATTTTTATTATCATCTAAGTGCAAAAAAACTCTTTTTTTTAACGTTCGATGAGGTTGAATAGTGGGTTACTTTGAACTAGTGATCACGCCGACGTGATCGAGTGAGCATATGGATTTGAAAATGTTTGGTCGTGAGTTTGAACCTTTTCTGTTATTCATACACCTCGGTTTGATATTGCGGTGGATAAGTAAACAAAGTGGTATAGTGTAATTTGTGAAGGCTTGGATGATATATTATATTTTTAATTGGTTCATTGATTTGCAAGTTCCTTATATTTAGAAAGAAAATAAATAATTTGCTCCAAAAATAATAAAAATAATAATCGTGTTAGATAATATTTATTTGGGTACTGCGAACAAACTTTATTTTGGTACATTAATATTTATTTAGTAAACGTTTAGTTAAGATGAAATAATGTATTTCAAAAATGTGAACTAATGACCGGGATATTTTTAAAACAAATTAATTTAATAATAATTTTAATACTTTTGAAGATTTTTATTTTTCAATTTTATTGATAGTTTAACTATCTGTGATGCTTAGTTAGCCCATACCTATAGATTTTAATAAGCATGAATTTCACTTTTGTTAAAAGTAGGGTCCTACCTTATTCCCAGGGTGCTGAATTAACACCTATAATTTCACACGATTTAATGCATAATCATATTAATTTTTTGTTTTGTGTAAATGTGGAGAAAAATTGTCCACTAAAATATGTTGCGTGGTAAATAATCACATGAGTTAGTATTTATAAAATTGTGACCATTTAAAATGAAGTTAAATACATCAGGTTTAGTCTATAAAATTATTTTAAAATATTAATGTTTTGACTGATCTAAGTGGTGATATAGGGTAGAGTTTTATCATCAAATAACTGTTCTAAATATAAATAGCCAAAATTGCCTAGTAAAATGTAAAATTTGCCATAAAACACCGGAAAGAATACTTGGGTAAGTGTAACCTTATATTAGTATATTTTATGAAAACAGATTCGTCAACATATATGATCAAAATTCAAAACTATTAAATTTAGTCAATTTTTTCTCTAATTCAGTAATATTAATAAATATATTAATAATAAATAATATATTTAAAAAAAATGTTTTGACATATTTCAAAGGAATCAGCGTTATTTTATAGTAGATAACCCTAATTTTAAATTTAATTCAATGAGAAAATTGTAAACTGAAATTAAATGTGAGTTTAAAATATAGCTTAAGTTATATAGTTACTAAATTACCATTATTGTTTTTAAAATCACAGGTTTAACAAAGTTCGGTATTTTGTTGGAAATCTAGTTTTACAATATAATTTTCTTATATGTTAACAAGTTAATGCTAAGTAGGTTGCTAGAAATTGTGAACTGAACTTCGCTTATATTTAACCATAAGCCACTCTCACACGGCTTGCTTAGCTATATGCTATTTAAATACATTACTTTTGCATACAAATAAATTAAAACTTAATTTAGTCAGGACTCAAGGTTCATCAATACATTTTAAATCTAAGCCCTCAAATAAAAAGATAACATTTTATATAACATCTAAAAACGTTTTTTGTGGGGAAGGGTTCAAAAGGGGGTTTGAAAAATTAATAAACTATTCCCAAAGTTAGCATAAACTAAACAATTTGTGTAATTTTTTGTTAATAAGACTATTTTTTTCCTAAAAAATCGATTGTTATCAAGGTTTTATTAATTTACTGTTTTATAATTTTAGAAATATATTAGTGGTATACAGTGCTATCAACATTATTAATCTTAGATAAGTTGTATGGTCAAATTATTTATTGCTTAATATGTTAAACAAAATAATAGTCTAAAATGTCATATAATTATGTTCCTTTTTTACAAATACTTATGCTTATTTAACAAGACGTCTCAATTTGACTTGCACACTATATAATTTAAAAGTCTATAGCCTACTTGGAGAACTAGATATTATTTTATAGCCACTAATTATTAATGCAACAAACTATATAAACCTGTTAAGTGTTTGCATGTTATCATTCATCATTCTCGAATTATTGGACTGATGTTGACGGAGATATTGGTTTTCGAATCCAGGTTGAATCTATTGAGCCTTTTTTACTAAAGTATTTTTCTTTCTTCTTACACGCAAATATGTGTACATTTACTCTAAATTCTACCTTCCTAATTTAGATAGAGCCCATATGTGTGAAATGCATACAGCCCGTGATTAACTTTTCACTTTAGTAAATAGTGAAAATTATATTAAAAATCAAATTAATTCTAGTGGTGTCATCATAATTATTCTTTCTTAAAAAAAATTGCAAGTAAATCGTTAGCTCTATAATATTTCTTAATCAAACAATTTGAGTGATAAAGTTATCTAGGAAAATATAACACAAAGCATATCATAGACACACCAAACTTTGTATTTATTTGTATGACCTTTTATATATATATTATATATATATAGCTAGATTCTTGAGATATTTTCACTTTCCTAAGTAAGTCATTTATCAAACAAGTCCGTTTCCATGCAAGGTCAATTTACTACCGTAAATGTCTTCCAAAGCTAGAGATTGACTGCTCGTTTTATAGTGTTTATTTCAATTCAACCAAGTGATTAAACTGGTGGAATATTTACTGTCCTATTCATTGCAAGTTACCAAGCATTTGTGAACTATTTCACCAGTTGAGCAGATAGTAATTTACACTGTAGTCTTACCACAACATTCACATGAAACAAGTGTCAGAAATAAACAGATAGTTTTGTAACTCTAAGAATGTAATCTTCAAGAAGTAATAATTATTCTTCTATAATTTTATGTGCGTACCATGTCTTACTACCTGTTGAATTTTTCCACATATCTACCTATTATGGTAGGGCTTCGTATGTTAGATTATTAATAATAATAATATTTAGCACCGTGTCTTACTACCCATTCGGGTTATACGCTTTAAGTACTAATTACGCTAATGGATTAGGAATTGGGAAGGTTGAATTATAGGAAGTGAAACTTCATTTGCGTGGAGGGAGAGTGGAAAACCATTTAGGAAAAACCATCCCCAGTTCACCCGACCGAGATTCGAACCTCGATTTCCCCGTCATCAGCAGTCGAGCTTAACACGACAAGCGCATTAGCTAACTACGCCACCGAGGCGGGTCGTATGTTGGAGTTTTAGAGAAATTATATCCTTATTTAGAGGGAGGTAGGTTCATATTTGGAAAGCGGTAAGGAAAATACACCTCAATACACCCAGCAGGGATGAGAACTCCTACCTTCCTTTCAATGGTAGACTAAACCAGATTAAAATGACATATTTGTCCACGTACCCACCAGTGTGAGTGTCAGATAATTTATGTAGAAGATTATAAAAGGCCCATAATATAGTGAGATAAATTTGCCCAGGTGCATTACTGACTAACCTGATCTAAAAAAATATGTTTTTTTTTGTCATAACAAAGGTGAATGGGAAGGAGTTTGTTGAGAAAGAGATTAAAATAATTATGTTTACGTTATAAAAATAAAGTTATTTGATGTTATCCATTTTGTACAAGTATTAATATAATAGCGCTAACAGAAGATATTAAACTATTATCAAAGTTTGAGCTTTGATTGGTTCATTGAGAGCATTTATAAAACTCTTAAGTTACGATAAGCTTTAATTAAAACAACATATTCAAAGCTATATTTTAGTTGTGACCAAAATACTATTCAATGTTTCAGATTTATTTCATGTAAATTTGCAACTGTGTTTAAAAATTCGTCAAATAATTTATACATAACAAATGTATTCCCTTGTTTAAGTAACTTATTTTTTAAAACTATGTACCACATCTTAAATATATAATATACCGTCGGCGAATGCAAGGATATATCTGTAGGCTATACACCCAGACATAAGACTTTTTTAAATGCTGATTTTGTTCCTTATTTTATTCGAAAAGCGCATTTTAAGTTCTACTTTATTGGGCAATATAATAGTATACCTAAAAGACTTCTCAACGGAACAGACAGAAAAAAAAGAGAGAGAAAAAAAAAGCGAGCGTTAAAGTGTCTTCTTCTTTTTGTGCTTTTAAGTTGAACTTACTTTCCTATCATTGCTCGGGTCTAGTTTTAAATCGCGACTCAAAGGTGGCTACTAAATTCACTCACTCCTCGTATCAGTACGTGAAAGGGGTCCTGCTCATATGCGCAAGTGCCTGATAAATACCCGATGGAAGAAGATGTCGGAAAATAAAAACATTCTAATGCTCGTAGTTTGAATAGTGTTTGGAATTGTGTCTATAAAATACCAAATATTCCTATCCACATATTTTTCTGCTGTATGTAATATTATTTCAAACTTTGTATACGTTTTACAAGTGTAGGCTTTACATTTATACATTTTCTTACTTGAATTTCACTCTCCCTTCGTATTTTTTTCTGAATGGGTTTTATTAAAAGAAGTGGGTGGGAAGTAATAAAAAAATGTTCAGTATTCTTAGTCTTATTTTTTACTGTCCTTTTTATAATCTGTGCTACTGTTTTTATTTTCAATTTTTATTGAAGATGTCTTGAATTTTGAGTTTAAATATTACGATCACAATGGTTTATGTTGTTTATTTATTTTGGACATTTATGAAATGATAGATAAGGTAGACGCTTCTTTAGTAATTTGTATTGATTTGAAAGTATTACTCCTAGAATCAAAGCAATTTTCATTGAAAGTCTAGTAAATAATTGCAAGCAAGTTCCTGAATTAATGTTATTTTATAAACTGCGGTAGTTCACTCTCTGAAGTTTTTTTTTAGCACCGTGATTCGAACCCCAATTTCCCTGCCACCAACAGTCTAACCTATTGTGAGATTATAACATGTGGACACAGAAGCATATCTATAAAAACTCTTACATACTAATGTTCAACGTGAGAAAGATACAAAATAACTTAATAAGAAATATATTTATTTCAATAGGCCTTCTCATTCAGTTAATCTTTCTTCTTCTGTAATCTAACATATGGTAAAAAAAAATCCTTTGTATTAATCAAATTTAATTTAAACCAAAACAAAAACATTTTTATTAAAATTAATATAAAGTGAATTATAAAATATCATACTTCTCAGACACTTTACATAATGAGCACAAGCTATGAACTATTTGTAGTTTTAAATAATTATGAATGGGATTGACCTACTACCTGGTAGTAGCTTCTGGAGGCCTATGAATTTAAAAAAATCTATTAACTTTCAGAAATGCTTTCAAATGTTATAAAGAAACTACACAATAAATGGGTATGTAGGCTTTTAAAGTATTTACCTGTTATGAACATAAAACAAACATAAATTGTCTAGCAACAAAGTCAACAGCTAAGATAGGATCTCTAGCGCGTTAAGACCCAGGAAAGAAAGATTGGAAATCCTTGCCTATTAACAGCGTGGTGGCAAACCTACACCAGACCCACCCTCGACTTCGCTCCCAACTGAATTTCCTGTTATTCTTCGTCAAAAGGGGAGGGGGGTGAAGCTAGCTAGAGTGTTTTAATGCGCCCTTCAATCCTCCGCCATTAGTTTGTTCAGACCGCTCTCAGGGGTGGCTTGGCTTGTTAGGGGTAACGGGTTCCATCTACCCTTCTAGGATCTAATCCTACACCCACCCACTAATTCTAAGTCCCTTCTTTCCTTCGTACTAATACAAATATCATCCGGTGTGTGACGGGGAGAATTCATCCCTTTTTAGGGCATGACGCTTCCAATATGGCGAGAGGAAATAATGACATTGGGATTGAGGGTGGAGGAAGGGGAAGTGAGGTTGGGGTAGATCTATTCTTTTCTTTCCAAAACTGTATTATTGTTTTTAACCGGTTCTTACTACCCGTATGTACTACATGCTTTTAAAAACGCTAACATCCGCATCGGTGGTCTTATGGTTTAACACGTCACTCTCGTGTTGGGCTGAATCACCGGTGGCTCTATCTTTACGTAAAATTCTACCCATCTCATCCATGTTCCAATATCAAAAAATAATTTATGTGTATAACCCAAACGGGATGCTATTAAGACGTGAAAAAAATTAGGATAGTAGAATTGATAGGAAATGTGTTCGCATTTGCTTGAAGGAAGGTGGGAAACCATTTAAGGAAAACTTCCTTAATATACCATGCTAAAATTCGAAGAGACTCATGCCTTAACCCGTTTTACCACCGTTGTTTACGATTCCTGTGAAGATTATGTTGTTTCACTTGAAGTCCGGTTTTCTGAAACAATTAAGGTAATATGAATCAATATAACATTAATATTGATTTAAAATGTAACGCAGACCTATAGTTCATTTAGCAATTTTAAGAGACAAATAATTTCGCAGCTAAGATTGGATGGAGATTTAAGGTGATACATATGATTAGGGATTAAGAAAATGCTGGTAGTTAAGGTTTGTATACAAAATGGGATGAAAATACTGGGGTGTGGAGGAGGTTACATAATTATGAGTTACATACCTATTCTTCACAGACTTGCAAATTACGGTGGACAGAATATGCAGCGCGAATGGAAGAATTTAGAACCGTGTTCAAGGTATTGACTGGTTAAACAAATGCAATGAATGTGCAGTGACCAGAGAAAAGGCCCAAACGCAGATGGTAGGGAAACATTAGATTTTATTTATTTTAGGTTTTTAACGTGTACTTTCTGAACAGACTGATTATATCAGCACACGATAATTTCTATGAGCAAGAGCGAAAGGGCCTAACAATTTAGCAGGGAAAGGTATTTTCACATATCTTTCAGGGTTAGTTTACATGCCACAACCGACATGGGACCGACGGATTTACTTAACCTACGAAGGAAACTGTGTGACATATTTTTATCGCTCAAGAAAAATCCGTCGATCCCGGCTGGGTTTGAACCAATGATCATCAAGTCCTGAGGAGGACACTTTACCCCAAGACCACTAAGTCAAATAGAACATTCGAATGGACCTGAAATAGATAGGGTGTAATTGGGTGGATTGGATAGAACTAGCACAATAAAGGTATAGTGGTCCAAGTGGCATACTTTTGTAAGGGCGAGAGTTAATTTCGAGTTCTTAATGCCATAGTGTAAATAAGTACTTTAAGGATTTCAAATTTGATCTATTGATTATTTTTAATCGAATAATTAGAACTACCTTTTGGAGTAGTTCCCGTAGGTGGGCTTTATTATCATAATGGAACCCAATGAAAATCATAAGCCTACTAACATTAAGATTGTTAGTTACTATAAACAGTTTTTAACAAATATTTTTGTTTAGATCTTGGGGTAGGTTTAAGTCAACAAGAATCTATTGACTTTTTATTTATGCCCCATAATGTCTAAGTTTTTTCTTTTAATTTTGACATTTTTTTATTTCCATCAATTCATGTTTTGTAAACGTTTCAATCACACAATACAAAATCATGATTTTTTTTACATATATGGTGTGTAATTAATATGGTAGTGTGGGGCTATTTGGATCAAGGGGCTATTTGAATCAAAATAAGGATTCAAGCTACTGCGCAGTTATTCTGCACATATTTTTTTATGTCTAGTTCTTCTATTTACTGATTGATCTACTGGCTGTAAATTGGTATGAAAAAATTATAATTTTTAAACGTTTAAATAGCTGGAAAAAATTGTTTTACAAGATCAATAGAAGTGAGATTGACATACTTTTCCTAGTGATGTAAATAATTGTCTGCGTTGTAAGGTCTTACCTTCTTATAGTTGTTGATTTCGAAGTAATTTTTTTTAACCTATAGCTTATTCTCCTGGGCTCATCACCAAGAAGTTTGAGCATAATTCTATTGGAAAACAATAGAGTTATCTTATATTGAAAAATAGATTGCCTCCGGGGCTATTTGAATCATTTTTAAGGGGCTATTTGGATCATTATTTTCTTGCGTTTTTATTTATTTTTAGAATACACCATTAATTATTTATCGCTTAAAGCTTTTTATCATCAAGAAACTAATTCATTCATTCATCATTCACAAAAACCCAAAAAGCTCAATCACAAATTAACCTTTGGCAGACAGCTAATGCTGCTTGGATCAAAGGAGCAACTGTTGGGAATGCGGTCAAAGGTATTGAATGTACAGGGATACTCCCTTACAATTGCGATAAAGTGCCCGGAGAAAAGTTTCTTCTTCCCACACCTTTATTGCAGATAGGACTTTAGGAGAACCGGAAACTCCATGTGACACTGGTATGACCTTGAAATACTGAGTCTCTAAGAAGCCTAAAAGACGTATTTTATCTGAGTTCGATACACCCAGCAACTCAGATGAAGACTATAATATCGATTATATTTTTGACGACGAAGAAGAATAAGAAGAAAATGCACCATGTAGTTTTTGTAAAATTACTTATCTTGACAAAAATTCAAGTGGAAATGAGACTGTATTAGGTATCATACCTGCAAATTGTGGTTTCATGAAGTATGTGTTGGGGCCTTTGGAAAAAACAGTTTAAATGTGGAAAATGCATATAAACATTTTTGTTTGCATCTAGTAGTAGACACTTTCAATAAAAAAAAATTAAAATGGCTATACTCATGGTAAAATATAAAAATAAATATGTGATTCAAATAACCCCATTCATGATCCAAATAGCCCCACGTTTTTACTAAAATGTTATTTCTACTTGATATTGTTCTTTATTAATTATAATCTACTTAGATTTTTTTTTTCCAAAAAACTATTACTAGGTATGGTTCAGAAGATATGAATAAAGATATAAATAGCTGTAAAAAAAGTTCCGCAAGCATATTATAGGTAAAAACTTAAATTAAAGTTGAAATGACCCAAATAACCCCACCCTACCATATATACCTTGGCATATCGATGACTCTTTTCGGTTAAGGCCAAGAGTAAACACGACCGGGACTCGAACCCCGATATCTTCGTCGTGAGCAAACTAGTCTTAACACTAGAGTAACGCCTTAGACCATTCGGTCACTGAAGCGGGTTTCTTCTATCTATTCATTACCCATTCGACCAACCACAAACATAATGATAACTATAAAATTCGGTGTAGATTGATTTCAAAGAACAGTTTGATATTGATTGTGTGAAAACAATTTACTATTAGCCTACAGTTTCGCTAAAGTTTGGCTTCCTCTTTGTAGCAATCCACCAATTTATGTTTAGATTACAAGTTACGTACAGTATTTAACATGCTAAAAATCCCGCATCGGTGAGCATGTGGGCAGTGGTCTGGTTTTCCAGTGACAGAAAAGTCAGGGTTTGAATCTCGACCGGGTACATTGATGAAGAATAAATATTCAGAAGGTCCGAGTGGGTAGAAAGACGTGGAGTATGCAAAACAAATTGAGCAGATTAAAAAGAAGAAATTATGTTTATTTAATAACCATTAAAAAATATTGAAAATAAAATGTCTACATGTTTTAAACATATTTTATTTTGTGTATGAAATGCTTGTGAATGCTATGAGAGCCGCAGATGTCAGAACAAGTTTCTCGGGTAGAGGTAAGGGAATTCCCGACAAACTCTGGGCACACGCCAGGCTCAAAGTCTTGTGTGGTCACATCGGGGCAAATTGAACAAACTGAACCACCCAAGGAGTCGAATGAGAATTACTTTCTTGCATTCATTATTATGCACCCTGCGATGCTAGTTAGTAGTATGTAGCTTCAAGAGTTGTCTATTTAAAATATATGAAATATTCATCATTGAAGTAAATATGAGATACAAAATTCAAATATAAAATTATTTATTTAATTCTAACTGGCTACTCTTTGGTTTAGGTCTACATATTATATTGGTGAAAAGGCTACTCTTTGATTTAGGTATACATATTATACTGGTGAAATGGCTACTCTTTGGTTTAGGTATACATATTATATTGGTGAAATGGCTACTCTTTGTTTAGGTATACATATTATATTGGTGAAATGGCTACTCTTTGGTTTAGGTATACATATTATATTGGTGAAATGGCTACTCTTTGGTTTAGGTATACATATTATATTGGTGAAATGGCTACTCTTTGATTTAGGTATACATATTATATTGGTGAAATGGCTACTCTTTGGTTTAGGTATACATATTATATTGGTGAAATGGCTAATCTTTGGTTTATGTCTCTATATTATACTAATGAAAAAAATACAGTTTTTTTAGTGTACTAACTAAAAATTACACATTTTGGTTGGCCGCAAATTTACAATGTAATAAGATTTAGGAAGAGAAAGTTCAGAGTAAGTTCAACCGAAATTAAGTGTAAGGAGATCTATTTAGTAAATAGCACCTCAATACACTCAGTCAGGATTCAAACTACTAGCTCCCTGTCATTCGCATACAAGACTAATGACGCCTTTGTTTATGTGCTCACCACTGAGGGTAGTCAAAAATACCCTGACAAGTTATAAATATGTAGTAAAAATAGTCCCTATGTAAGATTTAACATGACAAGGAGGCTTGAAATATATCAAATAGTTCCCTTTTCAACTCAGGATGCAGTTCTGGTTACTTGTATTTTTTTCAGTACCACATCTTAATACCCCTAATGTTTATGCGCATATGTACAAACTAATTACATTAATGTGTTAGGGATGAGAGAGGTTGAATTTAGATGTAGTGTACCTGGATTTGAGTGGAGTCGGATTGGAAAACCATTTAGGAAAAACTACCGTCAGAACACCCGACCGTGATTTGAACCCCAGTCTCCCCATCACTGACAGTCCAGTCTATTGTCTTCGACCACCAAAGGGGTTAACTTGTATTAGTAAACAATTATTATTTTGAATGTTCATTTAAAATTATACACAAAGACATAATATTCATGGATGTTTTAGAAGAAAAAAGGTTTAATAAGTTTTTAACCCAAACAATTTTTAATGATGCCATATGCTTTTATTTCTTAATTTAATCGATTCAAACAATATTTTTAAAATAAATTTAAAAGTTTTTTCCTCGTGATTATTAGAATATTAAATTTATTTTCATACATGTGAAGTATTGAAGAGAGGAATCACGGCGAATTAAATAGCCTATCAACAGTAATAATTGATTAAGAGAACAAATTGATGGTGTCAAATTCATTGACTCCCCTTAAAATTGATGAGTGCTTTTATTCTGTTTAATTTGGAGACCTGATTTATTATTTATTGGTTCCATTTAATCTCTTTAAATAATCGGGATCATTATTTTAATATCCGTTCCCTAAATGTGCACGTGTTTGTTTTGGCGGGAGCTATAGATTAAACCTATTTACTAAAACATATTGATGATTCAAGAAGAACATGTTTAGTGAACAATAAAATAAATAAAAAATAGCTCGCCCATAACGAAATATATAATTTAACACATACACTTTATACCTGCCAAATTAAAATCAAAGTGATTTACAAAAAGTAGAATAGAATTTTTTTAAACGATTTATACCAAGCGTGATTTATTCTCTCTAAAATAAGATTTTATTTAACATAATATAATAGTTTTAAAACATTTGGAATTTTTTACTTTCTCTCAACCCAGATATTATGATCGTTAAAAAAATTGAACTTGAGATTTTAATAAATGTCGGTATCTCATGATCCTAAGAGTTTTTGAAATAGAATATAACCCTTAAATTAAGGGTATGGTAGTTTACTGGAGGGCAAAAAGATAAACAAATATATTTTTCTTAAATTTTCTCTAGGATTTTGATTAAATTTTCTATCCAAGTATTGTTTAACATTAGACCTACAAATAAAATGGATACTGTCATTTTCTCATGAAAATGATTTAAGGGTATTTTGTATTAGCGGAAATGTCCAATTTTGATAATATCTCTGCAACTAATTGAGATACAAAATAACTTATGATTGTAATGTTGTAGTACTATCAAAATTAAAATATTTTACTAGGGAAATACTTTTATAAAACCAATAGTTTCTGAGCTATATAGAAATATATAATTTTATTAAAGTAGATCTTTGAAAATCGAAATTGGTTATTATGCTCTTTGGCGGTCAGAGATGGTCCTATTTTCTTCAAGATTCCAATAAAAAGTATATTATTTCATTCTGGCCTATAATCTTTCGTGGAGTGTTTCTGCAAAAGTGTATATGATTTCGTTTCACAAATATTGAGTTTTTAATAAATGCCTCTATTTTAAGCTAAAAGAAAGAGAAATTCTGTGCAATGAAGTAATTTTTTTTAAAACTATTTTAGTTAAGCTAAATGTTTTTATAAGTTTTATGAGTTATGGTAAATGTTTTTGTAAGTTTTATAAAAAAAACTTTTTATCACAGTAAATATAATATTGTTCCACTACATAGATGTTTAATTTGATTTTAAACATACATCAACCCGTTTTGGTAGCCGCGTGGTCTAACACGCTACTCTCGCAGTAGACTAGACTGCCGATGACGGGGAGATTTAGGTTGATTCTTAGTCAGGTGTACTGAAGTTGGATAAGCATATAGCCCAAACGGTTAGTAAGACGTGGTGCTAAAAAAAATACACATAATAATCTTAACAGATTTCGAATATGTGTCATGGGAATAGTGTAGTATTTGATAGGACTCTTTAGCTTCATTAAAAAAGCCTCCTCCACTATACCCACAATAAATATTCAAGCGCTCTTAATAATACGATGCATAAAAAATTAAATTAAACGTATCTATTGGACAGGAGCAATATTGTGTTTATTTTTAACCGAAATGTTTTTCTATAGGCCTATAAAAATATAAAAATGTGAGCCTTAACTTGCGTTCCCTCCCCCACCTTACGAATTAAAATGCAGTAAATGTCCATATTTATAAAAACATATCTATAAGCTAAATGTAAGTGATTACTATTCATCTATAAATATAATTTTAACTATAAATAATGATATAGGCCTTCTAATCAGATCACATTTTTAAAGTAAAACCATTTACATAATTAACTAAAACAGTAAAAATTAATTTTAATAATACGTTAATGTCTAATCAATTAAACTTGTAAAATTAGGCGAACCTTACCTATAGTTACGCATTTTTCAATTCAAATTAATTGGATTCTCTTATCGATATAGAAAAAATAAAATGAAACATGTTCCATCATTTTAAAAATAAAACTCCAACCCTATTGAAGACTACTTCAGACCAACTTTAGTTTGTTTTCAAGTATGTTGTCCTGTTGAGTCTTCTTGCAGCTATTAGAAGGAATCCTTGGTCGACCTAAATTAGTTTTTTTTAGTGGGTGGTGTAATAAATGGGCTCCCTCCTTTTCCCCCTAATCCTAGGGTTACCACGCCGTGTGGTTTTTGTATCGTTGTGGCAGAGAATGGTCTGGAAAAGAGCGTATGATGATGCTAAGAGGAACAGCACCGGTCTCTCGTGGTGAAACGAAATACATTAAGGACAAAAAGGTTCGAATCCTGACTGAGCAACACTTATTAGAAAGGAGGGGATCCCAAGTTATAGAGCTAAGAAAGGTTTAAATCAGATTGGACAAATAAAACTACCCGCTTCGGTGACCGCGTGGTCTAACGCGCTACTCTCGTGTTAGACTAAGCTGCCAAAGATGGGGAGATCACGGTTCGATCCCGGTTGCGAGCACTGAGAGGGTTTTTCCAAAATGTTTTTTTATCACTCTCTCACACAAATGCGGGTGCACTTCCTCTCAATTAAAACCATCCTAATCCCTAACCTATTAGTGCAATTAGTACATAGGCATATAGCCCGAATGTGTAATAAGACGCGGTGCTAAAATACTTTTATTTTGTACACTATTTCTTCTTGCTATAGTCCAATTTTTCATAGGAAGGACCATATATAAAATACTAACACCCCGTCTTACTAACTGTTCAGGCTATATGCATAATGATTATTACTCTTCTGGGGTAGAGATGAGTAAAGAAGCATTTTATGTATAATATACCTGCATTTGCCTGGATGGAGAGTGGGGAACCATTTATGTAAAAGCTTGATCTTCCCGTCATTTACAAGCAAGTCAACACGAGATTGAATCCTTAGACCATTCGGTCACTAAAGCGGGTGTAAAAATATTGTTTGTGGTAAAAGTTGATAAATTATTCTATTATTAATGTTGTTCTATAGGTTTTAATAATATCTATCAATAACAATAGCTGCAGATCACATGAACTGACCTATGAATACTTAAAAATCAACCAAGTGAGTTTTGTATATAGATAGGTTTCCTATTAAAATTAGAGTGAAAACTGTACAACAACCACGTGTTACCTTCAACGCACATATAGTCATGTGAACAGAGTGTACATGTTGTACATTGCGTGTTTTTCAATTCCATGTCTCAAAACCAGATAGCAGTATTGTCAAAAATTGTTTAAACACTTCAAGTGAACTGCGCGTGTGTGTGTGTGTGTGTGTATGTTTAGTTCCGTGCTATATCCGTGACGATGGTTGCACTGGGTAGGTCTAGTATAGTCTATTTGCCCCAGGAATGCAACTGTCGTGATACGTCACCATAACTTATTTCCAGATCCGTGCTGTGGAACAACTGATAGTAAGGTTCAGGTTAATATAAAGAACGTGTAGTGAGTAATAAACCTAATCGTTCTAATTAAAGGTTTCACTAAGATAATCGTCTCGATTCTGTGACTCTACGTGATATGCTCACCTCCTTTATTTACACTTTTAAAAATAAAATAATAATTTAGCGGACGAACGTTTTTTCTTTCCTTTTTAATAACCCAACATTGAACCATTTAAATCTTTCCCTTTTATAAATGCTGATATTATAAGGTCATGATCTAGATGGAAAATAGGCTTTCATTTATTTATATGATCTTTTTAGATGGCAGTTTTACAACATTTATATTAAAATAATTACTAAATAATGTAAATCTTGCGTGGACAAACAAATAAATCAGTATCTTAGCAATGCGTCTTGCTACCCGTTTGCAAAATTTTCACAAATTTAATTACATATACTTTAAAGAAAATGTATCCGCATGCTCATGGATGAAACATGGGACACAATTTAGGGGAAAAAACAACCTTCACAACACCCTGCTGGGAATCAAAACCCAACTTCCCTATCAACGCAAAACCATATTAGACGTGCTTGATGTTTATTCCGCGTGCCTATCGACGCTGATATTTGTAATTTGAAACTGGCCTCACAAGCTGCTTGTTGGTGGTAAGGGTTTTATTCCTAAATGGTGTATCGGGGTTCCGTTTTATCCGCATTATGGCTTAGAATCCATATATCCTAACAGATTGGGAGTTTCCTTAACATTAATCCAATGTGACCTTTTACCTTAGGTAAGTTAAGAATCAAATAGCCAAAGCTATTATTTATGCTTTTAGTGAGGATTACTCCAACTAGATATAATATTCTGAAAATTGAAAAATGACACCTGGACACGGTAATCAAACCCGGGACTGTTGGCTTAGTAATCCAATTTGCTTGCCACTGAGCTATCCAGGAATCTTCCCGTGTCCAGGGTCATTCTTCATTCATATTTTAAGGCAGAGTTTATGATGGACGTGCGGAAATTAGGTAAGTTAGTTTGAATCTCAAACAGCCCTTCTATTTCCGCAACTAAATCTTACTAATTCGAGACAAAATATGTTCGAAAGCGAACTTTATGCTTGTTGACTAGTTTTATTTTATTAAATTGCAAATCCCCTGCCTAATGTAAGTTCTAAGCCCAAAATATTGTAAGTTATTTTATTTTAATGAAATACATTTTAATGTAGGTGTATTAGGTTAATGTATATTTATTTAATAAACGAGACTTTGTTTTAGGACCACTTCTTAAGGTGATGTAGAAGATACCTCCTGCTAAATCTCTTATTTGATAGTTTTTATAGTAAAATATATTTTAATCACGATGGATAAAATATTCCTTCATTAGCTATGATTAGTTTGAATTTATAAATATAGTAATTTTAACAATTATTGAATATTTGTAATAAACAAGAGATTAACTGACTTGTGATCAGTTGAGTCCACATATATTTTCTCGCTTAGTGAAGTGCTATTGTTATTGATACAAGGAACCATTTCGTTTACAAAAAATATTGTCTGACTATGTAAAAAAAAGCTCCTTCGATATTTCAACTTAAAAAAAAAATCTGTACGAAAACCTATTTCGTTTGTGCTTCCATTACAAAACCTAGACCACAATATAAATTATCTGTCCCTCATATATATATATATTCCTCTACCCTCGCCTTTCTCAAATTTACATGCATGCGCACAATTGGCCACCCATCTTAAAGCCTTCACGCCAATCCTTCAAAAGCCATGTTTCAAACTTTTCGAACATGAGAACACATTACAAATAACCAGCATGACACCAAACTTCAAAGCCTGCCAAGCAAAATGCAATACTGATATTTCCACCATCGTACTTTTTTTTCCCTTACAATTTGAGAACTACAACTCATATTTTTACGATCACCGAGTCAACGTTCTGCCCCTTAACCCTCTCACTTACTACCGCCCCGCCATCAGTTCTTACCAAAGTTTTCTTCTTTCTCCAGACTTCCCCATAATCTTTGCATGACATGAAAATAAATACACTTAGTTATAGCTTATATCACAAGAGTGTCTAAGGGGAAAATTTATTGGAGGATATGTTGTATGGACGAGACAAAAACTAAGGAGAATACTATTTTCTCCCTAAACTTGGTAAAACTATTTTTGTTCCTTATTTTCACGCAATAGCTTCAAGAGTTCTAAAGTTTTTCTCATAAGAATGTGTTAAATGTCTATGAGACGTCTTGAAAAATTGGTCTTTATTTGACCTTCTCAAAAGGTCAATCAATACTTTCCATTATTAATTGACAATATAATCGTACACCTTAGATGGAATCATATGATTATCTACTATCAGCTCTCAATTCGATATTACTTGTAAAAAAAGATAACGTGCAAGAACTTTAGCAACGGTCAGTCTCGCCAGATAAATTGAACACCAGTTTCCATTTCACATGGGAAAGTAAATCATTTTAATCATTTTACTCGTAATTTCCTTGTATTTTCACCTTAAATTTTTGTATACGTGCACCTTGTCTTATTACCAGTAGATGTACTATTTAAATAGCTACATTAACAGGAAAATATGATAAAAGTAGAATTTAGAGGATTTTTACACGCATTTGTTTAGAGAGAAAGTGAAAATCCATATAGTAAATAACACTCTCAGCACACCCGTCCAAGATTCGAATTCCAGGTTCTCTGTTAAAAGAAATGTAATCTATTTATAGAGTTCACTAAACATTAGACTTTTAAAACCAATCATGTGTTTTCACCCTAAAATCAGTCGCATAAAGCAGGATTCACACTCATAGTAATGTGCGCCGTGCTGCAAACAATCTCGAGCAGGTCGTGTAAGATTGATTCACTACTCACAGGGACTGTGCGCTAGCCACGCTGCTAATGTCTTGACACGGCCAGCCCACAGTTCTATAAGTGTGATCTATCTTAGTATCTTTATTCATACAACCTATATTTATTGGAGAACAATTTAAAATTTAGCTTTGTCTACATAATCCGTAACTTCGTATCAGTACTGTCCTTAACTCTTTATAGATCCTAAGATATTTAAAACATTAACTCCCCGCCCTCCCACATGCATCATGCATTATTCACGTGATAGATCTCGCGTCACTAATGATAGATAATTCTACTTTTTACAACAATACTTCATCGAAACAAAATAAAACCAGGAAAATCCGTACGTACTCAATATGTTCACAGCTTTATTCAATTTTGTTATTTTTAGTTCAAATAATGATAACCTTTAATTAGTGAAGTTTCCTAGGAATTGCTGTTAAAGGTAATAAACTAAAATACGAAACGTTTATAAAAGTTCGACTGCTTACTTTACTTTCACTGATGTATTCAATTTTAATTCACACCTTGATATTAATTTAGTTGTATATCTGTGATATTGTCTACGTTATCGTCTGTAACGATGTTCCTTGGCAAGACAAAGTTAACCCTGATCTTACCGTGTATGGGCTTACGAATCTGGCCGCTTTGTGTTCACACACATCTATTAGTGTGGGGTTGATTTCATACAGACTACAAACTAAGGACCTTATGGATACGTAGTATATAAGCAAGGTTTTACAAACTTTAACTTATATACTTACTAGTTTATTTCGACCCCTAAATTTGTCAAATAATCAAACTATGGATTTGGATAGCTATTTACTTTTTATGACCCTCTTGAAAAATAAAAAGTTGTTTTCACAATACCGTCTGCCTTTCTGTGTGTCTGTCTATCAATCTAGAGCCCAAACAGTTGTACCCATCGAGCTGAAACTTGACTTTTAGGAGTTTCATAAGGTTTTTCTAGTATTTATTTTGAATTATCAATCCATCTCTAAAATTAAGGGGGGTTTAAGGCTTTAAAGAGAAGAGAACAAATATATTTTATTGAAATCGGCTTAAAATTTTGACTACAATTCGTATCTAGTAACAGTCTTATAAAGGTCTACCTAATTTTCCCAGGAAAATGACTTAGAGAGTAAGCTACTTCATATAAGCGGGTACCTCAATTTTTGATATTTATTTTTGCATAGCTTCAAAATTATTTGAAACACAAACAGATTTAAACGCCCCAAATATTTAGAACTTTAAAAAAATTATTAACTCCAAACTGCGGGAAGGAGGGTGTTAGGAAATGAGAGTGTGCCTTACAAATTTACAAAACATATAAAAAAACCTAAACTACTGCTTTGTGAGGTAGAAAATTGTAACTTTATATTGGAAATGAAAATACTCTAAAAATGAAGAAGCACCAAAACAAACCAACAATTCAAAATTTGATAATAGAAAAGAGGGTGAACAAGTGTTGCATATATTATATTTAGAGATCAAAACTAACATATAAATAGTGGAGACGTAGCAATTAAAATAAATATCTGCTGACACAATGCGGTAAACCGTTATACCCTTTAGAAAGCCGTAAGATTAATTTATTTCAATATGTTTCTGTAACATTATATATTATTTGGTTTTACTTATTTTATTTTCAATCTTATGCAGAGATTGCGTTGTATATAAAAAGGCGTCCGTTTGTGCACTGTTGTTAAACACATAGGCTAGGTACTGGGTTTTTTAATATCTAATTTATTTTAATTTATTGATTGCCATATTAATTTCAAATTTTTATATTTAATTGTTATTGTACAGCTGGATGTTTAGTGTCTTAACTGATTTTAGATCTGATGTGGTTACCCGTGATTCAATTTTTAGTTAAAAGAGGGAGAAAGTTTGTTTGGTGCGCCATACCATTTATCTTTAAAAACCCAATTTAAAGATTTAAGACCAAACTCTTAATTTTTACATTCACATTAAACACTTTTTAAGATAGCTGGAACAAAACAATGACAACTACTAGCAATGTGTGAACAAAATCCCTACCTAGTTTTTTTCTTGTGCAACATCTACAGTTTTCAAAGGTTATTATTTTATTTAATAAAACAATGTAAAATAGGAATATTAATACTATCAAATTCTCAGGAATTTATAGATATTCCAACATTAGTTCAAATTTTTCCCACCGTTATTTTTCTGACTGCTTTGATATTAAAATTATCATGGTGACGTCGTGTGCTTTACGGGTCCAAAGTTCTGAGGTACTTCTTAGCCGACCTGTTTTGAGTATGTGTAGTTTCCTTTGTTCCCAGCTTCCCCCTACCCCCGGGTGCTTCCATCATCTCCCCGAAGACTAAAGTCATCTAAATTTAACTTAGTCTGCAAAGCAATAACACCTCAATGCAAGTCCCTCTGGGCTTCTTCTCGTTTCATTCTCCGTCTCCTACTATCCTTCGTCCTTGTTTTTGATTTCCCTTCCCATCCAATAAAGATTCATTCCTTGGTGTGCTATAATTATAACATTGGTTTCATACCTTGCACACCCTTCAGTAAAAAACAGAATGTTTACAAGAAGCTCTAAAACAAAAGGTGATGGGCTTGCCCCGCAAAAATATATTTACTGACTTATAAAATTATTACTTATGGCATATTATTATAAAATAATAATATTAAAATAACAGACAAAACGATGAACCGTGTAGGATAAAATGAGAAACAGTATTACGAACCAATTATATTTCCATAACTTAAGCTGCTGAACTAGTAATTTTCCTTTCTAAAATTTTCTCTAAGATTTATTATTTGTCTGATTTTTTCCATCATTGTTTTAAGTAGATGATCCTTGTTGTAATACTTAATGTGTATTTCCTCTAAGGTTATGGAGAGGTTTTTGTAATGTAGTCATAAAGTGTTTTGAAAGTACTACATGTGAATTGATTGACGTCTTAGTAAAAAATAAAACCAAGACATTTTGTTTAATGTGATTTTAACTTACTACATATACATAGGTATGTATATATGTACATTGTATGTAATGTATACCCTATTTTGTTTGTAACATATATAAATATTACAAACAATAAAGGTATGTAATATGTTGCAATCATATTAAACAAAATCTCTTGGTTTTTATATATAATGTTTTATATATTATATATATATATATATATATATATATAAATAATACATTATATATATAATGTTATATATATATAAATAATACATTATATATTACATTATATAGGCCCTATATATATATATATATACATATACATATACATATTATAAATTGTATAAAGCTATGAGATACTTCATAAAGTATCATCTTTAATTTAATATTACACATTCAATCAGTAAATATTTTACTAAACTAAATTAGCTCTTTACTTAAAAGACTAAATAGATCTAGGTTAAGCTCCCAAACTCTATAAAATAAACTTATCATAGACACAAACCTTCAAATAAATATTTTAAATTATTTCAAGATTCTTTTAATAGAAAAGTCCACTATAGATGCATTCTACCTACCTGACTATTCCATCATGGGAACATGTGGATTATGGACAAACTCAAAATAAATACCACGCTCACGCAAATCCAGGGGTCCCGAGTTAGATTCTCATGTACAGGTTGTGATTTTACACTTAATTGAATTTGATTGAGCAATCAGATCTGATTCTGTGAACAATCATCATGTATCAGTTTGTCATACAAATGATTTAAAATTGTACATACTTTCCTGCGACTAAAGTTTATATATATATATATATATATATATATATATATTATATTATATATATATATATATATTTACTCTGCGTTTTATTATACTTCCGGAATATCCACATGTAACTAATCTAATGACGTAGGTATGAGTAAGGTAGTATATAGAGGATGTGTACCCTAATTTTCATGGAAGGAAAGTGGGGAACCATTTAAGGGGTTGGGGCAAAACATGCTAACCCTTATTTTATGAAAAAAATTGTGTGAACATTATTTATGCTAGCCTAACTCTTGAACTACAAGTTGTTTTTACAGTCAGTTAAGACCTTGACCTTATTTTAATAATTTTTTTAAAAGTTAGCTACTGATTTCATAGAAGTTTAAAAACGCAACATATCCCATCTAGATCTATGAGCATTTTAATGTTTTTGGCCTGAATCCCTCATTTAAAAAAAACTCTTGTAAGTACACCTCCTAGTCTAGATTTAAATCTAGAAATCCCCATCGCCAGATAACCCGACCAAATAAGCCTGACACCCCATGTTTTCAAAAATGCAAGCAATAATATACTTTTTGTGGAAAACATATCTCAGGGCCCTCGGAAGGGATTCTAGTTCAGAATCCCCCATTAATGGTGATTTTATATAATGTATGGTCCTTTAGACCGCATGACCTTTGGCGAAAGTCTTTTTTCTTCCTAAAGGCATGTTTACCTCAAAATGAAATTTTAAAAATAATAAAGATTTTAGCGATTTTTAAAAATACAAATAAAACTACTAGATTACTTACCGTTAATTAAAGACGACTAAATTTAACCAAATATTGACATTTTAACTAAATGAACTCTCAAACCTAGAACTCTTAAATTAATAAATATATGCATTAATGATTCAACTAGTGTGTTTAATTTCATAGGCTAAGTTAATAAGCTACTATCAAAATCGGTGGTAGAGTGAACTCATAATCAAACTCGTCTAGTCAGATTTCCTGAAAACTAGGAGGCTCGGGTTGAATTCCGGCTAGGTGTGCTATGGTTAGCTTTTCCTGATTGGTTTCCCACTTTTAATTCGTGAAAATACAGCTGCATTTCCTATACATTTACCTACCTCATCCTATTCAATAAATGTAATTAAATTTTAATAACCCAGACG
The DNA here is from genome assembly GCA_039000515.1 of Timema cristinae. Taxonomy (NCBI): domain Eukaryota; kingdom Metazoa; phylum Arthropoda; class Insecta; order Phasmatodea; family Timematidae; genus Timema; species Timema cristinae. The sequence continues at coordinate 43,517,690 of JBCFYV010000935.1, read as the reverse complement.
GATGGTGTGACATATTTTTAGGACCTATTTTATATTTTAATTTTCAAATGTATATTAGAATACCTGTAATATATTTGTTACAAAATCATGAATTACTTTGTTAAGTGAAATTAAAAACATCAATATCTGTTTGAATTTTAAACTGTGCCAACTTCATATATTATCATATCTTTATAAATAAAAATAATTTTAACTGCATTATTGGACAGCTAGCATATAATTTTGATTGAATATTTCATTTAGATCTCTCTATCTTGTATTATATTATTATTATTATTATTATTATATTATTATTATTAATTATTATTATTATTATCATACTATTATATTATTATTAATATTATTATTATTATTATTATTATTATTATTAATATTAATATTATTAGGTGTTCTGTCTTACAACCGGTGCTTTTTTTGTCAGTGAAATTAAGACCTCCAAAGCACCCTGTCCTCTGTCTCCTCCTTCAGCACCCAGAATTTACTTCTTTCCTTCAAGCCAGCTAATATTTGAATCCCCCTTCTTCCTACGCTCTTCTTTCCCTCAACCTTTTCTTCTATGATCCTGTTATATTATCTATTATCCCGTATGTATGAACATATTAAACTAATTTTTGTCCCATTCCTGTTGACAATTATTATTTAGCACTATCTTCAGTAAGTTTATGAAAAGTGGGAACGGTTTATTCTTAAACGTTCATAACAGTGTTGTTACTCATTAAAATTTACATACTACCCGCAAATCGCTCAATACAAAATCTTGTCTCTATTAAATATTTTTACAGCAATTTTCAAATAATTTGCTATAGTAATTGTTTGACAGAGTAATTACCTTTTCTTTAGACAGTTAAACAGATAACTTTATAATAGGGAATCACTATTTTAATAATATTGTTTAGATTTTACAGTTTATAAGATTGCTTTTTTTACTTTGTTTGGAAAAAAATCACGAATTCTCATTCATGTTCAAAGAAGGAAATATAATTTATTTTTGTAATTCAGTTGAAAATATATCAAACGGCTATTTCAACCAAATGTAAGGTTTAATATATACCACACACACAAATTATGGGAGGTGTTTAAAATAAAAGGTGTTGTATGAAAATGAAGTTAAGTGTGAGTGGTATTAAATAAGATTTATTGTATGTGAAGGCAGGCGGCATTGATGCATTTAATGCGCATCTAACATCACACCATCACTCTCACCGGAATGGCCGGTTTGAAAATGAACGAGTTCTCTGCTAGAAGATTCGTCCGTAAGTCTAAACTGTATGATGCTATTTTATGCTTTTTACTGACACTAACACCCCTACAAAGTACCCATTATGATTAAGTGTTGGCTCACAGTGAACAGACTTTGAGTTTGCATCCTGGGCGGGACAGAAACAAAAATTGGTTTGATTTTATTACGTTAGTCAATTGTGTAGAGACAGATTCAGTTTTTTTACAAGTTTATATTTTATGCCTTTATAGTCAAATTTATTTTTCTAAATCTACCTATAAACGTGACCATCTACAATAAGTATAAATATTCTTGGTTTGTTTCCGAGAGTGCTGAATAATATATTTACTATTTGAATAAGAGATCGTTTCACCGCTCATTTAATAAGGCGTACTTTTCTTAGTTAAGTTAGTCTTTCAGTTGTACCCTGGTATGTGAGTATCTATAAAGTGAACTCTAAATAACCTTCAAAAACCTAAAAATAAGTGATAGCCATCACACTTGACACGATCATAGATCGAAATAAACATTCAATATCACTGTATTAAAAGAGAATATATGGTCCTATACGATTCATTGCACCTCGCGAGCAATAACCATCAATAAGGTTCCACTTAGTGAGATGCTATGTTCACCTGATTGAACTGAGGATTTAGCCCTGTGTGGTTTCTCATCCTATTTCCAAATAGTTCTGCTGATATTCCTTAAAATTAACTGTTTTCCCTCTATTATTTCTGATAATAGGCCTAATGTAACGATATATCGCTGGTAGCTGATACTAGAATTAGATAAAATAGCTAGAGTAACATTCTGGCCACTCCCAATTGGTGATCTTTTTCAAAACTGTAATTGAAAATTAATCAAAATGGAGCCTTATCCAACATGGTAACCCACTTAAATACCAGGCCAATCTATTAAGCTTCAGTTGTGTGATGTTGGCGGTAAAATTGACTTTCGTCTGTCCTTTCACTTTTAACAAATTTGAATAATTTAATTACTAAAATATTAGGTGAGACCATACAGTGAAGTGTCCTTTCTTTCCAGCTTGTCTCTAGTTTCCAAACAGGCTCCGAACAGGATCATGAATCAGGTGTTTTTATTCCAGCCCATGGTTGCATCTCTCGTGTGGGACGAGATAGGTGTAAGAAGATCTTGGGGTAAGGGAGATGGCGGCCATAAATTACAAACACGGAGATAGGAATGAAACACACCTGAAACAAAGAAAAATAATAAAAAATAAAATAAGAATGGAGAGAAGATGTGAACCATACACGGTGTATTTACTAGCCTGGTTCCCAAGTAAGGAATCGTGCGTGCGTGCGTGCTTGTGTAAGAATGTTTAATTTGTTGGTCTCACAATAAAAATATTTACATATCGTAATTATTATTAATTTAAAAATGCCTTTTAAAAATCATAGTTTATGGACAAATAGTGATTTCTACTAATTTCTAATATTATTAAATATTAATCAAACTAAACATGATCTAAATTCAATAGTAAAAAGTTCCTAATTTAATGTAATCACTATAATAAACTAAATGTATTTAACTATTTTGAACAAAAATAACTAGTAATTCTAGTTTTTCAAATAGTATACCTATACCTATATAGCCTAGTTATACCTATAAAGGGATAACTAAGGTTATTTATTTAATTTTTTAATACACAGGGTTTACTTCATTTAGAATTAGTTTTAACTATCTCCTGAACTTTAAGCAGTTATTATGGTAACAAATAAGCGTTTAAAGAGTCATGCTCAATATTAAATGTGAAAATATGACCTGATAATGAGATTCTAGTTAAACTATTTTAATATCAAATGAAAAATATGTTAAATAACAAATAAAATATTCTGTTTATAAATTATAGTGTTAGATAATGTTTTTCAATAAAATATAATTTAATTGTTTTTAGTTTATTAATTATGTAATATTTATGTAAGACGATTCCTCGTCTATTTATTTTAGTATAATTAATTGTTTTATCATAATCTTTTAACATAGTTTGTAGGGCCTATATCAGTCGTTCGACTCATTTGTGACTACATAATTGTGTTTATTTTCTATCCTCTGCTCTCACACATAGCTGTCTTTGTCTTACTCTTAAATGATAAATATCCTTGGTCACTCTGATATATGTAGGATCTGGGAATAAGACAATCCAGCAGGGAATAGTGCTAGAAGACTTTTACAACCTTTTGCAGTATCTTTTCCCCACTTCTTTCAGAGGCGGACAACACCCTCTTCTCCTTCATTCTTTCCTCCTCTTTCCTCTACCTTCTCTGACTTGCATGATTTTTTTTATAGTCGACCAGACAGAAAGACGATCTCCAAACCCCCTTTGCCCTTTCTTCTTTATCACCCCCGACCCGTAAGAGAAAAAAAAAAGAATGAAAAATTGTTGAAGTCTGAAAACCTTTGCCTTTTTCCTCCTGTGACTTTTCTTTTCCATCTTTCGTCTTCATCCTTTAGTGCACAACCCTTATTCATCTTTTATTTTACATTTTACATCCCCTTTTTAATGAAAAAATATTCTTAACATAAAAAAAAGTTGTAGTAACCAAGTGGTGGAACCATTATAACCCCCTTCTTTCTATGCAGTCCAAACTTTATTCGAGTTTTCCTAAACTAATTACTCAGACAAAAAATTTGCTCTTTAATAACACAGCAATAATTAATATTGGCCTACAAGTTTTAAGGATGCCGTTTTTTTTATGGTAAAGTGATATTAAATCAAAATAAAAGTAAAAATTGTATTTATATTTTAGTGCTGGTGCTTTCCCAATCAAACTTGGTTCATTTAATTTGTTTGTAAATTCACCTTTATAAAACTGTCTCATTAAATAATAGCCTATAATCTAAGTCACTAAAATGTAACAATCCAAACCGGTGGTCACTCAGTATCAAGCGTCAGAGTCGCAATAGATTTAAAGGAGAGTTTAAATGCTTGGTTCTTGTTCTGGTGCATTAAAGGTAGTTTTTGAAATATAATGTATCCCATCCCCTCTCCATGATGATGAAGGCACATTTACTCTAATTTAATCTCCTCGTCCTTACCTCTTATATTGAGTCGTTTAGTCGATCTTCATGGACTTGTAGTGAAATTATCGCCTCAGGAACCGATATTCGTGGGTTCTAACCCAGCCGGGATCAACGGTTTTTTATTGAGCGATAAAAATACGTAGCACAACTTCTTTCGGAGAGTAATTAAAGCCGTTGGTCTCTTGTTGTTGTGGCATGTAAAGAACACTAAAGGTGTGTGGAATTACTTCCCGCCTAAATTGGTAAGCTCTTTCACTCTCGCTCATAGAAATTTCCGTGTGCTGATATAATAAGTCGATTCAGAAAAGGCATCTTAAATACATTAGATAAATAAATAATAATAATAGACAGCAGGCCTGAATTAAATATTTTAAGGTGGCGGGAAAGAAAAAGCTAGTTAAGATCCATATTTTGACAGTATATATATATATATATATATATATATATATATATATATATATATATATATATATATATATAAATATATATATATAAAATATATATATATATAAAATATATATATATAAAAAATATATATAATAATATAAATATATATATAATATATATATATAAATATATATATATCTTTTTTGCCAAAATAAATATATTAATTTTCCATTAGATATGTTCAGTTTAATTTTCTAAACGTTGTCATATCAACAGTTTTTTAGGTTATTTCATGGGCATATTGTTATTGGAATTTTTAAATAAAAAAAATTTAAATTCCGCGATTTCCATGATAGACATCCAAGAACTGACTATGCGTAGGAATAAAAACTAAAAATATATATTAAGGCTGTGTTGTGTTTGTTTTATCTAAAAAAAATTTTTGGCATAAAACTGTGAAAATACAGACTTGCTATTTTTAACAATCGTAATGCTACATTCACACTAATAAAAAAAACATCTTGGCGCTAAATCAGACTAATACATAAATGAATCTGACACAGTCCGGGATTAAACTTTGTACCTTTAGATACCTGAACTACATACCTACAGTTTAATTTTCATAAGGACCTTTTAAAAAATATAAACTATTTTTGCAATCAACATTGATAGCATTTTCTATTGTGTAATTTTCTGGTTATTGATAATATTTATTAAAAGTGATGGCTGCATATCACATGAAAGTAGCTAAATTAGATTTTCTAGTTATCAGATAATGAGGTCCTTACTATGAATATTAGATATATGCCAAAGACACTGGTTCAAACTTTTTTTATTAACAGTTACTTGTCCCAAATACAATGAGCAACGCCCTCCAGAATGTTGATTTCCTTGCGGCCTGACCTGCATCCAATATGACCTCGCTACCTACACGAGGGTGCATGAATATATCATGGTCCAGCTAGCGTGGGGGAGAGAGGAAGGAGGGATGGTGGTAGCTCTCAGGTGTTGAATAAATCCCTCCTCCAGAGTACTCCCTCATTAATCTGCACACCATGTAGTGTGTATATTCCCCGGAAATTAAGGGAGCACACCAGGGACTCTCGCCTGGCTGGCTTCGTGCAATATAAACTTCCCCGCTCCCATAGACCTTAATGTTGTAACACCAAGCACTTGTTATAACCCACCCGCCCATCCCCCGCCTCCCCTAGGTCCACAGGTAGAGGGGCAGAACGTACTAACAACAAAGTGTTACACTTGCCTGAGGGGAATTAATTTTGTGGGGGGCTCTTGACACATAAGTCCAACCAGTAGCGTGTCGTGTAGTGTTGCACAGGTAAGAATGTCCTAAGTAGAATATTCATTACTCATTAGTCAAATATTAATAATTGGTAAAATGGAGCTCTTCTTACTTCGGTAACACGACACGACACGACATGTCAGGTCACTATCAGCCTCTCTACCTACTCAGATAAAGCATTGAGTGTCTCCTGGGTAAGCAGAGCTTGCTAAAACTAAACTTACGAGTAACTTATGGTATGTTTCTACCACCTCAGTCCTCATTTGCCCAATCATAGGCAACATAGACTTTGATCTACACATCACACATAAGAATATATTTTCGTTAATACCTGACCGATAAGTGTTTCACTGGGTGATGATTTTTGTAAAATTTGAATTAAAAAAATAGCTAACGATTTTGTTTAAAATTGGTATAAGAGGATTGTTTTAAATTATCAATAAAATATATATTTATTTTTCTAAAATAAATTAATTTAAGTGTAGTTTACTACATATTGAATTATAGAAAATTTGAAATTGTTTGAAACTGTCTTGAAGATTCAGTTAAAAATGATTATCTGGAAATAGGTTTTTTTTATGTCAAATAAGAATACGTTTTTATTTTTACGAATTAAAAATAATCTTAAGGTAATTTACAAATGACGTATTTTTGAAAATTTGAAATTGTTAACAATATTTGAACAATTGTTTTAAAATTTATAATAGATGGTGTTTATTGTGATCAACAATATATTGTGTTTGTTTTTATGAGGAAAACTTTTAAGTGTAATTTACTGAAAACCTACATTTGAAAATTTTCATCCAAGCTTTATTATACAATAACAGAATATTTGTGCGATTGTTTCGTACTATTTATTTTCAATGTCTTAAAGTGTTGCTAGTATTTTATTTTCATTGCTTACTACTGAATATGCGTTAGTCTGAAGAGAGACTTCTAATAGCCTACCTCCGTCATGTGTAAATACTTGGACAAGAACCGGTCTAGGCTTCTAACAAAGGTAGTCCTAAGCTATTTATCTGTTTCAAAACTAAATGCTCCAAAATATTATGAGATCACTCCCTCTCGGGCCACCTTACAGAATCGAATATTAAATATATTACATCTAAACTGTCTAAATATTTAAACAATAAAATATTATACGCAAAAATGTCAAAGAACCTTAGATAGCCAGGATTTCAAAAGATTAAAATTTTAATTAGAAATATCAAAATAATTGGAAACAGCAAATAGTCTATGTATCGTTGTTTGATGTTTAAATCAAATTAATACTCATAAAAAATAAAATGCTTAAATATGTCACTTAAACCTAAACACGAAAATATTTCACAATCCTACATATATTTTGTTTAAGTTTATCAACTATTTTAAATAAGTGTAGCCTATTTACTAGCTAAATCAGAGGACTAAGTAATAATAACCAAGATATTTATCTTAAGTAAGTTATTGTATACAAACTTAATTTTCTAACTAAGAAAAAAACAACTAATGTTCCACTTGTAGTCAGTTGGTTTTGTCGCCAGAATGCGCCGTCGTCTTAGTAGGATGTGGAACACGGGTGGGGGAATTGCATTTATATTGCAACACAGATATACCTCTCTCTGCCTGAGTTGATGGGTGTGAGGGGGAAAATTCTCTATTGCCACACAATGTTTCTCTATGAATTAACATTAGGGAAGTTGGCAGGAGTGTTAGAGAAGCAGGCTGGACCAAGCATGCCATAACCATCTTCAACGGAGTTCAATCGGAAGAATTTGAAAATCGATTTGAAAATAAATCAATATGAAAACTTTATCATCTGGATTCTTTCCTAATACAACTTGCTATTTGCTGTAAAAATATTTTCAAACAATCTCTAAATATTAGACCATTATTAATGGTAGGTAATAATTATGTCATTTTTGTCAAAAATTAAAAAAATTTCCAACGTAGAATTTACAACATTTCATTACGACACTTATGTAATGTATATTTATTTAATATATACCTACAGCTACATGTTTTTAAAAGCCATACCATTTAAAAAAATAATTTAAGGAGGTGAGTGGAAAAAAAATCCCAACCATATAATAAAATAAGTTTGTTTTACTTCTAATTTTACCTTTAAAATATCATTAAGATCGTACGTATGTAACATAGTAAAAGTCAGTTTGAGATTATTGTGTTACAGAATTTTGGTTCATGTCAAACCCACTTTTCAAAAAATATATTTGGTGGTATTATGAAAGCGAACAATGTTCAAAATAAAATATAAATCTATGAAATTGATGAAACCTTTATTGAAACAGTGCACACGTTTCTTAAAATCTCTGGAAACAAAAGTTATAATTTATCTTTTAAAAATAATGTCATCCAAATGTGCACCCTTTTTCATAATGTAGGTACTGTTGCAATCGCTGGCATACATAACCATAAGTATAAAATCAAGGTAAATGTCATCAACCACCCAGTAAATTCTGGCCTTAAATTACGATACAAACGATGGAATTTCCTGTACAAAATTTTGTACAAGAAATTGGACAACATCTTGATCACATTGACTGTACACAAGTTTTACCCAAATACTGTTCAGACACACTACGATGGATTTTCTGCCCTTTTTTAAAAAATATTTAAATAGTTTTAAAAATCTTATTTACTATAAGTAGGCCTATGTACCTGATCGTTCTTAAAGGCTATGGATATGGCTAATGGATCATTTTACAATAATACTTAGCACCGCACCTTACTACCTGTTCGGTTAAACGCTTAAGTACTAGTTACCCTGATGGTTAGTAATTGTGAAGGTTGAATATAGAGGAAGTGAACCCACATTTGCTTGGAAGGAGAGTGGAAAACCATTTAGGAAAACCACCCTGAGTTCACCCGAGTGAGATTAGAACCTTGATCGCCCCGTCCTCGGCAGTCTAGCTTAACACAAAACTACTGCGATAGCTAGCTACGCCACCAAGGTGGGTGATCATTTTTCATTTGTGTTTATTTTTATTTTTAAAGATTTGAGAACCTTTATTTTTTTGGGGTATAATGTACTATAATTTTAATTTATATTTGATTTGATCACGTATTTGGTGGTTAATAAATAGGTCTATACAATTATTCAGTAAAACTAGTCAGTGTATAGCAGATAGGGCATTTGTATTTTACTCAAAAAGTTCTACAATAAAAACAACACGTGCTATATTTCCTACAAAGGTACGTGGTATTCCACACAGTGATTTGCGCAAAGCATATCATGTACTATTTTGGGTGTTCACATGGTAACATTCTGTAGCCACACCATCTTGGACAATATCTTGTAGCCCACTTTGATGGTAGGATGGTCTATGGCATCACTTTCAAACTATTGTTGTGTGTTGTGAAACAAATCTAATAAGAACACGAACAGCACAATATGCTTTCCCTTAAATGAGTTATTTGAAATCATCTCACATCGGTAGACACAACTGTATGCTTGTATCTCGCTTTGTAGGTGCCTAATTGAGTTAGTTGACTTTGACATTTTATTGGGTTTCTGAAGCAGATGTCATGCAGAGCTGAGCAATCTGAACACTGAACAGACAACACGGCTCACGCTGATATACTTTGATTGGTTCAGGCAAATGTGTAAATCCACGGTAACTCGGAAACAATGATATTTGTCAACATTCTTCACAGCATCCTGCTTTCATTGTTATTGCTTACCCATTAGCATTCCAGAAGAAATAAGGCTTAAATACACCCAATATTCCAACGCCAAACCACACAGTAACCTCTTTGTTATAAATGGTCTTTCGTGAACTCCTCGCAGGTATTCGGCTGTGTAGTGTTGGAAATTTGGTTTTTCACAAACCCTTTCAGGAAGAAGTTAGCCGCATTACTGATTAAAATAAAGTTAAGAAAATCGTATTTGTCATGTCCAGTATATTATTACAAAACCACAATAAGAAGTCCTTGTCTTGTTATATCAGTTTTTATTCTAATCGAATTTCTTATGAGTGTAATCGGAGGTCCAGCCTGACTCAAAGCCCCATCCTTATCCACAAACGGACTTGAGGACTTTAAGAAGACGGAGCTTACGGTGTATATTGACGAGCCTCTAACTTACCCGCGAACTTTCTTACATTATGGCGCTTGCCCTCGATTGCGTTCGTCATCAAATTCTCGCCCAATGCACGTTGAACTTAAACCATGGAATTTGTTTTTCACGAACTGCTGCACAGCAAACACGCACTACTGCACCGGCGATCTATCTTGTACAGAACCCAAGGTCACACAACGCTTATTGCCACCTTTATTACTATGTCACTCATACCTTACCACGTACTGCCAAACCAAAACTCATTCACTTTAGTTGAAACTTTCAACTTTATTTATACTTATTATAAGCTAACATTTTTGTTTGTTAAAAGATTAGCTTGATGCGTTTGAGCGTAAACTATTTCAAATGAAGTTTTATTAACCACAAAATAGAGACAAGAAACCAGCCTGTGATCTTTATTTAGAATTCTTGAACAAGATAATTCTGTACTGATTATGTAAGGCAAAGAGTCTGGTCTGGTAAGTAACGAGTAGACGGTAATTGGTTTGTCTTTAATGCTGCCAAAATGAATCACTATTCAATTAGATGAAAAGCGACAGCTTAGACAAAGGGCCTTTGGATTTGAATGCCATGTTCTACAACCTGGCCATCCGGGTTCGATTCCCGTGTCCAGGTTGTCATTATTAACTTGATTGAATTTTATGTCAGTATAAAGACAGCTCAATTTGACAACCATCACTTATCAGTTAGTGATACTTATGAATTAAAGTTTAATTATAATTATACCATCCATTTAGGTTTGAAAGCCAGTAATAATTTGGAAGCCTGAAATAAACAAATACATTTTTTTTTACTTCACGTGTTACTACCCCCACAGGCTATCCGCATTTAATTACATTTAATGGGTAGGGCTGAGGAAGGTAGACCTTAGTGGAGATGCATCCACATTTACGTGGTGGAAGAATTGATAACGTTTAGGAAAAATTAAAACGCCTTCAGTACACTTGGCTTGATTTGTAACCCTGGCCTCCATGTCAACGGTGAACCATGCCAGACTGACTCATATGACCGTGTGTCCATCATGTGGGTGACATGAAAACACACTTGAGATTATAAAAACGGTCACTTGGACACGGAGGTCAAAACTGCTAACTTGAGATTGCTGAAATATCCGAACTCATCCTATTTATTGAAACAATGGGAATTCAACTAGGATATTCGACATAAATGCCTTCTTAAACTGATCTGCAACGTGAGCAATTGAATTATATACATATAAGTATATATTTTTAGCACCGTGTCCTACTATACGTTCGGGTTATAGGGTTATGTACTTAATACACTTATGGTTTTATGGATTAGGAAGGTTATATTTAGAGTAATTGTACCCGCAGTTGCATGGAGGAAGAGTGGAAAACTATTTAGGAAAAATCCCCCTCAGTAAGTTACAAACGACCGAGATTCGAACCTAGATCTCCCCGTCATCGACAGTTTAGCCTACTTTGAGAATAGTGCGTTAAACAACGCGGCCACAGACGCGGGAAATTATGATATTATAATATTATGCTTATGATTTCTATAAATGTTATTTACTGAAATAACTATCATAGGATCTTTGTAATAAGAAGCCTTTAAATAACACAAACATTTATAATTACATAAGTTGACATTTATTAAAGGTCACTGACTATATTTTTATTATAGCTATTAAAATCGACCAAATCTTTCAAAAAGGACATGACTATGAATAAATCAAATTTATATTTCATAACGTTCTAAACTATCATATGAGTTAATGTACTTTCTATGGCAAACCAACTATACAAACGGTATTTCTGGATTAATGATTGTGTTTGTGTGTGAGAGATACTATGTGAGTGCGAGCCAGCATGTTCGAATGTGTTTGTGAGTTCATTTATTGTGTGTGCGTGCGTGTGTGTATGTGTGCGAGAGTGTTGGAGTGTTTTTTTAATGAGTTCATTCGAGTGCGTGCGTTTAAGTTCATTTGAATGTATGTGCATAAGTTCATTTGAGTGTGCGCTTGCAAGTTAATTTGAATGCCTAAGCGTGTAAGTTCATTTGTTGTGTGAGTGGGAATGTGTCCTGTGTTTGTTTGAATGCGTATGTGCACGCAATCTCATTTTTAGTGAGTATTTGTATTTGTGTGTGTGTGCGGGAAATGACACAAAGTAGTGATTATGAGTCTCGTCGTCCCAAAGAGCATTTAAAAAGTAATATAAAGGTCGCAATAAACTTTTGAGCTTTTCCTACCGCCGTGGTTACCTGCCTCGTCCCCCACCCCACTAGCCTACTTCCCCTTGCTCTATTATACCATCTTCCCCTACAGCGAACAGCTTGAATTAGGTTCGTTCCGTGTTTATAGTAGCGGTTGTGTGTTTGTCTTTGTATTTAACAACAAAAATAAAAGTAAATCACTTGCGATTTACCACCTCAAACATACATACACAAAGCCTCATATACATTTAGGTGAACTAAACTTTTTTCAGTAATACCATAAAGATTTTTCACGGTTTGTTGGTAACACTTGACACCGTAATCTTAATAACGTGAATTGTTAATTAAATGTGTGCTTTTAACTAAGGAAAAGTGAGGTCTTATAACTCTTGACACCCTAATTATTTTTATAGGTATATGTTTTGAAATTTATAGAACACAAGTTTCCAAAGAATTTAAAGCCTTACTAACTAACCAGTCAGTTGGTCAAATATTAGACTCATCTATAGTCTGGTTTGACGGCGACGGGAAGGTCGCGGCTCTAATTCAGGCTCAGTGTACAGAGTTGTTTTTACCTAAATGATTTATACCTCTTTCCCTGCGTGCAAATGCAGGTACATTCCATCTAAATCAGGGGTTCTTCATTTATTTTTTGTGCTAAGGATCTGGCTGGCAGTTTGGGTAATTCTCAGAGTAATGGTTTAAATTTACTAAGTTTAAATAAAATATTTAAGTCCAAACAAAAAAATTAATAAATAATTTTGTAATAGGCCTATATTAATATATGTTTCGTTATTAATGCATTTAATAACAATACAATTAATTTAAAATATAGTTAAAGTTAAATTTGGTTTTTTAAAGACATATTAGTCTGAAAAACTGTTGTTCTCAAAAGTTTATGGAGCCCTTGAAATCCACCCACGAACCTCTTTAGGGTCGTGAACCCCAGGTTAAGCACCTCTACTCCAAGTACTACCTTACTAACCCTTACTCCACATACATACGGACAAGCTAGATCAGTGGAACACGTGAAAGAAATGTTATATTTTCCTCTCAGTCTGAATACCAATGCAATTCCTCTTCTTTGAGCTTAACGTTCACCCCTCGCCCCTGGGCGCGCGCGCGCACACACACACACACACACACACACACACACACCACACACACACACACACACACACACACACACACACACACACACACACAGAGGCTTACCCATAATTAAAAGCTAAAAAAAATTAATCAAAAGTAAACGTAGGCCTACACATTTAAAAAACCATTTAACTTACTGGTGCGTTCTCTAAAAGGCTTTGCACATATTTGATCATAATCTTATACAAATATTTTTCCAACAGAGGAGAAAACAAATACCGTTAAAAACACATCAAACCATTCCTGAACTACTAAATTAAACTAAATTTGGAAGGGGAAAGGGGGAAGAAGAAAAAAAGGGGGAAAGACTGTTGATAAATATAAACTAAATCAAACAATAGTAAAAAACAACATTAAACTTATTTTATTAGTTTACACAACTCTTGTTATAAACCTTACACGTTACTCATCCTTGAGGTAGAGTCTTCATTTCTCCACTCAAACGCCGCACCCAAATCTTTCCCCCCTCCCCTCCCAGCTTCTCGGACGGCTCCACTTCCCTCCCCTCACTCGGCCATCCAGCGTCCTCGTCTCCATGGCAACGCGCCGGTAGACCCCTGGTTGGTTGATAGGGGGGAAAGGAGGGAGGCGCGAGGGAGAGAAGGCTAGGAGACAGCGCAGCTTCAGTCTGACACACACGACAACCGCAGTCGGCCATACTGGTTTTCGTTTGAACTTGTTTTCTTGCCGAGCTGCGTTTTGCAACTAACCTCCTTTTTTTTTGAGGGGGTATCTTTCCCTTCTTTTCCCTCTTCGTCCTGCGACAGGAGAATCCACGGCAAACCGCCCGCTGAACGTCTGTCTTTTGTTCGAAGAAGGCATATAAAGAGAGATAAATATATTCTTATTTGGGGTTGGTTCCCCGAATTTTCTTTGGCCCGAAACATCAGATGTGAGTAAAACTATCGTAATACGGATATATAGATACTTAAAAAAAATATATATATGCTAAGATTTATTTTATTTTGCTTGGAATATATATATAAAACAGGATATTAATAATTAGCCTATAGAATTAAATTTTAATCAAACATTTTATTGCATGTTTGCATGTTTGTACTGTGGTATTGATGGCATCATAACAATCTTTATTGCTTTAATTACCTAGCTTGATGGCAATATTAATAAGTTTAATAATAATGATAGCAGTAATAATATTACCCCAGTACGTATTTATAGTAGGCCTAATCTGAATAGTAATTTTTACTATGTTGGCCTGAACTTTCTTAGTATTCACATGGGGAGAAATTATTTGAGGTACGAACATTTTGGAGTTAATTACATTACAATTTCCAGCACCAATAGTTTGTATGTAGTTCCTGATAAAACGTAGGTCTAATTATATAAAAAATACTGATTGTTTGTAATTAATCATAAGAGGGGGTTTAAGTGCTAGGATATTATTTGTTTTAATAGGTTTACATACATAAATAAATACTTAACTCTTGACATTAATCAGAAGATTAATAATAAGATGAATTAAACCGGTTACAATCATAAATGTATCTCGGTACTACTATAATATGTTGGAGAGTGACAAAGATATAATAGCTAAAGGGATTTATGTGATTGCTTTATGGGGCTTTTTACTTACAATAAATTTATTTTATGAACATTAAACAGTGTTGTGATATAATATTAATATTAATAAATAAAAGTGTTGCCAAACAGCTAATAATGTCTCTTATAACATTGTCAACAACCGTAGATAATTAAAAGACTCTCAAAAGACAACCGAACATTTTCGTGCTTTTTTTTTAATTTTAAAAAAAAGTTTGTTTAGTGTCATAGCCTACCGCTGCGTTAAGGCCGGACCATCTCTCTACTGAAAGGAGCCCCGACTACCATAAAACAATTATGTGTGGATTTTATGGTTTCGCACGCATAAAAAAATATGTTTAGGTGCTAAGTAGGGAATGGTCGGTTTTATAGACAGGAACACACAGACCTCGTGGGAGGAAGATAAAACACATATTCGAAACTAAATTTTGCAACTTTTTTGGTGGCATTTCATAGATCATTACAAATCCGTAGCCTATAACATTTAATAATTGATTTTCGACTGTTTAGGTTTACGATATGTTGAACAAGTGTTTATTTCTGTTTACTAGTGTTTACTAGACTAATTAAGAAAGATTTATTATGCGATAATATTGCTCTATGTCGTATATTAATTTTTAAGATAAAGGCCTACTACCTCCATACATAGGCCTATAGATATTTTTTAACACGACTACATTTTATAAATTAATCCAGTAATACATGATTTTAACTTGTAATTAATAAAATATTTACCTTTTACGCACTTTACGTGGAAAATCTTGTAAACAGAACAGTTAATTAAGTGTATTAGTTCCAAAGAAGACTCAGTTTTAATCTTATTACTTCCATCATTGGAGAAATATTCCTTGTTACAATTCTAAATTATTTTTAAAATATATAGGCATAGGCTTATAAAATTAATAAAATAGTTGATCTAGGAAAAACCACACAATTGTTTGTTTATTAAAATCCCTATTCATAGATTGATTATAACTTCAACAAGATTAGGACAAAAATAATATATTTTTTATCTTAATAGCATGGAGTCTGTATTAAATTAAAATCAACAATAGCCTATATTTTTTCAATAGGCTTACAGAAGTAAATAGGGAATTTGTGACGCTCTATTTACATGTTTTTTGCAAACGTTCGTCTGTTCAGGCTATACTCATATATACTATTCCATTGCGAGCTACTCTAATTGGATAGGGATGAGAAGGGAAGAAATTTTGAAGTAATCTACCCACAGTTGTATGGAGGAGGAGTGGGAAACCATTTAGAAAAAAAACACCTTTAGTAAACCCGACTTGAATTTGAACCACGATCTCCACGTCATTGACAGGCTGATATAACCTTAGACCATTCGGCCATTGAAGAGGGTAGGAAATAAATTAGGTCGGGTTACTAGCAGGGATGGAATTTTGCCCCCTTATGGCCTCTATTATATCTCAACTGGAATCGAACCTTTGTAATTGACTGACAACTCTTAAGAACTCAACTACACAATTGGAACGTGAAATTCTACGAATCTGCTATTTATCTACATTATTATTGATTTTTTTTCATAGGTGAGAACATCAGAGACAGGAAGGTTAGGGCTCAAATCACGGCTGAATGTTATGAGAGTGTATTTTTTTTGCATAGGTGAGAACATCAGAGACAGGAAGGTTAGGGCTCAAATCACGGCTGAATGTTATGAGAGTGTATTTTTTTGCATAGGTGAGAACATCAGGGACAGGAAGGTTAGGGTTCAAATCACGGCTGAATGTTATGAGAGTGTTTTTCTCTTCTAAATGGCTTACAACTTTACCTTCACGAAAGTACATGTACATTTCCTATAAAGTTTACCTTTTAAATTCACATCTCATTAGTGTTATTAAATGTGATTAATCTGATTGGGTAGTGAGGCACAATGTGAAAAAAAGAAGTATGTTTTAAAGGATTTAACACAAATGTCCCAAAAGTATTGGAACCACGTATGGGCAAATGGAACATAATTGATGGTTTTACTTGTGGTAATGAGTTCATTCCTCGGCGAAAGTTTATCATCGGGTAATGTAAAATCATCTTCTGTCGAGCTTCTGTGTGCCAGGGTAAATAAGAGGGACTTGGCGAGTCTTATGAGTTTACGACTCTGTTATTGGGATTGTTAGTAACATCAACGATACAATTGACTGACTCGTTAGAAATGTTTAGAAACAATTTGTCCTGATAACACAGCATTTATGACACGTGTCTAGATAATTTATTAAGATATTTAATTTATGAAAATTAGCTGTAGATGTATTTATGTTTATTTTTGAATTGTTAAATAATGTTTTTCAAGTTAATGAATGTTTTGTTCTACTTTTTTTTATCACAGATTCTTACTACTTGTTCAGATTATATGCTATATATGGTTATTACTCTAATGGTAGGGTAGGGATGAGGGAGGAAGGATTTTAGAGGTAATGTACCTGCATTTGCTTGGAAAGAGAGCGGGGAACCTTTTAGGAAAAACAACCCTCATAAGACCCGACTGGGATTTGAACCCCGATACCCCCGTTATCAGCAGACCAGTCCAACGTGAGAATGACACCCTAGACTATTCGCCTACTGAAGCGTGTTCTACTTTTGGTAGCTTACTTTTCATTGGACTGAAATCACTACTTAATCCATGGCATTAGGAACTCGAAAGTCTATCGTCGTACTTACAAAAGAACGCCAACTATCCCTATCTAAATGTTTTCTATCCAGTCCACCTCATTACATCCTGTCTCTTTCAGGACCATTCTAATGATATCCTCCCATCTGCGTTTAAGGCTTCACACTGGTCTCTTACCCTGGGCACCCATAAACTCCCACAGGCCTATTGATTATATATCAACTCACCACGTGTTGTCAGTCATATACTCATCACTCAACTCACCACGTGTTGTCAGTAAGATACTCATCACTCAACTCACCACGTATTGTCAGTCAGATACTCATCACTCAACTCACCACGCGTTGTCAGTCAGATACTCATCACTCAACTCACCACGTGTTGTCAGTCATATACTCATTACCCAACTCACCACGTGTTTTCAGTCAGATACTCATCACTCATCTCACCACATGTTGTCAGTCAGATACTCATCACTCAACTCACCACGTGTTGTCAGTCAGATACTCATCACTCATCTCACCACGTGTTGTCAGTCAGATACTCATCACTCATCTCACCACATGTTGCAGTCAGATACTCATCACCCAACTCCACCCGTGTTGTCAGTCAGATACTCATCACTCATCTCACCACATGTTGTCAGTCAGATTACTCATCACTCAACTCACCACGTGTTGTCAGTCAGATACTCATCACTCATCTCACCACATGTTGTCAGTCAGATACTCATCACCCAACTCACCACGTGTTGTCAGTCAGATACTCATCACTCATCTCACCACATGTTGTCAGTCAGATACTCATCACTCAACTCACCGCGTGTTGTCAGTCAGATACTCATCACTCAACTCGCCACCTCCCGTACCCCATATATTTGCGTCGTATCATTGAAAAGATCTATCGTGATTATAAAGAAATAACCAAACCTAAACTTCTAGCATCCAATGCGGAGCTATTCGAGTTGTCAGACTATGTCTTTGACAATTGTATTGACGAAGGTGGGGATTTTCCACCTGAAATACAGTCTAATAACAGAAAAGAACGTACTTGTATGAGGTAATAAAAGAAATGTATACTTATCTATGAATATATCAGGTTCTCATTTGGTGCAATTTCTCTAAAAATGGAGTGTGTTGAGTTGATGAGATTTCTAAAATGGTCAAGTGTGAACAGTTGGTAAGTATGGCGAGTTGATAATTGAGACGAGTCAACAATTATGTTTGCCGGTCAATACCTTGAACGCGTTTCTAGTTACTTCTATTCACGTTGCGTGTCCTGGCCCACCGTGACCTGCGAGATTTGATTACCCTAACAATGTCTGGGATGAGTACAGAAATATGTTACTCATAATTATGTAACCTCATCCACACTCCACTATCTTCATTTTTTTATGTACTAAAAACTTTTCTAATTAGGCTTACTTTGTTTTCGAGAACCCTAATTTTTTTTCTCATCTGTTAAATAAGAGAAAACGTTTCATACTGTAACTATAATTAGAAATATTAATTTCCTGTTATAAGCTACTTTGGGTAAATATGTGGTGTATGCAAGAGGTTCACACTCCAGTTATCCCAATTAGCGGTAATATCGAGGTACAAGCTGTGATAATCACGACTAACTAATGGCTATTGTTTTATGTTAGTCAGGTCCTTCGAACTAATTATTACTGCTCTACTTGCGTGTGTCCGTCATCCATGAGTAGAGCTAATATGGCCTAAGTGTATTCATTTAGGCTATAAGTTGTGTCCCTAAGAACGGACAGGAGCTTTACGAGGGTGTTAAGGCTGTGAACAGTGGCGGATTCAGGGTAGAGACACTGGGGCTCAAGCCTCTGAAGAGGTTCTAAATATATTTGCCAGAAAATATTCGCAAAAACTTAAAATTATAATTTTTGTAAACTTGTTCTCTTCTTTCATCTCAAAGAACTGGATAATTAGTTTGGTAATAACATCATATAAAAAATATTCCTAATCATTTATACTGAGATAATTAATTATATATCAACTGACTCACAAACTCATATATATAACCTACCTTTAAACATCTTTGTTTAAAATTGATTTGCATATAGATGTTTTATATATTTTTTTAGAAGGATAGAAAGTAGTGATATAATTATTTGTATCATGGTGGCCCTCCTATATTTTTTTTATGGATACACCGCTGGCTACGCTTACCACTTTCGATTTTAATTTTAACGCTGACATAATATTTTATGTTTTGTGGAAACGTTTTTGTGATTTTTGAAGAAACTTATGATTTATAGTCTTAGAAAAAATGTTGTTGGTCCCACTTCGGTAGCCACGTGGTCTGAGGTGCTACTCTCGCAATAAAGTAAACTGTTGAAGACGTAGAGATTGGGGTTCGATCCAGGTCGGGTGCACTGAGGAATTCTTACCTATATGGTTTTCCTCTCTCTATGGTGCACTTATTCTAAAATAAAACCATACAAAGACCCAACACATTTGTGTTATTAGTACATAAGCGTATAACCCAAACGAGTAGTTAACGTGTTGCTAAAAATAGTTGGAAACATTCGACGTTATTTTTTTGGCTGCTCAAGAGTTTTATTGAAATTTTTCTGCCAAAGATTTAAAATTTTTAAATGTGCGTAATCTTTTTGTAAATATTTTTGAAGGTCCTTAACAAGGTTATTTTTATAATTATAAACTATTCATTTCGGAAAGCACAATATTTTTCCAACAAAAAATCAAATCTTAAAAAAATATTATACAGCCTTAAAAGTACTTATTGTTACTTTAACTCTCACCTTTGGACATGTTTGAACAGGCGTCAGTTTCATATATTCTGATTTTCTGATGACGAGTAGGTCTGGGTTAGAGGTGTACCAAAGTTATTTTCTCTTTGTGGTTTCCCTCTCTGCCGCCCCGCAAATTTGGCTACATTTATTTTAAATTCTGCCCATAGACCCCCACCCTATTGTTATAAGTTTGCGGATGTCTTGGGTAGCTAGTGAGACGTGGAGCACGAATTTGATTATATTTAAAATAATCCTACTTAAACGTTGGTGTCGTGTCGTAGAATTTTCCAGGATAAGCAGAGCTTAGTTTAAACTGTAGGGCATACTGTTAACTGTTATCATCACTTAGTAGAACACACATTGTCCAGGTATTAACAGAAATACATTGCCATGTGAGATATGTAAGAACGGGTGTCGAACTGGTCCGATGGTTGAAGGACCACCCAATTAGTAAGGTCAAACTGGTCCAATGGCAAGGGTCACTGTCGAACTGGTCCGATGGTTATTACAAAGGGGTTGGAGGGGAGGAGTGCTGTATGAAAAAATTTAAAAATAAGAATATTACAAAATTTAGTGTGACATATATTTTAAAGCATCTTATTACAAATTTAAAACAAAAAACACGTTTGACATATATTTTAAAGCGTCTTTTCAATGTTAAAAAAAACCTGTGAAATCTGTTTTACAAAAGCTGTATTAGAAACATAATGGCGGCCTATTGAACATTCGGTTATCAAAAATTAAATATGGCCGCCATTTTGAATTCAGTAGGTTTAAAAATAGCTTTTACAACAGAAAATTAGTCATCTGGTATGTGGGTATATTTGGTTATCTTTTTCAAAATTTCATGAAAATATATCGAAAAATAAAAATATTTTTATTATCTACTAAGAATCGAACCCAAGAAACCTCAGTAAAAGAAATTATACATTTTTTTATAAATTACAAACCAACCAAATGTTTTCTTTCATTGCAAATTTTCTCAAAATTAGCAAAAACTCTTCTAAACTGCGCCTCGATATACTCGTTGGATCGAAGATGCCTTATCCGCTAGGAAAATTTATAAATATTAAACATCTATAGAAGCTATCTGAAGTGTTTTTCTATGGCTATAACCCCTTATTTACTGAAGGCTAGAAAAATGTCTAAATATTAAACACCTTAAAAGCTATCTGAAGTATATTTTTTATGAAAACATAGCCCCCTAACTGCTGAATGCTAGGTAAAAATTTTATATATATATATATTAAACACTTCTAAAAACTATTTGCAGTGTTTTTTTAATTATGGTGGCACAGACCCCTAACTGCTGAAGGCTAGGAAAATCTATAAATATTAAACACCTCTAAAAGCTCTCTGAAGTGCTTTTTATGGTAAAACAGCCCCCTGATTTGTACTTGTATCTTATTATTGATATTGTTTGAGCCATAAACAAAGCCATATATAATTTGTTCATAAGATTTCGGGGGGTTGGAACCCCCAAAAACCCCTAGTTACGGCCTTGATTGCAGGCTTTTAATATTCATGCCAAGCATAGTATTATTCGTATAATTTTTACCAAATTAATTTGGTGTATTAAAATGATCAAATCCTTCCATTTCAATATTAGTGGGACTATGAAAAAAATATTGAAGGGGTAATTTAAATATTTCTATAAGAAATTGTGTTTGAGAATTTACTTTCGAAATGATGAAATGTGTGTTTTTATTTTAGATTTAAATAACCATATATTTATTTACGTTTATTTTTCTATAAGATAAATGACACAAACATTCCGATTTTTTAAGAGTCAAAGTTTAAATTATCTAAAACATTTGCAGATAACATGGAAATATAGTCTACCTTTTACCGGGTGTTTCAAGGTCTCCTGACCAGTTAGACAAAGCCGGGGCTCACCCAGCGCGTAGAGCTGCCTTGATACAAGGGTGTGCAAGCGACAGCTTAGCCATGGAAGGATGAGGAAGATAAAGCGGATATACACCCACTAAAGAGTGGGAGAAAGGTGAAAAATCATTTAGGTAAAAACTAGTTTCAATCCACTCGACAGAACGAATAAGGAATTAGTTTTAGAAAAATTATTGCAAAATAGTAAAACATTAATTAAAATATTAAAGAAAGCTGGAATTTACTGATTGATAACTCTAGTAATAGTTTTATTTTATTTAGCACCGCGGATTACTACCCGGTCGGGTTGTACGCTAATGGATTATGAATTGGGGAGGTTGAATTTAGAGGAAGTGAACCCGCATTTGCGTGGAGAGAGTAGAAAACCATTTAGGAAACACCCCCCCTCCTTCAGTCCACCCGACCGAGATTTGAACCTCGATCTCCCCGTGCTCAGCGGTCGAGCTTAACACGACTAGCGCGTTAGCTAACTACGCCACCGAGGTGGGTCTAGTAGTAGTCCCTTTCTCCTTAAGTTGTGATACTACGTAAGTAGCCACCGTTTGACGACTAGTTTTGAAATTCTACATCATTCTCAGGTCTTTATTAAAGAAACACAGACAAAAAATGGTTAGATCGCAATGCAAATGATAAGAGTACCAATGGCGTGATGTATAAATAAATATTTGTATATGAAATATAAATTAGAAAATAAAGTAGAGAAATAAACAAAAATTGCTGACAAGGAGGAATATTTACCAGAGTTCTGAGAGGAAGGTGTTATTGTTTATTATTATTATTATTATTATTATTATTATTATTATTATTATTATTATTATTATTATTATTATTTATATTATTAGCACCGCGTCTTACTACCCATTCGGGTTATACGCACTTACGCTAATGTGTAATGTAGGGTGATTGTGAGATGAAATGGAGGACCTACAATTTAACGTGGAATCCGAACCACGGTGGAGGCCTGGAATTCCTCACATTCACAAGATGTCTTGTCAGAGGTGAAGGAAGGGTTTGGTAATCAGATAAATCTGTGCCGGGACCGAGGATTGAACCCCGGCCGCCAGCATAGAAGTCTGACACCTTACCCCTAGACCTCCAGGTCACCGAGGAATGTGTTGTTTCTCACTACATGGTTGTGAATGGACGATTTGAAGAAATTAATTAAGTTACATGTTTTGAAAAGGCATGGCGAGTCATTTGCTTTTTAATATTTAATACAGTTTTTTGTGATCCTTTTTTAATTTTCAATATCCTTTCACAAAACATTGATTGATTCACAAATAATACACTATTTCTCTTACTAAAATTTTAAAATATGCTTCAAAATTTTGGTAAAAGTTTTCCTCTACAAAAACCCTTGCTATTAGATCATTAGTTAGATATATAGACCTAGATTTTGAAGGAGCTTGTTGATTCAACTTTTGAAAATATGAGTTTAGTATGAAATGAGATGAAAAACGCACAATATCAACGCTCACACTTGAAGCAATAAATAAAGGAAACCGATGCTTCAGAATTAACGATCAAACCATGATTTGTCATTAAATCAAGACATGAATGGAACCTACGGTTGATTATAAACAAACACTCAAACTCTTACACAATGGGACAAGTTTTATTGATGATGCTGATGTTTTCAAGCTTTAACTTAGGATATGCATTATGAAATGGAATGGTTTACCTAAGTTTCTGATTAGTGTTTTCTTTACAATTAACTTACTTATACTCGACTAACCTTATCACAATATTTTCACAATTTTAAAATTTAGGTTATATCTTCTATAGTATGAAACTTTACAATGTTCAAGTTTATTTCCAGTTCTCAACATAATATGTCAAGGTTTGTGGGTGCATTATATATTTAACATAATACACATTAGGTATTTATTGATTAGTGATATTAAATCAATTTTTTAACCAAGAATATTATTTTTTGCAAAATTTTCTTTTTTATCACCGTGTCTTACTTCCCTTTCGGGTTATATGTATTTGTACTAATTATGCTAATGGGCTATCGATGGGAAAGAACGATTATAGAGGAAATATACCAGTATTTGCGTGGAAGGTGGCTGGAAAACAATTTTGATAGAATCTCCTCCAGTACATCCGAACGGGATTTGAACCTCAACATACCCGTCACCGACAAACAAAACTATCTTAAATCTAGATCAAGCACCCACCGACACGGATTGGATAGACCTATAGCCTAATCATTTGTTTAGGGTGGGATTGTAGGGATCACAAGTTAGAGGCAGTATTTTTGCAATTTATAAAGTAAAATCATTTTAGGCTAAAATAATAAAAATTCTCCAGTATAAATATAGAGTTTAATATTCTGGGCATAGTTATATCAACAGTTCTTGAATATATTTATAGGTGTCCTATAATTCGATAAAAACTTTTTCTCTTCACTTAAATGTTTCTCATTTAATGCAAATATACTAATTATAGATAATAAAGAACTGTTGAGATTGTTATGCCAGGAAAATTAAATTCTATGTTTATACTGGAGCAATATTTGCTGAAAAAATTATTTGCTATGAAAACTGTAAAAACACTGAACTTTTCTAGAAGAAGAAATCGCACGTAAAATACATATTATAAAAATAAGTTATTACACATCTTATACATTTTTGACTTGATATATTGAAAAGTGACATTTCCCCAAATCTGGTTATGTAAAGGAAGTGCTTTCGTATCGCTCTAAAGCTATTATCAAAGTAATATTTTGACAAATAAAGCTGACGGCCTTTATTCCCTGTAGGTCCCCCGGAGATTAAGGCTCAGGCCCGACATGGATCATGTGCCAACCAAACTTTCATAAATCCACGAGAAAGGTTATCTCCATTTTTATACCCCAAGAAGCTTTAAAACGCTTTGAAAGGTTGTAAAATCTGCGTCGCCCACGTAGGCCTAGCTATCATCGTCAACTACTGAATATATGGCCTCATCTATAGGGCAGCGTTTGTCGGTGAATCATTTTAAAACTGTGAAATTTCAATATAGCCTACTTGTAATTGGAATATGAAATAAAACACTTCGGTGATCACATGGTATAGGGCGTTACTTAAACCATTTAATGGGATCACGATTATGGGAGATTTGAGTTCTAATCCCGGTTGGTCAACTGAAGGAGGCTTATCATAATTAGTTTTCCACTCTCCCTCCTTGAAAATATGTTTATTATTATTATACTATTAGCACCGCGTCTTACTACCCGTTCGGGTTATACGCACTTACGCTAATATGTAATGGTAGGGTGATTGTGAGATGAAATGGAGGACCTACAGCTTAACGTGGAATCCGAACCACGGTGGAGGCTGGCATTCCCCACATTCACAAGATGTCTTGTCAGAGGTGGAGGAAAGGTTTGGTAATCAAAATATGTGTACACTCACTCTAAATTCACCCTTATTCATCCTAACACACTAGCGTAATTAGTACATATTATGCCTGTCACCGAACGGGTAGAAAAACGCGGTGCAAATAAATAAATAAATATAATAATACTTAGCACCGCGTCTTACTACCCGTTTGGGTTATACGCTTAAGCGCTAATTACGCTAATAAGATAGGAATTGGGAAGGTTGAATACAGAAGAAGTGAACCCACATTTGCGTGGCGGGAGAGTGGAAAACCATTTAGGAAAAACCACCCCCAGTTCATCCGAGTGAGATTTGAACCTCGATCTTCCCGTCCTCGGCAGTCTAGCTCAATACGAAACTAACGCGTTAGCTAACTACGCCACCGAGGCGGGTAATAAATAAAATAAATTGATTATGAAATGTCTTGGTAAAAATATGTAGCATTTATATGATGAAATAAAGTAAGTTATTTAAATAAGCTTATAAATATTCAATTTTTAATGTAATATACATCGGTAGGAGTAAGAAGATATCGAACGCAGACAAAGGAATCAGTGTCGCTCGTTGCTGGAGGCAGATAGATCAAGGTTCGAATCCAGTTCCGGGGTACTAGGTTTTTTCCTCCCAAATTAATTTCCATTCTACCTCATTCCAATGTGAATTTAATTTCCTAAGTCCTAACTTACTCTTCCTTGTTTTGTTAGTGTAAATACGCTAGTTATTTTGTTCAGTTATTAAGATGGGCAGTGGTAATTAACATTTTTAATGTAGACCTAAGCTTTAATTAATCTGACATTCTTAATTATTTGTTTTGTTTTAAAAATAAATGACTGGAAAGAGAATATAACTGATATAAAAACATATTTGGTTCTTCTTATTTAAATAACTGTAATGCAGCTATATTTTCTTATTGATTTTCATTTTTTCTTATACTGCCCAAAAGAAACAATACTTTTTTTATGCAAGAAGAAATAAAGTATTATGTCCTGGTAAATAATATAATATTGTTAAGGTCTTTTAACTAACTTTAAAGAGACTTATGTAGGCTAGGAAAGTTTCGGGTTTTTGGTATCTGCTCTGAAAGGGGTGAGGAAAAGGGAGGAGTGTTAATTTCCGGTGCGCAGTCCCCCAGGCTTTGGTGAAGGTTATGGAAACGGGGGAAGGGCATGGTGGTGGTAAGAGCGCATGGCTGCCAACACACAGCGAGAAGGAAATTGGGACACGGACTAACTTATATCTGATGGTTCAGTGTAGATATAATCAGTCAATTTCGAAACGATGAAACCCCCCCCCCCCCAAAATAATATTAATTCGGGGCTAGCATGTTCAGTAATTGGATGATCAAGTCTTGAAATTTTTATTTTATTTTGCTTCATCAAACATCTTTAGTAATTGTATCCTAAATACAATTTTAGAATTGAATTTAGATTCATTAAATTAATTGTATATATGTTGAGTAAGAAAACATATTCTATTTTGGTTTTACATTTAAAAGTTGATTTAATGGTTTGAATTATTTTTATATATTTTGAATTTAAAAAATCTAAAATATTTCTTAAAACCAACAAAAAATGTAAGTTTAGCTTTCCTCGCTATACACGTTTTCTCCATAGCTAATATAAGATCTTTTTTATAGCATGGATGATAAAGTAATTTTTAAGTTGATACTTATTTTTAGAAGGTAACTTAACTAAAAATAAACATTTTAATATAAAGATAACAATCATACAGTTGTTATTTTTATTATTAAACAATATCATCTTTGAAACATTTTTGATTGATTATTCAAGATTTATTATTTACTTATTCTATGTTATCAGGAACTAGAAAGCTCATTACCACACCTATGAAAGTACGCCACCTATCCCTATCTTGAGCTAGTTCTACCCAGTCCATCTCATTACACCCTATTCTTTCAGGTTAATTCTAATGTTATCCTCCCATCTGCGACTAGATCTTTCCAATGGTCTCTTTCTTTGGGTTTACCACTCAATACGATGACCACTATTATAGATTATTCCATTCTTGTTGTATTTCCTGCCACCGTAATCTGAGTGAATTGATTATTTAACAATACCTTGGATAAGTAGAGGGTATATAGCTCATCATTATGTAACCTCCTATACTAACCAGTATATTAATCCCATTTTGAACCAAATATGATCCCAAGAACCTTGTTTTTAAACAAACTAAACTTATTTTTGTGTTCTAAGGTATGATACCATGTTTCAAATCCCGAGAGAAAAAACTGATAAAACTCGAGTTTTTTACATTCTTAATTTTAAATTCCTTAACAGGAGGCGATATGTCAATAACTTACTGACTGAATAATACTATGCATTTACCATCTGGATTATTTTGCTAATTTCCACTCTAATATCGTTAAAATTGTTCCTAAATATATGAACTCATTAACTTTATCTGAATTTATTATAATTTATAATATAAAACATTATTTTTATATAAGTGTTCCAAACATAATTGATAGATTAGCTATAATTTCCAACTGCTATAAATGTAGATCTATCTTTAAAATGGATTGTCAATATAAAATCAAGTAACTAGCCAAAGTATTTTTAGAATAAAATGCTAAATATTTATTGGTGCAAACTCTCCGACCAGGACTGCATGTTTCAATTTTAAATTAACATGAACGGTCACACCCATTCAAAATTCCCATCTCACCGCCAACTATCGCCCTTCTAAAGGAAAAACACAACAACATACTTGGTCCGAATACCAGTCCCATTTCCAATCAGATAACAAACCTACTGACTCCCACGGCCAACATGTATGTCTAAGCCATAAAACTGAATAAAAACCAAAATAAAAAAATATCAAGTTGGACAAAGCACGTTACTACTTTCAGTTTGAATAGTGGCATTTCTATCATATATATAACTGGTTCAAGATACTCGATTAGGAATGTTAATTAAAGAATTTTCGAAGTAATGTTTAGAATTCCACATAAGAAACGAAAATAATCAACAAACTTCTACAGCCTTATCAATGTAATTTGCTATTTTTTTATTATTTGTATTTAAGTTTACCTATAGCCTATTTAAAAAGACTATATACAGAGCTTATTTTAAAAGTCTCTCTCTCTCTCTCTCTCTATATATATATATATATATATATATATATAATATATATATATATATATATATATATAATAAAATTAAAATTTATTTGTTCTAAATTTGTTAGATTATTATATTTGATTTCTATCATGGCCAAAAAATTCATTATTGGTATAATTATTGTTTCCCCTTTCAAAAAATTAAATGACAATCAAGGTGTTGGATATTTTTTTGTTATATAATTAGGTTAGTGTCTTTATTTGGTATTGCTAGGGGGATTGTATATGCACGCTAATACCCCTTGTAAATCTTTTATATCTTACACAACAATAATGCTTAGTGACAAAATTTATCAAGTTCATTTAATTTATTTTCATGATGTGTGTCCCTATTCTTATTTGAAATTATTGCACTGTTATAAGTGTTAACTACACTTTAATTATTATGTACATTTGTATTTATTTTAAAAGTCAAGCATATTAAACCTAATTAAGTTCTATAGAAAACACACTTAAATTGCATACGCATATAAAAAAAAAGTTGACCTCATATCTAACGTTGTTTCTCTATTTTATATTTTTGTATAGACTAAACTATTTTATTTCAAAATAAATTCAGTGAGAAATGTTAACTTTTACTTTACAATTCTGTTGATAAAATACCAATTCCCTTTTTAAAACAGCTACAAAAAAAATCTCTTTTCCTAGAAAAATAATCCTTTGAAAATAAACTGAGCACTACCCACATACAGTTTATTTAAAAGAAACAATCTTAAAACAGAAAGTGACAGAACTTGACAAAACATCACTGAGAAGAGAAAGACTTACAGCAAAGAAGAAAAAACAGGGAATAGGATAAGGAAAGAAGAAAGAGTGAGAGAGAGAGATAGCAAATTACACATCTCGGGTATTGGTCAATAAAAGGTTTTAACAGCCGCGTTAAACAAAACTGGTCATTCGTTTGTTATGTTTTCGCTGTGCTACCCCCCAGATCTTTCCCATCAGATAACATTTAGAGTGGATACTGTACAAGCAAAAAGTGTCATCAAGGAGATCGTGCTGGTAATAGACTGTATATACAGTAGCGCAGAGATGTATATACAACCATTATATATTTTCACTGTTAATGGGATTGCAGTTGCTCTTCTATCACGTGGAAGTAATTGCAAATTACACTACTAGTGTTTTGTTTCTGTACAATTGGTTCGATAAGAAAATGGATTCCACAGAGTTTGAATATTCCCATGACATATGAATAAGATGATTCCTCCTATATAGTGTTCAGATAGTTATTTTTATCACCGCATCTTACTGTCTGCTTAGGTTATACGCATATATAATAGATGCTAACTACTCTAAGGTGACAGGGATGAGGAAGGAATCATTTTAGAGGTAACATAACTGCATTAGCATGGAAAGAGAGTGATAAACCATCTAGAAAAATCCACCCTCAGTAGACCCAACCGGGATTTGAACCCCTATATCCCCGTTTTTAGTTGGCCAGTATGGCACGAGATCAACGCTTTAGAGTTAGATCATCCTGCCACTAAAGTGGATTTGAGGTAGTTAATTTGTGTGACTGTATTTTATCATTTTTTTCCTGCCGTATCTTTCCATATATACATACTAAACGCATTTTAGATTCACTAGAGAAGGGATGAGAAAGGCAGAACTAAAGGAAATATAGCCTGAATTGCGTGTATGAAGAATAGGAAATCTTTTATGAAATAACTTCCTCAGTGCAACCGGCCGGGATTGAAAACCCGACCTCACCACCAACAAATATGACCAGACGAGATAAGTCTTAGTCCGCATGCCCACCGATGTGAGTCTTTTGATATTTAGTAGTAGCAATGTAAATACAATAATTGTGCCATGTTAAACATAGTGTACATATGTAAACTTTACATACAAAATGTAAATTATGCTATTCCTAAAGTAAATAAGATTCAATAATATATATAAAGTAAAAAAATAAAATCTTACAAATTTTAATCAAAATCGTTATAGTGGATTTTGAGAAAATCGATCATTTCTCTATATGCCGTTCAATAAACTAACCTTAATTTTAGGGATAGATATCTAATTATAAAAAAGTCTCCTTAGTGGAACCTTAGAAAACCCAAGATACCAAGATTTAGCCCTATTGGTAAAATGGTTCCAGCTCTAGACAAAGTTACTCACACAGACACAGGGACACATACAGACGTCATTAAAATAACATTTTTGGTCTCAGTGGGACATGAAACGTCAATATCCACCAAAATCTATAGCTCGAATTTTTTGACGATCAAAATTCTTTTTCTACCCGAGGTTTCACGCGTAGGTATAAGTAATATATATATATATATATATATATATATATATACGTTTATGACATATATCCTATGGGGTTCAACACATGATGTAATAAGAATGTGTATTTATTTATGTCAACCTTGAAAATTTAAAAAAATATGTAGGCCTATGTTTATTCAATTAGCTTATGTTAAGATGTTCATGATATATATATATATATATATATATATATCATGAACATCTTAACATAAGCTAATTGAATAAACATGGGCCTACATATTTTTTTAAATTTTCAAGGTTGACATAAATAAATACACATTCTTATTACATCATGTGTTGAACCCCATAGGATATATGTCATAAACGTATTAAAATATTTCGCGTAATCTTATGTAAGCTACACTTATTAATTTAGTAATTTACTTAATTGTCTGAAAATATTTTCCCAAGACTATTTCGAGCATCCGTTAGATTGACAAGGAAAATGTAAGCAGTGTAACAGACTCGTAAGTTAATTAAGACAAAAAAAGGCAGAGTTATTACATTTATTAAAAAACAAACCGTGGTCACCCAGGTGTGAGTATTTTATTTCTATTAACCAGACTATACTTTTGAAGTCAATGGAGAATCTTGACTAATTTGCATTCTGCAATAAAAGTGGACAGTAGTAAGAGTTACCGTAGTGTTGAAGGTAAGGGTTATTTCCCTCTGTAATACTATAGTACCTTCTACATAGTAGTACTTGGTAGCTTAAGTAATAAAGGTTGAAATCGTCTAACAAATGCTTTTTGGCTGCGATTCCCTCTCATTGGGACTATACAGCTAAGTTGTTTGTGGTGATCACAGACCAAGGAACGTATCGTTTTGTTTGGTTTAGCACCGCATTTTACTACCTTTTTGGGTTGTACTCCTATACACTAATTGCACTAATGTGTTAGGGATTAGGAAGGTTTAATTCATAGGAAGTGCACCCACATTTTTATGGAGAAAGAGTGGAAAACCATTTTCAAAAAAAACCTCAGTGTACCTGACCGGGCTCATGCCCCGATCTCTCCGTCTCTGGCACTCCAGTCAATTGCGAGATTAGAAGTATATTTCTTTATATGCACTGCGTCTTACTGTCCGCCCGGTATTTACTCATATTTATTCTTATAGGGTAGGGATGAGTAAAATAGAGGAAGTGATTTAGCATTGGCGTGTTGAGAAACTGGGGGAAAAGTGTATAAAACAACTTAAAATAACAGGTTGGGATTCGAACCCCAAACTTCCTGTTACCAGAAAACTATACGAGATGAGGTTGACGCCATAACCTGCGTACCCACCGATGCGGGTAAGGAAAATATGGTTTTATTCTCAAGGTTACTCGTTCATTGCATCAATTTCAACATAAGCGCTACCTCTACTGATGGGCACGTGGATAGAGCTCCTCACACTCTGGTATAGTATCTTTGGCCTATGGTATCGCACAAGTATAGTATGCGTACGGCATCGTACAAGTATAATATGACTATGGTATCGCACAAGTATAGTATGCGTATTGTATCGTACAAGTATAGTATGCCTATGGTATCTCACAGTAATATTATGCGTATGGTATCGTACAAGTATAGTATGCGTATTGTATCGTACAAGTATAATATGCCTATGGTATAACACAATTATAGTATGCCTATGGTATAACACAAGTATAGTATGCGTATTGTGTTGTACAATTATAGTATACATACGGCATCGTACAAGTATAGTATGCCTATGGTATCAGACAAGTATAGTATGCGTATTGTATCGTACAAGTATAGTATGCGTATTGTATCGTACAAGTATAATATGCCTATGGTATCGCACAAGTATAGTATGCGTATTGTATCGTACAAGTATAGTATGCCTATGGTATAACACAATTATAGTATGCCTATGGTATAACACAAGTATAGTATGCGTATTGTGTTGTACAATTATAGTATACATACGGCATCGTACAAGTATAGTATACCTATGTTATCTCACAGTAATATTATGCGTATGGTATCGTACAAGTATATTATTATTATTATTATTATTATTATTATTATTATTATTATTAGCAGGTGACCTGGTGGTCTAGGGGTAATGTGTCAGACTTCTATGCTGGCGGCCGGGGTTCAATCCTAGGTCCCGTCACAGATTTATCTGACTACCAAACCCTTCCTTCACCTCTGACAATACATCTTGTGAATGTGAGGAATGCCAGGCCTCCACCGTGGTTCGGATTCCACGTTAAACTATAGGTCCTTCATTTCATTTCACAATCACCCTACCATTACACATTAGCGTAAGTGCGTATAACCCGAACGGGTAGTAAGACGCGGTGCTAATAATAATAATAATAATAATAATTATTATTATTATTAGCACTGTGTCTTACTACCCATTCGGGTTATACGCACTTACGCTAATGTGTAATGGTAGGGTGATAGTGAGATGAAATGAAGGACCTTCAGTTTAACGTGGAATCCGAACCACGGTGGAGGCCTGGCATTCGTACAAGTATAGTATGCGTATTGTATCGTACAAGTATAGTATACCTATGGTATCTCACAGTAATATTATGCGTATTGTATCGTACAAGTATCGTATGTTTTTTCTCTTGCCATGCTTTGCTATGGAACTGCGCACACCGGCACCTGCCATAGCACCATAGTAGCAACATAGTATCGTGTAGGAACAGTGCGTAGATTTCCATTACGCTTTAAAAGTGGAAAGACACGTACGATACAGTCATGGCTGTCGTTGTCTACCCCCACCACACCTTCTAAGCCACTCTGGTTTACTCTTAAGTTAGCCTGGTGAGGTGCTATTTTTATTTTATTGCATTCGAATTGTGAAATGGGCAATTTTTAAGAGGAGCTAATTATTTCTTTAAAAGAGTACAAAGTTCTTTATTTCATTGGGTATCCGTTTTATTATGGCACTAAATACAAGGACAAGGCATGGTTCAAAATTGGTAAGCGTATACATCCAACACTGGTAGATTTAAGTTTATTACTGAATTGTACAGGTAGGATACTAATTTATGTATTGCCGAATAGCGAGGCTTTCTGTTGAGACCAGATTATACAATTTAAACTTAAAACATTCTATTTTAAGCATGGCTCATACTGAAGCATAAGACATTTTTTTGATCGTTGGTCGTAGATCTAATCCTCAAACAGGGTAAAAAAACACTTCCCAAAATGTTTTCTCATTGGTATCATGTTTCCACTTCCTTTTCCTTTTGCCTGGTTCCTTCAAAATAGCCGTTACCACCTGTCCTAATCAGAAGAAGAAGACAAGGTATTACTCATTATTTTAACAGAATAACAACACATACTTCTTTTTTCACTGTATTTCTCTCAGGTGGTGAAGGCGAAGTATAGAGTGTGGTGGGGAAATAAGTTCTTGGAGTATGCATCGTATATACGATATTGGTATGCGGGAACGTCGCGGCGATACGATACCATAATGCAACCATTCTGCTACTATCCTGGTATCGTACTATGCTGGTCTGTGAGGATCTAAAGTGTCAGTCTTATTTAGTCTGGTTTGAAAGTGACTTAAAGAGTTGAGGTTTGAATCACGGATGACCGTACTAAGGCTCTAATTGGAACCTCATTTTCCCTCTAATTTAAAGGAAGGATATTTTCTTTATTTCTTCTTTTTTTCTTTCATACACCATTAGAGTAAACGTGCAGATAGGCCGGATGGGTAGTAAGACATGGGATGCTCAAGTATTACTCTAAAAGCTCTTGGTTCAATGGAATCCCAGCACTTATAGTTAAAGGCTGTGCCCACATTCTTACTCCTTTGTTAGTACACATTCTCAAGATATCTAGTTACATCTTTTCAGCTATACGGGAAACAATTCCACTGTTACTCTCGTTTAAAAAAAACAACATGAGATATGTGATCTAACAGAATGCCCGTTATTGCCTCCATAAGAGTTAAACTATGTTTTACTCCATCTTACTAGGCCTTAGGTTTTGATTAAAATTCCGTAGCATCACAAGATTGCTGGATGAGATGAAATATTTACCAATAGTAGATAAGTAAATGATAAACTAATTATATGCATACACCAAGGTTTTTATAGGAAATTCACTTTCGACCAACAATATCGATTGAAAGTCATTAGCATTTCGTCGACCTCTATGGTCTTGTGGTAAAGTGATCACCTCAGGACCCAATGCTCGTGGGTTTATCTAGAGCGATAAAAATCTGTAGCACAATTTCCTTTGAAGGGGAAGAAAAGCCGTTGGTCCCATCTAGATTGTGGCATGCAAAATAACTCTAGAATGTATGTGAAAATATCTTTCCCGGCAAAATTAGTAGGACCTTTCGTTCTCGCGCATAGAAATTCTTGTTTGCTGATATAATCAATAAGTTTAGAAAGTGCACGTTAAATACTACAAATACATTAAAAGCTAATTATAGAAATATGTCTCATTTGATTTATTAATAAGTATAAAGTTTTTTCTATCAAAAGCTTCCAACTCAAATGTTTACTTATGGATTCCTGTATAATTAATATTCATACATCATTAATTAAACGGATTAAGTATATAAATGTAATCGTAATTTTTTCCCCCCATCGTGGTAACACGAGTTTCCAATTTTCAAATAATGGGCTTCCTATGAAAATCAGATTTTACATATACTTTCCTAGAAATTAAACACTAGACCTTTGTAATTAAACCTTTATTCATTCCATTTCAAGAGACTTTTTGTGGTCCTACATCAAGAGCATAGGAAAATGGTTAAACTTATGTTTGAGGAAAAAAAAAGAATAATAATAATTATTATTATTAGCACCGCGTCTTACTACCCGTTCGGGTTATACGCTAATGTGTAATGGTAGGGTGATTATGAGATGAAATGAAGGACCTACAGTTTAACGTGGAATCCGAACCACGGTGGAGGCCTGGCATTCCCCACATTCACAAGAAAAAAAGAATTAACTTTGCATTCAAACTTTAGCCTAGAAAATGTAAAGTAAAACAATTAATTGAGTTTAAATATTAATTTATTTATAATATATCAGCTAGAATAAAGGATATTATTTTATTATTAGTATTTGGATCCAGAACAATTTTTTAATTTCTCACTACCTTAGTGGTAAAGAAAGTATTGTGATCGTAAAAATAAATCGAACTTGAGATTTTGATGAATTTCGACGTTTCATGAGACTCAAAATCCTAAAAAGTAGTTTTTACATTTCCGTTTGTCTGTACCTCCAACCTAAACCATTTTACCAATCAGGCTAAAACTTGATATCTAGGGTTTTCATAAGGTTGATTGAAGGGATTTTTGGGATTGGATATCTAATTTTAAAACTAAGGGTAGCTTCCATCTTTGTTTTATTCAAATATACTAGTGATGACTTTTGTTATTTAAAATTAAATTATAAAATTTATAAGCAGGAGTCAAAAAATGTTTTACGTAAGTATAACGCAATTTTTATTCGAGTTTGCTGCTGCGTATTATTTAGTTTCACATGTATTACAAGCTTTGAATAAATATTTCAAATTTTAAACAATGAAGTGAGAAAGTCCATGCGGAGCTCCGTACCATTTATTGTTCGCTGTATTAATTATGTATCCAATTTAGTTATACCCGCTTCGCAAGGCGTCACTCGCGTTGCGCTTGGTCACCGTTGATGGTGGGCTTGTGGTTCGAAACTTTGCTGGATGAACTAGGTGTGTGTTTTCCACAATTTTTTTAGCACAGCAACTTAATAGCAGTTTGGGTTGTAGTCTGACTAAGCTAATGGATTAAGGATGAATAAAGTTGAATTTTGAAGAAGTGTACTCGCATTAACTATTAGGTAGAGTAGAAAGCCATTTTGTAAAAAACCACTTCAGTACGCCCGACCGGAATTCGTGCCCCCATATCCCATCATTGACTGTATAGTCTATTGTGAGAGTGATGCCTTAGACAATGCGGCCATCGAAGCGGGTTACATTTAATAGATCACTGGTTCTCTCATTCTTTTTTCCCGTTTATATGGATTTAATTCCTATTAACTATTTTCTTTATTCTTAATCCTCAGTTTAATCTGTTGTTAACCTGTGGGTTGGACATATTTATAAAAAAATACTTTATTTTAACTCAACCTCCTGTTCCTTCTTCAGTGGTTGCATGATCAAAGGCGTCAGTCACTCTCACAATATATTGGATTGACTATTACGGGGAGATTGAGGCTTGGGTACATTTTCTCTAAATTCATCATTCCTCATCCATAGTCTAGTAGTGTAACTATACCGATAACATGAACGAATAGTAGCCCATTGAGCGCAAAAGAAATATCCTGAATTAGAGCCAAAGTTACCACTATGGGATAAGTGATAACCGATTCAACCAACCAGCTGTTCACGGCGACACTGTAGCGAATATTTTATAGTTATATTCCCCTGTCTGACCATCCCGTCTCTCCCGTACAAACGCTTGTGTGTTGCGGTATTTATTGTGTTTTTTAC
Organism: Timema cristinae; assembly: GCA_039000515.1. NCBI lineage: Eukaryota > Metazoa > Arthropoda > Insecta > Phasmatodea > Timematidae > Timema > Timema cristinae. Next base: position 43,480,249 of record JBCFYV010000935.1, on the reverse strand, counting down.
GACGATTCTCTTCATGCTACTACTAACTGCCATGAAAAGCTAGGTCCGTAGAGTGTGACGTCATTTGGATCATAATGGTTTTCTGTCGAGAGTGACAATTAAATGAGAATGCGGGCTAAAGACAAAAGGTTTTTTTTTAGGGACGGAGTCGAGTTAGGGGGCAGTTTCCTAGAATGATGTTTGTTCTGATGGGATGGATGGGAAAAGGGTGAGGGAGGGGGGGTGGAAGGTTTCGCTAAGAAGCTAACTGTCGCAATATGTTTGAACGGTGAGCAATATACAGGTGCTTCCGAACGTAGTTTGTCGTAAAATACAAACAAAAATATAAAACGCTTTTTTTTTATAATTCCTTGGAGCGTTCAGGGTGCTTTGTTATTTTTGCTATAACTGCATAAGAATCTTGCTGTTAGCTTAAGTTTTTTTTATTGTAAATAAAACAAATATGAATAACAATAGATTTTTTTTATGGTTATAAGAAAATGACCGCTGCTTTTTTTTAACAGCTCGATACCGTTTGGTAAATTAAAAGTGTTACGTGAGTAAAAAGGATGTAGTTCTTAGCTGTGTGAGGTAGGTCATTGGTTTGAGTTCCAAAACAATAATAAAAGTTCATATTTAACTATACTTAGACTTAATTAATTTCCATTTTATATTACACGTGAACGATGTAAGATGACTCCATAATATATTTATAGTACTTGTTTCATTCAAACGTAGTTCTCACTATTTCATAAATAAGCTTCTTCCTTTAAATTTAACTAAGAACAATCTTATTATGTTTTTTCATAACGTCTTACTATCCATCCAGTTCATCCACATTTAATTACACCAATGACTGAAATAATAGGATCTTAGAATGTAGTGTAGGTGTATCCATATTTGCGTGAAGGAAGAGCGTAAAATTATTTTAAGTGAAACACCTCAACACACTCAATCGTGAGTCAAACCCTGACCTCCAGATTACCGGTAATTTTCTCTAGTGTGAGTGTGACGCCCATGTGATCACTGAGGAGGGTATTTTTAAAATCTTAATTTCATGAACTGGTTTCAAATAGAGTATCGATAGGACTACACTACTTCAAATGTGCTAAAGTTTTTCTGTTTGAAAATTTTATACTCGTAAAATTTACTTTCCCACGGCCTCGTTGCTAGAGTTTTCCGGACATTTGTCTAGTGTGGACTGGTCCTATTCTGGGGAAGTGGTTGTTAATGAATATATTGAATATTAGTCTCACCCAGTTATCCTAAGTTATTGGTAAATAACTCATCGCTATTAGACTGAGGGTGGGATATTTGAATTTATACAAAACCCGTTATTAATCTTGCCTTTGATTTCACGAAACTGAGACGATTTATTATTTTTATTGTGTTTTTTTAGCACCCTGTATTTCTACTACTTTGGGATATATGCTTATGTACAGTACTGATTAAGCTAATGGGTTTAGGAATGAGGAAGGTTATATTTTATAGGAAGTATACTCGGAATTGTGCAGAGAGAGAGAGAAGAGAAAGAGAGAAATAGAGAGAGAGAGAGAGAGGGAAAACCAATTAGGAAAAAAACACTCTCAGTACACCCGACGAGATTTGAACATTGATCTCCCCGTCATCAGCAGTCTAGTCTATTGCGAGAATAACGCCTTAGACCATGCGACCACCGAAGCAGGTTTTAATTGTGTTATTCTTGTGTTAATCTTAATGAAAAACCATTAATCCCATATCTGAAAAGTATTTGTAAATATAGTTGTGCATTATAATTTCACTCTAGAAAATCAAATATTACCTGAGGGTATTATAAAGTTATATAGTTAAATAGTTTATGCCTTGCTTTTATTAAGTATGGAAATTTGGAGCACCTTTTAGAAAATACTTACGTGTTATTTGTAATAAAAAATTTATTATCTTTAATTATATTATAAGTGAATAAAGCATATGTCTGTACAATTAAATGTACAAGACTAGCGAAATTTGGGGATATCGAAATGATCTTTTAGTACGGGTTCGATTCCTGTGTCCAGGTGTCATTTTTCAAGATCTACAAATATGATAACTGATGCGGCTGTAGGTTATCCGTACTAAATAATATTTCTATCTCCCAAGCTTCGCTAGTCATTTACAGTACAATTAATTGTACAAACGGCAGCATAAACCACTCCCGAGTCACTGGTGGCTGTGCTATCAATCAGAGCTCAATAGGTAGCCGATGATTTACACACGTCCATCACAGATTCTGCCTTAAAATATGAATGCATAGTGAACAGATGTAATTTTTCAAAATTTATGAATATATTATTAGTGTTATTTGATAGGTATTGGTAATATTTATCAAAAGTTACAGCGGCAGATCACATGACTTGATGCTGTGCCACTCAAACAAACTCTGCTATTACTTTTCAGTGAACGTGTTAATACACCCTCAGACCATTCGATCCACCTATGCTTTTTGTGGTTGCTATAAGTGATTTAAAATAATCTTACTAAAGAATACATTAAGACGAGGATGAACCCTCCTAGAGTGGAGAATAGAGCCCTAGATGAAGCTAGTCGTGTTGAAAACCAATACTATCAATCACGGATAGACATATACTGAAAAAGTGATATGTATATATATATATATATATATATATATATATATATATTGTTAGCACCGGGTATTTACTACCCGTTGGGGTTTTAAGTCTATGTACTATTTACACTAACGTGTCAGGAATTAGGAAGGTTGAATCGAGAGGAAATGTATCCGCATTTGCGTGGAGGCAGAGTTGAAAACCATTTTGGAAAAACCACCAGCGGTACACAAGATCGAGATTCGAACCTCAATATCCCAGTCATCTTCAGTATAGTCTACTGCGAGACTAGAGCGTTAGACCATTCTGCCACCGAATCGGGTAACATCGATGGTATTGAACACAAACCATCTGTGATTTGTTTCAAATAATTTAAATATCTGTAATTGAAATGTTTAAAAAAATTTGGTCTAATATCTAAAAATGAATTCAAATGAATTAAAATGAATTAAATTTATAAAAATCATATATACACTTTATGAACATCACTATTAGTAAGATAAATAATATAGGAATTCATAGTTTTCATTTCAATAACTATAACAACCTAAGTCAGATGTAAACTGTCTATGGAAATATATAAAAAATTATACGATATATATTATATATTTGATGATCGATGATTTTCGACCATCAATATTTTGTATATATCGATATTTAATGCAGCAATATATATATATATATTATATGTATATATATATATAACACAACACATCACACACACACACACACACACACACACACACACACACAGGTGTTCATGTGGGACTCGCTTCAGGAGTGGACAGGGACAAGAAAACAATTTAAAAAGTTCATATAAACATATGTCCTATTTGACCTTTTTCCTAGCTACTGCCAACTGATTCCACTAAACTGTTTGTATACCATACTCGATAACAATCTCTCGAGTTGGGTTATTCCAAACATTTAGTATTTTTTTTTTGAAATAATGTGGCAATCTATGACACGACGACTGCAGACTTGTATTCAAGCTGAAAGTCGCCATTTTGAGCACGTCCTATAATATTGAGCAGCTCCACATTACCAAATACAAACATGACTAACTCGGAAACAAGGTCAAATGGGAGACATGTTTATATGTAATTTGTTCATTATTTTTGTATCTCCTGTCTACCATTAAAGTAAGTGGGTCCTACGTGTTTCTGTACACCATGTATATAGTCCATACATTGTGATATATGTATGTATATAATATATATGCACAATAAATTGGCTTATCCTCTATTGCTGCATCAGATATCGATACATAACCTAAATAGTTAAAAATAATCGATCAACAAACATCGATGGTGAGAGCATTTATCATTGAACTTTCAACATCGCTACTATCAGTGCAATGGAACTCAGAGATAGAGAGAGGCTGTCAGCTCTCTTAGCCTTTCAGTATGTTCAAAGAGCTCATAAAATTTACTAAATAAATACGAGCCAGCCTATTTTGAACCTTGTGTGTGATTCCCCTCAACTTAATGTTGGAAGCGTAGAGAAGAATGTGGAACTCATAAATGTACTCAATTTACAAGCATTCCAATTACGAAGTAATAACGTGAGTTTTCTGTTCTAGTCGAGTGGTTTTGATTCAGACCTGTCGACTGTTTACCTGCCTCTTCCAGTTAGGACACGGCCCAACGATTGGTGAGTACATCTACCCGTGCACTTCCTAGTATTAAGGCGGACTCGCAAGGATACTACTAAGGATGGATCACAACAGTCGTTGAAAGTATATAGACTAATTTTCTTAAAAATGAACATTGCATTTTTTTAAAGTGTGTGGCATATTTGACCGTGAGATATGTAGTATCTAGTCAGTTCGTCGTATATGTGGACTTTTGACCGCACAGTGGGAACAGAACGTTGCACAGTGTATATATAACAAGGAGGTTGTCTACACGTCATGATTATGAACTTGTGAAGCCAGTGTAAATATTAAACCTAACTTAAGTCTAACTAACCAGACTATGGTGACCGTAGGAACAATTCCCCTTTCGGTGAAATTACCTATGATACAGCCGGGAAACAAACCCGTGTCCTCTAGATCAGTAGCCACGCTGACCACTAGACCAAAAGGCTGGTCAATGGGAATATCTTTATTTTTACATCCATTACTGTTTCCAGCCTGTGGATTAGGTCAGTTTTTTTATTAAAGCTTTATATTTTATACTACCAGCTGGCTAAGACTGTCATACCTTCATAATTCCTCATAATATAGCTTAAGACTAGGACAGGTACAGTATCCACTCCTCAGGTATTAATTTATCACTGTGAAAGGGTAGACCTACATTTCACCAATGATAAACTTTTTGGCTATGCAGGACAGAAAGCCTGGGACTCTTGAATCGAAGATATATGCACCAACTGAGATAAAGTGTCAGCTATTGGACACATCTGATAGCTATAAAAAGCTACTAGATCAACTTTTACGTATTCATATATAGACTCACGTTATATGTAGCTCTCACATTAGATATAAACGATCACTAGTGTCTACCTATAAAATAACGCTAATGATATAGTCTATAGATAAATGATCAAGGTTAGTTGCAAATACTATGTTCGTGTTTTATAAAAATTGCTCCAAATGTCTATGTGTAAGTAAATTAAGGTATGCCTATAAACACCAAGAAGTCGTCAGCCTAAGGAAAGCAAATTATGTTGTTTACTTTATCATGTGAAGAAAGGGTTGTAATACTAAACATTGTCGACCTCGATTAAATTATAGATCTTTAAGTTTTATGTGAACTTGAACTCAAAAAGTGGATCTTACAATTCCGTATCAATGTTTGAATCCGCTACTATGGCCCAAACGGTTTAAAATATTTTGTCCAAACTTGTTATCTAGATATTATATGGCAAAATTGTGATTTTTATTCAAACCTTGAAGTAGTTAAGATTAGCTTCCTGATAATTTATTTTTTGGAAATAGTAAGAATTTCAAAATAGGTTCTAATGAATTTGTTTAGATTTCTGGTGAGAGCTTAGTTTTGAGTATAAAAAAAATTGGTAACTGATTTTTGAAAATTTAAAATATTTCAAAAATTACCTAAAAAATTATGCTATATGTTCAAAGTTGGTATTTTTATACTGCTTTTCATTGTAAATAATGTTTCTATCTTAGTTTTTCTAGTAAAATCATTTGAAATTAGTTTACTAATTAATATATAACAGTTTAAAAAAAAGTTAAACCCTTTTGCTCTAAATTCATATTTGGAGAGTGTTTTTTTCTGTCTATCAAAATTTGGTATGGTTTTCTGAGAATATTTGTTTAAGGCTAGTTTACTGATAATCATTTTTAAACCGTTATATATTAATAACAATGTAGCCTACTGTATAAGAAAATATGTATGGTGCTGTCGTATCACTTAATTAATTAAAAACTAACATTTCTCCAACAAAATCACTAGAGTTGTACAGCACTGACGTTCACTCTGTTTACATTTTTATCCATCTTTTTCTTTCAAACTTAGAGTTGACCCCGAAGAAAAATATGATAAAAAGTTATTTCGATCCCTTTCTTCTCTGTCACGCCATCGTACTAATGATTTCTAGAGCTTAAATATGGAATAAATTTTTGATTTTCAACTAACTCCATGGACTTATTTCCGTTTGATAACGTGAACTTTGAGTATATTCATTCATTGCAACAATCTTAGGGTAGCCTTCCTTAACTTTTTTTAAAATCACTGAGTGGTAGGCCTGTATGATGAAGGTTGAATCCAAATTTACTTTTCGTCTTACGACTGTCAAGATCCAGTATTTTTTTTATCTTAACAAGAGTTCAATTTTCATAAAAAGAGCTCTTTGGAAAATAAGAAATCTCTTTTTGCGACCAACCTTGATAATATTTCACTGTATTATTAGTTTTATTTTATAGGCAATTAGGCATTGATAATATCTATCAAAAGTTACAAACTCAGCCTACACCACTTGACGTACTAATACTTTAAAATATATACAGTAACTTTTCTAGCTGTTAGAATATTGGTCTTTGCATATAAATGATGATAAATTTGAACCTATCTTGCTTTAGTTCGTTACGAGAAGATTTTTATTCTAAAACATATACATAAAAATGTTCACTGCTCGTCAAAAGAATTCGCCACATACACTTACCTTATCAAGGACATAGGAGGTGGAGGGAGAGTTTTTAAATTAGATGTAACAGCATTCGCCCGGAGAGAAAAATAATAACGGCTTAGTAATGTGGGTTGGGAGATGGGGCAGGAGGAATCTAATTCTAGTCCATCAAATCGAGACTGAAACAGGCCTCATCTATCAGAATCAAGCGTGTGTTTTATTTCTCCTCCGCGTTTTTCTAACCTTTCTGGATCTGTATATATATATATAGCTATATTTTTCATTTAATTTATCCTAGTTATTTGACGTGCACGTTTTGAATTTACATTATATCAGCAAAATACTTATAAACTAACTTAATTCTAGAACAGACACAACATCCGGCCCCCGGACGTTGAATCCTATTATAGAGGAAACACACATCTCACCAATAATAAATTTTTCGGCCAAGCCGGTAATCGAACCTGGGTATTTACGTGGGAGAACATACCCTCATTACAGTCGATCGAGATTCGATCCCTGACCTCCTCATCATTGACAATGCAGACTAAACACCACGTGCCCACAGGGTCGGATACCAAGCGCGTTAACCTCGACACGAACCCTGCCGGTAACGTTTCTATCTAAACACATGCAAGAGTGAATATATTAAGTGAAGCACTTTTGTTAGATGCAGTTTCTTGGTAGGAGGTCTGCTGTCTCTACCAACTGTTTCAGTTAATACTCCACGCACTCCTATGCGTGCTCTCGTGAGGAGGGTAATTTGGTGGAATGTTGATTAGTGTTGTTATTCAGTTTTTTAACAGACGTTCAGTTTTGTACAGCTCAGCTCAAGGCCGGATAATGATCTAGTGTCTGTTTACCATTTTATAATAGCGAACTATTTAGGTTGGCGATGGTCTGAATAGAGGTCATTGGAGGGAGGGTAAGGGCTACATTTCACTTGGTTTATTTTTATAGGTTTACATTTTATTCCGAAATAAGATTATTTATTAGAGGTATGTGATTTATTATTTATTTTGCGAGTCTTTTTGAATTTTAAATATATTAAGTTAATTATTTTATTAATAAATTTCTCTATCAGATGTTATCAAAAGTTGGGCATTTAATATGTATTCTCTAATCACACATAGCATATCAGTATATGGTTTAAGAAATAACTTAATCTAAAGTGGTGGTACTAATATTAGATATATTTGTCGATACTACCTGAAGGTGACCTGGTGGTCTAGGGGTAAGGTGTCAGACTTCTGTGCTGGCGGCCGGGGTTCAATCCTCGGTCCCGGCACAGATTTATCTGATTATCAAACCCTTCCTTCACCTCTGACAAGACATCTTGTGAATGTGGGGAATGCCAGGCCTTCACCGTTGTTCGGATTCCACGTTAAACTGTAGGTTCTTCATTTCATCTCACAATCACCCTACCATTACACATTAGCGTAAGTGCGTTTAACCCGAACGGGTAGTAAGACGCGGTGCTAATAATAATAATAATGATACTACCTGGAATTGAATCAAGGCCCTTTAAACTGGCGGTGGATCATTATTCCTACAGTATTTTGTGACGTGGACAAACAAAGTTTTCTTTTAGATTATTTCCATGCAGATCTTACTACCCATTAAGAAAATCCGCATAGATGTAGGCCCACTAAATGAGGGAGAGATGAAGAAGATATAATTTAGATGAAGTGTATATTATTTTCATGGAGGTAAAGTTGAAAACAATTTTAGGATTAATAATTACCTCAGTATATTCGCCCATGATTCCTTTTCTGACATTTCTACCACCAGCAAACCAGACAAAATGATACTGATGCTTTTTTCCACTCCCCCACATCTTATGTGTAAATTTATTTAGTTATTTAGCTTATGTGTACACGCTGGTGTCAGTACGGGCTATAATTTACTTACATGATTCATCCCAAAAATAACAGGAAGAAGAATGTAGAGCTCAGGTGAGCACAACAGAATTGTTTCTCTATAAAATTTATGTATTCCTATATATTGCTAGAGAAAAATATGATGTACCATTTCAGAGATAGTATTTCGGTTTCTTAAACGTCTAGGGTAGTTTCTTTTTGCGTAAGCGTTTTGCTTTATTTGTACTCTCATCAGAAAACTCTTCTGTGAGCAAGTAAATTAAATGGAAAACTCACCTATTTTGATTTACAGGTGACCGTGAGTTTGGGATTTGATTCCCGGTCAGGTGTACTGAAGCTGTTTTATCTAATTTTTTTCACGTTCCCTCTAAGAAAATGAGAGTAAATTTGCTCTAAATTATTTCTTATTTGACCCTGCACCATTAGTCTAATTAAATGTTTATATTTCAGTTGAAAACTAGAACACAAAGTAAAATTCAAAATTCAAAATATTTGACAAAGAGTTTCAACTATGATTTATTTGTATTCCCCCTCATTCCCCCAAGTATCTTAGCATACATTACAGGCATAGGCCTGATATTAATCACCCTATTGGAATAAAGAGGAGGATGGTATAATTCTAGATGAAATCTTCCTAAATTTGCGTGGAGGGAGAATGGGAAACTATTTAGAAAAATCCAGTCTCAGTACACACGAACAGGATTATTAACCTGATCTCCCTGTCACCGGCAATCCAATCAAACACGAGAGTGACGCGTTAGCTCATGCGAAAAATTCCAAAGTTACTCTTAGTATTTTTGAAGTTACTGATGTCCACTTTAATACTATTCCTAATATCGAAGAAACCCTAAACGTCCAGATGAAACGAGTGCAATTCTCAAACTACATTTTGTAAAATACAAGTTAACACATTATTAAAGTAGTTTTAATATTTGTGCAAATACTATTTTATGAAGAAAAAATGTTTTATTTCTTACTAAACCATTTCAAGATGTTTAATTGCCTGAGGTTTTGTAAAAATAATATCAATATAGAAATAGCAAAAGAAACAAAGCATTTTAATTTGCAATTAGAAATTTACTACACCTGTGAATCTAGTTTCAATCAGTCAACGAGAAGCCAAAAATTCAAGACAATGAAGGATATGTATTGCAATATTTAGAATTATGAGTAAGATGTTGACAAATTCTAATAATTATAGTCACCCGACTAATTTTCAACATAAAACTATTTAAGCTCAAAACTGTTAGCAATGTTGCTAAATTACGCTTTTTTTTTCGAGATAAATTAAAATCGGAAGATTACTAATTTATTAATTATGATACATCTAGGCTCGATGTCAACATTATTATAAAAATTACTATTCTATTACTAAACTGAAAGAAAACCTGAAATTGTATCTTGATTGGTCTGTTAGCTTCACAGTGTTTTTGATTTAAATAAATTCTATGTAGCATATACGTTTTAGTAGGACCGGTGTAATAAGTGCATTCTAAAAGGGTGAAATATTATGGGTCCCTCCAAAATTAAGTCCAAGTTCGATTTCAGCGAGAAAATTCGAATAAAAGGAAACTATTCTGTTTGTATTTTTAAAATATTAATATTGGGGATTAGGAACGTCGAAGAGTTTAAGATGGAGAAGGAAATGCGTTGTCAATACATTTAGTCGAAAGTGATTGCGTTAGCTGATAGCTACACTGGATATCATCACTGAAGATACTGAATGGCTACTATTGGGAAATGGAACATTCATTATCTAGTTTTTGTGTGGTCACTCTCCCCTCAAATATAAGACAAATTTTACAACGCTCGCTGGTTAGTCAAGGTTGCCAGTAACTCCTTACACCAGCACACCACCTTCCGAGATAACTGATAGCGAGGAGGTTTGGCAACCGAGAGAAAGGGAAGATAAAGATTTTCTCCACAAGAGCTGCAGTTCCCTCAGTAATGATATTGGGTGTGGTGATCTTAAATGACCACTCATAATATGTCGCTGAAGATTTCCACATTTCCCTCACAGACTATGCCTTAAAAGATTAATGAAGAATGACCTGTAGCACCGGACAACTCTTGGTAGCTGAGTGGTTAGAACATTGTCGTTCTAAGCCAAGGTTTTCAGGTTCGATTCCTGTGTCCAGGTGACGTCATTTTTTTTATTATAAAAACCTGTAAAACCTGCCCTTCGTTTTAAATATTGAGGTCAGATAATAACATGATCTAAAATATAATTTAAACTGAAACAGTGCACCCAATAATCTAATAAATATTCAAATACTAGCCTTTACTTCTCTTTGACCATTATCTATGGTGCGTATTTAGAAATCTAACGTTAAGAAAACAAACGAATCACGTACGCCGTCACAACAACATCCTATGGTAACATTTGCTATGCCTTTTTATTACTTACTATTCTAGAAATTAATTAAATTTAACAAAGTAATATCAGTAGAGCAACATATCATAAAACGTTTTAATCGCTACATTGAAATGCGAGCACATCGGAGAACATGTTTTGAACGTTTCCAGGAAAAATACCCACAGCAATAACTGGCCATGTAGCGATTGTAAATCACATCCTTTGAGCATTAAATGGATTTTGTACCTTTTCTCGTGTGCTTGGGAAGGCTACGTGTCTCGAAAGATGTATTCGAAACGAAATAATCGTTGGAATGAAATAACAATAGACTAGCCCACGTCCAAGCAGAACAATCAACATATTACTTTGAAATTTAATCGATTAATGTTCCTATTTGCCAATACATTTTATTATTATTGTATTGCCGATGTTTATTTTAAATGGTATTATTTAACAAAAGTGATATTAACGACTTATTATTGAAACTAGGGATTATTAGGGTACCATAGATAAAATGTATCCGCATTAGCGTGGATAAAGTTTAGGATGTGATAGTCTTCTTTTAATCAAGTACTCTTAGAATACCAAAGTTATAAAAGAAAAACAGCAACGTAAATGAATCCCGGCCCTGTGTAAAAGCTCAACAACCAAATGAGGGGACTCCATGTTTCTGGCTTGACTGTACCAGCACATTTGGCACCTTAGGCAAACCAACAAGCGCCTTTTCTTCTTCTTCTTCTTCTTTTCTTGGGCGGGGTGCCACAAACAAGACACATGTTTCTTCTGCCAGGTTTCGTTCTGTGTCGTTCAGCTGTTTTCACCAGTCTTGGGCGCAAGAGCGTGCGTCGCGAAAAGATATTTAAAACTACTTACGTCTCACCATTTTAGAAGTAATGAAAAGTCTTGCCTAACACGCGAGTCTACGCAGCCCACACGACAAAGAGTGGACATAGTCGACTACGGTCCGATTTTTATAGAAGGGCTTTTTAGAAAATACAACCAGATTTTTTTTGCGACCAAAGTTGCTAACATGTTACTATATTATAAGTGGTTTATTTTAGGTACTGATATTATTTATCAATATTATTAATATTACATGAATACATGAAAATATAGCTAGTGACTTTTCTAACGGTCAAATAAGTTCCGTTGCGTGAAAATTTAATCTAATTAATGACTTGTTCCCAAAAATTAGTTAAACCTCAAACTATTACATGACTCAAAATTAATATGAAATGGATTACAAAAATCTTACATTGTATGATGATTGTAGTTTAAAAAATAAATAAAATAGGTACATAGAAAAGTAGTCAATTTAAAAAAAATCCCTTAAAGAAATCATAGCGCTATTATTTACTAGATAACTCAATTTACCCTTTTTACTTTCTCTCGTCACCTAGGAGAGAAAGTATTGTCAAAAAAATAGAACTAGAAATTTTCATAAATGTTAACGTTTCATGACTCCCTAAAACCAAAAGATTGGTTTTCGCGATTCGTCTGTCTGCGTTGTCTGTGTCTCGGGCTAGGGCCGAACCTATTTTACCGATTGGGCTGAAACTTGGTATCTGGTGTTTTCATAAGGTCCCTCCAAGGGGTTTTTGGAATAGATGTCTAACCCTAAATTTAAGGTTAGTTTATTGAGGGCAAAAAGAGAAAAAATTGGTTTTCTCAAAATTCGCTCGAACGATTTTAATTAAATTTTATATCTAAATGTTTATTATTATAAGCAAGTTGGAAATTCTCATTTTCTCATGAAAATGACTTTGAGGTAATTTACATAGAGGAAATTTCCCAAATTTCATAATTTCTTTGTAATTATTTGAGATGCGAAATAACTTATTATTGTAAAATTCTTTCAAATTTATTTTCTTCTTATCTATTTTTTGAATTTAGATTAATCCCAACATTATAATTAGTTTTGGGTTGAGGATATCAACCTGAAAGTTTGCAAGCTAAAATTTGTTGGTTTTATACTTTATTTGCTTCGTTTCCTTTATTATTATCTATTATTTATTTATATTTTATAAAAGTTAATTATCATTTATTTTATTTTATGATTTTATTTTTTATTTAGGGATAATTTTGGCGTTTTTAACTAAATACCCATCTTTTTGGTTAATTTATGATTACCTAAGTCTCATGTTGAAACCCCTGTTTCTGGCTCAATAATTTTAGCTGGTGTTCTTCTTAAATTAGGAGGGTATGGTTTAATTTGTGTTTACATATTGTAAATTAAATTGATAAATATCTTTTTTTTAAAATATATTTATATAAAACCAATCATTTCTGAGCTATAAGAAAATATATATACTTTATAATTCAGGTCTTTGAAAATGAATTTGGATTCTTATGCTCTTTAGTTGACAAAGCTATTTATCTTTTCTCAAATTTTCTATGACATTGTTCCTAGTCCATAATGCCATAGAATAAGTAAGTAACAGTGTATATTATTTCATTTATGATCTTTTTTTTGTAGGGTTTCAACAACAATGTTTAGACCTATTATTTCGTTTCACAAATATTACGAGTTTTTAGCAAATGTCTATTTTAAGATAAAGGCGGGAGAAAGTCTGGGCTGTGCACCGTACAATTTATTTCATATACGAATTGATTATTGGGTGATTTATGTTTGTTTATTCCCAGCAAGGTACATTTGAGGTGATTTCCCACACCTATATTATCCATACTTTCTCCGTGCAGATGCAAATTAATTCCCTCTAATCAAACTGGTTCCTAAATTTGAATAGCTCTTGCATCAAATATACTATTGAAAATAAAAACATACTATTTGCTTAAATGTATTATTTGACATATACCTACAATTAAATTTTTTTTAGTCCACTTCTGACCTCTATCTATCCCAAGTGTACTTTTTCAACTTTATCAAGAAACAACTGTGATTGGCAGCAAATTCGTACAAAACGATCATTTTGATGTATTGTGAATATCCCCTGTATTAAACGTATAGCTTAAAAAACTATCTATCTAAAATTGATTATAAGACCCCGTTTTGATATATCTAGTTAGAATCCACTTAGGAACAGGGTTAAGTTTCTTGTTGTGAGTAATCAGGGAAGAAAATTTAGCTACCTAGTAAGTTTCCAGCATTGGCGTGTCGTGGAGGGCTACTAGGGTAAGCACAGTTATTTAAAATTGTATATGTGTATTGTTTTTAAAACAATATGGGCCAGCTATCAATGAACATACTTTCCCATGTGTGTTAATGGGGCAGAGTCTATACAAGATTGGCCAAATGGGAGTAGAGCAGGGAAGAACTTATCACAGGCACAGTTTTATCTAACTTTGCAACACTCCACGACACTCTTGATAAGACTACTTGTAAAACAGTTCCTCCCCACTCAGTATCAAGCTTACCCTTTAAAGCCAACGCACACACATTCATTCAGTTCCTTATTGTGTGAGTGGTTAGTTAAATGGACATTAAGGGGGGAAGGAGAAATTTACTAGTATAGTCCCGTCAAGTAGAGCTAACCTTAGTAATAGTTTAGGACCTTCCCTGGTGTGGGTGCATAGGTGCTAGCAATCTAAGATATTAACTCCACCACTGTACATAAGAGAAAAGGTCTACGTGTCATAAAACGCGGTGGTCGTTGTTTTAATTCCTCTCTGGCGTGATCCAAGACGGGACTAACCACAGGGGAGACCGATAGCCATATATTTTTTAGTTTTTTTTAATCTCTCCATATCGGCGTCCGTTCTCCATATCTGCAATGTTTTCAGTGCAACTGCATGCTATGCACATGTGCAAGAAGGTATGGCGTGTGTGAAAAGTATATGTGATGTGTTGAAACGCATGTATGCATGGCTGTGCGTAACGCTCGTTTTACCAAGAACATGAACTCAGAAGAGATATGTCACTAAGAACACACACTCACACACATTCTTAAATATAGATTTGTTTTTATCCGCGTTCGTGCTTCGAAAGGCACTGATGAATATTTATTGCCGGCAGTATATTACCTTATTAAGAGAGGTACAAGGAAAAGTTTTTTCTTCTAGCTTTTTTCAAGAGTTATTTGAATACTAGGATTTTTAGAGAGAAAAAAAAAAATGTTTTCGTAAGATTTTTAGATTTTCGTAAGTTCATAGATATGTAAATGTGTTTTTAAAAGGATGGACAAAACTCACGGCATAAACCAAAGTTATTTTTTTCTGCTGTAGAAAGAGTTGTTTGAATGGAAAGAAGATAAAGAAGGTCACGGTCAAGATTTTTTTTTTGGGGCATCGGGGAGAAAAAAGGCAGGGACACCTACATTTAATATGTAAAAATGACCTAAGAGTATTTGATTCGTAGAGACATTAAACTTTTTTAATTTTTTTTTTCATCTTTAGTTATTGTTTACCCACTTCGGGTTGTCGACTGTTCTAAGGAGTCACTCTTGCAATAGAGTGGACTGACAATGGTGGGGAGATTGGGTCTATTAAATAGTTTTGCCCTTCATCTCCATGCAAATGTGGCTAAGCTTAATTTAAATTTGACCTTTCTCATACCTAGCACATTATTGTAATTTACATTTGTACAACCCGAACGGATAGTAATAGGCTGTGACAAAAATAATACGGTTGCCAACATTCACAATAGAGTAGATAAACAACTAGCCAGTTTTATAAAACAATTAAAGAGTCCACACAAACTCCTGATTTGGTTTAAATCGTTAAAACGTGGACGTCACTGTCGTGAATATCAATGTCCAATTACCTATCGAGGTTGTTTTCCAAACGGGATTTTCAATATTCTTTCATATCCGTACAGGTGGACATGTGGAATAAAAGGCATGCTCACACAGCAGCCTGGATGATTGATAACAGGGATGGCAGGGTTCTAATCCGAGCTGGATATAATAAGTACAACTCTTTGAAAAAAATGTTTCCCACTCTCCCTTTAGGAAAATGTGGATAAATTTCCTTTAAAATATATTGTTTTAATTGCTACCACATTTGTGTAGCTAATAAAGCCCGGTCGTATAGTGTAAGACATTGAGTAAATAAAATAAATTTGCTATCTATGTTTTCTCCACTGTAATGAATTATTATATGTCCGTTAAGATACTTATTTTTTTTATCACCCCCTCTTACTACCTGTTTAGGTTATACGCATCTTATATAATAACTACCCTAGTTGGTAGGAATGAGGAAGGAAGTGTTTTACAGGTAATCTACCCACATTTGCGTGGAAAAAGGGTGGGAAACAATTGAGGAAAATCCCCCTCATTTGATCCGACTGGATCCGAACCACGATCTTTCCATTTTCAGCAGGCCAATCCAACATGAGTTTGATGCTTTAGACCGTTCGGACACTGATATGGGTTTTAAGGTACCTTCTTAGTATCAAACACATTAAGTTTTTTTAAATCTAGAGTAGACCTACATAACGTTCCTGTTTAGAACATACTAATTATATCAACACCTGGCTTAAAAACTAACTTAATTATAGAATATACACAACACCCAGTCCACTGGGAGTTAGTTAATCGATGAAAAAGAAAGCCCTAATTTCACGAGTTATACACTTTTCGACCATACCGGGAATCGAATAAGGGTCACATGTCTTAGTAGGCAGACGGGCTACCAACTGAACTAAGGTGACTGACTAGGTTGTTAATAATTTTAGGCTAAACGTACACATTAAAAATAATGAAACATAATTAAATATAAAGTCTCAATCTTTATTCAGTGGAGCCAAGATTTAAAAAGTATAAATCATACATTTCCCAATTTTTGAAAACTTACATACACAAGCACATAATAGAAATTGATCTTTTAGTATCACAATGTCATATCACATACAATTTCAACTACATCAAAATTACCTTACAGAAAGTTATGTACAAATGCCACATTACGTTTATAAACAAAATTGAGTAATATTGATGTAACGTTTGAAGTTGAGCTTGAGTTGATAAATTGCAACTTAAAAATTGAGAGAGTTGGCTCCTTATTTCTCTAAACAGTAGAAATATAAGGGAAATAAAACCATATTAGCCTAACAATAGGTGTTGCAGTCCAAGCTTTCAAAATGTAGGCCTGCCAAAGAAGAGAAAATTCAGAGGGGAAAAAAAAGTACATGCTTGAAAGCGGAAGAGCAAAATAATAAAAAAGAGGGAGTATTTTGTTGTGTGCGTCTGGTCACACTGCTAACACAGAAAGTGAACTAGGGAATCGGAAATATATTTGGAAAGGGTTAATTGTTGAAAGTGAAGGTTTTATTGAGGGCAATATGCAGAGTGGTGTTTTTGTTTCGTTTCAAAACCTCTGTTGCCAAAATGTAGAATAAGTTTAACTTTTAGTGCTTGTAGGGAGGGGTGTGTTTAAAAAAATAACAACAAAGAAGATAAGAGCTAAAAGGAAGTCGTCCACATGGTTTTAAAAGGATAGAGTGGAGCTATGTATGAGAACTAAAGGAGGTTGTAAAATATTTTCAAATAGAGATAGGATGGGAAGGTGGAATTCCTTCTTGTCTGTTTTCATGTTTAAGTCGATTGGGAGGCAGATTGAAAGTCAAGGAGACTAGTGTGTTATGAGGTAACTTAGTCATAGACCTACAAGTCTATCACAGCACCATATTTTTCTAATCACTAATTATCGGCCCGTAATTCCAAGACATGGCGGGTTGAGATAAGCTTGTTAGGCAAATTCATATCCATATGACTGAGGACGTTCAATGACTGGTGCAATCTCGCGTCAATGAGCACAGACTAAATCGTTAGTCTCATAAGGCCTGATTTGCTAGATACAGAATGGTTGGGGTTCAAATCTCATACGAGTGTAGAGTCTAATGAGATTTTTTTTTCTAATCTGTTCACCGCCATCCTTTTCTTAGGGTACGTTTCTTCATTCACTCCTTCACTATCCCATTTGTTTAAATATGTGGCTGGATAGTCTGAATGGGCAGTGAGACGTGTTGTAGGTATTTATTTCAATTTATTAGCACCGCATTTTACGACCTGTTCCGGTTTTACGCATATGTACTAATTACGCTAATTTTTCTAAGGATTAGGAAGGTTGAATTTTAAATGAGGTGTACCAGCATTTGTGTAGAGGAAGAGTGGAAAACCATTTGGAAAAACACCCAATTGGGATTGGAACTCCGATATCCCCACCATCGGTACTCTAGTCTATTGCAAGAGTGATACCTTAGGAATTAGACTATGTGGTCACCGAAGCGGGTGTACATAAAAGGACAAAGATAAGACAAATGGAATAAGGACCATAACAATCCTCCCCCCTGCTCTCTACCCCTTCCCAAGTGCAGCCAGTTGGGAAATGAACCGTATTTATATTTAACCTAGTTAGTCAACTAACCTATAAGTATACGATTAACAAACGGTCCATTTCGAACGGGGAATGGATGTTTTCCAATTATAGAGAAAATATATGGTCCTCTTAAGTCTCAGCCATCCAGGCTAGGGCTATGGATGGTATGCAAGAATGTTAGTGAATGCTTAGTGGACCGATAGTGTGGTCCCGAGCATAATATCGCTCCACCTTATAATTTATGATTACTCAAGAAAACCCACGCTAGTGTCCACTAAGCATACACTTAATCAAGTTCTTGCATACGTAACCTTACTCTTTAAGTGCTATCATTATAATACATTGGCGAGATGTGGAGTGTTGACAGGTTAGACAACGCTTGTTAAAACTGTATCTGCTATATATTCTCCTAACTTGGTCCCTATTTGACCAATCCTATTATATAGGTTATGTTCTATACACCATAAATGGGAATGTATGTTTGTACATATCCCAGAGCTTCCAAGCACCTGGAAAACCGGGTGAGCTGGGAGAGCATAAGTTAGGGATATTTTTGTGCCTGGAACAAAACCGGGAAAAACTCAGGGAATTTTGCAAAATCTCATAAAAATGTTGGAATATTTGTTAGTTTGGGGCATTTGATTGAAAACTTAAAATGGTAGGTCTTTGAATGGATGAAAAAGTGAATTGACTAATGAATAAGCATTTTGATTCAAATATGTTTTTTTACCCTATCACCCTTTAAACAAGGGTTGCTAAGTGCAGTTGTTTTATTTCCCCACCAATCTTTAAAAAAAAAACCGTATAAACATAAGTTACATGAATTCACACTAGTCAATTTGATGAGAAATAAAAATAATTCTACTCCATTCTTCAATCTAATCTTCCTAGAAAAATGGGAATTCTTTCTGTAAAACTTAGAAAAAACGGGAAGTTTGATAGTAAAAAATATAGTGGTTGCCCGATTTACCTGACCCATTATGTATTCTACAGAATGATGAAAAAAATTTAAAGGTACACAGTTCAAACTAATTCTGCTTACCCTGGCAACACTCCACGACATGCCACTGTCATAATGTCCTCCTATTCCCTTGCAAAATGTACTAGCCGGTGTGATTGTGTCGGGCGCACGAAGTGTGCTATTAGTAAAAAGATGCGCCGACCCAAACTCAGAGAAAGGAATTTCTCATACGTAGTCTAACAGATAGAGTCAACATATGACCCGACGTGCGCTTAACTTGAAAGCTCCAACTTCGCTATTCATAGTTCATACACTTTAATATGTGGTAAGATTGGCCAAAAACAAGTCTAGGGGATAAAGGTAAATTAAATCACCGTTTGTGCATGGAGTCGTTCTGGTAATATTTAGGGGTAATAGATGTACTCCTATAGGTAAAATAAGTTGCACATAAAACGCCCCAGCAAAAATATACTTTTCAACGATAAGAGCTTAAAACTAATTCGTTATAATATCTGAAAGAGCTGCTCAGCGCCATGGTCTTTGAATGAATACTTGACTTTTGAGCTCCAAAAGTCGAGGCTCGCGCTCTAATCATGACTAGATGTAGAAGGTCTTAGGTTCTCCCTCTCAAAAAAGTGATTTCTAATCGTATCCTCAGGCGAATACCTGAGTACCTTATTCATCGTATTTATAGCTCGTGGAAAATTTGTGCAACATTTTTCACAAATGGTTTAAAAGTGGTAACATTGGATAGCACGGACGAGTATTTTTTAACATTTTAACGTTTTGTAATAAAATATTAACATAAGTGATTAACGAACACTTTGAAAGACATTCCTAAAACTGATTGGATATCATTATTCTTTAATATAAACAATTTACCTGGGTATGGTCCCTGCGAGTGTATCTTCTCTCAATCACCCACTTCATCCTTATCTCTTATATCAAGGCAATAATTGTGGGGAAAGCATTTATCAACTTACAAACTTAAATGCTTGAAAATGAATCAATTGTAAACACGTTTTATGGGAAAATATCTTTAAGAGAAAAAGAATTCCAGCTATCACTTGCAATTGAACCTATAACCAATAGAGAAAATAGTCAAAGAAATATATTTGGAAATTTGGATTTAAGCCCATTTAGGAATCAGCGTGTTACCTTATATATGACCCTTGGCATGGGAAGGCTAGTGGCTATTTGAGATATACTGTTTCTTGGTATGCTAAGTTTTTTTGGATTATATAGTTTTATGCACCTGGAACATTATGATTTCTTGTCTACAACATTTATATGCATGTTGAACAATGAATATGACTCCCTCAGGCAGATAAATACATGATATATAAGAGTTTCACTCTCTTTATGAGCTTGGTAATAAGTATTGTAAATTTGTCTTTGAGGCATTTTAAAATGAGAACTACAGCATGGTTAAAATTTTATTAAATAAAATTTCATCGCAATATTTAAAAAACCTAGCAGAGCCTGATCATGCTTAAAGTAGGCCTATATCTGACGTTGGTCCTGTATAATTAATAACATTTAACATTCGTTATTTATAGTTGAATGGATATTGGCGATCGATAGCTAGGTTTATTTGCTTAATTTAACTTCATTTAATTTAATTTGGTGGTACATAGTTCGTATATCATATTGACATTATTTTTGGTTAGGATGCATTCATGATACATAATTTAAATGTGTCTATATTTGTTTAAATTATAACTAAAATTGAGAACAGAACCTGGAAAAAAATAGGAAAAAAACAAATCTCTGCCTGTTGGTACTTGGTGATAACCATCTTGGAAAAATAAATGGTTGATTTTTCAAAATCTCCTAGGCCATATTGTGTTGTGTGAAAACATTATTTTCATGATCTCTTAACCTTCAAACTAAGACATCAGGCTCACATAAGACTGAGTTGTTAACGATGGAAAGTGAACTTAAGAATCTCGGCTGTATTTAATAAGTATGGTTTCCCACATTTGATTCATCACTTTAGTTTTATTATTCTATATCCACAATTATGTACGATACAATTTTAATAGTAAGATCATTATCTGACAGCTATAAAAGTTACTATATCTATAACACTTTCAGAAATTCATAAACTAAGTCATGTGATCAGCAGTTGTCACTTTTTATGAATATTATCTATACATATAAAACCAACACTAACAATATAGTAAAATATTATCATCATTTACTGAAAATAAATTTATTCGTGTTTTTTTAAACGCCTTTTTTACGAAAATTAGCCTGAATAAAACATTTCTTGGAAGTACCTTCTCAATCCTGCTCCTTGGATCAAGCGTTTTTAATCTCAGTATTAAATGTACTTATTGAAAAATAATAAATCAATAAGCATTTTTCTTACAAATAAACTATAAATTAAAATATTAATTTAAATTTGTCAAAGGCAAAATGAATAATAATATTTCAAAACATTAAAAATACAACTACACCTGACGTTTTGCTGTAAAATCGTAGGATATGAATTATGTCTTACATGTCATGTGTCTGAATGGTTGTGAGTAAACAATAGAGACTTCCTAGATATTAATAAACAAAACTTCCCATTTGTTTTGAAATTTCTTGTAAAAATATCTCCAACTAATACAGTTTAAAACCTCATTTTTATTACCTACTTCTTTTCTAGCCTATTCCTTGTTAGTTTAGAATGAGTGATGCCAATGTGTGTAAGTGCTTTGTTCTTTTATTCATACTCGAATAAAACCACATACATGTGATGGACCTAAAAGTTTGGAGGAAAAATCTATCATGATTTTATCGTGACATCACGTCATAATTCATTTATAAACAAATTATTTTTAGTGAAATTTACTGCTCATTAAATGTTGTTTGGATATATTCATTCAACTTGAAGTTATATATTATTAAAATACTATACCAATACCGACAATAATATTCACCACTGTGATGATGAATAAATAACATGGAATTGATCATTTAATTTTTCTACTTTTCATGTATGAAGAACGTCATTATTTGTATATATCTCCAAATATATAAAGAATATTCCTTAAATTGAAAAATAACACTTGGACACGAGAATATAACCCGGGTCTTTTGGATTCGTACCAATGATCTGCCCAGGAGTCGTCTCGTTCTCAGGGTTATTCTTCATTCAGATTTCAAGGCAGAATCTGAGATGAAGTGTGGAAATCGTCCGCTTATATGGCATATGACATATATGTGAAAGAGGTTGTGTCAGGTTAGGGATAGGATGCAAGTGTCTCAGAAAAGAGTTGAATGGGAGACCCACGTTCCGTCGGCCAGGAACTTTCGAATTTCTTAAGGCCAAAGACTTAGTTTAAATCTAAATATTGAATATAAATAAACATTTGCCAAGTCACTTAATTTGAATAACCTAATTTATTTAAACGCCTAGTTCGATTATTTAGTGTTTAATATTGCTCTAGACTTTTTAAACACTTATTTATAAGTCATGATTTTTTCTGTATTTGATTTGTTTTCTCACTCTTGTCTAACTAACCGTTCGAATTGTAAGCTTATATATAGGAATAATTATATTATCATGGTAGGAATAAAGAAGTTAGAATGTATAGGAATTGTACCCGGGGGAGATTTAAAAAAAAACTTTTGGAAAATCAGCCTCAATACACCTAACCTAGATTCAAACCTTAGTCAGTGGCGCATTAGATTAAGCGAGCTTACCAGCATCTATATCGCGTGCCTATCGGAGTGAGTTTTAATCTTATAAGTTATAATATGAGAAAATATACGAAAAAATAAACTAAATAATTAAAGGTCTAAAAACTTAAATAATATTTGAAATGCAATTATATTTAGTATGGAAATATACTAAAGTGTTTTCCGTTATAAAAAACACAGTGTACTATGGAAAATTATTTAGATTTAATTACTTGAATATTTATTATATCCTAATATAAAAATTAAAGGATTAGTTAAAATATTAACGAATAGTTTTCCCTCTCTTATTTATGGAAACATACAAGGTAGGCTATTAAAAATATTATATAAAAATATGCTTCATTTGTAAAGAAGTACCTTTAAAATTCGATTTAGGATTAATTTTCCATAAAGACCAGCCTGCAAAAAGTTTCTAAGTGTTTCTCAAGTCAATCCAAAATGGTGTATTTGAATAAAGAATAAAACACTTTCCTTCACCTCTGACAAGACGTGTATTAATCACAACTTGTGAATGTGGGGAATGCCAGGCCTCCACCGTGGTTCGGATTCCACGTTAAACTGTAGGTCCTTCATTTCATCTCACAATCACCCTTCCATTACACATTAGCGTAAGTGCGTATAACCCGAATGGGTAGTAAGACGCGGTGCTAATAATAATAATAATAAAACACTGTTTTATTTAAATTTGTATGATAAGGACCTTCTATTAAAACTCAACAAAAATACAGTAGTACATTAAAATACGTATTTATTAAACTGTTTATAACAAATATAATCTTACTGTTAAATTACAATACAATAATATTAGTTCTTCTAAGGTTAACATAAATTTAAACTTGGATTTCTACTAAAATATATTATTTTAATTTCTTTAGAACTATTTGAAACTTATTTTATATTAGTAAGTGCATTAAATGTAAACAAAAGACAAACCTAAAAATTTTCATATTTTACGTCTCACGTATTTTTGAATGATCACTTACGTATTATATGGAATTAGGAACTCAAAGTTCATTGCCGTACTTAAGAACACCAGCTAGTTACATTTAATAAATACTATAGTTAAAACTAAATATAATGTGACAACATTATCCGAAAAAAAAATTTTTTGTGCATGGTCTAGAGGAAAAATAATAATAGAATCCTCATGTAGTCTTTGTTAACAAGTTATAAGTTAGTTTTAAAAAAATCAAAGTAACAGACTCACTATATTTGAATCAAAGTCGTTTACTCAAATAAAGGTTATAGAAGTGGGTATTTAATGGTCTCCAAACAAATTCATCACAAAAAACGAAAGATCGAACAGTCTGACAATTTTAAATTTATTGAGGCCTGTTTGTTACCCAAATTTACAAGTGTTGTCAGTTTGGAATGAATTATTTTTATTATTTCTTTGCCAGACTTGTTCCAAAGAGACATGTAGCTCTAAGCATTACTCCTGTTAATGAGATATTACTTTTGATTATTTACAAGCGTTGCATGATTTATTCAAGAATTGACTAACAAAGTTTGCATGGTTTGTCACGTTTATAAAATATGTTATAAATTTCACTTGATCAAGTAATTCTTTTATTTTGCTAATATGCACCGCTATCTGACCCAAATCGATTGTTACACGGACTTAGGCGTCTTCTAGTTTGGTCTGATTTTCTAGTAATGGGAAAGTCAAGGTTCGA
This sequence comes from Timema cristinae, assembly GCA_039000515.1. NCBI lineage: Eukaryota > Metazoa > Arthropoda > Insecta > Phasmatodea > Timematidae > Timema > Timema cristinae. Next base: position 43,455,752 of record JBCFYV010000935.1, on the reverse strand, counting down.
ATCCCAACCATGTATATTCAGTTTTGTTTTTCGTAAATATTTTTCCACCCTCCCTCTAAGAAAATATAAACACATTTTTCCAAATTTCACCTTCCTTATCTCTGACCATTAGTATAAATTCGTGGTTATTATAGACGGGTAATATTACGTTTTGCAAACAAAATAAAATCATATATTATTTGAGTAATTAATCAATAATTATTTAAATAGATTATTATTTAATTATTTAAAGATTATTTAAACAATCATTGATTAGTTTCTCAAGTATTATATTATAGGCCTATCTCTTCTTACTAAATAAGTTAATAGGTTATGTTCTTCAAAAAATAAAATCATATCGCTAATAATTGTCTTTGATTTAAATATCATCAGTTCAGCAGCCAACTTTTAGTCGGAATATTCCTTGAATTAAATTAAATACTATAATTAAAAAGTAAAAGATTTTTCAATAACTTATCTTTTGTGAGAAGATAAGGTGGACAGATAGGGTGACAAATTAAGACGTTCTAGAAAGAGTGGGTGAAAATAAAACCACTTTGGACGTGATTCTTCGGTACGAAGCAAATTTAATCAATTATGTCCTTGGGAGGAACTGTCTTTTCCACAACGTTATAAAATAAAAAGATGAAGGAAAAAGAAGATTAGTAAGACTCAAATATGAGATGACTTTAAGTAAAGAAGAACATTCTGGGAGCTGAAGGAGCAGGCAGAGGACAGGGTGCGTTGGCGGTCAAAGTTTCACTGACTCAAGGAATGATCCTGTCGTAAGACAGAACACCTAATAATAATAATTATAATAATAATAATAATAATAAAAACGTACATTTAATATTTTTTAATAATAAACTCATGGGATCGTCTGATTAGTGCTTAATATAACAGAACAAGAAAGGTTTATACATCAATCGATCCTAACTCCCTGCATATACTCAAATATAACATCGTTATATATAAATAATTTTCTAATGTAGTTTTACTACGAATTTTTATTTAAAAAACAGGACATTCTGAATAAGTAGACTTAATATTACACATTTAATGGTTTTAAGATGAGCAGGATTGTTTGTTTCTTACAAATAATAAGATCAAATATAGATCAAATATTTTAAAGACAACACACACCAGAATTTTTATATTAGCAATTTAATTTACGTGCTCACTTTGTAATGCCCTTGCTTTATAAGTAAAATTATTCCCAACTTAAATTGTGTAGTAATTTTCTTATATCAATTTGAATAAATACATGTGTGTCAATCCTTGAGACTTGCATTCCAGCTTGTTTCACAATCTGCTTTCTACTTTCCTTACCTCTATGTTTACATGCGACAAGTAGCTTGAGGCAAGTAACCTGCTGACAGGAATTGCTAGTTTTCTTGTTTCGTGTAAAAGCGCCTTAAAGTAAGGGAACCTAAGTTACAGTCATTATTTTTACAGATTTTTTATCGCAAAAAACGTTTTTGAACAAAATAAATAAATATTGTTTCAAATTCTGTAACGTTTATAACAAATATTCAATGACTGTTGAGATTACTATGTAGAAAATTACGTACTGAGAGGTTGAGGTTAGGTTTGAATCCCGGCCTAGGGAAATGCGAGAAGATTTATTTTTGTTCTATGAGACTTATTTCACGTCTGGGTTATCCTAATATTTTAACTAATGGGTTATGGCCGAAAAAAGTTAAAATGTATAAGAAATGTTATCATTCTTTCGTTGAAGAGGAGTAAGAAATTATTTTAGGGAAAATAATTTCAGTACACCAAGATGTAATTTGAGCCTTCCAGCCTTCCAGTCACATTGACAAACTATTTTGTGGTAATACCAACGCCCACCATTGCAGAAGAAGGCAATTTTCCACTTTGAGATTTTTCTACGTAATTTTACCATTTTTATAATATTTAACTTGGAATAGTTTACTTTAATATTACCTTTCCTATTCTTGTGTTTTTAAACTAGCGTGGGCCTAAGTTGGTGAAAGCTCTGGCAGCCATTAAAACGTTCAAAAGTAAAATAAAGCTTTCTCAGTCATTGCTCCTAATTTATGATTTATATTTTTTTTATTAATGTGTCTTACTAACTGCTCCGGTTTTACGCATATATGATAGTTGCTCGAGTGGGGTAGGTAATAGGAGGAAAGTATTTTAGAGATAATTTACCCGAATTTGATTGGAGGGAGAGTGGGGCACCATTTTGGAAAAATTATCCTCAGTAGACTTGCCCATGATTCTAACCCCAATTTCCCCAACATCAGCAGGCCAATCTAACACGAGAGTTATGCCTTAGACTATTTGGTCACTGAAACGGGTATTATTTCTATTTTATTGATGGAATTGGTGTTTTGAATTTTATAATCAGATTATCTTAGGACACGAATCTCACACTAATTTAATATTAGCATATAAACCGAACGGGTAGTAAGATGTGGTGCTAAAATAAACAATAACTTAATATTGGATATAAATTATAATGCCAAACAGTGGTGCATCGATATGTACCAACTGAATAGTTGGACGCACTTAAATAAAAAATGTAAATATTGTCGTCAATATCACCCGGAATCGAACCTAAGTATCATGAACTCGTCACCCGAGAATACTAGTGTTCTATCTCCAAAATGATTAAATTTTAATTATTTGGCATTTACGTCTATTTAGTATACTTATAGTTCACCTGCTGTGAAATTGAGACTTCTATACAATGACTCAAGAGAAGACAAACTCGAATTGTCATATAGTGACATTGGTTTTATACACATTGTCTTTTACACAAAATTAGACATAGAACAGTTGCATTCTCGGGTGACGAACTTGTGACAGACCACTCTAATGGCATAGGCATATGCAACTACTTTATATTTTTAAAACTTATTTTGGGTGCTACTTAAAATTGTTTAAAGAGTATACACATATGTATGTGACAAATTACACATTATTAGATTTAATTGCATTTTTTTATTTTTAACCATTCAAAATTTTCTTGTTTGGAAAAAAATCAAGACTTTTATTATCAAAAGCTGAAAATTTCATCTGATTTTATTTATAAAGCTACTAATGCTACTAATTTTGGTAAGCCTATCATTAAATTTTAACTAAAGTTCATATTGAGTTTAGTTGTCGTGTGGCCATTAGTAATTAATGAGGGGCATTCAACTTTAACTACGTATTTGTATTCTTAATATGCACTATTAATTACTAAATATTGTTGTTTTGTCCATTACACTCACTAAAGTTTCCAATTATACAGATGTTCTAGACTACACTTCTATGAAGAGACCACTAATGCTATAATTAACATTAACATAAGTTTGTCCGATAATATTGTAATTTAAGTGCCGTTATGTAATATCTTTAGGAGTGTAAAATATAATTTTAAGACCTGCCCGAATACATCGTTGGTTTGATTCATCAAGAGTGTATTTAAGTATTCATTTAGCTTTGTTGTTCATTAATGATTTTATCGCACGTTTGCTAAGTTTACTAGAATTTAAAATAAATTACATTACTTGTTAAGTAGTGGAAAAACAATATCAATTAAGATTAGCAATTAGGAATTTATAAATCTCTCCATTCAATTGTAGTATCCAAGGAATTAAATAAATGCAGTTTTTTATAATTGTTGATTTAATAGTTTCACAAATAAGAATAATTTTAAATGCTTTGTATTTTACTACCTAGAAGATTGTTTTCCAAATTTGATTTTTTTAATTTTTCTGCTTCTATATACCTCTAAACATTATTCAACTTATTTTAGGGAGAATTAAAAGCCTAGTCGTGAACATTTTCGTTCTCGACATGATGATGGATCTTTACGTTTTATGTGCCCTTGAACCCCAAAAATTTAATCTTACAATTATTCTGTATGTTAAATGCCTGTCTACTCGTCTATATATATATATGCAATCTGTATTTACACTATAATACCTGAAACTAAAGCTCAACCAGTTTGGTGAATAAAGTTAAAACTTGATATAATATTTTCAAACGTAGAGGCAGACTTGTAATTAATGGTAGTTTTCCGCAAGTGATTTTTGAGAATTCAATTTTAAAAAAAATCTCATGATTTGGTTCAAAAAGAGATATATGGTGTGTGTTTTACATGATTTTACATGTATTGTGATCCCAAAACAAATTTATATGAGGGTAATTTGCTGATGACTGATTTGTGAAAATATTGAATAAAAACATAAATAGTTTTAATAATAATTATGTTCAAAATTTCTATCTAAAGAGAGTTTCAAATGATTTTCAATTTATTTTCAGAACAACTTATAGTTAGTTTAATGATGACCGAATTTTGATTTTTTTTTGTTACCTTGGATTACTGCCCGTTTGGGCTATATGCATATGAATGAAATACGATAATATATGCTAGGAATGGGAAAGGTTGAATTTAGAGGAAATACAATCGAATTCATGTGGAGGGAGATTATAAAATCACGTGGAGTAAAACCCTTCAATGTACCAGACCGGGATTTGAACCCCAATGACCCCGTGATTAGTGGTCCAGTATATTAAGAAGAGTACCCCCTTAGACCATTCGAATATCAAAGCGCGTTTAACTATAATAGCATCTATGAGAAATTATGTACGATTTTGTAGTAGGCTCTAGCATTTATTTTTACTAATGAAGCAAGATTACTAAATTACTAGCCTATGAGTTAGGGATGAGAAGTGTAACATAAAGTAAATGCACCCGAATTAGCGTGGATGAAAAATAGGAAATACGCAGTGATAAATAACATGTGGTAAACCAACTTAAATGCACACGATCCCGGAATTTGAGCTTTAATCTCGTCGATGGTAGCCTTTTTGCAATACTAGCCCAATATCTTGGACGACGTCGTTACCAATGTGGGTAGCTATATTAATGGTCGATGCTACAATTTATGAAAAGTTTAATAACCACTCATCATATAGAATTTGTTTGCTTTAAAATCGACTCTTCAACTAAACGCCTAAGTCCTTGGATTCCATGAATCCATTGGGTATGCTGCTTCATCTACTGCATTTGAAGGTTGGGGATCCATTCATGTGCTTTCAAAATTTGAACCTTAATGAGCTTTGTAAAGGCACTTAATTGCGTGTTCAGTCTTTGATGTGATACATCGTGCAAGCTGTAGAACAGTGTAATATTTTATAATTCCACGTGTCCTTCTAAAACCAAGTAACCAGCCATTTAATTTCAAACTAATTCGGTTTCCATTAAATGTCTTCTTGATCTTGACTATCAACAAAGCTAGCGCCTATCAATAAGTACAACAGGGTTAATTTAAGGAGCCCATTTTATTTATTTTATGATAAGTCTTATTTAGCTTGGTATTGAGTTAGCTCAAAATGATTTTTTGAGTTTACCTACAATGACAAACAAAACCTTCAACAATGTGTAAAAAGAAACCATCGATAAGTAATTGATATTTTGAAAACAATTGTCTCTTTTCATTTACAAAATATACTGTTCAATAAAACTTAAACTTCAATTAAGAAAACAATGGGTCTGTAAACCCATACAATGCACTGGCACTTTGCTAATCTATCCATAAAATGAGGAATATATAGCAAACACAATTTATGCTTGATTAAAAATAACAACTATACTCCAGTTTTCTAAATAATAGAGGGATACGTCTGTAAAAAGTTAGTTGAGCTCTTTTCACGTATTGATACGTCAAATAATGTTATCTACAACTAATACTCATGGTAGATATAATCAATAAATATAAAACAACACAAGTAATTGATTACAATGTTATTAATATTTACAGCAAAAACCTATTTTTGTATTTTCTAAAAAGTGCTTCATATGCTCATTCGTAAACATATCACTGTATATATGTCACTTGATACCCGCACTAGTGGACACGTGTCATAAATGTCAGATTCATCTAGTCTAGATTGCCTCTAATTGTAAGGTCGGGGTTTGAATTCCAGCCGCGGGGACTCAGGGTATTATTCCTAAATGGTTTTCCACTATCCCTCGATGAAAATGCTGGCACATATTCTCTCTATGTTACATTACTCTTGCATAACAAATTAGTATGACTAAAATTCGTCCATCCCGGACGGGTAATAATATGCTGTAAATAAAAGAAGGTATATTTATAAATTATTATTCTATCACTTTGGTTTTTAAAAACATCTAAAAGATTTGTTATAAGATTTCTCCTTGACTGGTTTTAGTCGCTGGTTCCATTTTCTGTAATAAAAAACGGGAAGTGAGACGTAAAGTTATAAAGAGAAGAAAAGATACTCTAGTGAAGGAACAGGAAAATCAATAAGAATCAGAGAAGCTCCACTAATAAACCTACATCTCTTGAGGAGATTCAGTAGACTGGAGACGGTCCAAGTCTGGGGGATGGCGCCACCCCTATTATAGAGGGTGCTTCTCAGGGGTAGGTATCATGTCAAGGGCTGAGACAGCTCACTAGGGAAAAAGTGGAAGACAAGAGGTTGTATTGGTTGGTGAGATGATTCCAACATTCCTCCGCAATGGGGCAAGACACAATTCAACCTTGAATCTTTTTGAGCCAGCACAGTGGTCATTTTATCGTGGAGGGTCATTACATACATTTATTTTATCACCACGTCTTAATCCCTATTCACGTTAAATACATTTAAAATAGGGATAAAGAAGGAAGCATTTTAGAGGTAATCTACCCTCATCTGCGTGGAAGGAGAATAAGAAACCATATAGGTAAAACCATCCTCAGTAGACCCGACTGGTATTTGAACTCAGAACGCCCCATCTTCACCAAGCCAGTCCAACACGTGAGTGCATACATTTGTTATATTGGGACCATGTATGGCTGACAATTTAGGAGTAAAGATGAGCACATTCTCCATCTTACTAAATATTAAAGCTATATTCGAGACTGTTTTACTTTTTACAAACGTTGAAAATAAGTAAATAAACGACGTTCATTTATATTCATATAAATATTGATGTTTAGCAAAAATAATAAATTTTATCCATTAAATATAAATTAAATGTGTAATCTGTCTCTAAAAAAACTTTTTTCACCCAATCTGCGTGGTATACATTATTTTAAAAGCCGCCAATCCTATCTGATCTAAGGGTATTAGATCCCAAGGTCACATAGGTTAATTTAGATTATATATATATAAACAAAGCTTATTTAAAATGAACTATAATATAATAATCGGCCGGGGTTCAATCCTCGGTCCCGGCAAAGATTTATCTGATTACCAAACCCTTCCTTCACCTCTGACAAGACATCTTGTGAATGTGAGGAATGCCAGGCCTCCACCGTGGTTCGGATTCCACGTTAAACTGTAGGTCCTTCATTTCATCTCACAATCACCCTACCATTACACATTAGCGTAAGTGCGTATAACCCGAATGGGTAGTAAGACGCGGTGCTAATAATAATAATAATAATAATAATAATAATAATAAAATAATAATAATAATAATAATAATAATAATATTAATATTGTCTTGTCTTTTGAAATTTCCTTTGCACTTCGTGTCTTACCACCAGCATGTCTACACTAATAAGATAGGAATGAGGAAGGTAGAATGTGTAGAAATTGTACTTGCACTTACTTAGAGAGATAGGTAAACAATTTTGGTATTACCACATCAATAGAGCCGACAGGGTTTAGATCCCTGACCTGACGATCACCGGCAAACCAAACAATGTGGAGTCTGACGATTTGGTTCACTCGCCACGTAATACTGTTGGAGGAAGGGGGGGGGGGGACTCTAATGCTTACATCGTGTTTCATGTTTGGAGGGTGGGTACAGCACAGTGTTACGTAACACAGATATACTTAAACCCTAATGCTCAGATAACAATATTATGGTTTAATGTTTTCACTGTCAATAAACATAAGTATAAGATAACATTCAGTCAAAGCAAGGCCGTAGCCAAGAGGGGTTTGGGGGCTCAAAACCCCCGCGAAATTTTATAAACAGAATATACATGGCCTTATTTATGGTTCAAACAATATCAAAATTAAGATATAAATACAAATTAGGGGGTTGTGTTACCATAAAAAGCACTTCAGAGAGCTTTTAGAGGTGTTAAATATTTAGAAATTTTATTAGCCTTCGCCATTTTGGTTTTTGTAACCATAAAAAATACTTCACAGAGCTTCAAAAAGTGTTTAATATTTATAAATTTTCCAAGACTTCGGCAGCTAGGGGATTATTTTACCATGAAAAACACCCACCTCGGAGAGCGTTTAGAACTGTTTATCATTTAGAATGTTTTTTCTAGCTTCCAGCAATTGGGGGATATGCCCCGCACCCCCCCCCCCCCTTAAATTATTGGCTGGCTACGGCCTTGATTCAAAGTATTATTACATCTGAGTCCTTTTTGTTTCACAAAAGATTCTCTATGGAATGATAAATGACATTCGCTCTTGATGTGAAAAGCTACGTAACACAGATTGAAAGAGAAGAAGGGGTCAGGATAAATGTCTACTTGGTGTAACATGAGGTTTGGGGTGGGGCAGGGTAAAACAATTAAAAAAAAAGCATTGCTTGGTTCATGGACGACCCCTAACACCTGTAGTTAATTAAGACAAGATTTCCTCCTGCCAGTGTAGTATGATTTAGATACAAATTACGACTGCAAAACTACACAGCTATTTAAAGATCAACACAAATTAAAACCCATCTTTCTTACGAAAGGATATATCTGATAGCTATCTAAAATGTTACTAAATCTACTTCCACATATTCATACTTCAGCTCATGTGATCAGCGGCTGTCACTTTTGTTATATATTATCAAAATATTGAAATTACACCAATAATATAGTAAAATGTTATCATTGCTGACAGCGAAAAATGTTTTTGTATTTTCTAAAAGGTGCTCCAAATGTTCGTCCGTAAGAAAATCAAGGTACATTTAATGTTGAAAACTAGTGAGGTGGCGTGTCGTGGAGTGTTGTCAGGGTAAGAACAGATTAGTAAAATATATGAATGTAACAAAACTTGCAGAGTTACAAACATACCTTGGCAATTCTTCACGATGTCCACTGTTGAAAACCTACTATTACTAATAGGTTTATACAACTATGCCACACTGTGTAAATTAAATCCAAGTAACCAGGTATACAAATTAGTTTAAAGATACATTATATATGCAAGAGTCTCTCAATAAATAGCTATGACGGTTAATTTTTCAAAGTAAAAGTTTATTTAGCATTAAGATAATCTTGGCAATCACAATACTATATATAATTTTACAAAATTGTATTGAAACCATTCCAACATAATAACTTAAGCCACAATATTAAAATAAAATGATAAACTCTCTTTTGAATTGTATGAACGAAGTGCATTCTAGTACTACATTTGTTGTTCTAAGGAATATAAATATAATAACAACAGATTACTGATAAAGTTTAACATCCTGCAAAATTTTTATCTACTTGATCATCAGAACAATTATTGCTCCATTTAATTATAACAGTAGGGCCTATATATTTAAAAAAATACATTTATATAATTTATGCACACACAAGATAAAATGAGGATATATGAACTGATAAAATAACATAGCCACACTTTGGAAAGGGTTTTTAGGCGAAAGGGTGAAAGAGAAGAAATGACAAAAAGATTAAGAAAGAACCGTATTACGCTGTGTCTGCAACATAAAATGTGAGTTCTCTCTTTTGCACTAAAAACAAGAATATGGACTTTAAAAACCATTTATTGTTGGATTTTACTCATGGTTTGAACGGTCCCACACCCACGTAGTATACTTTTACCCTTCCCCCTCTCTCGCACCACCCCACACTTCTTCTATATCTGAAAGAACCGCAAGAATCACCCCCTCCCCCCAACAACCCCCATTTTCTTTTCCGTAAACGTTCTAAAAGCCACGATTCAAAATGGGAATTAAGACATTTCGAAGACGTTTCAGAGGTTATATAGCCCAGTTGACGAAGGCAGGAATAAAGGGAAGAAAGAACTTCATAGTTGGCACTACTGTTCGGTGAACGAGTGGTCGCTCAGGAAGTTTTGTTTCCCCACCCTCCTCTTTCGTTTTTATGGCCATGTGTGATTTTATTTTTTACTGTCCCACCACTAATGTTGATAGCTCTTTTCAGTGTTAATTCTGCGGAGTCTACCGGTAGTAGAAGCGACGATTAGCACTTATTTAGTGGTAGGTGTAAACTACACTTTAAAACCTTTTCTACACTAACAGTCTTTGCTGTTAAAAAAAATCGTTTTGATGATAATGATCGCAATCATGATAGTGATAAAATTATTACACCTCAACAAATATCTTACATGTAAATAACTTTCAGAGGAATGCCCCACACAACATACTTAGTTAGCAGTGAAGTAAGTCGACACTTTCATGGTCATATGCGTCACTGATATAGGCTACACTATTATTTATGAAAAAAAACCCATGTTGACTGCTTTATTAATAATACCGAGAAAGTATTAATAAATATCAGCATGCATGGTTTTTTTAATCGGTTATAATTTTTGTGAAAATGAACTTTCTTTGACAAATGAAACATATCATTTTATTTTTACAAAAAGGAAGAAGGTACAGTCTTAATTAAGTGATCAATTAATTTATTTTTTACTGATTGTATATTCTTAAGCGATAGGTTACATGCATCTATATTTCTAAGAATATACTATCTTCATTGACTCAAAATTGTGGCCACATGGTCTAACGCGCTACTCTCGTGTTAGACTAGATTATCAATGGCGGGGAGATTGAGGTTCGAATCTCGGTTGGGCGTACTGAGGTTTTTTCAAAATGGTTTTTTACTCTCCCTCCACGCAAATGTGAGTACACTTCCTCTAAATATTACCTTCCTAATTCTTAAAACCATTAGCGTGAATAGTACATAGGCTTAAAACCAAACGGGTAGTGAGACGCGGTGCTTAAAAAAATTAATTCAAAGTCAATTTAAAAAATACATTGTTATAATTATATCATATTCGTTGAGATTGGTTTTAAATTTAAAACATGTTGAATGTATTTAACAATTTTTTAATAAGGAGGCAGTGTTGAAATGTATCCTACAACTAGACTAAGATTCCAGTATTTAAATATTGTATTATTCTTAAAGAATGTATTTCCAGCAGTGGTGCGATGTGTAGCGTTGCAAGTCTAAGGCTGCCTTTATACTATGAAACTTCGAGGAAATTGGTTTCATGCAATCGATTTCATGTGAAACTAAAATACATTGGGTCAAATGTGAGCGCTTATAGTAAGTAGCCTGCAATCGATTTCATGGTCAGAAACAGTTTCCATTGAGTTACAGAGTGTCAAACTGATCCGGAAATTCGGAAGAAACCTTTTTGTTTCACACGCTGTAGTGGGGCATTGTTTCAAATGTAGCCGTTTATACTGGGAAACCAATTGCATGAAACTGACCTCACTCGAGGACCCTCACGCATTTTATAATTCAACAGTCTAATATATTGGGACTCACTTTCTTCAAAGCACGTTATAAAATCATTTATTATGTATTTTAAACCTAATACTTTTTTATATTCTTCAAAAGTCCATAGAAAACAACGGACTATCGCAAAATATCAATGTTTTTGTGATCGATACATTGGCCTGATACCATTGATGTCGGTGCCCCAACCGTAATTTCGCAGATAACTCCACCACAGCCTCACAGGCTCTCACAGTTGTGTCTGCCTCTGAATAGTAGCCGTGGTTCTTTTGTTTTTGTTAAAACATTTTTTATGGCAGTCTTGTTTATTTTGTTTAGGTTTTATCATTGTTTTACCTGTTTGTTTTTCAAGAGTAATCTGTGATTATATAAAACTTCATTTTCTAAATCGATTGTCGGTTCTTGTTATGTATTCCTCAATGTAGCCTAGCAGTTCATGGAATTATGCTCTTGACATCCACAAATAATTAAAGAATTTATTTTTGTCAGCGCACAGATCGTCAAATCATGTATAATATAAACCATTGTCCTTACGTGAAGATAACTTACTCTTCTGTTTCTTCTTCTTCTTTTCTTGATTAGCAACGGCAAAAATAGTTGCTCCTTGCAAGACATTATCACGACTCGAGAGGTGCTATTTCATTTCAGTTTCTTGTGAGGTGCTTCAATTGATTGCTTGGCGCTGCAAAACCTCAGGAAATCGATTGCAGTTTCACATGAAATCGATTGATGAAACCAATTTTCTCAAAGTTTCCTAATATAAAGGCAGCCCTAGAATAACTTGTTAAAACTGTAGCTGTGATACGTTCTCCTTCCCTTGGTCCTCATTTTACCAATCATATATTATAGGCTCTGCTCTATACACATAACCTGGTTATGTACATGATACTCGCTTTTTAGGGTGACCTGGTGGTCTAGGGGTAAGGTGTCAGACTTCTATGTTGGCGGTCGGGGTTCAATCCTCGGTCCCGGCAAAGATTTATCTGATTACCAAACCCTTCCTTCACCTCTGACAAGACATCTTGTGAATGTGGGGAATGCCAGGCCTCCACCGTGGTTCGGATTCCACGTTAAACTGTAGGTCCTTCATTTCATCTCACAATCACCCTACCATTACACATTAGCGTAAGCGCGTATAACCCGAACGGGTAGTAAGACGTGGTGCTAATAATAATAATAATAATAATAATAATAATAATAATAATAATAATAATAATAATAATAATAATAATAATAATAATAATAATACTCACTTTGCTCGCTAGGGGCTCCTCTCCCAAACCTCCAGTGTGCTTTCTTTGCAAGTGGATGTGAACTAATGTAGCTACAGAACAATTTTTTTGATAGGTCTTACCATTTAGTCACAAGATACCTCCAAAGAAAGGTCCGCACCGAATTTAAAGTTGCTTCACCATTTCGAATTTTTTTCGGGAGTTAGATTTTTTTTTTTTACTGTTTGGAGTTTTCCCGTCGGTTACGGGCTTAAAGCTATAAGTTTGCCAAATTTAAAGTTTCTAGCTCATCTGGAAGTGGGTAGATATCAATGTCAGGGAGTTAGTCAGCCCTGTGGCTTTATAGCAGTATAATTTCCATTGTTAACCGGCCATTGAGTTTCTTGATGAATAATGAACAAGTATATCACAATGACAGCTTAAACAAACTCTGCTTACCCTTGATACAAGGAATGACACAACACTGATTTGTATATAGGTCTATTTATTTTTTTAGCACTGGATATTAATACCCGTTTAGGTTCACGCCTATGTAGGATACTAATTAAGCTAGTAGGTTAAGGATGATTAAGGTTAATTTTACAGAAACTGTATCCGCTTTTTCGTGGAAAATCATTTATGGAAAACCACTTTCAGTACACTCGACTGGATTTGAACCCGATCCCCCGTCATAGGCAGTATAGCGATAGTGACGCCTCAGGCTATGCTGCCACTGAAGTGTGTCTGATTTATATAGACTTAATTGATAACTATTGTAAAATCAATTATGGTTTTTCACTCTTTTTTTTCCATTGGCCTCTTGTTGCCAGGGTGATTATAATATATCTAAACTGTACTTGTAAATGGCTATTATAACTGAGTTTATAACATTCATTGGTCAGGTATCAGTGACAATACATTCCCATATGAGGTATGTAGTGTGGCATCTATTTTATTGGTCAAATGGGAAACAAGGGCCGGAGAATATATCACAGGTAAAATTTTAACAAGATCTGCTTACCATGGAAACACTCCATGCCCCTATTTTGCCAATACTGCGTCTTACATCACGTTCAGCATATGCTAGGTCTAATTTGATTATGTCATTAAAGTAAGAATGAAGAAGATACATCCTTAGAAATTTTAACCTCATTTGCGCGAAGAAAAATTGAGAATACATTTGCATAGAAAAACACCTCAGTACACTTGGCTAGGATTTAAACTTTAGCGTAAACCAGAGTAGTCTTGAATTTAGTTTTCATGCCAACTAATGTGTTTTACTTAATGTTAATAAAATTCTCTCACGACAATAGGTTTAAAAATGTACAATCCATCTTTATATTAAAATTAACAATAAAATGAAAAAAAAATTGTTGGTAAACTCATACATATTTGAATCTATATATTTTAATGAAATTACCTTTCTCTTTCATATAATTTCAATATAAAATATTAATATGTAAAAATTAGATGTTAGCATCTTAATACCAACTATATGCTATATTAAAACATTCATAACTGTAAATGTCCATTTTTAAAATACCAATAACATTTATCGGTAAATGCCTAATTCAATAAGATATATCTTACCATAAATAATGGGTACTATTGTCATGTCTACTATAAAACCATTCCTTTAGCAAATCTTTTCTGGGTTAGGACAAAATAGGTAATTCAGTAGAATATAGATAAGATTTCCTAAATATTTTGATTTGTATTATTAAGAATGAAAGCTTTTATTCTGATAAATGTTATTAAAATAAGCGGTTATCAATTTTTTAAAGCTTGATATGTTGAAAAATGACACTATGGCTATACGAATATAGCAAAAAAAAAAACTATGTATTGGGTGACCTGGCAGTCTAGGGGTAAGGTGTCAGACTTCTGTGTTGGGGGTCCAGGGTTCAATCTTCGGTCCCAGCACAGATTTTTCTGACTGGCACTCCTTTCTTCACCTCTGACAAGACGTGTATTAATCACAACTTGTGAATGTGTGGAATGCCAGTCCTCACCGTGGTTCGGATTCCACGTTAAACTATAGGTCCTCCATTTCGTCTCACAATCACCCTACCATTAAACATTAGCATAAGACTGGTGATCTGGTGGTCTAGGGGTAAGGTGTCGGACTTCCGTGCTGGCGGCCGGGGTTCAATCCTCGGTCCCGGCACAGACTTATCTGATTACCAAACCCTTCCTTCACCTCTGACAAGACATCTTGTGAATGTGGGGAATGCCAGGCCTCCACCGTGGTTCGGATTCCACGTTAAACTGTAGGTCCTTCATTTCATCTCACAATCACCCTACCATTACACATTAGCGTAAGTGCGTATAACCCGAATGGTTAGTAAGACGCAGTGCTAATTATAATAATAATAATAATTAGCATAAGTGCATATAGCTCGAACGGGTAGTAAGACGTGGTGCTAATAATAATAATAGTAATAAAAATAATAAACTATTTATTTGTATTCCCATATAGATCCGTTTATAATAAATTGAGATATTTGTAAAACACCTAAGTATTTGTAATCTGTTAGACCATGTAATATGCCGAATATAAGACACTGTTATTTTGTCACTTCCCATTGTTTTATACGCATAGGAACCAACTTACGTTGATGTGTTATGGAAGAGGAGGGTATATTTAAGATGAAGCGTACCTGCATTTGCGTGAAGTGGGAGTGGAAATCCATATAAGGAAAATATTCCCACAGTGCACCTGACTGTGATTAGGGCCCCGCTCTACCTGTCACCGGTAGTCCAGTTCAGAGTAAATCCTTAGACTATGCGGACACTGAAACATGTAAATATACTCTTATATACGTTGATATGGAGGTAAATACGTTTTTAAAATCAAGTTTTTCAAGATTGTTTGTTCTTTTTTTTTCTCACTGATGACTAAACAAATTCCTCTGCTAGCATTTATTTTTTGTGTTGGTATATTGTTTGTGTGAGGGTGGATGTGTGTGGAAATGGGTGAAATTTATGGAGTGAGATCTGTATTTCAAATTTAAATATTGTAGATTATTTCCTATTATGAAAGATAGAAATAATATATGCTTAATCTGTGTTTTCGACGCTATTATTTTAGGTTCTAGTCCTGGATTTATATTATTTTCACTTGTTTAGCATACAACCCTTCTCAAATCCTCCCTAAAAGCAACCCTTTCAAACCGTGTATCAACCATCCCCTGTTTTCCCAGCTTAATTAAGACCCAAAGTTTTCCTCTGAAAAGTTTTATTGAATGCCGTCAAAAAGTTTCCACATCATGCCAGGGCCCTTTGGACGACCAAAATGGCGTCGTTTGAAAACTCATAAACTCGTTTATATGGCTTTTGCTGAAGCATACTCGTGGATTTCCCCGTTGACTCCCTCTCCCCTTTTTCTTTCTTTATATCTATATATATATAAAGGATTTTTTAAAAAGAATTTATATATATTTTCTTTCTTTTATTTTTTTAAGGACGGGCCCTATAAATCTTTTCTCAAGTCAAGATTTTTATTTTGTCGTTTTATATTTTTTTACGGTGTTCTCGGTACTTGAAGTTTGAAAGTATATTTTTCAGGGATATTGAAATGTAGATGCAGCAGACTACATCAATGTTGTTTTTTGTTGCTGAGCTTCTGAAGTTTGGGCCAACTTATTCCAAAGTAAAGTCAAATCAATACATTAGTAGTACTTAATGATAATAAGAAAAAACATAAATTCTTCCTAATATTCCTAATAGCCAATTTAAAAGTTTTATTAATTTTAAGTCTAGTACAAAGATGAAATACTACATTAAATTTGAGATAGTAATGATATGAATTACTAAATTGTAGAAGCAAGCTAACGTTAAATGACTTATATTCAGTCTTGAAATTGATTAGAAAAAATTACATTCTAGTTAATGAATTTGCAACACAAATTTTTACTTATTTTGTATAAATCTCTAATATTAGAACTAAAAACCCAATACTATACAAGATAAAAATATTATTATTATTAATATTATTATCACCGCGTCTTACTACCCGTTTGGGTTATACGCGCTTACGCTAATGTGTAATGATAGGGTGATTGTGAGATGAAATGGAGGACCTACAGTTTAACGTGGAATCCGAACCACGGTGGAGTCCTGTCATTCCCCACATTCACAAGTTGTGATTAATACACGTCTTGTCAGAGGTGAAGGAAGGGTTTGGTAAACAGATAAATCTCTGCCACAAGATAAAAATAAAATTTATATATATAGGCCTATATATATATATATAAAATTTATATATAGAGAGTTTAAAATAGCCTGTAACATAATTATAGCAATTTTTATTTGAATGTAATAAATTTAATTCATTTATCATCGTAAGCTAGTCAAATAGGTAATGCTATTTAATTTGGTTTAAAAATGTGAGAATGGATTAACATATTGTCAATTACTACTTTTATGTTATTAGTGTATGTGTGACCAATTAAATATGTCTTTTCCAAAATACCACATTGCATTTTAATTACTAATGAGGATGTTAATATTGCATTTCAATAAAAAACAAGTGATATTAATTTAATTTATATCGGCAGTGAAAGGTTATATTATCATTCCATAATAAACGAACGATACAAAATACTTACACATAGTTTTACTTTTTGAAATGTATAATTAACACGTACTTAAGATTAGTTATAGTAGTGAACATTTATGGAAGGTTTTATATGTTTAACAAGCCATTTATTAGCTATATTAAAATTTTAAGCCTATATGATTTAACACTTGTTAGTGCAGGAGTGATTAAAACTTGTAATTATGATTCTAAACATCATATATTTAACTCTCATTAGTATATAGGCCTAATTTGAATTATTCTTTATGGATTGATTAAGTTGAATTTATTCAACTGCAATACTTTTTATTTAAATTTAAATTATTTTATATATTTTAGTTTTTTTTAGAAACGCGTTTTACTACCCATTTAGGGTTATACACTTATTTACTAATTATACTAATGGTTTTAAGGATGAAAAGGTTATATTTACAGAAATTGCATCAGTATTTTCGTGAAAAGGGGAGGGAGTTGGGGGTTGGGTGGAAAACAATTCTGGGAAACCACCTTCAGTTCAACCGACTGAGATTTGATTCCTTGATCTTCCCGCATCGGCAGTCTAATTCTACTCCTAGAGTAGTACGATAGATTACGTGGCCATTGAAGCGGGTTATTTTTAATCAACTTAAATTTTAAAATTAATGTAGAAACAAGAGTTTGAGTATCAAATGAACACACACACATATATAATCATCATAGGAATATAATGTTATAGTGCACCTACAACGGTAAAAGAATTGACTTTAATATTTTTCTTAGATTTCACTTAAACATAAAAAAGATTCTCAATATTTTTGTTAGATGACTTGTAAATTTAATTTTAATTTTACTTAAAGTTTGACATCAATTCAACATAGCGTGGGAAAATATAATATGAATAAATAAAACAAATAGTCGACCAGTTATTTTCAGTAAGACGAAGTCTTTCGTCACCTGGAAACATGATTAACGGAAATTCTATTGCCGAAAGCGAAAACGAATTGGGACCAAAATAGAGAGTTGAAATGACATACATCTCGTAATAGTGTTAATAAAAAGAATAATCATAACATTCCTGGAACATAACTGTGGTTGTAAGGAAGGGGTAGTTTTGAAAGATTGGCAGCCATTTTTATGTGGTGTGAATGTTTGCGATGGACGTTGCAAAAATGTTATGGGGCTATTCGCTGGCGAGGTTCACCACTTCCAGTAATGGCATCGCTATACTAAACTGCTGTTAGCTTAAGAGCAAGTTTAATGGAATACTCACGGTCTGTCACATCCAACTTTCAAATAAAATAGTCATGTGTTTGGAATATTGTTTCAATCGTTAGAGTCGATTGTTTCTTAGTTTGTAATTTTAGGCTTACAGCCATCGTGTCAGTCCTGTTCCTAATTTAAACTAATGGGGTTAAAAGGACGAATTTTTTAAAAGGTTTATAAAATAATTTACTAGAAGGCAAAGTGGGAAACAATTTTGAAAAACAAAAATAAAAATACAACTTTATTAGGGTGACTGGGATTTGAGTCAATGAAACCGGTGACATAGGCAAGACGAAACCAACACCTTAATCCATGTATTCACCGTTGCTAATGATATTTTAAATTAATTATCATTACGTTAGTAGATCATTCAAAAAATATATATTTCCTCTATTACAAGATTAACAGAAATATTAATCCAATTACGGAAGCGGGAAGGGTCTCGATGCAAATATCTTTATCAAAGTTTGCTTTTGTTGGAGTACTTCACCATTTGGCCGTAGTTCAGGCATAATAACTGTTTAGTGATAGCTATACTAAATTTTTTTGATACTTTTTATATCTTATAATAAGAATGTATTTTAGTTTTATTCAGAAAACACAAATATAAATATTTAGGTCAAATAAAAAGGTTTGATTATCGTGATTTAGGTTATTTACTTTCACATTTCCTGGCTGTCATATTTAACCGAGCGAAGCGAGGTTCTGTTCTAACATAATAAATTAGTCTGTCTGTCCAGAATTATGTTACACAATGAATTGCCAAATGCATGGGCCAATTTTAACGAAATTTGGTGGGGACATTCTTTAAACTTGTGTTGAACGATGTACGTATGTAAATAGTTTTTCAATATGATTATCTATTTTATAATGCCGGCAGATCAAAAGATTTATCATTTAGGCCTAATAGATTATCCATACACTGCAGTATCAGAACGGTCTAAGACGTTAATCTCGTGTTAGACTGGCCTAATGATGATGAGGAGATCGCGGTTCAGAGTCTGGTAGTGTCTACTCTTGGGGTTTTTCCTTAATAGTTTTCCATTCTCCTTCCACGCAAATGCGGGTATATTACCTCTAAAACGCTTCCTTTTTCATCCCTAATTTATTATAGTAATTATGTATACAACCCGAACATGTCGTAAGATGCGGTGATAAAAAAATAAGCTATCTAATGTGATTTTAATTTATTATCTTAAGAAATAAATCGAACACCTAGGGCGTTTTATAAATATTTTAACATATATTGCGAGACTGACATTTAAAACCACGGCAATTCTCTATGAATATAATGTACTATACATACCATTGGATGTAGTATTAATTTGTTTTCCGTCTTTCTTGATAACCAATAAAAAATAATATCAACTTCAAATCCAATGAGAATTATAGGAATATTTAAAATAATAAAAAATAAATCTTAAGAATGTAGTAAAGATAATAACACGAAGGGAGCAAAGTCTAATGTTCACAGAATTACTGGTTTTCTATGTCTTTTTTAAATTTGTTTTTTAATTAGTGTGTAACACAAACTGATACATGATGATCGTCAAGAGAATCAGTCCTTATAGTTGAATCAAATTCAATTATGTAAAAAATAAAAACCCTGAAATGGGATTTAGTTTAGTGCGCCAATGCTCTTTCACTGACCTATCCTAGTTCACATAGTATTTATAATTGAATTTTTTGAAATATACTTCTCTAATTTTAATGAAAATGATGTTAGTTTAAACTGAAAGAAAAGTTTGAAAACAATTCTAAATGAGAAACATTTACTTTGATAAAATTAATGTTTGTTTTTGGTAATTGATTTTTAGGATTAATTTAAATAATACTTGAATTCAGTTCAAGATATTGATATCTCCATATAATAGCAATAAGATCATTTGGCTTTTTTATTTTTTCTAGTGCACTCAATAGAAAATATTCAATCAATGACTTAAAATATTTACTCTAATATATGATTTCTACAGAATAATATTTATAAGAAGAGTCCATAGTATGCCCCTGGAGAGGGCGTTCAACAGGCCAACATTTTCAGTTTCACCTGTTGTAGGGAGTCTGAAAGTCTGCTAGACGACATTTTTAGGTGATCTTGTCGGTTTATGAAACATAGAGATTATTAAATAACTTCTCTGGCTACTAAAATTAGAACCATAGTATTTTTTAAAAACTCTCCCGTTTAGTTTTTAATTCTTCATTTATGTTTAAGACGACATATTTACTAAATTCACTAGGAGTGTTTAACGACCCTTTCTGAGCTCACTGCTTGTATGTCAAGTACAGTACTGACTTAAAAATTACACCCCGATTTTCATTTTAATGACCTTATTTGACAGTTAGAAAGTTACTATAACTACTATGTTTCATACGTCAGGTAAGTGATATGCAGCTCTCGCCTTTGGTACAGTATATTTTATTAACACTTATAAAAGCTCTTGGTGACCTGGTGGTCTAGGGTAAGGTGTCAGACTTCTGTGCTGGCGGCCGGGGTTCAATCCTCGGTCCCGGCAAAGATTTATCTGATTACCAAACCCTTCCTTCACCTCTGACAAGAATCTTGTGAATGTGGGGAATGCCAGGCCGCCACCGTGGTTCAAATTCCACGTTAAACTGTAGGTCCTCCATTTCATCTCACAATCACCCTACCATTACATATTAGCGTAAGTGCGTATAACCCGAACGGGTAGTAAGACGCGGTGCTAATAAATAATAATAATAATAATAATAATAATAATAATAATAATAATAATTAAAATGATCACTAATATTATAGGGAAATGGTATCAATATTGCCCATAAGTTCGGTTTTTTATTTCTTAAAAGTCTCTTCTTATGAAAATTGGACTGTAACTAGCTCCATATCAGACTTAACAGCTGGACTAAATACGTTAAATACATCACTAGTAAAGAGGAAACTCCAAATCCATTAATTAAACTGTTTTTAATTTTGTTGGGAAGCAATCAAGGACTTTTAGGCAGACGCGCTTAAAGACAAAGTGTCAGACTAAACGTTACAGGTCTCAATAGAAATGCCACCATAGGATTGGAGGTGTCTTGTGTACGTTGATCTCTACTAATATGGATTTCAAAAAACCAAACACAATATAGTAATTTAATGTGCAATAAATTGGCCACTGTTATTAAATGCCACCTACAATATATATATAAATACTGTCCGTGCTATTGTATATGGCCTCATGCATGTTAGCTGATAGCCAACCATATCGTAACTCTGATAATAAACTGTAATAATATTTTCAATGCTTTTCATTTGCAAACGGAAACAAAGCAAATGAAAACAATGGCATATATTGACAAACCTAAAACAATAGTTTTGATTGCAGCTTTCGACTGATAATTTATATATATATATGTTTTTTCCAAGCTTTGATATTTTATGCATTTTTATTCCTTCTTTCAAAATTAAAAATAATAATGTACTAGGATACTTAATTGAATTAAGAATGGTAGTGTTGTTGGATATGCTTGACCAATAAAATAAAGAATAAATGCTTGATTGGATAAGAAAGGACGATAAAGTATATTGTTAGAATACAATGAGAGTTTTTTTGGTCCTCATTCGTAATCACAGAAATGATTGTTTGTAAACAACGTTCAATTTACTTTGTGATATAATGCTAGAACAAACGTATTTTTAAAATTTGATTAAATCTGAATATTATGTGTTTATAAAGTTGTTGAAAGTTGAAAAGAGAATGATTTTGGGTTAAGGGGATGACAGGGAATTTTTGTTACCCCTTGCACTAACACCATCTAGCCCAATTTTTAAAATAATTTACAAAAACAGTGATATGGTCTAAGGCCGTCGTGGAAGTTCCAGAAATATTAATTTAAAATGTTTGAACAGTAATGGTTTTATTTTAGGTTGGCCCCTCTGTCGCCATTTTTTTAACCACTATTATTTGGATTGGGCTACCCTTAAAGTCGATAAGTCGATTCCAAGCAATCTTTTACAAAATTAAGACCCATATAAGTGGACACATTGATTAAACGTCAAACTCGTTTAGTCTAGTTTGCAGTTGACTTGGAGGTTCGGGTTAGAACCCTGGTCTAGTTTACACTAAATTGTTCTCTCATCACACTCACATGCAATGAAAAACAACCAACAATCTAATTAAATTTTCCAACATTTAAGTTAAAGATATTAAATAAAAGTTAAAGTTGTGAAAGTTTCAAAGGGTGCCCGCAGGATTTTTCTCCAGGGTGGGAAAACTGGTGGGTCTGGAGGTATTCCATCTATTCCATACCCCCTAGTACGGCGCTACCCGGGAAAATTTATTAAATTGAGGCCTGAAAAGAAGCTAATTAAGGGGCAATCCTTGTCTCCTGAAAATAATATACAACATAAGAAAAATGTTTCAAATTTATCCAAATTCCTGGTTGAACACTTGACCTTGATATTTGAATAGTGATTGCTGTTGGAATTGCTCACGCATGCGCCAAACTATGCCTGGTGGTGTTTGTTGACTGGGGGCACTGTTTGAGCACTAGTTAGGACACTGTTGGGCAGGATTACCTTACTTAAAGTGTTCATACAACCTCAGATTCTCAGGATGGGCAATTTGCCTCCCCCTGTAGGCTGTGATAATCTAATTTGCTAAAACGTTTTTTTTTTTAGGAATTTGATTCGACCGGTTATTTTACTTCTCATTGATTGGCACGAAATCACGTTATTAAGGGTACGATTATAGTAGAATGATTGAAAAAGATTTTTGGACTAGATAGAAGTTAAGCAACTTAGGGACACGTGTCTTCGAAAATATAGATTTTTAACAATGTCGTGGCGTAGGTGTTGCCAGGATAAGCAGGGTTAGCTAATCCATTACTTGTGATTGATTATGTTCTCCTCATTCAGTATCACAACTACTGTTCAGGTATAAGATAATATACATGCCCACACGAGGAATGTAGATTAGAGCCTAAATATATTGGTCAAATGGAGACCAATAGCGTAAGAGCATAGCACAAATACAATTTTTAACCAGCTCTGCTTACCTTGGCAACACTTCTCTCTACGACACTGCTAATTAATAAAACTAGTCCTGTTGATTCCGTAAATGTCCATGTTTCTTTAAAATCACAACATGGGAAAAATAATTGGGTGTGTAGAAACGAATAGAAAAAAAAACCTCCAGTGAATACATTTATTCACGAGATTATTCTACCATTTAGTGCGCGAGGAGGGTGGCGTCTAAAGGCTGTCCAGGGGTAGGGGAAGTGTCCCTACAATCACTTCCACAAATTAAACAGTCGTCATTAGACCATAAAAACTCCCTCTCTAGTGACAGTTTTTACTGGTGGATTATCGCTCGGATAGGGATTGGTAAGAAGGGATGATAGTATGGTGGAAGGGGTATAACACCCCCTTCTCCCCAGCATTGAATCAATTGCGAGTATTTCTTATTTCTCTGAGTGGATATTCGTGTCCTGGAATTTTCTTTTCTTGTTATCTATTTTCATTGGATGGTGGAAGTTATCACCGCCTATACCGATAAAGTCGGTGGCCAAGTGCTAATGTGCATGACTTTGATCAAAGAAGCAGAAGAGCCGATCGAAACAGATACTTTGAGGTAAAGTTTTCTATCCAATTTTCAAGATAAAGACTTAAAATCCTGTTCCTTCACCATCTTCCCACGTAGTTCGTGAGATTAATACTTTATATACGTTAATATCCTCCATATTGATGATCGTACGAATTATAATAATTGGCGAAGGGCTTGTTCATGAATAAGGCTTTCATTACAAACTTGGTTTGTTTAAAAATTAATCTAAGAATGATTTCCTAAATTGAAATTGATTTATTATAAACAAGAGCTTAATATAGGGTGTATCTTGATCCATAGCTTAAACTCTTAAAAAAGAGTTGCTTGATACAAAAAAATTTTTTTATGTCAGCAAATGAATTGCATACTAATTAAACCTTAAAACCTTACGTCTAATCAAATATTACCAGTCCTAGTACTTACAAATTTATCAATTGGACAACAGAATAAGCCCCTAGGCTTAAATATATATATTTTTAATTTTTTTAGCACTGCATCTTACTATCCACTCGAGATATACACTTATATACTAATTTAGGTAATGGGTTAAGGATAAGGAGGATTGAATTTGGAGGAAGTGTACCCCATTCGCATGGAGAAAGCGGGAAACGATTTAGGTTAAAGACATTCCAAGTACTGTACATACGACCGGGATTGAACCCAACTTTCCATCTCCCCGTCATCGGCAGTTTAGTATATTGCGTGATTAGTGCCTTCGACCATGTGGCCATTGAAGTGGGTTATATTTTTTGTCATCAGCTAGGGTCAAAACAGGGGCATCTAGTGTATTAGACAACCCCACATATCATTTTTAGAAGGGAATTTGTTAAAAAAAAATACAATTTTCTTTTAAAAATTTGCTAGCGAAAATTAAGTAGGATTTTCTTACAACTTTTTTAATTAATGTTTTTCACTAAAATATACTTTAGGCTCGGTATTGCTTATAGCATCAAATACTTTTCTCATAACGGATACATAATCCTTTTAACTCATTTAATTATATAACTTCGCTGGTGGGCAGGACACGGGGTGTACATGAAAAACTTGTTTAATCTGAATTGTCGGTGCTGGGAACTGAAACTAGTCTCACTTTTATGTACCCCTTTCTAATCCTATGGTGCTCCATTGAAATAACAAATAACAGGCTACGTTTTCTCCTCCTAATGGTTGATTATAATCCTTGAATGGCAAACATTTCTTAGTTTTGTAATCTAGATATGTTTCATATCGTCAATGAAGCAAAAGATTAAAGCTTGGACTCTGATACCAGAGAAAGCTCCGCTATTAAATTTTATCTAATAACATTTTGAGTAAAGGTGATTTAAAAAAAGAGTATACCATTTGATTTAAGATGGGAGATTTGAAGATAGATATAGTAAGCCAAGTTGAAAAATAGCGTGGAGACCTTTCATAAGTGTTACAGAAAAAGTTTCTATTGCAATTACTTGTAGCCTAATCATCCCTAAAGGATTGGGTTTCATTTTAGTGAAAATTTGTTTTCAAAAGTTCCAAATCCATTGTCTGTGTCCTCCTCGAGTTGCTACGTTAAGTTACGTTAATCCTGATCACACACTAGTTACTTTACTTTAAGTGAACCTTAAATGAACGTAACGTTAATTGAACGTTAATTTGTTCATGGTCTACGTATCAGCGTCATTATTTACTCATATTTTAAGTCAGAGTATTTGATTGACGTGTGAAATCATCGGAAAATTATGCACATAATTAGAAGTTATAAAAAATTATTACATTTATAGAAAATAAAATTATTAAGATCCATAAGTAAAGCTAATTTTTAAAATGCAAGTGACAAACTAATAAATCGAGACAATACTTTCATTTTATATCTTTTTTGATAGCAATACAAGTATCCATTCTCTACACACACAGTTAAAGAGTGTGCTTGTGTATATATATATTATTATCTATATATAAAGGTTTATTTTAAGTGTGGTGTTTATTCAAGAACGACAAGGTAGTTTGGTGGCAAGTAATAGGCCATTCAAGAAATTTACCACTTCTACCATTTTGTTGTTCCGTTACGTTCAAAAAGAAAATAGCGCTCTTCCAGAAAAGATGGGGCAATTATTTTAGATGGAATATAGAAGCATCTTCTTGTATTTTTCTTTCTTTCTAGTCCCAGTCCTTAAAACATTTGTTTGAGAGTGAGAGAGAGTTAAACCATGTATTAGGGGAAAAACCCCAACATATTAAGTATATGTTTTTAATGTTATTTTAACTGTTTTATAAACGCTCTTCGAATGTTCGTTTCATGTACTTTGTTTTATTAACCTACCAACAATGAATCATTATTATGTCCAGGTAAGAGTTCATAAAATAGTTCTTAAAAAGTCCTGATATTTTGTAACTTGAACGATAGTAGCCTACTAGCGATGGTAGTAATTTTATATAATTTTTTGGGCTAAACAAAAATGCTTAGTCATTTCAATCGTGTTAAATACTAATTACTATTATAATCAATTATTTAATATTTGAAAGGCTACAATATATTTGATTCTAGGTTTCATATATCACATGCTTTCAAGGTTAAGTAAGGTATGCCTTTGCCAAAAATGAACAACCGCTAATATTAAGTTCTTGTCAATCACTTCTAAGGGTCTCTAGAAGGCTAGCGTTCTATTCCTGACTGGAGGTTAATAGTAGAGAATAGTTATTTATGATCAGGCTATTAGCATGAAGTTAACGATGATCAATATGTACAGTACCTCAATAACTAATAATATAGGCACTTTACATGCCTAAAACCCCAAAAACATGTTAGCAATATACAATTTATCATACTATGTCTAATTTTTATTTTTTAATATTCATGGATCAAAATACTACTTGTAATTTTAATCTGGTTTGTATTTTAACAGTTTAGTTTTGAGACTAGTTTGTTTTATTATTATATTAGTCGTAAAACAAGTGGAAAATTGCCTAGGCCAACACCATCTTCTATTCCCACGGAGGAGCATCCTGCTTTGAATTTATAACACTCAAATACCGTAGATTCCTATCATTCGCTCATGTATCTTTACAAATTTTCAAATCAAATTATTTCAAGGACTATTTCATAGGTCTGCGTTGCACTCGTAGAAGTATTGCAGGGTCATATAAAGGTAAGTTAATTAAAATAAAGTGTTTTAATAAATGTTTTATTATATATTAAACCATAAATGGCTTCAATTGATTTTTATCTTCACGTAAGTAATCTAGTGATTAATATAGTGGATGTAGAAGTAAACTCCGAATTTGCGGTTTAGGATCCTGGAGTGATGGAAGTGAAAGGGGTGCTAGCTGGTGTGTGAACAAAATATATATTTTTTGGTGTGTACAATAATATTGCCTGTTGGGAAAAGGTAACAAGATAAAATGGTGGGGGTGCATGAAAGCTCTGTTGGTGTGATACGGGTAGTTGTATTTTCACAGTTTAGCTTCAAACAGGATTGTGTTGATTATTTGTTGCACCGTGGCTTTCCCAATTTTAAGGTCACTTACTATCACTGTTGTTTCTTTCACCTGCCACTACTTGTGAAACCTACGATCAGATATTTTACATTAGATTATGACATAACTATGATTACATGTATTCTTTAAATTTATTTTAGATGCCTAAAATGAATCAGAACTGACAATTTATTGTTCAAGACTTCTACAATTGATGGAACCTCCCAAACTGTATCTATTTGATGGATGGGAAACAAGTTTTGCAGACACCAATAAATAGTGGCAATGAGTTCTACAATTACAAAGGATTCTTCATGGTTGATGCAAATTACAATTTTATTTATGAAAATGTTGGATCTCAAGGGCTCATTTCTGATGGGGGTGTGTTTAGTAACACTAGATTAATTTAATTCGGTAAAATAATCTGCCTTATGACAGTCTGCTTCTAGGAAAAAACTACATAAGTCCTTATGTTTTCTCACTGATGATGGGTTTCCACTTTCAAGATATATAATGAAACCATATGCACGAATTAAGAATAAAGGATTAATCAGGGGACTAAGGTTTCTGAAAATGTTCTCGGCATAGTTTTTAGTGTATTCAGAGTCTTAAGAAAGCCGATGTTATTAGAATCAGAAGCTGCAATAAAATTTACATTAGCAGTAATTTACCTTTGTAATTTTCTTAGAGGAATCAAACCAAAGAAAATATAATATATTCTTGGAATATTTTGTTTTTAGTGTCCGAAGACATGTAAAATAATTCCTGTAATTGGTAGAATTGAAGAACCTGACAAACTTGTTTACAAATTTACCGAAAATACCCTTAAAAGGTTAGATGGATGCTCAACTTATGAATAATGTGTTGTAAGAATATTTCATGACATCTTAAGATGAAAATTTTATCAGTATTAGAAGTCCGAATAAATTGAAAAATGGCACTTTTACACTGGAATCGAACGGTAATGTTTTTAATTTTCTAGAATACAACTCAGTTAAGGTTGATCTCCGTAAATTATAATCAATCATTTCACAAACCTCGTCTTTCATTACTTTAATTGTATAGCATTGCTTTGTTCCAACAGTATTAGAAGTGTTAAAATACCTACTCTAAGTAAGTTATTTAAAAAGTAAATTTCAGGAATAATCTAAATTAAAAATTAATCAAAAATAATAAATTCTTAAATATTATAATTACGTACATTTTCCTAGGTTTATTTTTGTCAAGTAAACACATATTACGTTCATATGCGAACCATTTATCCCAGTTCACACCGTCCATACCACTGCTAGATTTATTTGCATCCTTGACTTTTCTGATTTATCTTGAGAATTGACTTTGATTCCTTATACTTTTTCCCACCACATGTTTGTTTGACCACATGAAACTCTGCATCGTTTGCCGTCAAGGTATCGTACCTTTTATTTCTATCTTTATAATTTTTACTTTTAGCGCCCCAAAAATGTGTGTATGGCTGATAAAGTTCAATAAAACAAAGCATCTATTGGTTATAGAATAATATTTTTAGATTATATTATACACAGTATAATTAGAATAACAACTTTACCCACGGTGGTTGAATGTCAAACTGAGAGTTGTAAAATGTCCCCACTACTAGAGTTGAATCGACTTTCTTTGATATTTACCCACATCAAAGGAGAAACCAATCGACACGTTGATCAACAGTATTTGTCGATCGACAAAGTCTGTTGAAGCACATCTTGTCGATCTTCAATGTCGACTCAATGGGGAAGTGCATTTAAATACCTCAGCGACGTTTTATGAAATTGGGAACACTGTTATAACGTCCAAACATTCACCAATTAAAGATTTAGAAACACAGAGATATGTCAATACATCATTTAAGAACTATCTTAACCCAAAATATCAATCCTATAACGCAAATAAATAAATATTTAGTTAAAACGAGGAACTATGTACTTTACATACATTTTTAGAACTTTATTGTGTAGTACAGAGATCACTAGATTTGTGTACGGAGAGCCTAGTCTTAAATGATTGAGGTTATTAAAATGTTAGGTTTCTCATAGTCCTATGGAGTGAAAACGTTACAAAATCACACAACTATCTATTCTAACGTTTTGTTTTCTTTCATGATCGCACCTTTCATTTAGGATAAATTTGTAAGAAAAATTGTATTTTTTGATCAAATATTTAAATTAAAAAAATACATATTTTAAATTCTTGCTGTACTATTCATTTACCCTGTAAGGTATCAAGTTTACCTTCCATTATTCCACTATGGTATAGCTTATAAGATAGGTTCATAGTGTAATCTTTCAAGGAAATACCTTTCAAAGTAAACTGAGTGTACATTCATAAAGCTACATACTACACTGATAACTCTAAATATACTTGTATGGATATAAATATAAGTCACCAATAAGACCGTGAATCAATTATAAACACAACATCCCTTCAATCAAGCCTGAGCTGATTTCAGACACAAGCTTCCATATTAGGGTAAATATACGACAGTATTAAACTGAATCTGTCACTTGGGTCATGTCAAAAACTTCGGTTCAATTCCCGGCATTAATAAATGAATAATCAATAACATTAGAGTTTTGTATTTAGTATGTTTTGGATAGAAGTCAGTTTATGAGGCATTTACTTAAATGATTAGTTGACTCAGAAGGTGTATGTTAAATACCAATAATAATAAGACATTGTAATATCATTCAAGATATTACCTAATACGTTTTAGGTAATTTTGTACTTTTTATTTATTCTATCAATAAATATAAGGTAAATACATTCGGAATAAAGGGAATATTTTCGCTTTGTTTAAATTTCCTATAGGGCTTACATGCCTAGAATTCTTCTAAAGGGATATCTCTATGAAAATGGGACTGTAAATGTTATTTCCTGTAAACATGCTAAACATGGATAAATTAGATGTTTTAAAACATTTAGGATGCCAAAACCGTCGCACAAGGAACATTACTCGCTAGTAAAACATACAATCTGTATGTTATCACTTCTCGTCACAGTCCCCCTGATTTAACGTGGTGTTAATAGAAACGACATGCTTGGCAGCGTGTCACTGTAATTTATTATCTGTAACCAGAAATACATTCACACACACCATGTTGCACTTATCATTGGGAATATAGATTGGCTACTGAGGTTTGAATCAAAACGATAGTGCGCCTATATGAAGAACCTCATGGCTTGTACGCATCCTCAAACATATTAAGGATAATCAAGGCATGCAGGATAAAAGGGGGCGGGAGACGGGTTCGTAAGGGTGATTTTAGGCGTGTACACAACATTTTAGTTGATAAACTTAATTATCCCTTTGGTAGATCAAGACGTCGATAGAAGAATAATGCTAAAATATGTTTGAAAAAGTTAGGGGACGGAGGAGTTAGGTTAGGGATTGGATGTAGGTGTTTCAAAATAGGATTAAATTGCGAGATTACGTTCTGGTGGCCATGAGATTTTGAGTTTCATAAAGCGAGAATATGAGCTACTTTGTTATACAGGATGAACCAAAAGTAACTCTTCACATACCAATGCCAATACATATTCATTAGTTACATTCTCATGCGTAGAACCTGAACAGGTTGTAAGATGCGGTGATAAAAAAAGGCTATATTCTCACCGGTTACAATAAATGCTTAAAATTATCTCCACATGCTTACAGACATACGTTTAAATGTTTTATCTTGTTGGGAAAGATTCGCGTAAGTTCAAACAGAGATATGTTGCTCATGAATGTTATGATGGCTTCCTTTAGTTGAAACAAAGCGTAGGAATTGTTTTTGAAACCAAGTTTTTCATTCCTCCCCATGGATAATAGTCTGAAAACGTGAGGTCTGGCAAACGCGGTAGCCATATGTCTTTTGAGATTAGTTTGTTCCGAACACACAACGCAGTAATGCCATGGCTATAAGATATGTATGTTCAAAAACACTATCTTGCTGTAAGTAGCAAGAAAAAATGTCATTCTTATTTAAATGACCAAAGAAAAGATACAGGATCACTTCACAAAACTTCCGCGTTTACGGTGTTATTGAGGAATATTGGGTTTATTATCCGTTTCCTAGAGATCGTATATTTCTCCCCAACCTTCTGACGTAATGGGGTCTAGTGTACGAATATCTCATGAGGATTACTCGACGGCCAAATGTGGTTGTTTTGCCTGTTCACGTAACAGGATAGATAAAACCACGCCTCATCAGAAAATAAGGCTATAGTAAAAAAATCCTCTCCCTTGACCGTTATAAAGTCCCTGAAGCATCGGCAATACCCAACACGCCTGGCGTGGTCTCTTTCTTTCAGACCTTGTCGGGGTGGAGAGGCAATTGATTCTCAATACTCTGTGAGTGCTGCTGTACAACATCCCCGCTGACTGTGCCAATTTACTAAAATACTTATTTGGGGTTTTCATAATGTGATCCGAATCAACCAGTACTTTTCCCTCTGTTAACACTCGTGACCGGCCAGATTTCAGCGAGTTCTTCGCTGATCCAGATTAGCTAAATTTATCGATTAACCGCCGTACTGCATTTCGTGTTAAATTGGCCTGCTGATACGAAGATATTGGGGGTTGAATCATGATCGGGTGTATTGAGGTTAGACTTACCTAAATGGCTTCTCATTCTCCCTCCACGCAAATGTGAGTAGATTTCCTCTAAAAATGCTTCCTTCCTCATCCCTTGGCCATTAGAGTAATTATAATAATATATGCCTACAATATGAACTGGCAGTAAGACGTGGTAATAAAAAAAATAGGAATAATTTGTTTGTTGTTTTACTATTGAGAATAGTTCGAGTAACTGCCTTTGAAGGTACAAATGTAGCCTAAATTAAAGAAGGGTACGTTTATAATGAAGCAAATTATTTTGCTGCCAGGGGGGATATCATTACAGTGCGCACACCGACGCTCATTTATTTATTTACGATTGATTGGTCCTCCGCTCCCCCTGGCTTGTTTATTGTCCGCAGGTGAGTGAACTGGCTACTAAAGACCTTTCCTAATCATTATTTCTAGGACAATTACAACGACCATAATAAGTTTGTAAATATACAACTTCACAGTTATAATATTTTTTTATTTTTGAATTTACCAAGAATTGATCCTGAAGCAGATGTATTACCAAATGAACTATATTTTCATTTAATGCGAATATTTTGTACCTAATTTGTGCGGAGAGAAAGTGGGAAACCATTTAGGTTGCCGTTAAATCAGGCTAGAAAAGCCTGATGTTTTGTTCCTGTATAAAATTAAAATTACAGTCCAACTTTCATAAAGAAAACTTATTTGACAGATAGAAAAGCTACAATAACTATTAATTTTTATTTTCTTTATTATACTATCCTTTTACCTCTTTATTGACCTTAGATTTTTTCGAAGTCTTAACCTGTATTACAATATCTATGTTACATTATTCATACGTCAAGTCTTGTAATTAACAGCTGTCACTCTTGATAGATAATATAAAATACCATACCATAAATACCATTAAAATAACATTAGTAAAACAGTAAAATATTATAGTTGGCAGTAAAAAAGATATTTACTTATTTTTAAATTTTTTATTTTTTTTTGGAAATCTATAACACCACTTTAGCCTCGCTTTTACGGGACCTCTAAAATTATGGAAGCTCTCAGGCATAGTACAATTAGCAAAATACACATAATAATTTAAAATTATTTAGTTATTCACAATAATAGGTTACGTTGCCAGTGAGGCTTTATTTATTTAAGCCCTCACTGGCAGTCACGCAGTTCAAGGCTACAAACACACAATAAACAACATTGCTGGTTATAGGGAGGTCAAAGTTCAAATCCTGGTGGGGTGTACTTGGAATGGTTTTCCACAGGTGAAATCACTTTGTTTTCCCACGCTATCTTCAAACTATTATTGGCGCACTTTATTTAAACCGCCCAGCCCGCATATACCCTTTCTATTAATCTCACCTCTTTTGGTGGGGCGTTTGACCTATTCCTCTACCAGGTTCAATTCCTGTCATGGTCAAAAAAATATATATTGGTGAGATTGCGGTTTCTCCTTTCACAAACATAAATTAACGGTCATCAGACTGTGTGCTGAATACCCCAGACGAAAAATAAATAAAAAATAAGTCTAGTGGCAGTTTTTTTCTACTGACATAACATTATTTTAAGCCACGCAAATCTCACCACATTAGAGATTAGATCGTGGAAGCAACTAAAAGCAAGCGATACGCATGTGTGCTTGATATAATTTATTTTCTCGCTCGTTACACGTGCATGCCCTAAACGTACAGTACATGCGGGCATGCCTCCCCTAGTGGGGAGTCGTGTAGTGTGGCCAGGGTAAGCAAAGTTAGTTAAAATGAACCCGTGATAAATGTTCTCTCCCACCTGCTCCCCCATCTGACCAATCATACACAATTTATAAGATACATAAGCCTACCTAGAATATTTTTTCTACAAAGTGATGAGAACATTTCTCAGGTACAGTTTGGACATGTTATGCTTACTCTGGCTACACTCCGCGACACGCCACTGTGTATTATCAGGACTGGCGAGAGTCTTGTCGGTTATATCTATAAGACTGGCCGCTTGCACCCTACCTAACCTGTTCGCGTGGTCTGACTGAGTTCAAGACACGACGAGCCAAAGTGGAACGACTAGCCTAAATGCCACCCGGCCAACCCTTTTTCCCCCAATACCCCCTCTACCCCGGTCTCTTAGCGGGACCATGTTAATGGTTTTATGATATCTTAGCGTGCCGCCACACACATTCACACACAGACACATACATACACACATACACACACAAATATACGCACTCACTTTTTCCCTTTCTTGCATTCCCTCTCCCTTTCTTTCTAGTTACAATCACGGACGAGAAAACTGAGACGTTAAGCTATACACATTCCGATAAATAAACGGCTATAAAAAGTTATACTACTGCCTGTAATAGGAATCAAGTGCAAGAGTTGAACGTGATTTTGCATCGTGACCTCTGGTTGACTCTTAAAACACCTGTTTTATTTTTCTTTACATTTCACTATCTAAATTAAATTATTTTTTTAAAGTGACATCTGGAAGTATGAGAGTTTGACTATAAGGCGTATTAAAATGTGTTGTACGAGCTTAAAATTTGTCGTAAGACACGTTCTGATAAAGTACAATAGTCTACGGTAAATAGAAAGGCCACTTTAAATATAGGCTATAGAACAAATACTATCACATATTTAGTTACAATAATCTGGATTTCGTTATAAACAAGTTTAACTATTGGTTTATTAGTATTCTTGATAACATATTTCTCTGGCCTAAGAGAACTGTACAAATTAATAAAAAAAAGTTACTTGGTTTACATATGACATTTTTAAATGTTAGGATAAATGAATTTTCTTTAATTGTTTGTCAGGATTATTTTCTGGTACTCAATAAACCGATGAATACCAGACCGTCAGGCAAAATACCCATAGGTAAACCTAAGAAGAGTTGGGCTGGTGGTTTAATGGGAATCTTAACTGCTTATAAAACATTAACTGAGGGCAGGAGAGAGCACAAGACAGTATCAAACTGGAGACAAACTTGATGAAATCACGTGGTTCACTGCTTCTCATCACGTACTTACAACAAGAAGCACGTTGGTTATAATAATTCTACAAAATAATAAGCTACGTTATAGTTCTTATGGATATTTATAAACAAAATCTTACTTTTGATGTCAAAATTTACAGTGACCTGCTTCGATGAACGCATGATCTAAGGTGTCACTCTTGCAATAGACTAGACTACCGATAACGGGGAGATCGTGTTTCGGTACCCGGTCGGGTGAACTGAGGATGATTTTCCCTAAACGGTTTTCCACTCTCTATACACGCAATTGTGGATCACTTCCTATAAATCCAACCTTCCTTATCCCTATAATATTAACGTAATTATTAAATAGGCGGATAAGCCGAACGGGTAGTAAGACGCTGTGCAATAAAAAAATCTACAGTAATCATTTGAATAACATCAATTTGGTCTCAGAAACATTAATTTTAATTAAAAGAAATATTACTGTGTCGTTTATGAACTATAATGGCCTTAGCTTTCACAGCCCCTCGAAACACTAATACGTCATTTGAATTCACTTGATACATATAGCGGCCATTCTTCTGGGGTTCTTGGAAATAAGGAAATTATATAAAAAATATAATAGAATAAATCATTCAAATCAAATTTATTGTGGAAAAATGACAGGTAGGGTACGAGAATCACACTAGAGAGACTTTGGATAGATTAAAGGTAAATAAATGGTTCCGTTAAATCAAAGGTCCCTGAAACCAATTCCAGTGTTTAGATTTTCAGCATAAGCCTATATTTGATTGGTATGTATGAATATCACTGAAACTTTTAAAAATATTTGCTATAAGCCTTCTTTATTTTCTTACGAATGGATATTTGGAACACCTTTTATAAAATACAAAGTTTTTTGCAGTAAATATTGATATCTCACTAAATTATTAGTGTTATAATTATAGGTATAAGTGACATATGCAGATCACTTGAACTAATTTTTGAATAGGTCTATATGAAATAAAATTTATATCCCGTGTTTTGTAGAAAGGATAGTACAATTTTAATACATCCATAAACTTACGTCAATCCATGTAAATGCAACTGTCACTTTTGATAGATATTTATATATTATCAATGCCTATAAAATAACAAAATAATATAGTAACATGGTATAAACGTTAACTGTAAAAAAAAAAAATATTAAATTATACTTTCGGACCAAAATCAGGCTATGGTCATATTTTTAAGCGAACAGATTTGTCCCCTCTTAAGAAAACTAGGGTGTATGTATAGGCTTACCCTGATTTTGGTTGGAGGAACAGTTTAGAAAATTCAAACATATTGTTTTGCGGCCAAATCATTGATAACATTTATTTTATTATTTGTGCTATTTTACAAGATAGAAGATATCTATCAAAATTGACAGCTGCAGCTAACATGCCTTGGTTTATGAATATATTAAAATAGATTTAGTAACTTCAGTAAATACCAGATACTGTTCTTTCTACAAAAATCAGGATGTATAAACTATGTTTTATGTTTGAAGACTTGTACTATTTTTTGTTCTAATGTTGCCACATAGCGATCAAACAAAACCACGCACGTAGACATATTTCTAAAAGATCTCCACTTTTCGTCTAAAGTCTAGATATTTTTATTATTGTTTGAATTAGGTTTTTGCTTTCTGTATTATTTCATTTGTGTGTGTGGTTCCCCTTACATCTGTTTCCTCCTTGCCCTATTCTTTTGACGTTCAAGAGATCGTTTGAAAAACGAAGAACAGTTAGATGAAACCAGAACCTCAAATAAACAAGGCGTACCGTTCTTAAAATATATTTTCGTGACTGCTATAAATACAAGAATTATACTGCATGTGCACAAGCTTCATTAACTGTTTTGTGCGTCCGCGTGGTTAAAGAGGAAAACCTCACGCTTAAATAATCCTGGTTCTATGATAGTAACCCAAATTATGTCGATTACTGAGTATTTATACATGATTGGTCTCGAACCTTGATAATGGTGATATTTAGTAAGACACAGTACTAAAAAAAATTAGTGAGATGGCTTAATAGTTTTTTAGTTTTGAAATAGTTATTTTCAATTTCATTATAATTTTTTAAATATTGTAAAAGAGTTTCACTGGTTTCTACTTTTCCCCTTTTTTCTAAAATATAATACAGAAGATCGCACCAGGATGCTAATGCTGGTTCGGCTGTATTACCTACCTAAGTTATGTTTTATTTTAGCAACGCGTCATACTACACGTTCGGGTTCTACACCTATGTACTAATTACAATAATGGTTTTAGGTATGAGGGAGATTGTGTAGCGTTAAGTATGCTGTAATATGTTAATATTGCAATGCACACACGCTTGGATTTTCAACGTCTGGACTGGTGAACCGAATATTTCGACTGAATGACTAACTTGGAAAGTTTGGATTCAAAAACAGATTGATTCACTGAATTCGGATTTTTCACATTATTGTTTTCCATTATATTTCTATAATTTAATCTCTTCACCAATTCTTCCATACCAAAATTGTTCATAAAATTGTGTTAAAAGTAGGCCTATTTGCAAAATAATTTAATACAATTTTTTTTATGTTTCTATCTCAATTTTTATGCTGACTAGTTTCTTACACAAACTTTTTAGCATCATGTCTTAATTACGCATTTGGGTTATACGCTTATGTAATAAATACGCTAGTGGATTAGGGATGAGGAAGGTTGAATTTGGAGTAAGTGTGCCCTTATATGCGTGAATAGTGTGGGAAACCATTGAGGAAAAACCAATCTCATTACATCCGAAGGGGATCGAACTTTGATCTCCCCGTCATCGGCAATCTAGTTTATTGAGAGAGTAGCGTCTTAGACATGCGGTTATGGAAGCGGGTGGAAATCTTATTAATTCTTCAATTCGATCCAACTGAAAAAGTTCATAATATGTTACTTACTCTATGGCATTAGAAACATTTTTTAACACCGCGTTTTACTACCAGTTCGGGTTATAGGCCTATGCTAACTCGAAAGTTCATTGCCCCATTGACAAAGTATGCCATCTATAGTAATATGTTATATTTTAAAATTATCATAACTTTAAACTTTCGGTAACTTGATGAATTTTATTTTCAAATTTCAATAAGGTTTTTGAACAAAAATCCACCAAAATTTAAATAAGATCTTACTGCTAATCCTAATTAATTCGTACAATTAATGGCTCATGCATAGTTTATTAAATGTACCTGGCCGTGATAATTGCATATAATATTTTTGATTAATTAGAGGATAAACCTGCAGATATATTGCACGTCACTAGCATAATCACAAACCTCGTATTTCTTTTGAAACCCAACTCTTAGGCCGTCCCACCGATTTGCCATGTTATTTTACGTCACACTCACATGATCAAACCGTTAAGTTAATAGGAACGACTTCAATTCTCTCGTTTCCTTTCTGGTTGATTAATAATCTTTAAGTGCTACGTCATATGTTCAGACGTTTTCTCTAGGCTGCTTGGGTCTTCTGCTCGAAGCAGGATTTTTACTGCTTCGCCGTTATCCTAATTAGAGGGAGGTGAGTTTATAACCTCCCCACGGCACCTGAGGAGTATAGGGTTGGGGGCGGGGAAATTGGTAGGGATGGTAACAGCTGTAGGCTTTAACATTACCGTGGAGGTATTTGGAATTACGTCAGTTGAGAAGATTAAATAAAAGAGAAACTATTAACTGCGTTCGCTTTAGCCACTTACTGATGAGTCTTCATCGCTTTCCACTACCAGAATTGATCCTATAACTCGATGAGAGGTCAAAATAAAATGAGTGATTAAGGGACCAGATTAAAGTGTCAACAATATTAGAAGGTTGATACGACCAATTTTATTTTTAATGTTGATATAGTTAATAATTATGAGGTGTTTGCAAGATTAAATATAAGAATGATTTGGAGATCTATAAAACTACATGGAGATGGTTGGATTGTGGCGAAATTAATTTATGAAAATGATTATTGAAGGTAGATTGGAGGGTAATATAGAAAGAGGATGGCCAGGGTTAAAATATATTAAACAGATTATGGGTGATATTAGGACTAATAATTTCATTTAACTCAAATAAATAGCTTGAGACAAGGCTGCGTGGTTGGCAGATGCCTACAAATCTGCAAATTGATGGTTAAAGAAGAAGAATATTAAAACATTTTATCGAATTTATTTATTTATAACTACACGTTAATATTAGAAATGACTATGAGCAACATAAACCCTTTCTGGCTTTGGTAGACAAGACCGGGGAGATCGGGTTGCGTCCAGAAAATTGTTTAGAGATCATTAGGAGTGTAAGGTATGTATTGAACTTTGTCCTGCGACCACTGATACTGATCTAAGGGAGGGGTAGCCTCATCTCACCTATCTAACTCCACTACTAGTCAGTTGTTAATAATAATAATAATAATAATAATAATAATAATAATAATAATAATAATAATAATAATAATAATAATAATATTATTATTATTATTATTATTTATTATATACACATTCAATCTATATTTGAATTCTGTCTGCTGTTTGCTCATTTGGTTAATTTGTTTTATATAACATTTGTCTGTAGAATTGACTAAATTATACATTAATGTAATCATTCTAAGCATACTTTTGTTCATCTTTCCAATATTATTCTATTAGATTTCATTATTTTATATGCAACTCAGGTGGAATTACAACGTATCTGTTCCATCCTTCGGACGCAACTCACGTGATGGTAAAATTTGCTCAGCAGGTATGACTTAGGATGCAACTCGAGACAGCCCAACAAGACAACTATTGGGAATTTTAATGTAATCGGTACTAGGCCTATACTTTATTTCACAACCCACTTCGTAAGAGATAATTACTTTATAGTGTGCCTACAGATTTCTACAAAACACTTTTAAAATCCTACAATAGAAGTCCTCAAGACTCAAGTCACTTTTAGTTTTTAGACATCATTTTGTTCGTACACATATTTTGAACTACACGCCATTTTTATTTTATTCATGAGGAAGTTTATGGTCTAACATTTTGATAGGAAAGTAGTGTCGCATAAAATAACAGTCTCAAGTCATTGAGCTATGTGATAGCTACAGGGTGGTTGCAATAATCTCCCACTAATGATGACGGTTTACTGGCGGTACGCTAACACAATTTGTCTCTATCCAATAACTCGACAGGAGTGAAAAATAAAATATTGCGAAAGCTTTATGTGTGAAAATATAATTGGTAAAAATAATCCGTGACTTTTTGTAGTTATAAAGCTTAATTTACATCTCAGGCTTACATGAGTAATTCAAATCTAAATAATTGACTATGATGTTGAAACTTAGACCTCTATTAAAATAGGTCTACGTAATTAAATGTGTGTTTTCTCTGTGCTCAGGCCTATTAGGCCTAAAGCTATGTTTTTGTTGACATATTTTTTATCTTTAAAATTAAATCAAACTGGTAGGTCTATTGCCAAGTCATGGTAACATCATTTGTAAAGCAGGATTTTAAGTTGCGATCCATCCTCATTAATTTTAATTACTTACCTATTATGCTTCGTTAATATGTTGTAATGGACAACAATCCTATTGTTTATTATTTGTTTTCTAAACCTTCATGAGAAAGTATCTACAGGAATGGTGATAAAAAGGATTACGCATAGGTACCGGAACGTTTTTTGTCCTGATAATTGGTGGAAAAGGGGGGCGAGGGGTCAAAGTAATGTTATGCCCAAGTTACATTAGGTTCATTAAATACTCAAAAGGGTAAGTTTTGACGTGTACGTAGCTCGGTACAGCTCAGGAATAAAAGGAATAGATGATCTTGTATCATCGGACGAAATGATTAAAGATAGTTGGTATTTTATTTAACCGCAACATTGAATGAGTGTTTCAAAACTGATACAAATAGAAAGCTGTGAATATTAACATACATTAAACACACTTACGCTGTAGGGTTTATTAATGCAAATCAAAGGGTTATTTATAAATAATCAATAGTTTTCCTTGCTCAGTTGTACATAACAACAAAACAATACATTAGGAAGTAGTTGAATTCATATTATTATGATGAGAAGTATTAAGACTAGGCCATGTAAGTAAAGGATGAGTCTAAAAAGCTTGTTGAATGTTATTGGTCGTGAGAATAATAAGTAATCGTTGCAAACATTTTCCTGGTTCCGCACTCACCATAAACCTGGTTCCTTCCCTGTTTTGAAACTTAAGAGATTAAGGTAACGGCTCCTAATAAGAGACCCTTTTTTTCTCAGGCTTGTATTTTTTAAATAGCAGTATTAAAACACAAAAATAGATATAAGAACACAAAATAGCATAAGTTTTAAGAAACAGAATTGTAAATATTTTTAATATGAATATTTTTTTGTTTAATTCGTAAAATCCAAATTTAGTCAAAATAATGGATATAAAAAATGGGCTCCTAATATGAGACTCCTATTTATTCGCCTTTTTATGACACTGAGGACTCACAAATTGTAGGTCAGTAGCACCACATTGTTTATGAGCCCATCGACATCACACCGTGCATTATTATATCCACTGCTCTCCGTGTTTGTCTTCTGAAAATACGCACCCACAAGAGATACATTTCGCATCAATTTCTTGTTCATTAGATTTATCCGACTGGATAAATTCTGATTCAGAATCATCGCTTCTAGAGTCCATAAATTTTTTATTAGATATAGTTTTCTTAGTAAAGAGGTTTTGCGGCAAACTCCTGCATCTTCCTTTTTGGTTTTAGCAATGATTCTTCTAAAACTTTTCTCAAGGTTGGTTTTGTAAGGTGAAGAGGTGATTACACAAACAGTACCACTTCTTGGACCTTGATTTTCCGTTGACATTGCTGGAAGCGGACGAATGCCACGTGGTGGTACATTAGTACTTTTAGGTTCTGCAGTAGGGTGGTGATCACTTGGTTGGTCAGGAGAACTTGAAGGCCCGGCCTCAGGGCTATCATTAATTGTTCGTTCGTTCTGGCCATTTTTATTTGCTATAACATCAGGATTAGGAGTTGTCTCTTGATGACAGTGAATGGCGAAGTCATAATCTCGAAAGATGTCTATATTTAAAGAAAATAAACGATTCTTTCGGAATGCATTTTCTGATATTTCCATGGTTGCTGCTCAGTTGTAAGCAGCACAGAACACATTTTAGAAAACATCCTAAAGTAGTTTAAAGTAAGGAGTGGTAATCTTAAGACTTAGATAGAAAGCTCTGAAAATACCTATAACAAAACCAGAAATGGTGTTACTACTACACGATTAGGCGTTTTTCTTAAAAATATTCTATTTCCTTATTATACTATGTTTAATATATATTAAAATATTGAACTGCAACACAAAACTAACATAACAATATGTTATAACGTAATATTAATTTACCTGCAGGAGCTCTTAATATGAAACCCTCTCATATTAGGATACGCTTGGGGTCTTATATTAGGAGTAAGTCAACATGTGAACAAGGTCTGTTTTCTAGGTTAGATCATACATAGGAACTACTTTAACACATAAGAATGGAATTCTTCTCTTAATTGTTTATTACGATATACTCAAGTTAAAAATAATTTAAATCCATTAATATAAAAACTAGTCCGTGAAAATAGTTCCTCAAAAAATTGATTGAAAACAAATCAAGAAAACCTTTACCAGACGCATAAAACATTTGTCTGGACAATAGCAATAACACACTCACAGGAAAGCATGATGAGCATAAAGTTCCAATAGTCATTGCTAGAGCACAGCACATCACCTTACGGGGAAGAAACACTGGGGTTTCATATTAGGGGAGGGTCTCATATTTTATACATCTACCTTACATATGCTCTATTACATAGTAAGTGAAGTTAATCTGCTCATGCAGTGGTACTGTTTGAGGTTTGTTACCAGGGCAAGCAAGGCTTGATGGGACTGTGCCTAGTAGATTGTTACCTGTCATTCAATATACATTTTAAATCAAATAATCATATTTCTGTGCGCTATTTTATGATATATGATTGATCAATTATACAGGAGGGAACGTAATAGTTTACTAGTACAGTCCTATAAAGCCTTATTGTTCCTTGAAACAACCTATGAACCACCCCTAGCTACTGTATCACTTTTCACAAACTGTTTACTAACATTTAGCTACATTTCACTTAGTCCTGGATTTTAATTACACTAGCTTAGTTTTAATTAAATTTATAAAATAATAAATTAGTATTTATAAATAATGTTAAATGACATTAAGAAGTGTTTTATAACAATTTGACTGCTGAATGTAATTTTAATGTATAAAGTATACTCTTTATCTAATCCTTCATTATGTTTTTTTTTGTGAGCTACGATTAATAAACGACTACAGCCTAATGATAGGAAATGAAGGTTAGGAGGGCAAATATAACTGTACCTACTTTCAGTGATTAGGAGATAAAACTCACATCATGTCAGGATTTAACTTTTCTCTCTTTTTGGACTCGAGTTACATTATTCATGCGGTCAGCTCAACTAGTTCCTGAAATGTTAAAAGATAAATAGTTAATATTAAAACATTAATTAATCTGGTAAAGAGATATTTAGGCTTATGCTACAAAAAAAATGTCAAGTAGAAACATTATTTAGATATTCATTAACTGTTAGATTTTGTTTAAAATATACAGTAAAATTGTTACTAAAACATAATTTGCAGAATTCTAATTTAAGTTTTTTACATAATGTTTTAAATCAATTTTATTAATAATATAATATATTGAATATTTATTAAATGAATAGATTTGTTATTAAGCTTACATAAAAATGTAGGAGTCTACTTTAGCTTCTAATTCCCAATGCATGTTTTAAAATAATTTATTTATAGAAATAATCTTTAAATAATGATACTACTATCATTTTACTCTTTGACAAAGTTTATTGAATCATATAAATTTTAATTGTATTTGAATTTAGATCCACTGCGGGGG
Source organism: Timema cristinae (assembly GCA_039000515.1). Lineage (NCBI taxonomy): Eukaryota > Metazoa > Arthropoda > Insecta > Phasmatodea > Timematidae > Timema > Timema cristinae. Next base: position 43,411,789 of record JBCFYV010000935.1, on the reverse strand, counting down.
TAATTAGTTCAAATCAGTTTTTAAGAATTAGATTTACAAACAACATTAAGTAAGAAAAATATATTTCTAAGCCATATTTCTTTGATTAACTTGTAACTTGAGTTAGTAAAATTTCATAATAAGTTTCAAGAATATAATTCGTGGGGGGGGGGGGGGTATTTTATTTCTACTTTGGAAGAAAACTACTGTATGTAGGCTCTTTAAAGTCGTTGGGAGCTAATATTTAGACTATTTATTTCAAATAGCTCATATAAATTATTTAATTGCTTTAAGTTATGACCCGCCTCGGTGGCGTAGTTGGCTAACGCGCTTGTCGTGTTGAGCTCGACTGCTGAGGACGGGGAGATCGAGGTTCGAATCTCGGTCGGGTGAACTGGGGTGGTTTTTCCTAAATGGTTTTCCACTCTCCCTCCACGCAAATGCGGGTTCACTTCCTTTAATTAAACCTTCCAATTCCTAATCCATTAGCGTAATTAGTACTTAAAGCGTATAATCCGAACGGGTAGTAAGACGCGGTGCTAATATTATTATTATTATTTAATTTATGGGAACATTTTGTGTCAAATATTAAGCTCAAGCTTCATTTTCTCGTTTTGTGTTAAATAACCTTCATAAACCTCTAGCTCACTGTTTCTCAAAGTGTAGTCCTTGGACCACTGGTGGTCCGTGGCGGCTTATCAATCAAAATCAAAAAGCTATTACTTACTAATTATATAATTTTTTTCAACATTTACTTTAACAAATTAATTTTCTGTTCTACTCTTTATATTCCTAAAATAAATTTGTCTAGAAATAATATTTTTCCTGCATTATTTTCAACCTCCAACCCCTTTTCTCTCAGGGCTCCGGTGGGCCCTTCAGTGCGCATAGGTTTCATTTGGTGGTACATCACCAAATTTTGAGAACACACGGTTTTAACTAGTCATTATTTTATTTCAATTCAGCATTAACATCCATTAGCTATTGAATTACTGTGTAGTTTAACTGTTTAAGAAACTCATTTTATTGGATCTATCATAATATGTCCACGCACTAAACAGAGTAACAATGGTATTTCTATTTATGGGTATACAGACTAAATGCAAGGCGCATCTAGTCTGAGTTGCTGGTGAAAGAGAGGTCAGGGTTCAAATTCAGGTCGATTTTACTGAGACTGGGTTTCCTTAAATTGTTTCCCCACTCTCTCTCAGCGCAAATGCTAGTAAATTTACCTCTAAATTATTGCATATTCATTCCTACCTTTTAGCATGATTAAATGCGGGTAAGACGGCTTGGTAATAAAATTCAATGAAAAAACCAAATTAAACCTTGTCACAATAGCACTATTGTACTCTACTTTTATTGCCAACGTTCTGAGTAATTTTGATGCCTCAAGAAATAACGAGTGAACCATTTAAATGCAGTAGTATACCTAGTAAACCTACTGGGAAAAAAAGAGGTCCGAATCGGTAGTCGCATGGTCTAATGTGACACTCAATTGTTGGAGTGAATTTCTGGTGACTAGTAGATCCGGGCTTGAATCCCATTTGCGTGTATGGAGGGTATTTCTTCCAAAATGGTTTCCACATTCTCCCTCTATGTAAATACAGTAAAATTTGCTCTAAAATCTCAATTTACTCATCCATATTCCATTAGCGTACTTAATGTAGACCTATTGGTACAACCCAAACGAGTATCGAAAAGTGACGGAAAAAATTAAAATAATTAAAAGGTGTTAAATTTTTATTAGTAAAATTCCAGATACCAATGTTTAAAGCACATAAATAAAAATGCTTTGCGACTTAAATCATTAGACTTAACGGTTTAGGAATGAACCTCATGACAGCAAAGAAAACGACTTACAATATCCCAAGGTCACTTCTTAAAAAAAACATAATATCAAGTTCTTATGATAACACCTTGCCCGCCTCACCCCAATAAATGCCACGATACCCTTGAAATACTTGTCTCTCTACCTCACAAATTATTTTCTCCATTCCCCCCCCCCGCCTTCTTCTTGGGAATTCTTTTTTCTCTCTACATTTTTTTTCTACTAAAGAAAGAGAGCAGGTTTTCAGAGAGTAAGAGGCAGCAGCTCTTAGTACGGACTATATTTCATTAGCTTTGGACGGGCTGGACACGGATGTCCCATGTACGCATGCAGATGGGACTCGCCGTGGTTGATCCAAGGAAGGAGAGATGCTGTTGAAAGAGGGGTGGGCCTTCTCTATCGTAGATCAGATCTGTTCGGAAAGGAAAGAAGACACAAAGATAAAGATATAAAATATGTGATATATATTTACCGTCTGTATGACAATCAACCTTTATAAATGACATAATATGGAGACGGGAAAGACAAAAAAAGAAAAGAGGAAGAAAATATTATGATTAGTTTTAAAGAAAAGGGTTGTACCTCGGTAAAAGATTAAGAAAAGCATTTTCTTTTCAGAGATAGGGGTAAGATTGAAGGAGGGGAAGAGTGTGTATGAGAGAGAGAGAGGGTTTGATTGAAGGAGAAGTGGATGTAAGGAAGAGGGTAATAGTAGCCTGGTTGAGCGCAGAAGCCTTGTGTTATCGCGGGCGCAGTAGTGTAGAAGTGAACCGACACACACACATTCATATAAAACATATACACACTCTCATACCGGCTGTTAAGCCAACACGACGGCTTCAAGTAGCCTGGACTCGTGTCATCTTCGCTGCAGAATATATTTGTTTTGATTCAGTGTTTGATTATATCCAAGATACTTCTATCCATGAAATATCCTTTCTTTTATTTTTGTGACCTTATTTTATTTATTATTTAATCAAACTTTGTTGTTTTAAAAAAAAAAATTCATCGCGTTTCGTCAAGTAGAAAGCACTGAAATGAATGGCGAATAGCTCTTTGGGTGAGTACATTTCAATAATTTTTTCCAATAAAGTGTGCTTTAGATTTAAAGTAAACCTATAAGTCAATACTCGTGTTTTGTAATAAAAAAAAATTTTTTTTCGCGCCATGTTGTAAAAATTAATATTGCCTCTCTAACCTTGCGAAGTTTTATCGAGCAATGAAAATTTATTGTTTTACTATTCGGTTATTGGGCAAAAGGAAAGTGCTAAAAAATTTAACTAGTGGTTAACGTGTTAGTTAAACTATTAATCACCTTAATGACAAGACAATGTATTTGAGTGTTTTTAAACTGAAGTATAGTTATATACTTTATATGCTTACTAATCTATTATGCAATTAAGTTTTATTTTTTATGAATTGTTATGTAATTTTTCTTATATTTTAAGTAATAATCTTAAAATCAGGATTTTAACATATTTTTGTATCTTAACTTATAGTCTATTTATATTGACATATAAGTTTTATATAAAGTTTTAGTGAAATTATATTAAATCTTTTTGAAATAGGTTTTCAATGATCAACACACATAATATACTAAAATTTTAAAATAAATATGTTCTCTTTTTAAAATATCCCATTTAACACTTCTTATGTTTTCAACAATAAAGTCTTGATAATTTCCTTATAGCTTACTTTAGTTTTTACTATCATATTTTATTAAAAACAATCGTGATTTTGAAAGCAGTTAAACACAAGTTTCAAATTATCTAAATAGGCCATAGGTAGGTCTACATATTTTTCTGTAATCAATAAAAAACCGCTCTTAAATAAGTTAAGATGGAAAATAAAATTTACTAGTGATCAATGTTATATCTAACAAACTAGGCCTAATCAAGAAATCCCATTTTAAAATGGTAAATTTTAAATAATTTGCATTATTTAAGATTGGTGTAAAAAAATATAAGTATTTAGCCTTTGTTAATGTTTAAAAAGTTTTTAACATGCTTAGGACCCATATTTACATAGTAAAACCATTGAATTTACGTGATTAATTCTGCACGTATTAGTGGTATTAACGATTTTGAAACGAGCCTACAATCTACGACCAGCTATTTTATTTTTCAATTCTAAAATTAATAAGTTCAATAAAGTTTTTTATATTAAGCAATTTCTAAAAGCTGATAAAAACATTATTTAAAAAAAATCTAATTATTTTAGTTTAACAAAAGAATAGGAATATTTATTTTGTAGCAGGCTTCAAAATAAAAGTTCCTACCTCCAAAATTGGATTTAATTAACATATTAATTATATTGATATATTGAATAAACAGAAAGATAGGTGATAGTATTTTTATCTGAATATATATTTTAAAAATATGTATAAATTATGTTTTGATAAACCAATCAATAGATAATATATATTGTAGATCAGTATATCAGGGCTAAATAAACTAATATATCATAGTATTTTCAAAATTATAAAAGCAAATAAGTGCTTATTTGGTTAAGTTAACGTTTATTGTCTTTGATTTATCCCGATAATTTGATATGTGGGTGAATGTTATGTAGGGATATTATATAAAGTTTAATTAGTCCAAACGACATATAGGCCCCTGAGCTTTTATTGTAGGTCCCGGAACTTATGCTATACAAGTGAAGCTACTGAGAGTGGTTTGGTGATTCAATAGACCCTATTGTATATATTATAAAATATTCAAACACATTCGAATTGTAAGTTATTTTAATTTCATCTCGGCTTCATTCTAATTTTAAAATAATTTCTTTAAATTTTGTTATTACAAGATATTTGAGTAAATCTAAATATAATTAAATTTAATCCAATACATTCTAAAAGTTTACAATCTCTTTTCAAAATCATAAGCTAATTAACACATTTTTTTCCTTTCGAATAATACATTAAGAAAATACAATACACAATATTTTGTACTATGATATGTATTGATCAATTATATTTAATCAAATCGGTTCATACTTTTACCTTGCTTCAAAATTAAACGTCTTAATTAACGGGATGTAACGTCACATTTTTTTAAATTAGCACACCATCTTATTACACGTTCGGGTTATACGCCTAAATACTAATTACGCTAATGGGCTAGGAATTGGGAAGGGAAAAAACAAGGTAAGTGAACCCGCATTTGCGAGGAGGGAGAGTGAAAAACCAATTAGGAAAAAAACTACCCCCAGTTCACCAGAGTGAGATTTGAACCTTGATATCCCCAATTCTCGGCAGTCTCGCTCAACACGAAACTATAGCGTTAGCTAACTACGCCACCGAGGCGGGTAAAAACATTTTTTAATTTAAAAGGGTGTTCATTTATATATCACATAAAATAAGAATGCTTGCGTTATTAAAAAGTAAACATACACAAAATTAAATTAAATAAATCGAAACTTGATTAAAATTTAATCAAACCTTACATGCCAACACAAAAGAGTCTATCCTATAATAAATTGCATATAGACCTACATTTGCGAAACTTGATGCATGCTCAAATTTCTATTCACTATCAAAGATTATTTTGTTTTGTATAAACGGATTGAAAGAATTAATATTGTAATACTATATTTTTATAGTTCAACTTTAAATCCAAAGATCAAGCTACATTATTTAAAATGTCTTTCTCTATGACCTTCAATTAATTAATTAATTTGGTAAAAACCCATCAACTTATCTTGGTCTTAATGTTTTTGTTCTACATCTCCCCACAAGTTCGGATTAAATAGAGCTGAGAAAGGTAGAACTTATAGGAAATATAACCTTATTGGCGTAGAGGAGGGATGGTAAACCATCCAAGCAAGCAAAACGGACTATCTGAGCTTGACATTTAATCCACGTGACCAGCCAAATCGGTGCTTGATTTTTAATCCTATTCTCCAGGAACTATAAGTCCTGCCTTTTAATGTCAAAATCTGATTTTATTTGTGTATGCCTAAATTTAATGTGCCTCTATTTAAGTGTAGTATATTTATCAGAGCTAATAACTTTTTTCTAGCTAAAGTAACATCCAGTGGCGGGGCGTGTATTGTTGCCAGGGTTAGCATAGTTAGCTTAAACTGTACCTGAGATATGTTTTTATCACTCAGTATAAAATTCATTGACCAAGTATCAACGGAAATACATTTCCGTAGGATTCCCATGATTGGTAAAATGGGGGCCAAGCTGAAGAACACATATCACATTCACAACCTATAACAAGCTTGGCTTACACTGAAAACATTCCACTTTAAGCCCTGATAACATTTACATAGACTAACCTCGATTAAATTTAGGTTTAAATCTAGAGTCAACCTTATTATTTAAAATAAAATTGCATTAACGAGAGAAAGGCACAGCCAACAGTTTTTTTATAAGCAACTATAAAACAGGAATTTTATTAAAACTTTAGGTATCACGTGAGTAAAAAATATATATTTTGATTATCTTCTATAGGTGTAAACAACTTGTAACTTATCTATTTTTTGTTTAGTTTTAAGTGCCTTTAAAGTGTTTCTGTAGTCCATGAATGTTTGATATCAGGTGTCAAGATTCTTTTTTCACATACTTAAGTTTTATATTAATTATTCAAACTTTCAAGAATCTTATATTCCATCTTTAAAAATATGTTGTTTATTGTATTTGCCTATTTTATTGGGTATTTTTCTTATTTAACATAAATATAACCCGCTTTGGCACCCACATGGTTTAACGAGCTACTCTCGTGTTGGACTAAACTACCGAGATCCAGGTTGGGTGCACTGAGGGTGGGTTTTCCTTAATGTTTTCCCCCCTCTACTTCCAAGAAAATTTGGGTGCACTTTTCTAAAATTAACCTTCTTATCCCCAAAACATTAGTCGAATTAGTACATAGGCATATAGCCCGAACTGGTAGCAAGACGCGGTGCTAAAATAATAGCTTGCTACCTTTAGAGAAGTCTAGTTGTTTCTGAAAACTCATTACAGGTGAAGGTAGATTGCTATAGGCCTATGCGGTAACAATAAAGGTAGGTGCGCACCATCTGTTCGAGTTATTACTCTTAAATCATAACTACTAATACTACTACAGTTACTGCTGTTACTACTGCTCAGAGGAAATTAAAATCACGGTTTATATACTAGGAATCTCACATGTAGCATAACTACACGTCAATGTAAAAAAAATATATTTAAAATTAACTGAAGAAATTCTTGGTATTAACTTATATATTTTTTGATTGTCTTTAATTGTTACCGTACACTAATTACATTAAATAAGGACTCCATAATATACAACCTTTAGAATGCGTATTTTTAACAGATTACATTATTTCGTAAATTAGAAAGTCAATTTTGTTCCTTAATAGTCAATCATAACCCACGGATAGCATCTAACTGAGGTAGGTAGTACATATCGAACCAGAAGTCACATCACAGTGTGTGATAGCCTGTATCCTACTTGATAAAACAGTGTAATTGAGATAGGTAAAAACATTTATGTCAATTAAAACCAAATTGAAAAATAAACTGATGGAGTACCAATTCGATGTCGTCAAGTGAAGAATGTAGAAAACACACTCCGAACATTTTTCCAGGCTGTAACGTAATCATACGTCTTAATCACCTTTAGCTCTATACGTATATATATATATACAAATTAATCTGAAGTAATATGGGCCAGAAAGGTTTACATTGGAGGAAGTGTTCCAGCATTTGTGTGGTGAAGAGGGGAAAATTATTTAGGAAAAAAATCATCAGTACAACTGATAGGGATTCAAACCCGATTTCTCTGTCATCCGCATTCCACTCTACTGAGAAAGTGACGCATTAGCTTATTCGACCACCGGAGTGGGCTACCGACCGTGAGATAGGCTCTTAATGTGGGGATGTAGGGAGCGCGAGAAAAGGCCAGTCTTATAGAAAATCTTTTTTTTTTTTTGCCCAAACTAGATCAAATTTTACTCAATACACACATAGAGTTTAATTTTATTAACAGTTATTATTATATTATTTTATTATTATTATTTATTATATATTAGCACCGCGTCTTACTACCCGTTCGGGTTATACGCACTTACGCTAATGTGTACTGGTAGGGTGATTATGAGATGAAATGAAGGACCTACAGTTTAACGTGGAATCCGAACCACGGTGAGGCCTGGCATTCCCCACATTCAAAAGATAACTTGTTAGAGGTGAAGGAAGGGTTTGGAGATCAGATAAATCTGTGCCGGGACCGAGGATTAACCCCGGCCGCCAGCACAGAAGTCTGACACCTTACCCCTAGACCACCAGGTCACCTTAACATTTGTTGAATATCTGTCATGGCTAGCAGCATGAGATGAAAAACATTTTAAATGAAAATAAAAAGTTGTCATTAAATTACAGGACACCTTGACAGATATTCAACAACTGTTGATATTACGATGTGGAAAGAATTAAACTCGTGTTTTTAATTAAGCGATGTTTGATTTCTTTCGACCAAAAAATTTTTGCTATCGAAACTGCAAAAACACTGAGCTTTTCTCACTTCGCCTACATCCCCACCTTAGAATTAAATGTCATATAATTACGTAATTAATTTTCTAAACACAATTTGGGAAATATTAATAACATGAGCAATAGAATGAAACCACAATAAAATACTACATTATTTTAAAGAGAGCCTTAAATTTAACCAGCACATCCTGAAGCTTTGTTATTATAAGCTGTTTCTATCCCAAACAGACGAACTCTATTATTTTAATCTTATGGGCCTATAAATTATATTTGTGTTTGTTGTCCCATTAACATTTATCCTGATGATACATTAGATAATATCATACATTTTTACATATTAAAAAAAACTTAGTTTAGATGTAAACTAGCACAACCTTGTTCAAATGTGATTTATTTTACCATAAAATTGTAACAACGGCTACCACATATTTACACGCCAATGAATGGGGATAAACATCGTTTAAATTTCATTGATGAAATAAAAAATAGTTGCAAGTTGGTTTCCCCGGTGTTTATTTGTTACGAAAGCTCATTCATGTTTCCACCTAATGTTTTTAAACGCTCATAATGTGTGATTTTAGGGCCTACAACAGAATAGTGCACGCGTAGTTTAGGCCCCTCTGACGTCATAGTTTACTACAGCTCGTTATAAATACAATCAGAACCCTTTAAAACCTTTGATGAGTAATTTGTGGAGTAATTTGCAGGCTGATGTGTTGACACTGATTCGAAAATGATTGACGTGTATTTTTTTTGTAAAATAGTAAATAAAGGAAGGGGGTAGTTTTTCTTCTTCTTTTGGCTTCACATCAAAACAAATTGACTATAAACTATTAAAGATCAAAGGAAATGTTTACCGATTCCTTCCTTAAGCGATTATACAATAATTATGAGGCCCTTTAAGTGTAGTAATTCACCAGTTGCTATGATATAGTTAGATTTACAGTACATAGGTCATTAGTGGGATTTATAAACTTTTTTAATAGTCTCTATCTTAATATTATTTTACTTTCTGGCACAGTTCTTTATTTACACGGGTAACAATAAACTAAAAAACACATTATATAATATTTTATGATGTCTACAACTCCAAATGTTGGACATTTTGTGTTGGCTTAGTAACCTCCAGACTAATATTTAAGAGTCTTGTAAAGTCTGTTACGCAAGAAATCGAAAGTCATCCTAACTGTGATAAAATAATGGTCTTACATTATTACCATAGATACAGATTATAGGAACAATATACAATTAAGTAGCTTTTAAAATAAATACTTGTTTTTCATGGCCCCATTATTTATTTTACTAGATACAGTATATATTTCATAGCCTATATACCTACTCTTGGTCCTTAAATATGTATTATCTATTGCCTATGGTTCAAAGATAGGTTGAGTTACTGCTTGCAATATTTATAATTATAGATTATAAAAAATACAATTATTGTATGCAGATGTTTATTAAATTACAACTACAACTTAAATATTTTCCACCTACATGGTTATTTATTGAATTAAATTTGTTTTTCGTAAGGAAGCCTTAATTTGAATGGATATTTAATTACTTAAATAAGATCAAGTGATTCTATTTAATGCATTTTATTTATCTCAGTTGAGCATTCACCTGCCAATTTAATTGACTTAAGGTCTGAATCATAGTTAAGTTAGATTTTTAAAATTGACTTTGTTTAATCATTTCTGAGTATTAAACCAAAGAAGTGTGGTATATTTTACTATGGTAATTTATTTTATAGTGATCCACTAGTATCTCTACTTCTACCCTATATAAATTTAAATTGAATACACAGATTTTTCCTCAATCTAGGAGTTTAAAAAAGTTTTAAGGTAATCTTTCTTGTAATTTATATCACTATTGACTGACAATTATCTATAAATTAATCAAAATATAGTTTTTAGTAAAATTTTATTTTGATAGGGCCTAATTCATAAGTCAAAAATAAGTTTTATTTGTAACTTGCTTTTTTTGGTTTGGTTAAATTTTATCTATTATTTAAATAATTTCAAATTCTATTAGATCTATGAGTTAGAAATGCATTGAAATTATTTGCGTGAGGTCTATAAAAAAAATAGATCCACCCATTTTCTGACTCTGTTGTGTCGCTAGGCCTAAGTAATATTTGTACTGCTATAGGCCTAATTATTATATTGAATGTAGCTAACTATTTCTTCTATTGCTAAAATTTAATATTAACTTCTGACTTTAATATTGTAATTATGAACCAATTACCTAAAAGCTAATATAATATCATTAATAAATCATAATTTAATATTTATCTCTCTGAGCAGCAACCATTTATCAATGAAACCATTTGCTAAATATATGTTGGTCTACTTATATTGGATACCAAAAACAGTAATAGGTTTACTTTAGCCTCAATAAATGTTTCAAAAGTTAGACTATTCTCTTGTTTAATGTTTTCCAAAAAGTTTCGCTTGAAGTCTAATTTTAGAACTGGAAAACAAATAGCAATTATAATACTGGATACTCACTACATGACAATTTCCATGTAAAGAACCTTATCTGACAGCCATAAAAACTATTCGAACTAATTTTAAAACTTTATTAGTAGGCAGGTGTGGATTCAGGGGGAGGTCGAAGGATCAGTTGACCCCCCTCTAAAAGTTAGAAAATTAATACAATAAAACCGAAATTAATGTTCAAATTTTAGAAATAAAATATAACACAGATAAATTACCCAATTTTTTATTTCTTTTACGCGCAGACACCTCTTAAGCCGGGCACATAAGTGCGTTATTCGTCCACGTTTAATCATTGTTCGATATGACTCACGCAAGTGTGGAAAAAAATATTCGTTTTCGTATATGAGTATTTGTCGTGCGTAGCGAGTAACGAACGTTGTTGATTACCACACATCAAAGAAGACTAATAATCACATGAGGCAATTTGTCCACGAATACCGAATGTAGAGTATGTCTGGGCAGCAGGAGCGGCGGAGCTGTGGGGGACTTTGCCCCCTCTGGAAATTATTTGCCCCTCCATAGAATAAATTCCTCCCAGGGTATATTTCAAATCCTCTAATATTATCGATTATGAAGCCGAAAGATTGTCTTAAATCAAACTACAAAATACTTCTAGATGTATTCTATTGTCAAAAATTTGCCAGAGAAGACTACTTAAAATAACTAAAAGACTAGAGGCATCTAACTGGAAAAACATTTCAAGTGAGGAAAGCTATAAATAGGATCCAAGGTCATCCAAATGTTAAAAATACCTTGGAGAGGACAATTCAAATAGTTTTTGGTTGCATGCCATTTTGAAGAATTTTCAAGCGAGGAACACCCCAAAAAGCCTAGTTTCTGAAATAATTCAATTTTCAAAATTTTGTCGGTGGAAGACCACTTTAAAGATTATCCTCTAGAGGTATCTAACTATCGTAAAACATTAAGGTGCGGATCACTCTAAATATCTTCGAGGGCATCCAAATTTCAAAGATTTCTAGGCGAGGAACACATGAAATGGCTTATAAAAAAATCTAATTAAAAAAATATCAAGGCGAATACCAATCTTAGCTTCTATAGTGAATAATTTTTCAAAAAACTGTTGAAGGAGGGCCACTCCAAATAGTTTATAAAAACTATCTTATTTTAAAAAAATTGGGGAGGATGACCATGGTTTAAAACATACATAAAATTAAATATGAATGAGAGACTATTAAACGGCTTTAGACAGAAATCTAAGATTGTAAAAAACTATTTTATTTATAATCATGACCCCCCCTATGAAAATGATCTGGATCCGCCCCTGTTAGTTGGCCTTATTAATCTGAAGATACTTGATAAGTCTTCAATCCGAAGGTTTATTTTGTGTGTACTTCCCATCCATCCTCAGCTGGGCATGCACTTAGCACTTCAGCTGGTTAGTGCTGCCTGAACAATCTGGTAAAAGCACATGTAGATCATTGGGGAAGTTCAGAAAGTGCTGTGGTTCCCCGTGGCCTTCCGCGAGCGCGAAAGAGTTTAACAATTTTACAGGAAATATATTTTTACATACTTTCCAGAGGTATTTTTGATGCCACAATTAACATGGGGCCGACGGCTTTGCTTCCCCACCGAAGGAAGTTGTGCTGCGGATTTTTATTCTTTGACCTCAGCTGGGTTTGAACCCACGAACATCGAGTCCTGAGGCAAGCACTTTACCCTAAGACCACCAAGGTTGCCAATTTGTTGATTGGACATGAGTAAAAATTATTCCGAGAAATAAAACGTTTAAATATAATTTAGCTTTAGCGAGAATTTAAAATAAGAGTTTTTAATCACAACCCAAAAAAGTTCCATCATTCTAGGTTTAAACTTTGTATCACTCCATTCAAAATCTGTCATGTATTTTGAACAAAAAACAGGACTGTTTAACACAGCGATAAAACATAACAGTTTTTTTTTTTCATTTTGGTGTTGTGTAGTCATAATAATGTTTTAAAAAACAAGAGCCCTGTAATGGTCTTCCCTTTACATCTTGGAATCATGTTTGGGTACCATGTTATAGATTGTTTATATGAACTGCGTGGCTATCTAGCTTTTACACAGTCACATCCCACAAAACACACTGACTATAGGCCTATTCCAAGAAGAGTTGATTGCGCGTTTGTGTCATTCGTCCAAGTAACAGCTGATAACGTTGATATCTACTAATTTTCGTATCAAGGAAAGTAGGTTGATAGTCAATAATATTCTTCATGAAGAAGAATGTGGGTTTTCTCAAAATTTGACAAACATATTTGATCAATCTTTTTAGGCCACTACCCGTCTGGGCTACCTGCATATTTATAGTAAAAGGGTAGAGATGTAAGAGGTAAAATTTAGGGGTAGTTTATTTGAATTTTCTTAGAGAGAGAGAGTGGTAAGCCATCTAGGAATTTTCACCTCTATAACCTAAATCTGGCTTAGGACTTGAGTCTCGACATCTCCTCCGCGGGAAAAGCAGAAAAGACCATCTGATGCCTTTGACCGTGAGGGATTTAGATATTTTGAATATTAGATAAATCCAACAATTAAAACTAAATTAAAACTAGGCCTACTTAATCAAATTGGGGGAATAGGACTAACTAGGTGACATTGATAGATGCCGACGCAATAAGCTTTTCATTTTTATTTTGAGTCATACATTTGTAATAATTTAACCATTTAAACGTGTTTACAACAGTTAGAACCCTATTTATAATGTATCTAACTATCTTTAAATGTCATATTTAGATTATTAATAGTTTAAAAAACGTGAATTTAAATTAGGCTCATTCAAAATTAAACTTTGGATAATTTAGTATTATAATAATTATGTTTTTTTAGTTTTTGATATTTAGCTTACTCTTGTTGTCGATTGGTTTGATGGTGCTGAAATATTTTATAGCTTATTTAACTAATAATTAAATAATAGGGCAACATTTAATAACCTATTTTTAAGTAAGAATAAAAGATGGAGCTAAGGCCAGTATTTTTGCAGTTGTTATAGCAAAATACTTTGAACAAAATAAATAAATTATTGCTCAAGCAGATATGATTGTTTAATTTTATCTAAGTTAATGGCAATATCAACATTTTTTAAATCTATCAGAGGAAAAGAAACTTTTCAAACAATTCAATAACTGTTGAGATTACTGTGCTTAAAAATCAAACTAAACCTATCTACTGAAGCAATATTTTTTATTTATTGCGTAAAAAAAATGGTGTTATAAAAACTAGAAAATTTCTGACAAAAATTCATTTATATTTAATCCATTCTTAAGGGTGGGAGTGTAAGGATTAGGCAGTAATTTTGCAGGTTTTATGATAATCAATTTTTGGTCAAAATAATTTAATAAAATATTTATCTACTAGAAACCTTGAGCTGAATGTTTTCAAATAGTGACCTCAACAGTTCCTGAATACCTGTCGTGGTCCTGGAATTTAATGACAAAATTTGTTCTCTTCGTTTAAAATGTTTGTCATCTAATGCCGCTATACTAATGACAGAAACCTATTCAAGTGTTGATATCATAGTGGGAATAAAATTAAACTCTATGTTTCTACTGAAGAAATATTTTATTAATTTTGGCAAAAAAAGAAAAAAAGATTTGCTATAAAAACTGAAAAAACGCTTAATTTCTCACGTTGTTAACACTACCACCCAAAACTGTATAAAATAAAGTGACATAATGAGTAGATTGATTGAATTGTGCTAAAAAATTCGTCAACAAAATTAAATTCTAAGCACTTTATAGAAAAAGTATCTCCATGGTAAACGGTCTCAAACGTAACAGATCTTAGCCAGGCGTGCTAACATATCCCCTAAACCTCCGGTGATAATTGAAATAAAGTGGTGTCAAAACTCGTCCACTAACTCTTCAACAAACTGAAGCTAAGACATGTCACGAGTCCGAAGTATAAATACGGCCAGTAAAAACCTCCACTAAAGAAGCCGCCATTTGTGTGATAGACTATAGCTTACTTAACAGTCATAGCAACACAGCTGACTGTGTGTTTAGGACTTGTAATATTTCTCTTTACTAAACTGTCACTTAGCTGCGAACGCTATGGAAGAGTACCAACTTAGGGATAGTGTTTTCTTTCGTGCGTGTAAACAAACTACAATTTTATGGCACCCGTTAATTTATGAAACGTTAAGGGAATATTATTTGAATGGTTTATTTTTTATTTTATCTCTGCTTTTTCCTACTCGTTTTGATTTTTTTTTCTCCCCAAATATTTTTTCTTGTAATCCTCTCAAATAAACTCATGTGTGTTTGTGTAGTCTATTTTATTATTACTGTATTTGATTTATTCTTTTATGGTGCGTTGAATTTTACTTTCTAATGAAAACCAAGTACCGTACCGTTTAAAAAATAAGTTAAAACAATAACCCTATAAAAATGAAATTCTTTAATATGATCGAATTCCCTAAGTTTATAATTTTTAAGCTCAAGATTATTAAATAGCTAGCCTAACTTACTTATATTTCTTAGACTTAGTGGAAATATGGATTTACATCTTTAAATAAAACATTACTACAAGGCCTATGCTTTTAGAAACATTAAGTAGACTAACTTGAATTAATCCATGAGGACAAGTAGGCCTATAATAGCTTAACCTTAACTTAATTTAAGTAATTATTCATCAATATATTGTGTGATTTTTTTTTGTTCAGCGTTATACTACACCGAATTTGATCTATATGCCCTATATAATTAAGTAGCACTAAACTTAATAAATATCACTGGTTATAGTGCTAGCTTTAGAGTAAAATGAAGGAATTGTGATATTTAAGTTACCGGTATTCTATCAAAACAATTTTGTCCTTTTGCTCAGATCCCGAATTTTAAAGGCCTGTAGTCTATTTATCCAGACCTAGACCCAATAACACTTTACTGAGCTTATGCCTACTATTTTAATCATAACTTATTTAAATTATATGTAATGCTTTGAAAAATACCCACAGTATATTTAATTATTGTTTATAGATTTAAAAAAATTTCACTGTAGGCTTGGTTTCTTAACTAGACGCATAACATTAATGTCTGATAAAGATTTAAATGTTATCCAATAAAATATTTAAAGGTCTAGTTAAATAAATTAGTATAGTAAGTATAATAGGCCGTTTAATTTAGATATTTCTTTTTTTTAGGATTATTTAATATTATGGGCATATCTCGCAATGGAAGTAGACTAGAATAAAAGTAGGCTCACTTGGGATATTTTTTAAACTTATGCTTTGAAGTATCGTATTTATAAATTTAGGCCTAATCTAAAAAGTAAAAATGTGTCCAAATATTAACATTTAACATCGCACTGGAAGTGTATAATATTATACTATGGATATAAGTTTTAATAACATTTTAAACAGTTTTAAAATAGTTTCATTTCAAGCTTCGCCTAAATATATCGATGTGAACCTGATCGGCCACTGCAAATTAAAATTAATCCACATATACAACACTAATATATTAATTTAACAAATTGAGATCTGAATATATTTTGTATATTTAGGTCTAGATAAGAATATAAAATAAGTGTTATTTAAGACGAAAACAATAATATTCCACATTTTACTTCTCATGTTCCACTGATAATTTTCATTCATCACATTCCAAATATATAAAAACTGTGTTTGTTAAAAAGTTTTCTTTTAATCTACCACTAACAATAAACACTAAATATTTCTTTAAGCTGCCATGCTGTATCATAGATTACACTGCCATGTTGTATACCGTTACAGCGTATGAACTGTGTGCGCAGCTGATCCAACGTTTCACATTGGACAGTCGACAACTAACGAACACGCATGCGCCGATACGGGAACTATCCCTTTCCACCTCCAATGATGGTTTCCATGACGTCACGTTCCACCAGGGAACTATGGGTAGAAACCAGCATGGCAGTGCGTGACGTTATAGCTGTTTTGCCCAATGGCAAGACGAGCATCGAGTTTCGGTTGAAATCCGGTCTTAGCGGGGTGGTTTCTAATAGCTAAAACTTATTTTATGAGCGGCTTGAGGGGAAGAGCACCCTCTCTCGATTGGTTCAGAGATGCTCACCCATCTAGTAATGCGAGAAGAGGGGAAGAGACTGCGCGCGCTGCCATGTGCCGGTAACTGACGTCAGCGTCTTTAAAGATTCAGTGAAAAACCGTATGGAGCGCTCTACATCAGAAGCTAAAACGAGGGAGATTTAAATTAACTATCGTGGATATCGAAATTATGGTAATCTTATATTTAAATTAGTAATATTAATTCTTTAAATTATAAATTTGGGTCTTTCACTAATTTATTTTCTTACAGCTTGACTTATTTCTATAAATTAGTTATTTTTGTTCCAACATAGTGGTTCTTTATTTTGAGCTAAAGGCACTTTTTTTCTTTTTCAAGGTAATATTTTCTATTTAAAAAATTTTGAAATTTTTTAAAATGGTCATAATTAGTTATTTATAGTTTTTACTAATAATAATATTTTTAATACATATTTTTCCCTCTCCAGAAATACGTGTAACCTAATTTCTTTACTAAATTTGAGCCAAATATCATTTTTCGGGCATATTTATCCTTTAAGAATATCATATTTCTTTAAAAATTAAATTTAAAAAAATTGCTATATCTAGAAGCTTTGGGCTATATTTCCGGTGGGAGAATAGTCTTAAAAATTCCATTTGATTATATTTCTTTCTTTCTTACAAGACAACCTCTTTCAACATATTAAAAAAATTAAAACATAATCGAAACAATTTTGATCTATATAAACTCTCAAATAAATTAAACTTTTGTTTAGGATATAACTTATTTCTCTTTTGGAAAAAGTAGTCCAAATAATAGTCAAATGTAAAATAATTAAGCGAGTAGAATTGTTATTTTTTATGAATTTTAGATTATCGTGTTTTAAAGGTAGCAACTATAGGCTATTTGGACAAGTAAATATTCAGATCTAAAAAATACAAATCAATAAATAATCGTTGCAAAAAAAACATTAAAAAATTGTAAAAACAGATATAAAAGGCGAACATCCTAGGATCTTTTTTTTGTCAACAATAGATGGAAGTTATTTTTGGTAAGTTTAAGAGTAGACTTATATATACTGTGGTACATGATTAAATTAAATTAAATTAAATTAAGTTGAAAAATGAGAACCAAACACTTGAATTTAAACCAATTAAAGCACCAGTGCTCTGCCACGAACTAGCTAAGAATAGTCCCGCAACTCTAAGTTTAAGTCAGAATCTGTGATGGACGTGTGAATTCATCGGTTACTTGACTTATAATATTTAAGTGCACCCACCGGTGACTCAGAGTCGAAGTTTGGGCTGACATTCGTATAAAATTTAAATTTATAGAATTGGAAAAGTAACGCAATAAATGAACGTGATCTTTGGTACGGATTTAGGCAGTGCAATGCAATACATCATTATTTATACAACTACGAATGAATTACATTAATGGCCTAGGAATTAGGAAGGTTTAATTGACTGAGGTGCACCCACATTTAAGTGGAAGGAGAATTGAAAACCATGTAGGAAATACCACCCTTAGTGCACCCGACAGGGATCGAACCATGATAACCTCGTCTTCAGCAGTAGAGTGCACACGAAGTGGTGCGTTAGACCACGTGACTACCGGAGGGGGTGATGTGCGATTCCTTTAGTTATTATTTAATCAATAGGACACGAAGAATTTACTAAATAATATGGGCCTAACTCACATTTAAAGTAAAGTACAATTTCTCAATATCATTGGATCTAAAATCGCAGTAATAGGCCCCTTCTTAATTTAAGCCCTATACTTACAAGGTAACCTGTATGAAGATTATTTTTGGACGCATCTTAGAAAAACACCCTAATAATTCTTATTCGACAAACACAAGTTTTTAAAACTTTTGTTGTTGTTGTTGTTGTTGTAAAAGCATAAAATGCAAAGTCACAAAATAGTATAATATTACGTTTAAAATATAGCCAGAGTTTTAGTAAAATTTTCATAACCAATTTTACGATAACTGTACTTAGATAAAATTATTCCAGAAGTTCATTTGTTCCTAGTTTATTATGTTCTACCTTACCCGTCCGTGATATAGCATACACATTATAATTACGCTAATAAGGTAGGGATGATTAAGGTAAAATTGAGAGGAGACTTATCCGCATTTGTTTGGAGAGAGAGTGCCAAACTATTTATCGAAAACATTTCAGTACACTCATCCAGGATTCAAACCACAACCTCCGCGTCAACATATTATCAAACTAGACGCGATTTAAGTACACGTACAAATGATCATAGATGATTGTCATTCATATTTTGGCTAACATATTTTTACAATTTTAATACAAACTGTTTAATTTCTATCAAAATAGTTTTTTATACTTAGGTTTGTATAGTCTACGTTAAAAAAATATCTCGAGAAGTTTAGCCTAGTTCATAATTAATATCCTATGACATGTGGGCATATTCTTATCATAATTCGCTACGCTTTTAACGCCTGCAACAATAATCTCAATCTCACAATACTTACCTGATAAACGAATTGCCTTTTTAAATTACCTCAAGGCATTTAAATGATACACATATTCTAAGCTAATGGGATATCGGCCAGCAATACGTTTTTGTTAAACGAATACGGATTTAAAAAATTATTTTTTAGTGAATAGGCCTCAAGTGGCGTCCAGTTTAAGACTTAAGATTCACTAATGCATTATTATACTTTTTATTTTCTAAAATCGCTTTTGTGTGGTAACTTAAATTCTATAGACCTACTTATACATTTTTATGTTGTTTTAGATAAAAAAAAAGCAAATAATTTAACACTTGAGATCGTTCCACGATGTGGAAGTTAATACTTGTTTTAAATCCTATAATTTTGAAAAGTTTTTACGATAGAAAAATATGGCTCATTTGTTTGTCGTTTAAAAGGACCTACAGTTTAACGTGGAATCCGAGCCAGGCCTCCACCGTGGTTCAGATTCCGCGTTAAACTGTAGGTCCTTCATTTCATCTCACAATCACCCTACCATTACACATTAGCGTAAGTGCGTATAACCCGAACGGGTAGTAAGACGTGGTGTAATAATAATAATAATAATGTTTGTCGTTTAAATTTAGATTTTATCTTAGATTCCATGGTTTTGTATGTGTTGTTTGGATTAATATAACCTCATCTATACTTATAAAATAACATGTCCTGACTGACTGACTGACTGACTGACTGATTCATCATCGCCGAGCGCAAACTATCAAGGCTACAAGCATGAAATTCGGACTGTATATTCATTTTGTTATGTAGGCACCCACTAAGAAAGGATTTTAGAAAATTCCACCCCAAAGGGGTCAAAATAGGGGATGATAATATGTATGAAAGTCCGTCATTTCGAAAGTTACATAAACAAAATTTTGTATTTCGGTTATTGACGTAAAACAAATAAATACGTGTTTCAAGAATTTTGGAAATTTTATTTAATAAGGGATGAAAAAGGGGGTGAAAGTTTGTATCGGACTTGCATTATTTTTGATCTGAGGTCAAGTTATGGTCATCAACGTAACGTAATATTTTAAATTAATCTGTAAATACATATATATATTTTCGTATTTGTATATAATCAACTTCCACGCGAGCAAAGCCGCGGGCAACAGCTATCTAGTCTGTTATAAGTCGACTTTATTAACATGTCAACGAACACAAAGTGCGATGCAAAACAAATACACTACTAACCTTTTTAATTGTATCTACTTTGTGGTTCGAGGGTAATAAAACACCCGGTAGCATAACAAAGTCAAATAGCCTTACCTCAATTTTACGAGAGCTTACTCAACCATTGAAAGCGTACAATCTGCTAAAATAAAAAAACAAATCTTTACACACTTTATATACTAAATGTTTATGATAATTCTTCTATGCAAATACGAAATCTCATTTGAATTACTAGCTTTTAACCAATAGGCAAGCTACTGTACATCTCTTGAGTCAAGATTTTAGTTTAAAAAATTAATATTAAATACAAGTTTTGTTGGCTATTGAGCTATAAACTATGACAGATAAATTCCTTTATTTAAAAAAGAAATAGGCCCTAACTATTTCATTTAACACATGAGTCTTTAAATGGTTTGATTTTAAATGGTTTTTACTATCTCATTTGTTTGTTAGTAAACAATTTGCTCTATCTTGGTTAACAAACTTTTGTCCTAAAACAAACATTATTAGTACCATCTTTAACATTTTCATTGTTATCTTAACCACTTAAGGGTTTATTGAGATTTTGCTAATAAATCATTAAACTTAAAAAAATATTATATTTTTTTTATAAGCTCACAAATAAAACAATACTTATAGAAGTATCTAAATAATGTTTATATTAAATCAAAAGTTGGTTAGTCAGGGGAAAACAAAAAATAGATACAAAATAAAAACTGTTTGCAACTATTAAAAAAATTCTTTTGCAAGCCCTTAAGAGGTAGGGATGAGAGAGGTAGATTTATATGCAGTGCACCCGCATTAAAGTTGAGAGGGAATAGGAAAATCTACCCTAAATGCCGTGCTGAGATTTGAACGTTGACCCCCAATAACCAGTAGCCCGGTCTATTTGCCTTAGATCACGTAGCCCTCAATGTGACACACACTATTCGGGTGGCGCCGACAAAGATGTTTAATATTTACATCAGGGTTTATCATGATCAGTAGCAGCTCGTGAATTATTGTCAGGGTATATCCGGATTAACAAAACTGTACCGTTAAATTGGTTCCGAAAATCACGTGTCGTGGGTTGTTGCCAAGGTAAGCAGAGTTAGTTTAAACTATACCTGTGAATGGTTCTCGTTAGTTGGTGGGACTCTTGTTGGCCAGGTAAGCAGAGTTAGTTTAAACTATACCTGTGAATGGTTATTGTTAGTTGGTGGGACTCTTGTTGGCCAGGTATTAGCAAAATAGTCCTACATTTATCATATTGTGAGGTATGTATAGCAGAGCCTATTTATGATTGGTCAGATGATAACAGGATAGCTGAGAATACAGTTTTTACAAGCTATGACCCACTTCAGTGGCATAATGTTAGACTGGCCTGCTGGTTTCCCCGCTCCTTCCAGACAAATGTGGGTAAATTACCTCTAAAATGCTTTCTCCCTCTTCCCTAATCCATTAAAGTAATCATCATATATGCGTATAACCTGAAGACCCAATGATTAAAAAAACAACAACGCCACCCTTTAAGAACCCCTGTTCCACCCGCTCTCCAGCCCGAATAACACCGAGCTTAGGTAGGTGATACAGCTCGAGTCAGAGGTCGCATCCGTTTGTGGTTTTATTTATTTTACTTTATATATCAGTGGAATTGAAGCAAGTGAAACCGTAATATCATATTATTTTAAATACAACAAAATCAAGACATGAATATTATAAAGTAAATTATCTTTTAACTGATCTAAATTTTTCTCTTTATTACATCTAAGAATATAGGAAACTTTACTTTGATATACGTTTTTGGTTCTCGTGCATAATTCGTAACGAATATCCCGGTTAGTAGACCGTGAGAAGAGCTTTTTGGCTTGTCAAATATACAGGGAGTGGGAGGGTGATCTAACAGCCAAGATTACTCTGGTAACCACCCATGAGCCGCCTGTGTTCATTCTTTTCATTTAGAAAATATCCAGATGCTAGACTATATTTGGTGTACACCCTAGGTTAAATCAGTTTGACAGTCTTATCCACGCTTGACGGGATTGTACTAGTTAACTATTCCCTCCCCTTCTATATTAATTTATCAACCACACACATAATAATGTAGGAATATAATTTACGTGTACCACTCCTTCAAACCTGGACTCACATGGAAACAGTTCGCTAGCCGCCACTGATCTTAAGACAACAAAGGCCTCGCTCCAACTCCCTGGTCTATGTCCCGTGTGTTAATAGACTACTTCTTTACATGGTCTAGATTTCACTATCCAGAGTGTACTATACACACACTTTCACTTTATGAATATGTACAGTGTTTATTCATAATTTAATTTATTGCTTGATTCAAGATTTTTAAAAACCTCACCCTTTTTTACTATGCACAATAGGTTTACTTAGACTGCAAAATTATTTATCTTCTTTTAATATAAATCCTTTATTTTTTAAATTGACTCTTATCTCATTTGTTTTTATTAGCATTAACTGACCTATGCCAGTCATTTTCGTGGGTGAGCTTAAACAACAGTTTGCTTTATATGTTGTTTTTTTTTACAGAAGGGGAAGTTAGGTAGATCAAGGTGGTTGTAAAAAGTCATAAAACTATGTTGTCCTTGTTAATGGTCGTTAGATTTAACCTTTTAGACCACGTGTTTAAGCGGTTGTAAATTGTAATAAACAAAGTGTTTGACTTACCACCTGTTGTGCTATAAATGTTTTATAGGAAACATATTGAGAGTGCTAAGGCTTACATAAAGTGTGCTATATTCACTGAAATAAAGTTTTTTTTTTTTAGTTTTTATGATCTATGATGAAGAATATAAAAGCCTACAATGTAATTTGTTATGTTAATAGTGGATCTATTAATCCACCTATACTGTCAAATACCTAAACATAGGTAACTATTTTTTTTAAATAGCAAAGTTTGTTGTTCTCATTTTTTGTATTTATTTTATAAGAAAAACTACTAACCAACTAAAAATAAAACAAATAGAAAGAATTAATAATAACTTTTATACCAACTATAATTACTAATATTTATCAGCTGTCAAATTGACTGTTGGATTAAACATTTAAGTATAGCTTACGTCATGATTTACTAGCTATCATTAATTAATCAAATAAATGTCTTTACTTAACTCTCGTTTATGATTTAAAACAGCTTTATATTTGCTAAGCTGTTTGAACTAAACTTATGAAAAATAGGATATATTTGGTAGGGTACATTTTACACCAAAACTACATCCCCTTGCATATTATCTAAATAAATCAATTACCAGCTTGAATATGTTTAAACATTTCTTTATATTATAGGCCTCCACCGTGGTTCGGATCCCACGTTAAATTGTAGGTCCTTCATTTCATCTCACAATCACCCTACCATTACACATTAGCGTAAGAGCGTATAACCCGAATGGGTAGTAAGACGCGGTGCTAATAATAATAATAATTTATATTATACCTATTTGTCTACATTTTCAAATATATATCCCGAAAACTGTTTTTATAATTTACTATATGAAATATAAAGTTCTAAGCACCTTATAAAGACTTTATAACATTCTTATGTTTATTTTTTATATCTAACTATGATAATTTAGTAATACTAAAATTACTATAGGCTATAGCTTTTCATTTGATCAAGCCCATAGTAAATGTGTCTAAAACGAAAACCTTTACAAATGTATTAATATAGGTCTAGTTTGGTCAGTGTGGCCATCTGAAAATTATAACCGTTTAGAAAAAATTGTTCTTTGCATAAAACATGAGTTCAATTTTTTTAATAATTTAATATGCGTTGTGTCAGTCAATTTTCCTTAGTAGCGTCACAAACAACGTCACTTTTACGAACTAAATCTCGAATGGATCAATACATCTACCAAACAGTTCCTAACTTGACTAAAAGATAGCGGGGCTATAGAGAGATGTTTTCGTAGTTCTAGATCTAACTGGAAGAGAGTGCGTCGGTCGCAGAATATAGATTTACCTTCTTTTCTTTCACCAAATTCTATTTTACCAAATTAAAATAATATTGATAAATTGAAGAGTTCGTGTGCCCAGAATTTTACAAAAATACATTTCTCCCGAGAAGTTTTAATCAATCTATTAAATTAAATATAATTTAATACAGGTTCCAATTCTATTATTACTAGTTTCATTGCTTCCCTCTCAGAGGATATAACTGTTGGCTAGCGCTCTAATAAAGGAAATTGAAAACAAATAAATACATAAGTTATTGATTATCGTCTTACACAACCAATATAATGGGAATTAGAACGATATAGTTTTTGAAGAAATGTATCCACATTTACGTGAATAAAGAGTGGAAAACCCTTGGTAAAAAACCTCAGTACACCCAAACGGGAATTTAGTCACGACCTCCCCATCTACTATAATATATTAACTAGAGACGCATTAGACAATGCGAGCACCATTGCGGGCTTGTTGCTGTAAAATGTATATTGTTTCAATTATATTTAAAATACTATCTTAAGACCTAGCAACAGGGAGGTCGGAGTTGAAATCGTGACGAAATGTTTTCAAATGGTATTTCCTAAATGGTTTCTCACTCTATTTTAACGCAAATTCTTGCACACTTCCTCTAAATTCTGCTTACATAATACTTAACAACATAGTATAGATATACGGACGTGTAGCAAGAGGCGGAGCACCGATAGCATTTAAGCTATCCATGTTTCAATAATAATACAACCCGTATCGATGATCGCATGTTTTAAGCCGCTACTGACGCAGTAGACTAGATAACCGAAGACTGGGAGATTGGATTTAAATGCCGGTTGGGTGCACTGAGGGTGGTTTTTAATAAATGGTATTTAAATCTCCTTTCACGTAAATGCAGGTGCATTTCCTCTTAATTAAAACTTTCCTAATCCTTAATGCATTAGTGTAATTAGTATATAGGCGTATAACCCGGACGGATAGAAAGACGTGGTGCTAAAAAATAATAATAATACAAGTGATAATTTAAGGGGGGATTAATGATTACGGTCAGTCGAGTTTTTGCAATTTTTATAATAAATAATAAATAACTTTTTCGGCCAAAATGAATGAAATAATACTTCATTAGCACTGCTTAGTTTAACTATTTACATTATCCGCCTCGGTGGCGTACTTGTCTAACGCGCTAGTTTAGTGTTGAGCATGATTGCCAAGGACGGGGAGATCAAGGTTTGAATCTTGATCGGGTGAATTGGGGTGGTTTTTCCTCAATGGTTTTCCACTCTACTTCCACGCAAATGCGGGTTCACTTTCTCTAAATTCAACCTTCCCAATTCCTAATCCATTTGCTTAATTAGTATTTAAGTGTATAACCAGAACGGGTAGTAAGACGTGGTTCTAAATAAATAATAAAAATTATTCACAGTTATCATGTTTTGAGCATCACGAAATTTAAACATAATATTTTCTCTTAATTAAAAAAAAAAATCTTATAAAATGCACCCATGCTCATGAAAAATACTTCTTACAGACAAATGCCGGTAAACTTGCTCTTGGATACATTCCTCCTAGTATTATAGTCGGAGATAGATAGTGAAGAAACCTTTTTTGACATTTGTAAAAGTAACTTAAATAATATTCATATATTTAAACATCAAGCTTTGTGGTCCACAACTGTAATCTATAATATTATTATACCACCTAATGAATAATAATATATTAATATATTAAATAGTATCAATATTGACCACAAAATGTATTTTAGTATTTCTATAAGTTTCTTCCTACAAGAATCCAAATATATCATAAACCACTTGTGTTGAAACATAATATTCAAACAATAGATTACATAAACCAACGCTTTTTTTTTTATCAGCGCCTAAATTACAATCAAATATCCACGTAACCTTACTTAGTTTATAATTATTTAATATTATCTTTCTCTATAAATATATTTTTATATAGCCTACACTCATGTATATATTCAGTGCTATGTTGGAAAATGTTGTCAGGCTAAGTGAAGTTTGTTAAAATTGTATTTGTTTATGTTCTCCCCCTTTTAGTCCCCATTTGACCAATCATACATAGGCTCTGCCCTACATACTTCTCATGGGAATGTATTTTGGTTGATACATGGACAATGAGTGTTCTACTGAGGGCTGAAAACAATAAATTGGTAGACAGTTTAAACTAACCAAACACCCTGAAAATGCCATAGCCATGCAACTCCTTACATTATATAAATTAAAACGTTTTAGTGGATATTAATTAATATATAATTATTAATTCCTTTATAACTTTATAAACCCACATTAGTTATAACAGATTTATAAAAATACACATTTATTTTGTGTTATAATAAATAATTAAACTTGAAAGTGACATTTCTTTAAAGACATGGTCATATGTTTTTAAAATGACTTGATTAAAACTAATTACAATTATAAACATTTGTAATACGTATTTGGAAAATAATAGCAAAGTTCTATAATACTTGTTTATCTTATGCTTGGGTGTTCAATATTACATTTGCTATACTCGTTATTTGGACTTAAAAGTCTGGGAGACAAATATTCCACTAGAATAGGTTTTACAACTCTACAAGGTTTCCATACACAGTCGCTGTAAACATAAATAACTTTATTTTCTTAAAGGTAGTTATAATTCGTTTGAGTTTAAGGTATAATTATTTTAAACACACGTTATATTTTGTTACATATTTCTTTGTAGACTAGATAATGACTTCTGGGTGCATGTTGATTTTAATATTCTGTTTACTGGATGCATAAGTGAGTTATACCTTTTTAATAGGAGTGTTATTTTTATTTTTATAAACGCACCAATATTTAAAGTTATATTACTGTAATCCATGTGCATTTTAATTTGTGTGGATTTTTAGGTTGTATGCATAAATAATTAAGTTGTACCATTATTTTCTACAGCATCTATAGTCTACAAAATTAAAAACAAACATATATCAATACCACTAACTATCTCAAAAAAAAATTGTTTCAGGTATGTATAATCTGACAAATACTTTTTTGTTTTTTGCTTCCGTTGCTATTGCAAAAAACTTTATAGAAATATCTTTTAATACATCGAAATACTTTCAAAATACCTCCTAGAGAACGCAACCTTATATAAAAAAATTTCAGCGTACTTTTTGAAGTGCTGGCTGTTAATAGTAAGTCTAATAAAAATGGAAAATGTGATTAATGTTAGTTTACATTTCTAAAACGTACTCTGCGTTGACATTATTGGCAATAGCCTGTTTACAACAACCAATCCAAGAAATTACAATTAAACATTAGGATATTTAATACATTTTGGCCGATTGGTAAACCCTAAGTTTCAACAGCAGCTGTTGTTTAAATGGTATCCTAATTTTATATAAAATAGGGTCAATAATAATAATATAATATTATTTGTGTCTTTTATCTTCTTCATGCAAAGATAGTAGACTACCTATTATAATTAGTAAATCTATTATTTAATGTCAGTGTACTATTTGATATAAACTCAAAACTATATAAAATGTGAATAGGGTGAGGAGTGTTAATTTTAAAGAGAGATGCACAGATAAATTTGAAAACAAACAATGGATCGATATACATTTCTAATTCCCATGGATGGATATCTGTCACTCACTTAAATTATAAATCCATTACACCGAACAAAACACATCCAAAGCTACACTGTTACACAAAATAATCTCGGATCTTTGTTTTTAATAAGCACAATCGTCTTTTCCTTGCCTCTAAATCACTTCAATAACGGGTTTACTTTTAGACGATTGACGTTTCTGATGGCCTAACGTTTACGTAGTTATAATCTAAATCATCTCGACGTATACGTAATACCCTAGATTCAGACTTTATGTTCTTAGTTCAATTTTGCACGCTGCTATTAATTGCACCCCACGTCGTCTACTACATGTTAATCTCAACTATATCAAGAACAAGCCATTATTGTCTGGCACTTAATTATCACATGTCTAAAAACACAAAAAGAAAAGAAAAAAATAATATACGTTAATAACAAGCTCTAGTTTAGAAATTTTAGCTTTAAATAAGCTTCAAAGCAATCTTCTCTTGAAAAAAAATATATATATATATATATAAAAATTACCAGAGATAAATCTGCATCCAACAGCATTGTTAGATCTCTCATTGTCTGTGATGGTTACATAATGACAGGCTTGCTATGGATAAGTCTCATGTAATTGAGTCTGTATGGAAATGTTTTTTTGTAATTTATTTTTTAAACTCTGCCTTAATCTTTTTCACCGCACCGATGCAAACCTGTCATTACTTTCAGCCGTTTCTCTCTTCTGCGTGGTTGCTGAAAGATGGATATGGCCTCGCTTTCTTTCTTTAAACAAAAACTTGAGTGTGAGAGTTGTAAAAATGTAGTATGATGTAATTGTGTTGTTAAAGTAGGTTCAGAATACAGAAAGAATATATTTTAGTTAATATTGCCATATCATTGATCGAGTGGAGAGATGCCCTATTTTATCTAAACTATTTGGCGTTCCGTCTGACTGGTTTTTTCAATCTTTAATTCCAGTTGCGTGACCAATATTAACGAAATTTGACCCACCTCGTGTGGCGTAGTTGGCTAACGCGCTTGTCGTTTTGAGCTAGACTCCCGAGGATGGGGAGATGAGGTTCGAATCTCGGTTGGGTGAACTGGGGGTGGTTTTTCCTAAATGGCGTTCCACTCTACCTTCGCACAAATGCGGGTTCACTTCCTATAAATTCAACTCTACCAATTCCTAGTCCATTAGCGTAATCAGTACTTAAGCGTATAATCCAAACGGCTAGTAAGACGCAGTGCTAAATTAATAATAATTAACAAACCAAATTGGCAGTGACGTAGACTGAACAATGTAAATCCTATATGAGTTTGCGGTCTTGTTATTCGTTCTAAGATGTCGGGTGATCAAATAATTTTTCGTCTAACAAATCATCCTAAATAATTTTAATTTAAAATTACAAGCAATCAATCAGACACCTTTGAAGTATTTATTTGAATCTCGAGTACTGTTTTACGAGACTGACGTCTTGAGCCACGTGAGCAACTTTTATTCTCTACAATTGTATTGCCCTGTTTATTTAGTATTCATTTGTTTTCTGCCTAACTTTATCACTAAGGAAAAACTGTATAACTTCAAATCAAAGCGGAAACTAAAAGAGGTGTTTTTAAACCTTAAACCCAAAGATACATTTAAAATTCTGCTACGTTAAAATTCCTCAACTTAAAAACATGGAGCCCGCTTCGGTGGCCAA
Organism: Timema cristinae; assembly: GCA_039000515.1. Lineage (NCBI taxonomy): Eukaryota > Metazoa > Arthropoda > Insecta > Phasmatodea > Timematidae > Timema > Timema cristinae. The sequence goes on along the minus strand of JBCFYV010000935.1, from coordinate 43,382,110 downwards.
ATATACTTGTTGGTCAGGTGTACTGATGGGGACTTTTCTCCTAAATGGGTTTCCCCTATTCATCCCATAAATGTGAGTGAACTTCCTCTAAAAATTATTATAATAATATTTAATATTTAGCACCGCGCCTTACTACCCGTTTGGGTTATACGCTTTAAGTACTAATTATACTAATGGATTGGAAATTGGGAAGGTTGAATTAGAGGAAGTGAACCTGCATTTGCGTTGGGGGAGAGTGGGAAACCATTTAGGAAAAACCACCCTCAGTTCACCCGACCGAGATTCGAACCTCGATCTCCCGTCCTCAACAGTCGAGCTCAACACAACAAGCGCGTTAGCCAACTACGCCACAGAGGCGGGTTAAAAATTATTATAAAACATTAGTTTAACTAGTACATAACCATACTTCCCGCAGAGCTAAAGACTAGATGGAGGGAGCTCGGACTATTGCTCACAAAACTGCAAGTTGTAGGCTATCAGAACTGACAAGTTAATAATACACGTTAAAAGTTAAAGATGTGATTTTACATATGAATATATGAACGTTGTACTAGTAAATTTTGTAACTGTCAAATACCCACCCTTGTATGACAACCCCACCGTATTACTCTTAATATATATTGATCACCCAAATCAAATTTTATTTCATCAAGTCATGCATATTTTAAGATTTGAAATATTAAATTTAACACTTTGCAATTTGTCTTTATAAGATTATTGGTAGTCAGAATAATATAAAAACAGGGCTCTACACTATGAATTAGCTAACATTTAGAGATATTTTGAATTAAAAATATCAATTTCGCTAATCAAATCACCATTATAAGAGGACAAGTAGCCTACTAGAGTGTAAAAATATAGCCTAACTATATTTATAACCCACCCTCAATAGTTACAATTTCTTACACGCGTGGGCATCTTTATTATAAATCAATGAATCTCATATCTAAGTCATTTTTATTTTTTGAAACAGGCTATACTTGTAAGAAAAGCTAATAATAAAATATCATACATGATGAAAAACGAGAAACTTGAAATATGTTATCATATTTATTAAAAAAAAATTTCACGCACATTCATTTTCTTTAATAACTTAGAAAAAAAAATATTTTGTTTATATTTTTTCTTTTAAGATGGCTGGTATGCGAGGGACCAAAAAAGGACAAAGAAAGATTTCAGAATAGAGCCGAGTTAAAATCACAGCGGGGGTAGAGAGGCAGGTAGCCAATCAGTTGCCGGTAGAAGTGTTAGCGTGGTGCTAATAAATTATTATTCACCATCCTCTACAACCATATAGTAGGTGAAAGGTGGATTCTATCAAACAATGTTTCAAAACATGCTAGGAATATATATATTTTGTTTTTCATGTGATACATTGAGGAAAACATAAAAAAAATATCGCAACTCTTCATTGTAAGAAGAGGAAAATTGGAACCGTTAAGAAGTGAAGTCATTCTCTTTTATAATTCGTCATGGGATTAATTTTTTTCCCCCATATTTTACCCCCGTTAATATTATACGCGTAATTATCAATTACGCTCATTTTTTAAGATTAATTAGGTTAAATTTGGTAAGTGTATCCGAATTTGCCTGTGAAGAGAGTGTAAAAACATTTAGGAAAAACCATCTTCAATACATAAAATCGGTATTCGAACCCCGATCGTTAGTATGGTCTATTTCCTTAGACCACTCGAACACCAAAATGGGTCTAGGTAATATCCTCTTATTTTAAAGTCTGGGATGTTCTAGATTCTAGTTCATTGTAATATTATAAACAGTATTTGACTATGTAGCATGCGTTGTCAGTTTTTAAAATCAGTTTCTAATTAAAGGCCTATCTACCAAACTATTAATAATTTTTGTGACATTCATTGTGTTAGTTTAGTTATTAGAACTTTTAGTACCTAGTTACCGTTTAAAATATCTAATCTAAGATTACGCTAATGTGTTGGGGATGAGGGAGGTTGAATTTAAATTAAGTGTATACACATTTGTGTGGAGGGATAGTGGAAAGCCTGTTTATGAAAAACAAACCTTGGTACACCCGACCAAGATTTAAAAACCAATCTCCCTGTCATTGGCAGTCTAGTCTATTGTGAGAGGGATGCCTTAAATCCTGCAGCCGTTGAAGCAGGCATTGATTATTAACTGGGCCCTGATTTTGGTGACACGTTATATATATATATATTATATATATTTTATACAGCACAGACAATGACCATGTGCATATAAATAAATGCATGTTCCTAATTCCCTGGTTGTGTGAACTATTTTTTTTTATAGTTGACTCTTTGATCGTTTTTGTCAGTTTGGATTTTTAGGTAGACACATTTTGTATTGGTTGTCATCCTTTTGGGTATTTTTGTAGACATTGTTGAGTGATTTTTAGAGATTCTTGAATAAGTTTAACACATTCATGTTGAATAAGTATATTTTTAAATAATACCGATATTAAATACCGTATATTTGTAAATACTCAAAACATAAGTTTTTTAGTTACCTAGTTTCCGGAATGGGAAGATAATGTAGGCTCCTAATATGGTTGTAAAATACACATACCTGATGAGACGTCGCAACTAAGCCGGAAAGTGTAGCGTTGGGAGGGATATCTTCTTTTTATGAAGCAGATATCTCTAAATCAATACCATATTTATCAGTAAAAGAGTTCATTTTGTTAAAGGCTTATCATTGCATATATATTTCTAATTTACAGTTTTAAAGTGCGTATTTGATTTATTCTTGTACATACACTCATTAAGATCTATTATTATTATTTATTTTATTATATAGCACCGCGTCTTACTACCGTTCGGGTTATACGCTTTAAGTACTAATTGCGCTAATAGATTAGGAATTGGGAAGGTTAATTAGAGGAAGTGAACCTGCATTTGCGTGGGGGAAGAGGGGAAAAACTATTTAGGAAATACCACTCACAGTTCACCTGACCGAGATTCGAACCTCGATCTTCCCGTCCTCAGCAGTCGAGCTCAACACGACTAGCGCGTTAGCCAACTACACCACGGAGGCGGGTCACTCATTAAGAGTTTTTGTCAACATTTTTAGGACTTATTTTTTTGTAAATTTGAAGTAGTTTTTTAGACTGTTTATGTGATTTTAAAAGTGATTTTTTGATCATTTTTAGGTCATTAAAGTCCCTGGTTTTTAATTACTTATTCTAAATGTTATGTATAATAAAGCCCCTTGGAGGAAATAGCGCACGTAGTGGTGTAGAGAGATCACGCGCAAACAACAACGGGAATAACATGCTTAATCTCTGCCTCTATGCACCCGTCCTAGATTCTAACCTTGACCCTCCTCCGACAAAAGAGATAAGAGTTTATTTTATTATTCCTCTCGGCCATCGGCGTGAGTCTGAAGACAGGAGTCAAGGGAAATTCACAATGCAAGGAAAATGACTTCCGTGGAAATTTGCGCTGCTATAATTAAAATACAATTGTTACAAAGCGATACCTTATTAGTTGGGTTGGTTGGTTACTTGAAGCATAATCGACCACAGTGAAACAGAACAAGGATTGTGAGATATGATGATCGAGTAGAAAGTAGGAAGGAGGGAGGGGGGGAGGAAGGATTTGTGGTTTATAATAAAGATACGTTCAGTTGTTGTTGACTTTTATTGCACCTGCATCCTGTTATCGAACAATACATGAGTTGATGGAAAGGGGGAGGGGGGGTGGGTTGGAGGTAAGCACGTATGTTCGTGATAAGTTAAAACAGCCTTCTAGAAAATGACGGTGAGCAATCATGGGTTTGTGAAAGAATCAGGTAGAATTAGACTAAACATGTTGTAAACGTCAGAGTTAAAGAGTAGTGTCGGTGATAAAACAAACCAAGGCGACTCTCTTTATTTGATTGCGTAATCCTGATAAACTTCACAGTCATCAACATTATGAATACAACTTCTATAATTGAGTCATTATTATATTTAAAATTTAAAATAGTTATTTCTTATTTATTATCATTTATAGAATTCACACAGGGCCACTTAGAACGGTGGGTTCAAGTAGGCCAACGATTGCCTAAACAGCTCTAATTTTCTATTTAAAAAAAATTAGCACTGGGACCCGTTCAAGTTACACGCTTTAGTACTAATTGCACTAATGGGTTAGGAATGGTGACAGTTGAATTCAGAGGAAGTGAACGCGCATTTTCGTGGAAGGAGAGTGGAAAACAATTGAGGAAAAACCACCCTTAGTTCACCCGAGCGAGATTCGAACCTCGATCTCCCCGTCATCAGTAGTCTAGCTCAACATGAAGCTAGCGTGCCAGCTAGCTAACTCCACCATCAAGGCGGGTCTCTCTCTTTCTTTCTTACAATAGCAGATATTATACTGTTCTACTGTACATAAAAAGTAGGCCTAGTAATTGTTTATTGATTCAATGATATCAGTTATTTTAAAGGTTATAAGAATAGTAAATGTAAATTATGTCGCATTAATGGAAGAACCTTCCATCTTCATTCAAAATATTATGTTAATACAACTACACTAAATTTAATACATACATCGTTGTAGAAATTTTATGAGAGAGGAGTCTCCCAAAATTATATTGCTGCAGGCCCCTTCAATTCTCTGGCTGACCTTGTTCACATATTAAAAATATATCAGTATATTATTTCACTTTCACATATTTTTCTCGGCCAATCTCATTTTTACTGGAATAATTATGATTAGTTCTGTAGTATTAATATAAATCTAAGAATTACTTAAAATATATTTAGTTTGTTTTTATACAAATTTATGCATAAAGTTGTATTACATCAAAATTTACAACAATATGTTAGTATTAAATATTTAAAAAAATAGGTCTATAAACTGTTATTATTTTTTTATTTAATTACTGCTCATAAATTTGCTGATAGTATTATTATTTTTCACAACTCTATTAATTTTGTCTACCTTTTATGGTCTAAATAATAGTGTCTTATCTTTAGAGTAAATTTAAAACTATTCTCTGGATACAAACTTTATATGAGTTGTTCACCATAATATATCAACTAACATTAGTGTCCTAGTATTTATTGTGTCTTATCAGTTCCTCGGTTCACCGCTAGATGTCAGGGAGGGCGCACCAAAAGTAAGGTTTGTCGCTGATAATAATGATTTTCACCTCCTTCCCATTGTGACGTCACTTGGCATCTGTAGAATCGATCGACGTCTTGCGTCCCCATCTCTCCAGCCTCTTTACAGACGCCCTACGCAGCCATCTTGATCTTCTAAACCTAATATTATGCAATTAAATATATTTTTCCAGTTTTGTCTTGTATAATATCAAGGTCATTTTGCTTCTTTAAATCGAACTATAAGATACATTATAAATATTAATCAACACTAGTATTGAATTGTATTCAAATTTTTAATAATAGCTTGCAAGACCATTATTAAAATGAGGTTCAACTTTCCATGATTCGCAGTCCAATCTGGAACACACTATAAAACTAATAATCGAATTTAATTTTAGTTTATAGAAAATACTTTGACAAATCCAGAGCAACATTATACAAAGTTTGACTTCAAATGAAAAAAAGCAAGCTTAGATTTGGTAACTGTTTTGAAAATAAAGGGGATGGCAGTAAAAGGGTTTAAGTCACGTCATATACATTTTCCAAGCAATTTTATATTTCAAACACCATAAGGATTATAGAAAATACTATTTTAAATTAATTTAAATATTATAGAGACTTCTTTTAACCATAAACTAAAATGCGTTAGATGATTTTCTAGCAGATGGAAGCACTAACTCAATTTGAATTAACCATCCGAAGTCGACGGATTTTTCCTGAGCAATAGGAATCCGTAGCACAACCTCCTTCGGAGGATAAGTAAAGCCGTAGATCTCATGTCGATTGTGGCATATAAAAGAACTCTGTAAGGTATGTGAAAATATCTTTCCCGACAAATTTGGTAGGCTCTTTCGTGCCCACTCATAAAAATTCTCGTGTGTTAATATAATCTATTGGTTCAGAGAATGCACGTTAAATACCTCAAATAAATGAGAACAAATTGAGTTAAAAAATTAGCTTTCCCCCTTTTCTCTCTGTAACTTTCAAACGCCAGTAAATACATTATTTTAGCTATTTTAGACCATAACCTGTATTCCAACACACAAAATTAATGTTTTAATGTGATAGAAATTGATTATTGACATTTTCGGTTAAATTAATAAAACACTCTAATTTGTTTGTAAATTTAAAAAAATATCAACTCATAATTTAATTTATCATTTACCCCATACCTCAATTTTATATTAGTAATCAATTATTGCCTAAATTAGGAATTAATGTATAAACCAAATAATTTTAACATATTTAAAAAATCTTTTAGAATTAGTCAAGAATTTAAAACTCAATCAGTGTTAGCATGTGTTGGCCTAACTTGAGCCTATCTCTTATTTCGACTCTCGCTAGTGTCACGATTTCGATGTTTGTGCAAATCATAGCGAAACTAATTCCTTTGTAATCACTATGTATATTTACCTGACTTTAAGTTTATATTCAATGTTACCTCGGAAATACGTAAAGCCCTATCCTCATACTCCGTATTCGTGAGATCGTTAGTCCGTAAGAAGAAACTCCCTAGTAACATATCTCTTTGCCCCTAGAGTCCCGTTCCATAATGCCTGTAGTGCTCCGTAGAAATTGGATCAACTTTAACTTTCTAAAAATGTCATTGCAAACGTCTACTTAGAACCAATAACAGGTACACAAATAAATTAGAATCAAAATGCGAATACAATTTAACGCAACTATGGTAAATGAAACGGCCGACATTTTCTAAACATATTTTTATCTTCATTTTTATACTTTTAATAGCGCTTCGTAGCAAACCTCACAGTACTAAAACACTAAGATTATCGTTATTTTTGCTAAACGAACTAAACAAAAATAAAATTCTGAAAATATTGACTATTGCAACCAAATTGGTTGAAATTGTTTTATCTTGACGAATTTGACTGGGCACAGAATTATAATTTTATTTTTCATTGGTTGAAACGACAATACATGCATGAAGTGTGTGCACAAAACTAAACAAGGATGTGGAACTTTCGGAGTATGTGGACAAGGCTCAACACAAAATAAATCAATACATTTAATAATTTTTCAATCAATACCTTGACATTAAGGCTTGGTACATATTTGAGATCTATTGTTGATGAATTTAGAGTAAAATATGTTGATGAAAATATTCACAGAGTGCACGTCACATCAGAATGCAGGTTAGGAAGTGAGTCTATACTTGAATCGCCATGATCCCAACTACAAACAGTTATTTTGGTTGCTCTCGTTGGTATTATCGCCCAATAAGATATACGTATTTTAGCTTTAAATGGGTAAGAAAGAACTTCTCCGAAAAGTAAAAGAGAAGACTGAACTATCAAAGAATGAGGCAGCTTGTAGCCAGTCCAAAAAGTTAGAGATTGGGAATGAAAGGGGGAAATAATGCCTTACAGTCATGGTTAATATACAGATTGACTTATACATTTAATGAAATTACTATAACATTATAAATAAACCCTTTTCTAAGAGTAGGGAGTAAATGACAGCAAATTTGGAATGATAAGCTATTATTTAATACAATTGAAATACAGTTTATAAATTAAATCAATTTCACAATCCTTTATAGAACCGTATCTAATTGAAATTAAAACAAAACTAACAAATTTTTGACAGGGCACAATAATTTTAATTTTAAATTAAAAAAAAAAGATCAAGTTTTAAAAACACTGCTGGTAAACAATTAAACACAAAACCAGCCCAACATACCACCGTTTATTTATTTTTACTGTAACTCTAGTAATTTTTGAGTCGTACCTTCTTGAGAGTTAGGCTAGTCCCAATCTTAACAGATTGTAGTAACATTTCCTTGGATAAGGCAAGGTTTATTCAAACAAGCTTAATCATTAAAATTATTCATCAATCTGGTAAATATAATATGTCAATATACATAAATTTCACCCAATAATATGACACATTTGAGAGATGTGTCGTGTCGTGGAGTGTTGCCAGGATGAGCAGAGTTAGTTTAAATTGTAACTGTAAATAATTATTCTTCTCATAACTCAGCAGAACACTCATTGGTCAGGTATCACCGATTATACATTCCCATGTGAGCTATATAATAAAGCCCCTATTTATTATGGGTTAAAAGAATAGATAGGGGGTGAGATTTTAGCCTATCATGTCTACATTTATAACAATATCTGCTTATCCTGGAAACATTCCACGGCACGATACAGGAAATATATGTAATATCAGTTACGTTTTTTGGTTACTTTTTTACTGTGGGAAAAATAAAATACTAACGTGAACCAAATACATATAAGCAAAATTCTGTAGCCTATTCTATCTCTTTCTACTACTAGTGCCATCGGTCAGGGTCAAACTTAGGCCTACCCAATCAAAATTCAGTGTCTTAACTCTTTGCCCTTTTAGTTTACAGGAAATAAAAATCGTCACTCTCATATAACTTATTTTTTAATTTTCCAGAAAAAGAGTATAGGCCCCTATATTATAATCGTGAGAATTATATAGCTCTAGATCATAATGGGTTTTGGACGTCTTATGTGCCCTTGAACTCAATAAAGTGGGTTTTACAATTCAGTCTGCCCTAAAATCTGTCTGTCCCTCTGTATGTCTATTTGTAACTGAAATGGGACAGTTTTAAAATATTTAATTCAAACTTTATATTTATATATACAGGCCAAATCTTGATTTTGAGTCTATCTCAAAAATTAAGAGTATTTAACTGATGACTGACTAATTTTTGAAAATAATACACTGGTTTTAACTATTTTGTATAATTGTTTTTTAAGAAGAAAATTTATTCAAAGGTAGTTTACTAATGACTGATTTAAAGAAATTGAAAGCTATTATAAAATGCGTAAACAATTTGATTTGTGTATGTACTATGTATCCGAGAAGTGCTTTATTTAATATAGGCCTATAAGGATGTATGCTTGTTTTTCTAAAATAAATTATTTCAGAGTAACTGATTGGTGATTTTAAAAATTTGAAGTTCTTCTAAAATGGCTTTTACAATTTTGTTAAAATGTGTTTGTGGGGAGTGTTTAAAAAAATAGTTAAGTTTTTTTAAAAACAAATTAATTTAAGGGTTAATTTACTGATTACTAACTTTAGAAAATCTAAATTTGGTTTTTGTTTATTTGTCCCCAAGGCTCGCTACCCGCTTGGGTTTAAGGCATATGTATTAATTACGGAAATGTGTCAGGGATAAATAAAGTTGAATATAGGAGTAGTGTACCCGAATTTACGTGGAGGGAGAGTGGAAAACCATTTAGGAAAATCCACTCCCAGTACACCCAACTGGGATTATAATCTCAACCATCCCGTCATCGGCAGTCTAGTCTATTGTGAAAGTGACACCTAATACCATGCGGCCACCGAAGCACGTTAGATTTAAAATTAATATTAGAAAGTAGGTTCGATTTGGTGGTAACATTTATTTTTCATAATCACTTTATATGACTCCCAGTGATGTCAGCTGAGATGGGTTTGAAGATCTCAATGGCTCCACGCAAAAAAAAAAAAAAAAAAACAACAAAAAAAACGTAGTGGCAAAAGACCTTGTAAAACAGTCCATAAAAACTGTCTCGGGTACTACGAGGCCTTCTGGGTTAGTCAGGTGGCCTGGCAGGTATTTTGGGTCAATACCGGGTGATTCGCGGTCCCTGTGCTTAGATAAGGTTGAATTGATTAAAATGTGATCACATCTGTGGTTTAGTGGTAAGAGTTCGCGGGCTCGATCCCTTGCGCTCACATATTTTCTGTGAAGCTTTGGGTCTGGAACGAGGTCAACTCGACCTCGTGAGGACTAATAAGGAGCTACTTGAATGACAACGTAGAGGCTCCGGTATAGAGAGCTGAGATTAATGGCTGTAGGGTTTGTTGGGCTGACCACATGGCACCTTGCATCCTAAGAAGGTGGCACTATTTTCGCCAACAGATGGTGGCCACGCGGATGATATGGACCTATTGTCGGCTGACGCCATGGATTATTATTATTATTATTAGCACCGCGTCTTACTACCCGTTCGGGTTATACGCACTTACGCTAATGTGTAATGGAAGGGTGATTGTGAGATGAAATGAAGGACCTACAGTTTAACGTGGAATCCGAACCACGGTGGCGGCCTGGCATTCCACACATTCACAAGATGTCTTGTCAGAGGTGTATGAAGGGTTTGGAAATCAGATAAATCTGTGCCGGGACCGAGGATTGAACCCCGGCCGCCAGCATAGAAGTCTGACACCTTACCCCTAGACCACCAGGTCACCGACGCCATGGAGCTTTTTTAAAAATATTAAGATGTAATAAATAATCATTATAATACCAATAACGATTAACCTATATGTTTGATTACGTAGGTTGAGGTGTTGAGCTCGAAATAGAGTGGATCGCCGATTACAAGTAGGTCGTGTTTTGAATCTTGGTCGGGAACACTACACTTGAAATAATCTTTGAGGGAATTGCATGGCTGCTATTGTGAAACAATGCTCTTGTTTTCGTATGATCAATCTTCCCTTGAATACAATACAGATTTCGCAAGGTTGGTTCATCTAGGATTTACATTCAACTTTCGACAGTAACTGAAAGCGAGGAAATCTGGCGACAGTTAATTGAGTGAGAGCGAATATAAAGCCTACATCTCCTTCAGCGGGATATCGGGTTGTAGGAGTGGTTCTACACATGTGACTTATCACTGTGGTTTCCCCCTTCCCTCTCTATAAGAAGGCTGGTGCATGTACTCCGAGATACCCTAACCCTAGAATTTGATCGTAAATATTCTCGGTGTTGATATTATTAGTTAAAAAACCAAGTAGTGACTACATAAAAAAAATGCAATATATTTATAAGTGGATTTTTGTTTAATAACTACTCGATGACTATTAACAAAGGGGGTGACCTGGTGGTCTAGGGGTAAGGTGTCAGACTTCTGTGCTGGCGGCCGGGGCTCAATCCTCGGTCCCGGCACAGATTTATCTGACTTCCAAACCCTTCCTACACCTCTGACAAGACATCTTGTGAATGTGTGGAATTCCAGGCCGCCACCGTGGTTCGGATTCCACGTTAAACTGTAGGTCCTTCATTTCATCTCACAATCACCCGACCATTACACATTAGCGTAAGTGCGTATAACCCGAACGGGTAGTAAGACGTGGTGCTAATAATAATAATAAATAATAATAATAATAATAATAATAATAATAATAATAATAATAATAACAAAGCAAACTAAAATTCAAACTTTAAGATAGTTACATTTTGAATAGAGATGAAAATGCTTTCTTTTTGCTAAGATTAATTTCTAGTTTCTATTTAGTCTAAATTTGGTGTCTAGTCAATAAATATTCATAATAAACCCTAGAATTCTTCTGTGTGAGACATGAATGCTAAGAAATATCGTAAATTTTACTACTTTACATATGATTATATTGAAAACATAACTTGATTACATTATTGACAAAATGAAAAACTATTCTCAACTAGTTCAATTTTTTTTTTGTATTGTCATTTTTTCACACAGCTTCATCACATGATACACAGGATGCTGCCCAGAATTATCTAGAGATACCACGAGAACAGTGGCTGCAAAATGTTGCAGTCATGCAAACTTGGTTTCATTGTAGGTTTCAATTATTTCGGCATCTTTGGTTTTCTGGCTTATTATCATGTTCTCATGTGTAATAGGATGCAATATTATAACTTGTTTTGTTTTAGTTTGTAAGATACTATTGTCACTACATTATTATTATTAGCACCGTGTCTTACTACCCGTTCGGGTTGTACGCACTTACGCGAATGTTTAATGGTAGAATGATTGTGAGAGGAAATTGAGGTTTTACAGTTTAACGTGGAATCCGAACCACGGTGGAGGCCTGGCATTCCCCACATTCACAAGTTGTGATTAATACAAGTCTTGTCAGAGGTGAAGGAAGGGTTTGGTAATCAGATAAATCTGTGCCGGGACCAAGGATTGAACCACAGACCCCAAGCACAGAAGTCTGACACCTTACCACTAGACTACCAGGTCACCTTACTACAATAGTAAAATGTTTCATTAATGCTAAACACTCGTACCTTTTACAACTGAGCTTCTCTTAGACCACAAACAAAACAAGTCACAAGGGAAACACTATCGCTATAGTGAAGTTTCAAGGTCAACTGAAGGTACTGGAAAGGGGAGCAGTCTGTTTATCCCTCGTGTAAGGGAGGGAACATGACAATCTTGTAAACCTGGGTAGTCAATTTTACGAAGGAACAGCGTTCTTGGGTTGACTTTTTCACGTTATATGTATGTTAACAATTTGAATTACGTAAAGTTACGAAGGTCTATATGATGATACCTTGAAATTATGCCCCTGAAAACCTAAAAGCTAATTATATTATTTGACTTATAAACTTAATAATACTAATATAAAAGTAAAATGGTTGACCTATCTTAAATTTGGACGTGTGCTGGGCGTACATGCATAAACAATAACTTAGAATTTTTTTATGCGTGGTCTTCCCCTTTCCCCACCCAACAACCACCACCTGAGGTAATTAGTGTCTACCTGTCGTACAATTAATGACTAAACTCACAAGTGAAGGTATAAAATGTTGCAAACAACACGCGTCTATTTTTTATTATTACTATTTTATGTTTCTTTCTCTCATGTAGTTTTCTGAGTATTATGATGACGGCCCATGGACCACCCAGGTTGTTTTGTAATTTGATTCTATTTCGCTTCGAGGTTCGCATGCTTAGGAAAACAGTACCAGGCAGGCAGTTTATTGTGCTCAAGCGTAAGCTGAGTTGTATAAATATATTTTAAGGTCAATAAAAAATAACGTTAGCTTTATCCACTCAAATAACGCGCAAACACTTTTTGGGGTCTTATAAAATGATGATCTTGTTAATTGTTTTCTATGTTTCTAATTATTATAAAGCCTAAGGTGTTATGGTTTTAAAATATTTCATTAATTAATTAAATGGTAGATCTATAAATTTAATCTAGAAAAAGAAATGTAAAACATTTAAAAATATTTTAATAATACAAACGTTTTAATATAATTTTATTTGTCTACACTCAAATAATTGGTCAACAACATCATGATAGAATTTTCAAACTTGTTTATATATATTTATATCACTACCACAATTAAAAACATGTTTTGATTAATATACTTACAACAATTTTTAATGAACAACAACTCCACTTCTTACCATGTTTTATTTTCATAATTATAATATTTTTAAAATTAATATTTCTTGTTGTCAAATTATCAATAATTCAAATTTTATATTGATGATAAATAAAATAAAATAACAAAATTGGATATTTCACTCAATTTTATAGTTAAAATATATTTTTACTTTTTGTGTTTGGAATAGAGTAGAACTTGGTAATAGTTAACAAATGATTTCTAAAATTAATATCTTGGCATTTAATTTACATATATTGTAAAGAAAGATAAGCAGTTTTTTATATTATGGCCACAAGGTCTAAATGGTCATTCTCTCAGTAGACTAGACTGCCGATGTCAGGGAGATAGAGGTTCGAATATCGGTCGGGTGTACTGTGGTTAATTTTTCCAAAATGGTTTTACACTTTCCTTCTAATAAAATGTGGGTATACTTCCTTTAAATACAACCTTCCTTATCCCTAAAACCACTATCGTAAATAATAGACTACATAAGCGTTCAACCCTAACGGGTAATGAGACGCGGTGCTAATATAAAGTCCATTCATTTTCATAGTCATTCTATAACGCTCAAGATAGTAGAGAAATTAATTTTTTAAAGAAAACATTAATATGATTCATAACTATTAATTTATAAACATTATCACTATTAATTATCAGAAAATAGGTCCAAGTAAATAATCTCTTGTAATCAAATTTTCAAATCTAAAAAATCTAACGCAACCAATCGTTATCCGTAAATGATCTTTGCAATTATTTATCTAATTAATTGGATCATGCAAACATGCTAGTGAACAATAGGCCTAATATATAGGCCTCCCTATTGTAAAATGTTTCTTTTACTTACACTTTTAAATCAATCAAAAACAAAAAAAATGTGCTTAAATTTTGTAAATCAAACACCGTTACAAGTAATATTAAAAGGTCCACATATTCTTGTCCTCTTTAGCCATAACAAAATATTTTTCTCAACCCTTGTACTCAACATAAGCATTGTTCTACCAGAGTTAAGAAAACAAGAGAAAGAAAACAAAAGAAAACTCTCCAAGGCGTTCAAAAAACCTTTTAAAATTTACTGCTCCGTGTCTCACGGGCAATTTCCAACGAAGATACGCCGTGTGAATTTGTGCCGCGAATTTTCTCTCCGTCGGGTTGGTACGTGATGTGTAATGCAGATTGCCGACATCCAATTGGGGTGGAAAGAGAAAAATAAAAGTGGGAGGCGGGAATATGGAACAAGAGAACATCGATATTTAAAGAAAGAAAGAGATAACTTATAAGAGTATAGTTTTTTTTAGGACAATTCGATTCTATCCTTTTTGCTCTCATCCTTTTTACCTCTTTCAATTTTGTGGGTGGAGGCTGCAGGAATACGATGAGAACGGGGGGGGGGGTTCGTACACATGCGCACAATGTTCCATTGTCCTGATTGGTCAGAAGGGAGGAAAGAGAAAAACAATCTTTCTTGAAGTTTGCGTGCTTTCTCTCTTTGTTAGACATACTGATGCTTGCATCATCTCATCTCTAAGAGATAAATTACGAGTTTATTTTTTCCCCTTTCTGTTCATCCTTCGCCCAGAAGTATGGTTGTTTCACAACAACAACAAAATTACCCCCCTCCTACTTCCTCTAACTGTTTAGTCGCTTATTTCCTTAAAATATCAATGAAATATATCAGGTAGAATACGAAAAATATTAAATCCACTAAAATTAGATCTAAATAACTTTCAGGGCCTACATGAATTTTAAGTCCCTGATTTATTTATATATATATATAAAAAATGTAAAATTCTGCTTTCTAGCTAACTTTAAAAGTAGTCTCTGTCTTCCAACATTTCGAAGGTCAATTTTGGGCTTTTGCATTTCTCATTTATTTGTCATTCAGGCCTGAGCCATAATCTTATCTTGGAAAAAATACAACAATTTTTATGGAATCATAAATTGTCTTTTCTATCTTATCATGCATACGAAGCATAAATAAAACTTTGTGATCGTGTTCTACTAGTGAAGCTGTAACTATCATTGCAAACACAAAAATAAATAATTATTTTTTCTAAAATGTATTTGATTATTTTGGTTGAATTTGACTAAGGCCTCAAAGTAATATGAAAAATAAAAACTAATTTCCTCTTTTAACAATTGTGCCTATTATGAGCTCTTTTTGATTTGCGAATGCGTTTAACGCATAAACAATCAAACAACTTAATAACATTCTTTATTATTGGTTATTTATAGATATAAATAATCTCTTGTCCTTCCTGATAATATACCAATTAAGGTCGGTTCATCCGAAGATTTAAACTCTAAGTAGGTCCAACAATTCAATCAAAAATAGATCTAACAAATTTGATTAAATAGCTTATATTTTACTAATTTATAGAATAGGTATATGCTTCTTGTTTGAGCTCATTGAAAGCTGAACTGGCTTACTTAATATTGGGTATCGAGAAATAGTTTCTAGCTTGGACAGCTTTTAATTTAAAACTTAAAAAACATAAAGACAATAAACATTAAACTAACTAAAAGTGAATTAAATTTAAAATAACAGGCTTACTATCACACATTTTACAAAATAGAAGCTATTTGTAGATATCAAGGCTCAAAATATTATTTTGTATTTATTAAATGCCATTCTAAATAACAATTTCTAGTACACGAATAACTTTTTTCGTGGGGATACATAAAGTACATAATAAATTGCTTAATCATTAAAAGAAATGTCATTTGTAAGTTACAGTACTTGTCTATAAACAAAACTTTTATTAATCCTTAAATATAATAATTAATAATAAATAATAATAATAATAATAATTTTAATTTAACTATAAAATTCTAAGTAAAACAAAAATGCCATTAAAATATTTATATTTTGATTTTGCGCGAATTTAGCTAATTATTATTAATTAGTGTCTACAACAGTGCTGCATACATAATACGTCTAATTTACTCAGAAATTAGTTCTTTGAAACCTAAGAAATATTATTTTTGATAACATTTCAAGATACCTTACTGGACATTCAATTTTTCTCCAACATGAACAAAGTGTAATTTACCGTACAATTATAAAAAAAAACTAAATGATCTATTTTCGTACATCCTATATTCGAATTATTTTTCTATTATTATCATTTTAGTAATAAAGTGTGGATCCAATAAAATGTTATTCACATAATAAAATTTTCACTTTGTTAATTTTAAGAATCAAACATTTTTAAGTTTTCTAAAGCAGCTTTAATAGGCTTACCACGATTACACTAGATATTAATATAATACAATATGGGCTAGTAATGACCTGCTTCAGTGGTCAAACGGTTTAAGCGCTAAGCCATCACTTTCGCAATCGACTGGTCTGCTGATGACGGGAAAATAGGGTTAGAATACCTTTCGGGTGTAATAGAGGTTCATTCTCAAAATCTCTTTTAATTTTCCCTCTACGAAAATGGGGGTACACTTCTTTCTAAAGTCAACCTTTCTTATCACTAACACATTAGCGAAATTTGTTTACATTATGCGTATAGCATGAACGGATATGTGACGTGATGACAAATAGATAAATAAATAAATATTATATATAATATATACTAATTACATATAATATTTATATATACTATATGTACTATTTACAATGCATATAATATATATTATTTATAATATATAATATATATCATATAAATATTATATATGATATACAAATAACAAGTTACACTATACATCTTGTATATATACAATGTAATTTTTTATTTATTTCTATTGTGTTGTAAACCTAATTAATATCACATTTTTAATATCTGTATTTACTATTTTATTTATCGGCAATTGATAGGCTATCAGTAAAATATTGATACTATATCACTTTGGAATATAAGAAAGCATTTTATTTTGAAAATATTTTCTATATTAAGAAATTAATTACTAAAATTCATGGTAAAAACTGTTCAAACAATTGTTTATATCGAGTAAAGTAAGGCTTATAGATATAGACCTATGTTTATTAATTTGCGTATTTTATATCCTTCAAAATTTTACCATACCATGAATGAATGCTTATTTTAACTGTGTAGCCTATTATTTTTGCTTGCCATACCGCTGTAAAAAAATGAAATGATAAACTCACAACTCAAAACATAAAACCATCCCCATTTACGATCTGTTTCGAAAAAAATAAAGTGGACATGATGGGTGATCATGTTGTGTATTTTTTGGAGGTCTATACGCCCTTGTATTTGTTGGTTGGAGGGTGAAAGGGGATGATAGGAGTAAAATGTATAATTTATTGCAGCATCACAGATATGGATTGCACGCTTGGGGTTGGTCGTTTTGAGGGTAGGATTGTGGCCATTTATTTTTTTTCCTTTCGGAAGTTTGCGGTTTGGACGATTTTGGGCGGGTGAAAAAAGGGTTTAGGGGAGAAGAGAAGGTTGGAGAAAGTGTTGGATTTAGTAGAAACGTTTCCGAGTGGGGCTATAAAAACTATCCCCCATCAGCCACACAAATATCCTTGAGACCCAACCTCCTTTTTTCCCTCCCGTATAATGTATATGGCTACTGGTAGAGAGGGTTAAACTTAGTGGTCCGCAACTGGATGATGATATAAATATATTCAGGACTTCGTTCTTGCTATTTATATTGTCATCCGCAAGGAATGTCTGGGTTTATTTCCGTGTGGTTGGACTAATTGTTTCTAGTATTTCCGAGGACTATGACTAGCTATCGTAAAACTAGAAACAATGGAATGAATGACATAAAACTCTGTAACCGGGCACCGCAGTGCAATATGTGCTTACCCGGAAGACATTAAAAAAAATGTAAGATACAGCCTTAGAATATCGATACACGTTTTAAAAATAAATTCAATAAAATTTTGTTTAAATCTTAGAACCATTTATACTATCATATTGATACTATTTGTTAAATAATTTTTAGTGAAGTTTAAAAAGGGCTTAGAGGTTAATAATGCCTGATTCCCGCACTTGTTTTGAAAAATTAAAAATTAACAAATAAGCACAACTATTTTTTTAATCAGTGTTCAATTCAACCTGTATTGGTGGGACTACGGAATAAAGCGTCAGTATAATGTAGCTTGGATTGCTGATATAATGCGGTCAGTGTTCAAATCCCAGCCAAGTGTAAGCTACTGAGAAGTTTAAAAAAAGGTATGGTGACCTGGTGGTCTAGGGGTAAGGTATTGGACTTCTGTGTTGGGGGTCCGGGGCTCAATCCTCGGTCCCGACATATATTTATCTGATTGCCAAACTCTTCCTTCACCTCTGACAAGACGTGTATTAATCACAACTTGCGAATGTGTGGTATTCCAGGCCTCCATCGTGGTTCGGATCCCACGTTAAACTGTAGGTCCTCCATTTCATCTTATTACTCTACCATTACACATTAGCGTAAGTGCGTATAACCCAAACGGGTAATAAGACGTGGTGCTGATAATAATAATAATAATAATAATAATAATAATAATAATAATAATAATAATAATAATAATAATAATAAAAAGGTTTCCAACTCTAACATACTTTCACACAAATTTGAGTACATATAGCCTTATTTAAATTATTATTTTACGGACCCATTCTCCAAATGCCCATACGCTTAGCCCGGACGGGTAGTAAGACTTGGAGCACGTATTTATTAATTCAATATTTAATTCAATGGTTAGTAATGATTTTTTTAATCATCACCGCATCTTACTAACTATATTATTATTTATTAGTAGACATAACATTATTTTTCACTAAACTTACGGGTTTTTTGTAAATGTTTCTATTTTAAGATAAAAGACTGTACACTACACCCTACCATATATTTTCAATTGATAAAATAATTTTTTATGTTCCTATGTGTGTAAGAATTCTTTTAAAAAAATAGCCAACTTAAAACACATCTGTGAAGCAATCAGGATCTTGAGTGTGAATGTATCAACCTTAGTAATGAAATAGTAATAAACTCCTCATAGTGACTGTACCATCTAACCCTTGTAATGGCACTGATCCCAACCAAAGTTTATACGATTGTTTCCCTCACCGCCCCCTTTAGGCCTATATTCCCTCCCCCCATCATTTACATTCAACCACACACACACCAACCCCTTGCCTTAGTACCCTAAATACTACGATCCCAACTCCGGTAATTACAACCAGAGGGTGGAAAAGGGGATGACGTTGCATGCGCATAGTGAACTTTCTCCGAAAGCTTTAGTCCAAGCGCGGGGGTTGGTATGAGGTGGAAGGACTTGAACCTTTGCCTCTCCACTATCCTACAACCCCCCACATCCCAACCAGCCTAAATTACATCAACAACAGTTGTTCCCGTTCGGCTGTATAACGCCCTGAAGTTCTGACAATAATGGTAGCACGTAACTCACAAGCCGGGTGGATGGGGGATTTTGTTGTTTAGAGGGAGGGGGAAATTTTACTCTGACAATGAGCTCTGCTTGGTACCCTTCATTCCCCACCCTTCCATCCTTCTCGGAGTGTTCCTGTTACAGCGTTGGGATCTTCATTTTGAATTAGGGATTAAAGGGTTTCAAAAATAGACCACACCCATGGTTTCAAGAAGGAGTTTTTTTAAAGAAAAATATGGATTTATGTTATCACCTTCGCTTGCCATTACTTATGGAAACAATTTGAGAAAACAGAGATTGGATAGTTTTACAACAACAACAACAACAAAAAAAAATTTTTCCAGGTCCCGGCAAAGATTTATCTCATTACCAAACCCTTCCTTCACCTCTGACAAGACATCTTGTGAATGTGGGGAATGCCAGGCCTCCACCGTGGTTCGGATTCCACGTTAAACTGTAGGTCCTTCATTTCATCTCACAATCACCCTACCATTACACATTAGCGTAAGTGCGTATAACCCGAATGGGTAGTAAGACGCGGTGCTAATAATAATACAACAAAAATATGTGCCAGACACTTATCTATAGCTGGATTTAGGTAGGAAGAAGCTTTTAGAATTCACAACCATATTTTACTACGGTCATTATTGATAACATTTTACAAATTATTAGTGTTTTTATAGGTATTCATATCATTTATAAAAATTGACAGCCGCAGATCACATGACTTTAACTAAAAGTAAATTATATGAAAATTGTTTTAGTAACTTTCGTAAATGTCAAACGTTCTATTGTATTTAAATTGAACTATATATTGTCTTGTTTTATTTTCGTTTCCACAGTTTTATAGCATCGACCAACAAACGTTTGTTTAAAATACATGCTATCCGGGACCTTTCTCAACAGTTCCCTTGCCATGAAATCATTGTTAGCGTATTTATTGAGGTTTACTGACGCTTTGCTAATAAACCATCAAAATATCAATAAACCTAATATTATTTTTTATATAGCAATGAATATATTAGATAAATTCTCCAACAATACTAGATTTTTAAATGTCGGTTAATCCCATAGAAAACAAATGATTCTTCAACAACAACAACAACAACAACAACAAATACAAATAATTCATAACTACCTACAGGCTAGCATCAGTTCAATCTATGTTTGGCAATAAGTCCCTTATTGCCCTCACACTACTGGAGTCTAGTTTTAATGACCTTACATGGCTCGGCTTCTGTTCTGCTGCTGGGGGGGTAGTTGGAAAGGGGTGGCGGGGGATAGCGAGAAGGGGATGTGGAGGGGGGAATGTATGGAGTGCATTGTGTTGTTTTCCTCTATTGGAATCCTGGACAGAAGACTAGGGGTCACAGCTGGACAACATGGGTTCCTGTTCGGAATTTCAACGTAAGCCTTATAATATTCGGCCTTCTAGCCAATACCCGCCCTTTTTACGACCTGCCCTGCAAATGAACGCGTACAAACGCAGAATATAGTGTGCTTATTTTTATTTATTTTATAATGGACTATAACTTATGTTTAGAAAAAAGTGTCTATAGGCTACTCGTTTTATATCTCTGTGGATTTAATTTGAGTATAACACTAACTATTTTTTATTAGGTTCTAAATTTAATAAATTTATCTTTTTCCATTCACAAGTAGGCCTACTAGTATTTTGTCCTTTTTTTTATTGCTCCATGTATTAATTACTCGCCTGGGCCCTATGCAAACTAGACCAAAAACCCGCTTCGGTGTCCGCATGGTCCAAGGCAATATACTAGACTGTCGATGACGTGGAGATCGTGGCTTGATCCCAATTAGGTGTACTATGTTCCTTAATGGCTTCTCTCTCCACGTAAACACGGGTACACTTCTGCCAAATCCAATCCTCCTAATCCCTAACACATTAGAGTAATCAGTACATAGCCGTATAACACAAAAGGGTAGTTACACGTGGTGCTAAAAAAAACTACACGAGGCTAGATATTATAAAGCTGAAATTATAAGAAATATAGGGCCTACCCCACATTTACATGGAGAAATTACTATAACCCGAACAGGTACAAAGGCACGATAAAAAAAAGAAAAAAAAATAGTTAGAATTGTAAACTATTTAGAAAAAAAACCTCCAGTACATTCATTCCAAATGCCCAAATCTACCACTTAAATTTAGTTTTACTAATATACGATTCTACCCACATTACTTACAAATACAGGGCTTTACATTAATTTAATCTTGTAACAGGCTTCTCTTGTGTTAAATTTGTAATTTGAATTTATCGCCAGTTCCAGTGAACTGGCTCCAATCCCATTTTGGGTTAAATGCATTCACCATAGTTATAAAAGCGTATATGTCATAGTATATTCGTAAACATTTCAAAATTACTATAGATACTATCAAATAATTGAGCTAAACTCAATTAATATCATTGGATACATTTGTGCCTTTAATGTATGTTCTAGCTAAACATAAGCCTATATTTATTTTGCAAAGTAAATACCTAAGGATTTATTTAAAACGCTTGCGCATTTCCTAGATATGAACTAATACACATTGCCCACTTTTCTTCAAAACGTCGTATGTACCCATACGCTATCTGTGGTCTCATTAAGATGCCATAAACCTGAGCATTTCAATCTAATGGGTTGATATTAGAATAACTGCACGAACTAAAGTGTTCTAAGTATTCCTTATAAAATTTAATTATAGTTTATTATCCTGCACACTGTTTTAAATAAATCAAAATTAAAGCTCATTTTCACTAAAACAATATTGTTGGTGCTATTTGCATATTTATACTAATAGGGTTAGGTATAAGTTAGGTATATTTGAGAGGAAATTTACCAAAATTGGCGTTGAGTGAGATAGTAATTCATTTAAGGAAAACTACTCTCAGTACACCCGACCGAGATTCAAACACCAATCTCCCCACCATGGGCAATCCAGCTTATTATGAGAATGTCGCCTTATATTATGCGAGCGTCGAAGCATTTTTTTCATTAGCTATTTTTTTAAATTAGGTTTTTTTTAGTGTATGTACTTTCTAAATAAACACATGAAATTCATACATGACTTACAAAATAGCTGAACTTAGAACAGTACTCCTTCTACTAGACTTAAACAAGCCTTAGCACTTAGATGTTTACTGATTGGATAGGGGGTAAAATCCGTCCGTCAGCACCATCCGAAGTCGAACATGACCTCGTATACTTTTGTTTGACCTTTTTAACAACGAAGCGTTGTTAACTTTGATTTTATTAGCTGAGAATAAACATATTAAGATCCTCTTGCTAGTCATATCAATAATAACATTAAACTACTGTGCTGATGCTTCTATGGACATAAATATCACGAGAAGAGCTTGTACAATAGTTTATAATCTCTCAACAAAATTATATTTAACGATGCTGCGCTAATTGTTTTATGTTTATGATAAAAGTAATCTTAGTCTTGAATACATGAAAGACTTCTCTAAAAAGCATGGCATGTCTAAGAGGAGAAAAACCATAACAACAAAAAAATTCAGTTTTAGAAACGACGGCAGCGAATTTTATTACACGTGAAAATTTGATTTATGAAAGGGAGGTGAGGGGGTGGGTAGGATACGGGAATAAGGGTAACAAGGCTCTTTAGGGATGGGGTTGGGTTTAGGGAGGCTGTCTGTAGGAAAGGAAGAGCAAAAAGAGAAATTGAAATTTTTCTTGATCTAGTTTTATAACTGCACCAGTAAATGGAGCGCAAGGATAAGTAGAATGGCTCCTAAATAGTAAGCTCGACGAATGGAAAAAGAGGGATGAAACCTGTCATTTTGTCTGACTTTATTTTTGTAGTTTTAAATAAGAAGGTGAGGATTATATTTGTTTCTTTTAGTAAATATTAAGTTTTTTAAAGACCCAAAATGTTTTAACTAAATTCTTTATTGAATAAGGCTATCGTCTTCTCTAATATCTTCTAAGATGCTTTGAAATATGGAATTAACTAAGATTTTGAACACAAGAAAATTCTTCCCACAACCTAAATAGTATTCCAGTGTTGTATTTCTAGTATTCATCGTCTTCTTAGTTTAAGTGATTCTATCTCAAATAAAAACTGTGTTAAGTGAGGAAATATTGAAATATTACAGCTTTAATAATACTTAAACCATTTTGTAACCACAATCACATTTTTTTCAATCAATAGCTCTCACGTAATATATTTCTTTTTCTACTATTTTTTTCCCTACTATACTATGAATATTATAAATGGGCAAGGAAGGGCGTACAGCTATATAGTATTATTCTAAAATATATCTAAGGAGAACATAAAAAAGAAATGAAATTTAAATAATGTCGTAAAAAAAAGGAAACCTTCTTTCCTAGCTAAAAAAGTATATCTAAGTAAAGCAATAAAAAATGTGTAAAAATGTGTAGGAGACTTAGGCCCTATACTTCTATATGATAATTTTGAAGGAACGTGTAAATACATAATTTGCTTAACGTTTCAGATCAGTTAAAGTACAAAAGCTTAGCAATATTATTATTTTTTTACTTAAATATATTTTACAAATCAAATAATTAAATTCAAATCATTAAGAAATGTAATATTAAAAAATAATTATTTGACACTATTTTAATAGTTTACAATTTAATATCAAATATTTAAATAGAATAAAGTATAGTTCATTAGTTATGAATAAAAACAAATTAAGTCTACCGCTTTTTGCCACATCCATCCTATCTGTATATTCACACTAATGGAATGGGCGTGAGAAAGGTAGAGTTTAGAAGAAATGTATTTAAATTTGCATGTAAGTATATTAGAAGATATTTATGTAAAAACATCTTAATATATCCAGTCTAGATTCAAAATCTTGTTATTAATTTTCTGACGAATAATACCAGACGGAATTGATGCCCTAATATAAGTGATGACCGATGCGGGCGGTATTAGTGTCGAGACCTATTTTAAAATAACTCTTCTATGACGAAATGTAGTATTTAATCTATACATAATTTGCTATTAAGTGCCTAATTTTTAAATTGTTAGCTTTGTTGCGATTCAAGATTGATTATTATTTTAAACTGTTATATGTTCAACCAAACATGTTATTATTATTTATTATTATTTAGCACTGCGTTTTACTACCCGTTCGGGTTATACGCTTTAAGTACTAATACGCTAATGGATTAGGAATTGGGAAGGTTGAATTAGAGGAAGTGAACCCGCATTTGCGTGGAAGGAGAGTGGAAAAGCCATTTTGGAAAAACCACTCCCAGTTCACCCGACCGAGATTCGAACCTTGATCTCCCCGTCCTCAGTAGTCGAGCTCAACACGACTAGCGCGTTAGCCAACTACGCCACCGAGGCGGGTATCAAACATGTTAACACTTACCTGCATTATATAATTTACGAACTTAAATAATTTATTGACAACGTGATATTAAATTTTTGCTTTGATATGGTTGATATTTAAATTGTACGCATAAAGTTCACTTTTATGACTCGCATAACAAAAAGCAACTTCTTACTAGTACACCTTGAAAATATATTTCTTTTAACTTCCTCTTTTGGATGCGTTGGTAGAATAGCTACTTCGCAATAATTTACCGTGGCAGGCTTGGACTTAAGCCACATTTATTAAGCGGTGATTGATTTAAAAAAAAATCTTGTCAAGGTTGGCTAAATTACTCTTAATTATATTCTTAAACATTTTACACTAGGACAGAACTGCTTTTAGATTTATTATAAACAAAGTTATAGTTCACATTTAACAGTATCATATAGTAAAAATGTGAACTGTTATCAATTTTTAAAAAAATGATAAATTACATATAGGCCTACATAATTCCTAATTATTTTTTATTTGGAATTTTTTATTAATTATAATATTTATTTTATAATGCACAAACACACACACAATTATCGTTCTTTATTTGAACAAAATATACCCAAGGATGCCGTAGTTTGGTTACTTTTGAAATATGTTGTAGAAATTCAAGACATGACTGTATGAATAAATGACGGGGAACAAAACAAATTAATAAAATAAAACGTGAAAAGGTTGAAAAAAGTGATCAAAATTATATGAACTGCACATACAACATTTATATTTGGTTTCAAAGTCGTATCTAAGAAGTTTCCTTGAGATGTTTCCTCGTCTGGCAAACAATCTTTGGTCTCTTAAGGTGAGGATGTAGGAAACGCGAGAAAAGGTCACTGTTTCTGCAGTTTGTATAGCAAAACCTTTTTTGGCCACATTGAATAAACTATTGCTCCAGTAGAAATATAGAGTTTAATTTTCTTCTCATGTTGATATCAACAGTTGTTGAATATCGGTCATGATTGTAGTGGCATTAGATGAAAACAAATTTTAAATGAAGAAGAGGAAAAATTGTCATTAAATTCCAGGACACCCTTGACCGATATTCAAGAACTGTAGAGGTCATCATGTGAAGAAAATTAAACTCTATATTTGTACTGAAGAAATATTTAATTTATTTTTACCAAAAAAAAATGACTCGATATAAAAACTGCAAGAAACACGGCCCTTTTCTCGCGTTTATACAGTGCCACCTTAAGGTTTTTAATCAACCTCTTAGCAAACTCACGAACAGAAGAGCCAAGTTCAAGATTTTTGTTATTGTAAGAGGGAGTACTCAATGTCTGAAACGTTGCTATAAGAAACTCTACTGTTTTCTATTTTTATACTACCACAATCAAAAATGGACATTTTTTTATTGACTTGTTAAATTTCTTATCTATTGAGTTATTTGCCCTTTTCAATCATATCTTCCATATAAATAAGTGATCAATTATTTCTTAGTCTAACTAAGATGAAAATTTTTATTTTTTGGTTTGTTTATTTTTTGTGCACTGCATCTCACTACCCATCCGGGACATTCGCCTATTTACATTAGGTAGCAGCAGGGTAATGATGATAGGTAGAGTTCAAAGATATTGTACCCAAACTTTCGTAGGGAAAGAGTGAACAACCATAATTCAAAATAAAACTTTATAAAAAAAAAAGCTAGGATATGAGTCCCAAACTTCTCGTCACATGGACAATGAGGCAAGAAGATGTTCACTTCTTAGCCCGCCTGTTCACCAATGCGGGATATTCTAAGGGCTGGTCCTTAAAATATAGCTTGCCTCAAAATGTTATCCAATATTTACGTTTGGTAGGTATTTTAAGACACTGGTTCTTTATTTAGGCCTTTGATAATCTTACCTATGCCTACCTTCAAATGAACAATCACTGAAACCAATTCAGTGGTAGAATGGTTTAAAACATCACTCTCTCAATAGACTAGACTGCCAACTACAGACAAATCAGGGTTTGAATCCCGATTGGGTGAATTTAATGTGTGTTTTTTTCTAAATGGCTTAACACTCTCACTCTAAGCAAATGTGGGTACATTTCCTCTAAATTCTACCTTCCTCCTATCTAACTCATTAGCATAATTAAATGCAAGTAGTCTTGCAAGTTACCAAGATATGGGCAACTTTTACTCTATACCTCAGAGAGGGAAGTATTATGATTGTCAAAAAATCGAACTTTAGATTTTGATTGAAGTAGTTAATTCTAAAGTATTTATTTATTTAAAATTTGTATCTTGTAACTGTTTAACATTACAAACAAAATAGGAGTTCTCATTTTCTTATGAAAATTGCTTTGAGGATAATTTACGTAAGCAGAAATTTACAGTTTTGTTTTTATCTCCGCAACTATTTGGGATACGAAGTAACTTAAATGTAAAGTTGTAGTAGGTCTGCTACTAAATTATTTTTTGTATGAAATAAATTTTTACAATATATATATCTATCGTAAAAATATATACATATACATACATATATATAGTGGTCTTTGAAAAAATGTTAAATTGTATGTTATTCTCTTTGCTGGACACAGATGATCTTATTTTCTCGATGTTTCTGTAACAGTATGTATTATTTCATTTATGCTCATTAGTAAAGTGTTTATGCAACAATGTATATTATTTTGCTTCACAAATATTAAGAGTTTTTAGTAAATATTTCTATTTTAAGATAAAAGGGAGTTATTATTATTATTATTATTATTATTATTATTATTATTAGCACCGCGTCTTACTACCTGTTCGGGTTATACGCACTTTCGCTAATGTGTAATGCTAGGGTGATTGTGAGATGAAATGGAGGACCTACAGTTTAACGTGGAATCCAAACCACGGTGGAGGCCTGGCATTCCTCACATTCACAAGATGTCTTGTCAGAGGTGAAGGAAGGGTTTGGTAATCAGATAAATCTGTGCCGGGACCGAGGATTGAACACCGGCCGCCAGCACAGAAGTCCGACACCTTACCCCTAGACCACCAGATCACCCTAAAAGAGAGTTAAAGTCTGTGCTGTGCACCGCACCATTATTTTTATTGGGAACACAAACAATGGCTTAGGCTTTACTAAAAAGAAAGCTTATCCAAGGAATTGATATGTAAATATTAGGTTAAATATTTAAAAAAAAATTAATAAAAGAATAAACAATATTCGAATGGCTGAAGAGTTAACACGTGTATATGGCAACCAACTAAAAATGACAAGACTGAACTCAACATTTATCTGGTTTTATTATCTAGATATAAATCATCATTTCTTTAAGCCAATAAGTAGTACTTAATATACGTCAACAAAGTTAGAAGAAAACCATTCAACAAAATTATTATTTTTCTTTGTAGATGACTATATTTCATATTAAGCTGACCATTATATAAAAAAGAATAATATGTTGCATTTCTTGAGACCTTCGTGTAGTTGTCAAGTGTGCTAGTAGATATGTGTATGTGTGTGTATGAGAGGCGAGTTCTAGCCTCCCCGTGACGTGTGACACGTAGCTATGGCAGACACAGGGACGTAAAGAACGTAACTAACGACGAGAACGTGCATTGGGTTGAGAGAAAGGGGAAGGATTGGTCGAGTGGGATTATACGTCGTCCTTGGGGGTAAAAAGCGTAAATGTCCCGACGAGCAGGTGTGGCAGTGCATCAACGGTTCTGTGGACGATAGTTGGAGAAAGGGACCGTTTTAAAAGCTACGACAGGAGAAACGCACAAACGCACACATTTGGATTTACACTGCACAATTTTTCCAAGGTAAAAATTTAAGAAATTAATGGTACGAAATAATTACACAACATTTATCATATTGTGTGAGCTATTATTGATTAGAAGAAAAGTTAAAAAAAATTTTTTTCAGTAAACTACGCTTAAGTAAGCTTTCCTCATAAAATAAAACACATAATTTTGTTAATAACAATAAACACTCTTTATATAGCCTACAGATTTTTAAAACAAATTGTTCAAATATTTTTAACAAAGTTCAAATTAAAAAAAAAACAATGTGCAAGCTATCCAAAAGTTATGTTTAATTTGTAAAAATAAAAACGTATTATTATTTAACTTAAAAAACTATTCCCAAATAACCATTTTAAACTCAATCTTTAAGGCCAATTTTAAAAAATTTCCATTTTTTAAATAATATATTATAAGTAAACTACCCTTGGATTAATTTATTTTAGAAAAAGAAACCTTCATTATTACTGATATGTGAAGTAGTTCTCCGACACCAATTTTGAACAAAATTCAAATTTGACAAAATTATCTCATCAGTTAACAACCATAAACGAATTATTTTCTAGAAAAATAAAATATCTAATTACTTAAAATATAAACAACTTAACAGGTACTCACTTTGAAACTAATTATCAGAACCATTTTTTAAACTGTTTAGATTAAATAAAAAACCGTCATTAGGAAACTATCCTTAAACGAATTTTCCACCCAAAAAACAAGTATAAGTTACAATTTTATTTGTCTTGTCAAACACTCAACAATATTTTAAACAAAATCTTTAAGGGCATTTTCAAAATATTTCAAATTTTCAAAGATTACTTGAATCATTAAACAATCCTTTAACAAATTTTTACCCAAAGACAAAGTATTCAGTGTGATTTGGGAAATAAACATTCTCCTAGGCCTATTATTTTAAAATGTACTACACTTGAATAAATAATTCATGTTGCGTTTAAAAAACTATTTTTTTTAGATTTAGGCTACAACATATAATGTTAGTATATAAGCCTGTTATAATACTTTGTGGATCTTTAGGTTTATTTGTGTGTTCTTTTGAGTCTTAGGGCCAAATTATGTCTTACTTGGCTGTACTCTCAAATATAGCTATCTAAATTTATATATATATATATATATATATATATATATATGGCTGTACTCTCAAATATAGCTATATAAATTTATATATATACTTATATATATTTGATTATAAGGAAGGCCACACGGTTAATGTAAAATATCATGTTTTCGCTTGCTCCTCAATTTAATGTGTTTCCCAAGTTGGTAAAAATGTCTTACACGATTCTTCCGCACAGGCTGTGAGCTATATATGTATGTATGTATGTACTGTGCGTACTAGGGTAGAGGCAAGTGAGTCGCGTCGAAATGTAAGCCCTTATAGTTGCCGAACAAACCATCCATAACCATGTGAGGTTACCATGCGGGCTGAAGTGGGCAGAAGAGCGGTGTGAGGGAGAGTTTCATGAAGCAAACATGGTCACCATCTTATAACTCACAACGTTTCATTAGAGATAGCATCCTCTTTTTATCTCCCTCTCCCTACACCTGATATGCCCTCATAAAAGAAGTTTTCAACTGGCTGTTTCGTAGCTTAATGTTCAGCTTAAAAGAATCTTATATAAGTTGAAATGAGACATTTAAAAAAATGTACACAGTCAAGGGTTCAAACTCCTGACCTTGGGATAAACGCGTAGACTAGGTGTGAACTAAGAATTAATCGAAGGTTTTCTTTAATCGCTAGGCAGGCACATTTCGTTGGTGAAAAAATAAATAAAAAGGAGATCCTATATGATACGTTTATAAGAAAGCTAGGAGCCCCAAATGACATAGAAAAACTCTAGTAGGTCTATTGTATCAAGTCCAACGAAAATGGTCTCTGTTCATAACAAAGTTCCAAAAATAAGTTATAGGCCTGTATTAAAAACTTTAAATTAATAATGTGCATGCACTGTTTAGGTTAATCTATAAATTAAATCCTGATGACGTTTTTTCATGAGTTCAAAGTCAAGCATTTTCAAGTAAAAATAATATATTTTTTTCTTTCAACTCTATAATTTTGAAGTTCCTGGTGAACGTCAAGTAAGAGATCTCTAAATAAATGGCCGACACTTTATACCAGGTGGTAGCTTGTTTGCCTACTGAGCTATGGATGGGCCTCAGGTTCTATTCTAGTAATGACTGAACAAATTATCATTGGTAAAATGTGGGCTTATCCTTTAATAGGTGTGAGTTAATGGCGGGGGATTAGATGTTGTATCTTCTAGATTTAATAATTTATTGAAATATTCAATTTTAAGTAAAGTTAATAATTATGTCAATCTAGTATAAATAAACATGGATATATATATAAGAAAATGTGAGAACCATAAAGGCATCAATATATAAGTTCATGAAAAAGATTGGTAGTACAATTACAAGTCAATGCCATTTAGATAAACATATAATCACAAACATGTTATTATTATATTATTATTATTATTATTATTATTATTATTATTATTATTATTATCGGGTTTAAAGGCCCATCGACACATTGAGGTCATTAGGGCCTCACAAAAATGTTAAACTCTAACCAACATTTAAAAGCTATAAACATGTTAAATTTTTTTAAATTGTGACTTTTAGTTCATTGCTTTTGAACCAATAATGTAAAAATATAATTTTATCATGAACTGTTAATTGTTCTACGTTGAATAGGAATAAAACAAAAAATATTCACAATTAAAGAATTTTAACAAAATGAAAGAGTTGTTATAAAATTGAATTATTCCTTAGCTCTTAATCCCTTGTTCCTTGAAAGCTGCATTCCTTGCAACGTGTTTAGTTTTTCTACACGTTGCAAGGAATGCAGCTTTCAAGGAACAAGGGATTACAAGCTAAGGAATAATTCCATTTTACAACAACTCTTTCATTTTGTTAAAATTCTTTAATCATGATAATTTTTTGTTTTATTCCCATTCAACGTGGAACAATTAACAGTTCATGATAAAACTATATTTTTACATAATTGGCTAAAAAGCAATTAACTAAAAGTCACACTTTTAATAATTTTTAACATGCTTATAACTTTTAGATGTTGGTTAGAGTTTAAAATTTCTGTGATTATATGTTTATCTAAATGACATTGACTTGTAATTGTAATACCAATATTTTTCATGAACTTATATATTGATGCCTTTATGGTTCTCACATTGTCTTATCTCCATGTTTAATTATACTAGATTGACATAGTTTTTAACTTTACTTAAAATTGAATTCTTCTATTAATTTTATAATTAGTTCCTTTTTAACTTTTAATATGTTTTTCAAAAATTCTAGATTTAAATTTAATTATTAGTCGTATCCAGATATACTTATTCGGCTCAGGAATTAAACTTTAAATACTTTATAACTAAGTTAAAAAAAATTATTTTTAAATGTGAAAGAAGTCAACCCTAATATACTTACACATTTGATATTTATTTATTTAAGCTATTTTTAATAAAATTTATTTAATTTTTATATAGATGTATATTGGTACATTTCGATGGAAAAGCAAGTTCCATTGAAATTAAAAAGAAATAGCCCGACGAAAGCAAGAAGGTAAAGATCTAAAGATGCCCTTGAAGCAAATTTGAAAAGGGTTCAAGTAGTCAACATTTTATCCCCTGTCCTATGGAGGAGGTTGGAAGTGTTGGCTACTCGATGATGGTTGCCGAGATTGTGTGGCTCTGCGTGTTGTGTACGCAAGCGCAATCAGTCCATCGCGACATGACACCCTGCCCCCGACACTTGGGAAAGACATCCCACCCTTCACTTTCTCGGGAAGGGAGTGTAAAAATATTAAGGGTGGAAACGTCCCTTCTTTATATGGACATAAATTGTCTGTTATCAAACGAATCATATTTTGTTGTCAAATGAATATTACACTTTGTTGAGTTACAATTTTATCGGTTGTGTTGTATGTTTAAGAGAACTTCGTTAGTAAACTTAACGACACTTGTTAAAAAAAGATTCCCACTAGATGTGCTGTATGCTATTCATGATCTAAGAACTAAAATACAATTATTGAATTCTTACGAAAATAACTATGCTATAAAATTAATGTGTAGTTATTAAACTTCGCATAAAATAATTTAAATAGAACTGCATATTTAAACCAATTTTTATGTAAAAAATGAGATAACTATTTAATGTTTTATCGATTATACATTAAATATTATTAATAAAGATTGTGCATTTATGTGAAAATTGAAATACAAATAATCAATACGTGTATATAAACACAAGCTGGAAATTGAAGTTAATATAAATCTTACCGTAGTTAGGTGAACTTATGAGTGAAGAATGACACTGAGCATGGGTTGAAACCTGGGTAGCTCAGGGCCAGAGCACTGGCGCTAACGTTAATTCAAGGGTACCGATAACAATTACCGTATCCACGTGTCATTTTTCAACTAATTCATTGAACCATAATTAGGTCCTAACTTATTTTAAACACCTATTTTATTAGTCAAAACCACTATTTTAATGTTTAGGTAAGTAATATTAGAAGTCTATTCTTTAAATAACTTATGTTCTAAATATTGTAGCCCGAGTCCTCGAAAAACTACCAATAGCTTTAGATGAGTTGTTTAAGACACTATACTCGCATTGTAATTGTTCGCCGTTAATGGGAAATTCAAGGCTCGATGTCAGGGAGGTGGTTTTTTCCAAATGTGGTTTTTCCATTCTTCCCTCCAAGCCATTTAGGGTACATTTCCTCTACGCATACCCTAATTATCTTTAACTCTTGTAATAATTAAAAATATCTACAAAATAACATCTAGAAACGTAAGTTGTTAAAATAACTCTTTCTTGGCACCACGTCTTACTACCCATTCGGGTTATACGCTTATGTGCTAATCACGCTAATCGATTAGGGAGGAGGTAGGTTTATTTTAGAGGAAGTGGATAGAGTGGGAAACCGTTTAGGTAAAACCAACCTCGGTACACCATACCGGGATCAAACCACAATCTCCCCATCATCGGCAATCT
Source organism: Timema cristinae (assembly GCA_039000515.1). Lineage (NCBI taxonomy): Eukaryota > Metazoa > Arthropoda > Insecta > Phasmatodea > Timematidae > Timema > Timema cristinae. The sequence goes on along the minus strand of JBCFYV010000935.1, from coordinate 43,348,417 downwards.
AGTTTATTGTGAGAGTAATGCCTTAGACCATGTGGCCACCAAAGTTGGTTTTTAAATAAATTGTATCTGTTCCTACCCATACCTGCACTAACTTTTAGTAACATCTTGCTGGTATTGTGTCCTGTACAAAATCCTGAGGTTTCAATAAAAAATATTGTCTTGGACCCAAAATATACTATTTTACCCTCTTACTCTCCGACACACTCTTACCGTAAAACATAAAATAGGATGGGGCTAAGCCCCACTGTAATTTTTTTTTCTTTCGTTGCACTGCTGAAAATTACAACTTTTTTCCTTCTTTCTAGTGTTTCTTAAAACTTATGAATAAGCACGTTTCAACTATAAAACACACAAAAAAAAACACTTCTTCCAAGGACAATATATTTTCTCAGCTTAAGTTTTAAAATAGATTTTTCTTATTCCCCCCTCTCTCTTAAATGTATCCAGAAAAATGAATTGTTTGGAAAATAAAAACTTTTAATTTTAGAAGTGCCTACCATAAAAATCTTATCTGTCAGATTTATCGTTAAAATTAAAAGTTTTGTTGAATAACGGTAGAATATATTAATATAATTTTTTATATTTTAATATTATGGAATTAAAAAACAAGACAATCTCAAAGAGTTTTGGAGGAACATATATAAAATAGGTATATTTTGGGAGAGGGAATATTATTGGCTTCAGAATTATAGCCCAAACGATGATACATTATTTAAAAAAATCAATATGTTGCCTTAAATTATGTGTGAGCCATGTATGATAGAAATTTTATGGTTAATGGTGAAAGTAATAAGGAGATAACCTACTGTAACCTTAGTGACAGCGTTTAGAATAATATAACCCTGTCATGTTTTTAGACTTATCAAGTCAGCAACTCAAAATGTTTAGTTAGTTACAAATAAATACACCAGCAACCAAAGTAAAAATAAAACTAACTCTCAAAAAGATTATAGATTTGTTTTTAATTACTAAAGCCGTTTGACCATTCTTCTGGAGAGATTTTGAAACATAGGTAGGGGAAACTAACCATAGTCTACTTAGGTAAAATAATACACTGGCCTTTTATTACAATAATTGATGTTAATCTTTTTTTTACCGAATGAAGGATACTAATTACCCCTTATTTATAATTATTAATACTTTATAAATGGACAAAGCACACATAAGATTATTTTAGACGTTAGTAAAGAAAAAGTGAAAATTTGCTTAGTTAAATATATATATATATATATATATATATATATATATATATATATATATATATATATATATATACTGTGTTCTCTTCATTGCCAACTTTGATTAGTGTTATAAAGTGCATTAATCTGTGCTTTTAACATAAAATTACCTATCATTAATTTATTTTATATTATTCAATTATTTCAAAGGCTACGAAACAGGGTAAAATTGCATAGTAATGTCAGGAGTAATATGATACAGTGTGTCTTTTTTAATTATATGATTTCCGAATTATTTTAATAATTATTATTCTAGTGAAAATAGGCCCACGACTAGTACTAATAACAACTCTGATCTGCTTCAGTGGCCACATGGTCTAAGGCGTTATTATTGTAATAGAATAGACTGTCAATGACAGAAAGATCGGGGTTCAAATCTCGGTCAGATTTATTAAGGGTAATTTATCAAAAATGGTTTTACCAATCGGCTTCCGTGCAAATGCGGGTGCACTTAATCTAAATCCAACCTTACTAATGCATAACTTATTAGCCTGAACAGGTTGTTGGACGTGGTGCTAAAAAAACAACTATGCTTATGAAGAAACAAACCTTCTTAGAAATTCCCATAAAACTAAGTATATTTAAACTCCTCTAGAAACAAACCCCACCCAACTCTTCAATAGATTCCGTTGAACCAAGCTCTCCAATTCCTTCAGACATACCAAACTTATAAAAACTAAAACAGACTCATGGATTGATTGGTTTCCTTAACAGCAGCCAAAACATACAACTCGAGGAATTAAATCATCTGAAGACATTAGCATCGATGATCGAGAGAAGCTTGTGTAATAATTAAGTTTGAAAGCTAAGAAATCTATAATTAAGACCCTTAGACCAATGATTATAATAATTAATCTGTCCTCTTTTAATTACATGACATATTTTACCATCTAGGAGAATCCTAGATAATATTTTCAATTTGTAAAATGTCGGCTCATAATAAGTGTGCTGACCTTGTAAGAGGGCAAAACATGTGTGATATTTTCAAGCCATGATAATGATATGTAGTACTGCATAAATCATTATAGAAGGTTCTTTGTTATTGAGTTCAATGGTTTTTTTGTGTGTTAGATTTAATATAAGTCATTTTACACATCCCCACCGTAAGAATATAAATTATATGATGCACTCTTTTTATAATTATATTTTTCACCAAATAAATACATTTATTCTTTATGTCTTTTAGCATTTATTTAAATTATTTTATATTACAGTTTAAAAAAAGTTAAAAATATTAAATTGATTTTTTTAGAAGATAGGCTATTTGTAAACTTAAAAATTCGTATGTCATTTTAGGATTGTTTACCCTACTTATTAATGTGAATATAAAGAAAGTTAACATTACTTTAATAATTAATTCACATTTTTTACGGGAAAAATTTATTCATGCTATTATTTTCTTCTTGGCTGAAAATTCATAAAATAAATAATTTCAATTCATTATATATAGTTGGGTCACCAAATACGGCAAAAGTAATGTACATTGCCTACGTCCTAAATCTAAGTGTTAAGTCAAAAGTCTCGGAAAGCCTGATTTGACCCGGAGTCAACCCACAAAGCACCGCTTACTAGAACCATTATTAATATACTTGTGTAACTTTTGTAATTGTAACACTCTTTCACTAAGGTGGTGGTAAACTTGAAACAAAAGAATTCAAAAGGGAGCTGGTATTACAAGACCTTTTTTTTTTTACCGCAACTTAATACTCGTTTGGACCACACGCATGTGTGGTAGGAATGAGCATAGTGTAATTTAGAAGAAATGTATTTGCATACACGTAGAGGAAAATGTGGTAAGCCATTAAGTAAAAAAGAGCCACCCCTTGTAGACTCGGCTGGTATACCCCATCACCGTCAAACCAGACTAAATGAGCTTGACATTTGGACCACTAGCCCGCCGGCGCGAGCTATTACAGTGTTAATTACTGTTACAACTCTAATAATGAGATTTTTTTATGTGATTATTTATCATAGGATAAATGACTAACCGAACATGTTTAATATCTTAGTTGACCTTTTGTATTTAACAATCACGAACTTGATTAAGATACATTTTGAACGCACCCTCCCCCCACTCTAATTCCATAACTTGTTCTCCACAATCTTAATTAATAAAAAAGAAATAAATCTTTTGTTTTCTTGAACACACGTTTCGTATCCTTTTAACAATTTTTTATTATTATTTTCAAAACAAAAGAAACAGTGTTTTTACGATTTTCATATCTTATTCATTTAATGTGCAATGAAATAAGCTTTTGTTTCCTACCTCCTTCCGATTATAAATAAAAACAAAACAAAAGCATTGTTTTTTCTAATGACGCTTAGTTAAATTTTTAACTGGTTTATTTGGCCTAACAATATTTTTTTAAATAAAACATGTTGATAGTGTAATTATTATAGGTGTTTTAGTCATAAACACTATGACAATAAAATTATACATTTTAAATCATCTATTTTAATATGAAATCATTTACTAAACGGTTAAAAAAGCAAGTTTTTAAGATTATTTTATACAATTACCGTAATAATTTTGTACAAGGATCTACGTGTGTATTATTATATATATTTTTATTGTTTTTACGGTCAACATTGATATAATTTTACTATAGTATTAGTATTATTTTATAAACATTGACACAATTTATCAAACGTGACGATCATAGATTACAGGCGTATGAATTTATTAAAGTAGTTTTTGTCACTTTTGTAACAGTCACAAAGGGTCCTTTATTAGTGATTCTGGTTGTATCACAGCTCAAACCAGGCGTTGCTCCTTAGCCCTGTTTCCTGTAGTCCCCATTAGGAAACAGTGATATTTGTACCGGTGTAAACATGTTATCATATTAAGGTGGGAGTGCAGGGAACGCAAGAAAATATCACTGTCTTTACAGTTTTTATGGAAAAACCTTTTTGGCCAAAACAAATCAATACAAAAAGAGAGTTTAATTTTTTTTCACATAGTGAGTACAACAGTTTTTGATGTTATCAGCATAGTGGCATTAGATGACAATACATATAATATAGTATGATGAAAGACATTTCCCATTTTTTTGTTGTTATAAAGGCTATACGTTAGTTGTTATTTTTCATCCTTTATTTTTCCGTGTGTCCTCTTGCTTTATATGGCAGTAAAATCCATTCCTTACCCAACTCCACACCCTGGTCTTCATATCCTGCAAAGGATCTCAACACATCTTAAAGGTATAGATATAGTCTACTTCTTAATTTGAAGAGAAGGGGAAAAGAGTTTTCGTCTATCTTGTTTTTTTCCCCCTCGACCCATCCCTAGTAAGGCTTATGAATTTAATTAAGACGAAAGTCGTAAAGAAACTTTGGCTATTCGTTACACTCCCACTATATAGCCTGCCCACCTACACAAGGAAAGTTTGCCAACATTCCTGGCGGTGTTTTCAAATCGTAAAAAATATTATTAAAATCGTGTTAAATTATTCATTAATATTAAGTAATAAGGAAATCTTAGTGATCATGCAGTCAGGAAGTTCAACTAAGCTTACAGGTTTATAATGCCCGCGTTAGTTCCAAGAATGTGACTGGTTTAATTTAATATTATAATATTATCTTATTATTAGCACCGCGTCTAACTACCCATTCGGGTTATACGCAATTACGCTAATGTGTAATGGTAGGGTGATTGTGAGATGAAATGAAGGACCTACGTTTAACGTGGAATCCGAACCACGGTGGAGGCCTGGCACTCCCCTTAGTATTATCTTCATTGATAGGCACGTGGACTAAATGTCAAGCTCGTCCCACCTGTTCAAAGCAATTTCGAGTCTATTTACTCTAAATTATATTTTCATCATATCCACCCCATGATTGCAATTAAAAGAAATGCACACAGGCCGTATGGGCAGTATTATGCTGTCGAAAAAACAGCTATTTATGCTTTGAATTTTAATTTAATTATAAATGCAATTTCTTAGCAAGTGAATATCGGATCTAAATCCTTTAATATGCATGCGTAAGCTCTGAAGAATAATTACCTTAATTGACAAGGGGAAAGTGGTCTTGAGCAAGGAAATAATTAGGATAGTGGTGGGGTCAAATATCTCGTTATAAATTCTTGAACAAAATCGTTAATCTTCAATTTAAAATATTATTTATTGATCATACCATATAATTAATAATGCCATTTTACGGTAATTATGACCTTTTAATTACATTTTAAAACTCAGGCCTACTTAAAAACAGTTTGGTATTCATTCGGATTACAGATATGTTTCATCCCTTTGGCAAGTGATATAAAATAATTTTAGGAGTATAGGATTTTTTTCAATTTGTTTTAATTGATTTTAATTTTAAGTACTTGCGTTTTAATGATTTAAATTCACAAAAAGAATGAAAATTAAGTGGAATTTAATGTTTGTAGGCCTATTCAACCAAGTTTATAGTTTCTGGATCTAAGTTTCATCCTTATTTATATTTATCTCACGTTTGAGATTATACTGGTATATATTTGAGCAAGTGATGAGGTAGCAAACTTTAAAAATGAATTTTTACATCCTTTCCGGCAAACAAAGGAGAGGGAAAAAAGTAATAAATAAATAAAAACAACGTAAAAAAAAAGGAATCATGGAAACTACCAGAGCAAGGAATGTTACTGATGCAGCAAGTATTTTCTTCTCTTCTTATTTCAACCCCTACCCCATCATGGCAGCCCTCTAACACACAAAAACTTTGGAGAAAAGATATAAAACTTGGTGATGTAGGAGACGTAGCATGGGATGTAGAGTGTGCAAGAGAAGGGGGGTGTTGGAAGATATACGAGGGCGGAGAAATGGCTTGGAAAGGAAAAGATCTGAGCACGAAGAAAGTTTTACCCCCTCCCCCTTTTCGCTCCGGGATCTCTCTACGGCCAGGGAGACGTGAGCCAATTTCTGCTGACTCCAGGGCTCCGGGCTACTGGAGAGACGCGACAAGAAATAAGTGAGACTTTCTGGAGAGAAAGCTACTTATCTCCTTTAGTTTTCTACATTTCTCAGTCCGTCCACATCACTCTGTATTTTTATATTATGTTAATTTAGTTATTGTGTGAAACACATATTTTTTAATTCAAGGCAAGGATTGTTTTGGGGAATGGCTTCCGCCTTGACTTGGAGAGGACAGTGGTGTGATGTGGGATGTCGTCAGGGTAGATCAGATCTTGATTGAACTGTACCCGTGACATTTTCTATCCCACCCTGTTCCTATTTGACCAGCCATACATCGGCTTCACATGGAAATGTATGTGCAATGATAGCTCATCAATGAGTGTACTAGCGAATGACGAGAGAAATTCACAGATACAGTATTAACTAACTCTACTTATCGTGGCAAAACTCCACGCCACGCCACTGGGAGTCAGCTTAAGAAATACACTGTGAAACCAGTCAGGATTCGAACCTCACCATACTCGTAACCATACATCCAGTCTATTGAAGGCCTGATGACCTAGACCAAACTACCACTGGCTTGAGTACTTTTTTAAATTACTTAATAACAAAATTGGCTTTATTATTATTTATTATTATTATTATTATTATTATTGTAGGTGTACAACACAGGTTAGTTTACCGCTGCAAAATATTTAAAGCTAGTCTTTAGTGAATTTTAAATAATTTGTACCTCTTTTTTTCTTTTTACGATGAAAATAAATCTGCTCAAACCACGATTCAAAATAAGTTCCCGAGTTGTTGGTCAGTCTTTACGATCTCATTAACACCCAAGGCTATCACTAACACAAAGTAACACAAATACCCACAATGTAGACTGCGTGGTATAATGGCGTTGTACATTACTTGTTTGCCGTTGACGGAGAAGTTGTGTTCGAATCTCGGGCGGGTGCAATAGGCACGATTTATCACTCTAGTTTTCCGTCCCATGATAATGAAGGTGCATTTTCTCTCGCTTATCCCTTTCAATACATCGCTTTTTAAAATAAGTTTTTAATAAATTTGGCATTGAAAGTGCTTTTTTTAATAAACTTTACAAACCATTAAATAATCACAATAGACCTAAATATATATTATAAATTAATTGTTGAGGGCGCATATGGTCTTGTAAAGCTAGAAAGAATCGCAATAACTCCGTCAGACAACGTTGTATCCTAGTAGTGAGAAATTGAACTAAACTGAATTTCTTGAGACAGTTGAGTATCGCAATGAAATTGATGGCATTTCCGTTGTAAAGGGAAGTACTACCACGAACAGAAAGGACTGTCTGGAAGACGCGAGCGGGGCCCCTTATAAGCCTTCCATTAAATTTATCACTGTTATTGGGTAATAAATGCGTGATGTAATTCACCAAATGGTTTCAACATATATAAAATCAATTCATGTGTGAATGGTTCGTGAGGTTTATTTCTAATTTTTTTTCATCCTCTTTCAAATTGTTTTTGTTTTTGTTAGGAGAGTAAAAAACATAATGAACGCTAATTCTATAGCGTTTAGGTGTGATGCACAACCCTTTTATTTTATGTTCAAACCTGTGGGTCATTTGAAAAGTAATATTTTTTTTTATTTTAGCTCCATATCTTACTACCCGTTTGGATTGTACGCATATGAACTAGTTACCCTAATGTATTTGGAATTAGTAAGGTTGGATTTAGATTAAGTGTACATGCATTTGCGTTGAGGCAGAGTGGAAAACCGTTTAGGAAAAACCCTCACTATAACTGACCAAGATTCGAACACCAATCTCTCCCTCATGGGTAGTCTAGTCTATTGTAGGAACAATGCCTTAGACCTTATGGCCATCGAAGTGGGCTAGGTAATTTTTTTAGAATTGCATCTTACTCGGTAATATTTAATTTGGTGGCATATTATTATCATACGTATTACACCATATTTATAGTCGTATAACCCGCCTAGTTGTAGTAGTTATCAAACTCGCTAGTTTAGTGTTGAGCTAGACTGCCAAAAAGGAAGATTGAGGTTTGAATATCGGTTGGGTGAACTGGGGTGGGTATCCTAAATAGCTTTACACTCTACCTCCACTTAAATGTGCGTTCACTTCCTCTAAATTAAATCACCTCAATTCCTAATCCACTAGCGTGATTAGTACTCAAGCATATAGCCCAAACGGGTAGTAAGACGCAGTGCTAAATAAAATAAACAAAAAAAATATAGTCTTACAAACTCTCATGGGATATTGTCAACTAGACTATTGTTTTCAGGTGTTTTAGAATTCACATCCAAATAAGTCTTAGCTATTAGGCGTAGGAAATTCTATAAGATCATAATGGTTTTACGGTGTTAAGATATAATATCTAAATATTACTTTTTTTTTTGTCAAATTTCAATTTTGTTTAATTTTAATAGTAGTATTTTTGAGGTTCTTCAGTTGATTCTTTAAAAAAATCATGTTTTATCAGACATCTATAAATATATTTTTGAAATATTTTATATAATATTTTTATGCAGTCTTAAACAGGCTTATCTTGTATGGATACAATGTTGAGTCGTATAGATAACATGTTGAGCTATGAGCCTATAAATACATAACTTGTGTAAAATAATAGGTTATAGTGTCCTCGGTTTGAATATTTTTTATTTTTAGCATGGCTTCTTTCTACCCGTGTGGTTGTGCGACAATGTACTAATAACGTTAATGGTTTTAAGGATGAGGAGGTTATATTTTAAAGATGTGTACCCAACCTCATGTAGAGGGAGAGTTTAAAAGAATTTAAAAAAAATCCAACCTCAGTACACCCGAAAGAGATTCCAAGCTCAATCTCCTCGTCATCGTCAGTCTAGTGTTGTACTAGAGAGACGTCTTAGGCCATGTCAACATCGAAGCGGATTAATAAATTTTAGCATCGTGTATTCTTTATGTTCAAGTTATACGCCTAAATACTAATCAAACTATCTTTATTTAAATTAATGGTGATAACGTATATACCGGACTTATTAATATATTGTAGCATTTTTTGAGTGCCATAAAAACATCGGGCAGCAGTCTACATGCCCCCGTGAATAATCTGAAAGTGTGTACCCGTACCATGAAGCGTGCTGTATCTTCAAATTGAAGTGGACGCCGGGCGTCCATAAACTGGCATTGGCAGTGCTGGAGAAGGGATGCTCTGATAAAACCCGCACACCGTACCAGACCCTTCACACTGTGAGCCTAGCAACGTGGTTCTCGTCTTTCAGATAAAATGGAGGGTTTTTAACGTCCAGATACTATTAGAAACTAGGTGGGGTAAGGGGAGGAGGGGCCTTGGAACGGAGTTATACCAAGACCCATATTGGGGGTTACGTGGTCTAAGAAGTCAGTCTAGTGATAAAGTATTAACCGAGATGTCAGGGTCAATATTTTGGTCATATGCGTTGAGTTTTGTTTTTATATAGTATGATTAATCATTTTGATTTTACCATTCCGTCTTTGCGCTAATGTGAGTGTGTAATTTAATCATTGTCGTTTTGTGCACCCGTTCAGTCTGTTCACATATTTACTCTAGTAGGGTCTGGATGGTGAAGGTCAAATTGATAGTAAATGTATTCGCTACATAAATTGATTAGAGGGAAACTGTTTAGAAATAAAACATTTTAATACATCTGGCTTATGTAATTTTTTCGACGTGACTTGATATCTCTTTAGGTTTTATAAATACATAAATAACGCATATGATTTATGGGTAGTTAAAGGAGGAATTTTAGAGGAAAGGTAACAGCATTTTTGTGCAATGAGGGGGAACCATTCAGGAAAAAACACCCTCAGTACATCATACCGGCATTTGAACCCTAATCTCCCCAACAACGGTAAAACAGACTGTATGAAACTGATATTTACTTTCTCACTATCTTACAGGTAGAGAACGAATTGTGATCGTCCAAAATATCAAACTCGAGATTTTGATGAATCTCGAAGTTTCATGACCCATCGAATCAGAAAAAGTTGTTTTTGAATTTCCGTCTGTATTTCTGTACCTCTCACTAGAGCCTAAACTATTTTACCGATCGGGCTAAAACTTGGTATTTAGGGTTTAATAGTATTGTCCCGAGGGATTTTTGGAATTGAATAGGGCCTACCTAAATAATATCTAAAGGCAAAAAGAGAAAAAGTCAATTTTCTAAATCGGCTCTAACGATTTTGATTAAATTTCATTTCAAATCATTTTTAAATATTCCAAACAAAATGGCTACTCTCAATATTTCTGCAAAATGACTTTAAGGGCTCCGGTCTGATGCGTAAATTATATATTTTTTTATCATATGTCCGAAACTACTTGAGATATGAAATTACTTATCGTTGCAAATATGTATATCTATTTATAATGCAAATATTTTATTCAAAACATATTTTTATAAAACCAATAACTTTTAAGCTATACGCAAATATATATTTTTTAACTTTTCGAACACAAAAGGTAAAAAGTATTGCGACCGCAAAAGAAAATCTAACCTGAAATGTTGATGGATGTAAACGTTTCAAGACCCCCCAAACCCTAAAAAGTGGTCTTTGCAATGACGTTTGTCTGTATTTTTGTTTAAACTTAAAATTAATAGTAGTTTAAAAAAGGGCGAAAAGAGAAAAAATCAATTTTCTAATAATCAACTCTAACGATTTTGATTTAAATTCGTATCTAGGTGTTGATTAAGATTATAAATAAACTGGCTATTTTCGTTTTACCATGAAAATGAATTTTAGTGTACTTTACCGAAGCAGAATATTCTGTATCTCCGCAACTATTTGAGATACTAAATAACTTATCATTGCCAAATTGTATTACTATTAAAAATAAAAAAACTTGTATTTGAAATATATTTTTATAAATCCAATCATTTTTTGAGATATTGGCAAATGTATTAATACAATTTTGTAAGCTTTAGTTGTAAAAAGATACTACTTAAAGTTTAACGCAATAATAACTCCAACACAATAGAGTAAGAAATGAGCAAGTTTCTCAAAAAATGTATGTTCTCTTTCTTTCAACCTCTTAGAATAAATGTTTGTACAACAATGCTCTCTCTATCTCTATCATTTTAGATTTAATAGTCAATATTTACCTATATTATTGGCCAAAATTTATAAAGATATGCAACCCCTTATAAAATGCCGAAAATTTTAAACCGGAAGTCGGCATTTTAATACGAAGTTTTGACCCTTGGGAACCCAATATCAATATTTTTACTTTCAATCTACCTCACAGGTAGAGCTAGTATTGTGATCGTCAAAAAAATTGAACTCGAGATTTTGATGAATGTCGACGTCTCATGACCCCACGAACACTAAAAATGTAGTTTTTGCAAAGCCGTCTGTCTGTGTGTCTGTCTAACCCTAAAATTAGTAGCAGTTTACTAAAGGGCGAAAATAGAAAATTTTCATTATCTCAAAATCGCTTAACAATTTATCTTTCTCATTTTATAATAAATAGTTAATAATTACCTATTTTATTGGTCAAAATTTATAAAAGAGAATTCAATAAAAATGCGATAACCATAATATGTGCATCCCCTAGTAAAATGACGAAAATTTTAACCGGAAGTCAAATTTTAATACGAAGTGTTGAATCTTGAGGACACAATATCGATATTTTTTATTAGTCTAAATATACAAATGAAGATGTTAATTCTTTAAAAATAAATTTATTAAATTTAAAACCACGAATCAAAAAATGTTTTTCGTATGTATAGAGCCATTATTTTTCTTGGGTTCGCTAGTGTGTATTATGAATTTTGAGTAAATTTATACATTATTTTAAACAATAGAGCGAGAAAGTCCGTGCGGTGTTCCGTACCATTTATTTTTCCGTGGCGTTCCGTAGTAAATAATAGTTACTAAGACTTACATGGTGTAGGACGGCTTTGAATATATCTTCCTGACCACATCTTTAAAAACCCATTGGGGGTATGTGGTCAGTATCATATAGTTTGTTTTTACGTTGACGGAGAGGTCGGGGTTCAAATGACGGCCAGTTGTACTAAGGGTACTTTTATTCCTGAGTGGTTTTCCACTCTCCCACCATGCAAATGTTGGTACATTTACTCATTATTACTACATGCGTGTAATTAAATGTGGATCGCCAGGATGATTAGTAGGACTCTGCGAATTTTTTAAATTTTACCAACACAGTTTTTACAATATTATTTTATTATTGATTTAAGTTTGTGCATTTTATTTAATTCAGAAAGATAAAAGACACAAAGTTCAACTATACTTTTAGGAAGAAATAAAATGAATCGGGTCCGTTGAGCGCATAGCAATGGTATGTTTTGTAGTACTACCAGGGTAGCGCTTTATAAACTTTACCTGGAATATATTTTCACACAATCTGTCCCATTTTTGCCAAATATATATACAGTAGGAATACATTTACGTAAATATTTGAGCAATGAGCGTTTACTGACAGATGATAATATTTTCCAGGTTCATTTTAAACCAACTCTGCCTACCCCAGCAATATTCCACGTTACACCACTGGGTGAATGGTAAACATTAGAACGCGTGACCCTAGTCGAGTCATCAGGCAGATGTGCTGTGTTGAGATGCCCTCAATACTTCCCATGCCAGGATCTCGAAATAAATCCTCGGGCTCTTCAATTACGGTGAAGGTTTCGATAAGTTTCGTAGACCCATTGCTTTCTTTCTGCAAATTAAATAATTTTGGAGGCCACGTGGGCAGGTTTTGGGACTTGAAGCAGCTTCAAGTGGGATGTAAAGGAGTGCTACTAAGTTAAGAATGTTCGTAGTTTCTACATCGAAAAATATTTTTAGCTAAAATGAACCCAATATTATTACAGTAGAGCCGTTTAGTTTTTTTTTTCCACACATAGCAATATTAACAGTTCTTTAATATCTGTCATAGATATCGCTACATTTAACTAGGGGAGTTTCACTTAATTAAAAAGTTTCTTGTCAAATGCCACTTTGTCAAAGATTAATATTCAAGAACGGTTGAGATTACTCGATTTATCAAATTAAAATGACTATCTATTGGAGCAGTATTTAATATACTTTGGACAAAAACATTTTATTCTACTACAAAAATATTACCTTAGTCGCATCCCATCTCATCTTAACCGTAGAGTGCGTGAGTCCAACATAGTGTGTTAGGCTAGACCCCGATCAAGAAAGGGCGGTGCTTAGTGGTATCGAAACTATTGCTAAACTGGCTGGGAAGGTGAAATAGAGTGCAGAGTTATGTTTTTGGATTACTTTGCACTGGTTATCATAAATTATTTACTATAAGGGAACACGAGGGGGGCGAGTTTGAAGTAATGCACAAAGATTCTTCTGAGGGAAAAAAGGAAGTGATAGAGTAATTATATACATATATATATATTACAATATATATATATATAAAAAGTAAATAATACCACTTAGTCCTCCAGTCATTCATCAAACTTTTGGTTTATATAGTAAGTTTTAGGAATGAAAGTGTATAACGAAGTCTTTAGAATGATAAATAAAGGTAATAAATAACCTATGACTATATTATATCTTAAAGTAAATTATTACAAATATCGATGCATAGCTTATTTTAAAAGACAGGGTTGTATGAACGTTTTCAGTTTAGGAGAGGAGGGATCCTAGGCCCAAAATTAACATGTGGGTCCCCAAAAAATAAAACCAACCTAGTATGCTGCCAACAATGATCGAACTAAAGAATCAGCGGGTATCACTAAATATACAACTTCGGGCACAAAAGGTTCCCATTCCAATTGTTTTGTTTAAAGATATGTGTTATGTTATATCAATAGCAAAACTTTTTTACTTACCTACAAAAATTAATCAAACTAATAATTTTGGAAGCTAATTTTTTAACAGGAATTTTAGCATAATTTTAATTAAAACAACGGCTTATATAGTCAAATAAGATTTGTTTTCATTTATCCTATTAATTAAAGTTTAATATCATAATGAAAAAAATATTTTAATAATCCATGGAGCATTGAGTCGATTTTCAGATTTATAAAAAAAATTGTATACAAATAGGTCCCATTGAACAAATATTTAATTTCAATATCCAAATACCTATGTGGAGTAGGTACGATAAAGAAATTTGTGACGTATGAAACATTTACATTTCTTTTACTTATAAGATGCATGGAACTATTTAACTAACGGCCCACCCACACACTGATAAACCTCTCATATATCATAGGTGTAGCATGCGCATAACGTGCACACATCCACACAGCTGTGATTCTTGGACTGCTGGTAATTGACTTAAACACGCTAACTTACGACGAGTATAAAACACAGTTTTTACAACTTAATGGCCTGTCGTTATGATACACGTAGCCTATGTACCAAAAGTCCTCCTCTCTCTTGTATACAAGATGTTTTAGTGGGAGGTAACCACGTGACCATAAATTGTTTTGTCGATATAATTTCACCTTCATCACCAAGATAGTCACTTGTTGAAGAAATCCGTTGATCTTCACATTTAATCCCACTAAGGGGAGATTATTGTTTTATAGAAATTATTATTTTTGGAATGTTATTGGGTATATTCTAGAATTAAAATATTCTTTATAATATTCCAAATATAAACTGTTATCTACACATTTACACAAATTAGTTCCTTATTAAGTTAATTCTTATTAAATATTTTACTTAATGTAGACCATACTTTTTTTTTTTTTTTTTTTTCCAAATGGGAAAAGGGTAGACTTCAGATTTAAGTAAGGCCCTGATTAAAATGCTAGTCTGGGCTTGTATAATGTATTCGCACTTTAATCGTTTTGACTTATTGTAAGTCGTATGCTGAAACAACTTTATCAAAATACAAATAACATGTATTTTAAAAATATATCTAGTTTTAGAAGTAATGAAAACATATATTAATTTTAAGTTATTTAATATTTTATTGCTTGGAGAGCTATCCGTCTTTAAAAAAATTAAGGGATGAAATAAATAATCACGCACGTTGTAGGGGATATGCAGAGGATACATATCTCCAAAAATAGTCTGTTCAAATGGTACATTCTCATTATGATCTTTCGTAATAGAGCTATAAAATCCTTATTTAAAAAAAAGTTTGTAGAGATTTATCCATACATAATTCGTGTGATTCATTTGGTAGCCCTACATTATTTTATTTATTTTCAAATTTAAATTGGGAGCGTTCTACTCTTTCTTTTAAATAATGAGAGTGAGAAACTCCTATGAACAACGTAAATATCGAAATTATCTTACGCCATTGGTTCAGTTTCAAATTATATTTTGGAAATAATGTTTGTACATTCGTTTGAAGCAAATACATTTAAACATAAGCCTTTATTTATTTTGAATCCCCAGTCCTATGTACGAGTGGTTAGAATGGTCACCCACAAGTAGAGGAAACACTGCTTTTAGACTAGATGGAAATTGAAACAGATATTTACTATTTGTATTCAATTAGTAAAGGTCTAAGCGCTAGGACTTGTTGTGTATTAATAGGCTTATTATATTTTAAGGTAGTTGTAAATCGTGTGTATAGCTGCTATGTTTAGAAATCACACATCAGATATCCCGATCAAGTAAAAAATACATTTCCTTTGAAGCTGTGGTCCAACTAAAATTATACATCAAAGGATTGGCTTCAGGAGGGAAGGGGGAATGTAGAACTGTGGCTCGGAATACCTCTCTGACATTTTGGACAGCCAACAGCATATATTCCTCTCCGTGTGTGCTACGGTGAAGGAGGTATGCGAAACCTCTACTCCCGTCGGGGCGAGTGGTGAGGAGGGTTCCGCGCCACGGTCTATTTCCGTCTTGCGCAAGATACCGCTCGATATCTGGACCAGGGGAGTCTGGGGGACATCTTGACTAGGAAGATTCTTTTCTGGTCTCAGAGATACACGTCCGATTCAAAATATACATTGAGGTGAAATATAAGGAGATGCGAGCTAATATCAATAAATTTTTTTTTGCAGGTTTTATAGCAAAAAACTATTTTGGACAAAACAAATAAAATATTGCTACAGTAGATAAGTTTAGTTTAATTTGCTACAGTTCTTTAATATCTGTCATGGCCATCACGGAATTTGAACAGAATTTTTATTTAAAATATTTCTCATCAAACCCAACCATGATCAGGGGTCATGATAAATATTTAATAAATGTTAAGATTAATATGCGTAGAACAGACTTCTGTGCTGGCGGCCTGGGTTCAATCCTCGGTCCCAGCACAAATTTATCTGATTTCCAAACCCTTCCTTCACCTCTGACAAGAAATCTTGTAATGTGGGGAATGCCAGGCCTCCACCGTGGTTCGGATTCCACGTTAAACTGTAGGTCCTTCATTTCATCTCACAATCACCCTACCATTACACATTAGCGTAAGTGCGTATAACCCGAACGGGTAGTAAGACGTGGTGCTAAATAATAATAATAATAATAATAATAATAATATGCGTAGAAAATCAAAGGGAATGCTTCTATTAAATCAATGTTTTATTTATTTTGGTCCTACACGTTTTTGATATAAAAACTACAAAAAAAACCGTTCTCTCACTCACAAAAATTATCAATTAAAACTCTGATTTGTGTTCGTACTAAGATATAAATTGTTTTCAGTTAAGTCATTACGAGAATGATAAAATACTTACGGCGGAACAAAATATTCAAATTTGAATGGAAATACATAGTTATTATAAGCCTTGGTTTTGTTTCAATTTTATTTAAATATTTGGTTAAAATTAGGTTAAACTGTAACAAATAAGTTAAAAATGCTCAATTACTAGATTATTTCTGTCTTTCAACTAATAAATATGCCGTTTACCAGAGGTTAAAAATCACTGATTTAGAAGGACACTCACGTTCATTTGCATCAAAGGATAATATTCCACAGGTTGACGAGTTCCATGGGAATTTTTTGGTAATATTAAACATTTAATTTTTTAAACTACTGCTCATGTCAACAAAAGAAATAGACACTATCTTAGTTTTGGAAGATAATAAGTGACACATCTTTAAGTCCACTGGCCAGCAATTCATCCTTGTGAAAGTAAACAAACAAACTATATTCATTTATAAAGCTGCATAATTCCATTAGAAATTCTATAAAGAAAGGATCACTGGATTTAATTATGGCACTAGGCCTAAGAATGCAATGGTTGTAACAGAACATTAAAAGATTTAATGACGGATACATTTAAATGACGTGGTGCAAGGAAAGGAGTGGTAATTTAGTGGATGCAGTTAACCATATTTTAATGACTCAACAAGAAACTGGAAGTGGCGACTAGTAATGTAGTCATTTTTAATTCGCAACATGACGTCACATAATACCACGTGCTGTGACACTTGGGGTAACAAACAGTCACGAGAGAAACATAACGATACAGGTTTTTAATCCCTCTATTTATTTTTTTTACAGATATCATGAAACTCATTGGAAGCTTAGATTATTGTAACTACCTATAAAAGTTTATGTTTTCTCTTTGAACTTATTGTTCTTTTAACGTTGACATTCATTGTAATTCATTGACATGTAGAATGTTTATTTACAGCCATGTTAAAAAAAATGAGATTGTAGAAAAACCATTATATTAAAAAGAGTTGCAGATTTATAACGGTGTATGAATAGTTTTATGATGTACTATAAATTACGCCACACCCTAAATTCAAATTGATAAATCCAAAATATAACACAAGTCTTATGCCTATTGTTAGAAATTATCCACCTAATCTGTGTTTTTATTTTATTCTAAACTCTACAATGATTTATATTGCAATAATTTGGTTTTAAGGCATATACCGCACTTTTGATGGATATTTTATAGCAGCTATAATATATCGTTAACATTGTATTATTACTGTTAATGTTAGTGACTGCAGTTCAAAGAACTGTTGGACAATAAAACGAACGTATTCATTTTCTTTATTTTAATGCACTCAACAGTATGCATTTGTGTGAATGTGTCTATTATGATTTCAGTAATTTATTTAAAACAATAGGGCCTAGTACATTAATTTAGTTCACAGGATTCGTTAGTTGCTTTTAGATTGATCACTTATTCATTCCTTAGCCTAAATAAAAAATATATTGAAGAATAACCCTGAGCACGGGGCAATTCCTGGATAGCTCAGTGGTTTAGAGTATTGTTGTACTAAGCCAACCAATCATTTATATTTTTTGAGTCCAAGGTAATACAAAAATAGCGTAAATATTTAAAATAGCGAGATCTATGATGATATTTAATAACATTACAATATTTATTTTTTTCGAAGAAAGTGTTAGGTGGTTTAAGGGATTAATCAGATTGGAGATCAATTTAATTTAAAATTAATGCATGTTTCCTTAATTAAATAATTATAGCCTACTATTTAATTACATGTTTATTTTTAGTCTTGTGTAAATATAACTACCGTATTAGTTTTAACAAAGGCCGAGTCTATTTTTGTCTAATCGACAAAGTTTTGCGGTGCTACTTTAAATAAAATTTATTTTTCCTGAAATTAAATGGTACTAAGTTTGATGACATGTATATGATACTAAGCATAGACAAGCATTAGGATAAGCATCAAAATACTGACTACCTTAACGCCCCTGCCACCTAGCCCTAAATCTATTGATAGCTTCACAACATCTAGGTCTACAGGGGAGTATTGGACGAATCACAGGACTTTTATTCCCTTTTATTCCCGTCCTTACTCCTCGATACATCAATGTCCCTTTATCTCAGCAACCCCACTATAAGGCAACCAAACTCCACCCTATTGTCATACAATAGAAAATTCCTCCTTTAAGGTGGAGGGGGGATAAAATGGGGGGAATGAGGCACGTTAAATGAGATTGTGAGGGATTTAAGAGAGAAAAAAAAGAAGAAAATTGCAATAAAAGGTCTGGCTATCGTGCAAGAATGAGGGTGATGAAAGAAATTAAGGGAGCACTTCGATTTTTTTATATCAAACCTTCTTTTCTGTGACAAAGCCTCTAAAAAGCAGTGATCAGTCATGTCGTGGCATCGTTGTGTTGTGGACGCCGAACGGTGTGGTTTTAGGTAAAACATGAAGCCGCCGGTCCGCAAGATTGTTGTAAAAATGGTTTACTCTCGTCGGCGATGGTGGGTTTTCTACCGCAGTGGTGTGGTTTCGTATTTAGGAACGCTTCGAATAAATTGTGTTGTATTTGTTAAAGACAGACACCACCCAGTCAGGAAAATGTTTCTGGTATTAAAAGCGAAATCATTTTTCGTATTTCTGGTAATTATTATTTGTAACATAAGCTTACTCAAATACTTATATTCTAGCTGGGAGAATCTGATATATTCTAATGTAGTGGCGTGGCGTGGATTGTGGTCACGGTAATCAGAGCTTCTTTAAGATGTACCTGAGATATATTGTTCCTTACTGTGTCCCTTATTTTACCAATCACTCATATGCTCTGCTCTACATACCTCGGAAATGTATGTTTGTTGATACTGGGCCAATGAGTGTTCCTCTGAGTGACGTAAACAGTTTGCAGGTTTGCTGTTTAAACAAATTTGGCTTGGTTTCTCAACACACTACGCCACACCACTGTTATGATGCAAGTGGGTTCAAGGGTTAATAAACTCTAAAATATAGGGTTACTCATCAGAAATCGATTTACAAACTAAATTAATCTCAAGCTAGTATAACTTATATCTTATTTTTATGTGCGGCACTTCTGAGTTATTCTTATATTTACACTGCAGAGGAAGGTAAAATTTAGAGGAACCAGAATTGGCTTGGAAGGAGGAAGAAAAAACCATTTAAGGAAAGCCACTCTTAATCTACTCTGCCGGGATTCGAATATACCTCTCCGTTACTGTCAAACAAGATTTATCAACATATTATAAAAGTCCAAGACCAGCGAAAGGCTTCGTAAGTTACAATAACAGAAGACCAGGAAATCTATTTTCATAATAAAGAATATGCCTAATTAATTTTTAACATATTTATGTTTGGGTTATAGATAATTGAAATAGTGGCCTTAAAATTGGATAGTGCCTATATCTTACTGTAACATTTTGTAGCGGTTCATTAATATCATTTTTAATTTATTAAAATTTTAAGTAATAAAAATGTATGGTTCGTAGATGGTTTTATATTTCAATGTAAACTGCGTTAGGTCTTAATCCGTTTGTTCACTAGCAGTATCAGTAGTTATCTATTTCTACAGGACATATTAAATAGTTGCTATTTCTTAAACGCTAAATAATTTTTGAAAAATATGAGTACTACTAATATGATCGAAGTAAGAATTATGTACGGATGTTTGCTCTGTTACATACAGAAATAAAAACTTATGTGGTATACACTGTTCACATTCAATGTAAGATTAGTAAAATGTATGAATATATAAGAAATATTTTGCTAAACGCTTAAAACTGCGATACAGAATTTTACAAGTCATTGACCGATGGTGACCTAGCCGAATAATTATGAGTGGTCTCTATGTCTTCACATTGTGACTATACATAAAATAAGATGTTTCCAACTTGAATGAGAGGTTTTGTTACCTTCGAACAAAAGGTTTTGAGTATCCTTCTAACCAGACATTCAGTAAATAAACAGTTTCTAAACACCGATCGAAATTTTATTTTTCGAATTTCTTGCCGTGTTGTGGTCTAACCTATTATAATAAAGATGTTAACCATGTTTTCAAAACTTCCTACATTATAATTTTCGACTATAATGTTATAGTAGAAAGCAGTTATAGAAAAAATCTGGTCAAACTAAGTTTTTTTTTTCTCTCGAGCGAATAAATAAAACAAGTTGAAACTAAGATCAAGATTTTTACCTCCTGGACTTGGTGCTTAATTCTCTTCCATACATCCTCTACTGTTTCGTTTTGCATTGGACCTCTTCTCTCTTACCGCTCGCCTCTTTCTTGTACTCTCCCGCCCTTTCCAACGAATCATCACTCTATCTTGCTCTCACGCATATGTTTTCTCACTTTAACTAAAAGAGAACCACTCACTCTCCGTCGCCGCCATTTGCCACAACTACCAACCCAAGTATATACCCCTTAACCCTCTCCTCCTCAAAATGTTTGCGTCGTACTATTTTCTTTTCTAAATCATCACAATCATCATCATCACCTTCACCATCATCATGATCATCACGTATATAATCATTGTCGTCATCGTCTGTTCCTTGTTGATCGGCACTTTGTTAAAATTCAAGATGGAGACCAGCCGCAACAACAGCTTATTATTCTCTAACACGTTGCGTCTGGGTGGTTTTTTTTCTGTGTTGTTTAGGATCAAGACTATTTTTTTTTATATAAATGTAAAAGCTTGTTCAAACTCAGGTTGACCTGAAAACACTTTCAGTTGTTTTACAACATTACGACGAGTGACTTAATTTTCCGTAAGCGACAAAAGTGACCCCCCAAAACACACGATAAGAATGTTGACGTTTTTCAATTACTTCTATTACCTTTGAGTGATTCACATGATTTAGTAAAATAAATTACATCGTTTATGTTCTAAATGTTTATAGGCTACATAACTTTTTTTCATTAAAAAATACTGTAAAGTACGTGTGCTTTGTGAAAGTTTTAATTAACTCACCCAACGTAATTATTAATTAATCAAGATGTTAAAAAGAACGTTATATTTTAAACTAAGGTAAGATAAACTAGTTTTCAAGAATTAAAATAATTCTCTAACACAAAATTAATAACCACCGCACTGGCACAGGTTTGACCAAAAACTAAATTGTCTCTCTGTACATATTTTTGCTTAAATATAAACTCAAACAATTTTTTGAAAAAAATAAAAATAAAAAAAACTTCCTGGTTGACCATTCTTTAAGAAAGTCTATCTTTGAAGATTTTGTTAGTCTTTTGTTGCATATGGTCAGTCCCAATTTATGTAAACCAAAACAAATTCTTTTTTTCCGAGCGCTTTATCTAGCAGGTTTATTTGTTTATAAAAAAACCTCAGAGTTTCATATTCACCACTTTATTTCTTTCGTGGGTTTTTTTAGTAAAAAAAGTTTTACTATTCAAACTTTGCATGGAATGAAGTCGTCACATAAATTGGTTTCTTTTCCCATGGGCCTTTACTAAATTCAAATGAAAAGCTTTCCGTGAAGTTTTAAACTAGTCTCGGGATGGATAGATAGTAATGTCAAAACAAACATAGTTTTCCTAAAACACAAAGCTTAGAATCGTAAATACTGCCCTTTTTTTCTGAAATTACTTTAAGGTAACTTATCGTCTAGTTATCACAAATTTATTATTTACTTTAAATCTTATAAATTTTTTCAATATATAAAATGAAACAACTATTTTAATGATTTTACTAAACAAATAAGGCCTACTTATTTTCTGTTTGTGAAAATAAAAGTTAATTTTATTCCTATACTGCTACATTCTTAGGTCCTTTTTCCCTAGAAAACTTTATTCTAAATGTAAAGAGAAGATTTAAATAGGTATATACATATACCTACTTCCTCTAGCACCATTTTGACTTCTTGTGTTAAAAACATCTCAAATGTTTATTTTTTTATTGCTTTGTTTCTTTATAACCCCATCCTATGTATACAAAGTGAGACTGAAGGGGACATTTTCTGTCCTTTTGAAAGGACATTTAGACCATTATTTTCGGGTTGAACAACCTTCCTTCCAACAACTATTGGCTGTCGTTTAGACATGCCGACGATGTATGTTCGTTCAGTTCAATGGTGTGGGTTGCCCTTGAGATTTCGTCGAGAAACTTTTTTTTTCATGTTTATTATTTAGGGACGTCAAATATTTTGATCCTTATTTACATACCTCGTACCTTTTTTTCGACGAAAGTATTTGTGGCTGTTATGCCGTCCGGGGTCAGTCCTTTTAAAATGTTCAATGTCTTTTTGGGGTTTGTCCTAATGTCTAGCCATGTTCTTTGCGGCATCTTCTTCAGTCTTGATGACACACAAACATGTGACCTCAAGTATTACACATGAAACACAGAGAGAAAAAAAATTGTTAATAGACACACATTGGATTATGAAAACTAATTATAATAATCTTGAATGATAAATACAGTTCTTGTTATTACGTTCAAATAAACATTTATCAACGGTTTAGTAAAATGATAAAAGGGTGAGTATGTTATTTATACAGGAATTACATCAACATTAGCGTGGAGAGAGGATAGGGAAACCACAGTGATGAATACCATTTATTTAAAAAATATTTAATTAACTCAGCTGATAATCAAACCTCAACCTCCCTTTCACAGGTAATCAAGTAAGTTACTTATAAGTTTCACACCATTCATATCGTGAACTTCTATGTCGCTGAATGTCGTTGATAAATATGAGATAAATCAAAGGATAAAAGTCTACATATAAAATTAGAATTCAAACATCTATCACAAACATTTCTAATTGCATATTGTTTGATTAGTACGTGATAATATTGATTCTATATTATAGTCAACAAAAGATGGATGATATTAGATTTTAAATAATTTGGAATGTTTTATATCCATTACCTTTGATTACTGCGAGCTATAGGCCTCTTTTTAATAGCAAATAAAATTAAACCTCAATCAGTATAAAAATATTAATTACATTTTATTAACAGATACATTTTCTTTGGTTTCAATGTATCTAGAGTAGCACCACGTGCCAGTAAATTACAACACAGAAGGCCTATATAAACAAAAAGTGTTTCTCACGAGATAGTTATTTTTATTTTTAAATTTTGGTAGCATATGTGTAGCCGATGTTCTAAATACATACAGTATGAGTATAATCTTAAAACTAACTCGACTTGAAAATATACACCCAAACTTCAAGTCCAATTTTCATAGGAAGAATCCCACCTGACACTTAGACAACTTACTATATCTGCTTTAACGTATCCATACGTCAAGCCATGTGATATGAAGCTACAGTATTTAATAGATATTATCAATATCCATAAAGTAGTTATTATTATATATTATTATTATTATTAGCACCACGTCTTACTACCCGTTCGGGTTATACGCACTTACGCTAATGTATAATGGTAGGGTGATTGCGAGATGAAATGGAGGACCTACAGTTTAACGTGGGATCCGAACCACGGTGGAGGCCTGGCATTCCTCACATTCACACATAAAGTAGTTAAATTAGTATTAAAATATTATTATGTTGACTACTAAAAAAGTTTGTATTTTTGTAAAAGGCCCCTCCTATGAAAACTTGACTGTATTAACAGGATTTGATAAGTCTGGGTATCAGGTTGAGCTCATTATAGAACATAAATACTAGATACAACTACTGCAACAACATATTTCCCTGTGTAGGATCAAAAGTGTCCTTGTTGTCATCCACCCCGAAATATAGGTAAGAGGGATGGGGATAGATATTCAAAAACACATTTTTCTAAAATTAAATGTATATCGAAAAGTATCTTTACCTTATTAAAAAATATTACCGTTTTTAAGTAAAAATTTAATTTTTTAATTCATTCTAAGAAATAATTATCAGGCTTATTGATATTTATTAGTTTATAAATAGGGCTATAGTGCTTAACAATATTATTTATTGAATCATACCGATAATTTTATAATTATAAGTTTAAATAATAATTTCTGAGCACAGATTTGGTTAACCTTTCTGCACACAATTTACAAAGTTATTTGTGTTGACAAGCCTTAAAACCTTAATAACCTACAAATAATGACAACACACAACTAATTTAACCCAGGGGAACACTAATAATCTTTCCAAATACCCAAATACATCGCATGGAATTTAACAATGTAGATAATAATATGAATAAATTATGACACTTAAAATAATTTTCTGTGCTCAAACCAATATTTTTAGCATTTACATATATATATTTTTTGCCCATGGCTTTAAACTAGCCTACCCGCTTTGGTGGTTGCATAATTTAAGACAGTGTTTTTCAAACTTTTCTGACCGTGAACCTCTGTAAGAAGTACATTTTACATCGCAACCAAGTACACTTATGATAAGCTAAAAACAAAGGATATTTGTGTGCGTAAAAGAAAGGAAATATTATGTTTTCAATATTCAATAGTACAATTTTGATTTAACAAAATTCCAGGAGTAAATTGAACAAAAAAAGGAAATATGAAAGGTTTTATTTAATGCGATAGATGTTCTTGTTTGTTGATGAGTTGGTCCCACTCCAGAATAAATAGTGAATTTTTAACCAGTTTTTAACAGTAGTTTTAAATCGAGTCAATGTTTAAAATCATAGTTCACATACATAGGTCATTGTGAATGGTATTAATGGTAATATAGTTTATTTTACTTAATAATGGAAATTATTCTTTAATCCATATTCAAAATAATGACAAACTTAATTTCTTAAAGTCGTTCTTCAGTGTAAATGAATTATTAGGCTGTAGTAATTAATTATATTCTTTAGGCACCAAGTTCAATTTATTCCTGAGCTCATACACCCTGTTTAGTACATTCCCTCACGATAACCAAGGAACTTTTGATTGGTACAACAAGAGTGCATACCACCCAGATGGCCGTATGGTCAAACTCTCTACTCTCGCATTAGACTAGACTACCGATGATGGGGAGATCTAGGCTCGAATCTCGGTCGGGTTTACTGAGTTGTTTTTTCTAAAATGTTTTTACACCCTCCCTACATGCAAATATGTGTAAAATTCCTCTAAAATATAATATTCCTCGTCCCTTAAACAATTGGCATAATTATTAGTAGATAAGCGTATAACCCGAACGAGTAGTAAGACGCAGGACTAAAAAAAATGGTTATGTTCACCTTCAACCTCTGAACAAAATATTTAACAGGTTCTACCTACTATTCAGTGAGTGTCCTTTAGTAAAATGAACAATTTTAATTACATTTTTAATACACCCTCGAGATTCTGCAAAACTCCTTGCCTAACCAACTATGCAGAGAATGTGTACTGGTATGCAACCCTTTCTAAATCCATTTAAAACAATCTTTGCTACGTGATAGTGGTATATGAATTATGAAATAACACAACAGTTTACGGAGGGGGATTCTTTAATTGGCTTTCCACTCTAGCGCCACGCAAATGTGGGTACATTTACTCTATATTCAAATGTAACACACTAACGTAGTTAGTACATATGTGTATAATCCAAACGGGTTGTAAGACATGATGCTAAAAAATAAAAACATTACTGGCCTCTGGCCGAATAAATCTTAGGCCTTACAGAGAATACCCAAGCTAATTTGTACCACGCGAAAAATAGCATTAGTTTCATTCTGGGATTTGAATCTCAGAGTGAGCTGGTAAGAGTCCACAGGTAGTGACTTCTCCAAATATTCACTGGTGGCCCCCTGGTCTAAGGCAGTGGCGCGCTAATTTTTAGTGGGCGCGACCACTCTGAAATATTATTTTATTTATATGACCTCATGCCCTCCATGTAAATAAAATAGTAGGTAAAAACCAATATTTCATAGTACATTAATAAATAGTTTTACATTCATCAATATTAATTTATTTAAACAATAAAACATGTCAACATATTTTCTATAGCTGGAAATAGTATGCAAGGCATTAGGAAGAAAAAACAACACATCTTTAATAGAAGAAAAGATTTACACCAAATGTTTCGCAGCCCTAAGGTCGAATTTGAGCTTGAATCTTGGGAATTATGTTCTCAATATTTGGATTTTTATTTTATATCGCAAATCTGAGAAAATCTTAAACATTTAGTCAAGATCGGTGTGTAGTCTTTATCATAGGGATGGCAGAAAAATCAGTTTTGCACAAGTATATCGACACTAATGGAATTAAAAATTGATATTGAACACAGTCAATAAATTGAAAAGACATATTTTTGATGTGGTGGGGGTTGGGCTAATGATCTAGATCTTGGCCATTGACCTTATCTTACCTCTGCTTTCCTGGCATGTGGAGGAATTCATTTCTGAGGTTTATTTTTGATGTTACTAATAAGATTTAACAATTGTTCAACAACAACAGTTTATTTGGTCCAATTTCATTATCGTTATCTTTAAGAAACTGGGTTAGCCCGGAAACATTTAAGTGTGTTGATTTTCAGCTCAATTTCCCCACAATTGAACACGATCTTATTTTAGTCACCAAGTATAATAATGTTTGTTCCTTCTTCTTGAAGAGATACATTCATATCGTTCAATCTTTCAAAAAAAATCTCTACGATAACTTATAATATCAAGCCAATTCTCATCCATGGAATGTTCCGAAAGAATGGAGATTTATTTCCATGAGAAATATTATTATCTCACTTGTAAATCAAAGATGCGATGCAGCACTTTTACACGTGAAAGTCATGGTAGTTCTGTATGTGTATTAACATTTTATTATAATCTAAGCCCATTTTATTGCACATAATTTTAAAAAGCCTGTGATTCAAACACCTTGCCTTGATAATATTTACAACACAGATAGCATCTTGTAACACTTGAAAAAGTTATCAATCTGGTTGAAAATATCTTCTATAACCGTTCTTTCTATAAGTTGCTTACACATAAAAAAAATCCTCCACAAGCAAATTCCATAGCAATATCGTACATGAAGCATAAGTTGGGCTACATTCACAACATCCATGCACCAATCCAGCTGCAATGCCAAGAATGGACTTTGCTTCACAAAGTACTAAAATAGCAGTTTTATATGGCTGTCTGAAATATCTCTGGGAACTGTGTGTCTTGATAATATACTTTAATAATTTTAAATCAACTAAACATTATTTATTTATTTCCATCTATTTCTCAAAGAATTTCTATTGCCGCAAGTGAGACAATAGTTCCATCGATGTTATGGGGTTTCATTGTCTTTGAAATTAAATAAGAAAATTATTATGATTCCTTCAAGACTTACGTTCATTTCTCTCCTACTTTAGTCAGGCCTTCTAATTTTACGCCTTATGGTATATTTTTGGGGGCCCTATAAACTTTTCTAATGTTGTAAAAATCAAAAGCTAAAGTCATTTTATTTAACATAACATTTGCTTAAGGGATTAAAAAAGCTGCATCTTACCTAATCGGGTTATTTAGTTTCGTTTCTGTCATCCATAAAATAATTCCTGCAATCCCCTTAATTGCTCCTGAAAACCCTAAATGTGGTTGCGCACAAATGGTCAAGTAAGGTGTCAGGATCTTATGGTCTGATTTGCTGGTGACGGGTAATTCGGAGCTGTAATTCCGGCATGAAGTTTTTTATAAATAATTTCCCCACTTCATTCACGCTAATGTGACTACATTTACTTTAATGCTCATTTTCCTGGTCTCTAAGTTTAAATTTAACCCAGATGGGTATAAAGACCGATGTGGGTAACTTACCAAACAAAATATATCTTTATCAAAGGGATATAAACTAATAACAATAAGAAGTCAAAACACAATCTAAGATATACCAACTATGCCTAAAACGAAATCAACTCAACATTAACGTTCTCTAAGACCGCTCAAAATATAGTAGTAGTAGCTCCTAATGTATAACCAAGATATATTTTGTTACTTGATTGGTTGGATACACAAACCCGGTTCAGGACACACATTTCAAAAATAACTTATTTTGACCATAAATATTTGTTTGTTTGTTTTAGTTTTGAAAGTATATCACACTTAGAGGGTATTTTTATTATCTTTGAAACTTAAAAATAATTCTATAAGAGAGAAATGATTAGTTCCTACATTAATACCTAACCAGTTATATGTAACCTTGCTTCCGTTTTTTTCAAAACTAATTTTTCTGATCCTGATCTCTTAAATTACATCTTATATGGAGCTTTGAGATAGCCAGCGTTGTATCTTAGGCCTGTTAGGCAAATCTAATATAAATATAAACATAGTTAAAAAACTACCAGTCCACCTCTTGACGCATTTTAAAACTTTTGTTTCTCATCATAGGTAATTTATTTTCAGATAACTTATGGAAATATTAAAATATATAATCCTTAATAAATCATATTTACTAATTTTCAAAAATACCAAGCAAATAATCATCAGCTAAACCAATCCAACTCGAATGGGTAGTAAAACGCGGTGCTAAAAATGGATAAGAATACAATTGATAAATTAAGTAGAGTCCACATTTATCAAGCTACTTGATTCAAGTTCATGTTATTTAAATTATTTTGAGGGTCTTAACACATCTAAATATTAGTTCAAGATATATTTTAACTAAAGTTTTAAGTGAATTTCAGGTTCAAGTATGACTGGTAGATTTTTACTTGGAACTTGAATCGACATGAAACTTATTAAAATCGACTCGGAAAAGACTTTAAAAATGTAAACGATGATCAGTAATTATCAATTGATTCAAATTGCAGCATGGTTAAATTAATGTAGGTGTGTATTTTTTTACTTGGTTGAATACCTTCAGTTTTTTATGTGTTTTAATTTAAACTTATCAATAAAGGCGATAGTCTTATCGCGCAACCATAGTTATGTGGGGTAATAAAGAAATGTTTTTCTTAGAAACTTATAAAAAGTTTGACATTTTGTGGTACACAGAAATATAAAAACTTGCTTTAATAAAAATATGAGGTACAGTTAATTTAAAAACTTGATCTAAAACTAAAGTTGGAAAATACAACTATTTAAATGATTGGATTAAAATTAATCAATTAATCGACTATCTCACTATTACATAATAAGATATTAAGTTACTATTTTTTATTATTATTATCTAGAAACGCGTCTTACTACCCGTTCGGGTTTTACACTTTAAGTACTAACTACGCTAATGGATTATGAATTGGAAAGGTTGAACTAGATGAAGTGAAGCCGCATTTGCGTGGAGGGAGAGTGGAAAACCATTTGAGAAAAACCACCCCTAGTTCACCCGACCGAGATTCGAACCTCAATCAACCCGTCCTCAACAGTCGAGCTCAACACGACTAGCACGTTAGCCAACTACACCAACGAGGCGGGTTATTAAGTTACTAAACGCATAACTCTTTCTACCTACTCAATTCAAGCTATTTTTGGTATTTGGGCTTGAATGTTGAGTTTATACTTGATATTATGTAGACACGACTATATCTGTTCTCTAGTGGGCATAGTTCCTGGCTACAGGTTCCCAGGTTCAATCCCTGGTGCTTCCAGATTGTTTTGTGAAGCTGTGGGTCTGGAACGGGGTCGACTCCACTTCATGAGGACTAATACTAAGCCACTTAAATTACAAAGTAGTGCCTCCGGTATAGAAAACTGAGATTAACAGCCGTAGGGTTCATTGGGCTGACACCCTCTATCCGAAGAAGTTGGCACCTCTTCGCCAATAAACGGCGGCCGCTTCTTTGGTATGGCTTGCTTGCGAACTGACCCCATTGTGTTTATTTTATGTTAACACAAACACCAGGTTCACGTTACTTGGAACATATTTGTTAAATGTGTTGTTTTTAGCACCGAGTCCTACCTTACTACCCGTTTGTGCTGTAATCATATGGACTAATTAAGGATGGTGACGGTGGAATGTAAAGGAAATGAACCAACGTTTGCGTGAATATATAAATATGGAATGGAAAATAATTGAAGTAAAAATACCCTCAGCACATTTGATTGAGATTCAAACCCCTATCTCCCCGTCATCAGCAGTCCAGTCTATTGTGAAGGTGACACCTTAGATCATATGACCATCGATGTAGGTTTGATAAATGTAAACCCTTCTAAGAGTAGACTGTAAGCCTGACGAAACTGTACTTGAACAAACGAAGGTATAAACGGACTAATCAACCTTGATGACGCGTGTATCCAGCGACCCGTGGAAAAGGTAACACGTGTCTAGTGATATGGCTGACTCGTTATATCGCTCAGGAGCTGACGTCCTATTAGAGAAAACCATCACAAGCGAGAAAGAGACGGTTAACCCATACCAAATCTCCTGCATATGTTGGCAGGCGTGCTGAAAGAAATATGAAACACGCCCTTGATCCGAAACGATATAAACCAAAACCTTCAAGACATAAAAATAAAGGAAAAAGAAAATACCACCGACCAAAACCTAAAGAATGCGTATAAACACATTTGAGGCATGTCTGCCATGTTGAAACCATTTTATGTCTCGGTTTTCATACACGTGTGAAATCGATCTGAGAATTTGTTGTGTTTTTCATGGGAGATTAGAAAGTTTTATTTAAAAAAAAGTTAAATTTTGATGGGTGTTAGTTTAAATAAGGAATATTACCTAAATATTGCTACATACATTACTAGATTATCACACAACTTATAAACTAGCTTGATATAAACTAGATAAACTAGCTCTCATCGGTAGGCACGTGAATAAAATGTTAAGCTCGTCTAGTCTGATTTTCTGGTGACATAGAGGTCAGGGTTAGAATCCTAGACGAAATTAAAAAAGGTAGTTTTAACCTTGATCTTGAAGCTAATGCGGGTACATTTCCTCTACATTTTAAGTTATTAAATGCTATCAATTAGTGTTAAATGATGATAACCCAGGTGAAAATTTAAAAGCAGTTAGGTACAACGTAATAAGGCTTACCGTAGTCTATTAGAAAATGTATAAAGCAATTAAACTGAAAGTTACTGTTTTAGTCAATTTCTATTGGCAGGATTCGTTTTAGAAGTTAGCACTTCTGACTTTGACTCAGTAGGTTAGAATTTAATCCCAACCATTTAGACAACACATTATTTCCATAAGTGGTTTTTTGATCTTTCTAAATGTTAATGAAATGCAACTTCTTTGAAATTCACCCTCTTTATAATGTTTCCTTAGAATTTAATTTCTTAGTTTTTACTGTTTGGAAATATTTAATCTATTTATATATTTATTTAATCATATTTTTTAACACAACTTCCCGTTTTGGTTACGCGCTTATCTACGCTAATGGTTTCAGGAATGAGGAAAGTTATATTTTAAACGAAGTATAACCGAATTTACGTGGAGGGAAAGGGGGAAACTATTTTGGAAAACTACCCTCAGTACACCCGATCAAGGTTCAAACTCTGATCTCCCCGTCATTGGAAGTCTATACTAGTGTGAGAGTAGTGCCTTAGACCATGCGGCCACCGATGCGGGTCTTTGTTTTGTTATTTCTTTGTTCACTTTATCTAATAATAGCTTTGTTTGTGAGTAAATAAAAATTAATCTATATTGAGTCACGACTTTATGGACAATTTTTGATACTAGTATTAGTACTAACAATAATATAACATACTTGTTACATTTGTTCTGTGCTTTATTTAGGTTAAAAAAAGGGACACACCAGTTGATTTATAGCTTTATTCTACTACTGAATGAAAAAATAAATTCATATAATATTTTCCTTAGTGAAATAAAACGGCTATTAAAACACTTTGATAGCATTCTATTTTTAGAAGAATAATGGGTCTATTCAGCATAAAAAAATCTTGACTGGATAACACGACATATGTTTTCATTCTAAGATAAACAAATCTATATTGGGTAAATGAACTCTTCCAGAATATTATTGGGATATATTTTACTATCTTTATAAAATGTGGTTTCCTTTTCTTGACAAGCAGTCATCAACCACATAACATTCTTGTCAAAACTTTTCAGATTAAGGGGATGGACCCCTTAGTTAATAGTTTATAGTTGGATTGGATATATTCTTAAATTAATTTTTGAATAATAGTGTTAGTATATTTTTAAACAATATGTTCAAAGACATCTTTGATAATATTTCGTAAACATTCAGATTGGTAAATTATATTTTTTTTAAATGAGTCTGAGTCGCTAGAGTGATGAAACATTTACTCGTATAGCCAACTATTTAAAAAAATTAAAGTTTTTAGTCAAATAGGCCTAAATAATTTTTTTTAAACAGTTAAGTAGTTCATGGAAAATGTATTTAAAGTTTAAACATATTGACAGCTTCACAAAAAATATTATTATTATTATTATAGTTCTTATTGGCGTTTTGAGGAAAGTTGACACAATAAGATCATTAGTGCCTTTTACAAGTAAAAACATAGTAAAATCCTCAAAGGGGAAGGTTAATAAACATAATACATCCGTTTAAAACAGTATAGGCATAGAACCTAAGTGGGCAATACAAATATATTAAAATATACTAAAGTAATTAAAACTATATTAAAATATACTAAAGTAATTAGAACTAATCTCAATATGAAATAATATCCAAGTGAGCCACTCTGTGAAAATGTGACTCAAATGGAATTTAAAATATTCGACTGAGATATAAAACGAAGTAAACATATGACTCTATCTGCGCTGTTTCGTAAAAATTAATGAAGGTCACCATTAAAATATAAATCCAGGGGAATAGGGGCGGGGCATACCTGTGACACTGCATCATAATAACCTATGGTGCACGCTAAGGAGAGCATTGTAAAGCTCACACACTGGAAATGGATCTACTCTAAATAAAAATCTATGGATCAGAAATGTATGGCCGACGTGAGGTATTGTCACGATGATCTCTCTTCTAGACTTTCGTATCGAAGAGGGCCATCATGATACACAGTCCCTAAATGGACCTCAGCTTGTTTTGAGCAGGGGTCAAAACCCACTGCTCGTCCAAGGTGTGTAAGACATCAAGCCGAACATAGTTTACTAAAACAAAATCCTCTGACTAATATTAATTTTTAATAGAATAACGCATTTCTTAATTTTATATTTACTTACGATAAGATATTGTAAGTTATTTATGGACTTTTTCCATCGTCTAAAAACAAATAATTAATAAAAAAAGTATACAAAATGTTAGTGATTAAAATTAATGCTATATTATTTTTTATATTTTATTCATTTTTTTATAACAAAATAGGTCAATCTTTGTTATCATCGATTGGATATATATTAGTAGTATTTTATGTATTGTAAATTTTTATCAGTAGATATTTATTAATTATTTTTTTTCCAGGCATGCGATTGTTCCTCATCTTGGCAGGGTTCGACCGAACTTAGTTCAAGGTAAGTTTGAAATTTCCTCTTATCAATTATTGATAAACATACCCGTCAGAAAATTAATATTAAAATAATCGCTTCGGTGGTTGAATGGTCTGAAACGTCACTCTTGCGATAGGAAGCTCTTTCGATAACGGGAAGGTCGGAGATCGAGTTCTGGCCAGGTGTACTGATAGTTGTTTTTCCTAAATGGTTTACACGTAAATGCGGGTACACACCCTCTAAATTAAGCCTTACTCATCCCTAACACATTGGAGTAATTATTTCTTATGCGTATAACCCTAAAGGGTGTTGAGACTTGATTGAAAAAAGGGTCAATATTACTTATGATAAATTCTATTATATAAAGCTAGTTTAAAAAAAATTATCACATGTAATATGTTTTTTTTAAATATATTACATGTAATATATTATTTAGAATGTGGTATGACACAATAGTTCAATTATTGAAAAATGACACCTGGACACCGGAATCGAACTGTGTCCAGGTGTCATCTTTAAATTTTCAGAATATGATATCTAGATGGATTAGATCTAACTAAACGCATAAATAATAGCGTTGTCTACTTGATTAAAAAAAGTTAAATTTAAATTATATGGGAAATTAAAACACTCACAAGAACAAAAACTTAGCAACAAAATTTAGGAAACATTTTATTTATTTGCCAAAATGATGTTTGTTTTTGTTTTGTTTAAATGTTTTTTCCCCTTTAAACATTAGTGAAATTCTACTATACCGGGCATTTTACTGATTTTTATGGGTAGGCCTATTAATAATATCTGTCTAAAGTTACAGATGAGGATTACATAACTTGAAGTATTAATCCGTGGAGATTTCTATCCTCCACTTCACCCCCTTCCCCTATTCCACTGACCCTTGTTTTTAAATAATAAATATTCAGACTCTTATTTAAGATTGTCCCCTATGTATAAAAAATGTATGTATATGTAGGAGTTCTTAAATTTATTTAGGATTGTTCTATATATATTTATTTATTTAAAATTGTCCCAAAAACCCGCTTGACTACGGCCTTGGATGTGGGGGGGAAATGCCCCCTCCCACCAAAAAAAGATTCCTAAGCTAACAAAATAAAACACTTCCCATGCGGTAGAAAATTGAAATATATATAGACCTAATATTACTATAAATACTCAGACTCCTAAATTTATTTAAGATTGTCCCATATATATATATGTAACAATCTTAAATATATATATAGGACAATCTTAATATATATATATATATATATGTATATATATATATATATATATATATATGGGACAATCTTAAATATATATATATATAAATATATGGGACAATCTTAAATAAATTTAGGAGTCTGAGTATTTATAGTAATATTATATATATTTCTATTTTCTACCGCATGGGAAGGGTTTTATTTTGTTAGCTTAGGAATCCTTTTTTGGTGGGAGGGGGCATTCCCCCCCCCCCACATCCAAGGCCGTAGTCAAGAGGGTTTTTGGGGGTTAAAATCCCCCCAAAAATTTATGAACATAGTATCTAATATGGCTTTATTTATGGTATTATAATATTAATATATAATAAATATAATAATATTAAAATTAAAGTACAAGTACAAATTAGGGGGCTGTGTTACCATAAAAAAGTACTTCAGATAGCGTCTAAATGTGTTTAATATTTATAATTTTTCATAGCTTTTGACAGTTATGGGGCTATGTTGCCATAATAAACATTTCAGATAGCTTATAGAGGTGTTTAATATACATAATTTTTCCTTGTATTCAGCAGTTAGGAGGTTATTATACTATCAAAATCACTTTAGATAGCTTCTAGAGGTGTTTAATATTTTGAATTTGTCCTATCCTCCAGAAGTTTGGGGGCTATGTTGCCATAATAAACACTTAAGAAATATTCTAGAGGTGCTTATATATAGAGATTTTCTATAGCCTTCGGCAGTTAAGAGGTTATGTTGCCATAAAAAAAAACACTTCAGATAGCTTCTAGAACTGTTTATCGTTTAGAATTTTGTCTGGCCTCCGGCAATTGGGGTATGTGCCCACCAACCTTCCCCCCGCTCCCCCCACCGAAATTATTGCTGGATACGGCCTTTCCCACACCCAATACGAATAAAATCCCAACTGATCATGTAGTATAAGACAGAATATTAGAAAACTCAACCATTTTATTCGATTTTGATTGAAAAATTATAGCTTATATGTTAACCGGAAGTCAAAATTATATCCATGCTAAATTTATGCATAATCGGCCCAATGGTTTGGGCGTGATTGAGCAATAAATAAACATAAAAATAGGCAGAAAACATTTAATACTATATTAGTAGGATGTTTGTTTCCATCCTAAAACAATCGTTGCCATGGGAGTTTACAGTGAGATGGTTGATATTTCCAAGCTCCTCGTTGCGTAAGAGACCTACAAACATGTATATGTCTAAAAGCCTGTCTTTATCTCAAGATGTAGAGCATAAAAACCCCACTCAGACACCAATATGTGATGGATGGACTTTTAATCCTAGGGTGATGTATAAAAATCCCGCTGTTAACACTAAGATATGAGGGCACTCGTGTTTATCAATCACCAACATGTAAAAACACGACCCACACTCGCTCCTGATACCATAGTCTGATGGGGCCAGTCACGGTAGGTTGAATTAATGGGTGTCGATTAATACTATTGGGTTTATTAAATTAAAATGAATCAATACATGGTCGTCATAGTGACCAAGGTTGGATCCACCCGTCCTCCGGTCGTTTGTGAGATCCTATCCCGAATTATATCTCGGTCTAAGTCCACAATCCCTTTAAAAGAGTGTCACATAAAAACACGCACATAGCCAGAGCTTAAGACACTTCATAACACTTAACTTATTCACACTTGGGAAAATGCCCACAATCGACTGTCTGGGAAATGTCTTAACCATGCCTTAACGTATGTCTTAACCATTATCGTACTCATGGTGATCATTACAATTCATCACTAAACGGACTCATCTTAAATGACACACTCTGACAAATGTCCAAAGCCAAGTGTTTACAAATCACTGTATAGAGAAACTGCCTGGAACCAACTGCCCAGAGATCTGCCCTGGGATACACAAACATGTTTCTGCTAACTACAGAAGATTACTCCGATGAAGGCATAAAACACCAATCAACAGGCCTCTATCCACGTCATAAAATCACGTGATATCTTAGACAGCGAATCCTACAAATCATTGCTTTCTCAAATAGACTAAACTTTCATGGACCTACATGAGGATTTGACAGGGAATGGCTCTTATTTTAAACTCCTGACTTTACATTCACAAGATGACTGGTGATGGATGTCCCTATAATAGATCCCAAACTCTTTGAGGATAAAATCCTTAAGTTGAGAGCTCAATTATGAATTAAAAGTTAAAATTTGAATTGATACAAATTTAAGATGTAAATGTAACCACACTAACACTCAGTTTTTTCAAAACTGCATTGCTCGCTGATAAGAGAGCTTGCATTGTTCCCTAAAAAGTAAGGAGTATAACATAAGACGTTCCATCTCGATTCGATTAGTAATTTTTGGGTTTACTGCCAAAAAACAAACAAACAAACAAACATACATACAAAAAATAGAATTAATAAACAGTTTTATTAAATGTATATAAATAAACACCTAAATTAATCAACGCTGACACATTTTAAGATTTAATTATTTTGGTTTAGTAATTACACTTTTTTGTTGATTATTGCTTCGATAAAGGTTGTTGTGTTAATAATCCTACGTAATTTAATTTACAATTACTATAGAAGTGACACACACCCATGGTCGAATGGTTAGATCAAAGGTGGCCAAACAGTCGATTGTGGCCAGTAAAAATATCTAGAAAGACAAAATGAAAGTGAGAGAGGGTTTTCAGATGTTCCTCAAAATAAGATAATTGTAAAATCTAAATATCGAAATTGTCTGACTGATGAACATTTACAATCCTGCCTTTGTTGGTGACTGAGTAACTATGAGCCCTCATTCAACAAACTATTCTGAGTTATTCAGTGTCACGCATCAACTTCAAAGTCAAGATCTAGTGAAAAAATACTGTTTTCAGTGAAATTATATAATGTAGTAGTGTAGTTTAATGAAAAGGTCAGTTTCAGTCAGTGAAAGGATTCTAAGTTTTTATATGTAGGCTAATATAATTTTACTATTAAAACACAAAATTTGTTATTTTTTTTACCAATGAAACAAACAATATCATCCTATGGATCCTTAGTAGATCGAAAAGGAGTTTCCTTCTCTGGAGTAGATCATTAGCTCTGAAAGTTTGGCCACTACTTGTCTAAGGCAAGTGGTTACCAACCTTTTAAATATAGTGGTCCTCCTGAAGCCAATGATAACTCTCCGTAGCTCACATAATGTCCCCCCACTAAACGAGGTGAAATTAAAAACCTACGCACACATTTCTAGTATTCTAAGTAACTCATTTCTTATTAATAAAAAAATCTATAAACAAATTAGGAATAGCGAATAAATATGTTTTATATGATGTGACAATACAAATAAAAATAAATTAAAAATTTAGATTTGTTTCGTGGAACACCACAGGACTTTGTGTGAATCTCAGGTTGGTAAACTCCGGTTGACGGTATCTCTCTTGCATAGCCGTTAACAAAGTGGTTCAAATTCCAGCCACTTTTACTGAAAGAGTTTTTGTTCCTAGGCGGTTTCACACTTTCCTTCTTTATGAATGAGGGTATATTTTCTATTACTTTTACTTACTCATCCAATAGCCCATTAGTGCGAATATAAGGAAAGCCCAATGGGTTGTAAGACGCAGAAACTCTTTTTCT
The DNA here is from genome assembly GCA_039000515.1 of Timema cristinae. Classification (NCBI taxonomy): domain Eukaryota; kingdom Metazoa; phylum Arthropoda; class Insecta; order Phasmatodea; family Timematidae; genus Timema; species Timema cristinae. The sequence continues at coordinate 43,309,596 of JBCFYV010000935.1, read as the reverse complement.
ATAGAATTGTGGTGACACACTAAGCTTAACTTGATACAAATTGTGTCCTTATCAGGGATAAAATACCTTGGTTCAAGACAATTATTATTGATACAATTGAAAGACCCTCAGAATGTTTTTATACATATGTGTATCTGGGCAGAATATTCTGTAAAAATGGAAGGAAGGATGCTGAACTCAACAGACGGGTAAGTGCATCTCATAGAGTAGTTGGTTGTAGGCCTATGTGGACTCTTGCAAAGAATGAAGTATAAATGGCAATATATAAAAGTGTGCTAACGCCAAAATTGTTTTTTGGATCTGAAGCATGGGATCGTCATGAGAAACACAAGAGCAATGTGAATGAGGTTGGAATAAGATATCTAAGAAATGTATGAGGAAAAACTCGTATGAACAGAGTAAGTAATGAATGGGTGCTTAAGGAGAGCGGTTTGAAAGGGAATCCAATAGGTTATTGTGAAAGGATCGTCTTACGTTGATTTGGGCATGTTGAGAGGATGTGTGTGGACCAAGAAACGAAGCAAATATATTAAGGTAGAGTATGTGGATCAAAAGGAAGGGGTAGGCCATATAAAACGTGGATAAATGGTGTAGACGAATTTGTGAATAAGAGAACTATTATGAGTTTTAAGAATAAAAGAGCATGCATGACTCGTTGTATGGATGCTGTTGAAGTGAAGGGAGTATGCACGGATAGGGAAGTCTAGAAAAATTTAGTGAAGATGTAATAAGAACGGAGTTGTTTTTTGAGATATATGGACAGTTGTTTGATTAGGTATATCTATAAATATATATGTATGGAAACAACTTGTAAATTCTACCAAAAAGGAAGGCTTGGATGAACTACCCAAAACGTCAAAGGTAAATAATAAACTTATGGCATATAATTAAAGTAACATTTTTTAAGATCAAAGTAATTATTTATAGCTCTATCATCAATAATTATTCTACCATAATAGTTAATTCAGAGACGTTTAATAGTCTATAAAAGTTTTAATGTGCAAGTAAATGTAATTCATCATCCTATTAACTGAGTAATATACTTAACTTAGTGTTTTAACTTTTATTGACTATTATTTGTTTAATTTAGTAAACAATCCTCTATTAAACGTTCAACCTCCATAAGTAATAATTCAACAACCCTTAGCCCTGAATAGTAAATTTACTTTCACTCAACCAATTAAAGTGAACGATAATAGTTTTTTTTAATAATCACCGTGTCTTACTATCTGTTCAGGTTCTATGCATATAATGATAATTACTCTAATGGGATAAGGAAGATGAAGGTTGAATATAAAGGAAAATTGTCCAGATTTGCGTGGGGAGAAAGAGAGAGAGGGGAGGGGGAGATCATTTAGAGAAAACTACTCTCAATACTCGAAACCGGGATTGAGCCATGATCTCTCCGTCATCGGGAGTCTAGAGTATCGCAAGAATAGCGCCTAAGACATTTGGCTACCAAAATGGGCTACTAATAACTGATTTTGGATAATATTGTCACAAACTATAATAGACAATTTAAGAATGTATGTGTCTTACCATTTATTTTACAAGTATTTCTATATTGAATAGGACCACATTCTCAAACATAAAGTTCTATAGTAATTTATTCATTCTTTTAAGAGGCTCTTATTATAATAGGGCTTCATGTAGCCTAACAATCAGTAGCCTATATTGGTGGAACTATAGTCTAAAGGTAAGCGTCCACTGGCCCACATTGGACAGACCGCACGCATCGGATTTTTGTATTCTTTACATTATTTTAAATGAGCCTGCGTTCACCTATCCTCATCGAAGTATCGGACGTCGGTAATGTTGATAAGAATTCTGGAAGACAGATTAAAACCTGATCCATGTGGTGTGTGGGACTACGTGATCTGGAATGCCGAGTAGTAAACGCACACCCCACCATTCGCATCCGGAATTCCTAGCTTTAGTCTATCTATTTATCTTAGAGATGGGCAGTATTACAGTTCATTGTTGGAACCAATTCAGTGTGATCTAGTTCACTGAATTGAGCAGTACATATATCTAGTTCAATAGTTCGTGAACTAAGCTACTTCTTGGGGTTCAATAGTTCGCGACCAATAGAAATACAGCCTGTAGTTCAGTCGTTCGCGATCGACCTACATCTTTCAATTTTAGTCCTTCACCAGTTTTAGAACTATCGCGTGAGAGTGAGTTATTATATCTCCCTCACATCACTAGTTACTAGCATTAGTGCTCAAGAATCAAATCTAGAAATTGTTATTTTTATCAAAATACTTAAATAATATAAAAACAAATTTTTGATCATAAAAATAATAGCTTACTTTAAGTCAAATTAGATTAGTTACAAAGCACCAGCCAATAGAGAGAGAGAGATTAATTATTATAATATATTAATTAATACAATAAAAATACAATACCATACAATACACATTACATATTATTACAATTTACATTTTAATTTCAAATTTAGAGATATTCATTATTATTTACTATTCTAGAGGCAGTACAGAAAATCTGGTTAGTACCCTCTTGAGGTGTGTATAGAATATAGAGCTTAAGGCGTAAAATTGTAGATAAACAATGTAAAACTATATAATTTACATAATTAATGATTGGTTATTTCATAAAATAAACTGTCTACTATATACATAAGGTGTAAATCTGACACAATGGTTAACCTATTTTTGTTTGAAGATTTTTACACCTAGACTAATGTACACTTTTATAACTATATGATAATAGCAAACGAATTTTGCAGTCGAGTATTACAAAATCATAGGGATCGTCTTCTGTTGTTATTTCTACTAATACTGTTAAGACGATTATATTAATGATAGCTTAGCGAGGTGTAGCTAGAATATTTGTCTTAGTAGTGATGTCGTTATAGTTATTAAAACACACAAAAGGCGACACGATAGAACTGAAGGATAGATGTTAGGAATTGCCTCCTTCAGAGCTACGAATTCAGTGGATGTAGTACATTAATGAAATCTTAATTTATACGATGCGTTCGTTCCGTCCGATCGGCCAGTGAACGCTTACCTTACAACGTCACTCTCGATTTAGACTGGATTGCTGGTGACGATCAGTGATTCAAATCCCTGTCTTGTGTACTAAGGGTGCTTTATCCTCAATGTTTTATCCCTCTGCCTCCACTCAAATGTGTGTTCATTTTCTTTAGATTCTACTTTTCTTATTTATATCCTATTAGCTTAGTTAATTTATGCGTACAACCCGAACGTTAACCAAAAGTAGGGAAAAATATAAATCTAGGGTTTGATTATACATATTACTGAGGTTCGGCAACCTTTTTAAAATCGCGGGCCATATGGGTTTAAAAATATAGTGGGGTGGTTTGATAAAAATACCGATAAAAATATTTTCCACTCTATATTTCTCATCTAGAAATAGCTGTTATATTTTTATGAACACAATTGTTTGTTTAAAAAAAATCCGGGCCAGATAGCTATTATAATTCAGGTTCTACTCCGGAGTAAAAATAATATAGCTCTTGATAGTCAAAGGCTCGCAGCGCATTCTGGGCCGAGTTCCAATAACCTGGGGAGCTATCGCTCGAGGAGCTCTGAGCTGGTAGTCAGCGGGCTGGCTGTATCTCTCTCTAACATAACTTAACTATATACTTGTAATTACAATACCTGAAAATTGTAAATATACAACCACGGTTAAATTTAATACATTGAGTGTCACAGAATCAACCCGAAATAGTTATAAACATTATAAAACCATTACAACGAAACTATTAACAAACCCTTCAAACCCTTAGCTCCATCCAGTCTTAGACATGGCACCAGACTTTTTTACGACAAATCTCCTTCCTCTCCACCCCCTTAACATGGAAACATTATCGTGTAAGGGGGAGGGGTGCAGAGGGGTGCACGCAATGTGTCTGACTAGAGTCTTGAAGACGACGAATGGATATACAACGACGTTGACTTGCGACGACCGAAAATACGTTTTGTCATAAATCAGGTTTTTAAGTAGTGAGATTGTAGCGGGAGCTAGAGAAGTGTTCCAAAGAGTGAAAGAAAGAAAGGGGGAGGGGGGAGAACGAGGAATAGAAGTGTGTGTAAGAGCGGGAAAGACTGCTCGGTAGTAATATTTAACTTTTAATGGCCGATGTATAAAAGGTAATGGTTTTATGATAGCCATTTCGATGATCATTGATGGTTTGCGGTAGGTGTGTGTGTATCTGAGAAGGGTGAGAGAATTAACTTTTATGTACTATTTAATATTATTGCTACGTCATAGACGTACAGTTATAGTAGAATTCAAGGTCATGAACACATTATATTTAAAATGTATCACTTATGTAGATACTCTTCAAACTTTTATTTTTGTATGCTTCACGTGCATTCGTATCTATGCCATAATTACATTAAAAAAATGAACCGCTTTAACACTTTGTCGCACGCGCAAGCTAACATTTGGTCACGCTAACTTGGAAGCGATTAATTATCATACCTTTAACTCCATCTTTTTATTTAGCGAGCTATTAACTGTGCTTTCATTAAATATGATGTATGTCTTGGATAACTTTAGGTCAAGTACAATGGGTCACGCATAAAAATTATAATTTATTCGTTAGATGTAATTATAAAAAAATAATGTTGTAAGTTGCCTATAGTTTCATGTTTTGCTATTGTAAATATGTTATGTAGGAAGAAAGGTTTTGTGATGAGTTTCAAATACTTTTGTATCATTATCTATTCGTCGGGTTCGTATATCTGAATGTTATAGATCTAGTATAGACAAAGTGTAAAAGAAATCGCGGTTCTAGAAGCCGGGGCTTACTATTCCAAAACCTCACATTATACACTTGTAAAAATAAAAATTACGATTCTCTCCATAAATATTTCACTAAAATATAGATCTATTTATGTTTAAATTAAAACAAAATACATCGACAGGCAGCTAAATGTATTACATAATATTGATTTAAATTTATTATTATTCAATCCTATTCTTTCAACAAATCAATGTTTGTGTAGGCCTAAATATTTCTTTAAATAGGCTCTTATTGATATATATATATATATTAACACGTCTTACTAACCGTTCGGGTTATACACTTAAGTACTAATTACTCTAATGGGTTAGGAAATGGGAAATTGAATATATAGGAAATGAACCCGCATTTGCATGGAGGAAGAGTGGAAAACCATTTAGGGAAAACCACCCCCAGTTCACCCGAGCGAGATTCGAACTTTTATATCTCCGTTCTCGACAGTCTAGCTTAGCACGAAATTAGCGCGCTAGCTAACTACGCCACCGAGGCGGGTGGTATATTGGTTCACCTTCTATATTACCTACCACTCAAAGATATTAGCTTATTTACATCACTAGGATAATCATGACTAAGATAGATTTTTAGAGAGAGAGAAAAACTATTTAAGGGCAAAATCCCCTTCGGCAGAGCGGGGAAATATGAATTAGGCCTCACCATTCCTCTAGCAGTATTATTTTGGCCCAGTAAAATACTAATTCGGTCCCATATACCATATAAATTCGGCCTCATGAACCAAACTAATCGTTCCTCCTCATTTTACACATAGTAGGCCTACTTAAGTTTGTGTTGGGCAAAAAGTGTGGCTAGGATAGGCTAGGATTGTGTTGTCTCATACAATCCATCAATTTCTGTCTTTCTTTGGCATTGAGAAAACATTTACATCCATCCTTAGTGTAACGTTACAATAGCCGGGGCTGAGTTGCTACACCAACAACATGTAACCAAGACCACTCTTAACGGGATTAGTTACTACACCAATAACATGTAATCAAGACCACTCTTAATGGGATGAGTTACTACACCAACAAACTTCAATCAAGACCACTCTTAAAGGGCTGAGTTACTACACCAACAAACTGCAATCAAGACCACTCTTAACGGGATGAGTTACTACACCAACAAACTGCAATCAAGACCACTCTTAACGGGATGAGTTACTACACCAACAACATGCAATCAAGACCACTCTTAACGGGATGAGTTACTACACCAACAAACTGCAATCAAGGCCACTCTTTACGGGATGAGTTACTACACCAATAACATGTAATCAAGACCACTCTTAACGGGATGAGTTACTACACCAATAACATGTAATCAAGACCACTCTTAACGGGATGAGTTACTACACCAACAAACTGCAATCAAGACCACTCTTAACGGGATGAGTTACTACACCAACAAACTGCAATCAAGACCACTCTTAACGGGATGAGTTACTACACCAATAACATGTAATCAAGACCACTCTTAACGGGATGAGTTTTACACCAACAAACTGCAATCAAGACCACTCTTAAAGGGCTGAGTTACTACACCAACAACATGCAATCAAGACCACTCTTAACGGATGAGTTACTACACCAACAACATGCAATCAAGACCACTCTTAACGGGATGAGTTACTACACCAACAAACTGCAATCAAGACCACTCTTAACGGAATGAGTTACTACACCAATAACATGCAATAAAGACCACTCTTAACGGGATGAGTTACTACGCCAACAACATGCAATCAAGACCACTCTTAAAGGGCTGAGCTACTACACCAACAACATGCAATCAAGACCACTCTTAAAGGGCTGAGCTACTACACCAACAACATGCAATCAAGACCACTCTTAACGGGATGAGTTACTACACCAACAACATGCAATCAACACCACTCTTAACGGGATGAGTTACTACACCAACAACATGCAATCAAGACCACTCTTAACGGGATGAGTTACTACACCAACAAACTGCAATCAAGACCACTCTTAACGGGATGAGTTACTACACCAACAAACTGCAATCAAGACCACTCTTAACGGGATGAGTTACTACACCAATAACATGTAATCAAGACCACTCTTAACGGGATGAGTTTTACACCAACAAACTGCAATCAAGACCACTCTTAAAGGGCTGAGTTACTACACCAACAACATGTAATAAAGACCACTCTTAACGGGATGAGTTACTACACCAATAACATGCAATCAAGACCACTCCTATTGGGCCGAGCTAGTACACTAACAGAGGGTCGAGCATCTGCCTTCCCAACCACTCATAATGGGATCGAGTTTGTACTCAGCCAATACAACCAGCCGGGATATGAATCCTAAACTTCCTGTCACCTGCGTGCCACGTGATAATTAGTGCAGCTGAATTCTATTTTTATTTTATTCAAGGGGAAAAACTTTATAAATCTTGATCGGGGTTACTAAATTAGTTGAAAACATTTTTTTTTTGTCATTGCGTGCTTTACTTTAATTAATTTGACTGGGCTAGATGACATAATATCACGTTATTATGGATTAAGAACTCTTGACAAAACCTAAATAGCTGAAGGACTCCTAGGACATCAAAGACAAGGGATACTGGTATTGGGATTATATATACTAGGTCTAGATATTTGATAAGAATATCATATTCTTATGTTATATTTGGAAGATATAAAAAACAGGATATTTTAAATTTCCATCTATGCTTCTTCACATTAAAGCCTAACTTGTGACCATTTCAAATTAACCTTTAAAAGTACAGTACCTTTTTGTAGTTCACTTTGAAACTTGTGGATTATGAGCACACGCAGAAACTATGACTTGTGAAAGTATAAATAATTCTCTCTAAATAAAATCGATGTATACAATTATTTAATTATTTTTTAAGTGCGCAGAAAATTTAAGGAAGTGTTCGAACTATAAACTTCACGGCAGTTAATTTGTATAAATACTACACTATCTCTTATACAAACTTAAATATAATTCTTTCAAGGCAAAGGTAGTGTAGACCAATATTTTATAAATATCATAACTTATTTAAAATATCTCACCTTGGTTATATTTTTTACCAATTTAATTTAAATAATATTGTTTGGGTGTTTGAATAATTAGTCATAAAATAGGGAACAAAATGGTACGTGTTTACTATCATTTTATAGTTGCTAGTAAAGGGCATTGTTGATTTTTTTTACAAGTGTATAATATGTGGGGGTTGGGAGCAATAGGGATATTATTATTATTATTATTATTATTAGGTGTTCTGTCTTTCAACAGTACAGTTGCCTTATCCAAATCGAGTCCTCCAGCATACCGGATCAGCAGTTTTTTTATATTGAAACTTCATCGAATTTCCTTCTTTGAGGTCATCAATCAGTTAAATTAGCGGTCTTCCCGGTCCGTTTCTCACTTACACTTTGCCATCTATGACATCAGTAAGCCATTTATTCACATGAAGTGGCCCATAGGGATAGTGAAATCCCTAGTCATGATAGCTACGTAGGCCTATTTGACGATATTGCTACCCTGCATCTGCACCAATGTCCAGATGGACAAATACGTCAGTCTCGTCTCATCTGGTTTAATTATGGAAAAGTTGGGGGTCCGAATCACAGTCAGGTGCACTTATTTTTACTAAATGTTTTTCCATTTTTCCTTCACTAAGATGCAAATATAACAAACCGAAAACTGTAGTTTCCTCATCCCTACCCTATTATAGTATATATATATAATGCGGATATCCCGGATGGACAGTAAGACGTGGAACATGGTTACAAAAGAACACTAACTCTGCACCACTCAGATCCAGGTTGATTCTTCTCCTTGCTTGACTGAGAACTATATAGGCTATATATGCTAACCCTTCTAGACGATCAATGTTTCATCTTAATGTACAGCTACCTGGCCATTAAGTGCCAGTATCGATGTGAGGGAGGGAGGAGGAGGGGGGGGGGCTCTTACCCCGATCCATCAAACGACCAAATGAGCGTGTTATGAGCATCAAGCAGCTCATAAACATGATAGAATCGCTTACTGACAGCTTGTTGAGCGCTTGTTCGAGAGCTACGAGATACAGCTATCAAAACCCATGCTTCGATGGAGTTTCGAGCCCACAGAGACCTATTAAAGGAGGGCTAAACACCCCTCCTATACATTACCTGGACCCCTACTATTACAACATTTTTTTTTTAACATGGTTTATGGTCATGATACACCTTTAAACTTGCGTTGCTAGGTTGCCTTGCGATTCGAGACTTGGCTCCCACTGCATTTTGTTGCTTTTGTTTTGGATAAAATAATCAACTTGCACTTTCTGAATCGACTGATTATATCAGCACGCTATTTGTAAACTAACTGAAATCTAGAACATACACAACACCCAGTTCCTAGCCGTAAATTTATCAGTGTGGAAGGGGAAACCTACAGTTGTTGCTGTTAATAGAGAGCTTAGGGTTTGAATCTTGGCCGAATACACTTGGATGTGGGTTTCCATATGTGATTTTAAAGGGGGATTTATTAGGCTCTCTCCATCACATATATGGACGTATTCACTTTATGCTACCTACCTCGGCTTTAATCCCTAGCCTATATTCAAATCATTAATGCCCCTTGGGTGACCTGGTGGTCTAGGGGTAAGGTGTCAGACTTCTGTGCTGGTGGTCCGGGGTTCAATCCTTGGTCCCGGCACAGATTTATCTGATTACTAATCCCTTACTTCACCTCTGACAAGAAGTATATTAAACATAGCTTGTGAATGTGGGGAATGCCAGGCCTCCACCGTGGTTAGGATCCCGCGTTAAACTGTAGGTCCTCCATTTCTTCTCACAATCACCCTACCATTACACATTAGCGTAAGTGCGTACTATCCAAACAGGTAGTAAGACGTGGTTCTAATAATAATGATAATAATAATAATAATAATAATAATAATAATAATAATAATAATAAATGCCCCTTGTATTAAGTGAAGATGCTACACTGTAAAATCATGCTTTAATTTAGAAACCAATTCATAGGTTACAATAATTCGGAAATCCTCTCATTTATTTCACTAATCCTGTTGACCATGAGTGACCAGGTCCTGTTTTAAGTTGACCATTTGATATTTAGTCTATCAACTTATTCCACGATTACTGCCAAATGTGTGGACCAATTTTAACGGAAATTAGCAGCAGGAACATTCTTTGAAACTAGGCCGAATGACGTATGTAAGACTATATGTTTTTGTTTGTTTTAATTTTTGACATATATTGCAAAATTGAAATCTTAAGTCATGCAGACAATGGATATTCTATATAAATACAATGTACTATTAAATACAGTATTAATTGGTTTTGCTGTATAACTTGATCACCACGGTATTATTTCAACTTTTAATTCGAAGATAAATCTTAAGACTGTAGTAACGATAAGAACGGGATGCAGGCTAATTCTTAACAAATCCACAGTACTTAGCATTTGAATGGAGGAAACGAGGCTTATTATTAACAGAACTATACATTTAATATTAATATTAGTTTTCCTTGGCCTATTCTCTAGCACCATTAGTGTTTGCCAAACACTTAAATTGTCTCAATTATGAAAAAAAGTTAGGTGAGATAAATATTTAATAAATTATTCGAACATTTATCTGGAACAGAATGAGGTAATTCTTTGTGGAACGAAACCTACATTTGAGGTAGTCAATATCGAGTCTTATTATCCTTTATCTCTCTCCATAAAATAGTTTATTAAATGTTTCTTATTCTGTAATCTTATTATAGAATAGTTTTATAATCATTATATATGAGTAAAAGTAAGATGGCAATCAGTATAATATAATTACAATAAAGCCTGAAGGTTAATATTTTATTGATCATTAAAGTCAATTTTGAGATTGAGAAACTATAAAATTTAGTATAACCATTCCCTAATGGTTGAAATATTTACATTTTTAAATCCAGCCAAAAGCAACACAATAGAAAAATGTTGTTTTAAACATATAAATAAATAATTATTTTTACCATCGCGTCTTACCACCATTTTAACTTTGCTGATTGGGTAAGGGTCAGGAAGGTAATTATTAGAGTAAATGCGCCTGAATGAGCCTAGATGGAGAGTGACTAATCATTTAGGAAGTTAAATTTTAAATACAGCTACCCAGACAGGATTTGAACCCAGGTATCCTCATCATTGGCAAAATAGACAAGAGGATTCTGAAATTGTGCCTACCGATGCGGGTGTAAACAAGTGTTTTGAAATATAGAGAAATATTTATTTCCAAATTTATTTTTTATTCTATTCTTGTTTTTTGTTAAAATCCCATTTGATACAATATATTTTAACATCTTATTTGATGACTATTAAACCTCATACTCAAAATATATTCAATAATAAATTACTTAGGTTTAGATTATAAAAATCTCTGACTTCAGCATACATTCAGTATAGTCACATCTTGCAACTTCTTTATAAATCCTCATCTTACAGTGTAAACGTTCTATAATAGACATATTTTCAAAATCCGGCCGGATTTGTTAATACTAGACCAAACTTCACAGAGATCAAAGGTTAAGTTGCAAAATTATGTTCAAACCACTTTGACATTCATTACTCGCGCGCGCACACACGCACGCACACACACACGAACACACATGTACACACATATACTAACATACAAACGTGCCATTCAATACTCATTCATAAAATGAAACCAAGAACATGTTTCAAGATATCCGATTTAATTTTTTTTACTTTTATGCTACTAAAATAGCCTAAATTGATGATACATAGGCCTAGTACATTATTAAAATAAGTTTGTTTAAAATTTCTTAAGTGCTAGTGTGGAACTAAATAGTTCTTCTAAAGTTGTTTTGTTATTTGATGTGTTAAATCAAATGGTATTTGAGATTTATAGTCTTACTTATTAACATACACTTCTCTTTTCATGGTTATAGTGTCGGAAGAAAGAGAAAGGCTTATTTTGTAATTTTTTGTTTGTGGTGAAATGTTTTTCTGTCATATATTTTAGACAAAATATTTTAACATTGAAAGGAATACCACTTTGAATACTTAGATGATTTACATATATATTTTTTCTGGTTTGATCTACTGTTCATTGTGCAGATAATAATTTTTATCATACGTCTATATATTGTTACTATAGATCTGTTATTTACTATGAAATGAATTTTATCTTTTTAAAAATATTTTAATATAAAATTAGAATGTGGTATCAAGGAATATTATAATAATTGTATTAATTTCATCAAAATAATTTTAAAATACAGATCAATCCTACTACACTAGTTACATATTGTCAATATTGAGAGAAAAACAAGATTTAGTTTTCTTATGTTTGAAGCCGTCTTTCTTGCTTTCAATTCTATTAGGCCCTACACCTTCCTTACCTTACCTGGAAGCACATATAAACTCGCACTTAACCTAATCAAGATTAAACAACCTCTCTCGGAAGGGATAATTAAGCGCTTTAAATTCTATGCTCTAAAACAAGGCTCTAATGAGGCTCTTTGTGTAGGTTTGCGCAGTTAGTGCTGAAAATATGAGGAAAATACTTAGCTTTAATTTGGTGGGGCTCAGTTCAAATTAAGTTATCTGGGATTAAATATTCTAGCACCCTATTATGGCGTAAAATAAAACGTTATTATTTATTGTATGTAGTGTTTTCATGGATTTATATAAATGATAAAATAATCCCAAAGCCAATCAATGTTAAATTTTATTTTGTAAACCCCTAGATAATATTTTTAAAATGTATGTAATTCATTAACCTAACTCGTTAGCATAAACAGGTTTGTTTGTGGTAATTTATAAATATAGAAAAGTTTATTTATAAAACAACTAATGAATTCAAATGGGCTGTAATAAACTTATACATTTATTCTCTCCCCTCCAATCTTCATTAATTAACTTATTTAAGAAGTTGAAACATTTTCCAGGTTTTTATCCAATGAACTTCAGTCTTTAATATCCTTTCTGATTTCTACGCTTACACACTGTAGTGAGTGGCTAGTAACCAGTTTGGACATTATGAAAACCCATTGCTTCCATAGTTTGAAAAAAAAATACAAAGTGAAATAGCATATTTCATCGTAGGTGATCATCTCAAACGAGAATCAATCTCGACCTCACAAAACTCTAATGTACAACAGAGTTAACCACAGGCATCGCTAGTGATTGGTAAAGTTGTTGCTAATAAACTGCACGTTTGATAGTGACACATGAATGTTATCTACCTGGGTTTATTTTAATCCGACGTCTCGGCGGTTCATAAAAACCTTGAGTTTATGAGGAAAGGTTTTGGATATCACACCCAAGTCAAAAGTATTTGAGCGCTTTCTGCCTTAGAAACAGTAATTCCCGCTTAATGTTCTACGTTGTCAGAATGATTAGAATTTATATTTCTCATTATCCGAGTCTGCTTTTTTAAAAAATGAATACATACGCCGTATATATAAAACAACATTCCCCTATCCCCTATTTTATTTTTTAAAGATGTCTACATTTTCTTGTGATCGTCATTATTTAACATTAAGATGTTTGGTAAGGGGCAAAAATATAGGGAAATAAATATGTAAATATTTTATATGTTGCTTCACAAACACAGACTTTTGACCAACATGTTAATATTTTTTGTCTTATGACAAACACTGTCATATTTTCCCGCTGTGAGGAAAATGGATTATCACTTTATTTTATTTTTTAGTTGAACATTAATAAAGAATTGGAGCTAGTACGATACATGTTACCTTACATAAACTAAGTCTCTTGCCCAGAAATATATCATAGAAAAAATTATTTAATTTTTATTGCGTGTGTTTCTTAGAAAACTATCATTTAAATTTGAAAGGAGAGGGAAAAAATATCTTAAAGCTATCTACCTGTAGACTACAGTTTGATTTTGTTTTAATAGCCCGTCTTCCCCAAGGATGACTAAGAACCTTACGTAGTTAATATAGCTAGAGTCAGACGTACGGCAGCCCAGAGTCTCCATTAGAAAACAATGGAACTGAGAACAGTGAAATCATTTAATTTTTTTTAGAATAAAATAAAAAAATATTTTTTACTAAAAATATCTATTTCACCGAACTTGATTTCGTAGTTGTCGATTTGAACATTTTGGAAACCGTATTTCAATGCGAATGGCTAATCAGCCATGAGCTATCGGTTAATAAAAACGTTTCCCAAGCTTAGTAGATACTGGTTCGTTTAGAGGCTGTTTAAAATGGTTACAAATGTATGAAGCGTTTTATTAACTTTTGGTGCTAATTTTGGGTGTGATAGGAATTAATAATTGAACTACAAGTTTGAAAGCAAAGTGTTAATAAAATCTCGTGTTTTAAATCAAACCGCCAAAGATTATAAAAAAACATTAAAGCTAAAAGGCATTTTATTTAATGTAGTTTTTCAAATGTAGTCTAATTTTAAATGTGGTTTTGCCATCTTCCCTCCAAGTTAATGCAGGTTTAATACATTACCCTACTCATCTTTATCATTAGATTGAGTCGTTGATAGAAATAGTGTTAAACGCACGAATAAAATAAATACTCCAACGGTTTGGCAAAATCAGGCCAATAGTGTTCCATTAAATTTAATTTAATATCTCTTGAACTCTCAAAGCTTCAAAAAAAATAATATCAAAAGATCAATAAATCTACATGTCTCAATTTTATTCATTTTCAATTACCACTTCAACATAAATGAATCTAACCTTTTCTCATGTAAACGCATGCTACGTAGCAAGAAGTTGTACTTGCGATTATAAAAGATATTTTAGGGTTTGAAATTCTGTTATACCTAGAGAGAAGAAGTTGTTTCGTGATTGCTATCGCGGTTTTAAGTTATAGTTCTGCTGCTCCAACAAGTTTTATTGTGATTTTCTTTTGCGAAGGCTGGTACTACCTAGGGTAATATATGACCCAGCCGTTTCCTCCTCTCAGCCCCCTTTTTTTATTTTGTTAACAATGTTTCAATAGCCTGTAGCAGACCTTGCCTGTATACGCGCGAGACGAAACTTTAGGTAGGATGCTTTGTTTTACCTTGTTTCTTAACGTTTGTAGCTTTTAGTTTTATTTCTCGTTTCAATCGCGTGTATTTCTATTTTATTTGTTCGTTTTGGTTTTTGTTTTTCCTTTTAATGTCTGATGAACATAAAGCCCTTAAGTAAAGTAATAAACTGGTTTGCCGTGAACAAGATTTATAAAGGAATGATAAGCGAAGGTTGGCAGAACTAACTTTTTCTTGAGATTCAAGCTAAGCCCACCTGATTATTTTTTAAATTATGATTTGCTCAATTTTTTTAATAGTAATTATTATTTTAATATTATCATTACTATTATTAATACGTAGTATCATAACCACTTTAGCAATCCGAATAGGCCTATATTTATTTATGTTATTTTTCTATATTTTAAATAGTAAACAATTATCTCTTCCAGACCAGACCCACTGTCCACTGATGTACACTGAATATAGTATTTATAATAATTATTTTAAATTATTATTTTAAATTATTATTATTATTATTATTATTAGCACCGCGTCTTACTACCCGTTCAGGTTATACGCACTTACGCTAATGTGTAATGGTAGGGTGATTGTGAGATGAAATGGAGGACCTACAGTTTAACGTGGAATCCGAATCACGGTGGTGGCCTGGCATTCCACACATTCACAAGATGTCTTGTCAGAGATGTAGGAAGAGTTTGGAAATCAGATTTAAATTATTAATTTAATATAAGTTACCTCTCGTCCATTGAAATGAACATGCGTAAAGCGCTCGACACAATTAACTAATTAAAATATTTAACTTATTTAAATTAATTTCAAACATATCTAGTTAAGATAAAACAAAACAAATTAACTAATGTTCTTAAATTGATGGACATTTCAAAATAATCGTTCGATTGATATAACAAAAACAAGAGATGTTCGTTATTTTTAGTTTAAAATTAATCAAAATGAGCGTATAGGCTGCATTTAATTCCTACTTTAGATTTGATATTGGCTTAAACTATTGTTAGGCCTATTGTTAGATATAAGTAGGCCTATATCATATTAAAAAAAGCATAGTCTTTTATATTAGTTCAGTAAATGTAAGCTATTAATACATTTTCTACGTTTAATCAGCTTATTATACAACTCTATTGATTTATATTATAGTTATCAACTTGGATTTCAAAATGGTCACTATTTTTCATTCCGATAAACCACATCCAATGCTTTCCCAACCATTAAAAAGTAATATATTCCTCAGCACAATAAAAGTTTCAATATTATAACTATACTAGAAGTCATTAGAAAATAGATAAGCACACACAAATAAATTGTTCTTCATACAATCCCGTTTAAGGGAAAGACAATTAACTAAAATCCAAATGAGGAAGCGCTGTCGATCCTATTTTAGTTTTGTTTAGTTAGGCCTACCCTACATCCTAATTAATAATGGTGTAACTCTCCCTCCAGGTTTGTTTGATCAGATTACAGTAGGCATATACCAATGTCAGGCAAACATTTTGGTGCCCGATCGACATGTACTCTTATTAAAGGTCTCGCAATCATCCATTTTTACTCCGCTATAATTTTGCTTTTTTTTCCGTCTATAAGCCGATCTTATATTTATTCCTTAAATTCAACTTTTCCTAAAATAAGCCTAATTATGTACCTCACCTTTCTTGGGAAAAATATAGATTAAATAAAATATACATTTTCATAATCAACTAATTATTTATCCTATAACATTAGCGATTATGACCCATTAAGGTTATTTTGGTCAAAATCAAATATTATTTCTAAATAGGAGGCCTACTTTATACACTTGCGAGCTTAGAAGACTCAAAGATTGCCTTTAGATAACGATGTAGTTTTCTTACGGGATCGACTAAAAGTTGCCGCTAGATCGACCGGTCGCGACCCATGCCGTGGACTTAGTTTTAATTTATTCTCTTGTTTGTCTTCCCGTGTATTCTCACTGAAGGTGCAGGAATAAGTAATATTGAATACTAAACGGATTATATCCGAATTTGGTGAAGAGAGAGAGAGAAAAAACAATTTAGGGAAGATCACACACTCTCAGTACACCTGGTTGTGATTAGATCACCAACCTTCTTTTGATCAGGAAACCAGACAGCCTGAGACATCGCGCCCGGCACTGAAGATAATATTTACTGTTGTAAAGTCTGCTGATGTAATAGTGATTATAATATACTAAAATAATCTGTCGAATAAATGGAACCTGTGGGTAATTTAATTTAGTAAATTATTTTAACATGCCCACTAGAATAAGTCTAATGGTCCCAAATTATAACCTATCTTTTAATAAAGTGTTGATAAAAACAAACCACTCTTTAATAGGTTATTAATTTGGACGGATAATCTCCTTCGTCTATGAATTTGAGTTGAATTAATTATAAACAATTTTTTTTTAAATATAATGTCCTAGGAACCTTAACCTCTGTTAGACCAATTACATTCAATTGTAACCCTAACTAGGCTATGCAAATTATAGAGCTTCCTAAGATTACAAGTTGTATTTAACTATTTTAAAGCGCTTTTACTGACATAATAATTATAAGAGGCACAAAAAGAGTAGGCTTTTTTTTTGTGCGAATTAGGTTTCGGATTATGTAAGTAGGCTTACTTTATTTTCAAATTTCAAACTCTCCAATGATTCTCATGGAGGTATAACATTTACTTTTTTAACTTGCAGGCCTATAACTTAAGATTCAATTAATAACCTACATTTAAGTGCACACGAAGATTATTGAATATGAAAAGCCATAAAATCCCTATTTATTGTTGCTAAACTTCCTCTAACCAATCTTTTTAATAACATTAAAAACCAAACGGTGATTGAAACTAATGTGTAACCAATTCTCCGCGCGACCAGCCATTTTCTCTACTCGAATACTGGACTCTTCTTCTCGTAATTGGCATCCCAAAGAGTCGGCCATGTTTGTGGCGGCTACTGCGCATGCCCGAACGTCCGTTATCGATCTCGCCGACCCGGGGAACACAGAGTCACGAGATTGGCGGGAAGTGAGCTAGGCGTGGCCGAGGAAACATTAGCGTCAAGTCTCGGCGGATAAGTTATGGCCATTCTCTATTGTTGGAAAGTTTTTTTTTAACTCCCCTTCCCCAACAAATATGGTCGCTTGTGAACACACCATAGGGGGATGAAGGCCTGAGGGGTTTTTAGGAGGTATTGAGCAGGGAGAGAGGGTTGAATTCTAATGGAGTTTAAGCCCTAGGCCATAGAAAGAGCTTTAAGGGCGAAATAGCGTCGGTGGTGTTGGGAGGTTTTTGGATTACAAAATCAATATTTAAACAATGGTTCTTCTCTAAACTTTAGGGAGGAGATGCGGGGTGCGTTTACTGCAAAACAAAAACCAACACCGCCAACACGCAGGGCTAAAATGAGCTAATTTAAAGTCTGAGCTATGGAAAGGGGCTAGGAAAACGAGAAGTGTAAACAGTATTTTTTCTCTCGCAGAATATATCTGTTTGTGTGTGTACTTCTAAGCGTGTAAAAAAAATGTCCTTACAAGACTACATGGGGTGTTAAATTTTTATAGTTTTAATTTGAATCTCAGTCGATTGAACTTGACGCGGGGGTGGGTGGACTGGTGTGAATAATATAATGGAAGAAGATTGAACCCCCACTATAAATACATTCCACAGTGTAATGTGAAAATGGAAATTGTCTATATTACGATGGCGAAGTAAATGGTTATTTTAGTTTTAGTTAAAAAAAGTTTTTGTAAAAAACAATTATATTTTGATTTAGTTTAAATCTGCTTCAGTGGCTTATTGATCTAAATGTTATACTGACCTGATGATGATGATGATGCCGTCAGGGTTTGTATCCCTGTCGGGTTTACTGGGGGTGGTTTTCCTTAGTTGGTTTTCCACTCTCCTTCCATACAAATGCAAGAAGATTACCTATAAAATGCTTCCTTTCTCATCCCTACCACATTATTGTATTTATCATTATGTGTAGGCCCTATAATTAATCTGAACAGGTAATAAAACGCATTGATAAAAGTAATAATGTCAAAATTGGCCTAATATTTAAATATTTTTCAATATCGAATGACAGAAAAATTAAACGGGCCCCTATTTTTAAATCAAATGTTATAATGTTAGGGATATATGCTACAGGACCCCCATATCATACATACATACACTCAATCATACATACATAC
The DNA here is from genome assembly GCA_039000515.1 of Timema cristinae. Taxonomy (NCBI): domain Eukaryota; kingdom Metazoa; phylum Arthropoda; class Insecta; order Phasmatodea; family Timematidae; genus Timema; species Timema cristinae. Next base: position 43,290,607 of record JBCFYV010000935.1, on the reverse strand, counting down.
ATACATACATATTTTAGCAAGTTGATAAACTCTTAATCCATTCAAGTCTAATACTAGGATAGCATTATATTCAATATTATAATATTTTTTAATTTGATGGGTAGTACATAACTTACAAGATTATAAAAGACAACATTTAGGCCTGCATATTTTTGATTCATATTCCAGCTCAAGTTAAAATATATTAGGACCTGATATTTTGTATGATTCGAAGTGGTCTTGGCTATAACTTATAAATAGGCCTCATAGGTAGACTTAAAACAAATATTTATCATAAAGCTTATTAAACTTATTTTCAGAAAATTATTACATGAAAACATTGGTAATATAGCTTGATATTTTGTTTTAGAAATAAAATAATACCAATAAATACACTCACTGGCTTCGGTGGCTGCATGGTCTATGGCACTATTCTCGCAGTAGACTACACTACCAATGAGGGGAAGATCGAGGTTCAAATTTAGTCGGGTGTACTAACAATGTTTTTACCAAAATGGTTTTCCACTCTCCTTCCATGAAAATGTGGGTACACCTCCTCTAAATATATACTAACCTTCCTAAACCCTAAGACCTTAGCATAAACTTACTTATTAGTAAATAAGCGTACAACCCGAATGGGTAGTCAAATGTGGCGCTAAAAAAAGTTTAGAAGAAAAATATATCAGAATTGAGGGTTGCAATTAACCCTCAACCCCCAAAATCCATATTAAGCGTTAACTACACTTACCCAACACTGCCAGTAAACTATACAAAGACAAATTCGAGCAACAGTCACAGAACACACATCTAAACAATAGATATATTAATTATTTAACTAAAAAAATTCACAAACAATATCAAAGTGCCATCCAAGATTAACAAAACCAGAGATTATTTTTCTAAATAACTTCCATTCGTACCTGTAGGTTCCACTTATCTTGGAAATGTTTCTTCACTATTCGAAGATTTCCCTCTAACTGCCACATAGTCCCAAAAATACCTAACTGTGTCCTCACATGTGGTGACCTTGCCAAGACACCCTTCCCACTACCCCTTAGTCCCTTTCTTGCGAAGACAAAAACTATCCCTCTAATATTCCCAACTTGACCCTGACTTCTGGGAGGCTTTCTCTTTTAGAAGGACACGACGACATTTTACAACAAATTTCTTCATCCCCGTATCTGAGCAATTAGAGATACCTACATTTCTAGAAAGACCCTGGATCTAGCCCAGCTGCTGACTAAAAAATCTGGTAGGCGATTTCTTTATAGCATCGAGTGTATATGGTTTAGTACTGATGTCCTATGCTTATTCTGTAAGATGGCCTAAGTCTTGTAATGATCAAATCGTAAGTTAAGAATGGAAAAGTTTAATAGCCAATAAAGGTAAAATAACTAACTATACATGAGTCTTTATAAATTAAATGCCACTTGATGTTTCTTGAATAACTATTTTCGATCTACTTTGGTTAAAGAGAACATATTAATTTAGATACAAAAAACTATTCAGAATACATTAATAATGCCCACACATTTATTATTTGAGTGGTGAATATTCTATAAACCTTTTTATTTTTTTAGGTAGCCTAAAGGATGGCTGTAGTATAGATAGTTTTTTTTTTGTTCAGCTGCTGAGTGGTGAAAGTGGTTTTAAAGTGACCCATATTCCTTCTTGGCCTGTTACAAAAAAAAAGCTAAACTAGATCCCTTTTTTTTGTTATGCCCAAACCCTTTTAATTTCTCTAGAAATCTGGACTAGTTTACTTATTTTACTACTATAATTTAACTAATGTATACATTTTTAATTTTGAGTATTTAATGTGTAGGTAGCTGACTTTATAAAAACATCTTCATATCAACACATGACTTACGTACTATTTTAAATAATAAATTCAACATCTAACCTGGTGTCTGAGCTTGGGCAATATTAACAAAGATAGGAAATTTTATTTGTTTCAATTCTAGTTTCGTTAGATTTTATACCACTGAACTCATCCATAGACAGCGAAATGGCAAAATTAATGCAAAATCATAGGAATAGAAAAAAGTGGTGTACAATATACATAGTCTATATATTTTTATAACCCGCATAAAAATATAAGTGGGGTGACTTGCAAAGACTTAAGGCACCAACACAGACTCCGTATCCGTAGGTCCGTAGTCCGTGGTCCGTAAGAAATCGAAGTTACATTATAAGATTGCTCTGGCCACATAATCCTTATCCGTAAGTCCGTGCTCCTTAAAAGTTAATCAACTTTAACTTTCAAAGAACTAGTTATTCGGGCTACCAATCACAGCCGAGTGTGCTAAATATGCGCATGCGCGTTGGGAGCCATCTTAAACACCAAAATAAATGGTTTATAACTAGATTTTATCATGTTAACGATCAAATCCCATAAATACATAAAGGAAGCATGAAAATAATACAAAACATGATTACTTTGTTTACATTCAGAATACTAGTAGATACTCTTGTTTTTCACTTTCAGGCTAATTTTTTTTAGTTTGATAGTTCAAATTGTGTTATAAATATATTTAGTGTGATTGTATTATATATTTTAAGCATATCCTGTAAGCTTTCTCAACAAATATGTGTTTTAGTTTGTTTTATTGATCTGCTTACTGATTGGCGCTCGCTCCTTGCTGTAGACAATTTTCTTTTGAAGTTTTCGATTGGACAAAGTCTCTGGCTATCTCATTGGTTGGAACGATCGCGTGAATACGGATATGGCCTGTGTAATCGAGAATATAATTTCTTGAGGACCAGGACCACGGAGTAGGCCCCACGGACTACAAACCTACGGATACGGAGTCTGTAACAGGGCCTTAACTTATTTTTACCTTCAATGCCAATGCCTTAAACCGTGAGACCAAAGGTGTGGGTGGAACAACCATGCAAAATTATTAGTCAAGCATTTGATACTAGAAACTACCAAAAATATTCATAAACTTGTGGCTATTTGTATTGCATTATAAAGAGTAGTTCGTTTTAAGAATATGATGTAAGCCCGCTTAGTTGGTCAAAAGGTCTAAGACAGAGGTTCTCAACCTGGGGTCCGAGAAACAAATTTAATATTCAAGTAAATTTTTATTTGTATTTTCACATGATATAAAATATATTCACAATTTGTTTAAACATCTGTTTTTTCTATTACTGTCCAGCTAAACATATTTTGTTCTCTTATTAATAGGCTATGAAATGAGTTACATATAATAGACCTACTAGGACGGTGCGCGTAGGTTGTTAATTTCCCCTCATAAGGTGGAGGAGATTAAGGGGCTCTTGGCAAATTATCACTCGCTTCAGGGGGTTTGCGATATGGAAAAGGGTGATAACCACTGATATAGGACGTCACTCTATCACTGTAGATATCGGGGAGATATGAGTTCAAATCCCAATTAGGTGTGGTGAAGTTGTTTTTCCTAAATGGTTTCCCCACCCTATCTCCATCCAAATGCAGGTACACTTCCTCTAAATACTACTTTCCTCATCTCTAACACATGCGTGTAAGTAGTGCATATGCGTATAACTCGAACGTGTAGTAAGATGTGGGGATATATATATATATATATATATATATATATATATATATATATATATATTAATAAATATTAATTAGTAAAAATCAAGACTAAGTTATAAGAGATGAGATACTATTTTAGGTATAAAATAAAACCAATTTTTAAGTATTTTCCTGCAAGCAATAGCGACTATAAAGACGATTATATTGTAGAGGCTTATACCTACTATATATATATATATATACTATATATATATATATATAGTAGGTATAAGCCTCTACAATATAATCGTCTTTATAGTCGCTATTGCTTGCAGGAAAATACTTAAAAATTGGTTTTATTTTATACCTAAAATAGTATCTCATCTCTTATAACTTAGTCTTGATTTTTACTAATTAATATTTGGTCATCGCAGTTTGCTTGAAAGCGTTTGTTTCTAATGAAAATCTTAAACTGTCCTATCAACGGTAATGCCTAAAACAATCTAAAGCAACCATTCAAAAATTCAACTGACGAGAACCTATGGGGTCAGGTGCCTCAGCGTCCCAGTGACGATGATCTGGCAACATTGCAAAGGTTAAGGAGGGGTGGGGAAAGTTACGTGACAAAGACAGCAACACCTCATAAAGCTTCGTGTCTCCGCAGTTAAAACCACCAGGAGTGAAGGAGTGTATAAACAAAGAGTCAAGGACGATGTAAACAAACAATCGTTTTCAATCTAACAGCGAGCAGGTTCACCGGAACCTGCTGAAAGATTTTTCATGGCGTGAGGTTGGTTCCCTGGCTGAGACTCTCCTATGAATGGGGGCGGGTTGGTTTTATTATTAATTCTACTGTTGCGTTGAGATGCGTTGCAGACTTTCAGAAATCCCATGTTATTGAAGAAGATTTGATTTGTTAATTCAAAAGATCCCTCACACCAAATGGGAGGTGAAAAGTATCAACAAATCTCTTTAGTTTTATAAACCTTATATTTAAGGTTTTAGGCTATAATTTAATTAAATTATTGGAGGATGCAGTTGGTGGTAAAAATTGCAGAGGAAGGCAAAGCTTAGAGTATGTAAAGTAGATAATTGAGGATGTGGGCTGTACTGAGCATGTAAAGATGAAGAGATTGCCACAAGATAAGAATAAATGGAGGAATGCATAGAACCAGTCGAAAGACTGAAGACACAAAGAAGAAAAAGAAAAAAAAAGGTTGTGAAAAGGTGAAACCAACTCGTTTTCAACGATATTTAAGAAGGAAGGTCAAAATTAAGAGATCAATGTAAATGATTAGGAATAAATATCTAACCTTATTCAAAATATGAAATCTTTTAGTGAAAGTTTAAATTTATTAATAATATATTTTATTCACTTAAATAGTGTTTGTGTTTTATCTAAATATATAGATTAAGTATAAAAAGTGTCATTTAAAAGTTGATTTAGTCAACACTTTTTTATCCTAAGACTAATCTTCCAATTTAAAAAAACTATCAAAACTAGTTCAGCCCAACGCTAAGACTTCAGTAGTTATTCAATTCGTTGAAATGATACTGCAGCGGAGGAGTAATATATCTAGCCCCAATAATACCTTTTGTGACCTTTACAGTGTATACCTCTTTACCCCAAATAAAAATAAAACAGCCTATTACGTGGTATTTTTTAAACATAGTTTAAAGCTCTTCTTTTATTTTTCAAACTCTGTATCATAAATATTTATCTCAACAATGTTAATACAGTGTATGATAAAGTAACATTAGATCAACAAAGATACGTCTGTAATCCAATATCCATAGCTTTCTCTGGACACGAAACAGTAGACTATCAACAAACTTTATTATTTCTAGTATAAAGGAATTAATATAGAATTTGACTAAGCTTAAAATGAAAATGCGCATCATGGTATAACTATGTTCAATTCAGCAAACTAGGTCCAAGCCATGCTTTTACAAGTTCAAGGTAGAATTCGAACATTAGCATTATTGTTATTATACATTTTATAGTTGCTCGTTTAAATTTGAAAATTGAAGATTAAAGAAAATATTTGGTTTTTAAATCCACGCGTATTTGCATTTATAACAAACTATAGAAACGTTAAATGAAGGTAGATATTTTCATTTATTTGGTCAAACTGCATTTTCACAAAGTAAATAATATAATTAACTTTATTTCAGTGTCAATATTCAAACTGAACCAATTTATCTAGACACATCCATATCTACCTACTTAATGATCCCTTAATTTAAAATACATTTGGAAATTGATAACATATTGGAAAACGTTTCATACATTTTTTTATAGGATGTGAATACTTGATAACGCTGTGATAAGACAAAATATCCTTTGATAAAACAATGTTATATTAATCCAAGTTTTATCTAACTATCACTGTCCTTGACCTACTATATCGTGTCTTAAGGATGTCCTTCAATGACATGGCGTGGAGCCAGGGCAAGTATAATGCTAATTAATTTAAAATGTACTGTACTTGTGAAAGTTCTCATAACTCATTATTATACTCATTGGCCAGATATAAAAGAAAATATGGGCGTAGGTGAATTAGACCCTGCTTTTAAACTCAGGCTACCATCAACATTTACCCCCAAAGGTGTATTGGACACTGGTACCTGACAGTGCGATTTCCCTCCCAAGGTGTATTGGACACTGGTACCTGACAGTGCGATTTCCCTCCCAAGGTGTATTGGACACTGGTACCTGACAGTACGATTTCCCTCCCAAGGTGTATTGGACACTGGTACCTGACAGTGCGATTTCCCTCCCAAGGTGTATTGGACACTGGTACCTGACAGTGCGATTTCCCTCCCAAGGTGTATTGGACACTGGTACCTGACAGTGCGATATCCCTCCCAAGGTGTATTGGACACTGGTACCTGACAGTACGATTTCCCTCCCAAGGTGTATTGGACACTGGTACCTGACAGTACGATTTCCCTCCCAAGGTGTATTGGACACTGGTACCTGACAGTACGATTTCCCTCCCAAGGTGTATTGGACACTGGTACCTGACAGTACGATTTCCCTCCCAAGGTGTATTGGACACTGGTACCTGACAGTACGATTTCCCTCCCAAGGTGTATTGGACACTGGTACCTGACAGTGCGATTTCCCTCCCAAGGTGTATTGGACACTGGTACCTGACAGTGCGATTTCCCTCCAAGGTGTATTGGACACTGGTACCTGACAGTGCGATTTCCCTCCCAAGGTGTATTGGACACTGGTACCTGACAGTGCGATTTCCCTCCCAAGGTGTATTGGACACTGGTACCTGACAGTACGATTTCCCTCCCAAGGTGTATTGGACACTGGTACCTGACAGTGCGATTTCCCTCCCAAGGTGTATTGGACACTGGTACCTGACAGTGCGATTTCCCTCCCAAGGTGTATTGGACACTGGTACCTGACAGTACGATTTCCCTCCCAAGGTGTATTGGACACTGGTACCTGACAGTGCGATTTCCCTCCCAAGGTGTATTGGACACTGGTACCTGACAGTACGATTTCCCTCCCAAGGTGTATTGGACACTGGTACCTGACAGTACGATTTCCCTCCCAAGGTGTATTGGACACTGGTACCTGACAGTGCGATTTCCCTCCCAAGGTGTATTGGACACTGGTACCTGACAGTGCGATTTCCCTCCCAAGGTGTATTGGACACTGGTACCTGACAGTACGATTTTCCTCCCAAGGTAGAATGGTCACTGCTACCTTGTTGTATGATTTCCCTCCTTTAGTAGATCAGGCAGTACTATTTTAACATAACTTAACTTGACCTATTTTTCCTCGCCCTCTCTTCAAGAACTACTTTTACCTCGGCCATACTGTGCATGGTAGCTAAATTTCAGCTGAATGACTATTCTGAGCTGTAGTCTGTATTAATTTCTAATTAATATTGCACTATAAAGTGCCCAATACAACAAGTTATCATTTATCCTATTTAATATGACGGTGCCAAATACAACTATTTACAATTCCTTTAGTCGTAGGTGCCCAATTCAACAATCTCTCATAACAAAATTTCCTAATCCACCACCACCCGAAAATACATTTCCATATGAGGGGTGTACATTAGAGTATAACATATGTAAGATTTATCAAATGGGAACAAATTGGGTGATAACATATAACAGGTACAGTAATAACAAGCTATGCTTACCCTGAATACAATCGACGACACAGCACTGTCACATTATTGAATTAGTTTTGAAACTGCTACAGTAGATCTGCTTTTAAAATAATGTAGCTACACATAAGTAGATAAAGACTTGTGATCATTAATCTGCGCATTTGTAAACAAATATATTTATTTAGTAGTGTCAACTACTTTACAGCAAGATATAAATAGGTTGAATAAAACTAAGCAGCTCTTTTGTTTCTTCCACGCAGATTCTGCCTACATCGTCAAAATGGAATAGCAGTCAAAAAAGCGCTTCGAGTTTATTCTTGTAAGCTGTTTGGGTAAGAATTACATTTATTGTTTACATATTATTTTTGATAAGATACTCTCTTAATATTTCAAGCGGCATTGAATTTTCATCACATTATTATTTAACAGGTTATTTAAATATACTTAAGCCTCTGTATAATCATAATATACAATATACATTCTATACAATATAGGCTAGTTTTAAAATTATTACTAGAAACGTAGACCTATTTTGAAATAATTTCTCCAGTAAATTAATATTTTCTCACAAATATGTTTAAAATTCAATATACTATACAATAATGCTTTTTTTTTTAGTATTTAATATCTACATTCTCAACACTTAAAACACAACTTAGCTATTGAATTTAATAAGAGCATCACTATTAATCAATAAATAAATAAACCTGTCAATCAACTAGCGATCAAGGAGCCTTTATTTCATGTCCCGACCTTGCCCTCTGCCTCCATATTTTCCTTTCCTTCACCACATCCTTCTATCTACTCTCTTCCTCTCCCGGTTTCTTCAGATCTTTCCTCGGTTCATCTCAGCATATGGTGGTTCTTGCTCACAGTTAATAAATGGAAACAAAACTAATTAAATATATAGTCAGAGTAATCAATATATAAATACTAGATCCAGTGGCGTTACGTGGAGCGTTGCAAGGGAGAGCAGAGCTTATAAAGATGTACTTGTGATAATTATGTTCTCACTCTCTCTGTACCCATTTGACCAATCACACATAGGATCTTTAGGGTAACCACGCACCTGAAAAACCGGAGGAAAAGAGAAAACACAGATACATTTTGTGTTTGGATAAAACTGGGAAAACACAGGAAATTTTGCAATAGCTAGTAAAAATACTGGAATATTTATTAATTTGGAACATTTATCTGAAAAAACTAAACACACTGATTCAATACGCTGTGAAGCGATAGAAGATGTATTTCCTTATCAATCTTTAATCATCCTGTTTTAAACATACATTACATGACGTCACACCTTTCAGCTTGATGAGAAATAACATTTTATTACTCTTTTCTTTAAACTAAGCTCCCTAGGAAAATGGGTATTCCTTCTAGAAAACCTGAAAAAAAACCCCCAGGGAATTCAGTAGTATGAAAATAATGGCAGCTCTACATAACTCACATGAGAGAATATTTCCCTCTGAACCTGGCCAATGAGTGTGCTACCGAGTGATAGTAACAATTCACTGGTAGCGTTTAAGCAAACGCTGCTCACTCTGGCAACAATCCACGACACTTGACTGACTATCGTATTTTATTGACTGGCCGTGATGAAACTGTGGTCGTATAGACCTTTAAAAGCACTCTATGACGAATACATGCAAGAGTGACTGCTCTCATATTTTCTAAACCTTTTAATTTCGAACAAGAAAGTTGATTCAAAGAAAAGCAAGGCCACATATCGCTCATAAAATCCAAGTGACTGTTGAAGTCAAACAGGCCTCGTTACAGATAACAACGCGCAGAACTCCTCCTCCCCTCCCCTCTTCCTACAGGCCGTCACAGTCGGTGACATGTGCTTTGATTGGAGCCAAAATTAATGCCTGTCATATGTTTGGGCTAGCGTGCGTGTTATTTATGTGGCCAACGTCTGAAACGCATGAAGATAGAGGGCTTATGTATAGTCTGATTAAATATAGTATACGTCGAGAACATAGCAGGAAAAACAGTATCTAACAGTTTTGAAAGTTTCTAATAATAATTTCATATGTTAATACGCCAACTCACGTGATCAGAAGCTGTCGCTTTTGATCTTTAGTATCAAAAACTAAAATAAATAATAAAAACAATGTTATTTATCACTGTAAGACTCGAAAAATATTTTTTTTTTTTCTAAACTCATTATCCTACCATTTTATTAATGTAGCATGGTAAGAAATGTGCTTGGCACTCACTCGAAGATTTAAATAAAGTTTAAAACTGTCTCCTTGAGTTGAAAGGGGAGGGGGAATGAGGGAGTAGAGCATATTTATACTATGTATAGTAAACTTAGCACTTCTTTGGTTTTACATGACAGCTAGCAGATGGTATCAGTAATGTCAACATTGTCTGAAAATAGCTTTTGTAAACATATTTGGAAATAATTATTATTTGTTAAGTATTACTATTATTATCACTAAAAATATTATCAATCACTTTTAACAAAACTTCCTTGAGGATTAGAGTAGAATTGTATATTCCATGATCAAATTTAAGGAAAAAATCTAGTAAATTCAGTATGATTTTTCTTTTAATTCTTGTGTCAATTACAGGTTAAATAGAGCGTACAATTTTACATTTAATGGTATTATATTAAGTTATTTATATTTTTACAACTGGGATTGTATATCTTTAACCTAAATAAATAGTTTGTGATAATAAAGAGGGAAAGACATACAAAATTTTAGTGAAAAAACATAAAGTTTAAATTTTGTAAACACGAGTATTTATACCATTCTCCGTCTAACCGGCAACAAGTTCGACTGCGTCAACAACTGGCAGCATAGCTTCTATTCAGTGGCCATATTTGTTATTTGAATCTAAGGCCACTTTTAACAAGCTCTTACTTTTAATAATTAATTTTATTATTATTATTATTATTATTATTATTATTATTATTATTATTATATTAATATTAGCGCCGCGTCTTACTACCCGTTCGGGTTATACACACTTACGATAATGTGTAGTGGTAGGGTGATTGTGAGATGAAATGAAGGACCTACAGTTTAACGTGGAATCCGAACCACGGTGGAGGCCTGGCATTCCCCACATTCACAAGCTGTGATTAATACAGTTCTTGTCAGAGGTGAAGGAAGGGTTTGGTAATCAGATAAATCTGTGCCGGGACCGAGGACTGAACCCCGGACCACAGCACGGGACACCAATTAATTTGAATCAGACAGCAAACGCAAACTATACAAACAACCAAACGGTTATTCTCATAACCAAAATCCAAAATTTTTAAATAACTTAAACATTATAACAATGAATCAATAAATTAAACAATACAGTTAATAAAACCACGTGCGTGTGTGCTCAAGTTTAAGCGAACAAAATATTTTATAGTTGAGTATTTAGGCGTGTCTAGGCTACCGTTAATAATTTTACTAAAAATTTTAATAATACAGTGTCTTATTTGAATATTAATTCGGCTACTTAGTAATCCGTGTTCTTTTGCGAATATTAGTTCGGTGTGTGATTGTGCTATCCTTGGAAAATAAACGGTTTTTTAGTGATCTTTGAATAATTATTTATCTAATTTAACATTTAAGTGTGTGATAAAAAAAATTGCGAGTGTTTTTCAGTGATCAATATGCATTATTCTAAAATTAATTTTGTGTATCAAGACTATAAAATATATCTTTTAACTCCAAGATTGTGTTGTGTTGCATTCTAGGGTAAGCCTCAGGTTTTAGGATTTTTATAGTATTAAAAAAAATCTGTGAAGTGTAATTAAAAATACTAGCGATTAAATAAATACTAGGCTAAGACTTCAAGCTATAAACTATTGTGATTGTAGTCTTATTAGAGAATTTATAACTGTTTAAGTGTAGTGAATCTGAAATAGATTTTTTAAATTAGGATAGCTTTTGTTTTGTCAGTAGGCCCTACAGTGTATTTTTTATTTCATCCCACCCACCTATCATTATTAACCTGGCTGAAGACGATGAAGAGAAGGACGACAAATATGGTGATGTATAAGAAGTTTTTGCAACCTCATGGGAAAATAATTAAAAGGTACAAGCCAGTTCATAACGAATATGACTTATTTGTTGTAATAGTGTTAAAAAGGTTTATGACAGTGGTTTTTTCTCTGTATAATAATACTACACGTTCAGGTTTTTCAAATTTATAATGTTAGTAATAATATCAATAAATAATTATTTATAAATTTAAAAAATTACTAGTAAAAATAATTTAATCATAATAATAATAATGAAAACTAATATGGGATTAAATGCTAAAAAATGTTAAATGTCTAATATTGTATAAAAAATTAATAATCAATACTATGCTTAACGTCAAATATCAAGGTCAACAATAAATAAAACATAAAAAATAAATAAAACTCTCATATTATATGTTCTTTGGAATGCCAGGCCACCACCGTGGTTCGGATTCCACGTTAAACTGTAGGTCCTTCATTTCATCTCACAATCACCCTACACATTAGCGTAAGTGCGTATAACCGAACGGTAGTAAGACGCGGTGCTAATAATAATAATATATGTTTCTTGAATAGACCTAAACTTTGACTGTCAAAAGTGACAGCTGCTAAACACATGTTTTTGCAGATCACATGGTTCGGCGTAGGGATACATACTTTGGTCTGGTAACTTTTCATAGCTGTCAATCAGAACCAAAGAAGTCATAGGGCTACTGTATGTATGTAATATAGCCTTTACTAATCTCATTTCAAAGCAGCAACATTCTTATCCTGTCTGTTATATTAAGTTATAATTAATTCTTAATAGTTAGTATTGCTATCAGAAGATAAGTCTCCTAAGTTAATAAAAATATCTAATCGGTGGGGATAGTGATTCTGCCTCTAGCTCGGGAATTAAGAGATTTATCTGGATATTCTTAATTATTTTGGTTTATTTACATAATGCAGTTTCTATACTTCAATATCCGCTCTTTTTTTGAAATTAATCGCATTTATCCTGATCCTTTCGAGTAGATGGTTTCAATCATTTAAATACAATTTCAAGGGCAGCATTCTCAAATTAAAAATAAAAATAAAATAACTTCTGGAATGTTTTGTACCTAAGAGATTCTCCGCAGTTTTTTAGTATCAAATATCATGAAAGGTAACTGTAGCCTGGAGCAGTAAATCCTAGTTCAAGTTTACTAATTATGTAACGACAAAGGATTTTGCTACCTTGATTCTGTCCAATTTTGTTTAATTTTATGAGTTGTTAAAACTGACTTTACCATACAATCGGCTTGAAAATATATACCATGTTATTAAAACCGGTATAAGTTGATACTAAACAAATATTAAATTTGGAACTGATTACTGATTTGTGGCAAACTAAATATTTGTATTACCTTTACTAACTGCTAAAACATGTCAGTAAAAAAAATCAAGGAATAAAATACAACATGAAAATAAATTTTATCTTAGTTATGATTTATAATTATAGTATAATTAAATAGTAATAAATTATTTCAATAATGAAATAATATATGTGTGTTCATTTCAACCAAAACATCACATATGTACAATGCAACAATACATCTGAAAAATATATACAAAACAAATAAAACAATTAACGTTCGTTATTTTTTCTTAAATTAAACTCGAAGTTATGTGGTACGATTAAATAATATACTATCTAAAGAATAACCATCGAACTATAAATTAATATTTTCTTATGTGGCATGAAATAGTTTATTTCAATAAAAATATAATTCTCGCCAAGAAATGTTATTTTTAAATTATTTGCTATCCTATTTATTTATACTAGCATAGTCTTGTCCATTCAATTATTGTGATATTGTGTTCGTGATTCAAATAGGGCTGACACACCATGAGCTAGTTATCCAAATAGCACTTTCTACCTGTCTGAGCTCTTCATGAATTTACACTTATTATTTATTGATGAGCTATTTATAATCATATGAAGATTAGCCAAATTTGCGTTTAAGGAGAGTGGGAATAAAACTCACCTTATATATTCCAGCAGGTATTTGAAATCCGTCCTTTCCATCAACGGTAGATCAGACAAAGTTAAATTTACGCCTTTGTTCGCGTGGAAAGCTATTGTTTATAAAGTATTACACTTTAAATCAACCAAAATTGATTTAATTATAATTTTATACACATCAGAAGGTACCTGGATTAAATATCAAGAACATCTAGTCCATGCCAATGACGTCTTGGTCTTGGTCACAAATCTTGGTTGTGTAGCATGTAAAACCGTCGGTTTAATATGTACAACAAATACCATAAATATATTAGCACTTGTAATCATTGTGTTAATTATATGTATGGTTTTTTAACATGTTAAAGCGACGGTTTTACATGCTACAGCTATTTACTGGATTTTTTGTACATGTTAAACCGGCGGTTTTACTTGCTACAGTTTGGTGTACCGAATCTGGCTTATCCTAAAAGGGTTTCGCACTCCTAGTCACGTAAATGCTGGTACATTTCCTTTCAATAATATATTAAACATTCATACCCCATTAGTAGCTATTGAATTGCGATACTAAAAAACTAAAAACATCAACACCATCTTAACTCCCACACTACATCCATCCCAATATAAAAAATGGTAATATGATTAAAAACAAACGCTTTAACCAATAGCAAGACTGGTTTTAACCAACTATAACAGACCACCCCCCACAAAACCAATAACAGTGACTCTGTTCACCAAACCACCCTAAAATCCTTAAGCCCTAGGTTTTATTTGGAACACTTTAACTTCAACGGCCATCGCTTAAACTCTGCTTAATCTTCCCCCTATAAAACTGTTGCCTTTTAGCCTTATTTATATGACGGCCTTCAAGTAGCTGGTTGAGAGATAAAGCGGCTGTAAAATACTCCTTTTCATTAGCATCACCGGAAGGCTTGAAGATATCCAGACTTTTCAAAAGAATAATTAAAGGTGTTTTGGTTGAGATTGAGAATCATAACTTTTGTAAGTTGCATGGCCTTTATTCTATCTTTGATAGTATTTGCCAGGTGTTTTATTTTTATTGGACGGTGACCTGGGTGGTCTAGGGGTAAGGATGTAGACCTATGTGCTGGGGGTCCAGGGTTCAATCCTCGGTACCAGCACCGATTTATTTGATTGCCAAACCCTTCCTTCACTTCTGACAAGACGTGTATTAATCACAACTTGTGAATGTGGGGAATGTCAAACCTCGACCGTGGTTCGAGTCCCACGTTAAACTGTAGGTCCTCCATTTAATCTCACAATCACTCTACCATTACGGGTTAGCGTAAGTGCGTATAACCCGAATGGGTAGTAAGTAATAGTAGTAGTAGTAATAGTACTAATAATAATAATAATGATAATAATGTTATTGGTACGCTTAAAGTATACTCTACAACACAGATTATATCAGCATGTAGCTTACAAACAAACCAAGTTTTATATAATAATTTTAATATCACAAGCATTCCTAGTGTTTGGAAATATTTTAATAATGAAGGTCTATGGCAGTGCAAACCGGTAAACAAATTATGGCTAGCTTTGTCAAAACCACTCAGAATTGAACCGGTTATTCTCAAGAGTCTTGACCACTATAACCACCTAGCCACCAGAATTAATAATTCTTAAATACAAACTTACATTTCATTATATTTAAACAGAAAAAAAGGAAATGTCCAAGGGTACCAATATTATTTTGAAAAAAAAAATCATGCGTAATAATTTGAATAATTATAGGCCTAACAGGCTTTAATTTATTATACGTGCATCTAACATAATCTGATAAACCATTAGATTAAAAATATTAGGTATTATATATAACTCTATATAAGAAAAATTAATATGTTTAATTTTTCATATTTTACTAGTTTGGTCAAAATCAATTGGAGTTTAATTCCCCTCCCCCAAATCTTTTACACCTTTGAATCATAATCGAGGTCTATTCAAAGCCATTAATTTTGTGTTATTTTTATTTTAAGTTTGATAAATTAAGCTGTATAAATTTAAACTCATTGCTAAAGGCTATAGATCAACCGTTAGCACGCGAATTAGCAATATCTGACTTGGATAAAATAGTGCCAGCTAATTATATCACAATATAATGGTAGTGTCTATATAGATAATTATATATTTACAAATTCGAGTGAATATTGTTTGAAACAAATTTCTTAAAATTTTGCTCCAATTGGTTTAAACAAATTTTATTTCAGTATTAAAAATAGGCTTTAATAGAGAAATAACTCAACTAAAGAAATTTTAAGTTTTGTAAACAATAGCTCAACAGTTGGATACCTTATTTCAGTTGGTAGAGCTTCTGCTCACTGAATTAAATATATCGTGGTTGATTCAAGGGTTGAAATAAACATTATTAGTATAATCCGAACGCTTAGTGAGGTGAGTTAAATTTTTTTCAAACTATACGCTTTTAAAAAAAACCTACTTTTTGATTGCTAATGTAACCAAAATAGCTTTATTTTTTTATTTCCGACACGTCTACATTCAAAGAGGTAAGAAAGTTTAAACTTATAAATCAAATCATTTCTGATGAGTATTATTATGTATTTACCAAAGATTAGTAATTTTTGATTGAGAGATTTATCCTGAAGTTTGCTATAATATGATTTCTCATAACACACTCATACATAGCTCGAATAGCTCGAGGTTGATATTTAGTGTTTTTAGTTATGTCTTGTTAGAAACTTTGGTTTGAAACTAGAAGTCTTTGACATTTAATTTTCACGTGGTATTCATGCAGGCAAGATATAAGTGAGTTAGAGCTTACTAAAATAAGTCAAGGCCACAAACATATTATATTTTTGTTTAACCACCGGCGTAACGTCTTTAAGAAAAAGCTTAAGTTATGGGGACCACTTTTATGATAGGGTTGGAATGTATGTTTTTTTTTGTTCCAATTTCACTTTCAATATTTTACCCTTATGTTTTGAATATTCCTGACCACTGAAACATACTTTTTTTTTTTGCTCCAGTTTGTTAGGTAAAAACCCTTTTATTGTTCAAAAATCTGTGACGGTCACATACACAACTTCTGGGAACAAGGTCAGTATTGGGTGAACAATATTATAAGAGGGAAATAACAGGGAAAATAGGTAGATTTATTGACGGTTGTTTCAGTTTGGTCAACAGAAAGATTTGAAGGTTTCCAGCACACACAAAAAAAAAAGTTTAGGAAAATAGAGAGACAAAGTTTGAAATTTTTTAATAGCACTACATTCGTAGCTCTTATTTGTACAAACATAATTAGGTAATTTAAAATTTAAATAGCTCATTTATAAATAGTATAATTTTGTTCTATTTGTCTTACAAATTAATCATTATGAAAATAAAATTGAAGTATTATAATGATACAATTTTAATATTATAGACATTGCCCAAAATATTTGTAAGGTTTTACAATATTTTCAAGCGTTTCATTTAATTTAAAACACCAGTTCTTACGTGCTGTAAATATCAGGAAAAAATCTTAAGCCTGTATGAGCCTCCATAATTTCGAATCCAACAGCGAGTCTTATAAAGATTCGGATTCGATTCGAAATTTTGAATTTTAATACTGAAAGATTCAAATTTAATTCAAAATTCCAAATCTCAATAAATCTCAGATTCGGACTCAGTGGGCTTAGCTCAAAATTCGAATTTATAATTTATACTTACTTATAAAATTAATATAATCCCACCGGAAACCAGTTGCGTGATAGAGTGAAAAGAGAAATTAACATGAGTTCTAGGACGTAAAGTGATTACGTGGGGGACAATTGTTTGTGACAGTGGATATCTTGTACTAGGCCTATGATTATTAAAAAAAAAGTGGCACTATCTTTAATTTACTCTTCTCATTTTTTAGATTAGTGTTATTTATTAATTTTTTTGATAAATCTAAAATGAGTCTAAAATATTTATCAACATTTTATAAAATATTTATTATTAGATTGAATTCGGAAACTTAGCACAGATTCGATTAAAAACATTATATAGTAAGCCTAAAGTAAATTAACACATTTGAAACTATTTTTAAAATAGAATATTTGATATAATTTCTCTTTTTAAGTATAGGATTTGATTCGATAAAAATTAATTTAGTATGAGATTCAATTCGGACTCAACTCAAACTTTTTTTTTTAGACTTAAGTTTTGATTTTGATTCGATTCTAGTTAATTATTCAAGATTCGGATTCAATTAGAAATTGAAATTAATTTATTTACACAACTTAAAAAATCTTAAAATTTAAAAATGTTTAAAAAATGTTTTAAAAACATGTTTTGCTATTAAATATACTTATTTATCCTAAAAACAATATACATTTATTTTTAAAAACTGTTGATGTATTTACAATAAATACCTAGTTTAAACTGGACATTAGTAATATATTTGATAAGAAATAAATTGCTAGTAAAAATTTCTATAATGGATTTTTGTTACAAATGAAATATTTAGGTAGTTTGTATTAAATATTTAATTGTGAATTATTTCTTTAAAATGTTTAGAAAATAGTTAACGCGTTGGTCCTATCTTGATTTTGAACTAAAATACTTGTTATATGTGATCTACTATAAATAGTCTATATCATTTAAAAATGTTCATTATAGGCTAAGAAAAAATCCAATTTTATTTCAATAATAAATGTTGAACAAGTAAAATACTAAGACTTACCTTTTTAATAGTTGTTTCCTAAACTTATATACATGTATTATGATCATAGTTATATTTTTCAATCACCATATAAATCAATTACTAAATACATCCTTTTATAATCTGAAACCTATAAGTTATCTTAAATTAGCTGATGAAGATAAACTTATTTTAAAAGTTGTAGATATAATAATCGAGATAAATTGTAATCATTCCTAATCCATTGTCAGACAACGTTAAATGGATGTACAATATAATTCATCATGATCAATTTCCCTGTTTCATCTTGTATAGTTCATTAATCCAAAAGGTGCATTTTGATATAGTTCTCATTATTTTTTTGCATAGATTAATTATTATGAATTAAATATTCCATATTCATGGTGTACTATAATACTCTTAGGATTGACTTTGGGTGGGTATCGCTAAAATCCTTTGTCCATTGATTTAGTTCATATGTTTCTCAAAAGTTGACTCTTAGATACAATGTTTTAGGATAATCTCCATCCAATGATATTACATTCAAGGACTCCACCATTTTGGTTGTGTGTTTTTTTGTTGGCTTCCTGATATGTTTCAAATATAAACATACGTTGAACCATAGATTTGCATTACTAAAATGTCAAAGTACTGAGAACTTCCATCCACTGACTCAAAAACTATTATTCTATTTTTGTTTTGGATATAAAGTTGTAATTTGTGTTATGTTATACTTATGAGTTGTTAATAAAAACTATATTTCGTGAGTTCCCAAGGGGGTGGAAGGACATTTAAAGTTTTCAGAGTATCCCAATTTCACCTGTTGTTATATCCCAGTCTTGCCTTAAAGAAAAGTGAAACTTTCCTTTACTTATGTCCGTGGAATATTAAAAAGAATAAATCTTCTTGGTAACAGAGTTTGATTAATATAAACAAGAATTGGATAATACAGACATAACCTTCCTGTAAAAGGAAGTACAAATTTAAGTATAAAAGTAAAAACACTAAACGTTTATTTAATAAAATAATATGTTAAATTGAACCGATTTCTTCCATATCTAATTTAGATAAACATCTAAAATTTGGAATAGTTTTTTTGGGAAACTAATAAAAACTAAATTGTGAAAAATTTCACTAAGTACACCTTTTTAAGGTTAAAAGTGGGCTTAAAATACTCAGAGTATCCCAGTTTTACCTATCGCAACAACCCAGTCCATTCAGCCATGAAGCTAAAATAAGACCTTTCATTGACATTTTTTATCCATTAATTTTAAATAAAACAATCATGGAGTGAACAATTTATTATTTATATACCCTTCAGATGAAAGGGGTAAAATAGTAAAGGTATTTTACAAAAAAAAAAGAATAATCATTTCCAATAATCAGATATTTTGTTCATTACTTTAATCTTCTCACAGAACGGGTACTTCAGCTACTCATCTATAGCCTTACATTTATTTTACATTGTCTTGTCGTTGGGGGTTACCAGTCATATGTTATAGATCGTGTTGTCCCATTTTACCAATATTAACCTACATAGATTCTGAATGACATACCTAATATTTTAAATATATTTTCGTTGATGCCTGACCAATGGGTGTTTTACTGAGAAATGAGGACTGTTACAGTTTAAATTAACTGTGCCTGTCCTGGCAACATTTCACAACAGGACAATTCTATTACATATACTGTACCTATATCATGATGGACTTATTTGTCAAAATATACACGGTCAAATGTGTATTTTTATATAATTTCTAGAATTATTAATAAACAATTTGGACATATTTTAATATTAGGCTATAAATGGACCTAAGTTATAATTATAATGAATCTCCTTTGTGACTTAAATATACCCTATGCTATAACATTATTATAATGAGATAAGTGAAATGTGCTTGAAACTATTAATTCGGCTATACGTTTCTGAGGGAACATTAACCTAAAAGAAGCCCACCATCTTTTTGTTTTGATGGATTTTTAAATTCTAAATAATTTATCACTAATACTTACACAAACTTTTATTAGTAAGAATTTATTCAATTCCCATTTTAAGCATACATTTACACTATTACTTAATAATTAATATCATATCCAAACAAAATTCATCACGACCCAGGCTCCACAAGCTCTCGTGGTATATTAAATACATGTATAGTGTAGTTTATTCATGTTTATAAGCATCCCATATAGGTATATAGGAATCGAGTGTTGTAGTAGTAGAAGGAAGTGGAGGGATAGGTGGATAAATTATATCCCCCCTCACAGTCCATGTTAGCCAACTCTCATCTTCTTAGTTACAGTTTAGCGAAATAAATTAATTTAAGACCGTATATAATAATATCTGTCGGCCCTACATTCTTTTTACCCTGAAAGATAGCAGGCTTACCTTGACGAGTTACACTATGTCCATCTTAAAAAATAAGGTCACACTGTAATATAGTTCAGGGCAAGACAGCTATATGTCAGGGAAAACGGAGTGTACAACACTTATAAATTGAACCAAAGGAACAGCACTTAACCTGTAAACATAAATGACTAAAGATAGGAAAGTAAGTTACTAAAGCTGCTACTCTCAATGTAGGCTAAGACTCTAAATTAAGGTTTGAATTTCGGTTGGTGTACTGAGGGGTTTTTTCCAATCTCTCTCCACACAAAGGAAATACACTTCCTATAAAAATAACCTTCCTCATCCCTAAAACTATTAGCGTAATTAGTACACAAGTGTATTACCCGAATGGGTAGTAAAACGTGGTGCAAAAAAATAAAATAAACATTTACATTATTGTAAACATGTTTATACAAGTGAATATAAGGACTACACAACAGAAATAATTATGAAAAAATAATCACTATTATGAGTGAGTAGAGTAATTAAAACATTCTTATATACCCGTGGTCGATGATCAATATGAACCCTCCTTAAGGCGTGGCTCATGTCCATGCAATTAAACGTGCGTCATGGAGGCTATGTTGCTTGTCCTGGTAGAGTCACCTTAAGGAAACTTGTTTTAGTGTAGGACTAAACCTATTTAGGTATCCTCAACCCTTGTCTCATAGCCGTAGCTCCACAACGCGGTGGCTGTAACTTTGGTGCGATTTACAGCGCCATCTATTAGCTACATTGTATATTAACTACTATACTGGCTATAAGGACAGCCATTGTACGAAGGCCATGAAAGAGGTAGAAAAACATGTTTCTTGGAGGATATGGCAGTTATAAACTATTGTGAAGGGGAAGAAAAGAAGACGATATTCGTTGCGGCACTAAAGAAAAGTAAAAGACGCATCCATATTTAGAATATCGTAAAGGGATAATGTAATATGTGTAGGGTCTGCTATAATGTGATTTATAATAAGTCACATATAGGTACTATGAACTATACATAGGCATATACATATAGGCGCATCTAAAGTTAACTAAATGGTTCCATGTTGTCTAACTACCTTTCTCTTTCCTAGATTAGCTGCACCAACTAAAATGTAAAGCACATACGTTTTTGTTTATGAGCTGGATTGTGTGTTTGTTAAAATAATGTGATATTTCCATGAACATGTCACGAATACATCTACAATAAAAAACTAAACATAACATATGAGACAGTTAAATATATAGCCTATTTTATATAAAGCCCAATCGTTTCTTAGTTATTTAGATTCTACAGTAGAATATTAAGAGAAAAAAAAAGGCTTGAAACCAAATGGATATTACCTTTTTTAGATACTCGTTTAATTGAGATGTTGTTCTTTATTTAAATGAAATTTTTGATTAGGTCAACATAACTGCATCCCTCTTGAAATTGGATGAAATTGAATATAATATGATCTAATTAAGGTTAAATTAAACAAATGTTTAAATTATTTTCTAATTACTAGGATTATAAGCCCTATAAATTACTATTTTAAGTAAACATGCCAGAAAATATATGGTTCCATTAATATTCAGATATTTAGAGCTCAAATTTTCTGCTGGTTAAAATATACCTTGAATTTATTTAAATTGTTAGCATCAAATACCTTTAATGTATTTTTAAATGAATGATTATTTTGTCTAAATATGTTTTACATTAAGTAAAATTGATAAAAAATAGTTTTTAAATGTTAAATTTTTATAATTATTTCTAAATTAATCTCAATTTCAGTATAAATTAAAAAAAAAGTTGAAAATATCATACTTTTTTTTAAAAAGGGACTAACAATAATAAAGGCCCTACAATTTTTTTTACTGATTGCTAGTTTAAAACCATATTATGTAAAATTTATTTTCTACTTCCAACATTAAAACAATTTATATAGGTAACCTGCATCTAGGCCCTAACATATCAATAAAATATTGTAAATACATTAGTATTTTTCCTGGTGACATCTAAAAATTTTAATTGTCTTACTTTGATAGTTTTATTCTGTCATTTTACTTCAAAATGTTACAATGCTACTTTTGAGTAAGTTTAGTTAGATAAATTGATGACATGATTTTTTTTTAGACAAATACATAGAGTATAATAAAAGTTCGTGTCATTTCCTGTTATATAATATGTTATTTCTAATTAATATGCTTTAAATATGATTTGTGATATGTTTCTAACAATTTAAGAAGATATGTAGGCCCTATACATTTTGCACTACTAAATTTTCTTAAAATATTAAAACTTAAATAATAGAGTAGTTGTTGTAATTTCTTTTATAATTAAAGTTCAATTGTATGTTGAAGATAGTATTATCATTTCAAATTAATGTGTATTATAATTTAATTAAAGCTAACTACAAATAAAATATTAAATTAGGCAATGCAATATACACACATATCAAATACTGTACATGATAAAGCAAAAAACACACAGATCTAGTGTTGTTTAGCTTTGTATAGAACTAAGATTTATACAAACAATAAAAAATAGCTATCTTAATTCAATACATAACTTTAGTATAAAACTATTTTTAGACCTTCTATTTTGACCAGAAATGGGATTTTTTTTTATCATCCGTTGACAAGAAAACAAAAGTAAAATTTAAAGAAAATAAATTTTAAAACTAAAAATGATTCTAAAAATGCAGCTTATTTGACTTCAATTTTATGAAATGAATTTTTAAACCAATCGACAAATGCCAAAATTAACAAAAAAAAAGTCTTGAAAAGCATTGATTGTACTGCCAATACAAGTTGTATGAATATTTTTATGTAAGCTTTAACAAAAAATTATGATATAATGATTTTATTGTTTAAAAAAGGTTTTTAACTTTCAAATAACTGGAATGACAAAAAAAAAAGAATTTTAATAGGGCTTTATTCTTAGACAAGATGATTGGAATACAAAAATTTGGGGGTCATTTATTTGCAATTAAATTGGTGACGTGTGAGTGTTTACGTAAATTAATACAGACCAAAAATTGTGCATGGGAAATATATTTTAAGCCAGGCCTCCACCTTGGTTCGGATTCCACGTTAAACTGTAGGACCTCCATTTCATCTCACAATCACCCTACCACTACACATTAGCGTGTTTGAAAAACTGAGAAAACACTGGGAATTTTGAAAAATAACTTATAGTAAAAATAAATAAATTATTTTTAATTAGGGACATTTCACTGAAAGGTTAAAAACGATAGAAGAAAAAGTTAATGAAACAAGTCAGTTAAAACAAGTCTTATTACCCCTTAAAAAAGGGTTGTGAAGTGACAAAAGATGTATTTTCACATAAATCTTAAAACACTCCGGTTTTAAACATAAGTTACATGAGTTCACACTCGTCAGTTTGAGGATAAATTTAATTTCACTACTCTTTTCTTCAATTTAAGCTGCCTGAAAAAAATAGGAATTCCTTTTAAAAAACATGGAAAACGCAGGTAATTTGTTAGTAAGAAAATAGTGGCAACCCTGACTACAAGTTTACAGTGCTAGTGGTGTGCAATATTTAAAGGATGACAGTGGCGGTTCGTGAGTTGTTACTATGGAAAGCCAGGTTGGATGGGACTTTACCAATGTTTTATTTTCTCCCATTGAGTATCAAACTCAAATCATAAACATTCACCCACTACCTTATTGTGTGTATGGTTGGTCAAATTGATAGTGAGAGGAGGAAGCAGTTCACTTGTTTCAATTCCGTCCCCATGGCTTTCCCCAGCAACAACCCGTGAGTCATCCCTGGTGGATTTAATCTTCAATTATAGATATTTGTATTATCTGTAAATTAAGTGTATCAAGAGCTGTTCTTTGATTTTATTAAAATTGAGTGAATACATCAAACATAGTTTTTATATCATTGTCAACGCAAAACTATCTAAATATTCAATAGAAAGTTAAAAATGCATGATAATAAAGCTAAGCCAGGGTAAGCAAAGCTTGACACTGTGATAATTTTCTCACCACTAGTTACCCATTTGACTTATCTTTAATAGGATCTTCTTTACATACCTAACGTGAGAATGTATTAATGTGTATACATGACCATTAAATGTTCTATTGAATGATGAAAAATAATGCATAGGTACAGTTTTAATTAATCAACGAAGGGTAAATATTTTCGTACATCATTAGTGTACATGATTGTAATTGAATGTTAGTTTTTAGTGTCAATGTTGGGGACACATTCTGTTTGCGAGTATTATTGTTGGCAAACATCATAAATACCTGAAGGAGATAGGGTATATTAGGGTGTACTCAAGTTAGGGTTAGGTGGCATGCCATTCCATGGAGTAAGTAGCCTAAATACAGTTTGACTACCTTTTGCTTTTCTGGCAACAAGCCGTGCTACGTCACTGACGGTTTCTTTAAATTACCATAAGAAAACTAATAACCAAATAGACAGTTTATTTTAAGGACCGAAAATAGTAGCAAGTTACAAAGGTGGGGATATGATTTTTTCTGAGGGGGTGGGGGGGTCATCGTAAAAAATATATATTTATATGAGGATGACATTTTCTTAAAGTTAGTTTTTAAGTGAATTCAAAATATATAGTCTAGTCTTAGTATAATATTTCTTGTGAATTTTTATTTATTAAAATACTTTTTTTGTGCGTGTTCTCAACTTCTGTATGGGACAATTACTTGCAATTGCAAACACTACCCTAAAATACAAGACGGAAACAAGCCGGTTTTAGAGGACAGATGGCCTCGCCTGGTGAATGGTCAAACAACCCACTATCAGTTCTGTTATTTACCACGTGATGTACCACTGTTTTAAATTGTTTAGCTCAACGCCTTAAAGAGCGCATAATAGGGGCTAAGTATTGAACTACTAAATAATTTGACAGTTTATTATGGTAGAATCGTAAATGCACTCAGCTACCTTAGATTGTGTATATATTATTATACTTTCAAAAAAATACAAAAATAATTAAAATAAATTTAGTTAGCTAAATTAACACATTAAATCCATTATTTATATCATCTGGATGTGGTGTGTATGTGTGCGTAGGTTCAAACACCCCTCCCTTTCCACTCGCACCTCATAAATACTGAACACCATTGCCTGTCCAACTCCAATTCTTGTTCAAAATTATCAGGAGGGTTGAAGTCAATACCATACATTACGTGGTAGCTAATATCACTAAAAGCAATTTTATAAAACGGATAGACTGATAAAGATTAAATTCATTACACTTTTTTAGTTTACATTACAGTAATAAAAATTACATTGACAGCTAAATAAGTAAGCTACACGAGACTAATTTGTTATCTGTATACACATATGAGGATATACTTCAATTGAATTATTCGTCTTGAGAAATATGCTGTTTAATTTTTATTATCTGTCATAAACTTCGCAATATTTAACCAAAATATTATTTTTAAGCTATTTTAATACATTATAATTTCATCTGAATGTGTTTTCTAAACTAATAAATATATATTTGAAATGAAATAATTTATTTAAATTTATTCATCTAGAAATTAAATAAACATTTTCTGTGGACTAGTATATAATCTACCTAACTTGAGATATGCTTACAAATAATTGTAACATAGTTAAAAATACAAACAGTATATCTACACTTACATATATTATTTAAGTTAAACAGTGATATCTTTTGAAAGATGTGGCTTGTTTGTTGTTACCAGTTCAAGCTAGGCTTGACGGGACTGTACTAGAATAATTTGTCCTCCCACTCTTTTACAAACATATTCTTTAAAGCCAATATACAAACATTCGCCCTATACCTTATTGTGTGTGTGGTTTGGCAACTTTATAAAGAGGGAAGGGAACAGTTTGCAACTAGTATAGTCATATAGAGCCTTCTTTGCCCTGGGAACAACCCACAAAAAAGCCACAGTATTTTGCTATGTTATGTATATTGTCTTTCCTTAAGATATACTTTTTTAAATGTTCATAATTTACTATTTTTATATAGTCGATAAAGCTGAGAAGTCCAATACACCTATTCATCTTACTTCAAGTATTATCAAACCCAAGAAAATGCTATAAAACGTTCTAGAGATCTGTTCGAAAATATTAAGAAAGAAATATTCAACGGCATGTCATGGAGTTTTGCCAGGGCAATCGGAGCTTGATAAAACTGCAACAGTTATATGTTTTCACCTACTACTGTCCCCATTTGACCGTTCACACAAAGGCTCTGATATATATCTTATATGGGAGTTTATGTTCGTTGATACCTGACCAATGGATATTCTACTTAGGGATATGCCAATTAACAGGTACCATTTAAACAAGTTATGCTTACCCTGGCAACACTCAACGTTCCGTCATTGGAATTATTATTAGTTCTTCTAACAGTTCTCTTGTTTACTTTATATCAACATTTAGTGTTTTGAGTTGTAAAAAAATGTTACTAAATTAAAAGTTGAATTAATGTTTTAAAAGTGAACTTTAGTTGATTTTTAAACGTTCCAGATGAGCGCTTAATTGTAACAGTGTTTTACAAAAGCTGTCTCCATTTTACTACGAATAATTTTTATAAAATTTCTCTGATAATTTCTAAAATAAAAAATGATTTCTGAAAATAGCTTTACATTTTTGCTAAACAAATTAGACTTTATTGAAAAATAAAGCCACAGTGAATCTCAATATACCCTTATTACTATATATAAGAAACATATAACAATTTGCTACCGATATTCTCTAAATGCATAATTTTGGTTAAATTTGATATTTTTCTTTACTAAGCAAAACTCAATTTTTCTATAAGTTAGTTTATAGTGCCAGGGTTAATTGTAATTAATAATAATATTAAACATAGCTGATATAAATAATGAATACTGCCTTCGCCTAACCTACCTACTAATTACCAATATAATGTTTACAAAGAAATAAACTAACTTAATAACAATTTAACAGCATACTTTATTTGATAACCAAACTAATTGGACCCAATTACCAGACTTGTAAACACATTTTTTAAATCTCAATACAATCAAGTACATTACTTTTATTATAAATATTTTTTATTTTTGGTGTGTTAATCTTTTTAGTACTTAGGTAGGCTATATGAAATACAAAGTTAATATATTAATTAATAATTGGTTTTAAAGAAAATAATATATTGTAATAACTTTATTGTTAAAATTTAAATCTCTAGTAAAGTTTTTATTCAAATAATTAATACTGCACTATGCAAATAAAGTAACTTAACCATAAAATTATAAATAATGTTATTTTAAACCTATTGATATGTATAGTAAATTAGTTATAAAATTATAGAATACTTTATATACCAATACTAACAGGTACATTATCTATATAGTTAAATTCAACTTATAAATTAATGTATATCTGTTAACTATTATCTTAAATACAGTATTATGTTATTAAAAACTTATTTAATACATTTAAAAATAAAGATAATGAAATTTGGTTTGAATTTTGATTATTTACTACTCGTTCATTATTTACTAAAAACAGCTTGGCATTGATGATTCATCAAATATCTTAACAGGTCTTCTTTGAATGATCTGAAATAATAATTAAACATGGTTTTAATTATTAACAATAAAATAAAACAATATATTAATTTTATAAATCTTATTATTATAGAAACACTTTAGTATTATTTACTATATTCAAATTATTTATTTTCTACCAACATTCTATAAAATGTTAATTTTATATCTTATTTAAAATTAAATACGCACTCTTTAATTTTGAAGTTGATAATTTTAATTAAATGAAAATATTAAAATAATATACCATTTTTTCATCAAATCTTATATTTCAAGAGTGTTTAAAAGGCTAGATATGCTTATTATTTATAATAATTAAACTCTTATTTCACATTACCCTCAATCTAGTATTTATTAAAATACTCCATAGCTCCCAGCTTGAATTATTTTATCATTGTTGAGTTAATGTGCACCAAATATAATACAGATTAGGCATAAAATTACTTGAAGCCTTCAAAATATTTTCCATTTTAGTTTTTCTCCTAGCTTGTCATATTAATCCTCCAAGCTATATACATTCTAACCAAAATAGTGATATAGATACGGAAAAGGTAGAATTGGAAGGAAATTCTTCTGCACATCCATAGAAGAGCGAGAAAAGTAAAGGATTTAGAAAAAAAACACTTAATTCGCTCATTTGGGGTATGAACCCTAACTTCTTACTCATTGTAAAGCCAGACTATAGAAGCCTAACATTTAGTATGCGTGACCGCTGATTCCAATTTAATTAATTTTAAAAGAGCACATTATTTGATTATTAGTTAATACTAATATTATTTTTTAAATAAACAACCAAATTTAATTGATGTTTAGATAGGAATAAGATAACAGTTTGTAATAATTGATTATTAATATAATATGATAAATATCATATAATAGTTCTGTGAACAGCAGACCTCTCTCTTTCTATTAAAAAAATGCTAAGTACATCAAGTTAAAAATGTCATGTTTCTATCGTTACCATAGTCTTAATATTTCTCTTTGGAATTCAAGTTAATATTTTACCTAGGTGATCAAGCTGGACAGAAAACAAATTAAAATTATACTAAACATTACATTATATTTCTAAATAAAAACCGTTGGTTACGTGACTTAAGACGTAAATTTCACAATAAATGTCAAAATTAAAAAACAACAATAAAACCATATACATACACGATACAACGTTCTACTTAGGTAAAAAAAATATCTCTGTCAAATTTACATAAAATGTATCCACGCATTTGGCAGTAATCGTGGAACAAACACATGGACAGACAAGCAGACAGACGAATTCCTTAGCGGTCGAATTAAAACATGACCTTCCTCAACTTAGTCAATGAATGCATACTTTAATCGTTATAATGTTCTAAAGAGTAGGTAAAACACACATATTATTTTACAAAATACGATAGTTGCCTTGTTTGCGGAAAGGCTTTTTACCTGTTGTCAAAACTAAAGCCAGAGCCTACTATAAATCACGATGATACACTTTGAAAGTATATGGAAGCTATCAGTGGCTTTAAATTAACTACATGTTGTGTTTTTCTTTTCTTTTTTTCTTATAGACTAAACCATGTAAAAGCGATGGCGACTGAATTCTATAACACATTTCCATCGTGTTAGCTTCAAGCAAGCAAAGTATTAAAGTAAACAGTTGTCTACGCCTTTTGTTTATGCCAGTATTCACCGACTCAACAGAATACTTTTTTGAAAGAGGGTTGAATGAGAGGGGGGTAAGAAGCGAGATAAATATTTTTCAAGTTTTTTTTATTTTACTCTCTGTTTAATGTTTAGATTTAGGTCTTGTTGTAAAGGCAAGTTTTAAACATTATTTAATGTTTACATGAACTGAAAGCTTATTTTGAAGTACCTAAAAAAACCCATATATTTTGGTCTCAGAGAGAGAAAGGTTATAGATTTTCAATGAAAAGATGCAGTAAATATGAGTCTTGTAGACTTTTATAAATATCTTTTCCATTATCTTCTAGTCATGATATTGAATTTTGATAGTGCTGTATATGTAAAATAATATAATAATAGTACTACTATGCGTTCAAAGTCATTAATGAAATAAATCAAAGGAGGGGACCTCGTGGTCTAGGGGCAAGGGGTCCGACTTCTGTGGTACGGGTCCGGGCTCAAATCCCGGTCCCAGCACAAATTTATCTGAGTACCAAACCCTTCCTTCACCTCCAACAAGACGTGTGTGGAATGACAGGCCACCACCGTGGTTCGGATCCCACGTTAAACTTTAGGTCCCCTCTGCTTTCCCCCCATCATCATTCTCACGTATCATCTGGGGATGATGGAATTCACTTTTAATGCTGTCCCCACCTCAGAATTGATTCCTCCATACGTCAGGAAAGCAGAGGTAGATAAGGTTGAATGCCCAAGATCAAGAGCATTAGCCCCCTTCCCCTCCCCTCATATCAGAGTAGAATGCAAATTATTAGATTAAAAATGGCAACAAAGAATTTACATTCGAATAAAACATCAAATTTATAAATATATTATAAGATCAGTAATTAAACAGCGAGCACAGTATTATGTATGAACGTTACTTGTTTCATATTTACATTGAGATATGAATATATTTTCTTAAATGTTTAAATTATACATACTTATAATTTGTCCTTGCTTAAACTGCATATACAGTGTGTTCTGGATAATTGGGCCACTGGTTAAATGAGTTAGCCATTTATTTTGGACAATATTTGAAAAACAGAGACTAAAAAGTATTTAGCTTGAATTTCTCCCACTTATTTGGGCCAACTTGCCACTTGATTGGGGCAGTGAAGGTCTGTTTGACAACAAAATGTGTGTAGGTGGCACGCACGCTCGATTCATAAAGATCATGAAATACATCACTAAATTGAGATGTTATTTCATGCAGAAAGTTAAAGACTTTGTTCATTTGCAGTTCCTAAAAAGAACAAGTCATGGTGCACCTAGTATTTGTGTTCTAAGTAAGAACGTTTATTAATGTACAAACTTTGTTTTACACGGTCATTATTTCGACTATCTTCATTTTACATAAGCATTATATGTTTGTTTGAGCTTATAGTGGTTTTTAAATACATGTTTGTACGAATATAAATTAAATACAGTGTGCTTTCTTTAATACCACATTAGCCTAATTTATTCATACTTTTTGCTGTGTTAGAAAGTGTTTTTCAGGTAATTGCTTAAATTTCATATTATTGGGCCGCTGCTTAGTTTATCCATAGTGATATAGTCCCAACGTGTCCAAATTATCAGGAACCCGCTGTATTATAATCATTTACTAATGTTCTGTTAAACTAATAATGTAATACTGCAAACAAGCGAAACCAATATTTTTTGTTAACCTAGGATATTTGGCGGACGACAGACAGACACACACACACACGTGTGCGCGCGTGCGTGCTCGCACGAACACACACATATATAATTTTTTTATTACCAATATAATTTGGCCTGGCATCTTACAATTTTAAATACAGGCCTTATCTACATAGTATCAAAACATTTCCTAATTATCCAATTTTATTTAATCTAAACAGGTTTTGGCTCCTATAGTACCATCTCCGAGTTACAATTTCATTCACCAGTTGGTCCGCCTCGGGTATACAGGTTGTCCCAAAGTTTACTGTGCAGTTAAGCACTCACTACGTGTCTAGTAGCAATTCTTCCTATAACAGATGGTGGCAGCTAACCCGCTTCGATGGTCATATGTTCTAAGGGGCTACTCTCTCAATATACTTGACTTCCGGTGATGGGGAGAATCATGGTTCGATCCTGGTTGGGTCACTGAGGGTGATTTTTCATAAATGGTACACTTCCTCTAAATTCAACCTTCTTTATCCCTAATTCATTAGCATAATTAGTACATAAGTGTATAACCCAAATGCGTAAGACAAGGTGTTTTAAAAAAGGCTTTTATTAGACAAAGAGAAGACAAATGTGGAATGAGTACTGTGTTATGTAAAATATCCTATAAGACTTAAAATGTTCCATAATTTACTAAGTGAGCTTGTTTGGTTTGACTTCGCTAGAGTCACACGCTCTCGCGTTTCTTTACAATCTACCTATTCTTAATTACTACACTTGTGCTCATCAAAATTAAATTAAGATAATTGAAAAGTGTATCGAAGTTAATGGTCATCATTTCTAAATTAATTTAAGTAATTATATACATAATATTGTATTTAATGTAATAAAGAAGAACATCTTATATATAATTTGATAAGCCCTTTTCCTGAATAGAAATTACGAGGAAATACTGAACAGATTTTGATAAACGACCACTCATTTTAACGGCTAGGAGTCCAGAATGTCGTGAAAAATAGTAGTTTTCCATGAAAACCCAATTTTCACAGAGAGTTTTCAGTTTTTCATTCCTTGTTTAATAACTATGGAAACCATTATTTGCTTCATGGCTGTGCATTTTTAAATAAAATATATCTCTTTTTCTAAAGAATAATAACTCAATCTTTATTTGTTGGTCCGAACTCATTACAATTTTCTCTTTGACTGAAAGATTTCTCTTTGGATGCTGGTCATAACACATCTAAAGTGAGATTCCTAAACTGGGGAAACATTTTTATTTGAATATTGTTATCGTTAATTTGCATTTAAATCAATAATATTGAGCATGACTCGAAATTTAAAAGGTTATATTAAATTCGTGAAAATATTTTCTACTTTTTGTTTGGCGCATGATTAAATAATTTTTAAATATGTTTTGGTATGTATTATAAGCTCAAAAACGATAAAAACGATCTTGAATAATGTTTAAAAATAGCCATTTTAACTATTTAAGTGGAGGTGACCTGGCGGTTAGGGGTAAGGTGTCAGACTTCTGTGCTGCGGCCGGGGTTCAACCTCGGTCCCGGCACAGATTTATCTGATTACCAAACCGTTCCTTCACCTCTGACAAGACATCTTGTGAATGTGGGGAATGCCAGGCCTCCACCGTGGTTCGGATTCCACGTTAAACTGTAGGTCCTTCATTTATCTCACAATCACCCTACCATTACACATTAGCGTAAGTGCGTATAACCCGAACGGGTAGTAAGACGCGGTTATTTTTATAATATAATAATAATAATAATAATAATAATAATATATTTAAGTGTGAGTTTTGGTGTTAATTTTTTTCAAATAATAGGTTTGATGTTCATTTTAGCGAATAGTAACACAATACAAAATATAAGTTATGTTTTCATTTTACCGCTTAATTTGAAGGATATGATATTTAAAAGTGAGGTTTTGTATACCGCATCTATCTTTTCACATTCTCACAAATACAGTAAGCTCAGATATGTTTCCATGTTGATATTTAATTTTGAGTGAATGATATTTCACAGTACCGTAATGTTTTGTGTAACACTTCTATATTTTCACATTCTCTACCTCTATCTAGCACTCTCTCTCACACTTTTACACACATTCTCTCTAACGCTCTCACACACTCTCCCTTCCCTCACACACACACACACACACATTTATAACACACTCTCTCTCATATGATCTTCTCTCAGTCTCTCTCTCACACTTTATCCCTCTCTCTCAGACACTATCTACCCTCACATACACTCTCTATCCCACAATTTCTCTCACATTATCATTATTATACTCTCTCTCAAATGCTCTCTGACTCAAACGCTCGCTCTCTATCACTCAAAAGCTCTCTCTCCAAACTTTCCCTAAATCACTCATTCTCTCTATAAATCAATCTCGCTCTCTCTATTTCAAACTCACTTTCTCTCTCTCAAACTCTCTCTATCTCAAACTCACACTCACAATTTCTCTCTATATCTTTCTCTCAAACACGCTCTTAAACTCTGTCTCTAACTCTCTATCACTCTAATTTTCTCTCTAAACTAATCTCTCCTCCTTTCTCTTTCAACTCCTTTCACATGCCACACATTTTCTCTCTCTTTCACATAATAAGTCTGCCAAAATTGTACACTATATTTTTTCATACACACACACACACACACACTAACACACTTTATCACGCATTCTCCCTAAATTTTTCTCTTTATATCTCACACACACTCTCTCGCTTTCTCTCATACACACTCTTTCTTTCACAACATTCTCTCTCTTCACACACACACAAACACACACACATTTTTATATATAATTTAATAACCTATATTTGATAGTTGATATTAAGAGTAAATGGTTTTACCAATTTTAACCAATGAAGTCATTTTAAAGGTTAGGGGTCTAGGATGCCAGCAAATATATTAGCCTAAAACTAAAACTAAATTTTTCTTGCAAATTTTCCATTTTTCATTCTGTGTGGGCAGTGGCTGAACCGTAAATGTGGGCAGTGGCTGAACCGTAAAATCATTATTTGCTTACATCACCACGGAAACCTTTATTTGAATAGTATTGGATATTGGTAGATAAAATATTTCTCTTTGGTTAAAAATAATAACAGCTTATTAATTCTTACTTGAGTAGTTTGGCGCAACGAATAGATAGAGCTGGGAGAGGGTTAAATTTCTCATCGTAGACGGAAGAGGAAAAATATAAGTTTTGATTCAAATTAAACAACGAAATCTAAATATCCATGTAATTTGATATCGTTTGACGAGTAAACTTTTAATTAGAAGGTCAAGTGAGGTTTTATTATGTATACTTTTTCCAATAAAAAACCTAGAATAAATGTTAGTTCAATAATATGCAGACATCATTGCAACAATCCTCTATTAATGTATTATTATTATTATTATTATTATTATTATTATTATTATTGATTATTATTATTTAGCACCGCATGGAATCCGAACCACGGTGGAGTCCTGGCTAGTAATGTAATAAAAAAGTCTCTGAGTAAAAGTTGTAATATAAAGCTACAAGCTACATTCTTTTAAAAATTGATGTCAATTAAAAAAGTTTCAGGCCAAAGTTGTTGCTAAAAAAAGTAAAGTTGACCTTGAAATAACCTTGACGTCATCTACTAAACCAAAAATAATTAGTGCTGTTCTCTTTCCCCCCACAAAAAAAACTTTTATAGCAAATATTTTTTTTCTAAAATGCTTCTTTTTCGGGATATTCGGATGTCAAAATAATTCCTCACCCGTATACACCTGGGTGTACCGTAATAACATGTGGGGACTCACCTCAGCGGTCCTCCACCGGTATAACACCTGGGTGTACCGTAACAACATGTGGGGACTCACCTCAGCGGTGGACAGGAGTCACAAAATCACTTTAAAAGTTCATATTTAAACATGTTGTCTCATTTGACACTGATTCTAGATAAGCCAAATGATTCTACTAAAGTTGTTTGTATATCATATTCGATATCTATGTTATCTCTCGAGCTGTTAACTAGGTAATATGTTCCATGGGTTTATTCCAAACACGTGTATTTGAAAGAACCGGAATTCTACGACACGATGACTACAGGCCTGATCATACCAGAGGTAGCAATTTTGAGTCGTCTATAATATCAAGCAGATACACTTTATTGTAGAACAACATGACTATAACTTGGAAACAAGGTCAATAGGACACATGTTTATATTCTCTTTGTTCATTGTTTGTATCGTCTGTCCCCGCACTTGGGTAACCTTGTAGTAGGCTTATATAAACAATAAATTGATATAATATATATCTATATATTATATTCCTATAAATGATTAGTACCTTATGTAAACCAGTGAACAACATATCTCCCTCCCTTTGAATAATATGGTCATAACTAAGAGGTAGTAAGTATTTCATGACAGGAAGGGAGGTAGGGGGGGGGGGGGGAGAAGGTTCAATAGCACGTCCAAGGGTTTAAGAATGGTATATTTGTGTTGTCCAGTGCCAGCCAATAGGTGGTTCGAACACTCCCTAGTGTTGTTTGTTCAGTTGCTAGGCAACGGGCATCAATGCGACGCACCCTTAACCTCACTCACCCCTTCAATAAGAGCAGCATGCCGTGAAATATCCTCGTCGGACGTGTACAGACTCCACGAGGGGTTGAAGAACAGGTCGATATGAGGAAATGGAGGGTTGAAAAAACATGAAGGTTGGTGTAGATTTTCTGAAATGAAAGAAAAGTTCCTAATATAGCATCTGTGAGACACGCGGTTGAATTTTTAGTCATCTGATAAGAAATCTCTAGGCAATGGAATCGTCCATGCAAAACAAAGGCTGAAGAAATATAGTAGTCTTAGCCTCTAGTAAGCTTAGAATAACAATGGTGTTTTAATCAATAAGTAGATATATATTCATGAGGATGGTACAATATACTCTTACCTGGTAATACTGGTTTCAATCCCCAACCGGCTACATCTAAGTATAGAGAAGATGTGGGTATTATGGAATAGTCGGGCAGTACGGATACCATTGTTCCTCATATGTTAAGTTTCACAATCTATCGTTAACTATTTCAACTCTTACAGGATACAATTTCGAACAGCTAGTGACTTCGACAGATCAACTGATTGTTTTGTGAAAGATGATTATTTGTTTTGGCTGTCACAAAAACTCTTGCAGGCTAGTGTTTATCATGCTATATTTCTTTACTTACTGTTCTTATTAATTCTAGTCAAATCATTAGGTTAACGGCTCACTCATGCTTATCTTTGAGTTAAAACATTATTTTACTGTAATTTTTATATAACATGACAAAAAATATTGTTTTCCAAAATGGCGAGTCGGGCAATAAGGAATACTACTATTCCATAATGCCCACACGTTTTTTAAAAAGTATTTGTCAAGTGATTTATTTTGTCAATGTAAGCTTAAACATTTTCCCTAACACTTAAGAAATCTCTTAAGATAACAATGTAACCTGATACAATATTTTAGTCTATTATATTTTAATAATTAATTATTAATACTGATTTATTAATTAGTTATTTTACTTTCTCACTATCTTAAAGGAAAATAAAGTATTGTGATCGTCAAAAAAATCGAACTCGAGATTTTGATGGATCTTAACGTTTCATGACCCCACAAATCGAAAAAGTGGTTTTTGAAATTCCGTCTGTATGTCTGTACCTCTCACTAGAGCCTAAACTATTTTAGCGATCAGTCTAAAACTTGGTATCTAGCTAGGGTTTTCATAGGGTTACCCCAAGGTGTTTTTGGAATTAGATATCTAACCCAAAAATCAAGGGTAGTTTACTGAAGGGCAAAAAGAGAAAAAGTAATTTTCTCAAAATCGCTCTAACAATTTTGATTAAATTTTATTTCAAAACATTTATAAATATTTCAAACAAAATGGCTACCCTCAGTATTTCGGCAAAATGAATTTAAATGTTACGGTTAAATTCCTTAATTTCATTTTTTTTATCATATCTCCGAATCTACTTGATATAAATGAAATTACTTATCATTGCAAACATGTAGGTATATTTATAATTAAGATCTTTTATTTGAAGCATAATTTTATAAAACAAATAACTTTCAAGCCATACGCAATTTTTATATATATATATATACTTTTTGAAAGCTAAAGGTAAAGTATTGCGACCGTAAATAAAAAGTAATAGAGCGAGAAAGTCCGTGCGGAGTTACGTACCATTTATTTATTATAATGTATTATTTCAATGACTTGTTATTATTACGATTTTATTGATTTTCACATAATATTTGCATGTTTTATACACTTTCTTATGAAACACTTATTAGTTTAAGTAAATATAACTTTTTTTTATATAAAATGTATATTATCACCTATTGCCCTCCCTATTCCATTTTCCCCTAATTTTTCCCACATCTCTTTTAAGTACTCCTACAGGACATTAAAAGTTATTAATTTTGCTTTAAGCACTAACAATAGTGAAAAATATATTAATTATAAGTTTAATATGGAACTCAATGACAAAATGTGAAAACACCATTTGATATTATTGAAAAAGTAAATGGTATTGCATATTACCCACACTTCCTCTATATATTTGGAAAGGAGGGTTCAGGGTGTAGTTTGTACACATTGAGGTTCATCCTCCTCCTTCCAGGCAAATACTGGTTGATTCGATCAAATTTACCTTCCTTATGTGAGATACAAGAGAATGCGTGTTAAGATAATATGTATTTTACAGATTTTGGCCCAAATAATTAACATAGTGCTTAGTTAGATACGTTTAATTTTATTTAATACAAATAGTAATCACAATAATTCTTGAATAGGTGTCATGGACACAATGCTTTTTACCAGTAACTTTTTAAATCAAGATAAAAAGTCTTGTTCAAACTCCGCGATTCACATGACAAATATTAGAGTACTGATGTGATTACTATATGTAAAAAAAAATAATTAAACGTATTTAGAGAATAAATATTTAATTTACTTTAGTCAAAACTGTTTTTGTTATAAAATCAATTTAGGTTTAATTAAAAAGGCTTTTACTATAGAAACTGTAGAAGTATTTACCTTAACTATAGTCCCCCACCTCACCTTACATTAGAATAGTTGTTGGATAATATTAATAGCCATCAAGCGGCTTAGCAAAAAACTAGTCCATTGTGAAACCAACGTTTAGTAACGAAAAACTTAATAATAAATATAGAAATATGTACAAATATTTCACAAAGTATATTTTATTCAAAATCTGAAGTTATTAATTTTTATTTAATAAAGTTTAGTACATTACACGACGTATTTACTATTGGAATTTGAAACACAAATGTTTAGATGTTACCTAATTTTAAAAATAGAGATGGCTATATGCTTACATTTAATTTAATTTAAATATAAACCTTTCACAGATGTTACTGGCCCCTTGAAGTCTATGTTTTGATGATTCACCTGAAAACACACAAAACATGAAATATTAGCATTCACGTGATTAACAGTCGTTTTTATAACCGTTAAAGTGCATTCTTATATCATTATTTTATATATTATGTACAACATTATTGACCTTGTATTTTATTATTACTAGGTAATTTCTAATTTAATTTCACTTTAGACATTGCCACTCTTGCGAAATACATTAACTATTCATGTTTAAAAATATATATATAACAGGCTTTGAGCAAAATTTCCAGAAGGTTCTCCTAATAAGATTTTTACTAAATAAAATATTATACTAATAGGTTACAGACTAATGTTTTGTGTACTAGTGAACAAATGGTTGATTCCTGTACTGATACACGTAACTAGCTACGGCCCATCTAATCCCAACTCAAACGCAATAATCTTATGATATTTTTGTTCTCAATTTGGATTTAATTGACCTGACTGCCAATAACGGGAGATCGTGGGTCAATCCCAGTCGGGTGTACTGAAGGTGTCTTTCCCTTAATGGTTTCCCACACACTCTCTTCTCACAATTGCGAGTACACTTTCTCTAAATTCAAACTTCCTCATCCCTAAACCATTACCATAATTAGTATATAAACGTGATAACCCGAATGGGTAGTAAGACGTGTTGCTAAAAAATATTGTTTTTTTTTAATATCTTAATATTAGTCAGTTTTCAGCTTTAATATGAAGTTTAAAAATATATATTCGGACGAGGGTGGGAATTTATCGGCAGATCAAGTTTTAAAAGGTCCTGCATACCCTTGTGAAACTCCACGTCACTCCAATGATAGGCTTATAATCTTTATAATATCGAAATATTCGTATAATATAGATTTAAATAAGCATTTCCATTAGTCCAATGCCATGTTGATTGTTTTTGAATAATTTGTTTTAATGGTATTGATGAAAAACTAGTTTAACGCTCTTAAAACTTATTCAAGAGTAAATGATGTTCCATATTTTTGAATCTCCTGTATATTGTGCCGACGTAAGTTGATTACAGAACAACCCCAGGAGAGCCATCCACTCTAACTTTATTCTCATCCCTCACCCCTCATTCTCGAACCAATGTTTCCATACACTATATTAACTCTACTTCAAGACTCGCTACAATTTATCACTTCTTCCTTGCTACAGTTTATTTTCTTTAAAATTTCTTTGTGAGAAAACCAAGCTCATAATAAACTAGAAATTATACTCACATAAGACGACGACGAGGGGGATGGTTTCCAAAGTCACCCTTTTTACTGCTCCGCTATTAACTTGTTTCTATTACTTTAGTAACTTCTCTTGGTTTAAGTACATAAGTAGCCCTAACTAGTCGGATAAAATGAATTAATATAAAAAATTACAATAAAATAATAATTTAAATGATCAATTATAAAAACGATCTATTTTGCTATATTTACAAACGGCCCTTCTTTTACGGTAGTTATTTCATCTGATTTAATTAAACTTAAGTTACAGGCCTGCGTCTTTTCTCCAAATGAAATGTGAGGTCATTTAAATGATAATTAAAAGTAAAACTATAGGCTATTAATATAATTATTTATTACCTGCTTCGGTAGCCACATGTTCTAAGACGCAAGATAATGGATTGATAATGATGAGATCTGGGTTCGATATCCGGTTGGGTGTATTGAGGGCGGCTTTTACTAAATGGTTTTCCACTCTCCCTACAATAACATCCCGGTACATTTCTTATGAATTTAACCTTCCTCGCTCCTAAAAATAGTATAATTAGTAGGCCTACCTTTAAAGGGTAGTGAGAGCGGTGCTAAAACATATTTATTATGTATATTACCTCTACCTGTGCATTTTTGTATGCAAGTAATGTCGCCTAATTGTCTACACTCTACAATAATATATATTTTAAATCTAATAATTTAAAATTGCTCTTTATAAACTTATTATATTAGTGCTTGACTTATAATTTAACTTAGTCCTAGAAAACACACACCAACCTGTTTGTTTCTCGGTCGTTAATTCATCACCATTGGCATAGATGGAAATCAAACCCGATACTTTTATTTCAAAGGGCAGATGTGCTATCTACTGAACTAAGGTGTTGGATCCTATATCAATCATGGATATAGCAACTTCTTATGATCTCAACACTTTTAACTGCATTTATAAGCGTTTATTCCGCTAGCCTTTGTCAAGATATAAAATACAACGAACGAGTCAATCATAATGTTGTGAAGTAGCGGTCACACAGAAGCCATGGAAATAACGGCTGCTGGTAAAGGGGTGGGTATATCGGTAAGAGAGAGAGTGAGAGAGAAGGGGGGAAGTAGGAGGCCAGGGACATTAAAGGCACCTCAAGTGCCACTTAACTCTCGATAAATGTCTGTCAAGACTGTGCTAAACATTCGCTGCCTCAAAACCTTCCGCCTTGCTCTGATCTATGAATAATTACTTAATGGTATTTGGGGCTCTTTATGCAAAGCACAGCTTGTTCTTTTACAATAAAAACAGTTTCCAGAAAAATCTTCTAAGAGATTACATTATATATAATATATATATATATATATATAATATAAAAAATCATCCAATTATATTTAACATCCTACGTGCCTATGTTTCTAGTAGTGTAAAACCAAATTATTTCATATAAACATCACAAACTATCTGAAATGAAACTTGATCTCAATAAAACCTTATAATAGTAGATTAATTAAATAATCAATTACAATATGCTAATAATTATTAATTAGCTATTTATGAAGTAATCAAAAAATATATCCTGAGCACATAGAATATGTTATAGCTGTTCCGATCCATCTCATACCTAAGGTAGTGGACTTGTGGTCTGGGGCGCTAGACTCACATTGTACTTTGTAACCACAAACGGGGAGGTACAATTTCGAGTGCCAACTTGATATATTGGGGATAGTTTCACACGTGTGTCTTTTGTCAGTTTTTTTCTATCCACTCTTTTCGCTAGTTTGGTTGCACTTCTTTCTTATCCACCCTCTTCATCTTTATACACTAAATTCAGCTTTTTATAAGACTTTACACTAACGTTGCGCTAAAATAGATAATTCTTTACTCGATATTTAAGTACTTATGTAGTTCAATGTGCTATATTGTGAAGTCTCAGATACAGTCCAATTTAATTAGAAAGGAACTTTTTTAACAGTTAAAACAAGAGTCCGTAATAAAAACAAAAATAATGTTACAAATATTTCTAAAACCATTTCTATATTTTTACCCGTAAAGTTATACGATCTTCAGTTGTCATTTTTCATAGTTAACATCAATCCCTACGAAATAATACTTATAATAAAGTAAGTTTTTAAAAACTGTGACTAGAAAATTATTTTTATATAATCTAAAAGTTTACTCCTTCCTACATTTGACAACTTTAAAGCCAAGACTAGTTGATTACTGACAGCTTCAAGTATTCCTGACACATTCATAATTTTTGATACAAACTTAACGCCTTACAATAATGGGTTAATAATAAACTTGGGCTAAAAACTAATCACAATAGCTTAGTGAAAGTGTGTTGTAATGGATACATTAAATGTTCCGTGCTCAACTCGCTTGTCCAATGTGTCAATTTCAGAATTATGATTTAAAAACTAACTTGAGTTACGTCATCAATTCAAACACTAAATGCTCAGCTCTAGCACGAGGAATCTAAATATCTGAGTAATGTGGTAACTATAATATACACACTGAGTTAATTGAGAAAATCTCGACAGTTTATATTTGATTAATGTAAGAATCAGTTTTTGGCAAAATAAAAAGCGAATCAACTATCTAACACCATCAACATGTGGTATACTAGTCTGGTCTAGTTTGACGGAGGTGTACATTAGAATCTTGGCATAAACACTAAGATATAATTTTTTCTTAAATATTTTCCCACTCTTACTACACGCAAATGTGAGCACCTTTTTTTTTAATTTTACCCTCGATATCCCTAATTCATTAGTGTAATTAAATGAAGATAACCGAGACAGCGAGACGGGCAGTAAGATGTTGGGCCAAAGAATATAATTAAAATAAAATGTAACTTTTCCAATGAGTATATTACCAAATCTTTTATATTTTTCTTTAATTAATCTCAGGAGTGACCTGGTGGCTTAGGATTAAAGTGTCAGACTTCTGTGTTAGGGGTTCGGGTTTCAATCCTTGGTTGTGGCACAAATTTAACTGATTACCAAACTCTTCCTTCACCTTTGACAAGACGTGTATTAATCACAACTTGTGAATGTGTGGAATTACAGGGCTACATCGTGGTTCGGATCCCACGTTAAACTTTAGGTCCTCCATTTCATCTCGCAATCATCCTACCGTTACACATTAGCGTAAGTGCGTACAACCCGAACGGGTAGTAAGACGCGGTGCTAATTATTATTATTAGCACCGCGTCTTACTACCCGTTCGGGCTATACGCACTTACGCTAATGTGTAATGGTAGGCTGATTGTGTGATAAAATGAAGGACCTACAGTTTAACGTGGAATCCGAACCACGGTGGAGACCTGGCATTCCTCACATTCACAAGATGTCTTGTCAGAGGTGAAGACGCGGTGCTAATAATAATAATAATAATAATAATAATAATAATAATAATAATAATAATAATAAATTATAATAATACTATTATTATTATTATCAGCTAAAACGATAGTAGTCCGATACCTCAGCTCAGTCGGTAGCGTGTTCTTGAATGTTGTACCAAAGGTCCCAGGTTCGATTCTTGGAAGGGCCGGAAAATATACCATTGGTGAAATGGGGGTTTTCCCTTTCACGGTGATGAATTTAAATATGGGGGCTGGATGTTGTGTCTGTTATAGATTTAAGTTAGTTTATAAGTCATGTGCTGATATAATAAGTCGGTTCAGAAAGTGCGCGTTAGATACCTCAAATAAATTACATAAAATTTTAACTAAACATTACTATGATATTATTGAAAACATAACGTTTAGTTCCATAGAAAATAGATAGTTAACATTTTGCAAATATTCCATTAGGATTGACATAGTTTGATATAGATCATGATCTGAAAACTTCAGGCACTATAAATAGTTTTTGAAAAGATAGGTTAGTCTATAAAAATAATGGCGGATGAAATTTATGCATGGAAATTTACCCTACAAAAGAAAGACGTTAGCCTTACCCTCTCAAACTACCTAAGCCATTCACTTTTTTCCTTAGCTTTAGGGGAAGAAAATGGTGGTTTGGAAAAATGAAAACTCCGTTCACGTGGAAAGTGCGGAGAAAATTACGCGCTGTGGAAATGAAAGTATGAAGGAAGAAATGGTTGAAGTTTTTACGGTTGTAAGAGATGAGGGACGAGGTTGACTTAAAGATTTCAGACATAAAAACAGGAGTAGTCTATTTATTTTTAGAGGGGGTTCGAAGCGGAGAAATTGAACATTTACTTTAAAATTAGCTTTTGGTTTGAAGCTTATTTTCTATCTTAGTTTTAAAGTTGTTCTAGTTACACATAACAAAGTATAAACCAACATATTTAAGGCTCGTAAACAACCACAGCATTTTTTTAAATAAATGTAATGTAGTGATATACCTTGTTGGAGCATTTTATTCG
The DNA here is from genome assembly GCA_039000515.1 of Timema cristinae. Classification (NCBI taxonomy): domain Eukaryota; kingdom Metazoa; phylum Arthropoda; class Insecta; order Phasmatodea; family Timematidae; genus Timema; species Timema cristinae. Next base: position 43,246,190 of record JBCFYV010000935.1, on the reverse strand, counting down.
GTTTGTGTAAAGTGAAACATATAATGTTAATCAAATGATGTAATAAACAAATATTTTACATACATACATACATACATTTCATCATATCTAAATGTTGTTTCAATGAAATAATCACGGAAATAAATATATTTCGTAGTTAAAATGGAATACTTTTGGTTAGTATTGTTTTGAAGCTGACAAAAGCAAGAATAATGTTACTCGACGAATTTAACGTGGTTTTATTTAATTAATTTAATTTAATTGGGCACAAATATTTTAATTAGTATTATTTATTACCAATTTCTTGGTGGAAGAGTTTTCTAACAAGATAAGACTGAAGATTAAGTGAATTTACAATTATTACTATCTAAAGAGGATGTTAAGCCATGGTATTAAAATAATTTCCAGTACCCCAACCGATATAGAGCCTTTGACTATCTGGTGAAATACGAATCGCTAAACACTACAGCAACAGAACCAGTTCTCACACTACTGTTTATTTCGATTATCTATAATTTTACTTGTTCAAAATTTACAGTATTTATTTTCATACTTACTTTAACTCATTTTATAGGGTTTATGGATGAGCATCTAATAATTATCCTCAGTAGTAATGACTACGGGGGCGTTTCTTCAATATACCAACGTACTTTACGCCTGGAATTCTCTAAATAAACCAAATCAATAGGACACACTGTATATTATTATGTAATTACACTTCACTATACACGTTATTACTAAGGTAGAATTACTATTTTTTACTTTTTATTTAGCCTATTGGCAGATTTCCATTGATTTTTTGTATTTTTATTCATGCCTATACTTTTTATAATTTACTAACACTCATGGTTTCATAATAGCTTGGGAAGAGGGTGGAAATAACGCAATGACAAATCACTTTTGGAGAACCACCCTTACTTCACCCTGAATTGATTAGAGCTCCGATCACCGTGACAATGGCGTATTGTGATCATGACACCTTATACAGCAAGGCCATGGATTCTTACACTTGTTACTAGCCCTATAAGTATAGTGACACAATACTCTGTCTAATGGGCCACTCTTGAACAATAAATTATTAAAATGTGGCTCACATGCTGAAATTTATTTTTATATATTGGAGCATTAAAATAATGTACAAAATTAAACTGTAAAAAAAGTTCACTTTTTCCAATTGTAGGTTTTAATCAAATATATATTCTTTTTTAGCACTGCACATCCATTTGGTTCCTAGCTTATGTACCAATTACGTTAATGTGTTAGGGATGAGGAAAGTTGAATTTAGAGGAAGTGTACCGCATTTACGTGGAGTGAGAGCTTAATACATTTGGGAAAAACACCTTCAGTATATCCAGTAGGGATTCGAACAACGATCTCAGTGATTTTGAGAGAAATGCTTTATAGAATGCGGCCATCGAAGTGGGTAAATAAAAATGATTTAAAATACTTTAATATAGACGTAATATATTGACTGTGAAATGTTTTTTTATGAATCAAAATTGAAACAAATATTATTTTGATATTACCGTCGGTTTTTATTCATTCTAATTTATCTTTTTATAATAACTCTAAATCACTTTTATATACAAAATAATATTAATAATTTGTTATGTCTATTGGAAATAAATATAATAATTAATGAATAACATTGGCTTATTTACTCAATAAAAATGTGACACAAAAATAAAGCTTGCAAATATTTTAATATAATTTGTTCATTTGAATATCCATTCCAATTATGTTTAACTACGGAAATATTAAAAACTTACCAGATTACCAACTACAACTTACTAAATGTAAGATTGTAAAATTATACCACAGTGAAACACCTGTATAATAAAATAAAATGTAACCATTAAAAGTAAGTTTGAACATGTTAAAACCATCCGGACCTTACGATCTTGTTGAAAACCTTCCTGATGAGCTTCCCTTATCTACCAACACACTCCATCCGAAAATTCCCCTTTCCCCTACTAAAACCTTACATTTGAATTATTCATACATTTCCCTCCAAAAAATATTCCAAGTTAAAAAAAAGTCTTGTCTTTTCTCATCTCTTGAATCCTGGCAGTAACCCTACACACTATCTACTAACGAGGGTAGCAAATCCAGCCTGATCATCTTCATAAGGGATGGATGGTTTGACTGGGTTGGGTAAAGGGATGTTCGCAAGAGGGGGGGGGGGGCTAGAGGGGACGTGTGATGCAAATATCACGGTGAGGCTTCTAACCCTGGGAGGTTAGGTCATATCCTGAATGGAAGCACCCCTTTTTTGCTACTCTTGGTTTTAATTAAAAGCAAGGGATGAAGTACACTTGTAGTTGACTTGTTTGTCTCTCTCCCTCATTCCTTTTCTCTTTCTTCACTCTCCTCTTGTTTAATGCTGACACGAGTAAAGCACTTCTGTTTGAAGGCAAAACAGGGATGTTTTGAAAATAGTTCGTACACATAGTTTTTATTCGTTTTTATGTTCTTTAGTGCAAATGAAGGAAGAATGAAAACCGAAAGATCATATATTTGGAAATTATTTTAGAGAACTATTGAAAATTTAAATATACAAATTCGATAGGAGAAAATTATTAACTCAAGTCAAACACAATTATCATAAATTTTAAGTTCTGGAAAACTATTTTGAAATTATTTCACAGGAATATTGTAGATTTAAACCTAAAAATTTGATAAGAGGCAAATGGCGAATATTGTCAACCTAAGTCACTATATAATTATGTAAAGACAGAGAGTTTTACTAACTATAGCTATGATTAAACAAACACGTTAATTTAATAAATATTTGGTACAAATTAAATATTTATATTAATTACAATAGAAAGAATACTATTAACTCTTTTAGCTCGTGATTATTTTCAATAAGAGAAGATTAGATTAATGAATGTACGTACTGGTCTATTTAACAATTTGATAGTAATCTAATAATAACTTCTAATGGCTATATTAATTAAACTCAACATCAAAATGTCATAGGGAAATTATTAATTATTAGTATTACTTTTCTATTGTATGAACTGCCTCGAATTAGATGAATTTCATTATTCTTTATTGCATTTTAAATTACTTCCCATTTCTATCAATAGTAATAATAGGGTATATATATCAGATACGAGCTATCGGAGAGATGACCTATCCTACGTTAGACAATGATGTAATAATTTTCTCTGTGTTTGACCCCTCTACAAACAATTTGTATACTTAATTCGATCAGAAAATTGTTGGTGCATAATGCTATTCATACATATTCTATAATCTACATCTAATACAAATAACTGGCGATTCCAGATTACATGTCCTACGTCCGGGTATTTTGTAGTGAACGATAAATATGGTCCTAATTATATAATATAATTCCATGGTGTAAGCCATGGGTTGCGCACTCTTACAGGACTAGCTAATCCCGTAAACTAGTTTGAAGCACTATTGCTAGGAGCAGCTCGTAATGACGTCACAGAGGAATGCGCATTCGTGGACGTGATGTCCATAGAAAAGGAAGTGTTAAGTCTAAGTAAAACTCGCCACTACTCTTTTGTTAGCAATTTGTTGTTTATTTTTAAAGAAGGATTTTAGCTAGATTTAAAACGTGATTTATTTATAAAATAATGAATTTGGTTAAATTTGATTGAATTTGATATAAGAATTGTTAAATTAACATTTCGCAATATAAAAATAGTTGTGTTACAAGTGTAACGTTCCGCTTCGAATCTTTTAGTTCGCGGCGCTAAAACCACGAGCGCTAGCGATGTGGTTTTACTTGCCAAAATTAGAGTGGCATTTCTATACTTATCCATTTTCTATGGGGTAGCCCACAAGTTAGCTATACAGACCGAGCGGCGCCACCGTCAGTGATGATAGTACACAATGAACCCCCGGTCGTTAATCTCAATTTTCTAAACTTGAGTTGCTACTTATTTATTCATGTAGATACTCGTTTGTCTTTATGAAGCTGAGTTTGACCACGTTGCAGACCCACTGCTTCACTGATAAATTTTGGAAGTGCCGGAGACTGAACCTAGAACCTCTTGATTTCTAGACAAAGATTCTGACCACCAAGGTCACAAAGGCGGTCATTATATATATATTAAATTTTACATAACTGCTAAGATGTATTCGCGTACCCCCTGGTTGAATAACAGCTCCTTAGACCAAGCGGTCACCGAAGTGGATAATAGTGTAGTTATACCGCATTAAAATACTTTAGACTTAATGAGAGACCACATTTTTACATACTGTGGCTTGGTTAGTTAAATTGGGTCGGCTTACCACGTTCATTACCCTGCTAGAGTGTGGCTTCACGTCGTTTTTTCGTAGAAAAGGAATGGAAGTGATAACAGGTTCCTTAGAACTTAAAGCAATGTAGTTACTAGAGATAATATAGGCTAACCTAACATTTTATGGTTTTCATAATTTTAGGTGTTTCTTCGCGCCTTGCTTAAATATTTTAATACACTTTTTATAACAATTTCAAATATATACTGATTAAATTTTAAAGCTATTTGACTCCAAGGTTGGTTGATAATCTCGATTTAAATAGATGAAAGATCATCAACCTACTATAGCTGATGCAACTTAATTATATTTATTCAGATAAAACTGAACTACTAGGTATGTGAGTACTAAATTATTTGAGGTAGGCCTATTTAACATGACCCTTATGAACATACTTATTTTAACAACACAATACTTACGAATACATCTTAATGCTAGAACAGACACCACGCCCAGTGTCCCAGGCGTTAGTTAACCATTGTGGAAGGGAACATCTAAATTTAAAAAGCGATACACCTTTTGGCCATGTTGGGAGTTAAACTAGGGGGTACTTAGTCCCGAAGATGATCGTTCTACCGACTGAGCTAAGGATGTTACTGAATAAATTCTTTAGAAAGTTCAGCTGTACGTTTACAAGTGTTAATTTATATTACGTATATTCATTCCCATGAATACTAATATAAAACCCAAGCATCGACAAAATACACTATAGATAAAATTGTATTTAAAATAAATTTGTTAGAATACAGAGGAAATGTTAGTAGCGCGTTGTGAATTTGGACCTCGTGCTCTGAGAAAGATTACTAAAATAAATTAAACGACACGATCTTACATACTTTCTCCTTTCTCATATAGTGTATTAATGCCTGAAAAAAAACCCATTCAAAATTAAGTTATTTGTAAATTATCCTTATATTATTTATGTTTGAAAAAATAAAAGTATATTTATTTATCACGAAAATCTATTCCCAGATACCCACTTTGAACTTAATATTAAAGGCAATTTGGAAATATTTCAAAATTTTCAGAAGGTTTATCTAAAGTAAACTACCGATAAATTAATTTATTTTAGAAAAATTAACAGACATTTCTTATTGTGTAAAATAGTTACTAGATACAAATTTGAACACAATTTTTGAATTTATTTCAAAAACATAAAATTTTTCATAAATAAGTCATCCGTAAACTTCTGTTGAGTTAAATTTTTAAAGAAAAAAACGTATCTAGGTTATCTATAACTATTCATAGTGCAAAAAACCAAACACTGACCCATTTTGTACCAAATCTCTATAGCTATTTCTTAAAATATTCAAACTGAAAAAAAGCAGTTATGAGTAAACTATTTAGGGAGCCTACCCTGAACAAATCTTTACCCAAAAACAAGTACACAGTATCATTTCCATGTAAAACACTCCCTATATTTAAATTTAAAAAACAAAATTATAAGAGCCATATTCTAAAAATTGGAAATAAAAAAAATCACTCCTCAATTAACTATGATTAATTTTAAAGCTAGGATTAAAATCAAAATCTTCTTTATAATAACTAATTATCTAGTTTTAACAAAATCCATCATACCGTTTCAGATCTGTGGCTAGGGACAGACAACCATACAGGGGGAGGGGCAGAAAGAATGGTAAAATCCACTTTTTTTTTATTCGGACACATATCAAACGTGAAGATTCTTCATAAGATTGAGAGAGAAAATTTTCACGATTATACGAGTAATACTTTCTCTTGATATAAGGAATTAAAAAGTACCAACTCCCGTTTAAGAGTCCTTGTTGATTCTAGATACTGGTGGGGTCAAACTTGTTGGAAAGAAAAGACATAATATTTTCATTTCTCAGCTATCTTAGGTGCTAATAATCATTATTTAGGTTTCGGCCCCAATCTTTTTCCACCCCTTATTCCTAAATGTTCGGGCTGTGTACATGTATATTAATTACGATAGTGAGCTAGAGATGTGGAAGGTAGAATTTAGAGGAAATTGCCCCGAAATTGCTTGAGTGTAAAACCATTGAAAATCTCTCACCACACCCGATTTGGAGTCTAACACCAAACTCGCTGTCACCTGAAAACCAGACTAAATGATTGTGACATTTAGACCACGTGTCCACCAGTGCGGCTTGCACCTGTTAAAACTAAACAATATTAGTCGTAAGCATTCTAAATCTTTTTTTCCAATATTACTAGGCTTATATATTATAAGATATATTTCCTAGCAGATTTGTCTGGTAGAATCGTAGTTCATAAACTAGGATGAGTATAGTTTTTAGTTAGTTTTTAAACTATAATAATTCACTTTCAATAGTTTCATCCATTTTAATGACAAGGGGAATAAAAAATCTATCAAACCCAAACTATGCACATGGGTATCTCACCTGAAAGAGCATGGTAGGATGAAAGTGGCTCTACCTTTAATGCTTTCCATCTTGAAAGAAAGATGGCGTGAGACGAGCCTTAAGGGATCAACTTAAACCCTTCCTAGAAGTACGCCAGGGCGATTCCAAGAAGACGCGGCTGAAATCCTGAAGAAGAAGAATAAGAAAGGGGAGAGAAGAAGGGGTTAGAGGGGAATACGTCAAGAGACAAGTTTTGGACTATTCCCAAAACTTTTTCTACTAGTTTCGCTTAGAAAAAAAGAGAATAAAAACAAACTTCAGTTAAGAAATAAAGAAAGAAAGAAAGTAGAACGAGGGATATGGACAGAAAATAAGAAAGGTTAAAAGAAAAAAAAATAGGGAGAACGTTAAGAGACGTCGAAGAGGACCGTTCAGGATTTTGATTGCAGTGCTTTAGTCGCTACTAAGTTTTCCATTTACTTGGCAAAGGGCTGAGTGTGATCGTATCGTTTAAAAGGGTGAAAAGAAGGAAAGGGGTTGGTTCTAAGGTGGTAAGGACGCTATCGCTTCTATAGGGGTTGTATACTCTGCTACATACAGTTTCCATTTAGTTTCATTCAATATAGATTTTTCTTCATTGGGAAGACCTAGACGCAGATGGGAGGATAACATAAGAATGGACCTGAAAGAGACAGGGTGTAATGTGATGTGATGGACTGGATATAATTAGTTCAAAATATGGATAGGGGGTCTACTTTTGTAAATGCGGCAATTAACTTTAGAGTTATTAGTGCCATAGCGTAGGTAAGTATGCATTTTTAGATGGAAAACGATTAAGGTGGGGTGGAAAGAAATGAAAATTAGGCCAATTGTTTTTGCCAATTTTTTTTTTTTTTTTAATGTTTGGCTCAAATGAATAGAATATTGCTTTGGTGGATACGTTTATACTTATTTCACTCATGTAGTAAACTAATTTCTTGAATGTTTGTCATGGGCGTGGTGCAATTTTAATATAGCTTTTTATTTTTAAATAAATAAAAAGCGTGGTGTTTGAATTCTGAGATGCTTTTTAAAGATATTCAAGAACTGTTCATATTTTTATGTGTAAAAAATTAAACTAAACGTAACTATTGAAGCTATGTTGAAAAAAATAGACATTTCTTACAAAAACTGTAAAAATTCAGACTATAGCTCAGGTCCCCTTTAACACCAATTAAATTGAATAGGTTATCTATCTAATATTAATCTATAGAACTATTGCAAACTATTACATTTTGGGTAATTTAAGATAGCATATAATGACTTTACAACTTATTATAACTTTAATTTAGAATAGAAACAAAAGTAAATTTACCACCATTGATTTATCACAGTGAAAGGAGAAACACCAACCAATGTCATAAATGGAAATGTTTACATTTTACCGGGAATCAAACTATGGACTATTAGTTAATCAGATAGAGGCGCTAGTACCTAACTAATATAAGGAGTTGAACTTAGACTAATTGCATTTCAAAATTAACTGGAACTCATTATAATTTTTTAAACACATTTATCTACCTGAGTCCTTGGGGATGCCTTTTTACATTATAAGTTATTTATCATAATGATTTTACCATCCTCTTCCCAAATTAATGTAGGTTCAATTTCTCTAAGTTTATCTCCCTATCCACGGTCCTTAAATTATATTGTGATTAGCCTTATTGCAGAACATAGTAATTAAAAATAAATTGTTGCAGCAAAATCGTAATTACTTTCTCATATAAACAATTATATTTTTGATAAAAAATAATTCAAAAATAAACTTTTAGTTTAACTATCCTTAAATATATTTTGCTTAGTAAAATAAACTTATCAGTTTGTTAATTATCAGATGAGCAATTTAAAGCCTTTTTTAAAATAATATTTTCTAAAATGAATAATAAGTAAACTATTAGTAGATGCATTTTTCCCCAAAAAACATTTATAAGGTGATATTTATCAAAGTCTTCAAATACCCATTTTGAATAAAATTGTGAAGCCATTTTATAAAAACACCAAATTTAAAAAAAAAAAAGTTATAACTGCCTTTAAAATTGGTTTACTCCTGAAAACTAAGGGAAAAGTATTCATTATCAAAATACCATTTACGAAAAATTTTAAATTTTAAAAATTCAGTCATTATTAGGCCTAACCTACTCTTAACTTTAGATCTAGAGCTAAAATATAAATTTCACCTCAAGGTATGACCATATCACATCAAGACCCACATTTTGAGTTCCAAGGCACAAACAATATGTGAATTAGAACATTTTTATGATTATAATACATTCTCTCTATGAGAAAATTAAAATATTGCATTACGGAAAATAATAAATGGATGTGCAACAACAGGCTTTAACTATTCCAGGGCAACACTTATAAATGAAAAAAAAAAAAAATGAGGAAAAAAGTGAAACCAGACGTGATATTTTGGAAGTGATAATGGATGGCAAGAATGCACAATGCCTTGTTTTTAATTTTCCTTTACTTATTAAAACCAAAATAAGAATGCACAGTACATTACCATAGCTTTAACGTTCTTGAAACACTGATGGTTATGCTACAAACCGGAAACTACAGTTGTTAACAATGTTACGGAGATCGTTAGATAATATTTTGCACTTTTTCTCGGCAAGCGAAATTAACTAAGTTTGTTGTTTTGTGCTCTTGTTCCTTGTTGTAATTATATTTTCACACTGAAGATCATATCTTTTTGAGTTAGTTTCACTGTCTTTGTACACTTATTAGGTTCTTGGAAGAATACTATTAAGAGGAATTAGTAAGATTACCTTATTCTATGAGTCATTCTGCAGATCGTTTGGGGAATGTTTTACGATGAAAATCGCACCTTGAAACCTATATTATTCTTACTATTTACTAGCACGAAATTAAAACCATGACTAATTTATAATGAGTCTAATGTAGTTTTCTTTGACTGTGGTCAAGTTTTAAGAGACTCTTTACATTAGTTAATGAAACATCGACTCTTTTTTTTTGTACCGCGTCATAAAGTTACTTACTATCCATTTGGGCCCTCTACGTATTTACGCTAAAGTAGTAGAAATGATAAAAGTAGAGTTTTTAAGGAAATATATCCAAATTTACGTAGAAAGAGAGTGTGTAAAATTATTCAGGAAAAAATCTCCCCTCCCCCGTGTTCTTTACCGTGAACAGAAACCCCAATAGCACTATCAGGAGGAATCCATTATCGTCAGAGTGACGCCTCAGACAATGTGAGCATTGATGCTGCTCCATTCAAGCCTTTATCAAATAAAACCTTTATCAAAAGATTGCTTTATATCCACCTGAATTATACCCACAAAATTATGCATTATGTCCACTTTGAATTGACTCTATTCAAACATTTCTAAAATGAACAACGTAATAAAAAGTTTGCTTTGTATCGATTAAAATTATCTTCATAATACCCACAAAATTATCACTTGTATCCACTTGGAATTGACTCTATTCAGACATTTCTTAAATTATAAACTTTATTAAAAAGTATTCTCTAAATCTACAAATGGCCGAACTTAATTCTTATTTCGAAGTTAAATGTGTTTCGTCACACGTCTAGGAGAGGGCAACAGAATTTACTTCCTAATTAACTAACCACAAGAGTTACTAGAGTGCAGCCAAATCACTATGTAAAATAAAAACCAAACAAAAAAACTTATGGTTTGCATTTAAGTTAGTTATAGATACAAAGTAGATATATATTGTCGTCACGTTGGTATCATAGCGACTTTATTACTCGTAATTCCAAGCAAGCTCGTTTAAGGACCGAATCTAATTAAATAGTGAGCAAAACCAAAATGGAAAAGTAAACATTATTTAAGAAATAAACACAATAAATTCACCATAGGCCCTACTTTTATTAATATATGGTAATAAACACGCACAAAATTATACAAAATTTAAGTCTATACATACCTTATTTCAATATATATTCTTTATATATTAATAATAAGATTAATTATTTACAACCAAAACAAAACGTACCCGTTTCGGTGACTCGAGGTCTAAGGCGCTACTTTTGCAGTATACTAGAATGTCAATGAAGAGGAGGGAGATTGAGGTTCAAATCCCAGTAGGGTGAATTGTGGATGGGTTTTCCTCTAACTATAACCTTCCTAATCCCTAAAACCATTAGCTTAATTAGTAGACCACATAACCGTACAACCCGAATGGCTAGTAAGATGGAATGCAAAAAATATATATATACATACATCCAAAACAGCTTAGTAAGATAGGTGATCTGGCGGTCAAGGAGTAAGGTGTCGGACTGCTGTGTTGGGGGTCCTGGGTTCAATCCTGGGTCACAACTCAGATTTATCTGATTGCCAAACCCTTCCTTCACTTTTTACAATACATTGTTAGTTTAAGCCCAGTTGGGTTTGTTTTAGTTCAAAACATTCTAAATATTGGGCACTAAAATATATTTTATCGCATGGAAAGCTATTTCTTACGCATTTGGTGTTTTTTACGATTCATAAGTTTTTCACAATATTTGTTTTGTTATAGACGTAAATTTGCTTATCTTGGTGTGTGTATTAGTTTTATAAAAATATATATAATACATCATAATTTCTAACAGATAGAAAAAATAATCCTTCTATCAGCACATACATCCCCAAATACTCAAATAAATTTACAAACATAATTAGGAGTACATAAAATATCAATTTTCCGTTAAAACCCTACGATAGTTTTCAAGAATTCATAGGTACCACATATTAGACAGAGTGTTTCATTCCAAATGATTAAACTAATTTTTCCACATTATGTTCTTTTATATTTTAATATACCATAAAACTACTCATACAATACGATACCATACCATAGCTCATTTTTCTGATAAGTTTTGAGTTCACAATATTGAATTGAATGATTTGTTTAATGTGTTTGTTTCAGCTGCCATATTATGTTAATCATATGGTAGACTAATAATTAAGATTTTTTTCCCGCTTCCAACTAATAAACATATGATGCAGTAGAGTCAACCTTTGAGCTTTATTAGGTAGTTTATTAAACTCAAGAATTAAAATTATGGCTTGAGGGTACAATGCCGATTTTTTAATAAAGTTTGTTATTTGAGAAATGTTTGAATGGTGTCCATTCAGAGTGGATAAAATGCATTATTTTGGTAGGTGTGATGCAAATAATTATAGGAGATATAATGTTATATATGTGGTGTTTGTTTGAGAACAGTTGTATTGGAACCCATTCAGAGTGGATACGATTGATTCATCGACTCGTTTGTCAGATGGACGTCACAGACACAAATAAATTCTCAAGATCAATTTTTTTTTATATATAAAACTACTCAACATAAAAATTTAAGATTGTTTATGATTATGAAGTAATTCTCTATCAAGAATTTTATTTTACTTTATTTTAAATTTAAATTTAAGGTCTTTCTCGTATTCCACGTGTCATTTTAAACAAACATATATATTGGTCCTTAAAGTAATGTATCCGATGATTTTTTTTAGAAATAACTTTTTCAGACAAATTAATGGGGGTAGTATATTGTCAATCAGTATTAAATCAATACATACATCCTTGTTTTATAGTAAGTTATAGATATGGCAATATTTATAAACACATCTTTTTATAAAATCAAATGTAATTTTGAAATTTGTATGAAATTGTAACTTCCAAAAATATAAATGCAGACTATCGGAAATAGACCTCTTGTATTATTTATTGGTGCCTGGTAAAATAAATATCTAGTTTAAATGTTTGTACTGAAAAAATATAGGTTTATATAGCAATATATTGTGTGCATTCATCCATTATCACCCATTGTAGTGCGTGTAATTAGAAAACGAAGTTTGTATATTTACAGTCTGAACACGGTAAGGATAACATTTTAGGAAATACAAACAAAATATTTTCGTATCAACATTAATAACGTTTTGCTTCATTTTTGATGATTCATATTGTCCTTTGTTTCATTTGTCTACTTGTGCCTTATTTCCAGTGAAACCACACACATTACGTGCTTCATGACAGCATTTATATTAAGTGCACTGAAACTTATAATGAACACTTCAAATACAATTCATCTTATAAAACCACATCCTAAAACTCTTAAGACGCGTCACAGACGTCCAGAAATCGCGCGTTATTTTACAAGTGTTTTGTTATTTCAAAATGTGGCTCACACCAAAATGGTGATAAAAGGTATCATCATGTCCCTACATGATTAAAAATCTTTAATTTCAAGTTTTACAATTTTTTGAATGAAAAAATGAGATTATCTAATTTATAAAAATATATTTCAAGAGAAATGTTATAGTTCTGAGATCAAAGTAAATGGTTAGATGTATATATCTAGCAATACCCAAACAAATATTCATTTGTAACAGTGTCGCCAAAGAACATTTTTAAGACGATTGGAGATAATTTTTGTGGTATATTTTTTTTTGCTTTAGAACTGATATTAGAAATACAGAAGTGGTATATTTATATGGTGCTCTTAAGTTGATAACCAACCATTCAATTCTACTAAATGACCCAGAAGGGCTATAGCTATTGATGTTTACTTTTCTTACCGTACACGTGAGTAGATCGTGCTTGGTCACGTGACAGCGACTGGTTCCTGGCTACCAAGGTGACGTCACAGGGCCACAGATATATTGGCCATGAAGTACTAGTGAACACCTCTCGTGCTTCTTAAACTAAGATGAAGAAACAGCGCAATAATATTATTTTGCAAATATTTACTGGACAATGGTTTTGGCTGAAAGCTATTTTGCTAGTAATTCTAGCTTAACATGGTGATTATTTATATATATATATATATATATATATATAATAAAATTCATAAATGTTTTGAATAAGCTATGTGGTAAGCGAATGTTGCTTTTTATTATTTAATTTAAAATACTCTAAATTATTATTTACATGCGAGTAGTAAAATTTGTGTCCATTAATATAGGCCATATAGTTTTTCCATTGCATTTTATTCTAAGTATGGGACTATGTCAAGACTTTATTTACACAAAACTTAGAACAGCCAATTAAGCACATATCGTTTAAATTTTGTTAGAAATACCGTGGCCATAGGGTGAAACTGTATACAAGTAGCATATTACATAATTTAATTTACCGTATGAGATTAACCTACTCATTGATCTAGTGATCAGAGCTCCAGGCTACAGATATAGAGGTCCTGAGTTCGATCCTTGGTCCTTTCAAAATTTATCAATTAAGAAGTGTGCCTGGAATAGGGTCAACTCAACCTCGTGAAGACAAAGGAGTAGTTACTTGAATGAATAACTAACAGCTGTGGTTTATAAAATTGAGAATAATTGCTGGAAGACTCACTGTGGTGACAGCATGACACTTTCTATCTGTGAATGTTGGCACTATCACTGTTAACGGTGGCGGTCGCTCGGTCGGTATAGATTCCTTATGAGCTAATACTATACAGTGTGGGTTTGAACAATATATTTACAGGCCCTTGGCTATTTCCCCATTACATATCACTGAAATAAAGGGGGCACTTTTTGTTTTTACAATATTTTTTTATTGAAATACTTCTTGTCCACTTTCTAAGCACTGACTATTTTATTACAAAATTAAACTACAAAAGCATTGCTATAAGCTTTCTCACACTATGTGCGTTGTGGAATGTTCACTCATTGTGTCATAAACTACTCATTGAATTAATTTTTCACTATGTCTTCACAATGTCTGTGTACTTTGTGTCTTATTAGCCTACACAGGGAAATTATATTAATTAATTTAAAAAAGAAATAAAGAATAAGACAATTTAAGAGCATGGCTTTAACCCCATGGATAGCGCCCAACTTATCTAGATAATACAACTCTGCTAGGCATAGTATTGTGGTGAGATTTTCTTTATTTCAATTTAAAAAACCAGGAGAATTGAGACTAGTAAAACACTTTATCCAGATTTAAAAAATGATGATTAGTTATTTAAAAATTAAAATAAATTAAGTTGGCCCCACTTTCAATTGAAAATTGCAGGAAACCTAATTTCCTTACGATTTCTGGTTCGAGCTTAGTCGTGTATCTAATTTCCCGTCCAAACAGTCGTGCAATTGGCTCTTAAAGGTTGTATTAGACTTTTTTTTCCAGCAGCTCTATGCATAAAAACAAAGATAATATCTATAATGTCACAAGCCCTAGAATAGTGCTATCAAGTATGCACACTGTATATATTAAAAAAAATACTTATGTGAATTAATTAAATAAACCTGTATAGCTCCTATTCACTTCCATCTCACTTTAATCTTATTGTTTATCATCAAGCTTACTGTTTAGTTTAGGTTAGCTTGTAATTAGTGTGCTGAAATGAGCCCGTTTCCAAGAAATGAATTTTATAAAATCCAATTACAAATTGAATTGTTTTAATTAGAGATGTGTCGAATTAACTTTTTCTCCAACCCAAATCTTTGTTTAATCTACTAATGTAGAATATAAAACTTTAGGAACAATAACATGATAGATATGAGATTAATTTACTCACATTGATATGATTTTTTCATTTTCAATCTCACCCGCTTTGGTGGCTGCAAGGTTTAGCGCGTTTTCTCGCAGAATACTATACTGTCGATGACGGGGAGATTGAAGTTCGAATCTCAGTTGGGTTTACTGAGGGTGATTTTACCAAATGGTTTCCCCACTCTCTCTCCATTCAAATTCAAGTACACTTCCTTGAAATGGAAGTTTATTAATCCCTAAAATTATTAGTGTAACTCGTACATAAGCGTATAGCTCGAACGGGTAGTAAGACATGGTTCTGGAAAAAAAAATCTTCAATCTTGACTAATTTTAAACATTAAATACTTAGTTTCCATAGAAAACAAGTAGTTTTTTAATGTAATTAACGTGCACTTTCTGGACCAACTGATTATAGTATCAGCACACGACTTATAATCTATAACAGACATAACACTCAGCCCCCTAGCTGTTAATTAACCACTTTGAAAGGCCAAGCCCCCATTTAACCAAGTATGTTAATTTCATCCATGCCTGGAATCGAACATTTTAGCTTACCTTAGCTTAGTAGACAGACAGGCTAGTGACTTAGCTAAGATGTTGGCCTAGTTCATAGTTAAAATTAGAATTTTTTTTCTCTATTTTGAATTCACATTATATCTATCTGTCTGTGGTCTGGTAGCTAGATTTATTCTACAGAATGTTTCAGCGGGAAGTCCCACATTTTAATTTGTTATAACTTTGTGGGCGTGAAGGCGGTTAAATTTCAAGTCCGTTCAAATGACGCACAAAACTTAAAAGTTTTTTTTTTCGTTGCAAAATTTCTTCAGTGTGCAGAAGATGTTTATGAGTGCTTTCTTCGTTCCCCCAGAAATCACTAGGCCAATTGTCACAATATATCATCTTCTTTCTGACTATGTCCCAAAAAGCTAAGCAGGAAAAATCAGGTCGTACAGACTAACATATATACACCAGTTTATGGAACCTAACCACAACAAGCATGAAGCTAAGTTATAGCAATTGGTTCCTCAACTTTGTGGAAATAAACCTCGGAATATTGATGATGACGTGGTTTACAGATGAAGCTTGATTTCATCTCTCAGGATATAAGGATTCCCAATACATAATAATTTGGGTGTCGTAAGAAACTTCAGGAATCCACGAGACACTTCTTCACTCGCAAAAGTTGGGTGTGTGCTGTGCATTTTCCGCTGGGAGAGTCAAGTCATTGGATCAATTTTCTTTGAAGGAACTGTGAACACTGATACGTGTATGGACATTTTCATGGCCTTCGTGGATCAACTAGACGACATCAAGCTTACACAGGGGTACTTTCAGCAGGATGGGCCGCATGTCACACCTCCAATGAGTCCATGGCGCTTATCAACAGTTCCACGTAAACCGTGATACCCCCAAAAACCGGTAGCCCCCAGGTCACCAGTCTTGACGTCAGTGGCTAACTTATTGTGGGGCCATCCTAAGAGGATGGTCTTCAAAAACAGACCACAAACTATTAAAGATCTCGGGAAAATATCATGACCGAAATAAACAATATCAACGCAGGCATGTTGAAGCGTTGTATCAGAAAACAAGGTTAAATATGTGCAAACATGTCTTGAAGAGGAGGAGGGCACTTACAGAACTTGATGGGATGGCAGGTATTTCCTCCATTATTAACCCCTCATTTACACGTATTTACGTTACTATTTAGTTATTAAGTCGAGAACTTGGCATATTTAAAAAGTGGGACCTGCCACTAAAACATCCTGGATATATATTTTAAACTCTAAACCACTAGTAAATACCATAAAAGCTCTAAAAAAGAATTTGATTACTTACTTACTTGTGACTCTATGATATTACAAACTCGAAAGTTAATTGTCACACTTACAAAAGTACGCCGCCTATCCCTATCTTGTGCTGGTTCTATCCAGTCCACCTCACTACACCCTATCTCTTTCAGGTCAATTCTAATGTTATCCTCCCCTCTGCCTCTAGGTCTTCCCAAAGTCTCTGCCTATTGGATTTAACAGTCAATAAATACCCTGAACATGGTTCTAGATTCTTCCATTCACGCTAAATGTCCTGTGCTCAGTAGTTCGCGAAAAATATTTTGATTGAAATTTTAATTATTTATTTAAAATTCGCTAGACTCTTTTTAAGAGTTCGAGGGACTTGAGAATTGAAGAAGTCATCCATATTTTAAATAATATATAGTACCTACAGCTTAGATAAATGTAAACTTTTATGATAATAATGAAAAGTGCACTCAACTACCCTTTACCAGAACAGAGTACTTGAAACTATTTTAAGAATAGCTTTTAAATATATTAAAATCCTGTGGTATAAATATGATGTGTTAAAACAACTACTAACGAGATCAAAATTCTTGATTATTTGATAATATATTTATGTAATCACTAAGAGTATAACGCACTTGTATTATATTAGAGCAATAAAGTAGGAAACGTAAAGTATTATACGACTCAGGGAACCACATGTTTTTGCTTTTGTAAAATTAACGTTACATATGATACATACATAGAGATTGTGTTTATTTGAGATTAAATAGAAATTCTAGAGAACTAAGACTTAACTTTATCAATTATATCTACTTTTAATAACATTGTTAGTGATATTCTTACATAACGAATTCTATGTTAAAATGGCGATAACATTCTTAACTATTTTAAGTAAAAGTAAAAATATCTAAAATAAATATTTGTAATTAAAGTAAAATAAAATATAAATTTTGAACTATTTTGTCGTTGAAAGCCATTTTAAAATGAATGTTGAAATATACCTACATTTTTTCAATATAATTTTCGTTTCGATTTATTTAATGGATCCTCTTGCAAGATGTTACAAGTAAGGATCTTTGGGAAGAAATAATATCATTTTACAGCTGAACTTATTATTTTAATATGTCATTGCTTAACTTTGCAATAAGTAGGCCCCTGTCTATTTATATAAAAATAATAAGCAAAACGTTTTTGAATCATAACATTTTAAAATGAGTTTAATGAAACGAAAATGATTCTGCTTTCAAAAAACTTAGTTAAAAGAGTTTTAATTTTAGACGTGCCCAATCTTTGGATAAAAAAAATATGTAACGTCTCTTGGTTGATTTTTTTGGAATAAACTCTTAACAAATTAGATGTATATTTTTTTGTAAAACCAACTCCACGTCTTACTACTCGTCCAGGAAATCTGATAATTTATCATATACTCTAAAGGTAGGAGTAGGGAAGAAAAACGACGAAGTAGGTCTGGAATTCAAACCCCAACCTTTTAATAACTGGTAGGCAAAACAAGACAGTATTGACATCTTAATCCGTGCCTATGGATTCTGTTTGAGATAGAAACAAACATATTGATATGATTACCATTTCTAGCACCAGTAAAAAAAATCCACACATTTGTGTTCCTCCATTACTTTTGCCACAGATAATCCGACCTCGTGAACATTCTTGTTTATGGTGATTCTTTAGCATCAAAGGGTTAAATTACATGAAATAGAAAAATAAGGGGAGGGCTTTTATTTCTAAGCTATGGATCTTTACGAGTAGCAATTCTTTTTTTCCCTACTTTCTAAGAAAGAAATACAAGAGCTGCGTTTCACCCCTATTTCCAGGGGTAACTACCCTTCCCCCCCTTTCTCCTCGGTAACTTCTCTCGACTTGCTGTAATTCACGAGTCATTGAGGCCACTGATGAAGATGGAAGTACTGTTGGTGAGTGGGTTAAAAGGAAGGGGATATGTCTCCTTTCCCCTTCAACACCCTGACCCCCGCAGAGCACTAAAAGCTTCCCTCTGTTTCTAGGTACATAGCCCGCACTAGTGGGCTCTGGGGGCCTTTGCACCCTACGTAGAATAATATCTGGGAATTAAGAATTCTATAACCGCCCCGACTTCTTCTATTTCATCTCACTCTTATGTCCTCAAAGAGCATGGGTCGCTGAACTAAAGTTTTCCTCGTTTTAAAGTACGAGGATTTAGTCGTGACGCTAGCATATCCAACTGTGACTTGAATGTCCGGGGTGCATTCTCATTGAGAAACACTGTGGATTATTTTACCATCTAACAACGCTTATATCTCTTCCACAGGCAAAATGTGGGCACACTATAAAAATCACCTTCTTAATCCTTTTACAATGGGTCAGATATAACATTCTCTCCTAGTTGATATTAGCATTAAATCTCATGGACAAAAATTAATTAGAGGACTATACAAAATATTAGTTTTAAAATAAAATTTAAACCCTGTGTTTAATATTTTCGTTGGCGTATAGCCCGAATGGGTAGTAAGACGCAGTGCTAAAAATATATATTTAATTTTCCTTCACCTGCTTTGGTGATCAACACGGGCAAGGAAATGTTTCACAACACATTCTCCAGTCGTGTAGCCCTTTAGGGGCAATGCCCTGCCTAGCCAACAAACTCATTCCAGCTCTTCATTAAAAATAAAACAAAAACCGGTTATCTTGTATATTATAAACGGTCGCTCAAAATATTAATAATGCTCAGTTGTCAAGCCAAACAAAGCCTTGATAGAGGGAAAGAAAAGGCTTAAGAAAGTAGGTCTACATGCTATCACGTGTCAAAAACTGCGTTGGTTTATTTATCAGACCTACTATCAGAATAGTTTATGATTAATAACACTCATCGGTGCATCGTGTACTCCCTGACATCATTTGAGTAGACTTAACGCGTACACAATGTTGAAAAACACTGGTCTAAGGCGTCACTATCGCAACATAATTAGTTTCAAACTATGGCACGATAGGGTTCGAATCTCTATTGGATAAACTGAGGATATTTACTATACATCTATACTTATAAAATAACATGTCCTGACTGACTGACTGACTGACTGACTGATTGACTGATTCATCATCGCCGAGCGCAAACTATCAAGGCTACAAGCATGAAATTCGGACTTATATTCATTTTGTTATGTAGGCACCCACTAAGAAAGGATTTTAGAAAATTCCACCCCAAAGGGGTCAAAATAGGGATGATAATATGTATGATAATATGTTTGAAAGTCCGTCATTTTGAAAGTTACATAAACAAAATTTTGTATTTCGGTTACTGACGTAAAACAAATAAATACGTGTTTCAGGAATTTTGGAAATTTTATTTAATAAGGAATGAAAAAGGGGGTGAAAGTTTGTATCGGACTTGCATTATTTTTGATCTGAGGTCAAGTTATGGTCATCAACGTAACATAATATTTTAAATTAATCTGTAAATACATATGTATATTTTCGTATTTGTACATAATCAACTTCCACGCGAGCAAAGCCGCGGGCAACAGCTATCTAGTTCTACATATTTAATACCTACTTCATTAGTGTTATTATGTGGATTGCCCGAAAAAGTATTAAGACGCAGCGGACATTTTTTATCCCGTCGATGATTTATCTTATTTTTTAAGTAGAGTTTAAATATATTTTTACGTAGTTATAATGTCTGTGAATAGGTAGTTAGATTAGTTGACCAAAAGTCTATGTCGGGGGCTTACAACATAAAAGTGCTCTCGAGCGACGATTTAATCCACGAGTTATTGGTGGGTCACAACATAATCGGCTAAAGGAGTGGAAGGAATAGGACTTCCGCGGATACATAATTGTTAGAAAAATAGAGCTCAGTTAAATTTATTACTGACTGAAGATTCCATGATATTTCCCACTCAAGTCAAAAAACATTCCGTTTACCGAAAACAAAAATTTTTCTATAGTAGATTACTTTTCAAGAAACTTCATGGGCCGCAAAAATAGGTACCGTGGGCCTCCAGTTTGAAACCCCTGATCTAGGTGACAATAATTCACTTCCAGGGGATGCTTTGGATTATATTGTATTATAACTAGTAAATATATAATAGCAAGGTTCTAGTGTATTCTGTGAATATTTTACTGTTGGTTTTAAAATCATGTGTCTGTATCATTTGTATGTTTAGAGTAACAAGTGAAGTACATATAGTTTGTGCTATTGTTTTGAAAAGAAATTGAAACAATTATAGCTAACGCTAAAGTTGACATTACTGTATTTTTGTAGACGGTACAGCCGTTAAACTAGTTCAACAATATTGATTTATAGATCAAACACCGAATTAAATAACAATGGTATAGTAAAAGCCATTACCTTTGCCCCATTTAATAAATGGCTACTTCCAACTACCACCACTTATGAGCTTGTACAATAACAATCAAACAATGACTGACCAATAAAAAAATCAGTGTTACGATGTGGCTAAAGCAAGTTTACTTCAATAAAATATTCATAAACTTCACAAATGTAAACACCAGGAGGAAGCTATTAGCTTACAGATCAAGTTTTTAAACTTTAGTTAGGTAAAAAAAGATGAATTGTTTATGTCGTAAAAAAATTTATAGTTGCAATTGAGTAAAAAGTTTTTTTTTTTTTTCACTCTTTCTCATTTTCACTTTTGTTTTATTAGCGCGGTACTGAGGATGAAGAAGTAAAGCAAATCGAGATAGACAGAAAGATCTTGACACAATTTTATGGGCCATCAAATGACGAAGATCACCTCGTAAAGAGTGCGTGAAAATACCTAGGTGCAGGTACTTTAGGGAGTCGAGAGACAAAGATGGACGATGTCCAAGGCACGGACACTTAAAATTAGTCGTTATATACTTACAAAGCACCATCATTTTGAAACAGTTTTAGAGTTTTTGAAATACAAAATATGGTTTATTAAGTAATAAAGATTAATATGTATACAGTAAGCAACTTTAAGATGTGGTGCTGGAAAAGAATAGAGAGGATAAAGTGGACAGATCGGTGACTAATGAGGTTCTAAGAAGTGTCAATGGAAAAATAACCATTTACCAGGGAATTCTACGAAGAAAGGCCAACTAGATGGGTCATATTATGAGATTTTATAAGTATGTTTTCCATACATAAGAAAATGTTTATAAAATTTTAAATTTTAATTATGTTAAATATAAACAAGATCAATTGGATTAATTTTAACCTAACCGTTTCTTTTATAAATAGGCATATATGCTATTAAGCCTCAGTAGGCAATACTAAGTAGATGCAATAGAAACTAACCTGCATCATTATGGTGATTTGTTTGCTTAGTTGTATAACATAGTTATATATTTGAGCATAGTTGTGACTGTCAGTGAAGGGAACATGTCCAAAACCCGCTTCGGTGGTCGAATGACCCAAGGAGTCACGCTTGTAATATATCAGACTGACGATGATAAAGATATCAGGGTTTGCATTTTTGGTAGGGTGGCTTGAAGGTGGGTTTTACACTGAATTGTTTTTCCACTCGTCCTCTATGCAAATGCGTGCACACTTAATCTAAATCAACCCTCCTTATCCATAACAGATTAGCGTAATTAGTTCACATGTGTACAGCCGCAAACTGGTAGTAAGACGTGGTGGCAAAAAATTAAAAAACTGACTTTGACACACTAAGCAAAAGTTCAATCTTTTTCTGGCATGGATGTAGCTCTTTACTATAAATGTGGATATCATACCATTTCAAGAGGATGTTGGCTTATTTACTTTAAAACATTTATTTTTACTCTCAGGTTGAATATCTTAAATCACTCCTTTACAGAGCTCTCTCTCTCTCTCTCTATATATAATATATATATAAAACTTAAAATACATTAACTAATGATTTCTTTCTTGGGTTCCATGTACATTAATTCAATTACTCTCGAATAAAGACAAATAGAACAAATAATCATGTCCAGTAGTAAGACTCTTCAAAATCTGTATCTATTTAAAGGCAGTTAAATCGACTAACCGGTTGTATATTAAGACAAATCAAGTTCCTTGTACCGGTTTTTATCAGTGGCGACTAATGGAATGTCGCCACGAGAAGTATTTTATTTAAATATAGGCCTACACGTTCTGAGATAAGCTACGAAGCGATTTTGCTTAAGTGCCACCCATCTTATTGCCTCTTAGAGATTTTTACAACTTTCACTAACTAGCCCAAGGACAAACATGAGAAGAGTGAATGCGATTTCAGTCTCCTGGAAATATGATGTAAATCACCCCTCGTTTCCTAGTGCACCTAGCTCTGAGTCAAAAGTGCAAGTTATATTAGGGTTTTGGAAGGAAGGAAGTTATATTAGTATTATCATTTACTTGATTCCTTCTGACTATAATATCCAGGTCAGACCAGGAGTAAACGATATGTGTGTCTAAAAATATCTAAAATTTTAAAATAATGACTTTTTATACTTGGCTGTGGCCTAAAATTGTATTTCAATTATCATTAACATAGAAGTCTCATTAACAA
Organism: Timema cristinae; assembly: GCA_039000515.1. Taxonomy (NCBI): domain Eukaryota; kingdom Metazoa; phylum Arthropoda; class Insecta; order Phasmatodea; family Timematidae; genus Timema; species Timema cristinae. The sequence goes on along the minus strand of JBCFYV010000935.1, from coordinate 43,222,799 downwards.
TACTTCTAAAGAGGAAAACGTAGGCCTACCTAATAGTTACACTCGAAATAATTGATCACTTTGTAATATGAATGTGTTAAAAGAATTGTATAATTACTTTTATCTCATCTATTTAAATTTGACGATAACATGCAATAATAACAGGTGAAATTATATACGTTCAGCGAGCTAAATATTAATTATAATTTCGGAATTACTATTAAAATATAGTAAAATCAAATGACACCTCCCCATATTTAAACAACATAAATAATATTTGGAAAGCCTATTAGTAACAACTTATAGTTTCATAATCTAAAATATTCCACTCTATTATTATTTTTACGTAACAACAAATATTATGTAATATACAACAAACACTACACTAAACTAAATATTTAAGTATTAATGTGAGAAAATTTACTGACCACAATAAACATTATTAGGATGTCATTAATATTTTTTACCATGCTTTACGTTTACATAAGAATTACTAAACACCTTTTGTAACTACAAAATTTATTTTTTAGAAACTATTTCTAATCGCAATTAATTATAATCATATGTTTAAATCTTAACGTTTTGTTTCATTTCGCTGTGGTTTTTATTGTATTCATAACAAAAACTATATAATGTAGGTTTAAAGGTTAAAAATTACTTACCAACAAATGCTTGAATTTCTTTAAGAATAAAAGCGAGTGATAATTTGTAATTTCTGGTGCGTCCACGTTTTATAAATTACTGCTTCGTGTTCTACATGTTTATCTCAAGTCACACAGGCTCTGTATTATCAGAATACTTATACTTGAATAAAACTAAGTATTTTAATGCAAGGAGTGTACTAAGAAGATGTCAATTTAGATCCAAATCTAAAACTTACGACCCAGAAGCGGAGAGTTGACGCCAAGCGTTGCGTTGTCCGACATCTTGGATCGTCGCAAGCATGCGGCACTCATTCTCCTTCTCTCTCTTCTTGGCGGGACCACCAACCTCCAGGCGAAACTAGGCGTGCGCTAACATGTCGCGACTAACCGATCAACTATGAATGGCTACTGCATGCTTTGAACTACAAACAATAAGTTTTTATTATATGCTTCATATACAATTTAAATACAAATTTTACTCAATTAGCTTGCTATGAAAATCAAACAACTATAACGAGTAATATTAAACTTTATATTTTTATGATTCCTCTTATTATATAACTTACAAGCTGTCTATTAAATTAATATTTCTAAATAAATTGGTTGATATTTCACCTGCATCAAAACGTGGAAAATAAATTAAATCATTAAAAAAAATCAATAATTCAGAAAAGGTTTGTTGCTGTCTTAGGTGCGGTAGCGTGAATATCTGTAAAAAAATGTATATCAAACACAAAGATTTTTAAGCCTACAGGCTAATTTAAGTCACAAAACTGGGATTTATTAAAAAAAACCTTAATCATTCTTGGCTATGATTTGAAATTTCTGATACTCATAACAAAATTTTACCAATTATCATGTTAATTAAAGCGTTTTCAAGCCTATCTACAAATACATTTAGAGAGCTTATAACAACTTTTAGGGCATTAGCTTAATATATAATATTTCTTATCTTATATATTGTATGTAAGTTCACGGTAAAGACCAAAAGAAATGTAAAAGTAGACTATTATATTACAAACAATTTTTCTTTGGATAAATATTACAACCTTCAAAGTTTAAGTCTATCTTTGACAAGCAATATCATTAGTAAAACTCCATTCACGGTAGGATTACTCTCTGTAAGGTCTTTTTTCCTACCAATATCCTACTATATAATAGATTTATGGTAGGGAAAGAGGCCTTTCAGAAGTCAATTCCTACGTGAACAGACAATAGGCACAATAGCGGTTTACAAATGACAAATTTAACTTTAAAAATGTAAAATAATATTAGAAATAAAATGTGTAAAAAAGTCATCAGAATACAATATTTAAAGCCTTATGTTCAATTGGATCAACGTACCTTCTTCGGTGGTCACATGGCTTAAGGTGTCAAGCTCGTGTTAGACTAGGCTGCCGATGACAGGGAAATTGAGGTTCGAATCCTGGTCCAGCGAACTGAGGGTGATTTTTCCTAAATGGTTTTCCACTCACCCTCCATGTGAATGAGAGTACACTTCCTCTAAATTTAATCTTCCTCACCCCTAACTCATCAGCGTAATTAGTTCATATGCGTGCAACCTGAACAGATGTTAAGACATGATGCTAAAAAAATGGACTGACCGACTGTTTAGTACCAACTATGCCTAGCCTACTTTAGATTATATGGTTGTGTAATCTATACAAACATAATCAACCGGAACTTAAGCTGTTTTTTATGGGTAGCTTAAAAGAGTCATTAATTGTAATGTCGTATTATATGGTGAGCACAATCTATAATAAGACTTTCACAATCATGTCTTAGCCAAATTAACCACAAGTAGTTTTGTTAATATCTTGTTTATTATATTTAAAATATCTAAGGATTTAAAGGGTAGGGTTTATTTGTCTACTTTGAAAAATAACGTCAGGTTTGCTGGTTCTATTAAAAAAACAAGGAAAAAACATAATTTATAAAATATTTTGCACGTGGTAGGTGATTAAAGTTGAGTTTCACACATCTGTGCGCACAAAAATATTCCCTCACATTCGTACACATACTAAGCTTCAACTTAACTTATTTACAACCGCCATCTGCCTTACCAGAATAACTTAGTACCACTTTGTAGTACTTCTATAATTAAACGCAGACTTTGTAGTCAACAATTTTGCCCTCACAATTTATACCGACCTCATTTATTTCACAGGGAAGTATCGGTAACTCTTTCAAAAAATTGTATTTTATGTTTTACTACGAGTTTCTCAGTGAAAGACTAATGTGGGGAAATAAGCCCCAACAGGACATCTCACGATATATGCGTATATTTACAGCATGTGTGTCTCTTTGAAAACGTCGTAGAATCCATCCTAGCTCCTTTACGTAATTGTGGACAATTTACCGGACAGTTTTTTATTATTATTTTACGTCTTATGCTATGAAGATCTACAGTGCTTAAAAATTTACCCAATTTTATGAATTTTATTTATTTATTTGGGGTAGTCAACGTGCACTTTCTGAACCTACAAATTATATTAAGACACGAGAATTTTTATGGGTAACATCCAAAGGGCCCATCAATTTTGCCGTGAAAGGTATTTTCACACACTTTCAAGGGTTATTTTACAAGGCACAATTGTCAGGGAACCGACAGCTTTACTTCTCCTCCCAAGGAAGGTGTGCTACAGATTTTCGTCACTAAAGAAAATTCCGTCAACCCCGGCTGTCCTTGAACCCACGAACATCTGGTACTGATTCGAGCACTTTACCCCAAGACCACAGAGGTCGAAAATTTTTAAACAATTGTATATTTTGACGGGTAAATATTTGAGGAAACCCAAGGGCAACACAGTATAATTTATAAATAACTTGTATTAAAAAGATTCACGTAGATACAAAATTCAAATAGTTAATTTTGTTTTTATAAAATGAAAATAAGGATTTATTTCTAAGATTATATTTTAAACATTAAGCAATTACCTTAGACAGTGATTACTGGAAATCGAGCCAACTAAATTTCATCATTATTTTAATGAAATATTAGGCCTGAATATTGTGGATGTGTCCAACAATTTCTAATCTCCAAATGGAAAACCATAAATTCAGATAAATAAGGTTTTTTTACAGAATATTCTTCAGTTACCCAAACACGATTTTAATTTTGTTAAGTTTGATTAAGTGTAATTTTTTTTATTTTTTTTTAGCTATTTACATTGTTTCTTGTTCACCCCGTAAGATAATGGCGTGAATAGACATGAATATGTCAAAGACATTTTCTCTAAAAAATATATTAATGTTATTAGGGCAGATAAAAATTATCTGTTTAGCTGTTAAAATAAAATATAATTTAAAACTTGTTTAGATTCATCCCTTAGTAAATATTTTTAAACAACAAAAGCTTCGGTTTCATTAAAATGGCTACTGTGTGAAAAAAATAATTCTAACTACTTGTTATTTTCCCTCCAACAAAATAAGAACTTCCCCATCGACTGAAATGAAATAAAGCAAGAAGTAACCCAAGTATAAGAGAGATGGAAACACTGTTATGCGACTCGTAAAATTAAGTTTTTACGACCGTTTTATGTATAGCGAGTTGTCATGTTAACTTACACCCGTGCAACACCGAATGAACTCATATAAAGTGAATCAAGAGAGGAACTTGTAACACGAGAGAGGGGTGGGTGGCTAAGAGGAAGTAGGGATGGGGTAGGGAGAAGGGAGTTTCAGAAATATTATACCAGATGAAGGTACAGTACCTATAAGCCATGTTTTTTTTATTGTTATTTTCCTTAGACGTAAAATGGCTCGCTTCTTCTAACTGTCCAGCATGTAGTATACTTATCAGTTAACGTACACGAACAATGTTTGTATCTTCTTTCCTTTTTAAATGATAGAAAATTAAATCAAAATTATATTCTAACCTCTCAAACCATTCCGCGTGTCCATACATGTGTGATTTTTGTGTATTAATATCAGTTTGCTCCTGCTGATATATTTATTTTCTTCTATTTATTAGCATGCCCTTACCATGAAATGTAATATCTAAAAGCTACCACTTCTACAATTCATTACCAAACTAGTAATATTTATTTAGTTATAATACGTTCGCTCACTAAGTTAATTTGTATGTGGTTAGCAAATGGTTCGTGAAGGAGAGGGAGAAGTTTACTAGTACAGTTATATCCTTAGTCGCTTGCATTGTCGCAACAACACATGGGTTCTCCCTAAGAGTCCTGTATAACTTTTTAGACCCTACCTTCAACAAACTAAGAGAGATATAATGGTTTGTAGTTGACCCAGTCCTTTAGAAAATTAAACTGTTTTTCTTTTCCTGCGTGGAATCTCTTAACTTCATAGTTTTGCTTTAAAGCATCTTATTAATAGTCGTTAAGAATATATATATATATCTTATTATTATTATTATTATTATTAATTATTAGCACCGCGTCTTACTACCCATTCGGGTTGTACGCACGATATCTTATTAATAGTCGAATAGTTGAATAGTCGATATTAACAATGGTTTGTGTAACACAAATGATCATTGTGATATTATTTATAACTACAGTCTCACGATTAAAAATTACAAATTAACCAACAAGTTGGACTTGCAGTTGGCACGTGTTATCTATATAGAGATGCCGAGTTTCGATTCTGAAAGAATTTAATGAGGAAACTATTTCCATAACGGGTTATCTTATCTTCACAACATGCAAACTGTGTGTATTATATTTATTTTCTTAACATAAAATTGATATAAATATTAATTTTCATCTTCGTTGATGTAGTAATAAAATAATTCACCGTATCAATTGCATTTGTTGGCATTCGCAAAAAGGTTTCAATATCGTCTTGTCTGATTTTCCGGCTATGAGGGAGATCAAAGGTCAGATCCTGGACTGGTAAATGAAGGTAATAATTTTTATAATAAATGTATTCCCACCATCTTTCCACAAAAACAATGATAGGCCTACATTTCCTTTAAATTCTACAATTTTTAAAACCTGTACATTTTAGTTTAATATATATATTTACTAAAATGTACAGGTTTTAAAAGTTATAGAATTTAGAGGATATATATACACGTGTGTATAGTCTGGATAGGTGACGGTGCACATAAATTAATCAAAATGGAATTTAAAATATCCAATTTAACTAAAAATATTTGATGTGTTTCCTTTTTATTCAGAATCTCTAAACTTTTTTTAAAACAAGTAATGAAATAAAACTAAGTTTTCAGGGAGAATGTTCTGCAAGTTTAAAGCCATGAACGAACGGGAATCCCATGCGTAGTTTCCGTGCTGGTTGTCAGTCCGACGATTTGACATTAAAAGACTCGGTACTGAAGCTCTACTCGGTTTCTATAGCTCCTTCATCCGTATAAACCATTGCCGGCGAGCTTACTACAGTTGTCCGCCCAAGTTCCGGGACTACAATGTGTTCCACAACTATTATTCCTGTGTACGCCTATTTTCATTAAAAAGGACTTTTAGAAAATACAGACATAATTTTTTTTCCTACTCAAAATTAATATTATTTTACTATTTCATTAGTGGTGTTTAAAATATTTATCAAAAGTAGAATCTGTAGATTATAATTCTTGACGTATGAATACGTGAAAGTAGACTTATTGAATATTTTAGCTGTAAGCTAAGGTCCCTTCTATTAAAATTGGAATGAAGTTACAACATATATTTTATTATTATTATTATTATTATTATTATTATTTACACCGCATCTTACTACCCGTTCGGTTATACGCACTTACGCTAATGTGTAATGGTAGGGTGATTGTGAAATGAAATGAAGGACCTACAGTTTAACGTGGAATCCGAACCACGGTGGCGACCTGGCATTCCACACATTCCCAAGATATCTTGTCAGAGGTGTAGGAAGGGTTTGGAAATCAGATAAATCTGTGCCGGACCGAGATCGAACCCGGCCGCCAGCATAGAAGTCTGACACCTTACCCCTAGACCACCAGGTCACCTACAACATATAGGCGTACTAAAAACATTTCAGTCACAAGTCAGATCATGTCAAAATTGATAGAGTATTTTATAGTTATCTAAAACTCTTTAATACAAAAGTGTCTTGTTAGATCCAATATCGACCTATTTATGGACATAAATTGACAAAGGAGGAACTTTAATAGAAATATATTGACCTGAAACTGCTATTATTGTATTTTTTATCCCCAAGTTCTATTATGCCTGTTCAGGTTACACGCATTATAACATAATTAAACTACTATTATGGTGTCGGGATGAGGAAGGAGGCATTTTAGAGGTAATATATACATCAGCGTAGAAGGAGAGTGGGAAACCACTTAGGAAAAACCACTTAGTAGATACGAGTGGGATTTGAACTCAGATTTTCCCTTCTTCGACAGGCCAGTCCAACACGAGAGTGACGCCATAGACCATTCGGCCACTAGGTTTCTTTTAAAATTACAAAAAAATGTATCGAATTAATAATAACACTTTAAAATTGAATATAGGCTACGTATATTGTTTTTATGTAAATAAAATGGATTGAATCATTAAAAGTTCATTGACAATTTATAAAAAAAGAATTTGACTAAACTTGACATAATATTATTGTCAATGAACTTTTAACAATACAATCCATATTATTTACATAAAAACAATATAAGTGTATTCAATTTTAAACTCTTATTATTTCTTATTGCAACACTTCTTACTTAAAATACTATTTTAGAATGTTTTCTACAATGTTAATTTTTTACCTAAGTTTAAAATGTAACCCCCTTCTCACCCGCTCTCCTACCAGACACATCATCGGAACCGGTTTAAAACTAATATATACTTCTCTTGGTGTTTTATTAATTTGGGAAAAATATTCGTTTTCTTTATTTTACACGACGTCTTTATTAAAGATTTTTTTCTATTTTTATCTAAGTATTGCGCAATTGGCGCTCAGGTTTGTTAGTACAAATAATAAGTAAAATGTTATTAATGTTGGACTCAAAAAGTATGTTTGTTTTATTAAAGACTTTTCTACCAGTCTCCCTCTATATCTCGATAGTGTCCTAGGGCTGGACACCGCACGGCTAGTACCGGCCTTATGGCTCAACCTTAGATCTGGGATAACTTGGTTTCACTCTTGGGAGAACATGGGTGGAGACACGTTTGATTCAGACATCGTTATGAATACAGCTTCAAACGTTAATATTCTCTTTAGTTTATACAATGACTTCAAAAATTAATAATAAAAACACTACGCAGGCTGCATTGATTAAATAATAATACAGCTCCACTCATAACTCAAGATTGATTAATAGCTACATTAAAATCTTGAAATATCTCTCATCTATTAAGACATTTTTATGAAGGCATAGGGACGTCTTAGGCAACATTAATTTATTTTATTTTTCAAACTCCTTATCAAACTTTTTTAAATGACTAATATTTCCTCAAGTGTTATCTTTTTTTAAATTTTATAAGCGTTTTAAAATAAAGTTTTGACTATTTTCTTCCTTTTAACTACTAACAACAAGCATTGTGTTAATGATTTTTAACGGTGAAATTCTTTTATTGGGTTAATATATCTCTACTTGTTCACGCCATTAATCCAACATTTTTTTAATTCCACTAGTTGTTTAACATAAAGAAATAATATAATAGTACAATGATACTCAACCTGCATGTTTTAAACACGAAACGACTTAGAAACTAACTTGAACACATGAGTGCATACTGAGCACTTATCCAGTGTGGTAGTGTTGTAATTTGTTTCTATTTAATTTTATCAACCTTCCAGTGATGGGATTATATATTGTACTCGGTGCATCCAGCCAGGGTTATAACACTGACCTCCCCGTAAAAGTTCAATGAAGTCGCATATTGGAGTATTGAGACATGTTGCAGACATTAGAAAATACCGCTACGTTTAATGAGCATTTGTTTTTTTATAAAGATTGTTTTACGCGAGAACTAAGGTGCCTATTGGATTAAAACCTTTACATTTTAAGTTTTGAACATTAAAAAACAACATGAAAATAGTAAAGTAAAATTCTTCTTCAAATACGTTCCTACGTGAAGTTATTCATTTTTGGAATTAAAGTAAATGATAAGAAACATAGATCTAGCGTTCCTTAAACGAATATCGTCAATTTTAAATAGGCTCTAAACAGAAAAAATCCAATCTAATTTAGGGTTGCATGAGTATTTTTTTGAGGTTTCAGAGCTGCCATTCCTTAAGGAAATATCAAAGTGTAGGCCTAAGGATCTTTACCTTCAAGTAGGTGGTGCCCTTAAGTTCTATAGCTCTATGTAGGCATAACATATTTAATACGGTCACCAATATATTATGTAATTTTTTTTTTCCAACTAACTTTCTAACAACATTTTTTTTTTTTCAAATATGTTATTTTATTCTAACATTGTCTAATAAAAGGAAACCTATATGAATGAATCCAATTTGTCGATAAATTAGCTATATTATATTCATATAATATGTTATAGGATTCACATGGTTCAAAAACATAGTTAATACTTATCCAGTTTCAATTTTAAACTGTGTTCTGCAATTAATCATGGAAAAATAGATATGATTCAATAAGTTATCAAAGAATACGGATTATAATAAAATACATTTTCCCTTCTAAATTTCGTAAAAAAAAACTATTCTTAATTAGTTGGCGAATTTTTCCTTATTATGCTTCTGCTAGCATTTTTATTTACTGCCTCTCTAAAATCATTTTATGTAACTTATAAATTAGTAAATTATTTTAAACGAATTCCAGATTTCACATGACTATTAACTTTGGCACTAAATTTTAAGCAAATACTTTCAAGAAGGCGGCAACAGAAATTTGTTCCACTGAAATGAGCTTAAGTAATAAAGTAGGATGGCCTTTGAAAGTTGTCTCTGCAAGCAATGTGTTACAATGTAGCTTTTTTTTTTAACAATGAGAATTGTTGATTCTCACCTTAAGTTTGTATATGTGTGTGTATGTGTCTGTCCGTGCAAAAGGTCACATGTCACATTTGTTTAGCTTAAAATATGCTCTTTTACTTGAACGTTTACTTTTTATTTATTTTACATGAGTGTAGATGTGATAAAATGTTATGTATAAAATATTCATGGAACATATTATTTTGCATGTGTGTGAATACCTACCTAAAATATTAAACACAAATTTATAATACTTGAGAATAATTTATTTACGTGTGTGGAAACACGTACCGATAAGAAAATGGTAAATAAGACGTGCGCTTTTATAAGCTCTTCCCCCTCTTTCCACTCCTTTACATCTTTGGATGAAAGAGGAGATATTAAATTAAACATTTTGATATTTTAAGAGTATAGTCTAACATCTTATCTCAGTAGCATGTCTGCCAACTGATCTAAGGGTCCCAGGTTCGATTCCCGGCATGGCCTAAAATGTATCATTAAATGGATTTACCCTTTCACATTGATAAATTAACGGCTGGGGATTGGATCCTGTTCCTGCCCTAATCTTAAGATAGACTATAAGGGAAATAAAGCTACGACAGGCCTAATAAGCCGGTAGTGGAAAATATTACGAATAATAAACTGACCCAGGCCATAGGCTGGGAACAGTAATGGATGTAATGTAGTGTAATATTTTTATGAGTACACTTAAACTTATATTGATTATAATGATATATTAAAAATACTTTGTATATATTTGTTCTGCACAATGGCTTTTGATAACTTAATTTAAGGGGTTCGGTTAGTGAATATAACTTAGAAAGTATTAACCCGTTCAAGCCTAAAAGGAGAATGGGAAACTATTTTTTTTAATGTGTCAGTACACCCGACTAGGGTTCTAACCCGACCTTCCTGTTACTGGCAAACAAGACATGACGAAATATACACCTATTTACTTAAGTTCACAGCTATCAGCTATCGTTAAATGTATATTCTCTTACAAATGTGGTTAGATTTTAAAACCATCATTTCATATAAATCCTTATTAATTTCCATTCACATTTTAAATATGATGAGTTTAGCTTACTCATAAAAAGGGCAATGAACAACTTATTGTGTAAATAATTTTTAAGTATTTGATTACTCGTCTATACATAAATTTAAGTGAGTACATGATTATTTAATTAATTTGAAGAAATTTACCAATACACAATATACTAATACTTTAGTGACTCAAGAATTTAAACAAATGTTAATTGTTTTGAATATTTGTTAATATCTATAATATTTGTTTTATTTTCCTTTTGGAAGCATCATTTTTATAAGATTCACAATTTCCATTCGATTGATCATGGGCTTGATTTAAAAGAATTATTTAGCAGGAACAGCTCCTTCGTAATATGCTACTTTATGTTCCCAACATAGTTACTTATATCATTAATTCAAAAGTTCCTTAAACTTAAGGTCACCATTTCTTTAAAGAACATAATATCTTACTGCTATATATGGATTAAATGATGACGTATATCCTATTAATAATTAAATTAAATTAAATTTTATATAAGTTGACCTATATGCTTTTAGTTAATATATTATACAATTTTAACCTATATATAAATATAAATTATATATATAAATATATAACCTACGTTAATGGGTGAACGTATGGATGCTATTATGTTATGGGTTCTCAATGTAAGAAAACAAAGTATTCGAGATATTTAAAAAGGAAGATTGGCAAAAAAAAAAAAAACACAATATACCTGAAATGTTGCCTGGCTTTACTACAATCACTGTGATTTGAACAGGCAGGAAATTTGGCTAAGACGATATTTCGCCTGGGTACGACGACCAGTAATCACATTATCTTTAGAGGTAAGCTTTCCTGAAATAATTGGCGTAGACAAGTTAAGGCTCAATCGAACTCATAACATGATCAAACTATATTAGGCTTTTTTTTTGTCTAATAACTCTTAAATATAAATGTAAATTTTACCAAAAAAGAAACTAATGTCACGACATTTTCGAAGTTACTTTATTTACTGGGATTTTTAGATCTGATTATAAAAATAAAAATTGAATTATATTAAGCCGATGAATAACTTTGTTTTAGATAGAAAATTTTTTCTGGTAGCTCAAGAACTGCCAATTATTTTCACTTTAATGCAAATAAAAAGTGGATAAAATTGCTTCTAATATTACCTTTATCTTTGAAAATAATAACTCATAAATAAAAATAATAGGCCTATCTAATACAAAAATAAAATAGCTGAAATAATTCTGTCACAAATAAAAATTGATTTCTGGAATGTCACTAAAAGAGGTTGAATAAATATCATAAAGTGACGAAATAAGTGAGAGAAAGAATATTTTAAAATAAAAGATTAGAAATGTTTCGAGAACTTATACGTCCTCGTTTAAAGGTTCTACAATAAAAGAGACCTGAACGTGACAGTTGGACATATTCAATAAACTTCTCCACAAAAAGCTATACCTAGTCGGGGTAGATGGTAACCACTGAGTATAAACATAAACTAAAATCTGAGATATTCCATGCACTATTTCAAATAATATTATTTTATTAGACAAGAGAGAGTGCCGAACAAAACCATTTGACATAATTCATATTATTGTCATTCTATTTCCGTGATAAACGAGGCAAAGTTTCTTTGTATAGAAGTCATGCGGTTGTTTTTGACGACATCGTAATGTATAAATGCATAGTGGGCTAGTATTAGCAAAAATAACGAAGTTTCGTACATTAAAAAAACTTAACTGACATAAATCTTCCCCACTAGTGAGTAAGACCATGACATAAATAAGTTATGAGTTTTGAAAACAAATTTGGCAAAAGTACTGTTAATATTATAAATAGTCTGTATCTTGAAAAAATGTTACTAAAAGAGAAATGACAAATATAATGGATTGTTTTTTAGAATTTTTTTTTTTACAATTTATCATACAAGAGGAATTGTTTATTGAGTTACCCATTTTAGTTTTTGAAGGTAGAGCTGTTTAAATGTTTTATTAAATATGCCTATACAAATATGTTATTTCTAACTAAACGTTTTTATTTTAATGATTTTTTCAATAAGTAATTTTAGCTCAATATAAATATTAACATGTGAGCTTATAATCAATTTGAAATATTTATTATATAATTATATATATAGGTTAAATCACACAACCGTCTAAACATCAGGATGCATATGTTATCAAAACATTTAAAATTGAATAATGGATATCTATTCATTCTAAGCATTACGCCTTAAAATGCCGATTAAAATGAAAATATCCCTAATCACTTGAGAGCTTACTTAAGTAACGAAAAGTTTAAACTCAATTCTTACCTTCAAATAGCTATTCACTTGAGTCTTAACTGAGCTTGTCATCTTATTTCTTCATCAAAACAGCTTTGTGGCATTGAGTTTTATAGTTATTATCAATTCTGAAATATTACAAAATATTTATTGATTAAATCGACTACAAATTAAATAGGCCAAATTTTAAATATTTAATTAACTAAACTTACTCAAGGCCGAGCACTCTTAACTGTGAAGTGACGTAAATTGAACTAAGTTACTACACTAAACGATGGAAAGAAAAGTTCAAAAAATTTCTCAAACACTTTCTAATAGCTTCCTACGTTCCTTCACCATATTTTAAATAACTGTGACCGTTTTGCGTGTCAGCTAGATTTAGAAACACTTTTAGTATATGCTTACTTTTTAAGTGCAACATTGGTCCAAACAAGAGGAGAAGAAATGTTACCTATGTAAGGTTTGGTTAAGAAAAGGGTTTATTACTTTATGGTGTTATTATGTTAAGATGTGGGGCACAGTATTGCGCTGAAAGACAACAACAAAAAATTAGAGAGAGCGCTTACCCTTAGAAATATTAACGGTACTTTTCTCATAGACACAACAGAATATAGGTCAGTCAGTTTCTTCATCCACATGGCCAGTCCTATCGTGGCGGGTTGGTCTGTAGCACGGATGACACAATTTATCGACGATCCTTTAGGAATGTGGCATGATGAGGTCTACAAGCAAATATGCGGCTATCCTATAGGTTAAGAAGTACAACCAGAGCTCGATAGGAAATAACTTTATCAACAGCTATTAAGTTTTCATAAAACTACGATCAAACTTATGGGATCTGCATTATTACTTTCATTATATATATATATATATATATATATATATATATATATATATATATATTTATAATTTTAAATATATATACAATATCTAATACATTATTAAATTAAAATGTTTTCAATATTGAACCCCCAAAAAATATAATAAATATAAGTTCTTTTAGCATTGCGTCTCAGGCTTCTACCGTTTATACGCTTTATAAAAGTTCCTTCCTATAAGCATACATATTTATAAGTAGATGATAATTAATACTGTTATAACATTTAAAAGTACTACTGAGACATATATTTGGACTTAAACAAGTCTAGATATTGACGTTTTCCTTTCTCGTCTATTTACCATAGAGGTTGTCTTGAAAATAAAATAAAATGATAAAGTTTCAGATAAAAGATCACCAGTCCCATCTTAGTCTCGAGTTGGCTTACATTCAAAACAAATACTCGTCCAAGATCTAGATGGTTTATCAGTTGAGATCTTAATAAAAGGCGAGCTCGCGCTGAGGGTCAAGGAAGAAAAAATAAATCGCAGCTCCTGTCGGCGGTCATTATAGTAATTATGATCTATACTAAATAACAAAGAGAACATAATGGGGGGATGTATTTTAAATAAAGCATGATCATTCGTCTGGGAAGAGGATGGAAAGCCACAAGCATAGCAAATACACCCCACATTGACCATGGAGTGGACCAAAAATTAGCAGTGCTAGTCTACAAGCTGCTGGATTCTAATTATAATGGCAAAATGGTGATAAGGGCGTCAATAAAATTGTCTGTACTGGCATTTTCTTGGGGAGGGGGGGGGGGGGGAGGATGGAGCATTACATGATGTAGAAAAATACCTCAAAGTAATGGGTCAGTAATAAACCCTAAACGTTGGAGCCCGGTACTATCAGTGGAGTTTAAAATTTGCTAAGAATAACTGCGCTGATAGCCACTTTTATACACTAAATATGAATATTGCTTTAAAAAAATAGGTCTAAGAAGAAAATCTATATTTTAAGATCTAGAATAGTTCTGTTCGATAACTTGGATACATTGGCAGTGCGTAATATAAGGTTTGTTATAAGTACCATTGGTTCAATTTTTAATCAAAATTTTAGCATTTTTTCCCCTTTAGTCATAATAAAACAACGACTTGAAGTATATTTGTTGTGTTACTCAATCATTAACCTCCAATAACTGCTGATAACCATAATACTGACACTGAAGCATAATTATAGACTAATAATTTATATTACTTTAATCTACTGTTTAAAATGACAAAAATTTGTTTAACATACATTTAATAAATATACACTTATTACCATAAGACCTGTCAACTAACTTAGCTTTTTAAATTGGATAGTAATAATAATAGTGATTTGACATCAGTACGCAACCGAATACAACTAATTAATATCTTTGTCATTACCACCTAGAATCAAACCTTGTACATTCAGACTCGTATCAACCACAGTATACCTAACCATAGCTTTAATATCTTACATTTCAAACAAAAAGGGTTTAAATTAAACTACTTTCGTTCACCATTCTCTACCCTCAAGAGGAAGATATACTACAAAATTTAATTGTAATTTTCCTAAGGTAAGGAGTTAATTACTTCTTATATCCCCTCCAAAAGACCTCTTGTAATTTGTCCGTATTTCCCATGAATCCCCCCTTCTTCTCTTACGTTCCCAAACAGAAAATCACTTGAACCAGAAACATTTAATCAGCCACAAGAAGTAGAAAAGAGGCCCTTGAGAATGACATAACTTTATAACCTAAGCCCCCCCAAAGGCCACCCCTCTTAAGCCATTCCAACCTACGTTACATAAAAACTTCCCAAAACGTGAACCATGTTTCTATAATGCCATTCACTTTGATTCTTTCGGCGTCTTCTGCTTGCGTTTTATTGCTAGAGTTCTCTTGTTCTTTCAGAGAACACACACACAAGCAAATATTTCTTCGTCTCCGTGTGCTTTACTGATTTACGGAAAAAAAAAAACCAACTTATATAAGTTAAAATATTGTTTTTGGAGTGAGAGTAAACATGCGCGCTGCATGCTAAGTGACATTTGTGCGTGGTTACTTTGTGAAATTACTTCTCTTCAGACATTATAGGGCCCAAATATGTACTATTTCAGAAAGGGGAAAGGAAATATATTTTTATTTCAAAATGCTTTCAAAGATATAGTCGTATTTCAGAATGTATTCGTTTTTATTGTTTTGAAATATATTTAGGGCAGTAAAAGTTTTGTGATATTTACACAAATAATATTTATTTTATGAATTTGCCAACCTATGAGATTAAACATGTTGACTTGGCTGGACTAAACAACTATATTTGTGTATGTAAAGTAATAATAATAAATGTATGATATTTATTTTTGAAAACGTTTGACGTAAAGTTTGGTGGAACATTTCAATCAGTTACTAAACAGTTAAATATATTGCAAATATTTAATAAACATTATAAATATACTCTTAGTGGAAACATATAATTATAATCCTCTATGAAAAATCTAATCAGCTGTTATTGTTTTTTCTCCCGCATTTTCTTGGTACCTTAATTCACTAGACCTATTATTTTTCACAAAAAATGAGGATTGATATTTTTTGGTAATGTTAGTGCCTAGATACAAAATTTAATCAAAATCGTTGAGCGAATCTCAGGAAAATTGATCATTCCTCTTTTAGCTCATCAGTAAACTACCCATAATTTTAGGGCTAAATATATAGCTCCAAAAATTCCCCAGGGCAAATTTATGAAAACCTTAGACACCAATTTTTGCCCAATCGGTAAAATGGTATCGGCTCTAGGCCTAGTAGGCCTACATACAGACTAAAACATCAAAGGCCTACAGAAGACACAAGGAAAATAACGTTTTCGGTTTCAGGTGGTCGCGAAACGTCGACACTCATCTAAATCTTCAGTTCGAGTTTTTTGACGAACAATAATTCCCTCTCCGAGGTTTCGAGAAAAAGTAAAAGATTAAAAATAAATGTTTACAGTTTGTTTGTTTATGACGTATAAAACATTTTAAAATCTAAATATTTATTATAAACCTGCTACAAAATATATTTCAAATCATGCAGCTACTAGGCCTATTGATAGTTAACTCCTCTATGCCCTACGGTATATAGTGCTGAATCAAAAACAACTTTAAATTTTAAAACGTGAAGCGATTCCTTTCGACATTAACTTACGATATTTTACACAACAAATTTGTCTTTTTTTTTAAAGAAAGACTTATATATCAAAGATTAGCACGACTTTTTTTATTTAAAATCTTTTAAAATGGGAAGCTGGAATTTTAAAGAAACTACCATTTATTTACATGGTAATTTCTCCTATTCTACCAAACCAATTTCTTTTAAAAAAATATAAAAAAGGACGACATTTACTATGAGGATTTTAAAACTATAAAAGCTCACAAATTTTCAATGGCGAGGTCGCAGTTTATTGTATCTATTCCCATAGTTAATTTGAACCAATTTAAATTTAATTTTCTTAAATGATAGCTTATATTTCTAAAATGATTTGATGATGTATGATAGTATAGATTTAAAAAAAATGTTGAGCTTAAATTTCTCCCATGGCCAAACTGATTCATTATGCGTAAGAGCTACAAAACTTATTTGCTAGGTGTACAGTAGCTCCATGGCTTCTTTGGTGCTGAATGACAGCTCACAGCTGACGGCTTTGAAATGTTACCAGACCAAATTATGTATCCCTACGCCGAACTATATGAGCTGCAAAAACATGTGTTCAGCAGCTTTCACTTCTGACAGTCAAAATTTAGGTCTCTATCTAAATGTTGACTGTCAGAAGTCAGCTGTGAGCTGTCAGTCAGCACCAAAGAAGCCACGGGGCTACTGTAACTTATATTGTTTGACGAGACCGGTTAAACAAAATCATTTTAAACGGGCACGTGATAAATCGTTGCCTTAAAAATAATGTATTGCCTTATTAAACTTAGTATTTTTATTTTTTAAAACAACTTAAAAAATATTTTCAATATTACTTTGATAACATCAAAACGATAACGATTTCACAACTGCAATGGTCTATAATGATTTATAGCTCAGCTCTTGTGCCACTGTTGCTCCGATACAATCTTCTCCTGCACGCATACTGTGTGCCCATACTAGTCCTCGCTCTTGGAAACCAATAAAAATACATGGTAAATTGACTAGATTTGTGCTCATTAGAGTGGACGAAAGAGAGGCTGATATAGAGAAAGAAACATCCAGAATGATTCGAACATTGTTTTAACATGTAGACTGCTGATTACGGTCATGCAAGGCCGACTAAAAAAATCCTACTACCTCACTTTTTTTCTTCTTATGAGCTCATATCATTAGCTTAGATCTTGTGTAATATTTTATTTTAATTATTTTCGTGAGGCATGCACTAGCTTAAAGGGAAATTAGTTTTTTACTCCCTTTCATTATTAGGCTTGCCCAGAGCACAATTATTTTTTTATTTTGAAGTTAACAATTTTTTTTTCGTAGTAATGGGTCTATTCCAGAGCTTAGTCTTATCAAGTAGTTTGAATTTTTAGGCCGATTCTACACTAGCGATTAAAACGCGGCGGTTTTGCCGCTAGCTTACGCCCCCAAACTCTTGAATCTACACTTGACTGTCAAAACGCAACTGTTAAACAGCCACCATAACGCTACTGATTCTACACTAGTGGTTTAAATGCCGCGGTTGTTGCTTCCACTTATGGAGAATGGTTTAAAAATCGATATTGTACAGGCCGGCTCGGCGGTATTGTGGTACTTATTTTATTAAAGGACATTCTTAAAAAAAAAAACTCGTCAAAAGATACGTTGGTGGACTCCCCCCACATTATCGAACCGTCTCTCAGGGCAGTTTCACATTATGTTTATGAATCACAGAATGTACCCAGAGAGGTTCTTTCTGTACTATAGAATGTCTGTGGTTTCATTTGATCAATTTCTTGGTTTAGTGAATGAAAATATTACAAAACGTGATACCATCTTGAGGAAGAGTATTTATTATTCCTGCTGAAAGACGTGTTGTGACATTGAGGCACAACTGGCGGTTAACGCCTGGTGTAGTTTGATTCGCATTTCTATCGCTAGGTGGTTTTAACGCCTTCAGAGGTGTTGAAACCGCCACTGGCAGGTTTAACGCCACCAGAAGTAGCGGTCAAAACGCTGGTCTAGACGAAAACTTATTTTCTAACTTGATAACAAGGGTTTCATTCAAAGGCACGGTTGCTAGCGTTTTAACTAATAGAGTTTTAACCACTAGTGTAGAATAGGCCTTACTCTCTTAAAATTTTGAAATAATAAAATTAATTCAATTTCAGCCTGTTGGTTGGGTGAAGGAGCTGATATTCCTAATTCTGTCTCAGGAGGCCGGGGCTCAGTCCCGACCCGATACATTTAGGATGACTTTTCTATAATACTTTTTCCGGCTGCTCTCTGGGCTTATGTTGGTCCAGTTACTTAAACTTCACCTTCTTCGTCTTGAGTATAGTCTATGGCTAGCCCAAGCAGTCATTAGGATACATATTATTAAATACATACCGTAAGTATAGATTAAAGGAAATTTTCGAACGGGCATTTGTAACATTGTGGCTATTATTTAAATTATAATACTATTTTTCAAGAAAGACAAAAAATATTAAATTAGGAAACTATAACTACATTTATGGGTGGGGGAGGGGTGGTGTAGATGCTAGATGTGCCTAGCAATTATATTAGTTGTAATCGAGTTTTTCACATTTATTTGCCAACATTTTATATTTTTACCCACTTAAAATAAATTTGGAAATCTTTTCACTCAATCTATATTTTAAAAGTACGGTCTTGTGATCACAATCATGATTCACACTGAAGTGTCAGCCAAGTGAGTGAAATTCAAGTTGAGAAGCAAGGGAAAAGAGAGAGAAAGAGCAAGTGTGCGCGGGTGATTATCGACATTTCGCGCGCTCAAGTTGGTAAATCCTTCCAGCTCGGAGCCTACACGTCTACCAACCTTCACGCTACTCACTGTAGTAAAAAAAATCAGTTTAATATCTGAACACGTATGTACCGAGTAACTAGTGTACTTGCACATATGACTGCCTCACATGCACACACATGGTAGTACAGTGTGGAGGGGAAGGGTGAGAGGGGAGAGTCAGCCAGCACTCCGCCACCTCTTCGCTTGCTCTGCTGCCCGGATACCGAGTATGTAATCCTAGATCATACGCTCAGCGTACAGAGAGAATTGCAATTGCATTGGACACGTATATCTACAGAGTTTACTGTGTGTAGGATAAGGACAAACATACGACTTGCTAGAGAATTAATAGACAAAACTGCAGTCCTGTCTTGTTTACAAAGAGAAAAGTGCATTAGAAAGAGACAGAACCAATGCAGCTAAATAACTTGTTGAGAAAACTGCACTTAGATTGCTCAAATTTAAAGTATTTTGAAAAGGAAAGATAAATTTATAGATTTTTTTTCAAATGGTTCTTTATTTTCGTAGTTGGCACCAGTGTGGCCCGTCAGACGAGATTTTTTTTTCTTTCTTTTGTCTTTATTTGGTAGGACCAGGGAACTTATTTCGCCGCTGCGCTCACGGAAATATGCCGGTAAAATTTCGTTTTGGATTCTTCAAAGATATTTTTCAGAGAATATAAAGTTTTCTAAAAATTTGACAAGTGATTACTTGGCACACATTTTCAGTATCATTAATAATCACACACTTTACAACTAATTATGAGTTAAATCAAATATGTATTATAAGTCAATTAGCTATACCTAAAACACCATTTCGAGTGCTACTGTGCGTTCTAATAAACGTAATAAGCTAAACAATAAACAACCTGTTTGGAAGACAAAGATTTAAATATTTTATATCATTGTAGCAACTAAAATAAGTTATTAATTATATTGATACAAGATTAACATTTATATTTGTTTTCAAAATAATAACGTTCTATGTTTGCTGTTTTGTAAACGTAAAATTATAGAAACATTTTTGTTTTAATTTATACTTCATAATACTGTATGGAAGGTGTTTTCAGCTTTCAAACAAGATGATATTTTGGGTACACGCAAATTGTGAGCATTATTAATTTGTTAATAGCCCATTTTTTCACTCCTTTAAGCATTGTTGTTATAAGTTGTTGCCAAACACATGCATTTCGCCTGAGTTGAATATACGGCTGCCATGGCTGCAAAGAAGGTATCCTTGGCAAAGTAACTTGTCGGCGCGGCACTTTTTTTGCTCTGTACTTGTTTCTTTTTAAGACGTGTTTTTTATACGTCATGAATTGCGCGCGCACTCTCTTTCTCTATCTGTGCCGGTTATCGTTGTCAGAGTGCGGGACTCGAACTGAGTACCTCTTCTCATATGTTCTCCTGGTAATAGCCAACAAGAAAACCGTCGTGCATGCACAATGATGAACATTGAAATCGATATATAGGAACAAAAAAACAAACAAAAGTGCAATCTATCTCTTTAGGATGAATAGTAACTTTAATTTATGAAGTGGTTCTTGACTAATAGGGAATTCTATCTTCAAGCAACTAGCCATAAAGTGATTAAATTGATCAAAGGCTTAGTCAGTCAAGGCCAACAATAGTATGTAAATAAATAATTAATTTATCCACTAAGTAAGGTAAATAAGGTAATATAAGGTAATATAAGGTAATATAAGGTAAAAGTCTACAAATAAACTCATTACAAACATACATCAAATTTACACCAACACACAATTTCATACACAACATTTTGAAATCACAAACAATATTACACTTTTCACCGCAATTGATGATTTATTAACGTTTGTAATTGCATAATTAATATACTATTGTATTTTTTTAAACCTAATTCCGAGCTAATTTACTTTATTTATATATAAAAAGACATACATTACTAATCAACATTTTTAGTAGGTTTTTGTGTATACAACGACAGATTTTAAATAGTCTGCCTTATTAAGTTATTGTAATTTTAAACGTTTTATCGAATATAATGCACACAACACGTCGCTAATTTAATCAAGTCATTCACTGAATAAATTTAACCGGCACCGTGGTGTAGTGGTCAGTGCACCTGGAAACGAGTGTAGGGGTCCCGGGTTAATTCTAGGCTGGTACCTTCGGTGAGGGTGAGTATGAAACAATGAATTGACCATTTATTGTGGCGGTGAAATGATTAAGAAATGGAAGCCAAAAAACCTCTCACATTTGGATGTTATTCTTCTTTGACATATCCCTTTCACGAACAAACACTGAAAGAAATATCTAACACCGACCAGCCAACGTATTATTACATTAAAATAACGTTCGTTAAGCCCATTGTCTTGTCATTATGTATGTTTATAGCTTACTAATAAACTTGACAACTTATTTTCACTCCAATTGGAGCTTTATTTATTTCTTCCGTCATGTGTTAAATTATTGCTGTGAATGAAAGCTGTGACGACTAAAATAGAGAGAGGGTATTTTGGTTTGGACTTTAACGTATGGTCTACGGCAGTGTTATTCAATCTGGGGTAAGCGTACCTCCAGGGGTACGCGAATACATCTATTAGAGTGTACTTAAAATTTAAAATTATTATTATTACTATTATTATTAGCACCGCGTCTTACTACCCGTTCGGGTTATACGCACTTACGCTAATGTGTAATGGTAGGGTGATTGTGAGCTGAAATGAAGGACCTACAGTTTAATGTGGAATCCGAACCACGGTGGAGGCCTGGCATTCCCCACATTCACAAGATGTCTTGTCAGAGGTGAAGGAAGGGTTTGGAAATCAGATAAATCTGTGCCGGGACCGAGGATTGAACCCCGGCCGCCAGCACAGAAGTCTGACACCTTACCCCTAGACCACCAGGTCACCAAAATTAAAAAAAAAGTATATATACATATATGTTTATTATATAAAACATATTATTTAATACCTTATTTTTTAAGATGTAATTTATTTTATATTTAAATGATAGAATACTTTGTATAACTTGCATCGTACAGCAACCACTTTAGGGGTATAAAGTTGAAGATAAATTATATATGAGAGAACACGAATACAAAAAAAAAAGTTTGAGTAACACTGGTCTACGGTAGGATAGTAGTCTGACCCGTTCCTACTTGCAACATGTAGCAGTGGGCCACCGTACTTCCTGAAAGAGTCATACCGTATAATTATGCTAACAACCCCGTAGACTGTCTCGTAGGAAACATAAACCATGTCACCTTCGTCTGAAAGACCGCCCTGAAGGTGGGATCATAAACGTTATATATCCATGAATAATTGGCTTGCTTTGGATAGATGCTCGGCTAACTCTAATCGTGACTCATAGGATCATTCTAGATTGAGTGAAATAAGGTTTTTATCTTCTCTGGGTCAATTGTCTTATTTATAATAACTTACCTATATTTTTCACTGTTTTACTTACATATTTTTAACTGTACACTTTTTAAACAAAATGTTATTCTAGGGAACTACAACTCGAACTACCAATTAAACTGTAATATTATGAACAAAACGCCCAACTTTAAGGCAAAGAATAGTAACACGGTAACATGATGCGTGCATGAGCAAATATTATTATATAGGCTAATTTGTTGTATTGTCTGGGTTCGAACAAGGTCCTTCGGATAGCTAGTATCTAGTTGTCCCTAAATACACTGACACAGGGTATGAGTACGGGCGCCATGTGAGAAACATACCCACAATGCTCCCGGTCGGAATCTGAGCTCCAACCTTCATGTCACTGATAAATCAGACAAGACTAGCCTGACGTTTAGTCCGCGTTGTAGTATTTTTTTTTAAAAAGGTAATGTATTATATAATTTATATTATAATTTTCTGTGTCTAGTATCAGTGTCTTCTGAATATTGTTTACATAACAACAGTTAATGTCAAGATGTATAAAAATTGTGCTATTTGTTGGGCGACACTCCTAGGATCTAGGAGAAAAATAGTAATAATAAAAAAATAAACATTTACCTCGGCTAATTCAGACAGTGGCACGACGACTCTCAATATTCGAGACCACTGGGGGAATACTTAAAATAAAACATGAGCAATTTAAATAAAAATGGATTGTTGACATATAATGTAATTTAGACTTCAATAAAAATAAATGTATAAAATAACAATTATTGGAAATTTTGTGGGTTTATTATTTTTTCCTTTTTTTACCACATCCCAAGCCTACCTATGGAATTCAGGATAGTTATAATTCTAATTTGACAAAATTAAATAGTATTGTTGAGACAAATGGAGAAGAGAAAAAAAAATCAATACAATTATTATTCAGACATAAAATAAAATGTTGATTAATTCTCGGAATTAGATAGTCCATGCTGAAACAACACCAGCTTCAGAAATTTGTTTCACTTCATTAATGTTAACTCGTCCACAATTCTTAAAAAAATAAACATTCTAGCTCTTGTACATCTACTTAACTTTCCATTTTGCTACTCGCACTTTACTTTTCAACCATTACTTCTCTTTAAAAATAAATTAAATTAAGAGCTCCACAGATTTGGCTCCATGTTAGACCAACACTGAAGAAGAAGACTCTAGTCTCCTACAGAAAGTCTTCCAAAATCAAATTTAAAAATGTTCTATTTTTTACTCCCTTGGTCAAATAGAAAACTAATATATTAAACGAAAGGATAAAATGTTGGCTATAGACTAGAGATAAAAATCAATTACAATGCAGGTTTAATATAAATATTGAAATATATGCCAATGAATGTGAACAATGTTTTCTTAAAGAATTAAATGTTTATTTCCATCTGTCAGAATTAAAAAGCGCGCTAGTTTGGAGTTATTTACATTTTGCCTTGTTTCCTCTTTACAATCACGAGACTCGCCACTCACTTGTTTGACAGATCTGCGCATGCGTTGAAATCAATCATGGCCGACGTTGAACATAAATAAACCAAGAGTCAAACAAACTTCTTAGAAGGATAATTAATATGTTTAATAAAAGGTAAGTGTTCTTCCTTAAGTCAAAATTCCTTATTTAAATTATTTAAAACAATGTTATACGTTGTTCCTTCAGTCCTTTTACTTTATTAAATGGATGTAAATAATATTATTTGTCAGGCCAGCATTACAGCAGCCGAACTTTGAAGTGCTTAATTTCAAACGAAAATAAATCGGAAACTATTCACAAAAATTAGAAAAATATAGGGAAATACATGCGTGCCCACCAACAGGGTTTGTGAAATGGTTTACACTACCAGCACTTGTACAGATTGATGGGATTAAAACCCGACTGTCATTTTGTTTGTTTTTGCCATTGGTGGATATTATCAATACAATTCTCTTTTAAAATACTAAGCCATTTTCCTACTATAGTGTGCCCATTCTAGTCCTAATCTGTTAGATTGGTTTGTGAAAGCTGTAGATAACTTCATAGGAGAGCAATACGGTTTGTTATGAAATCACATTTTATTAAAAACATTTAATATCATGAAAATATCATCTAAATACTATATTGTCTATCCCTAAAAATAATAGTACGACTTGAAAAATCTATTTTGCAAATTTTCTCGTAAGTATATTATGTGTGTTTGTGGCAGTAAGTAAAATACACTCTATTTGTTAGTTTATTCGTTTATATCGATAAGAAATATTTCTTTGATACCTATATGTTTGTATAAATAATAGGCAGGGGTGGATGGGAAGTTCCAAGCGGCCCGGGACTACGAATTTGACGGTTATTAACATCTATTCCTAAATACCACTGAATCTATGTTTCAGTGTAAGCTGAAGAATTAAAGGGAAGTAGCCTATTTATATTTATTATTAGTAAGTTTAGTCACGAGACCATTTCAGCTACATAATCGATCATTACGTCGCTATTCAACTAACGTTTAACATTAGCTTCTACTTTCTACTGTTCTAAACAAAAATACTTCTTAAGATAACACTAAAACTGTAATATAATATCTGTAAGTTCATATTCGAAATACATTGTAGGTTTGTAAAATGTTCCTCTATCAGTTACTTGTGTCAATTACGAAGCTAGTAATATCAAGTATTCACTCTATAAATGATTATAACGTTTGGCTTAAGAAATTGTTCTTTAACAATACAAAGAAAACGTTTTTTTTTTATATTCAATTCCATCGTATAACTTCATAAATGGTTCATTCTGAGAGTTCTCAGATTTACTCACGGGAACTTTTGATTGTATTTTAATAAAGAAACCGATCATTTAGATTGGAGAAAATAGTTTTATTTTAGTTTAAAGAAGTTGTGGAAGCAAAATACAAACAGGCCCAGATGGATTTCTCCCGGGATCCCGGTGGCCTAATCCACCTATGATTATAGGGTATGTGTGGATATATATATAGTAAAACTAATCAAACTGTATTGAAAATCGTCCATTTTTAATAAGTAAAAACATAATGTTTATACAGCGTGAATAGAAGAATCTAGAACTGTGTTCAGAGTATTGACTGACAAACTCAATAGAAAGAGTTCATTAGGATGACCTAAACGCAGATGGGAGGATAACATTAGAATGGACCTGAAAGAGATAGGGTGTAATGAGGTGGACTGGATAGAACTAGTTCAACACAGGTGGCGTGCCTTTAAAGTGCGGCAATGAGTTCCTACTGCCATATAGTAAGCAAGTAAACCCATGTTTGCCATTTTATTAGTTTTGCACTATTAGCGCGTTGCATAGCTTATTAGGTGAAATTTACATGATTGACAGAGCCATTTATTGAATACAATTAATTATGGTGTTTAATCCTCAGTTGAGTTGCTCAATTTATTTATGTGTAAATGTGCCTAAATGCAAATATTTAGGCAAACCAAACGGTAAAAAATGTTTTAAAATGCTAAATATAAGGTAATTTAGAATCTAGAAATGAAATATCTTAATCGGTAGCGTGTCTGCCCACTGAGCCAAGGGTCCCAGGTTTGATTCCCTTCATGGCCAAAAATGTATCATTGATGAAAATGTGGGTTCACCATTTCACACTTATAAATTAACGGCCGGGGACTGGATGTTGTGCCTGTCCTAGTCTTAAGATAGATTATAAGGCATATGAAGCTACCACAGGCTAGCAAGCTGGTAGTGGAAACTACATGGCTTGAATAAAACAATGACCTAGGCCATAGTTTGAAAACAGTGATGGATATTTTTTTATGCAGATGGTAGCCTATGTCAAAAACTTTTTTATAAATAAATTGGAAGCATAAAAAAGTATAGGTTCGTCGAAATTTCCCTATCATTCTTTTATTTTTTCCAGTATCACAACTATTTATCTAAATCTCTAAAATATGGGAGGAAAAAACTCTTGCATCCAAGCAAATTTTGAAACACTTGGTATTTTCGTCGTTGTATGTTTATGACACTTGTGTTAACTCCGACAAGGATTACTCCAACTGACTTAAAACATTTCGCCATCGGGGGACTTAAATCCCGTGGTGACGATAACCGGGATCTCCTAAGGGGTTGGAACTCTTATTCCTCCTCGACAAGATCGAGAGAGAGCCAAGGCTTTTCCCGGAGAACTTGTACCACGCCCAGGATGTCTTTACTCCTATGGTGAACCCCGTTTTATAACAGACTCAACAGTGAATAGGGTTATTCAACCCCTCCCCGATTTCCTCAACCCCCGCGATGACTTCATGAAGCCAGAATTGGACTAGAAGATGAAACTTTCATTAGCGTAGTACGTCAGGTTCGCTACAAAAGGAGGAGGGGTGTGGATTAATTCTCAAAGACTGCAATAAGAGAAGAGAGATAAGTGTTAAGAGTGTGGGAAATATGTCGTCGACACACCCTGTTAACTTTAATACCAAGGGATTTAAGGTGCGTTTACTGAGCACAGAATTATATCAGTAAACGACTTTACAAACTAACTTAATTCAAGATAGCTTATTTTTAATATTTCACACTTAATCCTAACACGAGTCATTTGAATATCATAGCGAGTGAGCTAGTCTTTACACACTCCGGATATAACTTGAAATTTTACTTTATTATCACTAAGACACCCAAAATGATTGTGATATTATACAATGATATCCCGCCTCCCCTACCCCACAAAATCACCACTCGTAACTGGGGGTCTTAGACCTGTGGTAGAAAGGTCAAGGCTAGAATCCCTGTTGGGTATACTGAGCTTAACTCTCCTTCCACGCAAATGTGGGCACGCTTTCTCTAAATTCTAACTTCTTCTTTCCTTATCCATCCCCCACCCCACAATGTGTGGATAGTCCGGACTCTTAATACGACAAGGACAATAACATATCGTGGAGTGTTGCCAGGGTAGCTACATTTAGTCTAGATTGTGCCTGTTAATGGCTCTCATCACTAAGTAGAACATTCAGTTACCCAAGTATGACCGGAAACACATTCTCATAAGAAGTGTGTACAGCAAAGTCTATGGATGATTGATCTGATGGGGAGCAATTTGGGGAAAACAAATTACAGGTACAATCTTAACGAGCTTTGTTAACCACGGAAACACTACATGAAACATTACTGAGTGCGAAGCTCGAAATAAATTCCAGATGTTCTGCTCCATTGATACCATTCAAGAATTGGGCACTGGTGTCTATGATCGGAACAAGCCTTGAATTTTATTATTTCCTTTTTTATCCCCCTGAGTTGAGCAGCTATCAGTTATACTATTACCCCAATTAAATAAATCAATGCAATTTTGACCTATACAAAATAGGCTATCTTAGCAATAAAGTTGCATAGTTGAGCATTCGCTCTACTAATGAATTAAAACTATGAACAAGTATATATATTACAATGTAGTATCAAGTTTAATTACCAAGGAAGTATTAATACTTCCTTAAAACATTGGATCTCTTTTATATTGGTCTATATAATCACAGCCGTATTCGTGGCAAAATGGTAACGCAGGTCTCTTAAAAATGAGAGCATTTAAATGACCTATGCTCGAATTAATCCCCTATAAAAAATAAAAGTATTATTTCTAAAGGGGTAACGGGTGCTTCTGTATGCTCTAAGGATCATCATACTATTCAAATTCAAATTCAAATTCCTTTTATGGAGTTATCATGAATGAATACTAAGCCAGATGTAACCTTCGCTTGGACTGAAAGGTAGCAAGCTTATCTTACACCGTCACAAATTGGCTTAGCTTATAAGATAAGGACATGGTGTGGTTCGTATATTTATACTTAGAGTAGACCTAAATGGTATCTACACTCGGTTTAGAGTCAAAGCCTACAGTCTAACCTTGGCGACCTTCACAACGTATATAACATTTTAAAATATTTTTATTGACCTCAACCCCTTTTCTATGACATAGATAACCCTGCAATAATAGAGTCCATACATTCACTTATACATGAAAATTATAAATATATTCTGGTTTGAAAAATGTAGAAAGTGTAAAGTCTTTGAATGTTATTGGCCGGTGGTGAAGTGGATAGGGTCAATTATGTGTGGGAATTGTAGTAAACGTCTGAAGAATACAAATTCAAACATGTTACCTTTCACTATTGTACCATTTTTAAAACATTGTAATATTTTATTTGAACCAGGGCTGTTAGCTTCTTATAGGTCAGACAGATATGAACACATTTAGGAAATAAAAAACTATTTTAAATTTATATAGCAGTCCCTTTGACATAAATTAATAAACGACGAGTATTGGAAAAATAAGGGGCAAGGGGTAATTTTCTGTCACTGCGGGAGATTTTATAATAATATTTTGTAAGATATGAGCTACACTTTAAAACAATAAAAAATATTTCAGCTTCAATTCAAAATTCTTTTGCTTGTACGAACAGACCTAGTTTTAGCAAAGCCTTTATTTAACAGATATTGACTATATCCTAAACAGTAATTAAATTTATTAAATACGTATACATTTTTGTACTGAAGTAAGGCAAGGTTCTTTCTTTGAAATCAAAACCTAAAAATAACTGATTGAGATTTGAATCCATTTAGTTCGGTGATAAATACCCGATTCGATGGCCCCGTGGTCTAACGCGCTACTCTCGCAGTAGACTAGACTGCCGATGACAAAGAGATCAAGGTTTGATTCTTGGTCGGGTGTACTGAGAGTGGTTTCTCTAAAATAGTTTTATTACTTTCCTTCCGCGCAAATGCTTAATATAGACTTCCTTCTTCCTTAAACCATAAGCGTAGCTAGTACATAAGAGTTATCGTATAACACGAACGGGTTGTAAGACATGGTACAAGAAATCATTGATAATATTGTAACGTGGGTGCTCGTAACCTGGGAGGTCGCGGGCCATTCACACTTTACCGCGTGAGCCACAAGTTTTTTTCATGATTTTGGGGTACGTTGTTGATTAAACAAGATTAAAAACGCATACGAAATATTCAAGGTTTGATTATTAAAAATAAAATAACACATAACTACATTGATAGAATTAAATTAGCTGGAACTAAAAAGTCTCTGAATTAAATAATAACAATAATAAAGTTTATAAGTTAATAAGAGAATTAGAACACATAAAACGGAATTAAATTAAATAAACAAATTAATGACTATACAATACATAGTAACTATTCAAATATTTAAAACAGTCACAAAAATGTTTATTATTAACACAGTTCACAATAACAATAGATGTCTATGTCCCCCGTGTACTCCACTAAAGTCGCCACTTATCCCTGCTCACGACCCGTTGCACTGACCCGCGATACACGCACGAGAGCTAGACACGCCGGCCCACACACTGGACACACCAACCCACGCTCTGGACACGCTGGCCCACACTCTGGACACACCAACCCACCACGATGACACGCTGGCCACACGCAAGCACGTTGGCCCACTCCCAGACACACTAGCCCACTCCTGAACACGCCGGTCCACTCACTTCACAATCCACATCTTGGACTGGAGCTCCTCCGTCTATCATTGACAGTGTATTTATCATAGGGGTCAAAGTTAAGAGTCTGGAATACTTCATTTTTAGATTGCTGGTTCAGAATAAAATGAGTTCAGACTTCCAGGTGTGTCCCTTTTCTTTCCTGCCCGCTCTAATCCCCCCTGGCAGTGAGAATGACTACCTGCTAAACAAGTAGGGAGATCGAGAGAACACATAGCGCAGTTAGGGTAAACAACTGGTTCCGCTGTCGGACACTATTCTTGCTATAGTATTTAAAAAAAGTTTTTAAACAAATAAAATTATGTATTTGTAATGCAATTTTTCGGTAAAATTATAATCAAGCTACCCGCCTCGGTGGCGTAGTTGGCTAACGCGCTATTCGTGTTAAGCTCTACTGCTGAGGATGGGGAGATCGAGGTTCGAATCTCGGTCGGGTGAACTGTGGGTGGTTTTTCCTAAATGGTTTTCCACTCTCCCTCCACGCAAATGCGGGTTAACTTCCTCTAATATAACCTTCCCGATTCCTAAATCCATTAGTGTAATTAGTACTTAAAGCGTATAATCCGAACGGGTAGTAAGACGCGGTGCTAAATATTATAATTAAGCTGCAATTAATTTTATACTTTGTTCAGTTACAATTAGTTAGAGATAATAATGTAAAATATAAGAAATACAGTGATTAAAATATAAAAAATAAAAATACCTAAACAGATTTAAGCAAATAAACATTACATTCTTTATAACTTGCATATTAACTACTACTCCAATATTTGTGAAATGACCAAAACTACTAGATTTTAGAATTTAATTCTGCCTATTTCAACATGGATGCTCTCTCTACCCACCTTTCCCCCTATTATATGAATGCTTAGTTAATTGGTTGTCCAACCATTCTCAAACTTGTTTTCCTGAAGCTAATCCAAGTAACCGGAGTCTGTTAGACCGGTAATAATCTCGTTAGTTTCAACAGCAGGAGAGGCACCGTTACTGTGATGACCAATCATCTTTAAGAAACTATGGATCTAATACCCGGGAAAATCTTCTGGGGTGGCCGAGTGGCTCCAGGAATAAGGATTCCAGTACAACTGGTTGTCGTTAAAGGTCAGGACTTGAATCACAGCCGAGTGCATATAAAACTAGTTTTCCTATATGCAATTTTTACTATAATTTTTCCACCCCCTTTCGACGTTAAAATGAGTACATTCATTTCTTTCAAGCTAATTTCTCCACCCTAAACTCTTAGATTAAATCGTTACTGACCATATGAGTTGAAATAATATCAACCAGCTCTAAATTTATTCTTTACGTGAAACAAGAGCAGATTTTTACCTCCCAAGAGTTAATAACAACTTGTAACTTTTTTCGTAGCATTTTACTACCCGTTTTGATTATACGTATACTAAATAGATTATGAGGTTACAATACGCTAACAGGGATTCCAAAACTTTCTAGACCGAAAGAGCCTTTGCATCATAAAATAATACATGCTTGATTCCCCATACTTTTTTATAGAAATATTATGAACATTTAATTACGACTATTAAATTTTACAGGTAGGCTATATGATATAAAATAAATGAAAAATTCACATGTTTTGACTGAGTATATGGCCAATATCTTTTATTCAGATTAGAACAAACTAACAATTGTAATTATTACTGATGCTGTTCTATATTGTGAAAAACAAAAAGAAAATAAGCTGTGTTGATGGACTAGAGATGAGTAAGTTATGATTGAGAATAAATGTGCATCGAGAGAGAGTGAGAAACCATAAGGGAAAACCATTTTCAGTACACCTGACCGGGGCTCGAACCCTCCCGTTATCGGACAACCAGACTAAATCTTTACATTTGGGTCATACACACACAGTTTATATATTAAACTTTAATGGGATAGGGATACACTTTTTTTAGCACTGTGTCGGGTTATACGCTTATGTACTAATTACATTAGTGGGCTAGGAATTAGGAGGTTTAATTTAGAGGAAGTGCACCCGCATTTGCGTAAAGGGAGGATGAAAAACTATTTAGGAAACCCACCCTTAGTGCACCCGACCGGGATCGATCCCCGATCTCCCCGTCTTCGGCAGTCTAGTCTAACACGAGATTAGCGAGTTAGATCACGTGGTCACCGAAGCGAGTACATATGGTGTAGTTAAAGAAAACTTACCTGAATTGTCTTTATAGGAATATTGGGAAATCATAGAGGATATAAAACAACCTTAACACACCTGACTGGGATTCAAATCCAGAACACCAGACTAAATGAACTTAACGTTTAGACTGCGTGCCCACTGTTACGGGCAGGCACATATAATCAACAGCTTACTATATTTAATTAATATGAATAAAAACTGATACATAATGGTCCCGGACTCGAGTCCCGTGACCAGGTTGTCATTTTTAATACAATCGAATAGCTTACTATTTGCATCTTCCAATTTATTTATTGTTAAGAAGATTTAAAAAAATGTAAAAAGTGTGTTAGGACGCCCTTGTATGGAGCTGTTCTAACAACCAGCGGTGTCTTTGATGGGATTATTTGTTACATTATCATCTTCGCGAGAGACTTTGTAATTTAAAACGATTCCGACATGTTCAGTGGACCACCTTGGTGCGAGGCAAACCCTTTCAGTCTATTACACTATAGTCCTTCTTTGGCACCTCGCTCTTATTTACATAAACTAACGTTGAAATATTTTCTGTAACATATGTTTTTTTCATCTTTCTTTTAAGTAAAATAAAACGCATGTGAAGGGTTGATGGGGAGAAGTTATATATTTTTATGTGGGGGGATAATATATTTGAAAAGGGGGATTGTTTTACTTTAGGAGTTAGGGACAATGTGTGGTTAAATGAGAAAAACACGAAGTTATTCACAATTGTCGGACATAGTGACCGTCAACGGTGTTTGTAGCGAACACTGACAAGAGTCCTAGTTGTTGAGATAGCAGAACAATTTTACAATTACTGGTCTAAGGCGTCACTCTCGCGATATATTAAACTGCAGGGGACAGGTAGACCATAGTTCGAATCCCTGTTGATGTGTAACGAGGGTGTCTAAATTGTTCTACATTCTCCCTCAACGCAAATGTTGGTAAATTTTCTAAATTTTAACTTCCTAATTCCTACCCCTTTAGTGTAAACAATAAAATAGGCTGAAAGGATAATAAGATGGGGGGTACAAGAATATGACGATAATTTGACTAATGCAATTCAAACTCTTCAAATCTCTTTCTCTATCTCTATCGCCATACACGTTCTCTCTTTTTCTCTTTCGGTTGAGGGTAAAGTACATGTGACGTAGGATAAGAAAAGGTTTACTCGGGGTTTGAGAAGTGGTGAAGAGAAAGGGGGAGGAGGGGGGGGTCTCTCGGAAGAGGTTGAAGATATCCCTCACTCATCTCTAGCTTCTTCACGGCTGGAAGCTCTGGGATCGATCCCTGGGAGGAAATTGAGTGTGAGACGGTGAAGGAGGATGTAGCAAAAGACGGAGCATATGAAGAAGAGTTGGAAGTTTGTGATATCGTCCAGTCTCAACTCGAACAAAAAAATGCCTTAAAAGGGTGGTTTATTCATTTATAATTGGATGCATTTATTTTTAAACATAAATTCACGAGACTATCTCAACATATGGATTAAAAATGACCTTAGGCTTAAACAAAACCCTCAAACTAAACCCTAACGATACCAGTCAAACAAAGCTGTGGTTTGAAAATGTTCAGTTAGAGTGAGCTTTTAAGTTCGGGACTGTCATGTTATTTCCATAGCTTTTAAACTATTGTTTTTTTTCCACAGTGAATTATATATTTTAATTAATCAATTATTATAATCTCAAGAATCATAAGTCATGTATATTGATTAAGAATATGAGTTAGCTAGTTTAATAAAACCAAATATATAGTCCGTATTTTTAATGAGTTTAGAAAGAATGCTATGAACAAATATACACTTAATCGGGAATTGGGGGTAAGGGAACGCAAGTTATATTTAGTATTTTTGAAGTTTTTAAAACGACAATTTTTTGGACAAAATAAATTAAATATTTCTTCATCAGATACATTTATTATAATTTTCCACACCTAGAAATCTCAACATTATTTGAATATTTGTCATAAACATTTGATTAGAAAATTTATTTCCCCTTCATTTAAAGAGTTTCTCACCAAATATTACTATGCCCGTGACTGACACACAAGAATGGTTGATATATGTAGAAAATTAAACCAAGCGCATATATTCAAGCACTATTTTATTTCATTAGCTACAAATCTTTTTGCTATAAAAACCACAAAAATACTGACCTTAAATCGCAGTCCCTTCCACACCACCTTAAAATGATATATGGGTGCACGTGCAGAATTTTTTTTTAGAATACAAGCACTTAGAACCTACTTGGTTTGTTAGATTTTCAAAAATGAAAAATGATTTATTGCCAAGAATCCACTGCCACACCCAGATGCAGCATGCAATATGGCTGTTAGCCATGACCCATTCAGTCGTGTAAAGAGGCGTGGGGTTTTTTTTTTTTTGTAAAAGTTTTTCTCTCTGCTAATTTGACATGATTAAGACTGCCGGCAGTTTTAACCTAAGGTTTAAATACACCAGCCAACTATTTCATGATGGCGGAAGGGTATATAGCAACATTTCAGGTTAAAGGCTAGGTTACGTCACTAAACCTAGTGCTATTAGATACTCCTTGTTCCTATGTGGTTTTTAGTAAAAACAATAATTGATCCTTTCATGAACCCGACAACGACAGATTAGCCTAACTGCTCAAAATTACAGTTGCCTGTAGCTATGCTATTATACCTACCCCTATCCTCTAAAGTTAATACAGGGTTTGATTATTGGGCCCCATTCAACTGTATTTTATGCATAATAGCAGATAAATAGATTTATTTTGAAAATGATAACAAAGATTAAAAAATCAACTTCGTATAGATATATATTTAATTTTTTTCCTTATTTCCTTAGTTTAAGGTCTATTAGTAAGGAAATTTTTATCAAGCCTTCTCATCGTAACGTTTAATTATTTATTCTGATTATAAGAGTTATTCAGAATGTAATTCATAAATCCCTTGTTGCGAGTGAATTTTAAAATAATAATCAATTCACTATAGGAAACATCTTGTGGAATATCCCTTACATAATCGTTCTCATTAATTGGTTTCACTTTAATTGCTCCAAGAAATTATTAATTTTCTGCTTTGATCGCATGCCCATCATCCATTTATGTAGTTTCAGAAAGAACTAAGTGAACATTGTCAAAAATATGTTAATATAGCTCAGCATTGCCGAACTCTTACATTACGACTTGAATCGTGAAAGCATGCTAAGCTAAGATATCTTGTTTCGACCCATCTTTGATTGTTGGTATCCAATATTTTACTTCTTAGCTACATTATGTTAATGGGAACCATTAAATTAAAAAAAAAAGTTTGTTGATGGTTTGTTTAATATAAAAAAGGGGGAAAACCACAAGGACACAATCTATGATCACGTGGCCAATCAATTATTACCCCCTTCCTACTTGCCATCAATCCCGGTAATGGGCTGTTTCAACGTCTGAAGTACCTCTTTTGGTTTCTATCGCATTGTAATTGTTTGAGTTCACCTTGGGGCTGGTGTGTGGAATATATTGTTGTAAGTAACATTGTTATAATATATTAATATCTGTATGTTTAAAGTGTCATATCTTATAAATAAAACAACTATCTATTTTTTACGTAAGTTTCGTAACCACTAGCCACAAGATTGTTATTTTAGGGCTTCATACGTTTTAAAAAAGGGTTTACTCACTGAAAAGGGATCATGTTGCATCCAACTCACTATTCAGCAGCTTATCTTCTATATTTACGCTTGGCATAGCACGAAATGGAGACATATAAGGTTTGATGCATAATAGCACAGCTATACGGCCAATGTTTGTCATTTCTTAGTTGGCGTTCAATTACCAACCGGTAAACTTTCTCTTCGAGCTATTATTCTTATAGAATTTATGGATCGTGGTGGGTCCAGTCTTGTCAACATGATAAATTAATCCACAATTGGATGGTTAAGATTTATACCCACATTTGGTTGGTTAGTCATTAGTCCTTGACTGCGGTTTTATTGAAAACCATTTCACGTGTAGCTTACGTCTCTTATAGAGTCCTAATGAACAAATTAGAGAGACGTTTCAGCAAACCCATCAACTAAGCCTTCAATTTCTTCATCACGCTCGAAGCTGTGGGGAATTCCATTTCGTTCAA
Source organism: Timema cristinae (assembly GCA_039000515.1). Lineage (NCBI taxonomy): Eukaryota > Metazoa > Arthropoda > Insecta > Phasmatodea > Timematidae > Timema > Timema cristinae. Next base: position 43,186,049 of record JBCFYV010000935.1, on the reverse strand, counting down.
TTAGATTAAATACTAAACATCTTAGGTGCTTCGTTTATAATCCAAACTAGCTTCCATCAGTTTGGTGCATCCTCTTAATTATTTTATATGGTCATCAGAAAAAACTTCTTTATAAACACCATTCATGAAAAACGGATATTAAAAAAGATTGTTGTAATTAAATTGGCTTTAAATCAGAAATACACATTCAAAATTGGGAAATCAGTTTAAAACGTTTGTATTATAAATATAGTTTTTTAATCTACCTTCAAGAATCCTTTATTATTTTAGTATCATCTTTGTTTTTTGAATAATTAAAAAAAACAATATGAACAGTAACCATTTCAATTCATGTTTTAATTCAACAAGTTTTTCTTTAATATTTAGTCTACTAACACACATTAAAATTTACAAGATTCAGCGTGTAACATTTATTTTATTTGTAGGTTGTTATCTGGAAAAGTGGTTTTTGAATTTCTGTCTGTCTGTACCTCCGACCAGAGCCTAAACAATTTTACCAATCTGGCTAAAACTTGGTATCTAAGGTTTTCATAGGGTTGCCCGAGGGGTTTTTGTAATTGGATATCTAACCCTAAAATTAAGGGTAGTTTACTGAAGGGCAAAAAGAAAGAAAGTTGATTTTCTCAAAATGAGCTCCAATGATTTTAATTAAATTTAATTTATAAGCATTTATAAATACTTCAAACAAAATGGATACTCTCAATATTTCGGAAAAATATCTTTAAGGGTTTCGGTCATATGCGTAAATTCTTATTTGTTATCATATATTAGTAACTCTTTGAGATATGAAATAACTTATCACCGTAAATATGTAGGGCTATTTATAATACAAATCTTTTATTTGAAACATATTTTTACTAAACCAACCATTTTTAAGCTATACGTATATATATATACGTATAGTTTGAAAATGGTTGGTTTTATAAAAATATGTTTCAAATAAAATATATATATACCATTTTGTGAGCGTTAGTTATAAAGAGATACTACCTAAGTTTTAACGCAATTATTCTCCAATGCCATAGAGTAATTATATATAAGTAAGTCTCTAAAAGTTTATGTTGTTTTTCCTTAAACCTCTTAGGAGAAATGTTTGTACAACAATGATCTATCTCCATTTTAGACTAAATAGTCAATACTTACATTTTGTATCGGTCAAAATTTATAAATTAGGAATTTAATAGCAATGAAGATGTGCAACACGTAATAAAATGTCGAGAATTCTAACCGTAAGTTGAAATTTTAATACGAAGTGTTGACCTTTGTGGACCCAATATTGATCTTTTTTATTGGTCCAAACGTACAAACTAGTGTAAATTATTTCGTTTAATATATATTACGAGTTTTGAGTAAATATCTTCATTTTTAAACAATAGAGCGAGAAAGTCCGTGCACAGCTCCATACCATTTATTTTTTGTTATGAAGTCAGCACTTTTCTATTGAAAAATGTCAATTTTATCGATATTTGATCACTGTTCAAATTATAGAGGAAGTGTGTATATAGAAAGTATAATATAAACATCATGCTTCTATTCTCGAACAAAACGTTTCCGAAAATAAAATTTCAAAATAATGAAAATTCTTGAAGATAACCGTTTGTTACCATGGCTCTGCGTTTTCACACCCAATGAAAAGGGCCAATCGCCTAAGCTTGGAATTTAAATAGGTATAGAAGTGATTGTTAAAGGGTGAATTTCAAGAGCGTTCACAAATACTTATCACTAAAAAGTTGGTAAACCACTGTGTTGAATTAATATTTAGCACCGCGTCTTACTACCTGTTCGGGTTATACGCTACTGTGTTGAAAAATTCAACCTAATTCAACTGGATTATGTGCATCTTGAGTATTTTAGATCAGAGAAAAGTTCCAAAAACACTCAACTCTGCTGAGCGTGATGCTATGATACAATAGGTATATTAGTGTACAACCCGAACAAATAGTAATACGCGATGCTAAAAACTAAGGCCTATTCGTAAAATTTGAAAAATGACACTTAAACATAGGAATCGAATCGGGAACCCTTGGCTTAGTTTGCCAATGCTCTTCCACTGAGCTATACAGAATTCGTCTCATGCCCATGGTCATTATTCACTCATATTTTAAGACAGAGTTTATGATGGACGTGTTGAAATCGTCGGCTACAAATGTGTGATTAAGATCATGAGCTATCAGACAACGCAGCCACCTTCGACTCGGTAGTTGGATTCATGCTACCACTTGTACAATTATTATAATTTCAAGGGATTGCATATTAAGAATCAAATAGCCAAAGCTATTATTTATGCTTTTAGTGAGGATTACTCCATCTAGATATTATATTCTGAAAAGTGAATAATGACACCTGGACAAGGGAATCGAACCAGGACCTTTGGCTTAGTACGCCAATACTCTACCCACTGAGCTATCCTGGAGTGAAGAATGACCCTGGCCACGGGACGATTCCTGGATACTCAGTGGTTAGAGCATTGGAGTACTAAGCAAAGGTCCCAGGTTCGATCCTCGTGTCCAGGTGTCATTTTTAAATTTTCAGATTATTATATCTAGATAGAGTAATCTTCACTAAAAGCATAAATAATAGCTTTGGTTATTTGAATCTTAACCAATGATACTTTTACATCTTATAAACGTCGTTGTGTACATTAAAATGTACAAGCTTTCTCTTAATTTCACTATGAAATAGCTTTAATCGACTTTGGACGCTAATGCGACCTTTTTTCCAAAATATTAATCTATTTTTCGACATCCCTAGTCCTTGCACAACGTTAGTTCTTGTATGTTTCATAATTGTGACAAATATGTTCTATAATTTTTTTCCCTTCCAAATTAATAGGTTGATTTGGCATTAAATATATGTCATATCTACTGCAAATAGTATATTATATAGACATAAGGTTTGTTACATTCTTTCAAGCGCTTCATGCTATTTTGGGCAGAAATAACCACAGTAGAGCAGAGTCTGTCAGTATCTATAGCTGTCTAGCTAACTGGCCAACCGTTAGGACTGACCTAATAATATCATCGGCCGGCTTAAGAAAGTTGTAAGGTGTGTTAAAACAAAAATAGATAAAGTAATCTGTTCTTTATCATTTAAAAAAAAAATAAAGAAGAATTTGTTAACACTACCGTAACATTTTCTTTGAGTCGCAGTCGATTATCTGTATGACACGTCAGTTTAAACGCAACAAAATCCTACAGTATTGGCACCAGCTGGCGACGCCTCTTTTAGATTGGGAGAGGCGTCGAGTGATGGCATCGTAAACCTGTATAGAGTCGTTCGTTGCCATGACAACCAGCCCGCATCGTCATCGTGATTATGATGATGTTGGTGTTCATGACAAGACACGGATACGATACAGGATTCTTTCTTTCATCCCCTTTTTCTGGTTTCATTTTCTTTCCCTCCCTCTAACATTTGTTCACAAGACACTCCTTAACTCCAATTTCTAGTTGAATAAATAATAGTGGCTTGGAATATTATAGGAACTAGACATGAAATAGGCCTATGTTAAAAACTTGGGGTTTATACAAATGAAATGATGAACTGAAACTTAAATAGCTCATTTATTTACTAACCGTAAATGTAATAAATGCTTACCTGATAGTATTAATTTAATTTATTGTCAGGATAATTAATTATATGATCACAATTTGTGTGCAATGCATATAAAGTAAGTTCTTCAGAAAAACTTTGATAAAATACAAACATATTTTTACGGTCAACAATAATAATAACATAGGTCTATTTATATATTATAATTATGTTATTTTATAGATGTTGTTAATATATTTCAAAAGTTACCGCTGAAGATCACAATTCTTATAAAAATTGGGACTACACCCGTTTGCGCTCGTCACAAATGTACAATAATAGGGTTGGGATGAGAAATTTAAAATTTAATTATGGACTAAACCATGCATTCACTGATGTTGCAGGGTTGCCACATACCTGTAAAACCAAGAAAACGCAGGTACGTTTGTTCTTGAAAAAAACCAGGAGCACAAAGGGAATTTAGTAAAATTTATTAAAAATACTAGAATATTTGTTAATTTGGGACATTTAACTAAAAGCTTAAAATATTAAGTCTTCATATGGACGTAAAAGTGAACTGAAGAGTTAATAACGCTGATTCAAACATGTTAAACAAGGGCTGTGAATTGACAGAAGATGATATTGTCAGTTTGATGGAAAATAAAATATTAATACTCTTTTATTTCTGCTTGGAAAAAAAGGAATTCCTTTTAGAAAACCTGGAAAACACAGACAAATTGGTAGTAAGTAAATAGTGGAATCCCTGTCTGGGTTATATTGACATTTGAATTTCCATTTATACATAATTTTTTTACCAACTTAATTACAAAGACACGACTTTCATCGGTGAACAAGTGGAATAAACTTCACGTTCATTTAATATGTTATTCTGGTGACAGTAGATTAGGATTATAATCCTGGTTGGGTAATCGGGAGTTCCCAATCTTACTCCACGCAAATGCGGTAACATTTATTATAAAGTATACCTTCCCTCATATATACTCCATTAGTGACATTATTTTTGGATAGGCTGAACAAATAGTAAGACAGGGTGACAAAATCTAAGCACGTGCCATTACATTTCTACAGATCCCTGTACTGTTTATATTATTTTATAACTGTATAGAGCCAGGGATTAAGTCCATTGACCCTAGGTTCTAAAGTATAGATTGTAAATCACTAGCTACCTACTCCTACACTATGTTTATCGATATTAAATTGCTTTGCTAATCATTTTGTATAAACGATTTAAAAAAGAGTGTGAAAAACATCATCATCAAAATATAATCAATTTTTTTTCAAAAATAAGTCATATCATACCAAAGAAGTCTTAGGTAAAAACTCAAATCTATGTTTGAGCACACATATTTACTAAAGGGTGCAATGAAAAGTCATATCGGATTATTCCTTAAGGACATTTGTCGTATCCGTACTTTTATTTTTTTAGAATGAATAAATTTGTACCTGTATAACAATATCTCTGGATAGATATTAGATAAATTTAATTTAAAATCAGAGGCTTTATAAAAGAAGAAATGACACATTTTAAATTGAAAAAATATGATCTAATTGGAAAATTTAAATGAATTGTTTTACTATAGTTTTGTAGATTTAGAAATTTTTTTCAAAGTAGAAACATGCCTCTCCCAAAGTTTATCTACTTTCACAGCACCTTCATAGAGATCTTTAATATATTAAGGCCACTATCTTCCAAACTAGATACACCAAACAAAAAATAAAATAATAGTAATGTTTACTATGTTTATAGAATTTGCTGAAATTATTTTATCTGACAAACAATATTTGACAAAAAATTACACTTTACCAATATTTGACACGATATCTCGTGATTAAGGATTAGGAATGTGTGCACAAAATAACAAATATATTGAGTCGAGGATTACAAGTATACCGAGTCCATGGATTTTGTAGACGAGGCTTAAAGGTGGATGTGCATTGGCAGTGTTCCGAATATCACCGCATGGCATCAGCCCACTTCCACATTATTTCCTATAAAAATGGAGAAAATATCAATTATTGAATATTTTGCGAGCGGTTCTAGGAGCGATACGAGCCACTGGAATATCCCATAGGGTGCACCTACCTCAAAGCGGTTTGTAAAGGAATGTTAGTACTGTATTTTTTATAGTTTTAATAGAAATGAATGATGCTTCAGTAACAATGGTCAGGGTTGCTTTCAGCAAGAAAATTATGTTGCTGATTATGAAACTGAACCTGGAGATGTGGAAGAAACTAAGAAGAGGACAGATATTTGTATAAAGCTGAAACATGAACCCAGATTAAAAAGGAGAATACATATTTGGAAAGCTTTGATATATGGTGCTGGAGAAGAACTTAAGAGTATAAAGTGGACAGATCTAGTGACCAATGGAGAATTTGTTAGGAGATTAAATAAAAAGAGAACCATTATGCATGTTATTTTACGAAGAAAGGCCAAATGGACGTGTAACATTATGAAAAAAAACTGACATATTGAGTGAGGTTGTAGAAGACAAGGTATAAGTTAGAAAGGAACCAAGAAGACAACGAATGTAACTGATGGATGACTTGAAACAATAAACGAAGATAAAGTTCTAAGATATAAAAAAAAGTAGTTGTTTATAAGACATGCTGAAGGACTCAATTTGGACAAGCCCTATTGAAAGACAGAACACCTAAAAAGAGTATATGGTTTAGTTTAATTTTATATGTTTGGTAATTTCAACAATTCTTGAATATCTGTCAAGAACATTTTGGCATTTGATGAGAAACTTTTTAAATGACGACTATAAGTTATCAACAAATTCAATGATGATCATAATAAATATTCAAGAACTACTGAGGATACTCTGTGTAGAAAACTAAACCAAACTTTATCTGCTAAAGCAATATATTATTTGTTCTGTCCAAAATAATTTTTGCCATAAAAACTGCAAAATTACTGACCTTAACTCACGTTTTCCTTTCACCCTCACCTTAAGATATAGACTGGATGCAAGGGGATGAACGGAAGGATTAAATATTGGGGGATGAGTGGAGAGCTGTTAGTTGGGGGTAGATAAGTCCGTACACTACAGGATACGATACATTATTTGATACTACACGTCACTGAGTGCTTGTTTCATTCTTGGTAGGGGAGAAAAAAAACAAAGCTATAACGTCCAGACAATGGGTCTGCTACTTATCACCCAGTTGGCGTCTTTAGAGACGGGTTATCAGCTTGGGTAAAAAACAACAAAACAACACGCCTAGGACCTTCTTCGATGGCCGCATGGTCTAATATGTCACTCTTTCGATAGATTAGGCTGCCGATGACAGGAATCTAGGTCCGAAATTAGGTCGGGTATACTGAGGGTCGTTTTCTTAAATGGGTTTCCACGAATATGTGAGAACACACCCTCTAAATTCAGCCTTCCTCATCCCTAGCTTATTGGCGTAATTAGCACATATGTGTATAACCTGAACAGGTGGAAAGAAGCGGTTAGAAAAAAAAACATGCTTAGGAAACTACTAGAGAGATTAACAATGAGGAACTTCATCCCTTCAATAAATACTTTTCCTCCAATTATCGACTGAGGCGACAACAATTATTTTCTCTTCTCTGATAAGTGAGGATCAATTCCAACCAGGTTCAAAGAACTTTTATACGTAAGAGATTTCCCAAAGCGATTCTCGTTAAGTAACAGCTAAACATTTTGTACAATAACTAACACTAATTAATTTATTTGATTTTTCATTTCCTTTTATCAAAGTGTAACTGATAAAATACTTAAAAATACATGGCTTACAAAATAATAAACACTTTATCTTAGAGTAAGAGCCTACAAGAGATTAAGCTACAACTAAACACATTTTGTACTAAATAATTATAAATAGAAAGCAAAATAAGAAGATAAATGAATAAATAATAATAACAATTTATTGAAGACTGCGCAATGAAAAATAGGAAAAGCTTTAATGACAAGGTTGTTCTTTAAAATAATAATATCTTTATCTACTCAAAATTAAGCCAGTGTATTTTCTTACACTTGCCACTAATATTAAATGTATACATAATACTTATGCATTATAAACATAGTATATAAAAACTAGGTTAGGGCCTATATGTCTTAAAAAATAATTGAAATGAAAGCACATAATTTTTGTTTTGGCAATATTTAATACTAGGCCTATATTGTTAGTTTATAAAGGAAAAATAATGATTTGTTCTGGCCTGCTTGAAAAAATATTAGGTTCTGTAATAACAATAATATGTAAATGCAAAAAGTTATTTTATAAAAAGAAACGTGAAACCAGCTGATAAGCACATACTTCTTAATGGATGAATAGCAAAGTTATTATTATTTTCGTTAATTACGGCTATAGCAGCATCTATGAGTGAAGAATGACCCGTACCATGGGACAATTTCTGGATAACTCAGTGGCTAGAGCATTGGCGTAATAAGCTAAGGGTTCCAGGTTCCATTCTAATGTCCATGTGTCATTTTTCAATTAAACTATTCTTATTAGTTGGACCATATTTTTGTAATGTTTACTGATTTTTAATATAATAGTTTTGTCCTAAATATTAATTTACTGACAAAGCTTATTTTTCTTTGGTTCTCTATTTTATAGGCATTGGCAGATGGGCAACTTTTCCACTTCCTAAATATGTTATCTATATGGTGCATTTCTCCGACCAATTCTGGTGTTAACCATTTCTTTTGTAGTATACGTTTTCCTACAGGATTATATTTATATTTTGAGCTATCATAAATGCCATTAAATATCTCAGCAATGCTTACATATAATGATTCAACATTTTATTTATTTGGTAACTCATCCCAATTAACGTTTTCGAGTTCAATTTTTAACTAAATTCTCATCAAGTTTATCCAATAAAATAGAGCTATTATTAGTTTTACTATAAAAATAATTATTTTGGTTGGATTCAATTTCTATTGCTACTATATAATGATCAGTGATTCTAGTCTTTATTATACTGTTATTATTTGTTTGAACATATATGTGATCCAGGCACGATTTAACCACCCTACTTTCCAATATTTCTTCTCTTGTAACTTTATTAATTGTACATTATAAGCCATGATAAGCAAGCATATTGTTACAACTTTCTATTGTGATGTCATTTGCATCTAATATGTTTATATTTATATCACCTACCAAAAATAGTTTTCATTTAATGGAACTAATTTAATTATGTCACTAATATTCTGAATAAAAGTATACTTATCACACTTTGGTGATCTGTAGATCCTAGAATGTATATTAATTTTGGAGCTATCACTAAACTTAATTTTAATTCATTTATGTTCGCATAGTATTTTTTTATATTATAATATCGTTGTCTCAAGGCTATTTCTATAGTACATAATTACACCTCCCCCATAGCTATTGGGCCTATTGTCCTAGCATTTATTATAACCATCACTATTATATTGAATAACCTGCATATTATCTTATTTTATTTCGGTAAGCACTATAGTGCCTATTTTACCAATAGCATTTCCCAGTAAAGTAGTAAGTTCATCAAACTGTTTGTTAATGGATCTTATATTAAGGTTATTCTTATTCTTACCTTGCGTGCTAATAGTTCGGACCATTCGTAGGGATCGTCATATTCTTGACACTGTATAGTCCTAATATCGTCTTCAATAGTTGTTATATCTTCATTTTCCTCATTTTCCTCTGCGTCGTTGTATGTTTATATAATCGTATTCTGTTTTTGTACAACACTAACATCACTTTTAATTTGCTTGATCATATTTATAATATATTACAAACAAAAAAAACAAAAAAGAACATGCTAATTTAAACTAAAGGGGCACACTTTATTTTGGTATTAATTTTAATTAGGTCCCTTATGCCTCTATCTTGAGGCTGATTTAACCACACTCTTGCATACGTTGATCTTACCACTTTTTATCCATAATATCTATAGTAATTTTCCTTGCATTTGTTTTAACTTGCCACAGTAGATTTTTGTTAAGTGGGGTCAGGTTCTCGTTGATGTTGATACGTTGAAATATAATATAATAATAATAATAAAGTATATGCAGGGGTCCTTGGGACGCGTTCCACGACGTGGAACTACTCAACAAAAGAGCTTTTTATTTTCTATTAGCTTACTTTCCTTCTTTTAGAGTAAAGAAGAACTATTAAAAACAGGACCGTACTTCATTGTCTTTTCACCGTAAAAGAAAAAAAAACATAAAGGAGTATTTTTACTTAGTATTTAGGGACCATGCAAAGCATTAGCAAAATAGATTTATTTCCTTCAAAAAATATTTTCAGGAATTTTATTTTATTTTAATTTACTCTTTTGGTATTTCCATAAAGGATAGTCTGTAACATAAAGATTCCTGCATTTTTATTAACTTAACAACTATTAAAATCAGATTGCTAAATATACAGCATTACAGGGATATTTGATTAAATGTTATAAATATATTCAATAATATAAGTTATTGTAATTATTTTTATTTACAAGCTTATTTATCTTAGTTATTTTTTAAATCAAACATGAGTTCCTTAGTCTTAAAAATAGGGTTACATAATAATTTGACAAAAATGATATTTATTTCCATAATCGCATAATGGTTTCAATTTTCTAATGAGACCTATCCGGACAATAGACCTACACAAATGTATCTATTGGAACGTGTTTGAATATTTTAATGCTGAGTTATAGATAATATAATTTCCATTTTTGTGGTTGGTCCTTTTTAGGTAAACTTTAACCTTGTTACCTTAGTAAAATAAATATTATTAATACCAATGATTTAAATTGAAGTAAAACATGATTCATATAATCTCTAATATGAATTAGACATTATATTAATCGAAGGTCTCGTTTAGATCTCGGCTTTTATTTTTCCGACCCTATACTGAGCATTACTTTATTGATAAGATCCATCTCTTTCCTAAGGGCATATCGCTTGCAGGATATTCAGCCTTCCAAATAACTTATTGTTTGTACGGTTGGTAGTACGAGAAAAGGTTTATGGGACCAAGCGTACGAATTTCCACTTGAACGGTTCCAGCATCCAACCAACCACTCACTCCAAAATAATAATAGTAAAAAAAAAAGCTTCTATGTCTTATTCAGCGAAGAAAAGTTTGGATTGAAATTTAAAACAAATTGCATCAAAGGAAGGGTATTTTCTTTTCTTTGTTTTCTTCCCTCCTCCCCTATTTCCGCTAAGGTGTTTAGTCTGAGTGAAGGATGAACTCGTTGACTAGAATTGAAAATAATATGTAGAGGGGTATTTCTTTCAGCCCTCTTCAAAGATGTAATGAGGTTGAAGTAAAAAGGATTTTTAACAAAAAAAAAAGGGGGGGGGGGTTAAAAAAAATAAAAAAAAAAATGTAAACTAGCAAACAAAAGAAAAGTAAATTTGAAACAAAAAAATAATACATACTTACTAATATATAACACATATATCTTACAAAATAAATAATGATATTCTACCATCATTAGTGGCCACGTAGGCTAAGGCGTTGACTACGTCTGGTATTGTTTACTGGTATTAGTAGACTGGAGTTTAAATCCCCAATCAGGTGTACTGAGAGTTGTTTTCCCTAAACAGTTTTTCACCCTATTTCCCAATTACATTCAGGAACATTTTCTCTAAATTACTCCTACCTAATTCAAAGTATAAATAGGTGAATATATTGAGCGGGTAGTAAGCCACAATGCATAAAAACTTAATTAAATGTCATTTTGTATAGATCATATCAATCAATACCTACCTATAAAAATACTCATAGCCTATAGTAAAACTACCATTTTGATCCACTTTTTGCAAGATAAGGCGCATCAAATTATATAAAAATAGGATGTTCAACATCCGGCCGCCATTATTTTGATAGTTCCTACGTGTACAATTATAGCTAACTATGACAATCACAAACCAATTATGGTAGTTAGTAAAATACTATAAACAAGCTTTGAGATAATATATTACCTAGTCTACAAACTGAATGCGCAAACGAAATTAATCCATTGACAATACAATCTTTACCTAAGCAGGATCTTAATAGTAGGTGAAATAATAATATACATTGTTAAAGAAACCTTTAGGAAATAGGGGCATCACATTAAATTTCACCGAAGAGCATAAATGAAATTATATACTAAGTAAATGCACATTGTTAAGGATGTCTGATAACTGTAAAAATGTTACTAGCTATCTATCGAATATTTTTAATATGCATAAAAAAATAAACAGTTTTTAAAACCCAAATGTATTAAAATTAAAATTCCATTTGGCTTCTAGAGGGCCAAACGTTTTACCAGTTGCCACAGAAACCGTGCAAGATGTTTTTACCATGAATCAAGGACTAATATTAAAATGCGTTGTGCGGACAGTTAAAGAGTTTAATGCACTGTGAACATTAATAAAAAACAACAATAAAAATAACTTCCCAGCGTGCACGTGAGTTTTTGTGGTAGGTTATGGAAAGACGTTTGCACGCCTGTCGTTTTGTGTTACACAGAAAGGTTTAGTAGGAACAAAAATAAAAAAGTCCAAGGGGAACACGAGAGATTCGGATCTGACACAAGCAGTCGTTCATTTTAATGGCGTTAGAAAACAAGAGAAAGAGAATAACAACAACAAAAATAGAGAGAGGAGAGAGAGAGATGGTCGGTAGAGGTGGATAGGGGAAAAGTGAAGAGAGAGTATGGAAAAGCGTAAGAGAGACAGAAAGAACGGCTACTTGTTTTGAATGGGAGAAGGAAACAAAAATCAGACGGAGCGACTGAATGTATCCAATATCAAACAAAACACAAACAGACGTAGACACGAATACCAACAGCGCGTACATATTTACAAACCATTAAAATAAAACAAAGGTTAACGTTGGAAAGTTTAATCGTAATTAAACAGTGCTTGTTATTAAACATTTTTCCAAAGGGCTGCAAAACACAATGTGTTTAGCTTTCATTACATAACAATATGCCGAGAACTCCAACAAACCCTAGAGCTGTATTGATTTTCTCGATGGCAATGGTGTTGAATGTATGCCATCTCTAAGAACCCCAAAAAGTCTTATCGAATAAAACTGATCTTTTTAATTAATAGCAAGCAACTCTTACCGAGATTACTATTGTTTATTCCAACACAAGTAGACGTTTCTCTGACGCACACTAGGCTTCTCCCCCCTCCCCTACATGTCATCATGAAGGAAACTATCAAAGGAAGGTTTTGCGAGCCCCTCTCTCTCTACTAAGTCTCACCAACTTACTAGTCAGTTGCGTGTCGTGGAGTGTTGCCAGGGTAAGCAGAGTTTGTTGAAACTGTACCTGTGATATTTTCTCATCACCCGGTATATGAAGAGTAGGAAACTATTTTGAAACACCACCCTAAATACACCCATGATTATAATTTTTATCCCCTAATATTTAATTTCCTATTTTATAAACCAGAACCCAATTTTTTATTTGACGAAAAACAATTGTTTTATTTAGGCTACCAAATTCTGGGTATGTTTATTTATTTATTACTGATTTTTCTTTCACATCCGTAATTGTAAACTCTTTCTGTCTTTATTGTGCCTTAGTTTACGTCAGTATGTAAATCCTCCTTTTCTGCAAATGTTAATATAGCACCCATATCTTCCCTTAGTAAGATGTGAAATATTACAGAACAGGTGCGTAGCCAACGCCTTCCATCAACATTTTTTACGAACTTTTTTTGGTTTGTTGGCCCTCAGTGTCATAATAACCTTCACGACGCGTTTTACACACGAAGGATTCGGTTTGAGACACCGTTTACGTTAAACTTATTGTAACATTGGAATACAGTCAAAGTAATCTGCTTTCTTACAAGTAACAATTCTGAATATCAAGATCCTGGGATGTCCTCATTGATGAACACGTGGGATAAGACGTCATTCTCATATTTTTTGTTTGCTGGTGATGGGGAGGCCAGGGTTCGAATCCCAGCGAGGTGTGGGTCTGCTGCCATTTTTTTTAAAATTGCTAATTGTGTTTTCAATTCTCCTTTCATGCAAGAGCCTATATCCTTCTCATCCTTACCCAATTAGTGTAAATGTTCCTATAGTCCGGACTGTTTGTAATACATGGTGAACAGAACAAAAACATGACAAATTCTGATTCTACTTTGCCCCAGAACAATTTTCTTTTACGTAGGCCTATATCTAACTTGACTATAGTTATAATAAGAATAACTTTATCTGACTCTTTAAAACAATGTAATAATAAGATTTGTATTCAGGCCCTAATCACATGCCAAGCCATCACTTTTGACATCCAGTTTAATTCTGAGAACCTTAATATAAATATAGTTCTAGAGACTTTTGGTACATAGGCCTACTGCATATTCTTCCTTTAGTTTTTTATTATTTTAAATTTTTTTACTTCTTTGATTCAGCTATGCCAAAGCTATCCTCTACTACGAGTATAATGGGATCCAACCTTAGTGATTGGCTATTTACTGCGGTATATTTAAGCCTACATTAAATTAAACCATAGTTTATCCAATAGGCTAAGTTGTATAGGCCTATGATTAAGTCTATTTACTTCAGAAACAAGACATAGGAGGACTAGGCACTCCGAAGGTGGACTGGGCACTGTTACCTTGCACCACGATTTATCTCCGAAGGTGGACTGGGCACTGTTACCTTGCACCACGATTTATCTCCGAAGGTGGACTGGGCACTGTTACCTTGCACCACGATTTATCTCCGAAGGTGGACTGGGCACTGTTACCTTGCACCACGATTTATCTCCGAAGGTGGACTGGGCACTGTTACCTTGCACCACGATTTATCTCCGAAGGTGGATTGGGCACTGTTACCTTGCACCACGATTTACATCGCAAGGAAAATGGAGCCCAATATAACCCAGCCCAACTTAACTACCCTAGCCTGCTCCACTCGCACTAAGAATTAATTTTACCTCGGACATACTTTACGGAGTGGCTAACGTTCAGCTGGATAGAATACTGAACTGCAATTGCTTGCAACTTATTGTATATTACTTTTCAATTAATAAAAGGTAATAATGTGCCCATCCTTCCACCTGCCTACAATTCTTTTTTAGTTGAATCGACAGTTCCAAATCCAACAAACACTATCTTTCATAAAAAAAAGTGCCCAATCCCCCAGCACCCCAGAAAACATAATCAGAAAAACTAAACAAGATATATTTGTGGAAAGTGCCTAGTGCTCAAACAAAACAGTTTTTCAAATATAGGCCTATACTGTAAAATTGGCTTATTAAATGTAAGCTATCTATTTTGCAGACTAAACTAAGCCAGATGTCAAAGACATCTAATAAATGAATAGGCTTATTTGAAAGGGCCTACCAGATAATATTATACCATAACTATTTTAACTATTCAAATTGTTGTTAGTAATATTACTTATTATTTTGTCTAGATTGTAATATCATTTGATCTATTTACCCGTAGTTGGGCAAGTTAAATGAAAAAACAGAAAACTATGTACTGTTCTTTAGACAATTACTTATATAATTTAACTAATTAAAAGGGAGTAGACGATTGGGCCTTTTTTTTTAGAGGGGGGGGGAGGGGGGACGAGGTGGATGTGGCTTAACTACCTCCTAAATAATAATTTTTTAAATATGTAGTAATTTTCAGTTTGTTTATTATTTAAAAACTGTTGACCCTATGAAACCATTTCCAAACCCACTGTTGTATATGTCTCTTTTTTACTCTCCTTATTCGTCTAAATTGAGTCCTTTTAAGAACAAACATAATGGCTCCGTCTGTTTCTAAAGTGTCAACCCTAACTAGAAACTGTTTATTACAAAATAACATTTTGTTTCTCTTAAACAGATAGTTTCTATTCCTTTATTTAAATGCAAGGCTGTGTTATGTATTTCGTCACGTACTTTTCCAAGTCGAGACGAAGCTGTTATGTATTTATTTTTTTCCTTTTTAGTTAAGACCTGTTTCATTTCTTTGCATCCCTCTTCAACGTTCTTACGACATTGTATTCTATTTCAAACTTTCTTTTACTGTCTTGTTTTGAATATTTCCTGGACGGGGAGAATAGGTGTTTTTTTTATCTTTGTTTGAAAGAAACTTATGTAAGTTATTTCGTATTCCTCACACCAGGGATCACTACCATCGCTTCCAAGAGAAAGTTTCTCATCTTGGCCACCACGCGCGCTGAGGCTATTCAATTGTTTTGCCTCTTATGCGCGCGGCCATCTTGGCCACAAGCCGCGCCCCTCACCTGTCATTGGCTACCGTAAGCACGCTGATCGCGGCTCAAGCTCGGCTTCAACCAAACTAAACAAACTCTTTTCAGACGAGATACGGGAGCTTTTATGAATAGTCAAACAAAATAGATGCTGGTGCCCTCAACTTCCCCCTCACTCCCACTTTCGTAAGAGAAATAGCGGCTCAATCACGAACTTCAGGAAATTGGAAAATGTTTGAGAGTTTCTTCTTTGCTGCCTTGAAATTGGTTGGCAATGTAGACGACTTTTGATTTTTTTTTCTAAGTTGACGCAGGAAAAGTTTTTCTTTTCTTTCCATACAATGAAAATATTTTTACTTCTTTCAAATAAAACACTATTGTTCAACTTTTTTTTTTTTAATTCAAATTTTAACTATAAAGTTTTGCACTAGGATGTATACAATTTTTAAAGTTATCAAGATAATACTTTGATTTTCGTTAGTCAAAATATTGAATTTAAATTCTATAAAGTCTTAAAGAATTTTTGTAGTAAGAACGTTCTGTGAGGCCTTTTCCCTTCCAATAGGCCTTTCATAATTATTTTATTCGTATTTATAGGTCTACGTAGTTTCATTGCTTTTATTTTCTATATTTCTAAACGTCTAAAAATGTAAAGTTATTGACTAGATTTAAAATGGTCTTCAATGATCAGCATTTTGGCTTTTTGTGTATAAGTGAAAAAGCTAGTAATATAGAGGAAGTGTACCTGCATTTTCGTCGAGAGAAAGGCGAAAACCATTCCGGAAGACAAAATAAACACCCCATTTTATTCTCGCCAGAAATTCAAATACGCCTTTGCAGTTTTTATAACTTAGCAAAACATTATTTTGGTCAAAATAAATCAAATATTGCTTCAGTACAAACATATAAATTAGTTTCAATCACATGTTAATATCAACAATTGTTGACTATCTGTCATGAGCATAGTGACATCAGATGATAATCTTTTAAATGAAGAGAAAAAGTTGTCATTACATTCCAGGAGACCCATGACAGATATTTTAGAACTGTTGGGGCACCTTATTAATAGAATTAAACTCTATTTTTATACTGAGGCAACATTTTATTTCTTTTGTCTAAAAAACTGCAAAAACACTTTTTTTTTGCGTCCCTTATACTCCCGACTTAATGTTCTTGTTTCAGACAAAGACCATACTGTAATACCTTGTTTCGAATAATGGTGAGCTCTATATAAATACTTCACTCAGAACTAAATAATGTAGGAAACGCGCTATTCGGTGTTGATTATAATTCTCACACAGGTGCAATTTTAATCCTTATTATGTTAAGCTTATATTATTATAATTACTTATATAATAATGATAGGTTTTAGGCTTTTATTGATATGGGTAATTTTTAATATGGCAATATTTTAACAATAGGTGTTATTAAAATAGTAGGATATTAGAAAGGAGGAACTTTTAGAAAATATAAATTTTTTTCTGTCAACATTGATAACATTTCACAATAGTATTATTTTTATTGTCTAGTTTTTATCATATAGTATATTAAAGTAACAGATTTGACTCTAAATATTAAATGAGAACCACAATTTTTTCATTTCAATGATAAGGCCTTATTGGCATTCCATTAATAAAATATAGCTCAATCTATCATTGACCAAACACAATTGATATCTGCCCAACTTCTATGCATCAATATAAATCAGGAATCAAAGTGTTGTTCTTATATGTCCAGACAGGCTCCTCTTCACACAGTAAAGGTCAGTGCCCCTGAAATTGGGGGACTGTGAAGTTCACCCGCATCTCCAATCTCGTACCACAAAGTATAGTGTCAGTAAAATAGAAAGTCAACAAAACATAAACTTTGCTTAGTAGATGTTACGAAATAATGGTCAAAGTCATTTCACAGGAAGGAAAGCCAAAAATCGACCGGAAATGTTTTTCAAAGATCTTTGTGATTTCAATTTTATTTTAAATGGACTTTTGAGGTTATGTCTTTGAGGCGCGCTGGCGTAGCAATAAGGTTTTTTGCAAAGGACCAATAACGACCGTCAATTACTACAGCGTCTAGGCTTCTGGGATAATTAGTGAGACTATAATCATAGGTTTCGATACACTCAACTTGAAGCCTTCAAGCCTCCGTATGGCAAGTTGCAGACATCCATTCGTTGCCTATTTGGAAATCGTTTTCCATAAAGATATTTATTTTGAACTAGGTGTTCTGTCTTTCCTTGTCCATACTGTGTCTTTTAGTATGTCTTATAGGCAGCTTCCTTTTTAAGAGCCTGAACTTCATCTTCTTTCCTTGTTTGAGGTCATCCATCAGTTGCATTCGTTGTTTCCATGGTTCCCTTTTCCCTTACACTTAACCTTCTATGGCATCACTCAGTAATCGATCTACTCTCATAAAATGGCCCGTCCAGTTGGCCTTTATTCATGGAACCACCTGCAGAATGGCTCTCTTTCCTCTCTATTCTATTCCAACACTACACCTATGGGCTGAGTTAATGTTTGTCTAATTATTAATAACGTATACACAAACACGTTTTTAAAATGCATAGGTCTACCTGAATAGCCACAGGAGTGCGGGATGTGGATAGCATGATTGACTTAGAACAGGAGGTCATGTTTCAAACTCAGACAGAGGGTAAGTTTTACTCTGTTATTTTCTCTATAGCGTGGTAATACAGCTTCATTCAAGACGAATATTGATGTAATTTCTTTACATAAAAACCTCTAATTTAACAAACGTAGGTATAAATAGGGCTATTGGAAGCAAGAGAGATTGCACCTGGGACATGAATTAAAATAAACTCCGAATCGATAGTAGCTCCTCTTATGTTTTCACGCCAAGAGAAGAATACAGTTTTTGATCTATACACTAAAGCTGGGACGAGGAAATTTATCCAAACATGTTTTTTTTCTTACAGATGGAATCTAAATATTTTCAAAGGGTCTTGGGGTTATACAGAACGGTGTATACATTTGTTTATCTCTCTCTATCTTTTTTTTGTAAGTTCCCTCTCGCATGTTTAAGCCTACCACATCAATCACGTCCTTCCCCGTGGCGTGCCTTGGTTTCCAGAGGGTTGCTTTCTCTCTGTAGCAGCTCATTATACAATGTTACAAGTAGAGCCTGGCGAGAAGAGATGGCGAGGATATCTATAGGCCCCCTACTAAATGGATGTGTTAAGTGCTGACCAATATGAAACGTTAGCTAATCAACAGCATTCTGATGACGGGAAGATCTGGGTTAGAATCTCAGTTGGGTCTACTGAGGTTTTCCCTCGAATGATTTCCCACTCTTCTTACACGCAAATGCGGGTAAATTACCTATAAATTACTTCTTTCCCTATCCCTTACCTCATTAAAGTAATTATGAGAAACGCGTATAACCTGAACAGGTAGTAAGACTCGGTGATAAAAAAAACTTTCTTAAGGCTCCAGAACCATTTGTATATGTTACTCATCTATTAAATGAGGGCCAGTGGGTCACAGTATAACCTCTTAATACAATGACGAATTCACCAATTCTCTCATTCACACGAAACTTCCATTTCCGAAACTCAAAATAGTTCCTCCGCTCTTTTCATAAATCAAACCGTCTTAAACGGCGATGAATAAAACAACTTGCAAGGAAGATATATGTCAGAAAGCTTACACGTGTATTTGAACAAGATCACAACGGCACCAAAGTAAAAGTCTCCAAGTAAATCCATAAGACGTGACAACCCCTAAATATTATTTCTTGTTGACTGCCACAACGTCCATGCTTACTGTAAAAAAAAACACCTCTATTGCCATTTATCATGTATAGGCCACCCACCCTCTTTACCAGTCTCTTAAACTTAGCTCATGGTCAAGTAGAAAATAGCTAGACTGTGCTTCCTAAAAGCATGGTAGGGGAAATTACAAAAATATCAATATTAGTTGTTGACTATTTACGCTACACTTTTCAACATAATTTTTTTTAGAAACGTTCACCACTAATTATAATACTTTTAAAGTTTACTCGAAAGTACCCCTTTTATTAGAAAGCGCCGATTTTATAATCTAAGGAAAAGTTGAGGAGTTTCATGAAAATTTTTTTTTTTAATATTACATTATTTTTGATATATCAAAATAATGTTTTATTTCTCCAACTAATCGCCAAACCCTGTCTTTTATTACCTAGCAACACCAATCGAACTCCCCAGATATTACCTAAGTTATACATAGGCCCCTACACACAAACATACATGACATAACGACCCTATTTTTCTCCAGCACCCATTTTTTTATATCAACGATACGGAGAGCAGCGCACCAAGCACTTCCGATGACAAAAGTCATCACGCTATCAAACAACCTCGGGGCGGTAGGAGGAGACAATGCATTTAGGCTATAACACATTTTTCTCTCTACTGTAAAAAAAAAGGGGGGGGGCAGCTCATTTCAACCCTTTTCACTCCAAACGAGCCTGTATATGCATGTTTGTGAGATTAGTTTCACACCCCCTCATCCTTCATGGGCATACCTAAAATGAAAATGTTCGCAGTGAGATCTCGTTTGCTACCCATTACTCCCCCTTCTCTTTCTAGTCCCCCCCCCCCGACCCTCACTCCCACTTTTCCTCATTTCTCTTTTCTGCACGTGGATGCCATTACCGGACCATACATACCCTCCCAGCTCATAATGTAGGGATAAATGGTGACATGGACGCTAGTACGTGGGAAGGGGGTGGAAAAATAGATCGTACTATAAGGGTTGAACGTAGTGGGGAAGGGGTTTAGAAGGTGGTGGTTACTCTCCTATTTGTGTATGGCTGGGAGATAAATAACTGAATTCCTGGGCTGCTTACATGAGAATGCTGTTAGGCACGGGCGGAAATTGAATATTTGCCCTCCCCCCGACCCCTTCCTCTCACCCCGTCACACAGATATTCTCGTTCCATCCCATATTCTCCTCCCATACTACACCCTTGTTGAGGTAGTTCGAGTTTATTTGGAGGTAGAGTGATGTAAGTAAGCTTTTCTAACTTTTAGAAACCTATTTTCCTAATTATATCTAAATCCTTAGGACATAGTTTAGAGCCAGTTGTATTAAGTAGCTTTACATATCCTTAATTCAAAATCTTTTTATAAAATGTCAATATTTATTAATGTAACGTCTTAATAGATATAAATTTGAACGCAATAACATAAGAAATTCAATTAATTAAAAATATGAAAAAGTCTGCATTTACTGGTCTCGCCATAGTCATTTTCATGCTATTAGTTTTCTTTTTTTTTTACTGAGATTTAAATATTTTTCTCTTTGTATAACTTAGATCACAGTTTGAGCTGCAATTGGTAAACGCTAACTTTGATATTTTACCTAACAGATCAAATTTACTAAACAGTCGCGCATTATTAATGTACCACTAACAATTATTATATTATTTGGTAAACTTACAGGAGAAATTGGCTTGCATCACTTACTGACGTGATTGTAAAAAATCTTGAGGCACGTATTATGTTATTATTAGCACCACGTCTTACTACCCGTTTGGGTTATACGCACTTACGCTAAGGTGCAATGGTAGGGTGATTGGATGATGAAATGGAGGACCTACAGTTTAACGTGGGATCCGAACCACGGTGGGGGCCTGGTATTCCCCACATTCACAAGTTGTGATTAACACATGTCTTGTCAGAGGTGAAGGAAAGGTTTGGCAATCAGATAAAGCTATGCCTATAAGTATTATGAGTGCGCAGCCGGTTTTTAGTAGCTTCGCGAAGTCCGATAAAGGCCAAAGACACAAAGAAGAGACTCTAAGTCACGTTATATTACAAAGTAATTGTGTTTCTTAACAAAAAGGCTTTACACCTGTGAACAGTACTGTATTAATGTATTTGTTATATATGACTATAACAACGTATTGGCCTACGTGTGATGATGCAGGGGTGTTACAAGTGTTAGTCTCACATTGCACTTGGATGCCTACGATGGAGATAATGAACTTCTACCCTGAGACCAGCTACTTTCTCAAATATAATTTTCTTAGTAGTTTTAAGAGAACCATTTTTTCTTCACGCTAATTAACAATACATTTCCTAAAACCATCCTCTTCATTCGTAAATAGCTCACTACTCATTAACCCTCAGATTGTAAACGCTTCTTATGAGGTAAAGAAAGCTGCTTCGATGGCAGCATGATCTAAGGAGTCACTCTCACAATAGACTGGACTGCCGATGACGGAGAGATCGGATTTCGAATCCCGGTCAGATGTACTGAGATTTTTTTCTAAATGGATTTTTCCATTTTCCCTCCACGCTAATTTATATAAAATTGTTATAAATTCAAATTTACTCGTCCTTAACACATAAGCGTATACGCATATCACGAACTCCATAAAATTAAAAGGAATCATAAAACACCTCTGAGTAGGTCTGGATATATTGCAATTTGATTACAGTTTCTCGTAAGTGTTTGAGTAAGGAGGGCAACCAATCATATTTCCTCATGTTAATCATAAACAAAGTTACAAATTAAAAGGGCCAATTTCAAAGTCAGACTTAGTACGCGTTAAGTACAGTTTGATACTAAATACAAGAAGACAATCACCTAAAATTAAATTGAGTGGGCTAGTTGAAACGGGTCCATTCCATTTTGGTCCAGGCAGGTGTCGTCCTGTATTTAGTGTAACGTTGCACTTAAAACGTACTAAGTCTGACTATTAGACTAGTCCAAATAGTTTATCTTATAATACGTGAAGTGCTACCAGAGTAAATATATCTTTTTAGAACTGCACCTGTGATTATATCCACTCTGTCCCCATTTTATCAATCATTCATAGATTCGTCTCTATCCCTCACAGTGAAATGTTTGTTCGCCGATACCTTGTCAGTGAGTGTTATAATGGGTGATGCTAATAATTATTCACTGCTACAGTTCCAACTATAATCCATTTTTCACAGAAAGGCCTTTATCTTACAGAAAAGCTACTAGATATACTATTACGTGCTTTAACGTCAAGTTACGTTATATACAGCTTTCGCTTTTGATAGAGATTATCTCTGCTTATAAAGTAAGGCTAATAATACGGTAAGAAATGATAAATTTTGGCCGTGAAAATTAAAGTGTATCTCTGCTTACCCTGGTAGAACTACACAACAGGCCACTGGGAAATACGTTGTTGGCTCAACAAAACCATATGATAGGTTACATAAACGATTCAGTTGTTTCAAAATATATTTTTTCTAACAGAAGCTATAGTTTGTATTTTTTTTTCTCCCTTCTTAAATAAAAATCATTGAAAAACCTTTAAGCGAGCCACACCTAACGATGACAAAATAATCCTTCCCACCCTCCTTTATTATCTCTCTCTCTTGCACCAAAGATGACGCAGGCAGGCCAAAGTGAGTATCTAATCGCCTGGAGAATCTTGCTTGTATTGGCATGCCAACCCCGCCTGTAATCACCTCTTTATGACGTCCCCAATGTGGGGTCCCCCTGAATCTTCCACCACACACAACAAGGCCTTCACTTAACTGCACAGCGTGCTTGAATGGCTTCTCGTAGTAAGAATCACCCCCTGACCCCTTCCCTGTCTAACACCCTTGTTATAGGGGAAAGGGAGGGGAACGGGAGGGGGATAAAATATTTTGGAGAAACCTCTCCATTTATTTAACAGGGTAGTATTTATAGATTGATATTCCATTAGGAACAAAAATACGTCAAATTTTGTTTGATGAATTGTCCCTCCACGGCTATGTTGTTTCGAATTCAACTATAAGAATAAAATTCCCAGTAAACATTTATGATTATAATTCTCAATGTCCTAAACAAGTCTTCTTTGAGGCCTATGATGAACTCCTTGACAAAACCAAGTATTTTCAATCTTGAGCACAATTTTCATCAAAATCTCTAACAAAAACCGTGAATTACATAAAATAATGACAGTCCTAATTTAGTTAAATTTTATTGTAATTGATATTAAAATAAAGTAAATTAAAATATCTCTCATTTATGTTTTCATTGCGATACGCATCTATAGACAGACAGACAAAAGGCATGCTCCGATGCTTCCAGAAGGGGAGCACGAGAGCAAGTTCCAACACGTACCGACCAATAGGTCACACCGTGTGGTTTGCAAAAATTAAGAACGGGTTGTCGCGTTTCGCGAAGTTCTGAAACAAAGAAATAGAGATTACAAAATATTAGTAATATTGGGGTAAAAAGGGGGGTAAGAAATTGAGAAACCGACTAAGGGTTTTTTTAGAGTTACGTGCGGAGACACTACTCTATGGGGGGCTGGATGAGAGCCTCCCAAACCACTGTTGACACATCTCGCTTATCCGAGCAGGGCTTTGGGACGTCGATGGCACCCACCAGGGTCGATGACGTAGTTCCCAAGCCCCTGGATAAGAGGATTGGTGGCACCGGGAAGTCTAGCGTAGAAAGACTGCGCCAGTTTCCGGAAGTGGTCCTTGATGGTAGGCATATCCAGGTCACGATGAAGAGTCTCATTCCGGACATGCCAAGGTGCGCCCACAATGATCCTCAGACATACGCTCTGGAACGCCTGCATCCTCCTCATATACGTGTCCGCCAGGTGACCCCAAGCGGGACACGCATAGTCGAGGATCGGCCTGAGCAACTGCTTGTACAGTGTCAGACCGTTCCTTGTAGACAGGGCGCTACGCCTGTTAAGCAGTGGGCCTAGGACTCCCAGCCTTTGCCTCGCCTTGTTGAGTCTTTCGTTGCAGTGTAGTCTCCAGGTCAGTTTTGTGTCCAGCGTAAGTCCCAGGTACTTAACACTGTCCGCCCATCTGATCTGTTCTCCGAACAGCCGGAGTGGGGCCGGCCTGTAGTACTTTCTTTTCCATGTGAAGAGCATTGCAGTGCTCTTCTCCACGTTAATACTTGTTCTCCAGGTTGTCAGCCACCCCTCCAACTGCGTCAGGTGCGTCTGGAGTCGCCTCTCCACCAGCTGCCCTCGCCACGACTCCGCTACTAGAGCCGTGTCGTCCGCATACAGAGCCAACTCGGTGCCTGGGGATTTTGGAATGTCGTTCACATAGAGACTGAAGAGCAGCGGGCCCACCATGAAACCCTGCGGCACTCCAGCCCGGATGCTTCTGACTTGGGAGGTGGCGTTCCCAAAGGTAGTGGAAAAGGTGCGATGGGAAAGATAAGATTGAACAACCTTAACTAGGTAGAAGGGCAGGTTCAGGGAGAGGAGTTTGAAAAGGAGACCCTCGTGCCAAACACGGTCGAAGGCCTTTGCCACGTCAAGAAAGACAGCACCAGTCAGCCTGTTGATGTTGAAGTTCCTCGTAACCTGTTCCACGAGCCGGACAAGTTGATGAGACGTAGCGTGTCCCGTCCGAAAGTCGAACTGCTCGTCCACCAAGATGCCCCCCTCGCGAACATGTCGGGTCAGTCTCGTCATTATTAGTCTCTCGAACAACTTGCCCAGACAGTCGAGCAAGCTGATCGGTCGGTAGGACGAAGCTAGGGCCGGGTCCTTACCCGGTTTATGAAAGCAGAGGACGTTGGCATGCTTCCAGAGCTCGGGGAAGTGACTCAGGAACAGGACGGCGTTGAATAACTCCACAAGGAAGTTAATCGCCTCCAAGGGCAGCTTTCTGAGGACCGCGTTACTGATACCGTCGGATCCGGGGGCCTTGTTTTGTCTTAGAGCGGCTATCGCCCGTGACATTTCTGTCACCTCCGTGGGTTCTGGTTCATCCAAGGGTATGTACGAGACCGCGCTGATGACCTGCGCCACGTGCGCAACGTGCACCGGGTCTGACGGGTTGTCAGTCGGTACAAATTGCGCCTCTAAGTGCTCAGCGAGAGCATCGGCCTTCTCCTGGTCGGAGTTGGCCACCCCGTTGCGACTCACAATAGGCGGCCTTGGTGCGGGGACCCGCATCAAGTTCCTCGTCATTTGCCACAAGGACCTGTCCTGCACGCACAGGCTCTCAATCTTGTCCTCCCAGACACTGTTCCGGTATTCTCGGACCATCTCCCGAACCGCATGGACTTTGCGGCTCCAGTTGGCCTTGTCTACCGGGTCCCTCGAGATTTGCCAAGCCTTCCTCAGCCGATTTTTCTCCCGGACGTGCCTGAGGATAGAATCGGGCAAAGAAGCCTGTGGCGCCCTCTTAGGACGGTGCCTCGGCGTCGAAGCTTCGAGCGACCCCTTGATGGCGGAAGTTATGAACTCCGCACCGCGATCGATTTCCGCTGCTGTTCGAAAGGTAGGGGTGGGTCCCAACCTCCCTCTCAACACATTCGTAAACCTGTCCCAGTCAGTGCGCTTTAGGTCGGGTTTTTCGGGGGGGTCTATGAAGGACACCGCGCGTCCCAGGTTCACGAGAACGGGGTTGTGATCCGAGTCTAGCTCAGCTAGA
This sequence comes from Timema cristinae, assembly GCA_039000515.1. Lineage (NCBI taxonomy): Eukaryota > Metazoa > Arthropoda > Insecta > Phasmatodea > Timematidae > Timema > Timema cristinae. The sequence continues at coordinate 43,159,939 of JBCFYV010000935.1, read as the reverse complement.
GACTTCAGCACTAACCGCCTTCTGATCCCTCTGGAGACAACGAAGTCTAGGACGTCCGGGAGATAGCCGGGATTGAAAGGGAAGTGGGTAGGGGTCGGAGGCCCGGCAGCCACCAGGCCGTGTAGATCTATGACGTCGCGGAGCAATCCGCCGCGAGCGCACATAATCCTAGAGCCCCATGAAGGGTGCTTAGCGTTGAAGTCACCACCGATTAAAACAGGCGTGGTACCTCGAAGCAGCACCTCCATGTCAGCCCTCGTGGCCTGGTCGAACCGGTGGTAGGGAGGGAAGTAGATGGAAATGAGACGCACTGGGCCAGTCGAGGTCACCAGTTGGATAGCCGTTGCTTCCATGTGTTGGAGGGGAGGAAGTGAGACGACGTGGTGGTCAAGGCCCCTTCGGACCAGAACCGCCGTCCCACCCCTTCCCACATCCCCCGCTCGGTCACTACGATGGCAGATAAACTCTGCTAACGAGAACCTCATTGCGGAGCGCAAATGGGTTTCTCCCAGCAGCATTACATCGACACGATGCTTTGCCAAGAAACTTTCAAGCTCAGCCTTCTTCCCCGCGACTCCGTTGGCGTTCCAGAGTGCGACCGTGAGCTCCTTCAGCACTGGTGGTCCTCTATTCGGGTGCACTGCCATGAGAGACCAGGTAGAGGATGATGTGCTCCATGACCAGGTGGCCACGGTTACTCCTCGGAGACTCCTGGACCTTCCTCAAGAGACTCGATGAAAAGTCCCATGGGTCCAGTCCCGGAATACCCTTGAGTAGCTCAATGCAATTTTTGAGCTTTGCAGCATCATCCTCGGGTGTGGGGGTTACAGGGGGGACAAGGGTGGGAGTTGGGAGTGGAAGGAAAGGGTTGGAAGGGTGTAGGATGGCAGTGTGTAGGTGTAGGCCTATTATAAATTAGAAATTAATAGTATTTATATATTTTAGCACGCCTTTCTACCTGTTCGGGCTATACGCTTATGTACTAATTACTATAATGAGCTAGAGATGAGGAAGGTTGAATTTAGAAGAAATGTGCCCCCATTTGCGTGTAAGAAGAGTGCAAAGCCGTGTAGGAAAAAAACCCTCAATAAACCCAACCAGGACTAATAACCCTGATATTCCCATAATCGTAAAACCGTTATATTGTGACAGTGACGTCTTGGACCACGAAACAACTGAAGTGGGTCTGAGTAATTTAAGAGTAAGTCCATCTCCACCCAAGAATAACACCTAGCTTAGGTAGGTAATACTGTACAGTGTACAGTTCCAGCCAGACGTCATATTGTGATGTAGTTTTCTTGTATTCTTCTTTAAAAATAACAAAGAATTAAGACTAATGAAACTGTTTTAATATACTAAAGAAAATACAAGAAAATTTGAAAACATATTTTTCTTAAAAATAAAACTATTTTACTTATCCAAATTTTGTTGTCGAATGAAGAATGAAAAAACTGTACTTTGATACGTTTTCTGGTTCGAGTTTATCTAGTCCCTCTGTTAGCCGCTCATTATATAGGCTCTTAAGAGGCTCAGCAGTCTGTTGTGCTGTCAGACAAAGAAGTAGCGATTAAAACGGTCATTTTTCGTTGTGTGTTCCAGATTGAAGGAAGGACTTGGCAATCAGACTTCCCATGTAAAGCCCTCCATAACGTCCGTCGCCCTGGACAGCCGGAATCTCCACCTCTCTCTCTCCAACAGGTGAGGAAATACACATTTCACCACCATAGAATCATTCAATGTGATTTCATTGGCATTGCTTGGAAACAACAAATTTGACTAGGTTTAATTATTTGAGTGTTGTTAGCTAAATTAAAAATAGTATGGAATGGAAACAAAATGTTTTTCAAAAGTTTCGAGAATCAAGATACGTTTTAGAATATATATATATATTTGATATCTAGCGGTGTGGTGTATAGTGTTTCCAGGTAATCAAGAGCATTTAAAACTGTACCTCCTGATTGTATCCCCACCCAGTCCTCCATTTGACCATAACACATAGGCGCAAATTCTACAGCTACTCACATAGAGTAATGTTTTTTACATTTATATCGTACCAATGCATTCTATATGAGCTATGAGAACAATTCATGGTGCAGTTTAAACTAACTCAACCTACCCTGGCCAACACTCCCACGCCACGCTACTGAAGCTATCAGTAACAGTTATATTTTCAAAATATATGAAAATAAAGAAAGTACTAGGCCTACATTTTATCAAAACTTATGCTACTGAATACATCTTACGGCTGTTCAAAAATCCACACCACTTTTAAAAATCAACCTAGAAAAAATTGACTGTATAATATTATCATATGTCAATATTGACATAATCTTTAACTTTTAAAAACACATTCAAAAACTGTTGAAAGTAAGGAGTGGTTATAATAAATTATAAGACTTAGATAAGTTGATCTAGAAAAATAGTTAAAAAATTAATTTATAAATTAAACGTTTAATAAGAGTGTAGATGTATTAAGTGAAATTAACAGGCACAAAAATTTATAATATAATAATAATTATGTGAAGAAACACAGTGCAATATATGAACATTTATAATAAAATTATAATGCCACCTCAACTAAAATATTTAATCTCAAACGAGTTGATGAAACGTCTAAAACTAAGTTGACCATTAAAATATTAATACAGAAAAAAAAAAAAAAAAATATAAATAAGATACACCATAGTGTGGTTATGGAAACAGAAGTTTCTTAAGTCCAAATATGTTATGAAATAAAAAATGAAGATTAGGTTAACAGCTGACAGAACTGCCAAACAAAATAAATGACGTGGTTTTTGTCATGTATGAATGATCTAAGACTTAACTGTGTCTCTGTCCCATACTCCCTTTTTGATATCCGCACTGAAGTAGCATAGGTGCAAGTAAATGTAGATAAAAAGAAAATACAAATAATAATATGTAAGAATTTACAAGTATGACAAAACGTCTATATATTAACTCACATATGTTTAAAAAATTGACTGGTAAAGAGGACATGGCTGGGAGTAAACTATATATCTACATGAGGTGACTACGTAATTTTTAAAAATCATGTCAAGAAAGACAGCACCAGTCAGCCTGTTGATGTTGAAGTTCCTCGTAACCTGTTCCACGAGCCGGACAAGTTGATGAGACGTAGCGTGTCCCGTCCGAAAGTCGAACTGCTCGTCCACCAAGATGCCCCCCTCGCGAACATGTCGGGTCAGTCTCGTCATTATTAGTCTCTCGAACAACTTGCCCAGACAGTCGAGCAAGCTGATCGGTCGGTAGGACGAAGCTAGGGCCGGGTCCTTACCCGGTTTATGAAAGCAGAGGACGTTGGCATGCTTCCAGAGCTCGGGGAAGTGACTCAGGAACAGGACGGCGTTGAATAACTCCACAAGGAAGTTAATCGCCTCCAAGGGCAGCTTTCTGAGGACCGCGTTACTGATACCGTCGGATCCGGGGGCCTTGTTTTGTCTTAGAGCGGCTATCGCCCGTGACATTTCTGTCACCTCCGTGGGTTCTGGTTCATCCAAGGGTATGTACGAGACCGCGCTGATGACCTGCGCCACGTGCGCAACGTGCACCGGGTCTGACGGGTTGTCAGTCGGTACAAATTGCGCCTCTAAGTGCTCAGCGAGAGCATCGGCCTTCTCCTGGTCGGAGTTGGCCACCCCGTTGCGACTCACAATAGGCGGCCTTGGTGCGGGGACCCGCATCAAGTTCCTCGTCATTTGCCACAAGGACCTGTCCTGCACGCACAGGCTCTCAATCTTGTCCTCCCAGACACTGTTCCGGTATTCTCGGACCATCTCCCGAACCGCATGGACTTTGCGGCTCCAGTTGGCCTTGTCTACCGGGTCCCTCGAGATTTGCCAAGCCTTCCTCAGCCGATTTTTCTCCCGGACGTGCCTGAGGATAGAATCGGGCAAAGAAGCCTGTGGCGCCCTCTTAGGACGGTGCCTCGGCGTCGAAGCTTCGAGCGACCCTTGATGGCGGAAGTTATGAACTCCGCACCGCGATCGATTTCCGCTGCTGTTCGAAAGGTAGGGGTGGGTCCCAACCTCCCTCTCAACACATTCGTAAACCTGTCCCAGTCAGTGCGCTTTAGGTCGGGTTTTTCGGGGGGGTCTATGAAGGACACCGCGCGTCCCAGGTTCACGAGAACGGGGTTGTGATCCGAGTCTAGCTCAGCTAGAGACTTCAGCACTAACCGCCTTCTGATCCCTCTGGAGACAACGAAGTCTAGGACGTCCGGGAGATAGCCGGGATTGAAAGGGAAGTGGGTAGGGGTCGGAGGCCCGGCAGCCACCAGGCCGTGTAGATCTATGACGTCGCGGAGCAATCCGCCGCGAGCGCACATAATCCTAGAGCCCCATGAAGGGTGCTTAGCGTTGAAGTCACCACCGATTAAAACAGGCGTGGTACCTCGAAGCAGCACCTCCATGTCAGCCCTCGTGGCCTGGTCGAACCGGTGGTAGGGAGGGAAGTAGATGGAAATGAGACGCACTGGGCCAGTCGAGGTCACCAGTTGGATAGCCGTTGCTTCCATGTGTTGGAGGGGAGGAAGTGAGACGACGTGGTGGTCAAGGCCCCTTCGGACCAGAACCGCCGTCCCACCCCTTCCCACATCCCCCGCTCGGTCACTACGATGGCAGATAAACTCTGCTAACGAGAACCTCATTGCGGAGCGCAAATGGGTTTCTCCCAGCAGCATTACATCGACACGATGCTTTGCCAAGAAACTTTCAAGCTCAGCCTTCTTCCCCGCGACTCCGTTGGCGTTCCAGAGTGCGACCGTGAGCTCCTTCAGCACTGGTGGTCCTCTATTCGGGTGCACTGCCATGAGAGACCAGGTAGAGGATGATGTGCTCCATGACCAGGTGGCCACGGTTACTCCTCGGAGACTCCTGGACCTTCCTCAAGAGACTCGATGAAAAGTCCCATGGGTCCAGTCCCGGAATACCCTTGAGTAGCTCAATGCAATTTTTGAGCTTTGCAGCATCATCCTCGGGTGTGGGGGTTACAGGGGGGACAAGGGTGGGAGTTGGGAGTGGAAGGAAAGGGTTGGAAGGGTGTAGGATGGCAGTGTGTAGGTGTAGGCCTATTATAAATTAGAAATTAATAGTATTTATATATTTTAGCACGCCTTTCTACCTGTTCGGGCTATACGCTTATGTACTAATTACTATAATGAGCTAGAGATGAGGAAGGTTGAATTTAGAAGAAATGTGCCCCCATTTGCGTGTAAGAAGAGTGCAAAGCCGTGTAGGAAAAAAACCCTCAATAAACCCAACCAGGACTATAACCCTGATATTCCCATAATCGTAAAACCGTTATATTGTGACAGTGACGTCTTGGACCACGAAACAACTGAAGTGGGTCTGAGTAATTTAAGAGTAAGTCCATCTCCACCCAAGAATAACACCTAGCTTAGGTAGGTAATACTGTACAGTGTACAGTTCCAGCCAGACGTCATATTGTGATGTAGTTTTCTTGTATTCTTCTTTAAAAATAACAAAGAATTAAGACTAATGAAACTGTTTTAATATACTAAAGAAAATACAAGAAAATTTGAAAACATATTTTTCTTAAAAATAAAACTATTTTACTTATCCAAATTTTGTTGTCGAATGAAGAATGAAAAAACTGTACTTTGATACGTTTTCTGGTTCGAGTTTATCTAGTCCCTCTGTTAGCCGCTCATTATATAGGCTCTTAAGAGGCTCAGCAGTCTGTTGTGCTGTCAGACAAAGAAGTAGCGATTAAAACGGTCATTTTTCGTTGTGTGTTCCAGATTGAAGGAAGGACTTGGCAATCAGACTTCCCATGTAAAGCCCTCCATAACGTCCGTCGCCCTGGACAGCCGGAATCTCCACCTCTCTCTCTCCAACAGGTGAGAATACACATTTCACCACCAGTAGAATCATTTCAATGTGATTTCATTGGCATTGCTTGGAAACAAAATTTGACTAGGTTTAATTATTTGAAGTGGTGTTAGCTATAATTAAAATAGTATGGAATGGAAACAAAATGTTTCAAAGTTTCGAGAATCAAGATACTTTTTAGAATATATATGATATATTTGATATCTAGCGGTGTGGTGTAAAGTGTTTCCAGGGTAATCAAAGCTTGTTAAAACTGTACCTCTGATGTGTTATCCCCCACCCAGTCCTCCATTTGACCAATAACACATAGGCGCAATTCTACACTACTCACATAGGAGTATGTTTTACATTTATATCTGACCAATGCATTCTAAATTGAGCTATGAGAACAATTCATGGGTACAGTTTAAACTAACTCTACCTACCCTGGCAACACTCCACGCCACGCTACTGAAGCTATCAGTAGACAGTTAATATTTCAAAACATATGAAAATAAATAAAGTAATAGGCCTACATTTTATCAAAACTTTAGCTACTGAATACATCTTACGGCTGTCAAAATCCACACCAGCTTTTAAAAATCACTAGAAAAAATTGACAGTATATATTTCATATGTCAATATTGACATAATCTTTAAACATTTTAGAACACATTCAAAAAACTGTTTGAAAGTAAGGAGTGGTTATAATAAAATTTAAGACTTAGATAAGTTGATCTAGAAAAATAGTTAAAAAATTAATTTATAAACTAAACAGTTAATAAAGTGGTAGATGTATTAAGTGAAATTAACAGGCACAAAAATTTATAATATAAATATAATTTAGGTGAAGAAACACAGTGTAATATATGAACATTTATATAAAATTATAATGCATCCTCAACTAAAATATTTATCTCAAACGAGTTGATGAAACGTCTAAAACTTAAGTTGACCCATTAAAATATTAATACAAAATTATAAGATACAACATAGTGTGGTATGAAAAATGTTCTTAAGTCCAAATATGTTTTGAAATAAAATAATGAAGATTAGGTTAACAGCTGCCAAACTGCCAAACAAAATAAATGACGTGGTTTTGTAATGTAGAATGATCTAAGTCTTATCTGTGTCTCTGTCCCAATACTCCTTTTTGATATCCAGCACTGAAAGTACATAGGTGCAAAGTAAATGTAGATAAAATAAAATACAAATAGGCCTATAATATGTAAGAATTTCCAATATTGACAAAACGTTTCTATAATTACCTCACATATGTTTAAAAATTGACTGGTATAGAGGACATGGCTGGGAGTAAACTATATATCTACATGAAGGTGGATTACGTAGATTTTAAAATCATCCCAAAAGGTTCTTCCTATAATGATTCAACTGTAGTTTAAATTTAGAGGATATTGGAGAGCTGGATGTAGTGGTTAGCGCTTCTCTCTCTGATCAAAGGTACCAGGCCTTGCCTTACCTCACCTACATACTGAAGGATTTCTGGATATATTTTTCATTAAATTAATATTTCATTGACATTGATTGACATCCTTTCTTCACGTAAATATGGATGCATATTATATTAATTAATGATTATATTTACTCTTATACCCTACCCTCTCATATTAATAAGCTAACAACAATGTTTAATTTATAAATATGTAATAACTTAATGCACATATGAAAAGTCATATTTTAAAAGTAACTCGTGCATTCCCGAATTGATAAAAACTCTTTTCTTCAGATTTTGCTTTTTATTTTTGTTAAGTCCACACAAGGTGGTTAACACCCGCAAAACGTATATTGTCTTGAAACTAAGGAGAATGACTGGAACACGAGATGTTCCGAGTATGACGTCATCATGAGACTTCAGGCCTTTGTGGGTGGCCACTCGCAGGCCATTCAGGTTCATTACGACACGTTCCCGCCTTATATATGTCGCCTTGACTTCATCGTTGTCTCCCATTGTGCATTTAATCCTCTTCAGTAGCGTGTAGCGGATTGTTTACAGGATAAGCAGAGTTTTATAAAACTGTACATGTGAAATGTTATCATCTCTTGGTATAACACTCATTGGTCAGGTAACCACAAAGATACATCTCGCATGTGAAGTTCGTAGACAAGAGCCTATATGTATTGTTGGACAAATTTGGACCAAGTGTGTGAGAACATATCACAGGTGCAGTTCTAACAAACTTTGATTACTTTGAACACCCCACGACACGACATTGTCTTATAGTGTAGACCTTTCATAGATTTCATTTCGTCACCAAGATAACGTCAATACTGGAGATATCATTCCAATCATCGCCAAGATGGACAAAGTTCCCTTCTTTATCTTTTAGTTGAAACCTTTAATGTCATTAACTTTTTATAAATAACCCTGATATGATATCCTTGACATCTAGTAAAACTAGGCTAACCGACGTATTTAGAGTAGTAACATGATAACTCAACCTAATACCATATATATTAATGAATTAATATGGCCAGCCAAGTGCACTTCAAATATCACTTTTGAGAATTTGTTGCACAGCGCTAGGATAAATATAAAGAGCCTTTATTTTAATGCTGGCTAATCTACATTTATAATTTTATTATTTAAGGTTTTATTTTGGGGAAAAGAAAGTTTTACCATAAAAACTGTAAAACACTGACGTTTTCTCACATTTCCCAAAGTATAAATCTTGTCTAAAAAGGGGGGGGGGGAGGGGGGGGTTGTTTTTCAATCTCAGTTTGAGAATTCGGTTGGAGGTATGTAAGGTAAGTTACGGGTTATTCGGATTCCAACGTAATCAGGAGGTCCCTCGTGCTAGAGTACAAAATGTGTTGAGAGTATTTAAAACTCTATGGTAACACATACAGTACAGCAATCTCTTGATATGCTCGTGTTATTCACGTTACAATATCATCTATTTCTGATACTATTTGTTTGTATTTGTTTCATTACTGCAGTTTTATAGCTACAATCCAAATTTCACTGTAAGAGCCTTTTGAAAATATACAAACATTTTTGCGGCCAGCTAGGATAACATTCTACCATTTTATAGGTGTCGATAGTGTCTATTCAAAGTGGCAGATACATATCACATGACTTGACGTATGCATACGTGAAATTAGTACTACTAGCTTTCCTAGGTGTCACATAAGGTTCCTCCTACTGAAAGTGTACTGTATGAGTGACGAAAAGGAATATTAATTTATAATAAATACACCAAGATTCACCTGGAGACGATATGAAAAACCACACCTTGGAAATAAAAAACGTAACCAGTGTGTCCGGGAGTGTTGAGCTTCAACCCCGGAATCACAAATGCACACCCGAGCGGCTTGCTCTCGATTATAAATAATTTTTCATCTCCGTTTTTACAACTTACTAACAGAAGTACTCGGGGTAGCGATGCAATGAATTTATGTTGTTACAATGGTCAACACTTTTCTTTGCTTCAAACAGGCAAAAAAATAATATATGTACCTTTTATTTCTTCCGGGCCGGTTTTTAATAAATTTAAAATATATATGATACAAAATTTAAAATTCCAGATACTAATTTTAAAATTTCAGCCTTCTGTGTGCGGTAGATTTCGCGCAACGCTCATGTCAGAGAAACAAACTCATCATTTTATTAATATAGATTAAAAATTAACCAAACCTACACCAAAGTTCTGAATCACAATGTAAAAGACGGATGTCATTCTCGAGAACTTGCCCCACACCGATGTCTTATTTTATGAAAGTACTGATGTCATCAACTCTCTGATGTATGCGCCCTTACTGAGTTCACTTGTTTTGGATGATTTTAAAATATATTGTAAGACCTATATGTTTCTGTACAGGTTAGAATCTGAAGATGTGCCACAAGAACTAGTTATAGTGGGACACGTTCGGAATATTTACATTATAATTTGTCTTTAAAGGATTTGAAAAGTCATATTTTTAAATAAATAAAATGTCCTTTTAAGCGCCTTTGGTGGGCAAACGGTTAAAGTTGTCATTCTGGTTTAGTCTAGTTTGCCGGCGAGGAAAGTTCAGGATTAGAATCCGTGTTGGCTTTTTCTAGATTCTTTCCCACTGTTCTCCCATACAAATGAGGATTCTTTAATTATGAATTCTTCCTCATCTCTATTCCTTAAGTTTAAATATGGAGATAGACAGAATATGCACGTTGTTAAAAAATGCCCAATATATATTAAACTTACCAAAATATTAATGTATTACTAATTCAAAGACAGCACATTTGTTCCGCGTCGCTTAGTTCTTTTCTGAATTAAAAGTGTTCGTCATAGTGTAGGCTGTATTCATATTTTTAAAATATCGTCACAATTTAATATTTTAGCATCTGTAGGGTCTTTACAATTATTTTTTACTAACCTAAAATTTGACACATTTGTTCCTTAACTATTTCCTCCTACTGTGTGGTTCATCAAGAAAAAATCAAAATTGTATAACATAGAAATAAAATTTCAAAACATCTAATCCCAAATTGGTGTTATTAATATAGTTCCTCTTTAAACGTGTGTAGAAGAGCTAAATAATTAAAAAAAAAAAAACTAATGTGTTTCAATACAACCATTTTTAAATATAAAAATAAATAATCGAGATGATGAATGTTATTATAATTTGTAAATTCTATATAATATATATTAGGCTTAGTCTTTTGAATCATAAAGAAAAATAATTTGATCAGGTTCGTGGATGTGCAGCAGATTTGAAACCAATTTCCTTGTCTTTCTACAGCTCTAATAGCTCTACGCCGTTAGCATTACGGCATCTGGAAAAATTAGCAACTTATGTCTTTAATTTAAGGGGAAGAAATTAGGATTATCAATGAGAATGAAATTATACACTTTTTCTTCCTCAATATGGAACCGCTACAATAACTAAAGCTAACAGCCTACTTATACCTAATATGTAACCTAATCTATATCATACTTTGAAGTAAGTTCAGTGCAGAAAATTTTATGTAAATATTGTATTAAGAGTATTATGTTTGTGTGATTGCTTGGATATTTATGATTGACAAATTTCCAAATTGTAGTCGGCAAGAATTCATAATAGCAAAATATTTTTTGTAAGATGCCAAATAACGTTGTTGCACAAAAAAAAGCTTTATAGAACACTAAAATAGTGATCAAAAGTAACACTACAGGTAGGGAACAGCCAAGGGATGGAATTAGGTGTAGGGATGGAATTTGGGCCTACTCTACCCTAAGTCCATTTACGGTAATTGAAACTACGAGAAAACGGCTGAACAGATTTTGACAAAACACACACTAATTTTTAAAGGTTATGGTTCGAGGAGGTCGGCATAAATATTAGTTCCTAGTTAAAACTCGATTTTACTATTGAATTTACAGATTTTCTGCTATTTGCACAATGAATCATCTGTACAATTACTCTTTGTTTACATGACCCTTGAAAAAAAATGCTAACACAATTAACATATAGCTCAGCATTCACTGAACAATCCACTAGTTAATAAAGGCTATTGATATTATTTCTGATAAGCCTAAAACACTAACATCTTAATTTTTTATTTGATTTTTTTAACATTTCCTGGATTATCGTTGTAGAGGTACTCACATCAATATATAGCCGAAATAAAATTAATACTTCACAAGATTTATTGTTTTTGCCAAATATGAATTACTTGACCCCCAAACTAAAACCAATTACAAGAGCAAAATTCACTTCTGAGACTTACAAATAAACTAACTAATAAAGGTTGACTTGACCATAAAGTCATATATATTATTATTATTAGCACCACGTCTTACTACCCATTCGGGTTATACGCACTTACGCTAATGTGTAATGGTAGGGTGATTGTGAGATGAAATGGAGGACCTACAGTTTAACGTGGAATCCGAACCACGGTGGTGGCTGGCATTCCCACATTCACAAGATGTCTTGTCAGACATAAAGTCATATAGAAATGCAAAAACGCCTGCATTGCCATTTTAAGACCACTTAAGAAACACACTTGTGTATATCGGGAACAACTCAAGCTGTTAACAATTAAAGTAGCCATTTTTCTCAAAATCCGTCCTATGTTATACACATATATATTTCTTTTTGTTCAAGGGGCGTAACTGACAAGAATGTAACGTTTCTATTTGGCTCAAGAGTTTTACCCCTCTCCTTATTTTTTTGGGAGGGTGAAAATGAGTCTAAAGGGGGTGAGGGTGTTAAGGAGGGAGGCAAGTCTAGAGCAATTTGAAGAATTGTTGTGGCGACACGATGTGTTTGCCTGGCAAACTAAACTATTCTCCCCCTTAGCTTGGTTTATCCTCTACCACTCAACCCCCAACCACTCCAATGTCAACTAAACAAATCCGAAAATTCCCCTTGGCCATACGTAACCCCCTGGTTCTCCCTCCTGTACATAGAATACACATATCTCCCTCTCACTCTAATAGGGGTTGGCTCTGGGACGTGACGAGTTAGTGTAACCAGGAGATTAGCTTGTATGTATATACTCACAAGTTCAGGAGACGCTATCAACCAACACTGCGTTAAGGGGTACGCCTCGACACTTTATTGCGGGGAAGAACCTGCACACACTCTACTGCAAGTGCTACAAGGGGCTATGCCCAATCCGTTCTGTCTTACTACCCAATCAAGCAATTGAGTGGCATGAATTGTTGCCAGGGTAGGCAGAGATTTTTTTTAAACAGTAACTGTGATTAGTTCTCATCACTCAGTAGAGCATTCATTTGCCAGAGTTAAACGAGAATATTCTTGAGCCTAAGTGTAACATATATAGATCAGAGCCTATGTATTATTGGGCGAATGGGGACCGAGTGGATGATAACATATAATAGGTAGAGTATCCGGCCCAGAGGTGTAGTGGTTAATGCGCCAGGCTAACTAGAGGTCCCGGGTTCGATTTCTGGCTGGTTGCTCGGGTATCTTTCTCTTACCAACGGTTGCCAGGGGTTGGTAAATTGGGCTTTAGTTGGGTCTAAGACTCGCACTGCTTAACACCTTCATATTCATTATCATAACCTCATCTCATTGCGGGTACGTGTAGACAACCTCCATAGGTGTGCCACCAGAGCGGTTGCCAATAGTTTACGTAGGCTCACAGGCGACCGAACTGGATGTCATGACACTCCCGGTCAGAAATACCATACTTAAAATAGTACAGTGTTAACAAGCTTTACTTAACCCGGAAACACTCTACAAAATACCAATGCATGAAGAACATCCATATTATAATCTATCAAGGTATTTGGGCGTGACTAGTGGGTTCTTGCCAGAGCAAGCTAGGTTTGACGGGACTTTACTAGTAAACTGTTTCCTTCCCGTCACTAGCCATTTGTACAACCACACATAATATAATTGATACAGTTATGTTTACTAGGGCAGAAAGTCAAGACTGATGCCAAATTAAGTGAACAATTTTCTAGTACAATTCTGTTAAGTCTTTCTTGCTTTGGAAACAACCCTCTCACTATCCTAAAGAGGTAGGTATGAAGAATGTACATCTTTGAAGAAGTTTACCAGAAAATTTGTAGAGGGAGATCGGAATTCAACCTAGGAAAAACCACTTTGGGACACCTGACCGGGATTTGAACTCCAACCTTCTAAAAACCAGCAAACCGGATTAAACTAGCGCATGTATATATACCCACTGATTCGGGCTGTAACGAAAAATATAACTTTTATCATTAGATTTACAATTATATTTTAGCAAGTCAGAACAATATAATATAATATTGATTTAATCTGATCATAATGATATAAGTGAAAATAATAATATATTTCTATTTATTAATTTAAAAAACAAGATAAATTATAATTAAATATTGAGAATTATATAGAATGGTTCTGTGGTAGGCTGTAGAGTTTAACTAAATCAAATTGGGCAAAACTGTTAAATTGTGAATCTCACAAATATCGCATACTTAGGTTAAATTTTCTCCAAAATTATTTGTGGAATATATTATTGGTCTGATTTTATCATTCTATTAATATGTGATGACCACCCGTGTGGTCTAGTAGTCAGAGCTCCTGACTACAGATACAGAAGCTACTGGTTCTATACCTGGAGCTTCCATTATTTTTTTAAAGCAGTGGGTCTAGACCAGGTAAACTCATCCTCATGAGTACAAATGAATGAAAAAGTAGCGGCTCCCGTTTATAAAACTGAGATTAAAGGCTGGAGGGTTCGTTGTACTGACAAAAGGACACCCTCTATTTTCATAAGTCTATCTTCCCCAACAGACGCTGACCGCTCAGCCTGTTTGGCTTGATTGTGGGCTGGCTGATACCATAAGTTATTGTTTGTGGAATGTTAGTAATTTTACAATATTATTCAATTTAACACTTTAGATTTGCTAATACTAATTTACTAAGAGGTAATTACTAAACAAATCAGATGTATGGATAATTTATTTAAATATAAATATCTTATTAATATAGGCTTCGCTTATCATCCTAGTTTTGTTTGAGAATCTTGTGAATAGGGTGATTCAAAAAGATTCATCTTACTGATTTGAAAAATAGCAATTTAATTAAAACAATGGTTTTAGATAATTATTTACCAAATTCATATGGATTAGATTAGTTTTTAGCTTTGTTAGCATTTTGTATGTTTTAAGTATAAAAAATGCCAATCAAAAATAGCTATTATAAAATCAGAGCATGTATTTTTAATACTAACCATTGTGATAACAATAAAACTTAAATCCTGATTATACATTACGTTGAAAATAAATACTTTGTGGCATTTATTTGATTACTTCCATTTAAAGCTCTTCCAAACCTGGGCTTATAATTTAAGCTGCCTATTTCACACAAACAATAAATTGAATTATACATCTGGGATCTATTAGGAATCGAATAGCCTGATAAATATTTTAATAAATGCTTCCAGGCAGTCCAAATAAAAACACAACAAAAAAGCATGGCTATACATAAATGCACTTTGCACTTGTGCAAAATACAAGTACTTCATACACTACTTACACACAGCTATAGATAATCTATAAATAAATATTATGGTATTGATCTCGTGGAATTTAACACTTTTAGCCGAATGAAAATCTAGACAACCTTTTTGAATGAGCCTACTTTAAAATCCCCTTAAACTTAGATTTAAGCTCTTAATGGAAAATGACGTTATTGATTTTAGTAGTTTGTTAATTTTAAAACACATTATTTGATTAACAATGATCAATAGTTTTAGTGAAATAATTTTATAAAAGTATAATCTTGTATTTTTTAGAGCTTACAACTAAGTGTTATTAGTTGCTTGACAGCACAAAGTTGTAAAATCCAAATCAGCTTTTGTTCCCCATTTTAACACATAGTATGAAGAATGAAACTTCTACCTTGGCGAGGTCAGCCCAAATATCTCAGAGTTGGTTGGACATTGTTTGAAGGCAAAACTCCTAATCGATTTCTACCACAGAACGAGGTCTCTAGTCTATTGCATTCTGACAGAATAAGAAACATATATTATCAGGCAGAGCTTCTTGGTTTTTCCATCCCGCCATCTTGGCATTCCCGTTTCCGTTCTTCTTTTGTTTCATTTTGTTTATTTCCCTTATTTTGTGTTTTTTAGGTGAATGTCGAGCGATGACGAAAATCTATATCGCCAACAACGAAACCGACGCATGTTGAATCTTTATAGTTGGATTCTGAGTGGCCAATATCCGTATTCACCTTCCAACGATCCGGGGTAAGAACCATTCAAACAGTCCTTCCTCAGACATAAGAAACCTTATCTCCTCTGGTGGTTGTAGTACGTCGGCGTTTAAGGGCAACAGGTAAAAGTGGCAAACTTCATCATAATTGGGAAGAGGTGAAATCTGACACATGACTGACCACCATTCCACTGAAACTGACATTTATCAGTAGCCTCCCTCGATTTTATATTTGGATCCTCACGCTTAGGATAAACCTTCAGGCTATTCTTTACCAGGTCGGCAAACATGGCTCTATCAATTCATTTGTATCAGACGCTTTAGATTTACCCATACCATACACTTCCCTCTTTGTGGTCGGTCTACTGTAGAGAAAATATTGGTTCTCGCTTTGTGTCAACAACTATGGTGAGTGGAAATTGACAAAATAGATTATTAGACTTGATTTATGTCAACTACTTTCTAACCTAATCAAGATAAGACTTTCACTAGGGATGAAGACTCTTAGATCTAATATTAGATTAATTCTAGGTCAAATATGATAGCCTACTACTAAGGTCCAAGACTGCTAATTTACCACCCATTGACTAAGATCTAAAACTGTTA
The DNA here is from genome assembly GCA_039000515.1 of Timema cristinae. Lineage (NCBI taxonomy): Eukaryota > Metazoa > Arthropoda > Insecta > Phasmatodea > Timematidae > Timema > Timema cristinae. The sequence goes on along the minus strand of JBCFYV010000935.1, from coordinate 43,143,828 downwards.
ACTAACCACTCATTGAGTAAAATCTGATTTTACAGGGACACATATTTGGCCTTGTCACAAATTTAACCCAAGACACATATAACATCAGACATACCAAATAAGTGTAAGTGTACAAGTGATGGTTCGTGATCTGTTTCCAGATTAAGCAGAGATGGATAGGTCTGTACTAGTAAAATATTCCTTTCCCCAAATTGGTCATTTGACCAACCACACACATAATAATCTAATGAACATACGCATGTCTATTGGATTTAAGCAACAGGTTTGACTATGAATGAGAAGAAATACTTTACCAGTGCAGGCCCCTTCAAGACATACTTTCTTTGGGAACAACACATGAGCTGACCCTAAAGAATAGATACTATACCTACAGTTTTTGATGAGTAATCTTGGTTTCCTGAATCAATATAGCTTATGTTCAAAAGTAACTCAAAAAGATTATTACTGGATACCTGATGAGTAAAAAAGCAAAAAATAGAGACAACCAACCACCTTATTATGCCCAATTTCAACCCAAATTACGAGACTAGTTCTCTAAAGTCAAAATACGTGTCACATTTAAAGCATACATAACGATTAAAAAATTGAATATAATAAAGTTTGGGTAAGATATTTGATTTTAGCACCTGTCTCTCTTAAATACTGACGTACCACTCTTCTTAAATATTGACAGGCCTACCTGATAACAACTGATGCATCCAATACTTTTCTGCACGAACTAACAAAAAAACACTTTACTATTTCAAACTAATGTTAACCTGATATATATTAGTTTACTAGCTTATTAACATCATTATAGACGTTTAAAACCTTTTGTTTATTTAATATTAGAGGAAAATATTATGAACCCTATTGAATGTAAGCCAAGTTTAAATCATGTTGAGTATGAATATGTTAATTTTACACACACACACACACACACACACACACACACACACACACACACACACAAATATATATATATATATATATATATATATATATATATATATATATACCTATATTTCATTTATATAAAATATTATCTATATAAAATTTAGTGTTGCAGTAATAAAATATTTTACAAATGATCCCATAACCTAAAAATGCATTTATTTCTAAATTTAATTTGATTTCATAAAACCAACTATATTTTTAATATAATATAAGAATCAGTATTATGGAGGGCCCTATATCATTACCTTTACGTTATAATGTTTTTTCTTCAAAACCCAATCCTCATAATGAGCAACCATCTCTGAGAAATTTTTATTGGAATACCGGGGTGATATAAGTTTATTCTTAACACTTTGTAGAAACAGGCAAAATACGAGCTATCGGTACGAGTTTACCACATGTACCTCCCAGGTGATAATAGCTCTCTAGTGTCAAGTGAAGATGTAAATTGCCCTGGGTTCTCTAGAGCATACCACTGAGTTGCACGCGAACAAGATTTGGTGACAATTCAACATGAAAAAAACTCTAAATAAAACTTTCTCCAACGTGGTATTGTTTTTTGAAGGCCAGTAATATTTTGATAGCCTTGTAATTAACATGGCACAATGAACTTTGTGAAGTAGTCATTGACGGTTAGAAATTTTTGTTTTGAGGACAAAGATATGAGCTGAACATAAATATCTTGGCTAGAAAAATACAACACGTTTCAAACTATAATGAAAAATAATATTTTATTTTTTATTTTAGTATTTATATATACTGTATTTATTGTATTTTCCCCCACGAAGGTATCACTTTCAATGTTTTTACTTTAAGCTAATGATATTAATATTGTCCAAGACAATCACGTTGACAATGTAGGCTAAGATATTTACGTCTTTAAAGTTTAGTCATTATTAAAATATTTACAATTTTATTTGAATTGTTTATTACATTTCATAATATTCAAAAATAGATTTTTTTAAACTAAAAACTTAAGTAAGAGGTTATACACTTTACTAGTTCAAAGCTCAGTTGTTTATTAAGTGACACACTAGTCAGAAAAGTCTCGCCATCTCTACTCCAGAGTGTCGAGGGAAGTTACAAACCTTTCTCTAGAGGGTCAAAGGAAGTTACAAATTAAATAATTAAATAAAAATCGCAGCTTTTTATCCTGGTCCATATATACACATATTGATCTTGCAGTAAGATAATATTTTGTTCACTATGAGTTTGAATTTAATTTATTTTTATGAAATATATCAGATGGAGTAGTTTAAAAAAAAGCTTGAGTGGAAATCTTTAAAATAGATTAAAAAATGATTTTTTTTACAATCAACATGATAATGTTGCTCATTGAATGATTAACTATTGTGACTTGAAGGTTGAATCATTTTACCACATTTTTCATTAATAATCATTAAATCCCATACGTAGCACAAGATATAATTATAATAATAAATCGAAAGTGTAAATTTTGGGAATGGAGTTTTATATTTTAAATATTCTAAAAATAGGACAGTACTTCTAAAGGTAAATTAAATACTCAACGCTCTTGCAAAATAGAATAATATAGTTTTAATAGAAATTGTAGAAATATCAAAAATACATTTTTGTTATTTAATAGAATAGTAGTTTATTAGGAAATATAAGATTATCTACACTACACAAAATTGTTTAAATAACTAAAAAAAATATTTGACAAATTGTTCTCTTTTTTGATTCTAATTATTTGTTTAACTGAAGGAATATTATTTATTGAATACAAGAAGGAGCATTAAGGAAGTTAATCGAGATGAAACTCAGCATGAAACCATAATGTAAAAGAGAAAGATGTAAAAAAATTGTGCCAGTGACTTGTATTCAAAACGTTCAGAAACTAGTTTTACTTGTCTTCAGCTATAAACGTACTGGAACAAAACTAAATTTCAGATGTCCCTTTCTACCAAATCAGGGCTTATCTTTCTCATGTATAAGCTGTTATAAAAATAAATAGAATGACCTACTCCAATATTCAACCCAAACCATGATTTTAAAAGTTGACATTAAAAGGGAGAAAGAAATAAAAAGTTACGACTTGTTTAGGGTTATACGAGTAGGCCTAAGTATAAACATCATTAATCTTGATTTTTAAAAGTGCCTAAAAATAGTCCAGATAGGTTCAATATATTATTAATAATATAAGATTACCAAATCTAAGGATGTTTTCGATTGATTTGACTCGATCAATTAAATCGTCGTGAGCCTTAATTTTTACTATTGTTGTTTAAACATTGTGATGAAAGTATTTATCCTTGGAAGATAAAAAAGAACTTAATAGTTTCAGTTCTATCCAAGATAGAAGTTTTATTAGAATCAGTGTCATGAACCAATAAAACAGCTGATTATGTAAAACATTTTTAATTCTTTTTAACTATAGGAGATACAGTTGAATCATTTGAAAGGTTATCTTTAATCAAAATTCTTATTCATTCTTTAGAAACCAGTTATACTCTAATTGATCTTAAGTGGGATTCTAGAAGAAAGAAACTAAATATACACAAAAAGTTGTTTTTTTCAGATCAACATTGCTGGCATTTAATTTATTAGTAGTAGTCTATTATTTAATAGGTAGTTCTATTAAAAGTTGAATCGAAGCTATTGGGATAAGCAGCTGATTTGACTTTGGTGGGCTAAAATTAAGGAAGCTGTTGCAAGAAATGCAGAAATTTTACTAGAAGCCATGGAGGAATAGGTTTAGAAGTGAACTCTGAAAAGATTACGTATATGATCACACAGAAAACCCAGATTGGGGACGATAGAGATTACTTCTAACAACATATTATTTGACAGGGTTAATGAGTTTAAATATTGAAGAACAATTTTATTTAATAATTAATTATGTTAGATTGAAATTAGGAAAATAGTTTAGTTGGTAAATGCATTCTAATACTCGATAAGTAAGTTGTCGACATATCGCCTGCTTTCAAGGAATGTAAATCTCAAGACTATACAAAACATTAATTTTACCAATTGTACTTCATGCGTGTGAAATGTGATGAAAACAATCTTAAGTGTTCGAAATCATGGTTCTAAGTAAGATATTTGGTTCCAAAAGGGATGAGCATTCTGGGGAGTGGAGGAGGTTAAATAATGATGAATTATATAATATCCACGCATCATAACACATTGGTAGGATAATCAATTCTAGTAGATTAAGGTGGGTAATAAATGCAGCGCTAGTGTGAGAATCTAGAACCGTGTTCAGGGTACTGACTGGTAAGTTCAATGGGTAGAGACCATTGGGTAGACCTAGGCGCAGATAGGAGAATAACATTAAAATACAACTGAAAGAGATTGGGTATAATGAGGTGGACTGGATAGGACAATCTCAAGATAGGGATAGTGTGATGATGAACTTTAGAGTAATTAAGTATTGATATTATCTCTGAAAATTTATAATAATGTAAATCATATGACATTACATATTAAAGGTGTTTTAAAACGTTTAAGAAAAGTTATTTTCTATGTAAATAGGACTGTACCTTCACTCAAGAGTCCGATAAGATTCTGAAACATAGCCCGTTCTTCTTCCAAGTCAATTCTTTGCACCACATACTTCTGATGTCGGTGCAACACATGTTCACCACAGTTTAACTCAAGAAACACGTTTTTATGGGCGAGGAAAGAAGTATTTAGAAAAAAAGCGAACGTTTCATTTAAATTTTGTTCTAGTGTTGGGGAAGGGGGTTAGGTTAGTCTGTTGTGGGATGTTAGGCTGTAGTTGATGGCATCGAGGAAATATGACGCTAGCCTAGTCTATTCATTATCCGTTATACTCCTGTACGAGATCGACTCTACAGTAACATTATGAAATGCACATGTAGTCCTGATCTATACATCTTTAAAAGAATCGGTAGAAATTGTGTACACTTGAATTTTTAAAACCTGTCGTTATATACGGCCATGATGATCTAACGACAACTATAAAAATAAATAAGAACATCGAAGCTCTCATAAAAATTAAGGGAGCAATTACATTAAAGCTATTTGCGATCATTTTTAGAAGCAGATTATTTGATTAAGTCGTTACGCTCTATGTAGACATAGACTACAATTAATGGATTTATCGGGGTTTAAATCTCGTTTGGTGTGCTGAGATTCCCCCCCCCCCCCCAAATGGTTTTATACTCTCCCTCCACTCAAATGTTTTTTCACTTCTCTAAATTAAACCTTCCTCGTTCCAAACATATAAGAGTAGTTAGTTTGCGTTGAGCCCGAATGGATAGTAAGACAGGAGGGCGGGGGGGGGGGGGGGGGGGGGCTTTTTGTTAAAGTAGAGCCTATCGGTCCTATCAGTAGTGATGGCCGAACGAACATCTTGAACTCAAATTAAATTTTTTCGCCGTTGGAGGAGAGGTTAAGGCTCAGAACTCAGCTGAGTACACTAAGGGTGTTTTTATTATATTAGTTTTACTGTAACTTTTCCATTTCCTCTTTAACCCGCACCTGTAGCTACGTGGAATAAGGCGTTAGAATCATATTATAAGAGGTCACTGCTTATGGGAAGGTCAGAGTCCAAGTACAGTCCCAGTCAGGTGTTCGTGTGTATATTTGTGTCTGCTTTTACAAATCTGAAAATATCCCCGTGGGTTTTAATCCACTATATACGTTAGTGCGTGTAGGCCTACACTTCCTTTTAAAATACCCTCCTCAGTTTCACAGTTTGTACCAACTATCCTCTAAATGTTCAAACAATTTTTTTAAAGCTACTCTGTCTCCACTCATGTTAGAAAACATTTTTTTTTAAATGGTTGAAAGTAAGTAGTAGTTATAATTAAAAGTTAAGACATAGATTAATTGCTCTAGAAATATATAAAACAATAAATTTACAGTTTAAACAGTTGCTAAATTTGTAGATATATTAAATGAAATTACAAGTCAAAATGTATAATTCAAATATGCTTCTGATGAAAAAACATATTGTCAGATACGAACATTTATATACAATTATAATTCATCATCAACTAGACCATAAACGAGTTGATGAGAATTCTAAAACATAGGTTGAACGTTAAAAATATTAATACAAAAGTTTTTAAGACACAATATAGTATGGTACAAAATAATGCTTTAGGTTCAAATATGTTGTGAAATAAAATAATAAATGTGAGGTTGGCATCTGCCAAATTACTTCATTAAATGTGTTTGGCAGATGTTAAATTCAAATTTTATTATTTTATTTCACAACATATTTGGACCTAAAGCATTATTTTGTACCATACTTTATTATATCTTAAAAGCTTTTGTATTAATATTTTTAACGTGTCAACCTATGTTTTAGAATTCTCATCAAATCGTTTATGGTCTAGATGATGATGAATTATAATTGTTTATAAATGTTCGTTTCTGACAATATGTTTTTTCATCAGAAGCATATTTAAATTATGCATTTTGACTTATAATTTCATTTCATAAATCTACCAATTTAGCAACTGTTTAATCTATAAATTTAATTTTTTATATATTTCTAGAGCAATTCATCTAAGTCTTAACTTTTAATTTCTTCACTCAGATACATTACGTTTTCTATTACGTACGTTCGTCATTCTCTACTTTTATAATAATTCTTGGGGTTAGAACACAATCGATTAATTAAAAAATATAAATAAATAAACATTACAAAACGATCGTATAAACCACAGTGAACGTATGAAAAATACTGAGTCGAAATATTAACACTATTAGGATCATAATAAATTAAATTTAAACTCGACTCACGTATTTTAAGGGATATTGTCCCACCATATTTTTTAACATTTCCTGAAAGAAGGCACAAAACTAAAGTAAACTAAACTAAAATAAAATAAACTATAAAAAACCAAACTAACCTAACCTAGCCTTCAAACAAATAGAACTCACATTTTTGAACAAATACAACTCATGTTTTAAAATATATTTTACCATCACAAAACTAAACAAACCTAACTTAACCATCAAACAAATTAAATTAAAGGTTTAAATATTTAATTAAATAAGTATTTTTTTACAAATATTATCTGAAACAAATAGTAAAAAGTAGTAGTAACCAACATGGCGTCAATATAATAGATCATACCACTAAATAATTTATTAAAAAAGTTATCAAAATATTTTAATGTCAGTAGTTTTGGTTTATCTAATAAGATTAATAACGCAATTATTTCGTGTAATTTCCTGAAAATATATTATTCAATAACTGTCCGAATCTGTTCTGGCCCCACATTATTTAATTATCTGAATATTTCAACTAGGTTAACTAAAATTCACAATTTCTCCACTTAGATACGAGTATTTTTCCTAAAAGGTACTTTAATCATTCCTTACCTTGTGTTATGTCGTTAATAACTCTCTCATGTTGAGCAAAACACACTTTTAAACATCATAACAAATCAACTCGAGTTAATACACTTTTACCTTTACAAACTTGAGATCTGTGACATATCTAGTTTTTTCCAGGGTGTAGCCAGGCGGTAGAAGCAGTCTACACAGTTTATAGTAGACGGTTCCTCACAGTCTTTCAGATCAAATAAACAAGGAGGATCTTTTTCCGGCAACGAACAAAGCTCCTCCTTAATTTGTTCCAGACCCGTCCCGAGCCGTCAAACCGCCAGTGCCAGTGTGCGCAGTCTCGTAGGCGAAACTTAGGTGGGAGTTTATGAAACGTGAGAAATGTCCAGTGATTTTGCAGTTTTTATAGCAAAACTTTTTTTTTTTTTGCCAAAATAAATAAAATATTGCTCCAGTACAAACATTGAGTTTAATTTTTTACACATGTGGATATCAACAATTGTTGAATATCTGTCGTGAACATAGCCGCATTAAATGAGAAACTTATTAAATGCAGAGGAAATGTCATTAAATTCCAAGACGTCCTTGACAGATATTTAACAACTGTTGATATCACCAAGTGAATAAAGTGAAACTTTATGTTTCTACTGGAGCAATATTTGATTTATTTTGACCAAAAAAATGTTTTACTGTAAAAACTGCAAATACTGCCCCTTTCACTCATCCCCTACACTCCCGCCTTGAGGCCGTATGGAGAATATATTCTAGGCTAACGATTTTTCCCATTCTACCCAAACAGGATGTAATTTGGGGTAGTGGGAGTTTGTTTTAGCACCTGAGACTAGGCCAGTGGCTCTAAACGGATGTGCCCCAAAATTGTAGCTTTTATTTTCAATGTGTCTTCGTCCCCTTTTGGGTGTTATTATATATATATATAACTATATATATTAACGCTAATGTTGAATTTTGATGAAGTGTACCTACATTTGCGGGATAAAGAGTGTGAAGCACCTTTTAGGAATAACAGCCCTCAGAACACCTGAGATTCAAAGGCCCCATTTTAAGTCATTTTCAGTCCAGTTTATTGCGAGAGTGGCGCCTAAGACCACTATACCACCGAAGCGGATGACATTTTATTATTATTGATCATAAATAAAATAAAATTAGTTTTATTTAATAAGAATTTGAGTTATTTACTTTCCAGATAATTTAATGGCTTACAATTAAAGGGTTGAGTAATACAGTACTTAAATAGAAGCTGGAACTGTTTTCTTACAAAACCGTTCAATTCGTGGTAAAATAAAAGATAAAAAACACACGCGCTTTTTCTGTTCAACCGAGAGAAGTGTTTCCGTGCATGCACATGTTCCTAGTCTTCCGTAGTGCTACCAACTTTTAGTGTGTCCAGGACTCGAAACAAAGAATAGAGCACCGCGAGAAAAAAAAACTAGATCCTTTGTATGTGGCGGTTAGATTAAGCTGCGGTCGCATAGCTACTATTACACAGTAAAAATGACTGATTTGAGACCGAAATTATAGATGAATCAATAATGATGACTATATGGACACTTTTATAAATTGATATTGAACTATATAATTAATTTTTTATCCATATATTTTTAAAATTAACTCAAAAAACGCCTTTTCGAAAAATGGTTGGATTAAAAAAAAAAATACCATCTTAAGTTTTCTGTGTAATTTACAAGTATAATATTTTTAATCACGTAAACCTATTCCCTCGGCTAGAAATCTGTCATTAGTTACATAAATGAAGGTTTATTACAAGGTAGGGGTGAAACCCTACCACACCTACTCAAGCCAAGAGCGAGGTGAAGTTTCTCGGTAGAACCTAAGACTCAGTCGCAGAATCCTATTGCTCGCTCGATAGAACAACACTAATGACCTTGAAACTTGTCCAGAGGACCAGTTAGAAAATTTAAGATGTGTTTTTTTCTGAGTCTTAAAAAAAACTTTGCAAGCTAGAAAGTGAACCTACATCAATAATATTTCATAAAATATATCATTTAAAATATTTTTTTTCTATGAGGATTTTTAACGTGCAATTTATGAAAACAAGGATTATATTCGCACGTGACTCACAAGCTAGCTTTTAGCTATAATATACATAACAGTTTACTAATGTTAAATTAACGACTCTACTTGGTATCGAAACCGGGACCCTTAGTAAGGTAAGAACAAGTGCTATCGACATAGCTAAAGTGTAGGTTAAAATCTAAAGAGAAATGTATTACGTTAAATATGATAAACCACTTTAAATAAATGTTAAAAAATAATATAACGATAAAAGCATAACTGTGGTTAAATAATATTCGATAACAAAATTGGATTAAATTGGAATGTTGTGCAAGTTGACCTTATGATGACTCTCGACACACAAAGTATTAAATTATTTACATTTATTTTGTATTGAAGATTAAATATTTTTCTAAAAAACACAATTAATCTTATGATTCTATAGTAATTCACTTTTTGGGGTCAGCGTAGTCTTTCTAACTGTTCGGAAACTATATGCTATTCGTCAAGTAGACCAGGTTTGGACTGGGCCTTCAAAAGGGCGTGAAACTTAAAGTTTTAGGGGACGTAAACTATTTTGAAGAGCCTAATTTTTTTTACCTATTTACTGTAAAATAACTATACGAGTGCTGATAGAATTCAATAATATTTATTGATAATAAAAAATATTGGTAGTTTTAGCAAGGACTTTCAATTTTTTTTTTTGTTTTCCTCATGTGTCTCAAAGCATTGTTTATTATTGTGAATTGCATAAGTTATGTTCAATAAATATTGTATAAATTCATGGGCTAGGTGAATTTTATTTGACAAAAGTGAAAAAACATCAAGCATTTAAGGAACAAATTATACAAGATATTATGCTATATCCTTGGCAAGGATCTCGGACTATTTGGATACAGCCTGTCACAGCAACATCCGTCCTGAGAAAACTGGGTTCGTCTCGGAAAAAAGGAATCGTAAATCACACACCCAATTACCTCAACTAAACCTGGCTTGAATCAGCCCTGAATACAAGTCCCTTCAAAGTAACACATTAAAAAATAAAGTTCCATTTTCACGCAAGGGTAAGCTTTTAAAATTCTCAAATGAATTCAACTTTACATATTCAAATACTGAGATCGTAACACAACTCCCTCCCCTTCCTGGAATAAGTTTTGATCACAACGTTCTCTCTCTCTCTCTCTCACCCTTTTCGATTTATAATTTTTCTAATTAAATTATTGTTACTAGTAATATTAAATGGACATTACACGTATTATTATGTTATGAATAGGATCTATTTAGCCTCCTTTCATTAATATAATTATTATTATCTTCACATCACCAAACGAAAATACTGTTTACTTGTCGTATGGACAAAAAAATGTATGGTAGTCGAAAGTTTAGGAAAAGATGATGATTTTTGGAAAATGGTATAGAATTAAAATTAACTAGATTTTAATTAAAATTGCATATTTCCAGAGCCAATAGATCCTAAGCACACTAGATCAATGAAAATAAGAAAGCCATAATATATTTTGGATGCACAAAAGACTAAAACAAAGTAGCCAAAGATTTTGGAAAGAAAGTAATTATATAGATTTTTATTATTTATTTTAGAAACTGTTGCTAAAATACCATTGTTGATTAAAAGTGTATTATATGGTGATATATTGAAAAAATATATTTTATTATAATGGCTACTAGATATTTATGTATAGTACTATGTCCGTGCAGTAAAAGTGACAACTCTAAATTGTTCATAGTAGAAGTTGGCTGTTTTATCCATGTTGCTCAGCTTGTTAGAACTAATGGTAGAGGCAAAGGCACATAAAACTAAAGTTTGTAAGTTCTTACTCGATATGAGACTTTCACAAATAGGTCATTTTTTTTTTTGTCACAGAAATTAATCTATTCATTTGGAAGAACTGGAATCTTATGTATTCCACAACACGATGTAGTCCATGAGCCAAACTTGTAAGATGGATATCAGGATAGAACAACTTCAAAGCACATGTGATTCTCATTATATATGCCGTATCATCCGAATATAACACCAGGGCCTTCTCTACGTTAGTTCACCTAGGTCACACACTTTCAATTCATCATTCACGAATCTTACAACATGATATGTATGTTCCAGTACTTCTCAGTAAATCATTGGTTTGGAAATATCATTAGGATCTATCTTAACCTACCGCAAGGTTCACAACAAAATTACCCTAAACAACCATGATTTCATCCACAGCGAACCACATGAAGGCATCTCCCATGTAGTTTATTATCCTTTCCATTGTTTCTTCATAATATATATGCAGATAATTCTTTCTGGTATTGATTGATCAGGAATTTGTCGCTTTCATTACTGATTCAGGCCCTTGGAATATAAAACCTGGGATGTTCGCAATGATCATTGCACTGCACAAGTCCTTAAAGAATTATTTTCCTTAACTTGGAAGGAAGGCACCTGCATCTTTGTTAAAAAAAAAAGGGATTCTTCGAATAACTTAGATTTTTCTCTCGTATGAAGTGTACGCCGCACATGTTGCTACAATTGTGATTTTAATGGAACGTCCCATATTTTTGTTGCTTGAAACATTATTGCTTTACTGTCGGTTGTGAAGGAGTCGTTAATCCCAGCCCATTATTTTAATTTTGTATTCAGCAAGACTCACCTGGTGTCATGGTGAACCAAATAAAATATTTTATGGTAACTTATTGTTAGACTTTCACTTTCAACCGCTCATGTGAAACGAAAATCACTTGGAGGTATTACAAGATGTAAGTCGTTGGAATAGTGTTGGAGGGGAGGGAGGTTCCAAACCAAATTACTTATCTATTTGTTAAATTCTTTAAAAAATGCATCAAAAGGTTCATTGTGAGGAGAGAAGGCCTGTACTTAGTGGAAATCACCTGACTACCCGAGTTGTATTTTACCCTTTTCAATAGTTATTTAAAAAAAAATCCTTTAAGCTGATTTATGCAAGCCAAACCAAATCAAACAATGATTAAAAACTCAACAGATTTGCAATAATTATTACTAAAGAAATATATTAAATAATCACAAAGTAGGTAGCTTTATGTAAAATCACTTGAAATATATAAATATGTGAAAATATATAAAATGAAAATCATATAATATTTTATTTTCATTTTATATATTATATTGACCCTAATATCGTGGGCTTGCTGGAAAAAACTCACAAAGTAATGTTTTTTCATGTTTTTAGATTTTGGTATCATTATAAAGGTAAATAATTGGCTCCTAGTCATTTGTTGTCATTTGAACTAACAATTAAATATTTTTAAATGTTTTTAGATTTTGGTATCATTATAAAGGTAAATAATTGCTCTTCATTTTGGAACAACTCACTAAGTCATTTGTTGTCATTTGAACTAACAATTAAATATTCTGTTATTCTCACCAAGTCAACAGAAATATTTTATTGTCAAGAAAATCTCACCAAGTCATGTCAACTGACTTAGTTAATTTTCCTTAGCATTGTTTTGGTTAATAATTTAAAATATTACTAAAAAATTCTTACTAACTACACAGTTGGTTAGTTAAATCTATCCTGTAAACACTTGCTCACTCGACATTATCAATAACAACAATAGTTAGGAAATAATATTTTCTTACTTCTTATGCTATTTTTTATTTTATTTCACACATGTATAATTTAACCATCTATAAATCGACTTCCCCTAATAATGCATACTGTTATGCATGGACAAAACTAGAAGGAAAAAGAGTAAGCTCAAAAATAGGTTTATGCTTGCTACAGTGGATGAATCAACTTCCCTCTAATGTGAAATAATTATCACTGTTCTCTGATACATTTGGTGGTCAAAATTGCAAAAAAAAAAAAATATATATATGCCTTCATGCTATGCATTGTACAGAACACACATATAGACATAATTGAGCATAAATTTATAGAGCGTGGCCACTCATACATGGAGGTTGTCAGGTGGACTCAGTTCATAGTGCAATAAAAAACGCCGAAAAGATGTTCCATTTTATTCACCTCTTGATTGTCTGACCAATTTTAGAACAGCGAAATCAATGAGGAACAGAAACAAAAAGAGTGGACCTTATCAAGTCAAGGAATTGAAATCCACAGATTTTTTTAATCTAAAGAACCTAGCATCAAATAATGTTAGGAATACTACTGTTGATATTGCTGGTAATAAAGTTTGTTGGTTAAAGGTAAAAGGCTTTCGTTTCTCAAAGAATGCCCAAATATAATAAAATACAGGTATGATTACTTTGGACAATATCAGGAAATTGATGTAGGGAAACGTAGCAGAAATCAATTAGATACTGAATGCACTGTACAAAATCTTTATAAAAAACCACTTCATATAAGCAAGGAGAAGAAACAAGACCTATTCTCTGTGCCGAAAGAAAGTTATTCCAGAAATATATCATGCTTGGTGGTATAGTTCCATCCCAGATTGCAAAATGAATTAGAGGGTTCCAGAACCAGGGATTCTAGATTCTGAAAATGAAGAAGATGCCTGGATAAGTTTAGCCCTTAAACATGCACTTTGTAACCTCACTCTATTGTTTATGGATTTTCAATGTAATTTTTTAAATCTATTCAAGTTTTAAATGTAAGTCAAATTATTTTATATCCTATTTTGACATTTAAAATAGTAGGCATTATGTCATGTACCATGACAGAGTGTTTTTTAAAGTGATTAATTAATACAGTATTATTTATATTATAATTGAATGACTGTCAAAATGCCTTTTTAGTTTTGAAATTCAACAAACAGATTTTATGTAATGAACATGAAATTTTTTTGTTCCTTTTGTTGGTTTTCTAACTGTACTCCAATTTTAATGCCATTTATTTGACATTTGAATAAGTAAATATTAAAATGTATTTTAAGTGAATATAATTTGTTCAAATCAGTAATAAATCTTTAATTATGATGGACCATTAAAAACAAATGCATTTGAATGTTTATTAAAATAAATTGTTTAACCAGTAGTTATCATGATTCTAAAATAACACATATTTTTAATCAGGGAAATCTTACAAAGCAAATCAGATCATTAATTCAATCTTTAATAGTATATATTTTTATCGGCGAAAACTCACTAAGTTAAGTTAAAGTAATTAATTAGTTAAATTTAATCAACACAATAAATTATGAAAAAAAATTGTTGACACTTAATGTTTTAAAGTATGTTCCTAATATTATGAAAAAAATGTTTAAGTTGGGTTTATAATTTTTGAAAAATAAAGAGTAAAAGTATCATTCACTCCTAAACTAAAAATTGTATATATCACAAATTAAGAATTTTGACTTAATGAGTGTCTCCAGTAAGCCCATGATATGGTGATTCGTTGAGATTTCTAATTTTTGAACATCTAAATGGCAAGGAATAGAATAAGTATTATATAGAAAAGCCAGCTCTAGTAATGACTTCCAGAATTTTGCAGCTTTACACTTTTCTTATAGAAAAACTATTAAAAATGTATTTTATTGTAGCGGCTACTAGATATTTCTATATAATTGTAATATGTTCCTGTGATCTAGTGCAGTAAGAAACAAACGCGTTATTCAACTGCAACTAAAGCGTGCCTCTCCAAAATGTGTTCAACAGTAACGCTTTCTAATAAAAGCTATGATAAAATGTGTATTTTTTTTACACAATAGGGGAAGACTTAACCCAAGTCCAAAGCTACAATAAAAACTTTAAATCATTCCAAGAAGTGTATAATATAAAAAAAATAACTTTTTACATTAGTAGTTCAAGGGGTGGAAGGCAGCTACACCCTAAAAAATCTCTTTCCAACCAAACAGTTTTAAATCTGCCTCCCACATTAAAAAAATATATCATACCTATGTGCTTGGCTCACACCGTTTTGAGAGTAGCTCCTGAATATACTATGTACTTTTATTAAATGATGAATATAAGAATAGAGGATATACCTATATTTTTACGCATTTATCTAAACTTTAGAATCGTTGGCGTACCACCCAAATAATTTCCATTTTTTGGAGTGCCATCAATATCGTACTGAATATTTAATACGTAGGTATATTTTAATGGCACCCAGGAATATAATGATACAACACTATTTATAGATTAACAGTTTTTATTTATCTTATTTAACATTTCTACTCAATCAATACGGATAATAAGGCACAAGTATCAGAGAAATATAAAAAAACACTTATATTTACCCCTCCAACAACTGTTTGAATTTCTTTTCCTCTGGTTTGACTTTATCTAATATATTTATGGTATTTGATGAGACATTATCTTTTTATAACTTGAATTTGCTTGGTTTGTTTATCTTCTCACGGCGTACTAGCTGGAAGAATTGTACGTACCATGGTTTGGGAACCGCTGCTCTAGATAATTGAGCCGAATACTTAGCGCGTACTCTTACTAAGCTAATTGTTTAATTCCCGTTGGGGGACTAATATTTATCATATTTTGATTAATTTACAGCCTCGAGGTACAAAGTGCATGAATAACTTTCCATATTGATTTTAAAAATCTAGAGAATCATTATATTATATAATTAGTCACAATTTTTTTCCAAACAACATAGCAATAAGCAATAGGCATAAAATAATTATATGTCATTAAACGCAGATTTAGAACTGTTTCAATTTACTGAAAAAATAAAGCAGTTAGACTCTAAGTAGTGTGTATTAGAAACTAGTAATTCCACATGGCATTTCCCGTGATTTTTCAAAAATTTATTAAAAATAGGCTAACTAAGAAGCTAATTATAAATTTAAAAATCCGGCTTCGGGGTGCATTCGGACCCCCTTACGTCCACCTATGTTAAACATTTCATATCTCTGCGTGCCGTAGATTTGACTATCATCGCACACAAGCAAACAAATACACACTGGCAAACACTTCCTTTTATTATTATACATAGGAACAAAGCTTATTCATTGTAGCCTTTCTTCAAACACTTTGTGAGCCTAACAATTCAGGCAGAGGCGACCGACCGGTCTCTGCTTTGATTGTCTTTCAGAATACAGAAAACCAATCGACAAAAGAGTGACACACTAGGTTAGGGAAAGTAATAAAATAATGAGAAGGAAGATAATACCCAAAAGGGAGTTTGGTCTTCTATTCTACCGCACCTTAAGAGCACACAGAAAGCTATTCAGAGCGATAATTAGCTTCAAGCGGATATAAGTGTTATCATTGAACGTTTGGTTCGCCAGACAGGCATTAGGCTGAGACCTTACACTACTCAGAGGGCAATATGGCTATAGTTTTCATGGGCCACTCGTTTATTACTTTAGTTTGGCGATTTTTGTTATAATTTAAATTTATACGCATTTCTGCAACAAAGCACAAGGCTTTTATTTTACAGTGAGTAGAAACTATTACATAAATACATAATCTCCACATTACTGCTAATTCATTTCATTGCAGACTTATTCACAAGCTGCACTGGTAGCCTTCTGTCATTCAAGTGTCCTGTGTCCTTTAGTAAAGAGCGCTTATAAACAGCTGAAAGATGTGTTTGAAGTCCAAGTTCGACTGTAATGAGTGATGACTTATCCAAAAATCTCGGAAACTGAGCGTGATAGCGTTAAAAAAAAAAATCAAATATGCTGGTTTCTGAGCTGTATTAGGCGTTAAGCGGTAGTAATCTGTTTTTATTTTGTTTGTACTGAGACCAACCCCAATTGGTCCAATGTGTAGGTTTTTCCAAATCACGTGATCAGACAAGCTTTACAGCTTTTATCGTTTAAAATCTCTTTCTGTGTGGCCTTAGCCTTAGTATATTCTGAGACTATAAGACTTTATCAACTAGACCCACTCGTACTATTAAAGGAAACGTTTAATAATATTTGGAATAATATTATTTACCTGTGCCCGAAACGTCCCTAAGGCGTCAAGACATGTATCGCGTGGTGTCGTCATTGACAGAAAATTTGAGCTGGGGATACTGAGTGGGTTACTCGTCATCCCTATCCCATTAGTATAGTTATGAGAGCAGCCCGGAGGGTAGAATAACATGCGAAGTACAAATAAATAGCTCAATCTATCCATTTATAATCAATAATAAAAGAGCTTTTAGAAATACACCCATAAATTATAACTCATGTGCACTAAGATGACAAGGGGAGAAAAAAACTCACAGAGATTTATTCCGCAGAAAAGGCTGTCATGAAAGTTAAGCCTTCCTCAAGCTATATACAAATTTGAACTAGCCCAATTGGTTTTGTTACTCGGGGAAAAACGACATCAAACAGTGGACGACATTAATTAACAGTAGATCAGTGACGTCTAAAAGAGTTGGTTTTCTGACAAAGCATACTATAATCTCCTCGTCTGGAACTAGATCCCCTCCATTGTTGTGACGTTACAACAGCCTGTATTGGAGTCCACAGGAGATACTATTTCCTAGTTTACGACTTGAATTGTGCACGTGTCTCGTGTTTATTTAATAACATTTCTTCTCATGGTTGTCACCACTTATTTACAAAATTCTGCGGGTCTTTTTCAGGTTTTCGACAATAAATTCCCTTTTTTAAAGCTTCTTAAGAAATTGGTTGTACTTCCCGGCTCTCTATTTTCCAGGTGCGTTTCAATCATTTTTATATTTGTTGCATACCGTGTCCAGGGTTGCCACGCGTTTGGACAACCAGGGAAATTTAGGCGATTTTTATTGTCTGGAAAAAACCAAGGAAACACTGGGAGTTACGGAAAAATCTAACACAAAAGGGAATATTTGTAAATTTGGAATATCTAACCACCCATATTAAAATAATAGTAGGGCTGTGCATGGAAGAAAGCCACCTGAAAAATTAATCCACGCTAATTCAAACATATTAGTCTCATCTACCACATTTTTTTTACTACCCAATTGCATTGTATTAGGTAATAACTGCATACATTTATACATAAAATTTCATATCATCATATTCTAAATATTTTACATTTTTACATTTAAAATTAAACAAAAATGGGAATAATAAGTTCTAATAATTTCATATATGGAAAAATTGGAGTTGAGGAAAATTGAGTAGCATTATATGGTTATAATTTTTAAGAAAATGTTAGTATTGATGTGACACTAAACCCCACTAAACTATATTAGACTGTTAATACAAGTGTGCTGATATTTAATGCATAAAATGAAACAAAATGGTTTGCATTGCTCTGGTCTTCTCTCAGCTTCAATGGATGGTGAAGTAGAAATTCATTAGGTGCCAACAAGTATTTAATTATTTTAGATAGAGGAAATCTTAAATGTTACCAGTGATTTTTATGACTTGTGTACACTTTGATTCAAACGCTTAGCCTATCTGAGAGAAGTATGAAAACAAATTTCTGGAAAAGCCCTAACAAACGAAGAGATTTTTTCGCTTTACATCTAAAAAATGAATAATTGTAATTTAGATTATTAAAACTCGTTTGTGCTATGTATCAAAACACTGAAAATATTAATTATATATTGTGTCTATTCGTTTTGGACTACAAGATAATTAGAACGAAGTATCATTAATTTTTGAAGAGTCTAATAAAGTGGGTGTCTAAAAAAAAGCTGGCAAATCTAAGAATTATTTGTTTCTATAATGTGGACTATAGCATAGTAGAGTTAATTAATATATTAAAGCTTTGCTAACATAAAATATATTAGTACTTTCATCGAGATCAACTAACTAAACAAACACATTTAAATGCTACAAACTCTTTGAAATATATTTAAAACAAAAATAAGAACTAACTAATGACCACCCTGAAGTTTAATTGACTAGAAATACAATATTTTTCAGATTTTAATGCTCAATTCTCATTGAAATACAAGCCATAACGCTAAGATTACATGCGTGCAGTAAAGAGAGCCGACCAATCTTGTGACGTCACCAATCCTAGTCCCTAGTTTGAAGGTCATAGTAGGCACTAGTGAGATGGAGGTCAACTTCCTGCAAAATCTGGTTTAGAGATATATTTTTTTCTTCATCATCCGCGTCTTACTACCCGTTTGAGTTATATTCGCTTATGTACTAATTACACCAATGGTTTTAGGAATTAGTAAGGCTATATTTAGAGGAAGTGTACCCGAATTTGCGTGAAGAGACAGTGGAAAATCGTTTTGGAAAACCTCTTTCAATACACCAGGACAGGATTTGAGCCCCGATCTCCCTGTCATTGGCAGATCAGTCTATTACGAACATGACGCCTTAGCTCATGCGGCCAGCGAAGTGGGTCATAACAAATTAATTCCAATCTTTTTGTATTCACTTCACCCATTGTATGTCTGTAACTCAGTATTACCGGTATAAAGTAGACTATCATTCCGAAATAAAAATCCTAAGATTGATCTCGAACAAGGCTGGAATATTAATGAGATGTCCCCCGCCAGCAAACAAGACTTAATGAGTTTTAATTTTAGACTGAGTGCCCACGGTCTGTTGACTGAAGTTATACACGCTCTCAATGGACTAGATTTCTGTTGACTTAGATATTGAGGTTTGAATGACGGACTGATACGTTGAAAGAAATTTTCCCAATCCATATCCACGAGAATGTAGGTGCACTTGTTAAAAACGTCCTAATTAATCCATTTATATTATATTAAGTCGCAATGACCCGTAAATGTTAAAAAAGAACTAAATCCTTGTTTAGCTAACTAACATATTTGTATATACAGCCAGTATCGATAGGATAGTAACTATTGCGCCGGTGTTATTTCGTCTCGACGTACGAAAACGTTAGAGCAGGTCAGTTCACTTTTACGAGCAACCAAACTGCCACTTTAATTGCTATTAAAAAACCTTTCTTTCCCTATCCTTGTCAGCTGTTCCATACTCTCTCAGAAACAAGACCTTGACAGATAAACTTAAGAATTTTCATGGGAAGTTTGACATTCATTATTGCTAGGGTCGGTACCTAGTCAAACCTTCTGTACTAAAAGGTCCAAAAATTGAACGTTTCATACCTACTGTAGTAGTTTTTAGTTGCGTTTTTAAATTTATGTAACCAAATAAAACCGGGTTTTTATTTTATTTCGGCAGTAAATGGAATCTATGAAGGATGTTAAATAATTAATCAAAAAACCACAAATTATACCTCGACGCATTCAAATTTTCAACGGTATTTTTATGCTCTAATAATATAAAATTTCATGCATTCAACTTGATTAGTTACAAAGAAGAAAGTTAAATTAATTAATTTGTGTTCATATAAATTATCTATAACTTACTTTATTAGCTGTATAAGACCTGCACTGATTGGCACATGGATTAAATGTCAAGCTCACATAGTCTGGCTTGCCGGTAGTGGGAAGTACAGGGATCGAATCCCGGCCATACATATGAATAGTTTTTCTCTAAATTATTTCCCGTTCTCTTAATGAAAATGCATGTATATTTAACCCATTTCACACCTTCATTCTCTTTAACCCATTAATGTATTTGGATGTGTGTAACCTGAACGGATGGTTAAGATTGGAAGCAAAAAAATATTGAGGACGTATGTTTTATATTTATCATTAAAAATAATTTGTAAATATGATTAAATTAAATATGTTTGGATTATTTTATTGAAATATTTATTAACTTGCACATTTTTTTTAGCACCGCGTCTAACCACTTTTTTGGGTTATAGGCTTTCCACATTTTTTAAATCATAAAATTTAGTTAAACTAGTCTCAGGGTTCATACGTTTGATAAGTTCTAATTTTCCATACTTTAAAGAACTAACTTACTAAAAAGTACCGCCATTTATTTTATACACATACACCAATACACAAATATTTGTTAGTGTTATTAAATTCCCTGGATGCATTGTAAACGTAGTCTCAAGATTCATACAACGTTTATTAACCTTAAGCGAGACATTGATATCTTTGTTCTGAGAACGTTTTAAGGTGTGTCATTGTTTCCGAGGTTAATTGCTTGTGTTTTGTTTTCTAGGCTTGCTTGTGTATTTCCTCCTGCGAACACGCTGGCAAGTATACAAGGTGAGAAAGACTTAATACACGCTCCAGGCATTGTCATTAACTAAATATTTGCTTGATATGCTACGTAGTATACCCTGATTTTAATTGGAAGATTAGTAGATAACATTCAAACATATTTCTTGCGATTCGACATTGATCACATTTTACTATATATTTGTGTTATTTTATAGGTATTGATAATATCAATCAAAATTGACCGCTGCATATAACATGACTTGACGTATGAATGAATTAAAATGGTTTAATAACCTGAGTAACTACTGGATACTGTCCTTCCTACCTAAGTCAGGGTATAACTACTCTAAGGAGTTTTTCCTATTCTTTATGCTTACAACTTATTGTTTCCTGCTTAATACTACACCTTGTGAGAGAGAAGCTTTGCTTATATCATACATTTATTTTTTTTACTTCTTATAGAATCTTATGATTTGTCGCTTTATATAATATATAATAATAAAGAGAATTATTCCAAGATTTTCTTTCTCTCTTGCTAATTCAGTTCATTGTTTGCTGATTAGTATTATATATTAATAAGAACAACAATATACCTAATTTATTTCAGACTTTCCTTATCTCTCAATGCTTAAAGATTATTATCTACGTCTTATTATAGTAGCCTAGATCATAGGAGAGACACCGAGGCTATTTCAGTTTTCTACATTGATAAAAAACATATCTAATATTTATTTTCATATAATAAGAAGCATGATATAATTATATAAAATTCACACCTTAGTTTACACAAGCAGTTCAGGTAGTATATATGTACATAATATTATCATTAGTTTCTTCCATATGAATATTAAATGAATTCTTTAATAATTTTAACTATCATTCATTATTTTTATTTCATCACAACATAACATACGGCAATATATATTTCTGTCAATACTATCAAGAATTTTGATAGTGCTTTCATTAATAAGCTTACACATGTTTAATTAATTTTTATAAAAGGGTGCATGATTAAAATACTATTCGCTGCACCAATTATTTGAATTTGTCTAATTTGAAAATAATAATATTACTTACCAAAATCACGAAGATAAATGTCATAATTGTTAGTATAATAATCTCATACTTTTGGAACTTGATCACATACATATTTTGAATTGAATAAAAATTTTGCTATCAATATAGATTTACTGTTTTAACTCATTTTCTTAGTAAATATTATTAAGATAAGTAAGGCAATATAGAATTAAAATATCTACGATTAACAAAATTAACACACTTTGAATTACTTTAGTGTTCATCTTTATTTTGGTAAACATTTCTGGACACATCGAGTTCTCTCTCCATTAGTGGGCATGTAGGCTAAGGTGTAATATAGTTTAATCTGGTTTGTCGGTAATGAGTAGGTTGAGTTTCGGAAACTGCTAGGTTTCACTGGGGGTGTTTTTTTTCCTAACGGTTTTTTCCACGCGTTCTCCACAAAACTACTGGTACATTTCTTCTAGAACTCCACTTGTCTCAATCCAACCCAGTGTAAATATGCGCATATTCGGATGGTTAGTAAGAAGTGGTGAAAAAAAAATTCATTTATTGAAGGTTATACACCAAAATCGAGGAATATAAAACACGTCAAAGATAGTTAATAAAAGCGGAGATGTGGTTCACGTAGGGCCTGTAGCAACGCAAGCTACTCGTATCTTGACCGAGAATAATAGCTACCTCGAGTCCAGAGCCTGTTCTCGAATCACCTGCTTCTGAAATGAACAAGAATTTATTTATAACCCTGCTTCCTACCACATCTACCTGTGTATGGCATAACTTTACTTTTCTTCATTTTGCAATTTAGATAGCACTTTAGCTTTGTGACTCTTTTAATTGTGCATGAAATGAAATTGCAGGCCAATTTTCATAGGAAGGGACTTAAATAACAAAAAAAAAAAAATTGTGGCCAAAAATTGATCATATTCTACTCTTTTATGTTTTAGGTATTGATAAATATATACGTGAAAGAAAATCTAGTAAATTTTTTTAGATGTAAGATAAACTTCCTATGAGGATTTTTCTGTATAAAGGTATTATATAGTGTGTTTTTGGTTCCTAGTAAATCTGACACCATCTGTGTCAAAAAATAAGTAAATAAATAATGTGTAAAGATGTGAGTAAATATGATTTGTTTTAATTTATATATTTGTGTAAAATGGATATATCAAATTGATAATAAAGCTCTCTACATAGCCTATCATTATCTTTATATCAAAAATAGTTTGCTATAAAGCTGAATTTTTGGTTTTCACATGATGAAATTATCTTATTTTGCAAGCATATTTTCAACCCTGTGCTAGTACCTACCAGTTCGGTTTGTATGCGCGATTTTGCAAATAATGTTAATACAGTATTTCTTTGAATATATTTGCCATTTATCAAAGCTAATTAATAAAAACATAGATGATAGATTTAATTTTTTTTCTAAGAAATGCTTGTGTCTTATTTTAAATTTCCTAAAGTAATATTATTTACTCTCTTCCAAGC
Source organism: Timema cristinae (assembly GCA_039000515.1). Taxonomy (NCBI): domain Eukaryota; kingdom Metazoa; phylum Arthropoda; class Insecta; order Phasmatodea; family Timematidae; genus Timema; species Timema cristinae. Next base: position 43,120,138 of record JBCFYV010000935.1, on the reverse strand, counting down.
AAATGTTGCCTATGAATACCTAAAAATACTCACTTGGGGTTCAATTAATTGTTTAAAACATTTTTCCAGAAAATGAAGGCATAAAACAGAGTAGAATAACGATCATTTCCTCTACCGTAGTTGTTTTTATTCTAATTCACACATCGGTGCGAATTTGTTTATTTACCTGTGATTGGTAACGATGGCTACCCCGTAAGGCAATGGCGTGATTATATATGTTAGGTACTTAAAACGTTATAGGTGATCCAACTTCTACTGAGTCTTACTCGACATGATAATAGCTCTGAGTTGAGAGCAATTTATTACAATGTGGTTGATCTCTTTTACGAACCATGTTCTAAGAACATTAATGATACGGTGATATGGACGAGGCATACATAGCATGGAGAAAGTCAGTTTAGAGTAGTAAAATATCAAACACAAACTCTTCAATTATAATTATTATCATTTGAGTTATTTTACGTGCAATTTATGACTGAATGATTATATAAGCACATTACTTATACACTCACTTAAATCTTGTACAGACACGACACTCAGGCCATACCCGTTAATTTATCACTGTGGAATGGGAAACCCATATTTCACCAATTATACATTTTTCAACCGTGTTGGGAATATAACACGGGACCCTTAACTCAGTGGGCATACATGATACCTACTGATTTAAGGTGTTGGGCATCTATTCTAATAAAGTTACTATTAATATAAAAATTAGCAGGCTTGATACTTGTAAGGGCTGTAAATTTATCTCCATCAATCTTTTTTTCCTACTTTATAAAGTGGTAAATTAACGGTATGGAGACGGGTATGTGTGTTTGTCATAGAAATAACTAAAAATAAGCCATTAATAGAGAGTAGACTGGTTATATTTCTTCTCTCTAATTTTTTAAAGACAAAATTCTCGTTCAAGTATTCCAACATTACCAGTTTATGATCTGGATTCATGAAAATATTGTGGTTTGTCTCCCTTACGTTACTCTGAAATCTATGTCGACACAACACTTGTATGTTTATTCGTGAAGATTGATGCGTTTAACGTCTCACTGCGTCTGTTTATTTTTCTAGGGTTTTTTTTTCCTTCTCATCTTGTTATTTTTTCCCCCACCCCGCATAGTTTTGCTCGTTGCCGCTTAAATAAGCAGTGCAAACCCGTAGACTTTGGCTTGGATCAGCGAACATGTTGATTCTAACTATTCGTTGATCCTGATTGAAAATAAAAATAATTTTGCTTTTTCTTAGGAGCGCACTAGTTTATAAATATAGATCTATGTGAGTATACCTTTGTAAAATTATGTATAGCATCACAAATAAAATTTTGGGTGATTTGTTGTACGTCCTCTGATTCTTATTACTACTTAAGATCATTAAAAAAAAATATTATTCCACAATTTTAACACGTGTGTTATTATAAGCTATTCATAATTATTCAATGATTTAAACTCATTTCATTTCACAAGTTATAAGGGATCAAACTTGCTAATTTATGCTTTTTGTGCCATTGTTAAAATAAAGTAATTAATATATGAGGCTGAATTTTTGTATACCTATACATTAATATTAGGTATACACAATGAAATATTTACTACAGCATAAATATTATCAATAATTATTTAATACTAATAACCATAGTTTTAATATTTATAATGTAGTAAATATTTCTTTGTGTGTGTCTGTGTATTATTTATAATATTATTATTAGTATAATTTATAATAGTATTTATAATATTATAAATATTATTAATAACCATTTTATACCAATACTATAATTATGTAGAGTGTTAATATTACTAATGTTATACATATTTCCCATTGTGTACATGGGCGCGACGTCTTTACATCCCCTCTGAAAGAAGTTGTCCCACAGCTACTCATTTCACAATAAATATCCATTGACCTTAGCCGGGTCTTAAACTACAAACATCGAATCCAGTAGCGAGCATTTTACCCCAAGGCCGTCAATCACGATGATATATTTATAACAATGACAAAACAACAACAATTTTTGTTGGTATAAAATCATCATGCTAGGAAAAGATATGAGATCGTGTTGATTACAGAATAGCGAGTAAGGAAGTTTTCATCGCTCACAGAACATTAAACACTGAGCACCTAGATCTTTATTATGATAAATTTGTAAATATGTTTTGCAAGATGAGTTTATACACATATTTCCAACTATTCTAGTCCCCTTATAGAATGTTATCGGACTGTAAGTGGTTTTTCTAGCCATTGTAACAAATAAAGATAAAAATAGGGCTACCGCGATTCTACGAATGTAGGGTTACGCACACTTATTCTGTTTACAGTGCTATGTGTGTTGGAAGTAAGCATGTGAAACAAGTGAGCAGTGGCGATAAATTTGTGTTTACGTTGAAGTTCAATTTGGGAAGAAGCAAGGTTGAGAAAGCATTTAAATATTTGTAGTAGTCTTCATACAACATTTTCTGACCTCTATTGATTTTTTTTTTAAACACTTGGCATTTTTTTGTTTTAGGTGCCAAGTAGTTGCTTATTTTAATTTGTTTTACACCAATTGTATCATTTCTTCTTTCCGAAGCCTAACTGAGGCTTGAGGTCTTAGCCATATGGACTATGATAAGCTCTACGTGGCTCTAACATTGATTGAGATTTGCCTGGTATTTAAATGTCCCATGTTTTGTGGCATGTGGACTGTCCCTGGAAGGTATATGAGATAGACTATTTTTTCTGTCAAAATATGTAGACTCTTTCTCACCCACTCGTAGAGCTCTCTGTGAAAAGTAATGTTAGCTACCGCATTTTCAAAACTTACCTAGTGCCTGTGCCTTGTAACATCTGGAGGTGGTGGGCGTCACTAACCGGCGGAAGGGTGTAGCACATACACTATCTTTTTTGATTAATAAACTAATAGATATTGTCCCGATTTCAGACATCACTGGAACATATATAATCTTATTGATTAAGGTTTCACTTCTCACAGTAATTAATTAGTGGTTTGAGTTGTGTTATGTTGTGTTTGTGATAAAGTTAAAATTAGTTTTAGAGTCAGGTACGGTTATAATATATATCATTTTAATATTATTTGTGCTATTGGCGTTAACTATATGAATCGATTAAACGTATCTATAATTATAAGCACTTAATTTACAAAACTAACTTTTTTTTATAATAATTTCGATGGGCATACGTACCAAACGTTTACCTCATCTACTTTGATGTTCCGGATTCAAGGAGGTTTGGTTTCAAATTTCGTTTTAATTATACATTTATTTATTCTTAACCCATAGATTTAATTAATTGCCAATAGCTTGAACGGGTGATCTTAGCGTGACGGGATGTAAAAAAATAATCAATAATTATAATCTAACAAATTAATTATTACAATTTTGAATATAAAATATCAATAAAAAAATTGAATCTACCAATAAATAAGTAGGAAATTATAATGTTAATTGGGAAAACTCAATCAATGATATTATATCTACTGAAAAGATATAAATATATAGCGTGTTTGATAGTTCCACCATTCTCGATTTACAAGACAAAAACCAAAGACCTATCGCGACACGGAACACTCTTTCCAGAGAGACTGTCAATACCACGACGTGCGCATGCGTGGGTCCAAGCAGAGTTGCCAACTGTCCGATATGGATACAGCTTGTACTATATTTATTTAGCTAAGGTATATAACGTGCACTTTTTGAAACGAGTAATTATACCAGTTCGCGAGATGTTCAATGAACGAGAACGAAAGGGCATACCAATTTAGTCGGTTAAGGTATTTTCATACACTTCCAAGGATCCTTTACATGCAGCTATCGACATACAGTAGGACTGATGGCTCTACTTCCCTTCTGTAGGAAGTTGGGATAAGGATTTTTAGAATTTCTATCGACCCCGGCTAGAATTGAGCCCACGAACATCGGCTCCTAAGGTGAGCACTTTACCCCAGGACTACCGATGTCGACCACTTTTACTGAAGTTTCTTCACCTGAACAACCGTACGCAATATTGGGCTATCACACTAAAAGTAATATTCTGAATTGACACACTAATCATTTAATTATTAATTTTTTACGTAAAATAGCGTAACTAATCGATGTTGTTGAGGTTTAATATTTATAGTTTAAATTTCAGATGATGATAAATCCACTCTCTTTCTCCCAAATGAAATTATTTGGATCTAGATGTGCTCAAAATTATTAAGTATGTGGTTCTATTGATAATGAATCTAATTTAACTGTAGGGCACTTATGTATTAGGCACCCGTTTTGTTTTTTTACACATGGGCCTACCGTAATCGTAGAAACAAAAGTATTCTTCTGGGAAAATTCAATAAAATCAATTTCAAATTCATGTACTATCGTTTAGGACTACAGAGTTGACAAATCTGTTTCCAGGTAGCAAGGACACCCACATAACATCCACGCACACGCTCGCCATCGGGTTGACAAAACGAATCCGTCAAACAATCTGCGACGCGTTTTAGCTTTCGCTCGGATCGCTGATCACGAAACTTATCAACGCCCATCGAGAAAGCCTTCCCACCCACGTTGTTGTAAGAAGAAGAATAAAAAAAATTCCTCCTGAGGTGTCAAAAGAAGATAGTGTTTCCGGAGTACGTGTCCTTTACACCCACCTTTTCTACCAATACGATACGAGAACCGAACAGAACTATTATATCATTTGGGCAACCAAAAGGTGCCGCCGTGTTAATGTGTGCGTATGTATGTATGTATGTGTGTGTGTGTCCTAAGACGCAACACTAATCAAGGACACAGGATGTCGATGCTATTAAGACTTCAATTTCTGTGCAGACATCCAAAGTAGGAAGAGGGGAAAAGGGGGAAGGGGTGGGGGTAATTTTTAACCAACTGGTTGTGGAGTAGTAATAATTTATAACGAGGTAAAAAAAATATAATGTCAATTTATTTGTAATCAAGATTTTGATAAAATATTACTTTTTTGTGTATGTGTTTTAAACCGTGAGAATTTGGAAGTTTGAATTAAACTTTTTTATTTCATATTTAGTTTTGTAAGCTATTAAAAAATTTAATTTTCTAAAAGTCATAGTTAAATCTAATTTTGTTTTTAAATACCTGTAAGTTATTAGAAATAGCAAAACCATGATCATACCCCAACATATTAAAAACACTGATAGAACTAGAATATTAATTAATAAGCTATAATTTCAATACAAGTAGAGCCAGTAGTAGCCTTTGAGACAATATTCCTGTTCTTGACATAAACGGCTGAATTTCAATCCATGAACGAGAAGAACATTTTTTTAGCACCGCATCTTATTACCTGTTCATGTCATACTCTGATTTAATAATTACGCTAATGAGTTAGGAATAAGAAAGGTTGAATTTAGAGGAACTGTACCTGATTTGCATGGAGAGAGAGAGGAAAACTATTTTGGAAATAAAACCTCAGTAAACTCGACCTAGATTTGAATCCATATCTCCTCGCTATTGGCAGTCTAGTCCAACACGAGATTAGTGCATTAGTCCATGCGGCCACTGAAACAGGTATTATTGAATTTAAATTTACAATGTGTAGGGCTATTTATAAATACTGTATCAGCAACCAAACTATCTAGTCTAGGTGATTATGATGAATAAGGCGATAATTTCTAAGGAACCGGAATGACACTCGCCAGGAAATTGTATGGGAAAATAATTAATAGAAAAATACTCCCTTTTATGACCCAACGCTCTTATAACTTAAATGAACAGATCTTACAACTAGAGATAGTTACTAGATCTACTTCCACGTATTCATACGTCGAGTCATGTGATCTAAAGCTGTCACTTTTATAGATATTATCAATACCTAAAAAAAGAACACTAGTAAAATAGTAATATATTGACCTTAAAAATGAGGATCTTTATTATATAAAAGGTGCTTCAATCGTGAAGATTAAATAAAATCAAGGTTTTAATCTAGCGTCATCCTCACTTAATAAGAGTCAGGCACGTTCAACAATGTGGTAGTAATCGTTTTCAAAGAGTGTTTAGCATTGCGATTAAAACTACTTGAACTAAAAGTACAAAAACTCAACCCTTTATGCATTTCATCTAGGTACGTATTGGTCTCTTAAATCATCACTAAATTCTTAAAACTCGCAACTATTCATATTCTTACATATAAATATCCATTGGTGATGCCTGAACGGGATTTGGACACAAACCTCCAAGGGGAAAAGGCCATCAAAGATGGCCAGCCCCTCAGTAATCTTGGCAACTGAGAGGCCAATGTAATAGTGCTTCTATTATTGTCTTCTTAAATAACTTAATTAACCACTCAATTAAAGATTAGTTCAGCATGTCAAACAGAAAATACAGTCAGATTTTCATAAGAACATAGGCCTACAATTTTTTTTGCAGCTAACATTGATAGCGTTTTGCACTTATTTCATTAGTGTAATTTTATGCGTATTGATAATATCTATCAAAAGTGGCAGCTAAATATCACATGATTTGACGTATGGTTATGTGAAAGTAGATCTAGTATCTTTTCTAGTGACCATATAAGATCCTTTCCACTATCGCTACCCCCACCCCGTGTCAGGATGGGCTTGATGGGATGGGTAGGTTAAGGAAAATAATTGTGGACTTTGTTTAAATTTAGTTTATTGAAATAAATTAATTATGCTACTAGATTATAATGTGATGATTGATTTAGAATTATTTGGATGAGTTTAGTAAAATATAATCGTTCTGTAAATGTCCCTATTCAGAAGTCCGTGCCCTGACCTATATTCGGTGTTATATCCCTAGCTGGTATCGAACACCCGACCGTCCAGCGCTACGCTCTTGTTATCTAACTCTGTCTTCTAAGATGGGTTGAGGCGTCCTCCACCGTACATAACAGCAGCTCAAGCTGTAGAATATCTACCCCACAAGTTGGTTAAACTTGGTACCTAAGTATGTAGAGCACTTTGGACTAGCCCCACTAGCAACTGGCATTCTTCTGTCCGGCCCCCCTTCTCTCCTCTAAAAGTTCCAAAAACTCACTATTACACACCCAAAATGAAGGGGTGTTTCCCCTAAGATACTTGTTTTGACAACGTTCTGTGTTCTGATACTTGGCAAAAATCAGCAATGTTTTTAAAAACATGCCCTACTATGAATGAATACTTGACTACTGAGCTAGGAGACGGTGTGAGTTCTTAGCCTTGCGTCATTCTTACAATCTCTAGTTTATCTAAGACTGTATGATATGACACCATAAAAATTATTGGATTGTAACTTAATGTGTTCCAATGATCAGCAGATTTAGGTGTGTGGTAGCATTCTTGATTCCGATCCAGGAATCAGGGTCTATATTTTCAAACAAGTAAATTAACTCATCCATCCCAACTATAGTCGGATTCAGGAAGGTATGTGTTTCAGGGTCATCTCAGTGTTGCCTTTTGTTACGCTTCGTGAGAGACTATTATCAAGCAGAGCGGTTCTCGCTCTTATAGGCTGACAACGTTGTGGTATGAATGTAGGCATGAGGGGAGAGGGGTTCCCCCCTATTATAACCTTGAAATACACAAACAAATGACAACTAATATAGTGTTTTTCATCCACTCTCCAGGTAATTGCTGGCGAAATTCCTTAACATTATATCTTCTCATTCGTTTCTAAGATTACATACATGTTTTTGCTATCTAATAACCCATCAACGCTAAAAAAAAATAAAGTACTTCTAAAGTTAGAACAAGTTCTACTTCCAACCAGATGTAATTCAACATAAATTCATCAAAACCCATTAGCTCATGGTTATTAAGTTGTGATAAAAGGGGTCGTGAGTTGAGGTCTGTAGCCTACTTTTGAAGTTTTCATTAGAACAAAATAAATAAAATATTTATCTAGTAGATACATCTATTTAATTTGCTAGAAATAGCAATCTCAACAGTTTTTGAATATTTGTGAGCATAGTGGCATTTGATAAGAAACCTTTTTTAATTAAAATAAAAATCCTAGTCAAATTTCGCGATGCCCATGACAAATATTCAAAAACTTTGAGATTATTATCTGTAGAAAATTATATATATTGGTCGGACCACCTTTGTTATATAGTGGTCAGAGACCCTGGATACAGGTTCGGAGGTCCCGGACTCGATTCTTGTTGATTCCATATATTCTGTGTAGCAGTGGGTCTCGAAAGAAGTAAAATCATCCTTCCCGTGGTGTAGTGATCAGTGACCCTGGCTACGAGCCTAGGCCTACCTGGTTCGATTTCCGGTTTATTTTTGGTTATTTTTTTAAGAGGAATGATTCCAATGGTCACCAGGGTTCGGTTAGTTAGGATTAAGTTAGGCTAAGACTCACACCAGCTCCACAACTTTATAAAAACTATCATCCCATCATCTCATTGTGGGTACGACGTGTGAACAGCCTCCTATGGTGTACCCTGAACAACGTTCTGTGGCACCAGAGTGGCTAATAGTCTACACAGAAGGTGACCGCACCTTGATGTCATGTCTCTCCCGGTCATAATATTATGTCATAAAAAAAACTCAGTCTTGTGAGGACATGAGGAGCTACTTGGTTCCGTTCTAAAAAACTGGGAATAACACCCGAAGAGTTCGTTGAGCTGACCACATTACACCCTCTGTCCACAAACGTTGGCATTATCTTCCCTAACATATGATGGCCACTTGGTTGGTATGGCTTGATTGCGGGCTGGCGCCATGAACGCTTTTTTTTAAATATTCTAGAGTAATTCATTGATTTGGCCTAAAACTTATAAGATATATACTTTAACTCGTGCTACTTTCCATACCGCCTTGACTTCTATGATTTACCACCCTGACAATTCCTTATATAGAGTGAAAGAGAATGCAGTCCCTCTACTCCCGACCAATCGCAACTGGTCTATATTTACCACTGACATCCAAAGTTAAGGTCTAATACTTCAAATCACAAAGTTGAATCAATAAAATACCATACAAGTGTCTAAACAGCCTGGAATCACAGAGTAATCCATCAACCTTTCACAGAAATCATTCAAGATGGCCAATCGAGACTATTTAGTCCATCAAAATGATACGTAAACACTAACATAATTGTCATTGCTCGCGTCTTATTATCTATCCGGGCTATCAGTAATGAAGTAAGGATGAAGTAATTAAAATTTAAAGGAAGTATATATGCATTTTCGGGAAGTGAGAAAGAGAAATAATTTGAGGAAAACCAAACTCAGTAGGTTGCATCTTTGATTTTTTTTAAATTTCATTTATTTTCGAGTATTTAACGTGCACTTTCTGAATCGACTGATTATATCAGTACACGACTTATAAACCAAATTAAACCTATAACAAAAACAACACCCAGTTCATGGCTGTTAATTCTTCACTGTGTAAGGGAAAACCCATATTTCATCAATGATCAATTTTTCAGCTATGCCGGGAATCGAACCCGGGACACGAAGTTCAGTAAAGAGACACTGTACTGACTGAGCTAAGGTATCAAACTTCGAGAAAGTCAAGCCTCGACCTCTTGGTCCCCGGTAATCCAATCTATTGTGAGAGTTACACCTTAGACCATGTGACCACCAATTTAGGTTAGGTAAAATTACCTTTAAATTAATAGTTTACTGGTCTCAGCTGTGGGCAAAATCGTTATGACATTTTAACTTCCAACGTTGCCCTGACACCTACAGTATGAGATGCTTTGGTTCAATTCCCGAAGAGGTTGAAGTTTCTTAATTTTCACAGTTTCGAGGCCGGGGCTGAATCCCAACTTGGTGAGCTAGGAAATCGTTAATTACCATCAGTTACTTTCCATCCTCACTTTAGGTGTATTCTCTTGTATTACCTTCCTCATCTTTTACCCTAAGTCTATTATCAATAATAATTTGGGGTATTTCACCTACAATTTCTGAACACACCAGCTTAATCACTACTTACATACTAACTTAATTTTAGAACAAACAAAACACACAGAGCTCCAGCCGTTAATTCATTACTGTGAAAGTAAAAGTCCCAATTTCCCTAATGATATTTTTTAGGTGATTCTTAGAATTGAACCTGGGACTCTTAGTTCATTATGGAAAAGGACTAATGAATTAGCCCTCAAATAAACTGGTGTAAAATGCGTTTAGGTTGAACGGACATAGCTTCATTAATTCACGTGACACTAAAATTGAAAATAGCAGTCAATTATTCAGTGTTATATTTTATTAAATAAAAAAGGTTAAAATAAACGAAAGATAAATAACTTTAGTGTACAAGAGCTCTAAAATGTAAGTTAATACTTTATTAAAAATTAATTAAATTAACTTCCTGCTAAAAAAAAACCTGTACCTGACACCGGAGTAGGCAACACTTATTTTTACGAAGAATACAAGCAGAACGAGCTTATTTTCCTTATTTTTTTTATGAAACATAATATAATATGAAGTGGAGGTGTGGAAAAAAAAAGTTTTCAATTTGCACGTACAGATGTCGTTGTGTGTATGTTTTCTTTTCCTTCCCCCCCCCCCCACTACCATTCCCTCTCACCCTAACCTAAATCGACTGGTTTTCCCCTTTTGATTGCTGCTAGGTCAGACATGTAAGAGGGGAGGGATGCGGTTAAATCGGTCCCTCATCAACCCCTATGCAATTCCTATTCTCCCTGGGTGCTCCTTTGGTGTTGACTCATATTGTGGTTTTCACTCATTCTTTAGACATCTTATGTACCTAGCTATACTCAGCCCACGATATGTCAACACATATCTTAACATTTTAAAATCATTATATTTCAATTTTCAGTGGAAGAGAATTTTAGAAAACATAATGAGTAAACATTGATAACGTTTGATAATTTAATTAGTGGTATTTTATAGCGATTGGTAACATCTATCAAAAAAACATGACTTAACTTGGAAGTAGAATTTTGTAACTTTTTGAGCTTTTCTATGAAAAATCGTAGTTCTACTTACTTTTGTTTGAATGTCAAAAGATATATCACCTATGACAAGTAATATCAATTTGGGTTTATTTATACTTATTTACCCACCTTTTAAAAGTGTCAAATCTTTCTATAGAGCTTCCATGTTTACCACTTTCACCTGAAAAAGAAAGGTTGTCTTAGTCCTCTTCTGCCGAATTCTAAGGGTAGGCTAGCTATTGTTTCAGAAGATCTTAGTTTGGTTCTGCTTAGCGCTTATAATAATTGATTAGTTGTAAATGAGTGTCTACCACTACCAAATTTCACTAGAGCGCTCTAGTGTCATAACTGACTATGATTTAAACTTTCCAGTCTAATGTACTAGATAGAGTCCGGGAAATGTATTCAATGAAACTGGCCTGGCAAAGTTTGGAGAGAGGATGGAAAATATCATTTCTGGAATAGAAGGAAGACATTGGAAGCTGACTATGGATAAGATAATGAGCCTCTCGACTCAATGTAAGGAGTGCAAACACTTTAAATTTGTTCAAGCGAGTCTTGAATTATTTTGGGTCGAATGGTCTGAAGTTTCACTATAACTTTGGACTGGATTGCAGTTAAATAGGAGATCGGAGCTAGAATCCCGGCCAGGTATTTGAGGAGGTTTTTTTTCTCCATAAGATTGGTTCCCACCCCCTTGTGGCAAATGTAGGTACATTTTCTATAAAGTCCCACCTTTCTTATTCCTACACCACTGGCGTGATTAATATAATCGTGGAGCACGAACTGGTACTGAGACTCCACGAAAAATAATTCTAGATCTTGGCAACCTATGTATCCTCCCCACTCGAACCACAATCTTTTCACCAACTCCCCTCCCTATTCACCAATCTCCCACTTAGGTAAAGAAATGGGTACGGCAGTAGTAATGTCCATGTGAACAAAAGTTAGTGACCCATAAAGCTGACACACACAAAAAAAAGTTTCTTTCTTTTACAAATATTTTTTTCTGCTACTGATGAAACTGATGTAATTTTTTTAAACAAAAGAAAGCATGGACACCTTGGTTTCCTTATTCTTATATATTTAAAAAAATATATCGCAACCTTGAAAGGAAAAGTTTGGGTTAAAATAAATAATGTTGATAATTTCTCGATGTAGGCCTATAAAATGGACTGCATTGATATCTCCGTACTTTGTTGTTCTATTCAAATCAACGCGTTCTAAAGAAGCTGTTTTTTTTGTGTTTGTTTTGCTTCAGAATAATAATATTTTTGCAATACCTGACTACTATTGGGTTTTTTTTCCATTCAATCCTTGAGATTTAATTTTACGTGAGAAATAAATTAAATGACCTCATGGTCCTGATGAACCTTATCGTGTGTGGTAAAGGTAAAAGGATATATCAAAAGAAGAGGAAAGGATGGGTCATCGAGAATTCTCAGAGAAAGAGAGACAGATAAATAATCGGTGTGTTTCATTTCTTCTAACATGGAAGGTCGACTTTTACTTTGTTGAATCAAGTAGTAGTCGTCACGGCACGTTTACCGAACAATCCCAGCACGGAGTTGTTTGAGCGCGAGCCCACCAGATAGGGCGCTAGTCACGGGAACTTTGAGAGACGGAGATAGAGGACGCTATCATGAAGAGCGGGAGAGCGAAACGGTAGAATGGTACGATGGGGGGATGGGAAGGAACGGTTGCTGAGGGGGGAAGGAGGGGGGTATCATCGAAACCGAGGGGAAGGGAGAGAATCCAAAGGCAGTTCGCCGCGGCTCTTTGTACAGACAAGACAGGCAAAGCAGCAAAACTTTGCGCCGACACGTTAAAAAGCAATATTTTTTTAATATATATCGAAAGGGCTCGCACTAGAAGAAAAAAAATCCTGACTTTTTATCCGCTCTTTTTAGCTTTATGTTTTTGATTGAAAGAAAAGAAACATATATTAATTCTATACATATCTGTGGGATTATTGAAATAGTAGCTACTGCATGAAAATAAAAAGACGTGTCTCCACTTTTGATCTCGCAGAAATATTAATTATAATAATCAAATACACAAAAAAATACTTCACGTGGAGTAGTGCACTTGTGGCGCTTGTCGAAATCAACCAACACAAATTTAGTTTAAAAAATAAATAAAAGAGTTAGTTAAACGTATATACCTACAGGCATACAACAATTTGTGGAAACTTGTGCATCTAGTGACAAGAAAAGTGTTTTAAAAATAAATAAATAAATTCAGAACTAACTTAACACCCACGTGAAAATCTTCACTTTGTATTCGTCTTTGTGTCCTACAGAGAGATCAAAAATAAACCGTGCCAAAAATATATTTCAACCAGTCTAAATATATATATATATATCCTAGCGATCAAAACAAAGTAAATCTAGTCTATATGGTTTTTATAGATACTAGTGGCCAAAAAACAAACTGCTCATGTGTTTGGATAAAATCTTTTTAGTCAAATATTAATAACTCAGCTAATATTGTGAAATGAATTAAAGTGTTAAAAAATACTCGTTAGGTTTAAAATAAACTATAGGCCTGCTATCGATGGTGGAAATTAATAAACAAATCAGTGACAGTATAAAATAAATATAACTTTTAAAGTGTATCTTTCAAATATAAAACCTAAATATAAACTTGTAATGAAATGTGGTTGAAAGATTAACTATCGAAAAATTTTGGGTAAAAGAAAAAGTGTTACGCTTACATTTTGTGGTGATGTTTCCTAATCGAAGTCTTAGAGCCAACTAATGTCCACGAAGATTTTATTGAACCTTTTTCTTGGGGAAAGCTACCCTCCTTTTTGTTAATACCTGTAGAGAAAAAAAAACTTACTTTTTTTTTAAACAACTATTCACAGTAGAAACATTTTTCGGCTCATTTAAAAAGAATAACCTTCGTCCCTCTTTCCAGATTCTCTCTCTCTCTCTGGATTGTCATAAATTACAACCCTTACTGATGTTTGTTCAACTTTCCCCAATGGTCTATTTTCCCATTTTTAAAGAAACCACTACTATGGCCCACTTTCACACCATTTATTTCAAAGATTAATACACAAAAAGTTTTTTTTTATTGACCTAAATAAGTTTCTGAACTGTTGTGTTTCAAACGTGTTAAAAAACACTCAAAATAAACCTTGTGTTTGACTAATTGACATTACACACTTTCATGAAATGGTTGTAAATACTTTATACACAAACAAATTCAGTAATAGAGTGGTACGTGAAAGACAAAAATGACTGAATTTTAACCAGCCCAAGATGTTTTAGATGAAAACCCTATAAAGGGACCACTAACTGTGATTTAATATGCCCTATTTTAAAACATTTACATCATTTACAATGATAAATCCGAGGAAAAAAATGTTCAAATTTAATGACTTCATGAGGTTTTGTGAGTCTCATTAAAAAGTCGTCAACTTGTGAAATTGTATAAACAAACCATAAAAATTAACAGTGCTAAGTGATTTTTTGTCTGTATTTCGTGTGCAAACAGGAGGGCCATATTTCTAACGTGTTGTGATTGTTTTTTTTCTCAACCCTTCCTTGATTGCTCCCGCAAATCAATCTTCCCGCCTGGTCCAAACCACCCCTCTTCCCCTTCTCCCCCTTGCACGACCGGCTGCCACCTCCCACTCCTACCACCAACGCGCTCACGCTTGCCAACATCGACGATCCCTCACTATACCACTGTTACCAACATGACTCCACGTTGGCTCTGGTGATTTCCCTAAACCCCAATTTCCCCAACTAAATCACCATCATCATCACCGACGCGGGTCTGGACGTGGCCGGCGCCACGTTGTACGACGTCCATAATGCGTCGGCGACGACGACGTCAGCGCCGGGAGTGGGCTCTAACTCCGGGGTGACTTGGTGGGCCATGATGAACGGCGGCCTCTACGAAGAGAGCCCGCCCCCACCACCTCTTCAGCCCACCACAGCCAACACTCCCCTGAGTAACAGCAACGTCACTTCCCCGGCCGCTCCTTCCGGCTCGGCGCCGCCCCCCGCCACCACCTCCGCCTCCTCCACTTCCCCTTCTTCCGTCTCCAGCAACAACAATAACAACAACGGCACCAATAACTCCGGGCCCCTGCACATCCCCGCCAAGCGCCTCACCTACGATTGTGACGCAGCGTCAGGGGGCGTGATCCGCCACTCCCACCACACTGCCCAACCTTGGAGCTACTCACCGGTGGCGGAGAACCACCACGCCTCGGCGGCGGCCACCGCCTTCGAACCAGCGGCGGGTCTCAACCACCACCAGTACGCGGCCTCCGGAGCCCCCACCTACTACAACCTAGCAACGGACCCCACCTCCGGCCGCGACACCCGCAAGGCGGGTTCGCTCGCTTTCTGGTCGCCGGCAGCTAGCGCCACGGGCAGTGGCAGTTCTCCTGAGTATAAGTACAATCCCGCGGCTGCAAGCTCTGCTGGGGGCGGCGGTGGTGTGGACCCTAGCGTCTCTTCCTGCCATCAGACGTCCTTCTCTCAGTCGTGGTGCAATTACTCGCCCTACGCCGCCTCCAGGCACCACGCTCATGTGGACTCGCATCACCACCAGCCGCCCGTGCCTTACCTCACGCCCGCTGATGATCGGGGGCGGGCGGTGGCGGCGGCAGCAGCCATGGCGGCGGCGGAGAACTTCCCTCACGACGGTTATGGTCTGAGGAACTATGGAGGGCCCGAACCCGTGCCCTCAACGCCGTACCCACCTCCAGGTAAGAAAGAGCAAAAAACTTACTTCTGATAGACAAAGGGGTTACGAAAGTACTCAATAACACCTTAACTCCACACCTTACAATGGTCGTTCCCACATGGAAACCATGTTGTTCCTTTGAAAAATTAAATAAATAATATGGGTGGAGGGGGGAGATAATAATTTTAAAACATTCTCCTTAAAAGGGCTTTCACACAACATGCTAACTTAGCTTAATATTGCATTTTTTCTAAATTGATCGTTTAAACACATAGTATTGGAGTTAAGGTGTCATTGCTATCAAGTAATCATACGAAGCCCTTGTTTCTAATTTATCTTTACTTTATTATATATTTAATCTTAATTATTTGACAGTTTTTGATCTACTTTAAATTACATTAAGTTTTTTCCACATCAAAACCATATCTGGTAATTTGTTGGAAATGATTTAATATAACTTAAACCATGGACAGGTTTTGTAAATATATTTTTATTCGTTAGAAATAGAAGCATTTTATTTTATTATTTATATTATCTTTTAAATATGGTTTGATATGTTACTATATTAATGAAAAAAAAGTTATTTTACAACCTGACAACATAATTTGAGCTTAACTTATAGAAGTGGTTTTGATTTATGTCAATTTAAATAGTTTTAAATTAATTTTTGGTACATTTTACCACATTATGAAAATATAATTTTTTACATTATGGAATTAAATATGATTTCATTAATACACAGTTTATTGCAAATATTTTTAACTGCAAATAGTGGACTTTACCAGTATAATCTGTCAATAAAATAAGTAGCCTGTATTTAAAACATTATTTAAGTCCTTTTTCGTGATCAAATTTTGATTAAACCCTACATAGCAAGTTTTTCCCCTCCAATTTTCAACCTGTGCGAATGTTAAAAAATATCATTAATTTTGTTTGCAATGAGCATGTGTGAGATTATTTTTTTACTTTTCACTTAATTTTGAACTTAAGTTTCTCAAGTTAATGTGAATAATTAGATAAAAAACATTCAAATATATTCAATTTATATTACTTCTAAAACAACTATTTTTTAATCTTTTAAACATGATTTCAAAGGCCTGAACGCTATAAAAAGTAAATTTTTAAAAGTGAATTTACAAAAATAGATAGACCTTGAAAATCATAAATAAAATCCACTAGGCCTATAAAACATATTTTAACTATTCTCTAATTTAAAATATATTTTAAAAATGGTTAGAAATTGGTTATATAATGAAGACACTTTTTTACTCATTTGTAAAAATGACACATTAAAATCAATTCTTGCCGAAATTTATTTTTTAAATAAATAAGTTAAGTTTACTTTCATATTTAAAAATTACCACAGGCTTATTAAGTGTAGTAAAATGTACCAATTAAAACTGATTGTTAAAATAAATTATATAATGTATTCACTTTATTTTTAATTAGTATCCTCAAGATATTTGTGCTGCTAAGTCGAGTGATGAAAGATGTGCATGATATTTTAATTTATTCTAAGTTAAAAAATGTGGATGTATACATTTAATAATTAATCCTTGTGACTTCTAAAAATAGCATAAATTATTTATTTACACCTCAATGTCCATACAGTTTGAAAAGGTTTGAATAGTAACTGTTTTAAATTCAATTTCTAACTCTAAAGTAAAAATCATAACAAAGGCATAAATTACCAAATATTTTACACTTTTGTCACAACTAATACATAAATTAAAGCTTTATTATGATTTTAGTCTCCATCAAATATTCATTTTAATAACCGGAAAATGTGTAAACAATTTTTGAAAACATAGAATTTTAACTAGCTTATTCGAGAAGTTATAAAGAATTTTGACAACATTGTACACAACATTTTGTTTAAATAATAGTGTGTCATTTAAAAGAGGCCATTAGATTTGTCTTTCTCAAGGATAGTACAATTCTTGAACTGTTATTATGTGATTTCTAAAAAACAGCATTAGTTAGTAAACAACTTACAAAATTACTTAAAACAGGAAAGAGTATCTATTAGGCCTACCTAACGTGCAGTTAGTACCGTAATATATTTAAAGTATCAAATATATTAATAAGCAGCGCACGTAATCGAACCAAGATCTCCCGGTCCGGTGACCAACTAATCTACCCACTTAGCCACACGGACAAAAATACCCTCAAGTCCAAAACTAATGTTGTTTTCAGGGCCGTTTATTAGTAAGACCTTGCGTGCTGTCCTTATAGATGAGTGGTTTAGGGAGGCTAATCAAAGCATAAGAACCTCTGCTTCTACCCAAGGAGGGGTGGGGTGGTAAGGGGCAAAATGGCGGTCATACATTTATTATTAGTTTGTGGCCTAGTCCCTTTTTAAAATTTGAACTTTCAAAACAAGTGTAATTAATAACGTAATCTAAAAGGGAAGGAGGGTATCCAAGCTTAAAGGGGCTTCCCCACAACAGTGTGGAGAGAGGATTGAAAACCCATATGCAAAAAAACAAACAAAAAAACAACCTATTGGACCTGAGATTGGGTTGAATCTCGATCTTACAGTCATCGCTGACCAATTAAATAATGACATAAGCTACTCGGTCACCTCTACGATTCTCACATAGGGTTTCTAATCCATGCTCATGATCGTTAAGACCCAAACTTGTGAATAAGCATACCACGGCCTTAGTATTTACCTACTCAGGTTCGTCAGTGATGGTGAGGTTAGGGTTTGAGTACCAGCAGACCCTATTAAGGTTAGTTTCCTTAAAAGCTTACCACTCTCATTCAAAGCGAATGCGGACACACTATTTAAATTATATTCCCCTTATACCATCAGTGTAGATATGCTATGTTCCTTAGGGTATTAAGATATGGAGCAAGATAAAACATTTAATCATATTTCTAAGAGTTAAGACTTTAAGTCTTCCTTCTGAAAGATTTTGTTTCAAATCCCGGTGTGTGTTTGATAGTAAGTGAATATTACGTGGTTAGGAGTTCACTAAATGTGCTGTCACATGATTTAATTCATCCAGTTGTGTGTCGATCTTCTGCGAAAATATTATTATTATTATTAAACATATTATTATTATTATTATTATTATTATTATATTATTATTAATATATTATTATATATTAATAATAATAATAATAAATAATAATAATAATAATAATAATAATAATATAAAAAGCTACTTCCCTCCAAACCTTCAAACAAATTTAATCTTGTTTCTCTGTTGTGTTGGGTTTTCGGTCTTACTTCCTTTCCTCTTTGAATTTACTTTTCTTTTATCAGTTTGTTTCTGTTTTTTCTTCTCTTTTCTTTGCTGATTCTTTGCTCGTTAGTTGTGGCATTATGTAGGTCGTAAACTACTCCTTTAGCAGTGGCGCACAAACACATGTCCTGTTCTACACACGAGCCCGCTGAACCCAACACACACACATACACACTCTTCTAGCACCATATTGGGCAAAACTACCACAAATATCGTATTATTTCTAAGTTTTTTTACAACCCTGCCCCAAATCAAGATGACCCCTAAAAGAATCTGAACCTATCGTCTTTTGTTCCGCGGAGTTAGGGATTTATATCCAATCAATGTCAAATAATTGAATTATTCAGCTTTTAAGAGTTTTTTAAAAATAATTTCAATTATAAGCATATTTATTATATCATAAAACTGACTGTCTCTGTGTTCTAGTGGTCAGAATTCCTAGCTATAGATCCAGAGTTACCGGGTTTGATTCACGGTGCTTCCATATTCGTATGTGAAGTAGTGGGTCGTTAATGAGGTCAATTCAACTTTGTGAGGACAAAAATGAGGCACTAGTTGAACGAAATATACGTGGTTTCATGCTATAGAACTGACATTAGAGGACTTAAGGTTTGTTGTGCTGATCACATGACACCGCCTATCCGCAGAATTTGGCAATATCTTTGCCAACAGATGATGGCTACTCTGTCGGTATGGCTCGAGCAAAGAGCTACAAACGATTTTTTTCGAACGCCTTATTACCAAGGCGTTCACTATTTGTGATTGATCCTAATTATTTATAGATAAAAAACACAGTTATAATATACCAGGAAGTTTATTTACCAACTTAAAGGGAAGAAGCTAGTTTATCCAAAATATAATATTAAATATATTTGGAATATATTCCGAGAACCTAAGTTTATCAATCTGACATTTTAAGAATTCAGTAGAGTTATCGCATGGTAGTTACTCAAGTTATTTATTCTAATGGGGATAAATAATAGGTCCAACACCTTATATTAATAGAGAGACCATTTCCTTATCCGTCTCTCTATGAAAGTACAATTTCCATAAGAAGTGCCTTATCTGACAGAAAAGATAGGTCCACTAGATTGACTTTCACCTATTTATACGTCAATTCATATGAACAACAGACGTTATTATGAATATCTATTATCAATAACTTTAAAATAACACTAATAATCTAGTAAAATATTGTCAACTTTGGCAGCAAAATGTTTATATTTGATTTGATATTTTCCAAAGAAATTTTGACCCTTTTTAAGGATTCCATGTTCGATTTCTGACAAGGAGAGGATTATTGCGCAAGTGTTTGCTTTTATTAAAGTAGTCCCATACAATATTGTATATTGTACCGTCAATTTTCAACACAAGTCAGATTTTATGCCCTACCGGAACTTGCGTTTTTACACAATCGAAGTATTTCTGCTCTTCACGTTAATTTACACCTATTCAAACATTAAAAAAAAAAATTAAAAGAAGCTTTCTTCATTTCATTCATCAGCATACATTTTTTATTGATACCCTTAATGATATAGTATTGCGCAAAATTATGAAAGATGAGTAATATTAGGTTTATTAAATAAGTTGAGAACATAATTTCGATGTTAATCAAGACTTCATGGCGTCAGCCCACAATCGAGCCATACCACAGAGCTGCTTCCGTCTGTTGGCTAAGTTAGTACCAACTTTGTGGATAGAGGGTGCGAAGTTTTATAGAACTGAGCCGTTACTTTTTCATTCAAGTAGCTCCTCATTTTGTCCTCACGAAGCTGAGTTGACTCCGTTCCAGACCCATTGCTTCACAGAAAATTTGGAAGCGCTGGGGATTTAACCAGTACCTTTGTATTCCTATATTAATATTGAGAGGTAAAACATAATTCTGTCCCCCGACATAGCAAAAACCCAGCAGATAGGCAATATAAAGTGCAACTTATCAAGTAGGTTTAGCAGTTATCAACTGTATAGGATGTGATATGTTACAATGCATAAAGAAAACTGATCACGTGGTGCAGTGGTCAGTGCGCCTGGCCATCAACCAAAGAATCCTAGGTTCGATTCCCGGCTGGTACCATGGGTATTTTTCCCGAAAGGAAAATTACCCTAACGGTCTCCAGGATTTGGTTAGTTAAGCTTGAGTTAGGTTTAAGTGTTTCCACTTGTTCCTCACCCTCACACTATCACCATCACCATCAATCACTTCGTCGGGACATGGAAAGGACGTACGATTAGTAAATCCGGTCGTTCTATGGGCAACGGTTCATTAGTACTGGCTAATCTTTCCACTACTAGCTACGAATGATGTAGATTAGACGTGCAATATTATAAATTGATAAAGGAACATTATTCTGTAGACAATCTGTGGACAACTGTAACATAATCTGTGTTACGTTTGAATACTTTCTAAGGTTTACGGGCACATCATCCTAGTGACCTTGTAAGAAGAGGAGACCGACCACTCACTCTCTTCTTTAACTTGTTATACCAGACCAGCTGCTTACATTGGGCGCTGAATAAAATGTTACTTTGGGTTGACGTGGCACGTGTTTTTAGTTCCATTACGACTATAGTTGCATATGTGCCTTTAATTGGGCACCTTCCCAATTTGATAAAACCACATTTATATGAGAGGACAGCCTCAATTATCTAAAAAAATACGATTGATAAAACTATTAATGAATAGCTTAAATAAATGTCATAAATAAAGTAATTATTTAAAACTGAGAAATAATTAAATATGTATTTTTTTTCTCCGAGACTTAATATCCATCGAGGTTATATGCTGATCTACATTGAAGGAAATGTACTTGCATTTGTGATTAAATAATACTACCTTCGGTATACAACTACACAGTACTCTAACTCAGACCTTTTCATCACCATAAAACCATATCTGACGAGATTTACGCTTAGTCCACATGTCCACCGATGAGAATCATTCAAACTAAATTAATATTATAAAAATAACTCCATGGCGTCAGCCCGTAAGTGAACTATACTGACTGAATGGCCGCCAAATGATGGCGAAGACAGTGCCAACATTTCCGGTTAGAGGGTGTCATATGGTCAGCACATTTTATTATCACAATGCTGAGTTGACCCCATTCCAGACCCACAGCTTAACAGATAGGACTAGAAAATTCAGGGATCGAACCCGGGATCTCTATATCTGTATCCAGGAATTCTGACCACTTGAACACAGAAGTGGTCTAAATTATATTTATAAGTTACTACATCATATGAGTAATTATTTAATATAAATTTAAGTAGACAAACTATTAATATCTAATAAATATCCACATTATACACGCGAACTACCTTATAGATAATATATAGATAAATCGCTAGATCTGTATATCATTCTAAGGAATTATCCTCCATCAAACTTTCATTCCAGAACTTTTTTTGTTTCCCGCCAACTCATATAGAGTCGAACAGCCACGCTGTCTCACTTTGTCTCAAAAACTGTCTCTCCGTGGACTCAGCTGTAAATTCCAGTTTTATACCCCGATCAAGAGCAGCGTTTACACCGTAAGACTACCCCCAATCCCACCCACACCCACCCACCCACACACACACACACACCCGGAATTCTCACCCACATCCCCTTTGCTTCAACTAACACATCCAACCCAAACCACTTCTCTTCTCTCTTCCCTTCTTTCTACTTTCTCGTCCACACTGTGCTTTATTTTGGCATGTCTAGCCTTTTCCTGGTTTATTTTAACACTCTCTCCTTCTCTTCGCACTTATTTTTCGTTTTCAAATGTCTATCTCCGGACTCTCTTCTTTCTCGATATTGTATATCTGAACCTTTTCACAAAGATTCACTTCTTTAACTTGAGTGTAAATGTTTTGAAGAATATTTACTAAAAGTACAAAACATTTTATTGGTGGGAATGTATTAATAAACTACTCCCATTCTCATATTCAGCACAATACACTCTGATGATGATGGTAATTTTGCGTCATGAATAAAATACAGTCATATTCAAGTCTATGTGGTTACCCAATTTTGATTTGATCATCGGTTGACTTCGTTTAGCTGTCGCCCATTCATTTAAATGATTTTTATATAATGTAATATTAACCACCCTGACTATACACATTTAATTAAGATAATGCGGTAGTGATGAGGACGGTAGAAATTAGAGGAAACATACTTTGCGGGAGGGGAAAGTTGGAAACCATTTATAGGGGGGACGGGAACACTCAGTACACACGGTGGGATTAAAACCCTGATATCCCCGTCACCGACGTACGTAGCCGTGTAGTTGATAATGTAAACTGAATGTTTTAAGTTTAATAAGTAAGTCGTGAATATATAATCGGCGTGTTTACAAATTGAAAGTTAAATAATTGGAGAAAGAAACAAGTGATCACCAATGCGAGTCTGACGAATATAATTGGATAGAGGCACGCAGTATATTATGTACACAGACTAAGCTGGAAGCCTTGTTTGGTTTGACAGTGAAGGAGAGGTCGGGGTTATAAGGCCGGCTGAGTGCACTGAGGGTATTTTACTTTATGGTTTCCCACTCTGACTCCACGCAAATGAGGGCGGATTTCCTCATTCTCCAAAAAAGCAAATTTGCGGATAATCTTAAACTTAAGTAGTAAGACGTAGTGCCGCTAAAACTGGTTAGCTATACATTTTAATTCTTCGTTATAGTAAAAATACCCAAAATATTGTTTACATCTTCTGGAGAGCTACGGACCACACGTAAATCACGAAGGTATTTGTTTTATTTACACGAGTTGTATTTGAGAAACTTAAAAAAAAAAAGCTATAACAACTATTGTTAGCTGCCTCAAATGACAGACAAATCATAAAATTACCAGAACTATTTTGGAAAGCTTAAGTCATATTATGAGGTGGCTTGCTTTACGTCTGGCGTGTATTGTTGCCAGGGTAAGCAAAGCTTGTGATATGTTCTCACCCCGTCGCTTCCTTTTCACAGGTACAGTTTCAACTAGCTCTGTCAACTTAACCTCGCAACAAGACACGCCACGCCACTGGTGGTGTATAGTAAGATATTTGACATTTAACATTTCAAATAATTTACTTTATAGAGAAGTAAAAATATTCTTTGTAAGGTATTTAAAAATCGCACACATACAATAGTTATTTTTATATTTGATTAAGTGGTTCAAGAATATTGTAGTCAATTATAATCAGCACAAAATTGCAAACCAAGGGAATAATCACACTATGCCACACGTTTAAACTTTTATATTCGGCTAATAATATATAAACGCAAAACAAATCCTAAAAGATAGTGAAAAATTATGTTCTTATAATTTATTAAAGATATCAAACTTTCACCGTCCATTTATAACGTCCATACATAAATGAAATGTATGGCGAACATTATCCGACTTATACCGAAGAAAGAAATCCGTAAGAAAACTCTTTGACTTTGCCCTACAGACACACATATCTTTATGTCATCTAGCCTGTGACGTCATTGTCACTTCTCTTTCTTCGAATTACGCGTTCTTATCTTTTATTTATTCCTCCCCTCTCCCCTTCCTTAGACTATTACAGTCTGTAGGTCACTGATCCTCTCCCCTTTTCTCCATATACTTCTTATTCGGTTAGTGTTTGAAGCTTCAAGTTTCACTCGATAGATGGCATTCGTATCATCTCTAGGAGACTCATGACGTGTATATACATATATATATATATATATATATATATATATATATATAAAAAGAAAGACACCAGTCCCTTGTGATGTGTATAATATGGGAGGTTAGAGGGATGCAAGAAGAGGGTTGGAAAGCGAAGGGTAGAAATCAGTTTGTGTGTGTGTGTATGTGTGCGTTTGTCGACTTGGGTGGTTTGCCAAGTTGAAGGGTGATATAGACCGGTCCATGGACATTGTTTTACGGTCATTTATTTATCTTACAAAGTGAAAGATTTATAAATTTAATTTTTTTTTTCCACCGCTTCTTTTTACTCTTTCGAACCAAACCACTCACATTGCTAATTACAATAATGAGGAAGGTAGAGTTTAGAGGGAAATGTAGCTGCATTTGCGTATACAAACATTGGAGAGAATTAAGTTTTAAAATGCCCTCTTTGCACACGACTGGGTTTAAAACCCAGACTCCTCCGCCATTGTTAAAACAAACTATATGGGCCTGATATTTAGCCTGTGAGTCCACCGATACGGGTAAGTTTGTGACACCATTTGTTCAGTGGTTTGTACTCCTGACTTATCCGAAAGGCCACTAGAATTTAATCTCGACTGAGTGCTCTGGAAGTGGTTTTTTTTCATCAATAGGTACCTATTATATCCTTTTTCCAGATGAATCCAAGCACATTTATTTAAAAAACCGTTTATAATCTTGTTCTTTTATGTTATTAATGCATATTACGGCTAGCCTAAGGCGCAATAAGCAAGCTAGGCAGTAATAAAAATATATGTTTAGTTCTTTGACGAACCGCTAGTTGACCGTGAAAGCCAGATTAACCAACCTAAGCGATCTAAGACAATTTCCCCAAGCTGATATTGAAATACCGTTTTGACTCCATCATTCATCTTAAATGAGTGGTTAGTGCAGGTACAGTCAGTCCATCCTTGAGATTCTAAATCTCAAATGAGTTTATTTAGCAAGAAATAATCCCCCTGTGTTTGGTAGAACTAACAAACTTATAGTAAGTGAACTCATGACATTCTAAAATTGACAAAGGCTACTAAAAAAATCGATTTAGCTATCAGACCGATATATATCGATTTGATAGCTAAATCTAAAGTATATATATATATTTGAGATGATATTTAGACCGCCTTCGTGGTCTAGTAGTCAGAATCCCTCGTTACAAATCCAGAGATTTGGGTTCGATCCCCAATGCTTACAGATTTTATGTGTAGCAGTGTGTCTGGATTGGGCTCAACTCAGCCTCACGAGGACAAATGAAGATATAGGTGGAACAAAAAAGAGTAGAAGCTACGGTCTAGAAAACTGAGATTAACATACAATGGTTTCATTTTGCTGACACCCTATACCTGTGTAAATTGACACTATCTTCGCCAATAGATGGCGGCCGATTGGTACGAATGGTTCGATTGCGAGCTGAGGCCATTGAGTTTTTAATATGATCTTTACAAACTATTAATCACTTGTATCCCCTTGCACACAATGAAGGTTAAAAGCAGTACCCTTCGTTTACTCTGAAAGCTTACCTTTCAAGGTTCCACTATGGCGTAGCTTATAAGCTATAAGATAGGGCCATAGTGTAATCCATCAAGGTCAGACTGTTATATTTCAGTGTCAACTGAGTGTACACTCCACTTGCCCTAAAAAGTAGCAAGCTTACCTCGGTGGTGTTCACTATGGAGCAGCTTATAAGATAAGGCCATAATGTAACCTGTCAAGGCAAAATTTCAGTGTAAAAGAGTGTATATAATAATTCAGATACGGGAAGAGGCGGCGGGGTGGGGGGACGGACCAATCTTGCTGTTTGGCTTACTAGAATATGTGTTGTCCTTTCTGACACTAGAATATTTAGTATATCCCTGTCTCAAACCCGTGGGCCTTCTAACCAAAGTTCTCTTTGGGAGATGTGTCGGTCACTGTTAGAAGCGCAACGTCTCAACGAACTTGACCAAAAGTCGAGGCCAACGGGTTGGTTGGGTCGTACGTGCCTGCTGCAAGAATCCACATTAGGATGCAATGTACTGTTCTGCACTCTAACATGCCACACCAAGGACTTCTCTAGCCATGCATGATATCCACACGTACAGACTCTGTTGATCTTAAATGAGATAAACACAGAATTATAATACACAATTTTTTAAAAGTTTTCCCTCATTCTATATATATTTGTAAATGCTACATAAAATAGAGCAGTGGTAGCCAACCATTTCAGTTCACGTAATGCTTGATATAATCTATATTCAGCTTTGTACCACCAACGTTGTTGTTGCATAGTGTAAGCTATACATATTTTATAATCTTTGTGCCCACATAAAATCAATATTACATCCAAAACAATATACTAACTAATAACATTTAAATTGGAAATGATCAATATATGCAACTTTGGAAAGGTATACAGCAAAGAATAATTAACATGTAAGACAATATGCTGAAACATATTAGTTTGACGAAGAAAATTATAGAAGGAGATGTGGAAGGGAGAAATTAAGGGGGGAGACTGGCATACATGAATAATATAGTGAAAATTGTTGTCAGAAGAAGATAAACATATATTTTAAAAAATCTGCCCGGGATAGGCAAAAGTAGAGAGCTGCAGCAAATCAATCGCATATTGAAGACTTAATTATGATGATACATACTTTTTAATTCGACGTACCCTCTAGACAGCCATGTCAAACTAGTTTGGTCATGAGGGTCACATTCAACATTGAAAATACTGAGGGGGCTGCATTTAACAATAAAAATTTATATTGTCACCATCTTGAATTAAAAAAATCAATTTTATAATCCTTAATATTAATACCGAAAGAAAACTAAAATGACATAAAATTAATTTTATGACAAACCCTCTATTTTTACCATAAATATGAAACCGTTTATTTGCGACAATGTTGTAAGTGTTAGAATTTTAAAACTTGTGTTGAAGTCGCTTTCATACTTGATAGATAACAATTAATGGAAGTACATAAGCCAAGATCTCATGGAAACCTGTTTATTTTCATAATAAAAGACAACATTTGTGTGTGCTAATCATCACACATTATATTTGCAAATTTAAACATTTTTGGGAATCGGCAAGTAAAGATAATACTTGGGGCGCCAACCTCCCTTACTAAGATTTCCTCCAATTATTACCAATTTCCAAAAGATTGTAATCTAATAGTACCAAATTCTGTATCTCTACAACATTTATATAATTAAAAATTGGGCCACATTGTATGTTGACTTATAAAACGGTCCGCGGGCCTCACAGAATCATTGATCGGGCCACACGTGGCCCGCGGACCACTAGTTTGACATGCCTGCTCTAAAATGTCTTCGCGTGCCTCAGCATGAGTACCACTGCGATAAAGAATATGAAATATGCCATAAATTGTTTAGTTTTACTTTCTCATATAGATTAAATATCGTAATCGTTAATATTTCCCACTTATAAAGTTTTATTTAACCCCGAAAAAAAAGTGGGTCCTAAATTTAGGTTTATTTGTACCTGGGGCTACAGCATCATTTTTTCATAGATTTCACTCAAACTTGATATTTAGATGTTAAGCGGTCATATCTAAAGGTGAAATCATGATCTTAAGTCTAGTATTAAAATAAAGGTTTATCTACCGTTGAATTATATTAAAAAAATTGATTTTTTTTTTCAAAAATAGCTTTAACTTTTTCTATTGTTGCTATTAATGTATATGTGGTTAGTGTTTTACACGGCAAATAACACTGTGAAATTGTTTTTCGTAGAAAATTTTACTGAAAGGTATTTTACTTATGACTTTTTTTTAAAATTTATATGTTTAAAAAACATCTTTAGTAATTTGGTTTAAAATAAATATCTGAGGGAAGTTTAAAATATAAAAAAACGGAATAGGGCCTACTCTTTTTAGAAGACCATCCATCCATTTACGGTTAGTTAGATGACAACCATATTTCAAAAAATTTGTTCCAAACCATGATAGTTTGTATGAGAAAGAATTTTCAAATGTGTTGTAATATTTATTTCATATGTAGCCTAGGTTATCTGAATTATAGCCCAGCGTAGGTATATTATCTGAATTATAGCCAATCAAACATATTCCTGCATGCATGGACACACAATGACCGTATTATTATTATTATTATTATTATTATTATTATTATTATTATTATTATTATAAGTTCCGAACAGATACAAATTATACTATCTGCACCCACATCTGTCCTATTAATATCCAGATTTTAGGCTATTTTTTTGTGACCACTTTTCTAAACCATTGAGCTAAACATTATTAATAAACATTAATCGTGGGGTTTTTACACACCATAGTGTCTATATGTGTTTTAATTTAAAATGTATTTGTTTATTAATAAATAAATAATTCAAATACACGTATTTCAACAACTTTTTTTGAAATTAAAACTCGTAAATATGATTTTAGTCCCTTTCCGATTCTATGTTCTCGAGCGTTGGCATGGTCTAAGGTGTTAGGTTAGCACTATACTGTATTTTTGTTGATGAAGAAGTCAAGGTTTGAATCTTGGGTGCCCTAGGGGTGGTTTTACACGTTTGTATTTTAATCTTCCCATACTCTCCACCTATACTATTGCTGTTGTATCTCCTCTAAAATGCCTTCCCCCTCCCCTACCTATTAAACTTAACCGTTGATAAGTCTTAGGGTTTACCTTAACAAAATAAAAATGTGAATACTAAATTACCACTTGCTTAAATGGGCTATTTCATAATTCTACTAACTAATTATTACTAATACTTTTGAAATGTTTGATAATTTTTTCGAAAGAAAATATTAACTGTCTACTCCGAATAAACCACTTCAGTGGCCTAATAGTCTATGGAGGCGTCACTTTCGTATTAGACTGGCCTGCTGATGACATGGAGATCGGGGTTCGAATCCCGGTTGAGTCTACTAAGGGTGGGTTTTCATAAACGGTTTTCCATTCTGATTCTACGCATATGTGGGCAGATACACTTTAAAATCATTCCTTCCTCCCTAACTCATTATAGTAATCATCATAATATATGCGTATAATCATAACAGGTAGTAGGACGTGGTGATAAAAAATGCTGTAGTTGGTTTATGGTAAAACTACTTTTTCCGGCCAAAGTTTACTATATCATTAGTGATATTGTATAGATATTGATAATATCTTACAAAAGTGACAGCTGAAAATAACTTTGATGACTTAACAAATAAATATATGATAATTGTAACAGGCTATGGAGGAGGAAATAATATTTCAAAGGAAGTGTATCATCATTTGCGTATAGGTTATGAGATGCTCTTTAGTAAAAAAAAACACCTCCGAAGCTCAAACACAAACATTGACGTCACAGTAAAACTGGACTAGATGAGACTGATACCTTTATCCACGTGATCATTAATTTTTATTATTAACTATATTCTCCATAATTATTTTAAAAAGTTGGCACTTCGCCATCCTTTTGTCACTTTTAGTTGAGATATTTATGGATTTTAGTTTTATTACCATCCAAGCAGATTGATAAAAATAACTTAAAAGCTATATACACACCTATGTATCTTATTCGACCAATTATGTGCAGGTATAGGCCTACGTACATTAAGTAAAGGCAAGAGCAAAATATGTTGCTACTACGTTGTAAAATGGAATTATTTCATAACAAAAATGTTGAGATATTTAAAAATAACGTATTTAAAAACTAAAGTGGTACAACTACTAACTCATTCATTACAAACAAATAATACTTACTTATTCTTAATAAATGTTATGAAGAGTTAATTAAATTTCACTAATTATTTAATAATCAACTCTGCTCAAATTCCATAATCATTGCTTAAGCTTAAAAAATGCTACTACTATAATTTATCATTTAACGTTCACTTTCAAAAATATTGATTATATCAGTATATGACATTAAAATGAACATAATTCTCGAGCAAATACAACACTCAGACCCCCGCTAGTTAATTTACAACAGTGAAAGGAGAGATCCCCAAATTCGCTAAATACTTAATTTTTTTAGCCATTCCAGGATCCGAGCCTGGAGCTCCTATCTCACCAGTTGGAAGTGCTACTGACTCAACTAAGGTGTCAAACCAAAACGTACTTTGTAAACAAAATTTCAATTAGATTTTTGTGCGAATTGTTAAAGAAACTCGCTTCGGTGGCTGCGTGGTTTAAAGCGTCACTCTCACAATAAGCTAAGCTGCTGATAATGGGGGAGATTGTGGTTCTATCCCAGCTGGGTATGCTGAGGGTGGTTTTCCTTAATGGTTTTTAACCCTCCCTCCCGCAAATGTGGGTACACGTCCTCAAAAATCAACCTTCTTAATTCCTAACATACTAGCGTAATTAGTGCATTGGCAAGTGTATAAAATGAACGGTCATATGACGCGGTGATAAAAAAAAAGTTTCCATCTTTAAAACAATATTTGGATCACATTACAATAACTTGTTTTTCTATCATCTTTAAAACGAAATACATTTAGAACACGATTGAACCTGTATTCACAGGAAACATTCAACTTTTATTTCAATTTTATTTGTAAAAAGTATTGTTTTTTTCTGTATTATATTTTGGCTTACGATATTTTTTGGTTCTACGTAACGTATATTTTTTTCTTTCCCATATAGCTATCTCGTTCTACGATCATAGACCAGGAAAAAATGTATTCGCACACAGAAATAGAGGGATAGCAACAACGATATATTCCAGAATACAAAAGTAAATTGAAGCCTGTTTCTTTTGGTGAAAAAAAAAAAAGAGAGCGAAAGGGCAACACACGAAACTACGAGCTGTGTGGTATCGCGCAGCTGTGAAAAATAACGAGTGGAGGATGGGGGTGAAGGGGTTTTGGTTGGAAAGGGGGGTAGGGAGGTAAAAGAGGTATGAGTTGTACTCGCGGTGTGTCGTTTTATAAATGGTTGAGTGACATGCTAACGTTAGTTCCTGGAAATGCCCGACAGAAATGATAAACTGACGATGAAATATGGGCTCGGATCACGTCCGCCCTTTGCTTTCCCCTACTATACCGCGAGACGATGTAGCTCTGCGCCGCGACGCTTTGATTATTTTGCTAAAAAAAAAAAATAGTACTGTGAGGTATAGGGAAGACGAGAGGCGAGCTTTGAAAAGAAAAATAGAAAATGATTAGATATTAAATAAATAGTCATGGTTGTGATTTTATAATAATTTCCTTTTAATTTTCTTCTATAAATAGAAAGTAATATAATCGGGAAAATGTTCGATCTAGAAAGTATGAATAATAATTTACATTTTGTGTGTATCTAAAAAAAAGGGAATTTTACAATTTGGTCGGTTCCCGTGTCTAACTTTTTGTCCCTGGGTCCGAAATTTTGTTGAATTTGGTTCAAGCTTGGTTATTAAGATGTGATATGAATAATATGAACATACTTGAGGACTTTCTTATTTTGACCTTAATCCCATAAATAAAGGGCTATTTAAAGATGAGTGATTCAATTTTTTTTAATCGCCTAAATTATTTTGTTTAAAATGTTTGTTTGCAAAGTGTTTGACATAATATTTTTTTCTAAATTTATTTGAGGTATTTAAACTGTATTTTCTGAATCGACTTATTATTCCAGCACAAGAAGACTTACATACTAACTTAAATTTAGAACTGATACAAAATCCAGCCCCCGACCGTTAATTCATCACTGTAAAATGGCAAACCCAAATTTATTTGAAATAAAAACAATATCTTCAACAATTTTATTTAAAATGTATATATAAAGAGTTTTTATTGTGATTAACAAGATTATATTATTGTTTGTTTTTCTGAAAAACTCACGTAAAGGTAGTTTACTGAAAACAAATTCTTGAAAATTAAGTTATAAGCTATGATATACTATATGAGAATGTTTGTACAATAATAGTGCCTTACGATTTATTTATCATATGGTTCCCGTTGAAAGTATTAAAAGACATATCACCGTGTCATACTACCCATTCGGATTATAATTACGCTTAAGTACTATTTAAGCTAATGGGTTAGGAGTTGGGAA
Organism: Timema cristinae; assembly: GCA_039000515.1. Lineage (NCBI taxonomy): Eukaryota > Metazoa > Arthropoda > Insecta > Phasmatodea > Timematidae > Timema > Timema cristinae. The sequence goes on along the minus strand of JBCFYV010000935.1, from coordinate 43,087,653 downwards.
GGTTGAATAAGAGGAAGTGAGCCCACATTTGCGTGGAGGGAGAGTGGAAAACCATTTAGGAAAAACCACTCCCAGTTCACCCGAGCGAGATTTGAATCTCTATCTCCCCGTCCTCGGCAGTCTAGCTCAACATGAAACTAGCGCGTTAGCTAACTACATCACCGAGGCGGGTCCGTTGTAAGTAAAATATTATTCCAGACTAAAATATACGTTGGAATAATTATCTCTTTCTTAAGTTGCTAGAATGTTGTTTACCAAGAGCTTTTATTCGGATAAGGTTAGTAGACTCTGGGATGAGTTTCATGAATAAGGTTAACAACGTCGGTTAGCCCGTCATCATAACTTATTGTTTAAAGTAGTCGCCCACAAGTATAGTTATCCTTGGTTCGATTCAGGCCCATGCTGACAAGGATATTTTTTTGATAGCCAATTAGTAGGCCTATATAGTTAAACACTAAGTATAGGTGGGTATCATTAGGCTTTTTGTTTTAGGTTTAGCTGGTAATCTATGTGTTAAGAAAGTGAAAGATAAATACATCAATAGAGTAAACGTTTATTTATCAATATATTTATATTCTACAGAATAGTATAGGGCTCACACATTTTTCTAAATAAATCATATTATACTAAACAACAATTAAAAAAACAATACATGCACATTTCTAACAATCAATGTAAACTGATTCTAACTAATTATATTTGATTGTTTTGGAGCAGCTCGATTTGTTGTATGGCTCGATTTCAAAGTAAACAAGTTCTGACCAGAATCATAGCTTTTAATTAACATATGTATTTTGAAAGACGACACCTGGACACCGGAACTTTTTTGTTATTTGTAATTTGAGGACCATTGGCGGGAGGGGGAGGGGTGAATGGACAAAATAGGCTTACACTAAATTATTTGGGGCTTTATTCAAATAAATGCAGTCCTAATTGTATGGCCTATCTATTATATCAAAGCAAAGAGTGCATTAAAGTATGATATTTAGGATGTGAACAAATTTGTTAAAAACAAAATTAAATAAATTAAAATATTATATTACTTTGATCTTTTTCGCATCTGTCTCGCCTTCTGCACTATGCACATACTTAAACATACAACCTTGGTTATAAGAAAGGTTGCATTAAAAAGAGTTACACCTATATTTTCATAGGGGTGAGATTGGGAAACCACTTAGGAAAAAGTCTCTCTACACCTAGCTGAGATTCGAACAATGACTTCCCCATCACAGGCAAACCAGAAAAGACAAGAACGGTGCCTTTGTTCACGTGACCATTGGTGTTGGTTTTTATAGAAAAAATATTTTATTGTTATTTTTTATGGTGATAAACATCCGATCAGGGATTTGATCCACGTGTCTTTGATCTTGAAACTTCTTAGATTTAAAATACACCTAATATTGAGCTACTGATAGCAGCAGCATTTATTTAGTTCGCACCAGATATGTATTTTGCGCCTTACAAAGTAACTAATCGTTGAAGTGTATTGCCTCAAGCTTAGGATAAGTTTGGTCTCTTGTCTTGAAGGAGAATGATCCAGTGAAGCGGTTATTCTTCTATACTTACCTGGGTGAATCATCATTTTCTGCTGCAGGTAATGAAAAAAACATACAAAAGTAGGCTCACTTGAATATGAATGGCAGGCTAATAAGCTCAATTTAAAAACATTGTGGATGGAATTGAACGTCTGTCTTAAGCTACACGCTAATATTTTTCCTCATATTATATTTGACTATAATTTTGTTTACAAAATTAATCATTGTATTCTTTTTGAATTAGAACGCTTATTTTAGTACGAAATATACTAGCATTACTACATTATTTCTATTACAACTACAAATCAAATCCGCCTGGTCCATCTCCGACAAATACGTGATGGCAAACCCTCTGTATAGGCTACAATATATATATATATATAAAGTGCCAGATTGTTTCTCAATATATATATATATATATATATATATATATATATATATATATATATATTGAGAAACAATCTGGCACTTTTAACGTAGCTCTCATACTCAACAAGTTTGGAGAATTTTGCATTAAACTATCTCTAAACTGAACTGAGAACCTTCGGCCAGAATCAGTTTGGGGTCATACATTTAGTGTTCACGTCTGGCGAAAGCGTGTAACATTTGTTAGCTTTTCGAAGATTTCTAAACGTACTTGCCCAGGTAATACTAATAACCACAATTGTTTTAAAACTTGATAGTAGTATTATTTAAGTTCAGTTTCCAAATTGAAATTTAAGATAGCCACAAAATTCCCTTATTTTCACCTATCCATCTTTTAAAGTCGTTGATTTTAATATAGTTTTATATTTTTAATGATTTATTTCACACGCACTTTCTGAACCTACTGATTATATCAACACACGAGAATGTCTATGAGCGAGAGTGAAAGGACCTACCAATTTTTCCGGGAAAGGTGTTTCCACATACCTACCTGGGTTCTGTTACGTGCTACATTAGACATGTGATTGACGGCTTTACTTGCGCTCTGAATAAAGTTGTGCAACAGATTTTTATCACTCAAGAAAAACCCGTTGAACCCAGCTGGGTTTAAACCCACGAACCTTGGGTCCTTAGGCCAGCACTTTACCCCAAGACCACAGCATAACTATAGTTGAATTGCACTAGAGCATGTACAAATAGATTTAGAGCAGTCAACATCGATACAATCTTTCTATGTTGATAATACATCGTGCTTTGATAAATCACACATACATAATGGGGAATTCATGACATTAATTTTGATTTAGTAATTGTGAGAACCGCCAAATAAGTAGGTTCCTTACTATGGCGTGCCGAATACAACCAGAATTTTTATAGAAAGGAAATTATCCTATATATAAAACTCACATTCATGGATTCATACGTCAAGCAATGAAATTATCAGCTGTTACTATCGATAGTTATTACCAAAACCTATAAGAAAACACGAATAAAATAGTTAAAAGCTATCTATTTTTATCGAAAAAAGTTTGTATTTCTTGAAAGGTTCTTCCTTTGAAAATTGAACTGTATAAACGGGTACCTGATAATCCATACTGGCTTCTTAATAGTCTGAAAGTTCAGCAACAGCTTGACTCGGTCCTTACAAGACCACTTGCTCACGCCACAGCTATAAAAGCTGTGTAAATCTGGAGTTGATGTTTTAACAGCATGTTTGATGGTAGGCAATATAATCCCGCCGCCGATAACTGAGACCATTATGGCGACCCTTACTCCTTAATTATTATTGTCCGTGTCCAAAGAAAAGAGACTATAGAGGGGCAGAGGGGGAGATTCAATATATAAAACTGTTACCTAGTAGCAAGTTGTCCGGGAATGACTGTACAGCCCGCCACGTGTTTCTTTATTGTTTTTTATTGGTTGAAAAAAACTTTGATGTCACGGGTTTACTCTTTTCCCCGCCTTCCCTTCACCATCTATTACGTCACAGATATTATAAGTTGTGGTAAAAGTCTAGTGTGTTTATTGTTGTGATTGTTTCTAAAGCTTTTATTTAAAAATATTATGTGATCATTTATGCGCACTTTCTAAACACAGGGTGGAATCAGTACTTAAAACAGGAGAGTTTTTTTTATGAAACTACAAATAATACCGTTTTTATATTTTGATAATAGCTCAATCTCACTCATAAATATATTATTACACGCTTCGGGGGCCACGTGTTCTAACGCGCTACTCTTGCAGTAGATTAGATTGCCGATGACTGGGAGATCGAGGTTCAAATCTCGGTCGGGTGTACCGATAATGGTTTTTCCGTAATGGTATTTCAACTTTCCCTCCACGAAAACGTGGGTACTCTTACTCTTAATAAAAGTTTTCCCTAAATTGTTTTCCATTTTCCCTCCACGCAAATGCGAGTACACCTCTTCTAAATTCAACCTACGTCGTCCCTAGCTCATTAGCATCATTAGTAAATGTGGGTATAACCTGGATAGATAATAGGACGTAGTGCTAAATAAAAAATTATTTAAGAACCTTCTGAGATCGAATGAGAGACCCTTAGATTTATAGTCAGCTTTCTTATGCACGCGGTTATTTCTTAAGTAGCAAGGTTTGCCCAACTTTATGAACATTGTTATTATTTAAAAACCTTGTATATTTGATTGAACAATAATTTAATCATGGTTTTTATTATATTAGGTAAATTAGGCCTATTTAACATTGAACTTTGCATGCACACAGATTATATTTAAAAAAACTACCTACAATATAACTTCGGCAAATATAATACGTCTAATGTCACCTATCTGGCCTTCAAATCTAAATATTTGTTTATTATATGCTACAACATTTAATTATTTGTTAATTTGTTGCTGAGAAACTAGTAAATATCTGCGTCAGCACCAAATAATTTCAAACTTAGACTCCTTAAATTTGTTTTGATCTGTTTCTGTATTAACTGTTTGTAAGTTATACTTTTCCTCAAGATCTTTCATGAAAATATTTTTTGCGTCATTTGGATTTGTGAGAGATCAATTAATCGAAAGATGTTGACAAAGTGATGCATCATTTTTTAGGTTTATTTGTCGTTCACTTTCTGAACACTTGAGTATATCAACACATTGCATTATAAAGCTAGCCTAAAACTAGGTCATACATAAAAACATGTAGCCCGGACAGAAATTAATCAGTAATAAGTGTTCATCCGTGTTGTTTATCGAACCCAGAACCCTCAATTCAGTAGATAGACACGCTATTGACGTAATTAAAATGTCACATGATAAAGTAATTAATTTTTATCAACCAATAAAATAAATGTTTGTATTATATCGTGGTAATTTGATTACTAATTAAAAATATTTTTGACATTTTTTTGCCTATTTTGTGTTGTGTTTACTAGTTGCCATTGTTTGGATTTTTATAACTTTAGTTAATTATTTTTACAATAAAATAAATAAAAAATCTTAATTATTTTTCAAACCATATCAACTTATAAATACATAAAAAGGGAGTTTAATTCGCATATTTAATAATACTTAATTTTAGACTCTAGAGAAGATCAATTTATACATTTTCTGAAAGCTAAGTGTTGAGATATTTCTATAGGCCATTTTAATAGTTTTATGATCTTTCCTAAACTAGGTAGATCTAGATACTACTTCGCACCACACCGTGGCCGGGTGAACGAAAGTGTGCTAATAGCAGAGAGTTTGAGGATGGACTTCAGCCGAGTGTATGGAGGTGTTTATCCCCCCTAATTAGTTTACCCCAAACCTTCAATTCAAATATGGCTACATTTACTATAAATACTGCCTTCTCCATCTCTACCTCATTAGTGTCAATAATCTAGTAGCCCAGCCGGGTAGTAAGACGTGAAGCACGGAATTATTTTATTGATTTTCTCTTATTATTCTTTGTGTTATGAAAGATACGGTCTAATTTTCTATGAAGGGTTTTTAAGAAAGATCAAACATATTTTCTCGCGGCTAAAATTGAAAACATTGTACAGTATTATTATTACCTTATATATATTAATAATACCTATCAAAAGTTACAGTTGAATATCATATGATTTGACGGATGGGTACGTGAAGGTCGACCTTGAATCTGTTGCATAAAACTACAAGTCTACAATTTACACTATACTAGTTACAAGAGAAAGTATTACAGTTGAAAATAGTTTGACTTTTAGTTTACATTTCAATAATTGTAAAATAGTATTTCGAAGTCAGCAGTTTTGTTCACAACTGGAATACTATTACATACAATTTAGTCCTTATTGCTACAACAACCAAAAGTACACAAACCTTTTTAAAATGATTTTGTGACAGGTTTAGTTAGATATTAAAATATCAGTTGATAAAAAATATATGGACATAAATTCATTTTGCTAAAAGATTCTTAAATTCGAGCTAAGAATCAAAATAAAATTATAGACTTAAGTACATTTTTTTTTAAATAATTTGAGGCTCAACGTGCGTAATTTAATTTTTCCTGAACTAATGCAGTCGTTGATTTATTTTGTACAGCAACAATATAAGCTCATTTGATCCTATTTTCCCACAACCATAAACATTCCTAATCCAAAGCTACTATAGTACTTGTTCATAGGTTCACATTTCACTACTCGGATGTCGGGAGGTCGATACAATACGACCGAGCGTTCAATCCGTATTCTTGTTTAAGCACCATATCTTACTACTAGTTCATGTTATACGCTTATGTAAAAATTACGCTGATGGTTTTAGGGATCAGTAAGGTTATATTTAGAGGAATTGTACCCACATTTTCATGAAGGGACAAAGTAAGACCATTTTGGAAAAACCACCCTCATTACACCTGACCGAGATTTGAACCTTGATTTCCCCATCATTGGCAGTCTAGAGAGAAGCGCGTAAGGCCTTTATTGTTGTGGCTTTAGGTTGTATTAGTATGTAAGTAATATGGATGTACAGTAACATGTGGTACCAACTTCAATGGTGGATACAAGACGAAAAAACAACTAATTCCATACAAACATTTGTCCCATTTGACCTTTTTTCCGAGCTACAGCCAAGTGATTCCCCAGACTTAAATCAAATAGATGTTTTATTTGTGGAGCCACTTGAAACCAATTGTTAATTCAACACCCATTACCAGCATTGTAAAATCTCGTCAACGAATACAAGAAGGCTGGCCAAGAATCTGACAAGCACCTGGTATTTTTTAAATAATGTGACATTTTACTACACGAAGACTCCAGGCTTGCATTCAGGCCAAAGGGGGTCATTTTGAGCACGTACTATAATGTTAGACAAACCCACAATACAGGAATACAAGCATGACTATAACTCGGAAAAAAGGTTAAATGGGACTCATGTTTATATTAACTTTATAATTGTTTTTGTGGATCAAGTCTACCGCTGCTGTTACAATACACCCTGCATATTTTTCTATATTAAGCCCACGTTTAGCCTCACTTATTTAAATACGTAATCATATATCCTTAAAGTGTTTTTTATATTGATAGTATACTGGCTACAACCTAATTTCAAAGAACAACATAAATTGTCATTATAAACACTTGGGATATAGTTTTAATTAATTGATACTACTCCTTTTACAGAATGAAATATGACATGGAATAGGCCTCATATTTAACAAATATTTAAAATGTCAACATAATATAATTATAATAAATAAGAAATTAGGCTCTTCGATTAGCGAATGATCCAAAGGCGTCACTCACGCAATAATCTTGACTGTCAACGAAGATAGAATCGAGGTTTTAATCCGGACCAGATGTACGGATGGCTTTCCACGCTACCTTAACGCAAATGCGGGTAAACTACTTCTAAATTCAACCGTACTTATTTCTAACACACTAGTGTAATTTAGTCCAGATGAGTATATATTGAACGGGTAGTGTGAGATGTGGTGGCAATTAAAAAAATTAACCAATTTCAATCATTCTCGCTAAAACTAATGTAATCTCTCTAACATAATTTAATCGTTTCATTTGCAAAATGAATGTGTTTTTAAAATAACAGACACAAAAACCTTTGGCAGTTTGTTCCACATAACGAATTCTGCCTTGACGTAGTGTTACCGCCAACATATCACATTGTTGAAGGAGTCGTGAACAGAGGGGATGTAGAGAGAGTAGAGAGGGGGGGGGGCTACAAACTTGAATGAATGAACTTCTAGGAGATGAATGACTGAAAATGAATCGCACAAAACTAAACGAACTGTGGCTTTTGAAGCTTTTGCTTGCTTCTCGTTTCACTCTGTGTGTGTCTATGTATACATGTGTGTATGTATGATTCCTTAGTGTTTTATGGTCGTAGTTATGTTGGTTTTATGAGCTCATAATATGTTAGTGGCACAAGTCATAGTAAAAGTACAGGCAAAGATGAAGAAGGGGAAGTCATCGCTTGCAGCCACTTGTATGTATAACCCAAACCCCCTTTTGCTTCCACTACTGGCTTTCTTTGCTTTCATGAAACTTTACTGCCACGCAATAAAACCAATAACCGATGTTATTTACATCATTAAGTGCCACTTGTATCGTCGTTTTAAACTTCATTCAATTCTAATTGACTCACCTTCCTATCTTCTTTTTTTTTTGTATTATTTTACTGTTTGGTAAAATGTTGAACACGTTATTCAAACGCTTTTTTTTTTCTAACGAAAAATCGGTGCAAGTCCACATATAAGTTTCATGCATATTATGCAATCTTTTTTTTTTTTTCTCAAGCACCTTAAAAACTTAACTCTGTCCCTCCGATGAAGATATAAGAGTGGTCTACCACCAATTTAAAAGAGCCTGGTTTGATTCCTAAATTATAATAAAAACATTATTTTTCTATTTATAAAGTATTTGCCCAGATCGTTTTGATTCTTAAAATACAAAGTATATTAACATTATAATAATTTTCATAAATAAGAAAAGTAGTTTTTAAAGAAACTGCGCCAATATTCCCTTCTAAATAGGATGGAAAATGCACAATGCATAATCACTTATGAAACACCTAAAATAATTTAGATTATTTATCTGGCCTAATATAATAAAAAAATATTTTTCCATGAATAAAATATTTTAATTGTTAAGTTATAATATATAATTATGAATTATGTACCGGAGATAAAATGGTTAAAGTAGTAAGTGGTGGCCTATATAAAAATATAAGTCTACCAAAATATATCTCTTATTTTGTTTTGCATTGATAGTAGCTTAATTTTAAAAATAATTTTCTATTTTTCTGTCGTAATAAATAGGTTTGTGTAGGCCTATCTTATTTACTAATGGAATCCATAATTAAGTGAATAACTGCCAAGATTATCAGTTATAACATCGATAAATTTGTATCTCATATATTTTATAAAAAACTATGAATAAGTAGAGGGCTCTACACCTATTTAGATAATATATAAATAATATGCTATTGCCATACACAGCTATTAAGTTCGTAAATTTCACTTACGTTTAATTGTTTCTATAAGGAGTGAATATAGAGGAGTATATCTACTTTGTCTAAAGTGTATACAAATTGTGTTAAGGTATGATTGGAGTGGCTTTCTCTATCCCCAACGAGCAAAATGAGGTGGGTGGTGAAGATTTAATAATTCACAGGAAGTGACTCCGAGTTTGGACTAGTGAAGGGCTCCAGTCACCAAACTTAGTCAAGTTTTACCCTTGAGTGGGCTTTAGAAAGTCTATATACATTAGTTGGAGTTAATTTTCCTCTGGGCGTGTAGCAAAGTAGGGATGTACAGTGTAGACCATCAAAAGTCGCTCTCAATATGGGGTTCTCATTAAGATACTTTTAAGATTTTCACCACGTCTTAATTTATTTTGCGAAGTTAAGGCCCTAGTTTTTCTATGTCTTACAACGAATTTAGACAATGTGACCTATTAACTAAATGATTACTTACAGTAACAGTAGTGGCATCATTTTTCACTGCGTCTTACTACCTGTTCAGCTTATACGCGCAGTAGTAACTTTAAGTTACTAAATTGTAGATTTAATAGTTAGCTAACCTACGTTCACTCTTTAATTATTCCATTTATTCCTTATTTAATTCATTCATTCCAACACATATGTGTGTAGTAGGATTGTTTTATATGTATTCAAAACTGTAAGCCTATAAATAAAGAAGGTATCCCTATTTTTTGACTTTGAATTTCTTTAAATCTCACCTTCCAAATTGGTTCCTTTTTTGGTTAAATAATAGGTACATAAAATTTGAACTCAATCAGATATTGTTAACTCACTCCCCAAAGGCTTTGGATTTTTTAACTAACCATAATTGCATCTGCATTTTGTAAACACACCATACTTTAAAACAACATGGTATATACTGCTTTAATAACTGATTGTCTTTCTCCAATAACATCTATCTACATATTTACTCATTCACAAATCCTTACGAGCCCTCATTATATTTTTATAATTTCTTAAATCTGGGCCAGTCACGTGTTCGATTCAGTTAAACGGGTTTACAATTTATCCCATACCCTGAAACAATCTGAGCGTAAGTGTTGTATTACTCCGAAACGAGTATATGCATACGGTGAAAGCAATAAAATATTGTATTTATTGAAAACTAACAACCATTAATTAAACTTCAAAAATTTTTAGGTGACTAGTATACCAAGTTACATAAGTCGGCTGTACCGTCTAATCCAAAAAGAAGAGCGAAAGGGACGTTAATTTCACCCAGGTTCTTTGTGGCATTTGACGAATTTAAAGTAAGCATAGAAACACAGTGCATATTTTGATAGAAACTACGAAAACATTTGGCCATAAAACTGATTATTTAATAATCAATCAATAGTCAATTCAGCGTTATCGAGAATCCATACGCAAACAAAAAAATTTCTTTAACATTAACAGTAAAATAAAAAATGTTCTGAGCGTAATGGACTTGTTCAGTACGATGACAAACTGCTTCCTACTCTGACCAGTAAAGCTCCAATAAAGGGGTCAACAAATTGAAATTTTTTTTGTATCTGGTTTGTAAATGGGTGGATATAACTAATTTTCGGGTGCTGAATTCAGTGGAAAAATCATATTCTCTCTATTACGCCACATTTACAGGATACACAGCACTAATACAAAGACAATAAATAATACGACATTAGCAATTATTTACCATTTTAAATACAAACAAAACACAGCCCTCATAGCTCACCTATATTTTCTTGGTAGCGTAAAAAACTAATTTAAACCAATAAAAAGCACTAAAATTATCCACATTAAGCCATAATATTAATATTTACTAAGTTTAATGTCATTTTTCTTTGACAAAATGGGATGACGATGGTTTTCTTTTGTAAGGTGTTTCATCAGTCTCACAAAAAATAAACCAACAGTAATCGCCCATCATCGAAAGGTTCCAGTGTCCTTGGTAACGATGCTCCATAATCAGATATCTTGGTGAAAGCGTTCACCCTGTTCGTCGCTAACAGAACCACAATTTTCTGGGAAAAAATCAAGATGCGAGTGTAAAAAGTGAATTTTTAGTGACATACTAGACCCCATGTTCTTGTTGTTGTCCAATAAACCACTCACTATGGAAACATATTTATCGTCTCTTCTGTTACCAAACCGTAAACAACGGGCTTTGAAAGAAGACTAAGCAGCTAACTCAATATTTGTAAGCTTACCATCAAAGTTTGGATCTTTCAACAATGACCTAATTTGCGGTCCAATAAATATACCTTCTTTTAGCTTTGCTTCACTCAACTCGGGAAACATTTTTTTCAAACGATTAAAGGTCTGACCTTTATCAAGAGCTTTTTCAAAGTTATTCATCAAGCCTAACTTTATATGAAGTGGAGGCAAAATGAGTTGACTCGACTCATCCAATGGAGTCAATTTCACATTTTCCTTTCCAGCAATGTATAATTTCCGCATAGACAATACCTGGACTTTGTAATGGTTCTTGGTGTCTCAGCTGTCCCACAAGCACACACAAAAAAAGTATTTTGTGAATCCACTCTGTAAACCTGTAAGCAATGCGACAAATTTTAAATCACATTATATCTGCCAATCATAATCTTTATATTTGATTTCCTCCATTTGCAAAGTCATACTTTTGTAAGTTTCCCTCATGTCCACCGCATGCACCAAAGGCACTGATGGAAGTTTGTTGCCACTGTACAATAGCTCTGCTTTTAAGCTTGCCTTTGATGAATCAATAATCTCCACTCATGTGGATTGTGTTTAACACCCAACTCTATCATCAAACCATTCACGTCTGTGCACACACACATTGAATTATTCATTTTGAAATATCCAGACAACATCTATTTCTTGTTATAAAACTTGAAATATTTGTACTTTGCTCTAGAAGGTTCCATTGTTGCAGTCTAGAACCCAACAGTTCAGCTTGCTGTTTAGAAAGTTTAAAATAACGGACCAAATCCTTCAGTTCCTTCTGTTATATGAGGTGAGGTGATCTGTCATGAGTTTCAGAAATGTACTCTTCCAAAGGTCGCGCATATTCTGATTCACTTTCCTCTTATGGTTCTGATGCAGTGGTTTGTAAGTGACAAGCACGAATAGGTAGGCCTTCCCCATGAGGAACAGGCGTATGAACTGAATAAATATTAGGATATTTAATTGTATGTTTAGTTTTACTAGAATGCTCTGCAATATTTGTCAGGCAGAAATAACAGTCCATATGATCGTTTGGCTCACACCAAACCTTTGGAAAAGCAAACGGCATGGCTCGCCGGTTTCCTTTCATCCATTCCATAAGGGTAGTTGTGCATGTTATGCAAGTAATATCAGGTACAAAGGGTTTGTCCTGATATCCAAGAGCACAATAAAAGTACAGTTTATAAGCCTTTTTTAAAACTAAATCAGTGATTGGCTTTCTTTGGGTTTCTGGAGTGAACTTACAAAATACATAGCAAAAGTTATTGGAGGGGCTTACACAACCACGAAGTTTAGCAGTTTTCATTACGTTAAGAACACTGTCCTAACTATAACCTAAATATATCAGAACGTCTCACTAGTTCACACAGGAAAAATAAAGACACACAATAACACAAACTAAAATATCAATAAAGAGGAATATACAAAGTGACTAACACCATCCGAGTTTCAAAACGCACTAAACATCAGGGCTAACATGGCTAGCTGAGTCCCCTCTAACAGCCAATGGCAGTACCTTTCCCCCTCAACTAAATTGCCCTGCCATTTAGTGACTATTTTTAGAACTTCTTCCATCATATATTTCATCCAAATACATAGTCTAATCAGTATAGTCAGTGATAATTAATGAAAAAAATAAATGGTACGGAGCTCCGCACAAACTTTCTCGCTCTATTGTTTAAAAATGGAAATATTTACTCAAAACTCGTAAAATAAGTGAATAAAAATAATATACACTAGCAAACCCAATAATAAATTTCACTATCCTTATGTAAAACATTTTTTGAGTCGCGGTTTTAAATTTTATAATTTTATTTTTAAAGAATTAATATCCTCAATTGTATGTTTGGACCGATAAAAAAGATCAATGTCGGGTCCACAAGGGTCAACACTTCTTATTATAATTTTGGTTAAAATAAATAAAAAAATGTAAATATTGACTATTGAGCCTAAAATGAAGGAGATAGATCATTGTTGTACAAACATTTTTCCTAAGAGTTTTAAGGAAAAATAACATACATTTTTGAGAGACTAAATTTATTTAATTACTATATGGCATTGGAGAGTTATTGGGTTAAAACTCAAGTAGTATATCTTTACAAATAACTCTCACGAAATTGTATTAATATATTTATAATCTTATTCAACGCTTAGATACGAATTTTAATCAAAATCGTTAAAGCCAATTTTGAGAAAATCTATTTTTTTTTTAATCTTTTCGCCCTTTATTAAACTACTCTTAATTTTAAATTTAAACAGACACACAGGCATACGGCATTTCAAAGATTACTTTTTGGGGTTCGGGGGGTCATGAGACGTTGACATCATCAACATTTCAGGTTAGGTTTTTTTACGGTCACAATACTTTACCTTTAGTCTTCGAAAATTGCGTATTGCTTGAAAGTGATTGGTTTTATAAAAATATGCTTTGAATAAAATATTTGTATTATAAATAGATCTACATAATTGTAACGTTAAGTAATTTCATTTCTCAAATAGTTTCGGAGATGTGTTACTAAATTAGAATTTACGCATCAGACCGGAGCCCTTAAAGTCATTTTGCCGAAATATCGAGTGTATCAATTTGTTTGAAATATTTATAAATGTTTAGAAATGAAATTTAATCAAAATCGCTAGAGCTGATTTTGTTAAAATCGACTTTTTCTCTTTTTTGCCCTTCAGTAAACTACCCTTAATTTTAGGGTTAGATATCCAATTCCAAAAACCCTCAGGGCAATATTTAAAGTTTTATCCCGATTGGTAAAATAGTTTAGTTTCTAGTTGAAGGTACAGACAGACGGACATTAAAAAAAAAAAACTTTTTCGGATTCGGGGGGTCATGAAACGTCTAAATTCATAAAAATCTCGAGTTAGATTTTTTTTTAACTATGACAATATTTTCTCTACCTGTAAGATAGCGAGAAAATAAAAAGAGAACACAAACAACACAAACATCTAAAAAAAAAAAAAAAAAAATATCAAATATCTTAAAAACTTTACGTGTCAGAGCATTTTTGAAGGCAAATTCGGATTCTAAAACCGAAAATACATATCAATTGATTTATCGCACACCAGATGCAAAATGGCTGTTAACCAATGACTTGATAGTCGGGCAGTTATTGTCACTGACCAGGGTTTTGAACAAATTCTTGGAGTTCCTCAACTGTCAGCCTGAACAGGACAAACTCAAGAATCTGATGTTTATGAAATAAATAGAAACTCACTAATACTGTGAAAGGCACATCATCTAATAGGCCTACTGGCAAAATCTATGGTTAATGCACACTAGTGGAAAAGCAGCTAGGAAACTCTTGTAGGCTACTTGTTTGTTTGTTTGTAAGGTATTTACCAACAATATTTAAATTGTGTTTTTGATCAAAATATTTCCTCTGTGGTCTAGTGCTAAGAGTTCCTGGCTACACATTCATAGGTCTCCAGTTCGATCCCTGACTTCCAAAATTGATCTATGAAGCAATGGGTCTGGAACGGGGTCTCAGCCTCGTGAGACAAAACGAGGATCTATTTGAATAAAGAAGTAGCAGTTCCACCTTAAAAAACTGAGATTAACGGCTGAAGAATCTGTTTTGTTGACCAAATGACACCCGCTATCCGCAAATGTTGGCACTCATTCACAAATGACGCGTGAATTCATTAGTTTACTAACTCATTCTATTAGATATAAAAAATACCGATTCTGTCCATAAAAACACCAGAGAATTAAGGTTCTTATATTTGATTAATGTAGCTTTTTGTGGACTGGTTATGTTAATTAGTCAAAAAATGATATCTTGATTCTGCTGAAGATGGGGTGACCGGGGTTCAAACCTTGGTTGGGTCTACTGAAGATGGTTTTTCTTAGATGTTTTCCCACTCTCCTTCTACGCAAATGCAGGTAGATTACCTCTTAAAATGCTTTCTTCCTCATCCATACTCTATTAGAGTATTTATCATCATATGCGTATAACCTGAATATGTGATTAATACGCGGGGATATAATAAAAAGTTAGTAAGTTAGGACCCGCTTTGATGGCCACGTGGTTAACGTGCTACTCTCGTGTTAGACTAGACTGCCAAAGACGGGGAGATTGGGGTTCGATTCCAGTTGGGTGCACCGAGGCTGATTTTCCTAAATGGTTTTCCATTATCTTTCACGCAAATTCAGGTGAACTTCCTCTCAATAAAACCGGCATAATCCCTAAACCATTAGTGTAATTATTACATAGGCATATAGCCCGAACGGATAGAAAGATGTGGTTCTAAAAAAATAAGTTAGGGATGAGGAAGGTAGCCTTAGATTAAGGTTGAGAAACGATTTATCAAAAACACGATCACCACACTGGGATGTGAACAACAACCTCTGCAGCAGCAACAACCAACCAGTAAACCAGAGTAGGGTTGGGTGGATGTAAAATATTTGACGACAGTTTCCCGGGAACCCATCCTTAACCATGAGCCTGATATTTAGTCTGCCTGCTCACCAATGTGAGTTATGTCCTTCTAATGTAAGTACCCTGATAGCTTGAGGGGAAAGAGGGGAGTAATAAGAAGCTATACATGAACAAATTTTAAAAATTATTCTTGCAGGTGAGCTCTTTAAGGGGCGACTACATTTGAAGCTAATTTTACAAATCATAGAATGTTATCTATTCTCAAGGAGAAACAAGTAATGAGGTAATTACTTTAAGTATAAAAAGGCCAGTTGCACAACCACGTATGTTTATTGCTGTTGTATATATATACTTTTTTTTTTCTAGTACTACTGGGTGGTTAAACACACCCATATACTAACTCGAAATGATCGAAAATAATTTATTGCAAAAACAATATATTATTATTATTATTATTATTATTGGTGTGTAGGGCAAAAACTCAATTGACACAATATAGTTATTCACATTGTCATTTGTAGATTTTTAGACTGGTAGTCCAATGGGTGCAAACTATAAATACTTGTTTCTGTATGCATGAGTGCCGTTGAAATATCAAGTTTTCCAAGGTGAAACAATGTCATACATTTTATTTTACGGTTAGATTAGAGAAAGTAAAGTCATGTTTGTTTCATTTATGTTTCAGGATTATAGAAAGGATTAATTATTTATGTAAATTTTACACGAAGCTTTTTTTTTTGTCACTGCGTCTAATTACACTTTTGAGTTATACTCGTATGAACTATAATGTGTTAGGGATAAGGAAAGTTAAACTTGGAGGAATTGTAGCCACATTTGCGTGGAAGGGGAGGAGAAAACAATTAAATAAAAACCGCATTCAATGGACCCAACCTGAATTCTAATCCGTCACCGGAAGATCAGTCTTATTCAAGAGTGATGAAAATTGATTTTGATCCATAGGCTTATTTAAAAAAATAGCATCCAAATACGAGAATCGAACACAAGAAGACTTTTGTCAAACTTTCATTAAACTAGTCTATGATAAAAAAAAATATCACCTAAGCACGGGAATAGAACCCAGCACCCTTTTTTCAAGTGTCATTGAAACTTAAAAGTAATATATGATAAAAAAAAAGATATTATCTGGACACAGGAATCAAACCTGGGAACTTTTTGTCAAGGTGTTATTTAAGCAGGAATCAATGGTCATTTTTTTATTTCATTTCTAAGCCTGCATTTCCTTTTTTTTTATCTACGTAAAATATTTTCTAACGACACGTTTGTGCAGGTAAATGCAGGTCTAATCTCTCACTGCACTTTACCCCAGTTTGACACAATTTGACACAACGTAATGGAACTGTCTTTTCTTTTGTACGTCATAGGGAGTGGCTATGTTAACTTCAACTAACATTATTAGTTTATTTTTAGAAAAGTAACTTTCGCTCTACTATTGTTCACTGTCCCACAGATAGGTGTCATTGCATGTCTGTCAAACTGTGTGAGTTTATCAGCAAGCAAAAAGCTGACACGTCTTATGTCACTAGCTAGTGGTGATGTGTCGCGCGGGGTGTTGTCAGGATAAGCAGAACTTGCTAAAACTCTACCTGTAAATTTTTATTTATATTTAGAACCGCGTCTTACTACCAGTTCGGATTGTACGCCTAATTACGCTATGGTTTTAGGATGGTAAAGTTTGAATTTAAAGAAAGTTAACCATATTTGCGTGGAGAGATAGTGGAAAACCATTTAGGAATAACTACCCCTAGTTCACCCGACCGAGATTCAAACTTCGATCGCTCCGTCCTCAACAGTCTAGCTCAACACGGAAATAGCGCGTTAGCTAATACGCCACCGAGGTGGGTTGTAATATGTATTCATCAACTTGGTTCCCATTAGACCAGTTAAACATAGGTGGGCAACTTCTTTTTTTTTTTTAGCTTCCAGGAAAATGACAGCGATACAAATTATGAGAACAGAAAATCATTGTGGCACAAATTCAGCAATAATTATTGATATAGGCGTATAAAGACGGGTGTCAAAGGGGTTGTCCTCATACACCGTAAATATATATATATATATATATATCTATACCATGTATAGGAGACTCACTTCTACTGTTCATTTGATTTGACTACAGCCAAGTGAATCCACTAAACTGTTTGTTTGTATAACGTTCCTTATATTTCTAGACCAGTTGAGCAGGTATGTTCTATGGGTTGTTCCTATTGGTTCTCTAGGCAAGTGCTGCAAGTTAGACGTGGTAATGGATTCTTCAAACCAGTAAATGACTGACCGTGCGCTTTCTATAATGTAAAACAGCTCCACATTAACGAGCTACAAACATGAGAGTAACTAGGAAACAAGGATCAAATGGGACACATATTTATATTCACTTTGTTTCTATCTCCTGTCCACCGCTAAAGTAGGTCCCACATGTTACGGTGCAGTTTGTACACCAGTATATAAGTAGGCTATAATAGAAACATTTATATAGATCTATATGTATTTATATTGGGCTATATATAATGTATATACGTTATTATGTACTATTTGTAATATATGTATATATATTAAATGTAATATATAATATATATATATATATAAATTATATACTATGCATAAAATATATAGGTATATATAGTATATACTATATAATAAATATTAAATATTATAGATAATATGTATATATATTATATAGGCATACGATGTATAGTATATAATATAAATATGTTAGATTTAATATGGATGTATATATGAGCCTATATGCTTACACATTTTATCAGCTAAAATATAGTAACGTTTTCTCGCGAACTTCCTTCCCTAGAAATTTAGCTTTCCACGCTCTCTCTCTCTCTCTAACTATCTATATATCCCTCTCTCTCTCTATTATATATATCAACATACATACATACATACATACATATAATACATACATACATACATACATACATAACATACTACATACCAATACATACATCATAGAAAGTTACAACTGCAGTGCATGTGACTTGACGCATGCATATATGAAAGTAGATCTAGTAACTTTTAATAGCTGACAGAAATGTCAATTTGTAATAAATTGTTTTATACCTGGACTAGTTGAGAGGTTATTTAAAAATATACAAAACTCCTCCGTTAACGGTGAAAGCTTAAAACTTTACTTTGACGGTCTCCACTTCGGTGATCAAATAGTTTAAGGCGTCACTCTCACAGTAGACTATACTGCTTATGATGTGCAGATTGGTGTCAGAATTACTGTCGGGTTCATTGTGGGTGTTTTTATTCTAAATGGATTCTCGCTCTACCTCCACGCAAAATCAGGTACACTTACTTTAAATTCGACCTTCGTTATCCTGTATCGTAGTAACGTAATTACTACAAAGGCGTATACCTGAATGGTTAGTAAGACATGGTGCTAAAATTAATCAAGTAGAAAAATATTCAACCTATAGAACGTTAACTTATCATCGAAGGGAAAGCAGCCCCATTTAGATCATGAAGCATTTTGGTAACACGTACTGTTCATAACGGTTATTTGAGTTGGGATGGATGGGATTATTTGGTATGAAATAACTAAAATATTGTTCAGTAGATACTTTTAGTTTGTTTTTCTAGGCATAGTATTATCATTAGTTCTTGCATATTGAACATGGGCACAATATCATTTAAAGATCAACTTTTTAAATTAAGAAAAATGTTCCGTTTACAACAAGTCAACTGTCAATGCTCAAAAACTGTTAGGTGGAAACTAAAACTAAAAGTATATACTAAAACTATATTTTATTTTATTTGGCCAAAAAGGGTCTTTTACTATAAAATTTGCAAAAATAGTGATCCTACGTTCCTATTTCAACAGAAAGCTAAAACTTTATCAAACATACTTTCTAGTATTCATACGACAGGTCATGTGATCTATTCACTTTTGATATATATTACCAATATATATCAAATAATACAAATACAATGCTAAAATATTTTCTATTTTGGGTTTGTATTTTATGAAAGGTAATCTCTATCATAATAAGTAGTTTGACTTCACGTAATGTTCAGTAATTATCGTTTATTTACTCCTCCCACTCTGCGAATATTTCAAAGTCACACATCAATTTGCCCCCCTTGTGTGTTCGTTTGGAAGCTTTCACTAAGTTCTTCCAATCTTAAATATATGTGACGTTTTCTTACATCGAACAGGCTTGAATCATTCTTTGTCGAGCTTGACGAATACTAGATGAGAGCATAACATCTTAGTATGTCTCAGACGTTTAGCATGTAAAACATGGAATTCATAGTCTAAAAGTCAACTTTACAATTAATTAAACATTAAACCACTATTCAGCTGGTAGACAAACCATCTATCATTCCCAAGGGGGAAAAGGGTGATTTCAAATAAGAAATGAATACTCAATTCATAGATTATTAAACTTTTCAATTTAATTCTTTTCATTCTTTGCTTATCTTTTCTTGTGAAATATTGCAACTCACTTATTAACAAATATAACAGGCACAATAAAATAATTTGTTCATTGGCATTTTAATGTATACTTACATTTTAAAATTATTCAATCATATAAACCCATTTTAACTTTCAATTTAATTTTGTTTCTTTGTAAGATCTAGTTGTATTCAAACTTTCGCTAATTTTTTTTTTCATTTTGTATTTATTATATTAATACATCTTCTCATCATCGACTCCTTGATGAGGATAAAACCATATTTTAATATAAAAAGCTATACAAATTATATACACATTTACAATTAATCGTAGGTGACCTGGTGGTCTAGGGGTAAGGTGTCAGACTTCTGTGCTGGCGGCCGGGGCTCAATCCTCCGTCCCGGCACAGATTTATCTGATTACCAAACCCTTCCTTCACCTCTGACAAGACATCTTGTGAATGTGGAGAATGCCAGGCCTCCACCGTGGTTCGGATTCCACGTTAAACTGTAGGTCCTTCATTTCATCTCACAATCTCCCTACCATTACACATTAGCGTAAGTGCGTATAACCAGAATGGGTAGTAAGACGCAGTGCTAATAATAATAATACAATTAATTTATTATCAAATCATACGATTTTACTCACCTTACCCGATTGCAAAATGTTTTCAAAAACAATTTATATATCACTATTTTAATTTATTTACAAAATATTGTAATCACAAATATTTTCCACCTTGATATTATGACAGAAATTAACTATATGATGCTCCCGGATTCAAAATAGTGGATCCTACCATTATGTTTGTCTTTTATTGAGGCTAGAGCCAAAACCTCCACGGATATCGTTAATAATTGATTGATTTAAATTTATAAAAATACACCTCGAGGATACATACTTATTTTTATTCTACCTTCGTAATTAAGGGTGGTTAGATAGTTATAAATATTTTCTTATGTTTGAAATGTTTCAAAAATTACTCTAACGATTTGGTTCACAATGGGTAACTGGGGATTTTTTTACATAATAAATCATATTTTATCCCTGATATTTGTAGAAGCAATCACTTAAGAGTGGTTTTAAGATAACCCATTTAAAAAAATATTGTTCTGAAATAGTATGAGAAATCCATTATTTTTATTTTGATCTCCGTGTATTTACAACTTTCCGTGCTATCCATATTTAATCATTATTAATGGAAAAGAGTTATAAATGAATAATTTAAAGGAAATAATCACCCATAAGAGAAGAGGTAGAATATGACTATTTAGGAAACCCATTCTTAGAGCACCTAGGTGGGATCAACTTCCTGACTTTCCCATCAATGAAAAACCCAGACAAGATGAGATTAGCGTCTTTGTCTGTACTCTCACCTATGCGCGTGCTCCACGTCTTTCCGATAGTTAAGGTAGGGATGTAAGGGACGTGAATTAAGGGCAGTGCTTTAAATATTATTTGTAGCAATTTTTTTTTTGGTCAATATGAATAAAATACTGTTCCAGTAGAAACATAGAGTTTAATTTTCTTCACGCGGTGATTTCAACAGTTGTTGAATATCTGTCATTAACATAGTGGCATTAGATGATAAACTTTTTAAATTAAGAGAAAAAGTTTTCATTAATTTTCAGTACACCCTTGACATATATTAAAGAACTGTTGAAATATACCTCGTGTCTTAGTGGTCTATGCACCTGGCTGCCAAACTAGGGGGTCCCAGTTTCGATTACCAGCAAGTAAAATTGTTTTTTTTCTTCCGAAAAGTGAGTTATCCAAACGGTCATCAGGGTTTGGTTAGTTAGACCTAATTTAGATGTCAGATCAATACTTTCTCCACACCTTCATAATTACGGATATGATGTGTAGACAACCTTCATAGGTGTACCCTGGGCAACGCTCTGTTCCGCAAGAGTTGCTAAAACTCTATTTCCCCCGGTCAAAAAGATGCCACACGACAAGAAAAAAGATGATTGTAAAACTCATAATGTGA
Source organism: Timema cristinae (assembly GCA_039000515.1). Lineage (NCBI taxonomy): Eukaryota > Metazoa > Arthropoda > Insecta > Phasmatodea > Timematidae > Timema > Timema cristinae. The sequence goes on along the minus strand of JBCFYV010000935.1, from coordinate 43,065,739 downwards.
AGAAAATTAAATTCTTTGTTTCAACTTGACTAATATTTGATTTATTTAGGCCAAAAAACTTCAAAAACACTGTCTTTGACTCGAGTCCTCTCCAATCGCAACTTAAACATATCCGAATATTTAGATTATAGGGTAAGGTAGTTGGGTGAAAGAGGAGTGGAAAAAATCCAGGAAAAACCCTGTAATACATCCCTAGGCCTACACGATTTGAATCTAAACCTCCACGGCACTGATATAACAGACGACTTTGTTTGCGTTCTTGTCAGTGAAGGTGATATAATAAATTAAAAGTACAGCCATAGTCGAAAGAACCCCTTCCTGAGAATTCAAAGATAATATAAATCCACTTTTTTGTATTTATATATCACAGGATGAATTCTGTGGACTTTCACTAGTGAATTTTGGTCAATGTTGGCAGCTTAAAAATAAATATGGTGATTTTTGTTCAATGCTGCCTATAATTTAATTATTTTTACCTGTCTCGCAGGTACTCTTAAGAATGGACATAGATTCAATAATTAAATTAAAATCGGTAAAAGTTGCTTCAAAGAAAATCTCTTTTCATCTGTAAAACTAAAAAAAAATAATTAAAAAGGACCTAGATGCTCTACAATATATTTAGATTAAGTTAGTTGTTTTGAAATCTTAAATGGACATTTCTTATCCTAATACAGTCTTTATCTTAACTTGAGTGGGATTTGATTTTATTCTCAAGTAGCAACATTAAAGCTATTTCTGGTGTTTAAATGGTTAGAGTGGCCGACCTTTGTTCGATTTAGGTTGGTGCAGAAAAGAATATCAATTGTTTGTGCTAGGGTTAATCCTTCCACCAAATAATAAGCCTAGATATCCGCGCTCTGAGGTTAAGTGTGTAGTGCTAGTCATTATGTCCTAGGCTAACTTACTTTCTAAACTGTGAATTTGTTTAAATCTTGTATTTAAAAATATCATGATAAGCACCTAAATAAAAGAAACATAAAATACAACTTTGAAATGATTTATTACGCGTTGTCACCAGCGTTGTATGGGGAAGAGTATAAATATAACTTAAGCAGTATAACATTTATTTTGAGACTAAAAATTTTTTCGAAACTACCTGGCAGTTTAGTTGAAACTTAAACAAGATGACGTGTTTAATAAATGCATAACTAAGCGCCGGTGTGATATTAAAACCGTAACTGTTTATCTTATTAAAATATAACGGTAAAAACCTGTTTAGTTGATAAACTTGTATACGGATTATCTGAGTCCTCAGGAAATGTGAACAGACCCAAATAACGTTTGTTTGAATAAAACAGTATATTCAACGCCAATGGCGTGCCAGCCATATTCTGACACAGTAGGCCAGTGGTTTAATTCTCATGAGATGCAGAGGATATTTTATATATATGTTTTATTTATTTTGTTCTATCAATCCTTAAGACGAATATTAGTGTAATTTCATCAAATTCAGCCTTCTATTCTCGTGGTATTAAAGTAGTGTAAAATGCAGTTAACGACGTTGATGACTTAGAAATTACGAAGCTATTTTGCGAAGCGGGTTGTACCTTAACTTGACGCACCTGAGCAGTCTAAGCACCATCACACTTACACATCACTGTACAAAATAGAAAGATAGGAAAGAAAATGCGAAGGTCACCCTGAGAGGGCTCTTGTCTATGTGCTGATAACACTTTTCCTCACCTCTGACTAGTTTAGACAGTCACTTTAATATTTGCGCCTTGAAAATATTGACCAGCTTTTTAATTTTACCACCCGCCTCGGTGGCGTAGTTGGCTAACGCGCTTGTAGTGTTGAGCTCGACTACTGAGGACGGGGAGATCGAGGTTCAAATCTCGGTCGGGTGAACTGGGGAGGTTTTTCCTAAATGGTTTTCCATTCTCCCTCCACGCAAATGTGGGCTCACTTCCTCTAATTCAACCTTCCCAATTCCTAATCCATTAGCGTAATTAGTACTTAAAAGCGTATAACCTGAATGGGTAGTAAGACGCGGTGATAAATAATATATTTAATTTTACCTTATTCTTGATTCTTATTCTAGATATACATATGTTTCCATGGACTTTTATAATCTACATCCTGTCAGAAAGACTTATACAGGTCATTTTTGAGCTAAGCCAAATAGCCTATGTTGTAGAGGATTCATAAAACATACGTTTACAAAAAAACTACTTAAAGATAAAAATAATAGTTTTTTGAAATTGTAGAATTACATTTAGAATTATTTAAGAGTTTGTGGTTTTTTTTTCAATGTTACATCTTTAAAACTCTCCGAGTAAAAGGTAAATTCATTAATATGGGAAATCCTATCTTAACTAGCCGTGACGTCACAGGTAGGCATCGTCATTAACTTGAACAGGCGGTATGATACTAGCTAGCACAATTAATAAACTACGGGGAGATCAAGGTTAGAATCTCGGTCGGGTGTCGTGAGGGTAGTCTTCCCAAAATGGTTTTATATATATATATATATATTAGTCTCCCCAATATTGTTGTTTTAGCACTGCGTTTTAGGCCTACTACCTGTTAAGATTATACGTATACATAATAATTACGCTAATGATCTAGGGACGAGGAAGGTTAAATTTAGTGGAAGATTATCCACGTTTGCATGTATGGAGAGTGGAAAACCATTTTGGTAAAACCACCCTCAATTCACCCGACCAGGATTCTAACCTCGCTCTCCCCGTCGTTGGCAGTCCAGTATGTTGCGAGAGTGACACCTTAGACCATGCAGTAAACGAAGCAGGTCCCAATACTGTCAATTAAAACATATTTATCAAACACATTTATGCTTAGGCCTACTTTGATATTAGCTATCCGTATAAATATGTTTAGGCTTTACCACCTCAAACTGTTCTGTTTGTTTTTAAACTCGATATATTAAAGTAGAAGACCTATAGGACTTAATATTTATTTTTATATAAATAATTAATTGCAATGTGCAAAAAAAAGTCCACTATTTGTAAGCTTGATCATCAATATTTAAAATACAAATACATTTTATGAAATTATGGCTTGTTTTACTAACTATAGTCTATATTTTGAAAACAATAAGGAAGTTAAGACAAAACTAAATCATTTCGTCAATTAACTAGCAAGTAGTACTAACAAGCCATTTTAATGTTTTAATAATATGGTCGGTAATCATTATACAATTTTTATTTCTAAGAAACTTTGAAAAACAAGTCACAAGGATTATTTTTACATCCTAGATATTTTTTGCATGAACTGTTTATTCTAAAATGTACTCTGCTTATCTGATTTAAAATTATATTTTTGCTTGTGTAGCTCATTAGAAATTTGTTTTTATTGTTTTTAGCTTATATGTATATTTATGTTCGCTTTTAATTATGTTGTATATTATACTAGTGTGATATGAGTTTTACTAACCCCAGGATCTCGGCCAAGGAACAATGTGCTCATTACATTACTCAAAATAAATATATTAATTGATTTCATCCCTGGAACATAAACATTAATTATTTAAATTTAATCAGAGCTTATGGACATAAAAAAATTCATATATTCAAAATTTAAATTAGCTTGAAAATTTAAGAGAGAAAATAACAGTTTTTCAAAATATACCTTCTCTTCCTCCAAAGAGCTCATGACCTTCCTTGGACGAGCCACGTCGCATGCCTTCCAAGACCTCTGGTCCTCAATCTAATGGTGTCAAGTGATGTGGGGCTCTTCCCCGCCCAATCTGTTCTCCGCAGGTTCCCTTGGGATGCACGTGGGGGTGGGATCCGGCACCAACCCCCTAGAATGGACCGGCCAGGTCACCGTCCGCAAGAAGCGCAAGCCCTACTCCAAGTTCCAGACATTAGAGCTGGAGAAGGAGTTCCTCTACAACGCTTACGTCTCGAAACAGAAACGTTGGGAGCTGGCGAGGAACCTGAACCTCACCGAGAGGCAGGTCAAGATCTGGTTTCAGAACAGGAGGATGAAGAACAAGAAGAACTCGCAGCGTCAGGCGGCGCAACAGGCCAACAATAACAACAGCAGCGCCAGCAATCAGAACCACCATCACCACCACCCTTCGCACCACGTGGTGCCCGGCCAGAACCACCACGGCGCCACCCCGACCACCAATGGGGCGATCTCCGTCAAACATCATCAGTGACCTATGGCCTTCTCTGGGGTTGTATTCGGCCATCATCACCATCATCATCACCACCAGTTCCCATCGGGTGTGGCGACTTAAACAAGGATATCCTGAAAGGAAATAAGTAGAATAAAGTGGGCGTTCGGGTTTGTCACAATGATTCCCAGTTTTTTTGTGAGGAAAGAAGGGCTAAGAACGTCGATGAATCAAAAGCTGTAAGGAAATGTAAGATAATACAGAAACTTATCACTAAACCACAGCGCTCTGATATATCCTAGTGTAATTTAACGTCCATCTTGACAACGTTCTATAGGTAAGCTGATCGTTAAGATTCTTTCTTTACATGATTAAAAGAGGATTAAATATAAATTATATGTGCCATTTCTTGGTTTGTGTGCCGCTTTGAAGAGAGTATAGTTTATTTAGAAACTCAGTATTAAATACAACTAGGCATAAAACACTGATCCACAAATAATATTTCACTGTTGTCTGCAAGAAACTATTTTTACAGAGTAGTTCTATAAAATAAAAATATTATCTTGAATTTTAAAAATTATTTGTCAGGTTCTTTTTACTAAGCATAAAATATTTATTGGCCTCAAATTATGATCAGCTACATATTATAAGAATGAAGATTTGTCTAATGTAAATAACAAATTGTAGTCCTATTTGGTTTTCAGTTCAACAGAGAAGGTTTGCGATTGTGAGAATAATTAAAATACATATATTTATATATTAGATTCATCGTAAACAGCAATATCAAGACAATTTCAATAGGTTTTATTTTAATTTTATCTACGTTACGATATAAAAAAATTAATAAACTATTAGGACATACAGAAGAATAGTGGGAATCGTGACTTATATTAAGGTGGTGACAATGAATATATATAAATAATTATTCAATGGCCTGGATATAAATAAACAATTAGTAAAGTACACAACCCCAGAGTAAATAAAATCTCAATAATTCTAGGATGCTAAAATAGTTTCAAGGTTTTTAAAGCAAGCCTAAAAAAGGACTTGGTGACACCGTAAAAGTTGATATAGGTAGATTTAATTTATATTGAACGAATATCTTTCATAGGGAAATGTTAGACTTTTTTTTGTTACTTTAATAGTAAAACTAGTTGGAACAATTTTCTTTACCTTAAAGTGATTTACTATAGTTAATTGTGTAAAATATGTAGTGATAAATATTTTGACTTTTAAAATGCAATATATTATCACAAATATGTTGTATATACACAACTGTTCTTATTGGAAGGAATCTAACGGTGGTCAATGCCATATTTGAATAGTTATTTGATTTTAAAAAAAGACCACTTGAATGAATGGGAAAATTTATCATTGTGCACCCTGAAAACGTTTGATGTCGTTGCTGTGAGTTTGGGATTATAATTTTTACCTCGAATACATAAATGATTAGGAAGTGTTTTTTAACAGTCTCGAAATGTAAATTGTCTTATACATTTTGTTTTTGAACACACACACAGGAATATTCAAATATCGCGTTAAGAAACATTATTTGGTTTTGATTTGGAAATATAAAACCCTATTTTAAGCTTGTTTCAACTAAGGAGAACTATATGAAAAAGATAAATTATTTCAGATTAAACATTTACAGGATTTAAAAATAAACTATTTACTAATGTGGTTTGTGTATTATCATAAGCCTTTAATTTTTACACATTTTTTATAAGTTATATTATATTTTCACAACGAGTCTTATTACCCACCTGGACTATATGCATACTAATTACTCTAATGAAGTAAAGATGATGACGTCAGAATTTAAAATAAAGAGAGTTGGAAACCAGTCAGAGAATACCACCCCCTTTTCACCCATCCTCCCCGTCTCTAGCAAGTCAGATTATACGATAGTGACGTTTAGCCCGCGTGAACCACCGGTGTGGTTGAATATATTTTAATTCTGAAATATAGCTTTTCCGTAAGAAGCTTAAAATAAATTATTGTAAAAAAAACAAAATTGAAATCTACTTGTATATTTATTTTAATCTCGTGATGAAAGTTGAGGAGCAACTTGATTAATTTGATTAAAGAATTACCACCTCCGGTCTAGAAACGAGATTAGTGACCGGAGGGCTCGATGTGCTGACCATATGACACCCTATATTCGCAAATGTTTGCGCTATCTTTGCCAACATATGACAGTCACTCGGTTGGTATAGTTTGCTTGAGGTCCATGCCAAGGAGTATTTTGGTATACGTATTTAGTTAAGATCATAATTTAACGGAAGTAAAATAACGATCTCAATTCGCACAAAACTCAAACGTGATCATGTCAAATGTAAGAACATAGTTAAAGTGAGTTCTCATTGATTGTAATATTATAAAATAAATTTTCCTATAGGTACTGATGAAATATACCTAAGAGGAAAATGTAGATACCTTCTTTAAGAACGGTGTTTCATTCAATATCTTCGCGTGAGTCATATGTGTGTGGATGTGTGATAATGGCAACAGTTTAAAATTATAAATAATTAATTAAAAACTATTACAAAATATGTTGATAATGTTAAAAACATATAAGCTTATTAAATTAAATGTTAATATTGTATATTTGAAAGGAGCCTACTTAATGTTTTTTCTTTAAAAAAAAGGCTGATTATTTTATGTTATATCATGCATCTTGTAACTATTTTGTAACGAGCTCTTTCTATTTAATGAAATAATATAACAGAGCTAGTCTTATCCGAATTAAAATGTCCTAACGAAACGGATATTGTAGAAGTTAGTATAACATTATTCAAGTTGGTTTTTATTTAGTAAATCGTTTTACAAATAAAATATTGGTGTATATCCCCAATCAGAGTAAATAACATAAAAAAATAAAATTGTTTAATACATAAATAATTTTGAAATTTTTACTTGAAATCCAAACTAAAACAGTAATCATTATAACATTTTCTTAAACTAATTATCTTGATACAATTTTTGAGACTTTAATCCCAGTATCAGCCCATCAAACGGTTTATGTAGGCCTATAACTGTTTAGTAATTTGTAAATTACCAGTATCTAGAAGCCACTAGTGTCGCGTAATGAATTGTTTTCATGTGCTTTCGTGTACGTGGTAGAAAGATTATAAAGCCTATAAAACACCCAAAAATTTAACTTTTTAAATGGTTGTAAAGCCCCTGTGTTTGTGTGCTTGTATATGTTTCTGAGAGGGGGGGAGGTACAAGTAAGATAATTTTACACCATATTTTAAGACCACATTCCTTAAAATTAAGAAATACATTTTGCCTGAATTACTTTCCAGTACATATTATATTGTAGCCTGTTACCAAAGAATGAAATATTTAAGTTTACATTTCGAAAATTACAGGAAAAAAACAATTTTTATATCAATGGTTATTGTTAATTATTTCACAATAAAATCTGTATTGATTTTTTTACAAAGAAAAAGAAAATTATCCTGGATATCAATAGTAAATTCTCTTGTATTTTGAGGCATAGACTAGAATGTAATTAAGTCACTGCTATTAATTTAAATTACTTGAAAATAAAAATTCCTTCACTTGTTTGAAAATACTAATTTATTAGAAACAAAACTATGTATCATTTTGGGAACTAGAATATTTATAAGTCATCTAATATTTTTATTAGTAATGACAAAAGAAAGTAATCTTAAATATTTTGAAGTATTTCACATATTAAGTTATTTTTGATTCCTAATTTTACTAAAGTACTCCTAGAAATTTTATGTTATATGATATCTCCTATACATATAAAATAATTTCACACAATAAACTTCCCACATATAACCTTACTCTTATATAATTTTGATTTTGTTTGAAGGGTGAATATTTTGTTATTTTAAAGATTAAGAAACATAATTGTTAATATGATATTTTATAAGTTAGAATTTTTTTTTTAAATATTTGGTTATTTATATTCAATTTAATTTTCATAAAAATTTCTTGTCTTTAATGGAATGGATATTTAATATTTCAACTTAAATTTATTTACAAGATATTATAAAAATAGACAGAAGTCAATTTAGCGTTAATGGTTTGTGCTGTGTTTATTTTTAAAACGTAAAATTACTTTATGTATCAATTGTAACGACATTATATTAAATATATATGAAATTATATACTATTTTGAATGTACAGCATAAATTATGTTTTATAGCTTCATTTTAAAGGGGAATTGAGTAAAACCCTTCACGTTGAGTAAAAACAAATTAATAAATAAGATGCTTTTAAAATTAACTTCAAGAAAAAATAATAATTTTTTGTCCAAATTATTTGGCCTATGATCGTTTCTGTGAGTTTTAACCCGATATCCTTTACTTAGTGTTAATCTAAAACTTATACTTCAAAGTTTGGATCAACTATTGAACGACTGAAAAAGAGCACAGGAGGTTTGTGAACATTTTTGTACAAAATTGTTAAAGTTATTATTTTTATCAATATTGTTGCTTAGAACTCAAAATTTTAAACAAATCGTATGTTTTAAAGTAATGTTTTTTTAAAACGTGTTTTCTATTTATTGACAGCGTTAATAATGGTGAAATTTAACTTAAATAAGTTTAAAATGTTGAGAAAATTAGATTTTATTCAACTAATAAGGTGGAATTAACTATCTTATTTTATTTTGAATTTTAAAATGTTGTTTTGCTAACTATTACATATACACATTTTGTAGAATATTATTATAAAAAAATTGTGATTGGTTGTATTTTCATCTTTGAATTTATTATATGTTTTTTCTGTTGGAATAGAAACTTTCAAATATTTGGTCAAAACAATTTAAATAGATTTAATTAACTATGTGAAGTAAGTGTGAAAAATAATTGCCTATTAAATTTTGGTAAAAAAATAACTTTCTAGGTGGTATTCAAATAAAGTTTATATATTTTATAATCAAATTAATGCTGTGGGCAAAACATGTGCAATATAATAATTACTATAGAGAAATAAGTTTTAAACATGTGCTATAGTATGGTCATTTTTGTTCTTAACATTTTTTAATGCGCGATCATTCTAAAACTTTATTGTTATTTCAGGTTATTCCTTTTGTTAACAATGTTATTCATTTAGCATCATTCAGCATATAATATCTGAGTTGTTTGGCTACACCAAAGGCCTGTACTTTTGAAAACATATTTTATTTTTACATTCGAAATTTATGTTTGATTTTAAATGGGTCACATAATTTACTCTTCCTATTATGTATTATGTAATAGAAACTATAACTTTCTATAGGATATTTTGTAAAATCTATTCAATAAATAAAACTGTGAAATATCAGATCAGTATGTTCCAATGTATCTGTCAAAAACATTATGCATTTTAGCATAAGACTTGCAGTTTAACCATTATATTATTATTATTATTATTATTATTATGTGATGTTTTAGTAATATCCATGTAATGTACGCTCACTGTTATTTTCAAGATAATAGAAAATGTTTATTTGTTTTTATTATATTTTCGTCGTGCATAACACTATACACAAGGTTGTTTTTATTAATTTGTCTATGTATATTGTAAATAAAGCGAAACTTATTTACAAAATCCAATGTTTTTTTCATTACTCCTGTAAGCAATGATATGTAAAATAATGTAGCTAAAGTGTATATTAACGTAAACATGAGTTTGAAGATAACGTAATAAAAAATACTTCACTATATTAATATGTGTAGAAATCAATTGGAAATAATTTAGATTATTTATAAAATCTACGAATGAATTGAAAATAACACAATAAACTTGTTTAATCTGTTTCCTTTAAAAAATAAAAATAAAACGCTCACCTTTCACTCATGCATCCTTCCCCTTCCAAATGAAATTCGCATAGGTACTCTTATTATATATTGTTTTAATTAATCAAATATATAAATAAATATTATAAGAGTGGTCGTTAAGTTGCCACTATCCATCTATATTAATTGTATTTACCTTTAATGTGTTAATCTTTAAGACAAACAAATAGGTATAATGATATTACAACTCGTCTTCAATATAACTATAAAAAATTCAGGTATGTGCCGACTTAAGTGGGCCATATTATTTGTCGTAGCTAAATTTTCCAAACGTGTTTAGATTTATTTGTGTATTGATCACATATTACTCTAGATATGAACCCAAAATCTTATTTGAATGCAGTTTTCAATAGTTGATTGATCTATGTTAATTTAGAATCTTAAACGTGTATAGAAAACTATGTTTCATACCTATATAACACTATAGATGAATATCTATGATTATTATCATAATATATTCATTAAATAAGGCGATCTTAGAAACCAAACAAATATATTAATCTAAAAGATTATATATTTTGGCTACCAGCCATTTTAAAACTGTTAGAAATAAATTATTTGATTGAGGTGTGAAAATATTTAAAAATAAACCCTTAAATCAGTTTGGAAATTAATTTAAATCACATTTTGGATTAACAATAATCAATCCAACAAGTTATGATTGAATACGACATCATATTCAAGATTATTGACAGCTCGCCCAGCACAGAAGGTAGGTTGGAAATAGATTAAAAGCTTTTAAGACTGTTTTAGAAATAATTGAACAAAATAATAATAAGAAATAAGGATAAGAATACAATCACGTATTTAGTCATGTTATAAGTTAAACAATTTCATAGTTAGTTTTATTGACTATTGTAAGGGAATTTCATTTAAAAATATAAACATTTTGTTTAATACTATTAAAGGTTATTTCAACAAATGAAAGCTTGTTAATTAGAAAATTACTTATAGAGAACATACAGCCAAAATGATGAGAATTAAGGCGTGGTGATTTAAAAAAAAAAGTAAAATCTATAGTTTTAAAAATGAGGCTTACCTAAGTTTTTTTAATTGTTTACAAGACTTATTTTATTGTCTCTGGAAGAGTCAAAACTTATTAATAATCTTGTGTTGATTCAATTTTTTGTTCTTTAATTTTGAATAACAAAATAATCAAAGTCATTACAAATGACAGGCTTATATCTATGTAGATAAAATGAGTTTTGTTAGGATAAATTAAGGATAGGTGACATAATTTAACTTTGAGAGAGTATGGAAAACTATTTAGAGATGAATATTCTAATTTAGAAATTCAACTCGGAGATTCCAAATTGATGGGCATGCAAGGCTAAAGTATCCACCACATCTGGTCTTGTTTTACTATGACAGGAATCTTGGAGCTCGGATCCCAGCTAGATATATATATATATATATAAGGGTGCTAAAACCTCTCCCCACGATAAGATTATTATATTTCTTCTAGATTATACATAATTCATTAATACCTCATCAATGTAAATATGTTAACAAGCTAGACCCAGCGAAAAAAAGCTTCCAGAGTCAATTTAAAACCTAACTATGCCAATAACTCCTTTAATAATTATTAATAATTATTATGAGACTAATTTTAAAATGTTTAATAGTATTCATCCCATTAAAAAAATTGTTATAGTAAAAATACGTTTGATATGGTATAATATTAAAGGGATACCAAGTTAAATGTTTTATTGCCACAATATTTAAGACAAGAATGATTTTGTATTCACTTTTGGAATCTATTTAACAAAACTAGGCACGGTGTATCTAAATATAGCACACAGATATTTAAGGCTATTAAAATATATATAATTTATAAAAAAAATGAGTTTCAAAGAAAAAATAAGATGCTGCTCTAGATAAATGACCCAATTAAATATTTTAATATACATATTATTACCTCAACATTTAATGACGATGATCTGGCATTTCTAAAATCTACAAGATACATTTACATTCATTCCCACAATGAGGAATGTGTTCCTCTACTATCTTTTGAGACAGGGTCGATTTTGACATCTGTATGATAAATTCATACGGAGACTCTTTCAAATGTAGGTTGCTTTATATAGGCCTATTACTAGCAAACCCGTGTGGCGTTGCCCGTCACCCACTGGGGTATAACAATTATATAAGCTCCTCCCCCTCCCCCAACGGTGCCCGTATCTCTTAAACGTTATTCTAAGCCAGATAAAACTAAATGCGTAGTTTTAGGACAAAATATACTGCATTCAACTACCCGTCTTCTCTCTCCTTTTTTTACATATTTTATTATTATTATTATTATTATTAGCACCGCGTCTTACTACCCGTTCGGGTTATACGCACTTACGCTAATGTGTAATGGTAGGGTGATAGTGAGATGAAATGAAGGACCTACAGTTTAACGTGGAATCCGAACCACGGTGGAGGCCTGGCATTCCTCACATTAACAAGTACATATTTTATTCATTATATAACCGCGTCTTACTTCTTGTTGAGGTTATACTAATGTATGATAACTACTCTAATGGGGTATGGATTAGCAAGGATGCATTTTAGGGGTGATGCACGTGCATATTCTTAGGGTGAAACCACACTCAGAAGACTCGACCGGAATTCGAACCCCAATCTACCCATCATCAGCAGGTCAGTTTAACACGAGAGTGATGCCTAAGACTATTTGGCCACCGAAGCTGTTCCCTTTTCTGCTGTAATGTTCTTAATTCACTAAAGTGCAACGGTAGCTAATTTGGGGAAAAAATGTTACTTTACTGTCACCTTCTGTAACATTTCTCAGCGTTCCCACATGATAGTGTCCTTCAGTGGCGTGTCGTCAAATGTTTCCTGGTAAGCAAAGCTTGTTTAAACTATATCTTTTAATTGTTCTCAACATTAAATAGAACATTACTCATTTCGGTGCCCACATAGTCTAACGCGCTACACTCCCATTAAACTAAACTGCCGATGACAAGGAGATCAAGGTTCAAATCTAAGTCGGATGTACTGAGAGTGGTTTTCCAAAATGGCTTTTCACTCTCCCTCCACGCAGATTCAGGAACAATTCCTATAAATGTAACCTCCCTGATTCCTAAAACCATTAGCGTTATTAGTGAATAAACTCGTAACCCGAACGGTTAGTAAGACGCGGTGCTAAAAAAAAAAGTAGAAAATTGAATGGTCAGGTACAAACGGAAATAAATTTAAAGTGTGAGTTATGTAAAGCAGAGTTTACGTATAATTGGACTAATGGGGACCACGTGGGTGAGAACATGTAATAGGCGCTGTTTTAACAAGCTCTGCATACCCTTTCAACCCTCCACGTCACATCGCTTGTTTGATTACTTCTAACTTGCCAGAAAAAGATTCAATTTCAAAAGCCTTCACTGAAGTCAATTTGAAACGAAAAACTCTGTTCCTTACAGAGGAATGTTAAGAAATTTTATTTTAACGAGCAGGCTACCCTTTCCACATTATATATTTTTAAAATTTAACTTTAGATAGTCTATACGTGCACATTTTGAACTGATTGGTTATATCAGCACATGACTTACTAACTTAAATATAGAACAGGCACAACAACCAGTTCCCCTACCGTCAATTAATCATTGCAAATCCCACTACGGTGGCCACATAGTCAACTGCGCTACTCTCGTAGTGTGTTAGACTGCCGACGACGTTGAGATTGAGGTTCGAATCTCGGTCGGATGTACTAAGGCTGGTTTTCTGAAATAGTTTTCCAATCTCCCTTCACGCAAATTCGGGTACGATTTCTCTAAATATAACCTTCTTTATCCCTAAAACCATTAGCGTAATTAGCACATATGTCTATAATTCAAACAATAAATAAGACGCAGTGATATTAAAAATAATAATCATTGTAAAAAAGGAAGACCAAAATTTCACAAATAATAATTTTCTCTTCCATGGTGTGAACCGAACCCGGAACACTTAATTCAACAATCAGGCATGACTAAGCTAAGGTGTAGGACCTTAACAACAGCTGAAGTTATAATTGACCCTGGATTGAGGTGGTCCATTTGACAACTATCAGACTTTGGTGAGCGCTAGTTTCGATACTAGGTCATGTGCGCATGTGGGGTGTAGGGTGTCCACCTGCTTCGGTGATCAAATGGTCTAAGGCGTCACTCTTGCAATAAACTGCCTTACCAGTGATGGGGAGATCGGGTTTTGAATTCCGGTCGGGTATACCATGTGTGGTTTTTCCTAAATTGCTTTCCAATCTTACCCCACACAAATGCGTGTACACTTCCTCTAAATTAAACCTTAATCATTAGCGTAATTAGTGCATATAGCCAGAAAGTATAGTAAGACGCAGTGCTAAAAACAGTAATATTTCCGCGCACTTATGGATTAAGGATAGTTTAATGATTTAGGAATACAAAAAATTTTATTATAAAAATGTTGAGGCTTGAATCTTAGCTGGGTGCCCAGGGGGTGGTTTTTCATATTAGATTTATCTCTGTGGTTATCCCTTTTTATTCTCTATGAATGTGGGTGCACTTACTCTACAATGTCCTCTCCCTTCTTATCTTTCATATTATATTGTTATTAATCTAAGTGTTAAATTTATTATTAAAATTACGTGAAGGATAATTTATTTTTCAAGTATATAGTGTGGTAGTTTTTCAAATATACCATTTTCATCCTATTTCAAGTTTATAGTTAAAGGTGGGGATAAGATAGTGCGAGAAGATGTCAGTGAAGTTCTTAAAGCAACAAATATTTTTGGCCAAAATAAATAAAATATTGCTCCAGTACAAATATAGAGTTTCACTAAGGGTATCCCACTCACGCTAAAGTTAAATATGACAATTAATTATATTAAGCTGTATTTATATAATGTAGTTCCTTGAATTATTTCTTATCACTGGTTAAGCGAATAGTTCTAAGAAAATGATTAAGTCGCCTTATACAGTGCTATTAAGGCTAATAAAATAATAATTAGCTATAAAAATATGAACCAATTTCTAAGAATTAAAGTAGAATGATTGCTTTACAGACTTTCACAACGGTCACTAAAACAGTTTTAACAACTAAAATTTTGTAATAAAAACTTCTCAAAATTAGTAATTTTTTTTCTGTCTTGTGATATCAAATGTTTTGATTCGATTCTCAGCATGGCCAAATAATTTATTATTGGTAAATTTTTTTTTTTTTTGTAGTAATCAATTAATGGCCTGGGGCAAGATATTTTGTCTTTTCTAAATTTAAGTTAGTTTATAAATCGTGTGCTAATATAATAAGGTAGTTCGTCAAGTGTGTGTTAAATATCTCTAATAAAGAAATTAATCCACTTTAATTTTTAATTTTAACGTCTAGTACTAGTTTCATTTACTACAGAATCTAAGGATAGTTATGAGTTGTAAATAAATTCCCCTGAATTAACGTTGTAGAATAATGGAAAATATAAAGTAAATACCACATGTGTAAAGGTCCTTTCAGGTACATGGGGGTGAATTCTAGTCCCTAACTTTGAAGGCAAGCAGGTACAATGAGAGTCTAACTCCTTAAACCACTAGGACACAATTTGAAACCTGACCTCTTCATCACTTACAAACCATACAAAATAAGACCTAGGACATAGTAAAGGTGGCAACCGGTACAAGTATCATAGGTGTAGGATATTTGATTTTTTAAACAAAGACATTAATTGCTTAAAAAATTGAGTTTAATTTTATTGTAATAATACAGAAATATATGTTTTCATTCACCTCAATCCCCTTTACGCTTATCAATTATAAAGACTTAGTATTAAAACTAATTATCATCAATATATGTTAATTTATTTAAAATAAAATAATTTACTCAGCAATAAAATGCTGATACGTACGTAATTAAATTATGTATATTTCTTAAAATAACTTTAAAAGAAGAGTGTGATTTCTTTAGTTATATAGCGATGAGGTTAGTGAAAGATTTTTTATGCGTGAAAGTAAATTTATATTTATTTTGGAAAGGTGTTTTGAATGAGTTTTAATATTTCATGTGTGTTTTTAATTAGATATACCCTGAAAGAATGTGTGGATGGATTTGAAAGATATAGGTGTTTTTCAGATGTTATTATCACTATTATAACCTAAACTAAACTAAGCATGAATTAACTTATTTATATATATCTTACTACTTGCCTTTAAAACGTATATAATTAACTGATATTACAAACAACAAAAGTATTTATCCATAATAACAAGTCCACACAATTTATATGTATGAATTTAAGAAGGGTTCAATGGTCAAGTTCGGGGAATGTGTGTATATATTTTTAATATCCTCTGAAATACAATACTAATCTTGCTTTCAAAATTATTTATACTTACAAATAAACAAGATTTTTAAAAAAGAGGACAATCCAAAAATTATGGTACATAAAAAAATTGTATCACCTTTCTAATAAATAATTGGACTGTATTTGAAATGAGTTTGAATTATATTGGGCCATCAATAGCAAATAGTTATGCTAGTAATAATAATTTATTAGTGGCATTAACTACTAAATTTCACAAATTTGATTTAAATTCAAATAAATTGTTGTTGCAACTGTCTTTGTGTTTGATTGGATATCTACAACTGAACCAATATGTAATAGAAACATATATATTCTATAAGTTATTGTTTGTAATGAGTACCAAAGTACATGTAGTCAAGTGACAGATATAATATTAATACAGTATAAGTTTACATATATTTTAGTGATAGTGATTAATTGGAATACAATTTCATGATGTCCGATCAACAACAACATATGACACGTAACTTAAGCAAACGATGAAATCATAAATGTAATTAAAGGTGCTTCTTACCCTACAGGTTTGGAATAGATTTTTGCAAACTATCTTCAGCACTCTCACTATTATCCATCACTGTGCTGTCCAAATTCTGTTTTAATACATGCACAAAACAACTACAATTTCTTGCGAGATGTTTACAGGAATATCCACACTATTTGTGAATAGGATAGAGGCTCGATAAGTTCATGGTATTTGAAGCTGGGAGATGAACAACCCTTAGTAACAATAAGCTGGAAAATGACATAATAGAGGTGTCAACCAACTCATAGTTAATCATAGGTAAACCTTTGTCATTTGTCTTAAAGCCAAGAATATATTAATATTTGCCAATATATCAATAATGTGGCCGAGGAACGAAGATGTGACATTTTGAAAACTGATAAAATATAATGTTGCTTCTAAATCCAAATACCAAGTTTAGAGTTGTATAATGGAATACGCTCAGCAACCAATGAGATGAGCAAGAATTTAAATTCAGAAACCATCCTCGCAAGATCCTTCCAAGTTAACCTAACTTTTATAACTCACTTGTATGGCTCTTGCAGATACAATCTGGCCCTGCCTTTTTACTTATCAGTGACATTCCAGCTTAATGATATTTTCATGACAATGTAGTCCCAGCAGACCCTCAACAGAGTTGTGTAACTTTTCGATTCAGTTCAGCCAGGCCAGTTAAATGTAGCCATCTCAAGATGCGCGTGCAGTAGATATTGAAATGTAGCCATGCAAAGTAATTGTCAAATGTCTTAAAGGAAGAGCCCAAATATATATTTAAAATTACTACTATATCAAGTTTATTAAATTAGTTTCTATTTAAAATTACAAAGAAAATTTGATTAAACTCCATCCTACCTGCCTCAAGCCAGTGTTATATATATATTATATACATTAATATAATATATTACATATATATAAATAAATACAATAATTATATATTAATCTATATAACATTAAATATATATGATTATTATATCATTATATATATATAGTACTCAGATTGATGTATATATATTACTCAGATTGATGCTTGGATGGATTCTCAACAGTTTACAACGTCAACTCTAAGGTATAGCTAGCCCTAAAGAGGCGTACTAGGGAAATAAGGAGTGGGGTAGTTTCCCGTTGCTTTCTAAACTGAACTAGAAGGTACTAATGCACATCTGTCTGCTAACCTTACCCTTATGGATACACCAACTCATCCTACTAGAAACACCTTCAATATATTCACCACAGGGACTGGCTATTATCACTGTACTATTATCACTAGTATTGTCCAAAAAGGGATGATACTACTGGGGAGTGCGAATAGGTTAAATAATGATAAGGTTCCATACATTGTAATCATCACAAGACATTGTTAGGTTATTCAAGTCTCGTAGATTACGTGGGCAGGAAATTCAGCACAAATTGAAAAATCTTGAACCATGCTCAAAGTTTGAATGGCAAACCCAATGGGAATGTATAGATACAAAAAATTGTATAATGATGCTACGTCTGGTTGGAACAGTTATTATATACCCAAGTTAGATGTTATCCGTAAAGTGAGACGGTATCTTAAGTCTCCATGACAGAAAACTATCTTGACTTGGTTAGAAACAGGGATTGCTCTATAATAAGAAATCTACTCAAGAAGAAACCAGTTTTCAACGCTACTGGTGTTTTTTCTTCTTTCTTTTCTGATCAAGAGAATTAAAACCAGTTGGTTTGCCCGTCATCAGATAATTCTTAACATTCTTGATAATATAAGTTGATTAAAAAAATTACATATCTGGTTCTATTAAACGTACATTTTACCAGTATTTAAGTTATTCATTCTAAGTACACACATTGTTGATGGTAAATGTAAGAAGCTGCATCATTACGCTTCGCCTCTTGGCAGAATAGAAAACCACGATGTTTAAATTAAACCTTCCCAGTGCATCCAGTGGAAAGACTATTTCTGACCTTATGGGTGTTTCCAGTGGCGGCTCATAGCTAAAATTAGTGGGGGTGCTGCACCAGAAATTTTTTTAGCCTTTGTTTTAAAATTGTGTAAAAGGAAAAAAAAATATGTATTAAAAAGAAAACTTATTCTGGAACTTGATAAAATCTTAAAAAAAAAACCTTTTTTTACTTACTTTAACTTAAATTGTTACAGTTCAAACTTGATCAATTCATTTAAAAATTAAATCCATTCTTCTCGTTTTAATTTGCCAATAATTTTCTCCTTGAACTCTGGATGACAATAGAGGAAATTTTCTCCATTGAAAGTACTGCAAGTGCATTTAGTCTTTCTGTTAATAAGAATGAAAAAATGAATCAAATAGAATATCTGGAAGAATAATAGTAATCTAATTCTACACTCGTCTACACTTTATCACATTCAAGAATATGGTACACGGTTTTTAAGCACAACACGCGCTGAGTAAAAAAAACTTACTTCTACCATTTGCCAGAGCGGCACTGCGAGATCAACAGTTCTCTCTCTACCTGGCATTCCCGCCTTCCTACCTACCCCCTCCTATGTGCGTATGCACACAACAGTCAAACACCACGTCGCTGGCACTGTGAAGCGCACAGTTTCATACAAAGATATTTGTATCTTTTTCATAAACTAGGAGATGGCTTCTGAAGTACTGACATTAAGCTTAAGGAATATATATTGTACTACAAAAATAAAGAAAGAATTAAAGAAAAAAGGACTCATTATATTAAATGTTATCGATACGATCAAGTGGAAATAGGGGGTTCTGCAGTTCCGCAGTGCCTATACACGAGCCGCTCTGGGTGTTTCCAGGTTTTTTAAAGCTACTTTAAAAATACCCCAATTTTCTTACAAATGGATAAAGCTGGCCCAAAAATTTGCTAGATCTACTTTCACGTATCGTACGCCAAATCATGTGATCTTTAGCTGTCATTGTTTATATATATTTTAAACGCTTATACAATTGTATTATTAATATTGTAAAATATAATCACTCTTGATCGTAAAAATATATTTTGCCTTTTTCTAAAAGATTCTTTCTAATAAAAACCTATCATAGCCTTTTGCATACACAAGGGGGTTTTCGGAGTGCTCAAACAAGGAGAACACTTTTCAACAAATGTGGACATGTGTTTTTGACAAGAACGTCTGTAGTTGGGCCCGACTCTTTCGATAGACAGGCAGCATGTCTCCTTGATGAACTAAACATCAGGGAATTGATTCCCAACATGGCTAATATATCACGGTTCACCGGTCTTTGCCACCTGTGACTGGTGGCATAATGTAAGGGATTAGGGGTAGTATGCTCATTGTTGAGTCATTTCCAGTACTAGGCAAGTTTTAAATTATAAAATAAATGACTGTTAAAATTATCTTTTAATATTACAGAAACCAATCTTAATGTGTAAACTAAAGCGCATGTACGGTCGTTTACTAAGGAAAAGCATTTTCATTAGAATGACACACGTATATATATATAATATATATAACACGTGTGTCAGTCTAATGAAAATTCACACACACACACACACACACACATATATATATATATATATATGTGTGTGTGTGTGTGTGTGTGAATAATCAACACATCTTTGAGTATGCATAATACATACAATAATAATATATTACTACTCTCTTCTTATCTTGTTATAACTTTTTTTTAGCACTGCGTCTACTACCGTTCGGTTTATACGCTTATGTACTAATTACGCTAATGGTGTTATGAAGGTTATATTAAAGAAATTGTTCCCGCGTTTGCGTGTTGGGAGAGTGGAAAATCATTTGGAAAAAATCACCCTCAGTACAGCCGACAGGAATTCAAACATTGATCTCCCAGTCATCGGCAGTCTAGTCTAACGCAAGTGTAGCGTGTTAGACCACCGACCACCGGAGCGGGTGTTATCACTTAAAACACTGTTCCTGATCTTATATGTAGAATATTATTTTATATTCTAGAGCCTAAATTTACTTTCTCACATCAAGAGAAAGTATTGTAATCGTTTAAACAATATCTTGAGATTTAGATGAATCTGTGCGTTTTATAAAGACCCAATAAATAAATTGCGGATTATATCATTATGTATGTTTGTCTGTCCCTGGCTACGGATCTAAAACGGTTAGATGTATAGGGCTATGCCTTAGATATTTATTTTGACCCTATGCTGATGAGTTATTTTTTTTTTAATTACAAAATTTTGAAAATAATCCAATGATTTTGTTTTAAATATATATCTGGGGAGTGTTTAATATGAAAAATAATATTGTTTAGTCTCTAATATTTTTGTAGGGGAAATTGGTTTATTGGTTGTTTACTGATGGCTGTTTTTATTTTTATTTTAATATTTAAAAAAACTGGCCCTAGTTTTTTAAATTATAAATAGTTATATATAAGGTAAACCTAGGAGAAACGGGGCGAGTAGGAGATTTGCCGCACCTTAGTTCCTGCTTATTCAGCTAAGAGCGCAGCACCAGTTATCAGTTCAGATTGAAACCGATCGTTTGTAGCACTCGGTAGTAAATTCCCGTCAATTTATATTTACTCATTTATAAAATATTTGTATTTTTTACTACAAATGCTGACTTAATGGGTATATGAATTTTGAAACCATACCTGTACTATTTTTACTTTGCATGCTTTCATTAAAGATAGGGTAAGAAACGTTTCCTTACTTCAAGTAGGTTCGGTGGCCGTTAGCTACAACCGATTTCTGTCACGTTCAGCCATTTGTCTCAAGAGGTGGGGTGCGTCATCTCTTCTACGGTTTTAGGATAAATGGCCGACTAGTGTGTGTAGGAGAGATGTCACGAGATTAATATAAGTAATGAGACGACGTGCATACTTTGTATTTACACCTGTTCTGTAAACAAACAGATGCTCTGTGTGTGGAAGAAAAGAAAAGGCTGAAATAATTTTGAATTAAAATCTTAAAGAATGGGGAGAGGGAAAGGGTTTCTGACAAGTTAGATATTTTAATTTTTTTCTTTTTAATTAAACGATGATTTACGCGAAAATTTGTTTTTATGAGATTAAAGCAAAAGGTTAAAAGCCTAAATTTAGCCTTCCTCTATAAAGTAAATTCATGTAATAAAATGTGGGATTGGTTTATAGGGTTTAATGTAAGATATGAAACATATTTTTAAAACATTTTATACCTAAAACCTTAACTTTTTTTAAATGGTCAGAACTTTCACCTCTATTTTGGTAAAAAACAATATTAATAAATATAAAACCACTTAATATACAGTCCGGATTTCTAAGCATTTGCAATGCTTCTCACGGATCCACCCCATTGCACCCTTAATTTTAAGTGGGCTCTAAGCCACCCCTTCACATAACGTGTAAAAGACACTTAATATAGTGTTTTTCAATTTCTCGTCAGTTTCTTCGGGGCTATTGTCAAACCATCGTAACCCTGCCAGCTATTCACAAAAATAAAGACACACAAAAAATACTTCCTATCTTGTGAAGTGTAAAAAAGTCGTTCTAAATTATAATACCTAAAATGTGCATTACTTTATTTATAAGACTTACTATTATCAAATAAATATTTTATGTTTATAAAACTCTGTGGCTATCACGTACCCCTTAAAATCCTTTGCGTACCACTGTTTGAGAAACACTTCTCTAAGGAATTATACCTCTCGTAAAAAAATCTAAGAAATCTATATGTAACAAAGAATTAAATATAAATACACTTTATCTTTAAATAATTCAACATTTGTAAACCGTATACTAATTTCTTATTTAATTAATTATTAACTATAATATTCACTAAATATAAATATATTTGAGAATAATAGGAAGAAACTTACATATTTAAGAACTTCATGTCTTGTATGCGTGGCGCGTATGGGTGATGACGGACTTGTACACAAAATGTTAGTAGGGAAACCAGAAGAAACAAGACCTCTTGGTAGAACAAATAGTCGATGGAAGAATATTTTTAAAATAGATTTGAAGGAGGTTCAATGTCTGGTTGAGGATTGGATGGAGGTGTCTAAGGATCTGGTTAAATTGGCGGCTTTACTTTCTTGAAGCCATGAGTTTTTCATTTCCTTAAGGCGAGAGAGCTCGTTAGTTATACCTTAGTGGTTTTTATTTGTTCAGTTTACTTAGCAAATTAAACTATAAATATTGTTTGTATAAGATATTTACAAGTATAATTATATTTTATATGCAATATAAAATGTTTGTATTATTTTAAATCAACCATCACAATTGCTACATAGGAGAAGCGATCATCATAACCAAGTGGTAAGAGTAACTGAACACAAGTCTAGATGACCTTGACTACTGCCAGAGATGAACATTTTTTATGAACAAGACCATCATGTTATACAATTAGTTACATAAAAGGCAAAACCCACTCATTTATTCCCTCATCACCGTATTTACCCCACCTTTGGTATGGGAAATTTTAAATGAACAAAAAAATTAAAATTTAACAGACAGGTAGCAAGATGATTACAGATATCTAAATAAATCTTAAATTTGAAATCTCTATGATTGAATTATAGAAAATGGTATAGGGACTCACAATTTTAAAAACTAGACCCTGATATTTATTTACTGGTGTGATAAAAAACCTAAAATATGGCAAACAAGTAAAAATACTTCTCCAAATAAATATTAAGGGACGAAAATGTTAAATTTGTACTTGGAACTAAAGGAAACAGAGGTGGGGGTGAGAGGTTGTTATAAACAGATTACATTCCGTTCTAGGCATAGTATGAAATTTAAATTTGGTTGTCAGGTAGAAGGACCCCTCCAGGAAACCATATTTGCTTCAAAATATGAAATGTATAAGTAGTTGTTAAAATGGAGGAGGGAGGGCTACAATTTCCAAAACTAATAGAAATTACTACTCCCTGTGTGGATAAAATTGAAATTTAGCAAGTAGATACCATTGTAAATAACTAAAATAACTATAAAAGAGTAATAATTTTAGATGAGCAAAAAATGGAAGTATAGGTGGGGAGCAGAAAGGAAAGAATAATTAAAATAAGCATAAAATTTAATAATAATAATAATATTTAGCGCCGCGTCTTACTACCCTTTCGGCTTATACGCTCATAAAATTTAAACTTGCCAGTAATGTGGAGGGATTACTCCAAAAAGAAAATAAGTGTTACATATTTGGGAATATTATTTATAAAGGGTGGCTTGTGAAATCGGGGTCTAAAAATTCCTAAAACTATAATAATAATTACTTTTCAGTGTGATAGAAGATTCAAATTGGTTAAACAGGTAAAGGAACTATACAAACAACAATCATTGTCTGATTCTTAAATTTCATAATGAACAAGAGGTAAATGGGGAACGGGAAGTTCCCTAAATATCCCAAAAACTAATAAAAAGAACACTTTTTGATGTGATATAAAATTGGAGCTTAATATGTTAGTCAATAGAACCTCACGGAGAGACGAATGTCGTTTAAATATAACAAATTACAAAATCTAATCCTGGGAAATGGAGGAGCTCGAAATTAATACAACTACTTTTCTAAATGGCTTAAAATTGAAATTTGTTAAGTACGTAAATAAACTATATAAAATATTCAAATAAATCTTGAAATTTCAAAATGGGAAGGTGGGAACTGGAAAGCGGGTAGGGGGTGATACGGGTGATAGTGACTTAAAATATTTTTAACACTATTAAATAATTATAAAATTTTCTTTTAAACATGGAAGAAACTTAAAATTTCTCAAGTATGTAAAAGAACCTCCCCTAAAAACCATAAGGGTGAAAAGTTAGGAATTTACATAATGGGATTGGGAAATGGCTAGTATTATTATTATTAGCATCGCGTCTTACTACCCGTTCGGGTTATACGCTCTTACGCTAATGTGTAATGGTAAGGTGATTATGAGATGAAATGAAGGACCTACAGTTTAACGTGGAATCCGAACCACGGTGGAGGCCTGGCATTCCCCACATTCACAAGATAACTTGTCAGAGGTGAAGGAAGGGTTTGGAAATCAGATAAATCTGTGCCGGGACCGAGGATTGAACCCCGGCCGCCAGCATAGAAGTCTGACACCTTACCCCTAGACCACCAGGTCACCAAAATGGCTAGTAAAGAAAGTATTTCTCGATAAGGTGGAACATTTGAATTTTGTATATGCAGATGAAAAACATCTATAAATCAAAAATCAAAAACAAAATTCTTAAAGGGTGCGTTAGCATTGCGATAACAAGGCTAAAAATGGAAGGATAAATTAGACGCTATCTCGCAGTGATATAACAATTAAAATAAACCAATTTTGTTGACAGAATATCCCGGTGAACCGTGATGCTGTTTGGAAAACCATCCTGCTTATTATTCTATTTATATCTGTAACAGAATTTTTAATTTATTAAGCACTTTGGTACCACCCAGCCCCTTGGTTTAGTGGTCAGTACAGCTAACTACGGGCCTAGGGGTTCCGGATTCAATTTCCAACTGGTACCTTGTGTATTTTTCCCGAAAGGAGAACTACCCCAATGGTTAATAGGGATGGGTTAACGATGAATTGTGGTTTGGTCAATATATTTCCGTAAAAATGTTTAGTGGTTAGTTTATCTTATTTTATGATCGGGCTTAGGTAAGTATTGCCTTGTTAATAGATTGCGTTTATTTGTAAACTTAATTTGTGGATAAGGTAATATTTGTCTCAAATATTAAATTTATTTTAATCTATTAATTACCATAATTTTTTGGTTGTCTCAGGATTGTACATTGAGGAAATATCAAAAAGTGGGCATTCGGATGATGAAAGTTCTGATTTCAAGAGGCTGATAACTTTTATCTGGTAGATAACGTTAACCTCCCAATAGCAATATTTATCCGGTAGTCATAAGACCGACCCTTAATACTACAATCACCACTTAAATTAGGTTTATTCCTAGTTTAAAAATAAATAATCTAAGGGCCTTGACCATGACGAGTGCAAGTCTAAAACCTATTTTATGGGATGGTGGGCGAGAGGATTAAAGGCGTGGCGTGGCTTCACACCGACCAAAGTATCCTTCCACGTCAACAAGAACCGCTGGATCACAGACAACATAGATGGCGCTAGCTACTAGACAGGTCTTAAGGTAAAAATCATACGTTTGGAAATATCAGTTTTCTCGAGAACGAGTGAAATTTTTATAATAATATTTTCAACACCTCTTAGAAGATAATACATCATTGTTTATTAGGTGCTACATTTTATTATTTTTTGTTATGCAGCCAGCAGTTTTCTATTGAAAAATGTCAAAATTATTAATAATTGATCACTGTTAAAATTATAGAGGAGGTGTGTATATAAAAAGTATAAAATAATCAACACTCTTATATATTTGAACAAACCGTTTCCGAAAAGAAAATTTCAAAACAATAAAATGTTTCGAAGATAACCGTTTGTTCCTATGGCTGTGAATTTCCACGCCAAATGAAAGAGCTCAATCTCCTTAGTGATAATTGGTTTTCAAATAGACCCAAAATAATTATTTTAAAAACCTTTTCTTAAATAGAGGGAAGAGGCTAGGTAAATTTATGAATGCAAAACAATCGATTTAAGTAAGACTTTAACCACCATGTTTCATTATGAGCGTTTTGTTGTTGTTATGGATTGTACACTTTAGGCTAGTACTATTCACAATGAACTATGCATTATGATAACTAAACTCAGCCTAACTTAGGCAAGTAATACAGTTCGGAGCAAGATTTACAACATGATGCGTATCTTATGTATTCGACTTAAAATAAAACCAGTGGAATTGGGACCATAGGAACCATTTTAATATATTTTTGTTAAGACAATAAAATTTAAAAATAATCATGGTAGAATTAAAATAAATGGTACAGAACTCCACACGAACTTTCTCGCTTTATTGTTTAGAAATGGAGACATTTACTCAAAATTTGTAATATAATATACAATATCAAACCCGAGAACAAATTGCGCTAGACTTACGTAAAACTTTTTTACTCGTGGTTTTAAATTTCATAATTTTGTTTTCAAAGAATTAACATTTTTATTTGTATATTTGTATACCAATAAAAAATATCGATATTGGGTCCCTGAGGGCCAAAATTTCGTAAAAATAAATATGATTTCTTGTTAACATTTTCGTCATTTTACTAGGGGATGCACATCTTATGGTTATTGTATTTCTATTAAATTTCTCTTTTATAAATTTTGACCAATAAAATAGGTAATTATTGACTATTGAGTCTAAAATAGGAGATAAAATTGTTATAGCCGATTTTGTGAAAATGGAATTTTTCTCTTTCACCCTTTAGTAAACTGCTATTAAGTTTAGGGTTAGACAGACACACAGACAGACGGTGATGCAAAAATCAATTTTATTTTTCAGGGGGTCATGAAAAGTCGACATTAATCAATATCTCGAGTAAGTTTTTTTGACGGTTGTAATACTTTACCTTAAAGTGTTGGCAAAGTTAAAAGTAATATTTATTTGTGTATAGCTTGAAAACTTTTGGTTTTAGTAAAAATATATTTCAAGTAAAATATGTTTATTGTAAATAAATACATATGTATGCAATGATAAGTAATATTCATATCTCAAAGACTTACGGAGGTAAAATTAAAAATTAGAATTTACGGATCATACCGGAACCATTAAAGCCATTTTGACGAAAATAGGAGTGTAGCCATTGGGATTGTAATATTGATTAAAGCTTAGAAATTAAAGTAAAAAATTGATTTTTTCTCTTTACACCCTTAAGGAAACTACCCTTAATTTTAGGGTTGGATATCCAATTCCAAAAATTCTTCGGGGTAAACCTATTAAAACCCTATATATTAATATTTATCCCATTCAGTAAAATAGTTCAGGCTCTAGCCCGAGGTACAGACTGACAGACAGATGGACAGACAGACGTCATTGCGAAAACCACTTTTAGCGAGAAAGAAAAATATTGATATTGGGTACCCATGGGTCAACAATTCATATTTAAATGTCGAATTCCGTTTTAAAATTTTCGACTTTTTATTTGGGGTTGCACAACTTATGGTTATTGCAATGCTATTAAATACCTCATTTATAAATTTTGATCAATAAAATAGGTAAATATTGACTATTAAATCTAAAATTATGTAGATTGATCATTGCTGTACAAACATTTCTCCAAATAGGTTGAAAGAAATAGAACATACACTTTTTGAGAGACTTATTTATTACTCTATGGCATTAGAGAATTATTGCTTTAAAACTTAAGTAGTATATCTTTACAACTAAAGCTCACAAAATTTTATTTATATATTTGCTAATATCTCAGAAACTATTGGTTCTATGAAAATATATTTCATATACATTTTTTTATTTTTAATAGTACTACAATTTTGCAACGATAGGTTATTTAATATCTCAAATAGCTGCGGAGATACGGAAATTTCTGCTTCTGGAAAGTACCGTAAAAGTCATTCTCATGGGAAAATGAAAATAGTCAGTTTATTTATAATCTTAATCAACACCTAGATATGAATTTAAATCAAAATCGTTAGACAATTTAATTATCTAAGGAACACCCAAAACCAGTACAAAGGATTAATTATAAATGAATATATATAATTGAAATAAAAAAAGGAAAAATGAAGATAGAAATTTAATTAGCAAAAGACAACTGGGATTATCATAGTTGAGTGGATGTATAGCACAATCTGAATAAATAATACATTATTTAAAAGAAAATTATTGAATATAATAATGTTAAATCATTATGAAGAAACCCTAACCTTGAAATTCATTAAATTATAAGCTCATGTAAAATACGAACAAGATATATGATAGGTTAAAATACAAAAAACATTTAAAATTAGAAATAATAAGATAAAAATCATGCTTCAAGGTTACATGTCAAAAAGTAAAACATTATTAAGTAAGATAATGATTAAGTAAACCAGTTAAATTAAGTTAGATTATGACATATCCAGAGTTGTCAAGAATAAGAATTAAATTACAATATGGTAGTAATAGGGAAATTAAGTTAAGAGTTGAAAAATATAAGCTAGAGACAAAATTCCAAAGTGAGGCCTAGAACAGTCTATTTATGTATAATATGAAAATTGATAGAAAAAATTGATTAAATATAAGTGTTCCTTAGCTGGTTTTAATTCCTCTCCTTAAGCCTTGGATGCCAGAGGGCCGGTAGACTGACTACATGCTTCGACGTACAAACGCCATCATCAGGCCTTTAAATAAGGGTTAGATGTCCCTGTAACTCCACAAGTGTAATCAATTGGGTGTTCTTTGGATAATTAAATTGTATTGATAATTCTCCTTACTATATCACTATGAATATAATTAAAATCGTTAGAGTTAATTTTGAGAAAATCGATTATTTCTCTTCTCGCTTTTTACTAAACTACATTTAATTTGAGATTAAAAAAACGCACAGACGGCATTGCAAATACCACATTTTAGAGTTTGGGGGGTTATGAGACGTCGACGTCCATCTTTATTTTAGGTTAATTTTTTTTACAATCGCAATACTTTACCGTTAGTGTTCGACGAAAAGTTTATATATATATAATATATATATATATATATATATATGCGTATAGATTGAAAGTTATTGGTTTTATAAAAATATGTTTCGATTAAAATATTTGTATTATAAATAAATCTACATATTTGCAATGATAGTTTATTTCATATCTCAAATAGTTTCAGAGATATGATAAAAAAAGAAAATTTACTCATTTGACCGTCGCCCTTAAATTCATTTTGCCAAAATATTGAGTGTAGCATTTTATTTAGAATATTTATAAATGTTTTGAAATGAAATTTATTCAAAATCATTAGAGCAGATTTTGAGAAAATAGACTTTTTCTCTTTGTGTTCTTCAGTAAGCTACCCTTAATTTTAGGGTTAGATATCAATTCCAAAAATACCTCGGGCCACCCTAGATACCAAGTTTTAGCCCGATCGGTAAATTAGTTTAGGCTCTATTTAGAATTTTTTACGATCACAATACTTTCTCTACCTGTAAGATAGCGCGAAAGTAAAAACGCACTTTGTTTTTTCTTTTGGTTCGGGACCGCGATCTTATATCTAATGCCCGGTTAAACTCCTCTATAGTTATTATTGTTTAGATTTATATCAAGTCTTATATCTTAGCTTGGTTTGTAACATGTTTGCTTAATGGGTTCGATTCCGGGCCTGACTGAAAAAAATAATAATTGGTGAAATGTGTGTTTTCCCACTCACTGTGATGAATTAACGACCAGGGGAGTGGTTGTTTTGGTCTGTTCTGGATTTTTTGTTAATAAAATTCAGTCAATTCAGAAGGTGTACATACAAATCCTTACCCTTCAATAGTTTTAATTTTCAATTCACTTATTTGCTACAGATGTATCTCAAAATAAAACAGTGTAAAAGCGTGACACTTAGCTCGTGGGAAGTATGGTGTTGAGGTTAGAACGTGCAAGGTCGTTAATGTGGACTGCGTGGGTTCTATGTACAATGTAGGAATGACATTTACCACACCAAGGAAATTTAGCGCATGGAATCTCTTGATAGAAGTACTAAATTCGTACCAACCAACCAAGACACTAATGCACGCTCTCCAATCTAGTGGTTTGGATTAAGTCCAGCAGTTTTGTCCGTACAGTCACCGTGAGAAACGCATAGATATGTGTGACCCCAAACAGTTCAAGTTTCATAGGAAGAGCCTAAACTGACAGATAAACCTAGATTCTAGATCTATTATCATTTATTCATACGTCATTTCTTGAGACATATAGCTGTCATTCTTGTTTAAATTTTTTTTAAATCTCGCGTCTTACTACCTGTTCAGGTAGTAAAATTCTAACGGGGTAAGGATGTTGAAGTAAATATTTTAGAGTAACTTTCCCAATTTGTGTGGAAGGACAGTGGGAAATCATTTTGAAAAAATGCACTCTCGGGAGACTCGATTGGGATTTGAAACCCTTTCTCCCCATTATTAGCAGACCAGTCTTAACACGAGAGCGACGCCTTAAACCACTCTGCCACTGAAGCGGGTTTGTTATATATTACCAACACCTTTAAAATAACATTTTAATAATATAAAACCCACTTTGGTGGCCGCATGGTCTAAGGAGTTACTTTTGCAATAGAATGGCTGCCGATATGGGTGGGGAGGAGATTCAGCGTTTGATCCTGGTTAGGTACACTGAGGGTGATTTTTCAAAATGGTTTTCCACTCTCCCTCCATGAGAATGCGGTTGCGTTCCCTCTAAATTCAACCTTCCTTATCCCTTGGAACAATTAGTGCCACTCACATGACTGGATGAATACAAGTGGACAGTTTTACCAAGTGGTTCATACATTTCATTGCTACTCTGAAACCCTCACTTACATACACGGTGTTTCTTGTATTAGATGGGCATTACACACATGTTAGAAACCCAGACGTTATATATATGGCTCGAGCTAACGGAATGGCAATAGTGTGCCTACCACCTAACTGTACACATCGTATGCAACCGTTAGATGTGGCCTTCATGAATTTGTTCAAAACATATTACTCACAAGAAATTGAGAATTGGCTTAAAAACAACCCTGGTCGAGTAGTAACAAGCTATCAAATTGCTAATCTAATGGGGAAAGCTAATGTGAAATCAACTACAGTAGAAGTAGCAGTAAATGGATTCCAGTAAACTGGCTTGTTTCTCATGAATAGAAATGTTTTCCAAGCTAATGACTTCATTTCAGAATATCTACAGGAAAAAGAGAACAACAATGGTGACCCTCTTTTCACTTTACCAGAATAAATAAATCCCATTCCAACAATACAAATAACAAAACTGCTGACCAGATTTCTTGCCAGGGTGCTGCAGTTCTTGTGACAGGATCACCACACTAAAACAAAGTAATGGATGATCGTGCTAGAAAAGAAGCCAATGAAAAAAAGAAGCGAGAGATAGATGAGAAAATGCAATTTGCATTACAAAATAAATCAGGGACTAGGCTACCAAATCAACTTCTCAGAGAGGTAAGCGAGAAAGAGGGGTAAGCTAGGACCACAGAAACGTTGCGATAAATGGAGCACGGTTTCCTCGTCATCATCAGAAGACGAAGATGACCACCTGAGTTTTGTAGAAACGAATGATGAAGACAGTGAAAATGATGAAGGTGCTCAGTTTTTTGTGTGTGATGAATGGTTTTCCATGTTGAGAAATGGGTTCAGTGTATTGAGTGTCATCGGTGGGGTCACACTGTATGTTGTGGCTATAACAACATCTAATTGTGAGATTTGTTTTGATGAATGGCTTTATGAGTCTATTTAAAAATTTAAATAGATAAATAAACAGAGTATTACTTGATTATGCTAGTTATTTGTGATGCTTCATGACTTTTTGTAGGGGTTGAAAGAGGGGGGTGATATTAGGAACACTATAACCCTAATATCTTTCTTCGTACCTATTTTAAATATATTAAAAACATACAACTAACCTATTTTTTTTTCCAATTTAAGTTCAAGAAATTATAAATACATTGTTATTAGAATATAATTGATTAATTTAAAAAAAAGTTTCCTACTTTCTCTGAACTTCAGATAAACAAAAAAGGGGACGATATTTGTGTGATTTCCTTGATTACAGCACTCGTAAATGTAAATAGTTAATACCAAAGTATGCTAACGTCCTGTAAGGGTTAATCATAATGCCAATTATAGGCAATAGTTAATTTATCAATTATCTAATTTGAACCATACTTTCATAAATTATAAAAGATAATATCTAAGTCTTGACTTATATTATATTCATTTGCTCCTTACGAAAGATCAATTAGAATGTTTTACTAAAATGTTGTAAATAGTAAATATTGCGCAATCGTATTCGTTAATAGTTGTATTTATAGGCTACGTAGTTATTGACTGAACTTCGTTTCAAAATATTTTTCTCAAAAGCTTTCAAAACAGTGGTGTTAATCGATTATGCTAAAAAAAATTGTTTTATATGTTGTTAGAATAATCAAATCTAGTAGATTACGGTGGGCAGACATACATGGCGAATGGGAGAATCTAGAACCTTGTTCGGGGTATTTACTAGCACACCCAATCGAAAGAGACCATTGAGGAAGACCTAGACCCAGATGGGAAGATAACATTAGAATGGACCTGAAAGAGATACGGTGTAATGAGGTGGACTGGATAAAATTGGCTCAAGATAGGGATAGGTGGCGTACTTTTGTGCGTGTGGTAATTAACTTTCGAGTCCTTAGTTCCATAAAGTGAGTAAGTAGGTATATAATATCCTCTCTTTAAGAAACCAATATTTAGTTTCAGCGAAATTATAAACAAACTATCATAATAATAATAATATTTAGCACCACGTCTTACTACCGGTTCGGGTTATACGCTTTAATACTAATTACGCTAAGATTAGGAATTGGGAAGGTTGAATTAGGGGAATGAATCCGATTTGGGTAGAGGAAAGTCGAAAACCCTTTAGGAAAACCACCCCCAGTATCACCCAGACCGAGATTCGAACTTGATCTCCCATCATCAGCAGTCGAGCTTAACACGACAAGCGCGTTAGCCAACTACCCACCGAGGCTGGTAACAAACTATCATCTAAATGTTTTGTAAGTTAATCAACAAAAATATCAAGATGATCACATTCTTTTAACACCACGTCTTACTACCTACTAGGGTTGTACACTTGTGTACTAAATTACACTAGGTAGATAAGGTTGAATTTAGAGAATGTGTACCCACATTTGCGTGAAGAAAGAGTGGAGAAACATTTAGGAAAAACCCTCAGTACACCCAACCGGATTTGAACCTGAATTCCCTGTCATCAGCAGGTTAGTATATTGCGAGAGTAACCTGAGACCCATGCGGTCACCGAAAAGGTCTAATTACATTCAAATTAATATAGTTCAGTGTAATAATGTGGAGGCATGTAAAAGAGAATGGCAAAGTTTTAAGATAATTAGATTGAAAGGAACGCTAAATTAATTAATACACAAGTAGAACAACACCTTAGCTCAGTCAGTAGGCTTCGTCTACCGATATCAGAGTACCAGGCTCGATTTCCGGACATACCGAGAGATGTAGTATTGGTGAAATAGGACTTTCCTTTTCTCAGTGATGGATTAATGGCTGGCGAACAGGGTGTTGTGTCTGTTCTAAAATTAAGTTAATTTTAATAACTGTGCTGGTATAATCAGTCTGTTTGGAAAGTTCAAGTCAAATACCCTTTTAAATGTTTTGGTCTCCCAAATCGACCGTGTATATAACCTATTTTTTTCTTAAGTCAACAACCCAAAGGTGGATTTCCACATTGAATTTCTATGAGTGAGTGGGAAAGGGCCTAACCAATGTCATCAGGAAAAGTATTTTCATACACCTTACAGGATTATTTGACATGTCATAATTGACATGGGACCGATGGCTTCAGTTATTTACCCTCCGATGAAAGTTGTGCTACGCATCGCATATCGCTCAAGACGATTTCAGCTGGGTTTGAACTCATGAACATTTTGTTATGAGGCTAGAAATTTACCCCATCTTATTTTCTAAGACCACCAATGTTGGCATTGTGTATATATGTAATTAAATATATATATATATATGTGCATATATTTATAAATGCTCAAGTTGCTATATTTTAAAATAATTTTGAAAACTAAGTATGCCCAAAATAAAAATTAAGATACTTTTTCATTATTTAAATGGAAAAATGACACCTCAACATGGGAATCGAACCCAAGGACCGTTGGATTAGTACGTCGATGCTCTAACTGAACCATCCAGACGTCATCCCATGCCCAGGATCGTTCTTCACTCACGATAATGAAAATAATAACGTGTCGTTATTTATTATAAGGGATTAATTTTAGTTTAAATATAATTATTAAAATGAATCAATATTTCCACAAAACTGTATGGACAGTTTCCGTTTCCCTTTGTGGAATTTATTCCTTTTTACAAACTACTAGCAAAATAAATAAAGTCTTACTGTGATATGTTTTATTTTGCTTTATTATTTTATCTTTGTATAGGCCTATCAAAATATTAGTTTGACTAATAAATAAAAAAGCTTTGATATGTTTTAATTTTAAATTTACCCAAGGCATCAGATGCTATTAAAATTTGATCCTCAAATCTTTAAGAAATGAAGGTAGGTTGATAAGTTGAACTTTAATTTTTTTTTTAATACTCAACTCATTTTAAATAAAACACTTATGTTACAGAAAGAGGTATAACATCATTCTTGATAGCCAATCAATTAAGTAAACTTTATTAATTTTTATTGCAATATATTCTTTGAATACTCTCAAATTAATTTAATTATACAAGAGCAACAAAGATTATCCATGTAAGATATTTAAAACTTACCACCCTTTTTTTTAACTTCATAGATGATGAAGAATGGTTGATTTACTATAATTAATATAATCCTTCTTCTCAATGTCAAAGTGAAAGTTAGTCTATTACTAACCAAGTTTTTTTTTGTTTTTTTACTTTAGGTTGAGTCGCTAGAAAGTGACGGGACCGTGTGAAGGAGTGATGAACGGTAGTAAGACGCCCAGTCTCCGACAATATGGCGGCGAGACCCCGTACATTCCTTCCGATGTTGTCAGAATCATATCTGTTGTGTTAAGGAACTTTACATGTAGGTGAGATCCCTCATAAGCCCATAATGTAATTATAGTGCATGTATATAATATATTTGTACTTTCTAAACAAGGATAATTAGTGACTTAATCTAAGGGGTAAGTACGGGGTAAGCTTTATTGTAACTCCCTCAAATTAGCGTGGAGAGAGAATTGTAAAAACACCGCAAAATTCACCAAGCTGAGACAGATTTTTTTTTTTTTACGAGTTTGTTTATTTAGCTTGTTCAATTAATTTATTGACAAATTCTTCTTCTTTCATTTGGTGTTTTTATATTCATACTATTCCATAGCTTAGTTTTCTTTGACAATGTGTTCAATTTTGCATCAATGTAAATTCAAAATGTTAGAAAACTAAACACAACTTACATTTAATATGAATTTAAAACATCTAATTAAAAATAATAACATGTCAATAAATTAGTATAAACATTAATAAAAAGCCATCTTTTAGAACTCAAGCTTGATGAATATTTTTTCATTTAAAGTGAATATGAGTAAATTAAATGCCCTTAATTGGCTCATTTCAAATGCGAACTACTAGTAGCTTCAATAAGTTCAATTAGTCAATAAAATTGTGGCTGATTTACAAATAATCCTTAACATAAGATAGTCATTCAAGATCACCAAACATTTTAAATTAAGCCACAGAAAAACATATTTACACTTAAAAAAAACTACTATTCATTATTAGGCTGATCAAATATACTATTAGATTAAAACACAAATTAATACTATTGTCCCACCATCCATTATAAAATATTAATTTTAACACTACACAAATCATGAAATTGTAATTTAATTAGTTTAAAAAGTATAACTTAAGTCGGTGGTAAGACGAGGTGATAAAACCTAAAAAAAAAAAAAAAAGATTGAAACACCTAAAAATTGGCATTTTAGTGATTAGATGCTACGTCCATGCTTCACGTATTTGGTGGACACTATTATGTGTATTGAAATTGGATAACCTAGATAAACCCTCCACCCGTTTCGTATATTTAAATTTCCAAAACATCATTATCGACAACTTAACCTAAGACTTATATCTGTTTCAACACCACGCTAAAACACTTTGTTAATATATCACGTCCAGTATATTCAAGAACTTGATATTAAAAAGTATTAAGTAACAATAGTGCACTCATATTTCATGGTTTATTGATTCACAAATTTGGAAACAACTCATAAAATTTACTTCACAAACATTAGTATAATAACTATTATTCCATTCATTTGTATAGAAGCAAAATCTTGATGACTACATTTATAATGTAACCTGTCAACACAATGTTGTGCCAAAAATTCCAGTGAATCATAAATAAAAAGAGTAATAAAACCTCAATTCCCCCCCCTCACCCCCTATTTCCTTCATCTTACTTACATGCAATCTAAATTCGTAGCCTTGCGTGTGTGTTGTTCACAATATCTCTCTCCCTCTATGTCTTTTCTCTCTCTCTCTCTTTTTTTTTGTTTTTTTTTCGTTTTCTGAAGTGAAGGAGAATTCTGAGTGCGCTCATGATTGTGAAGAGTATGTCGACACTCAAAAACAAAAAAGACAAAAAATAATTGAATTTATTTTCCGTACATGAACCACAAAAAAAATCTAAACAACATGATAATATTTCTTTTAATTGGATTAAAACACTCCTGTTCTTTATTTAAGTCTTATACTGTACCACTTCACGCTGCAATGCTATTTTCCTCGTTTATTTGATTTATTTATTTAAGGTACCGTATTTAACGTGCACTTTCTGAACCGACTAATTATATCAGCACACTAAAGTTTATGAGCAAGCGTGAAAGGTCCTACCAAATTTGCCGGAAAGGTATTTTCACGTATCTTCCAGGATTCTTTTACATGCCAAGATCGAAATGGGACCGATGGCTTTACTTACCCTACAATGGAAGTTGTGCTAAGGATTTTTATTACTAAAAAAAAATGTTGACCCCGCCTGAGTTTGAACTCAAGAAGCTCGGGCTCTGAAGCGAGTACTTTACTACAATATCAGCGAAGTTGACTACTTATACTTAAATATTTGTAAAAAACTTTATAGATATTCTCTTTAGGTATTAACTTATTTGGCATTCTCAAATTTTATTATTTAATAAACTAGTTTATTTACCTAAGTGGCTCATGATAAAGAAGATAAGCCTGTTAAAGCCAAAATCTTGATATATATTTCGAATTATGTGTTTATTTATAAAAAAAATTAAATTATCACTTTGAAATAAAGGACTAAAATATTTAATTCTTTCAATTTTATAAGCATATAAAATGATTTTCTCCCAGTTTCTATAATATTTTACTTGAAAATAGTTTACATATTTTTTAGAAATATATTTGATTCATTTTATAACAAAAATTAGTTTCATGTTGAGATATATCTCATCCAGTTAAAGTGTATTATTTTAATATATTTAATTTCTATAGTCCCTGCCAATAATTTAATTAATTTAAGTGTATGTCGAAATCTTTTTTTTTTAAGCTGACAACAGCTATTTCCCTTGTCAAACTATTTTGTGTGTGTAGCATTTATCTTACGTTCCTCCCTTTTACATTACACAACCTCAGCAGGTATATAGGCACATATTTCTATCACCTGTAGGGTTCACTTTGATAATAGAAACAGTTGAAAGTGTTCCAGAAGAAAATAAATAAATAAAACTTCACGCGGTGTAATAGCTTCACATTACAAACCTATTATGTTCTAACAGACTTCAAGTATTTATGTTTTCCATTAGAACAGTTCCATATTAGCATTTATTATTATTCCTCCCCCCCTACTTCCCTTCCACCTCCATCCTTTTCAGATGATAATTTTACCTACATAAATAACTTAAAAAAGTAACACAATGTTGTCTTGCACACACCGCTAAACCTATAAAAACATAAAAAATCTCAATAATAATTTCTTCTCAACCACCTACAGCTTATCTCCATGTTAAAATTTTTATTCTAACATGGATGACAACGATGTGAAACTGGGAGAGGATGGGGGGTGGGGGGTAGATTCTTAGGTTCGGTAGGGTTAAAATAAAAGTATTAAATAAGACACGAAATGATGTCTTAAAGAATCTTGTAAAAAAAAAAAAGGACAAGAACATTTGTGTCTTTGCGTCCGAGACTGGTTGGCTGTTATGAAGGTTCTAGAATAATTTACATTTTTTTTAAACACTTCTTGTTATATTTTTTTTGACCAATAAATGCGAGTGGATCCATCCAATCGGTTACATTGTATGAAAATGTCGGTTTTTAAAACATAAAATGTAGTAGTGTATGACACTATCTTAACAGACTTCTATCTTCTTTCCGAGTGCCATTGTAACATTATTAGTCTCCATCTTGAAATGTTACGAAGCTTATTTTATGTATCTATTTACTAGGTAATTTCGTGTCCCAACTATATATAGGAAAAATAATAGTATAAGAAAGAAATATTTGAGATAAATTCAATTTGTTTGGGAGGATACCATTTTTGAATATAACCATGGTAGAGTGATTATTTATTAAAGCTGGGAGTTCTGTGAACTGCGAGTTTTGAATCTACCTGCGTTGATTTGTTTTTATTAGATCGAAATAAGTGTTTGTTCTAGTATTTATTAAAATTGTATTAACCTTACTTTTAAAATATTTATCACAACTTGTGAATGTGTAGAATGCCAGGCCTCCACCATGGTTCGGATCCCACGTTAAACTTTAGATCCTCCATTTAACCACACAATAACTCTACCATTACGGGTTAGCGTAAGTGCGTATAACCCGAACGGGTAGAAAGATGCGGTGCTAATAATAGTAATAATAATAACAATTTTAAAACACATTTAATATATCTAATATAAAATATATATTGTATGTTGACTTAAAATAAAAAGTAAAGGCATAAAATAGAGTTTACAGCTGCTCAAAGTATTGCTATGGCTAATAATAGAGCCTGGAAACAACTAATATAGGTGCATTAGTTTCCTTAAGAATAGGCCTATAATTAAACTACTCTATTGACATTTTACAAGCTAATAAAGCACAAGTATAACTGTATAATATTTCTAATTTAAATTAAATCTCTATATTTGAAGTCATACGTTTTATTTTAATCCTACAATAATTATATTTATTATATCTAAGTTGGAAGAATGAGGTTTAACTTAAATCTAATTAAATCAGAGACTTAATATATTAATACCCATTTACTAAGTTATTTCTAATTAATACTTATGTTGATTTGTTAAATAATTAACAATTCAATATAAATAGCTAGCGAAACATTATTCAATACTACTTATATAGTTTGCAATTTTGTCCATAAATAATATATAATATATAAATGGATGACTTTATTTAAAAATAGATAGTCAAATAAAATAGGCTGTTGTACAGATATTCTGATGTTTATTTTATATATAATCAATTATTATTATTTTTCTAATATATTTGTTTAAGAAACTTTTAATATCTGAGACGTGGCTAAATGTTGTAGACAAATGTGTTAAAAAAAAAGAGAAATATCAAGAATTTTAAGAATTTTAAGAAGCGTATAACCCGAACGGGTAGTAAGACACGGTGCTAAGTATTTAAATATAAGACTAAAATAGTTTGTATGAATCAGTGTAGTTAGAAATAAGTACCAGTTATGCCCTATGTGTGAATAAAAAACCAATTATTTTACAAGTTAATTTATTTTTTAGAAAAATTAAATTTCTTTTTTTTTCTTTGAAAAAACATTACTTCTGACCTATCATTTAAACCTTTACCAAATTAGATAGAATTGGTTTATTTAAGACTAAACTTGCTGTGTGATTATAAGGTGTTTTTAACTTGTTTTCATAGCAAGACAAATGCAATTATTAGTAATTATAGTCCTACCACGTAGATGTTACCTTCCAAGAACCACCTAGAATTAAACTCAAAGGAAAACACACCTAGAAGCCCATAAAGTGGATTCCCTGTAATTATATAATAAACATATCATCATTGAAGTGGGTGACTTTTGTCTTTACTCAACCTTCTACCGCCCTTTTATGTTGTTTGTTAAAAAAAAAAAATGTTTGAGTGAAGAAAATGTATAGTATTCATTTGGTTAATTTTGTAACTTTATTACTTATTAAAAATAATGGTTTAAATTTACCTACAAGCAATACACAACAAATTTAAATAATAGCCATGAAATAAATTACGTTTTCTATTTATTTTGAACATGATATATTTATTAAAACTAAATTTATTATATATTTACTAACAAAATTGTAATCTATTATTGTATAATTTCATTGTGAGTAATTTATCCAGCTTAGAACAAAGTAAATTTCTCTACAAATAAATATGGTATTTCGACATAGAGTACCCTAAAGCATTCTCATTATTTTTGAAAAATACTAATAAGACCAAAATATTCTAATGGTAATATCTCTTTTCAAAGTGGCAATTTAATATCTTAAAATAAAATATACATTCTAGTCTAAGAGTTCCGGGTTTGACACTTAACAAGAAAAATAAACATATAGTTTTGAAATTAGCTTATTATAGAAGTATTATTAGTATAGTTCAAAGCAAATTGGATCAGACACATCCTTAAGAGGAACTATATTCTGACCCGCCTCTGTAGCGTAGTTGGCTAACGGCTAGTCGTGTTGAGCCCGACTGCTGAGGACGGGGAGATCGAGGTTCGAATCTCGGTCGGGTGAACTGGGGGTGGTTTTTCCTAAATGGTTTTCCACTCTCCCTCCACGCAAATGCGGGTTCACTTCCTTTAATTCAACCTTCCCAATTCCTAATCCATTAGCGTAATTAGTACTTAGGTGTATAACCCGAACGGGTAGTAAGACGCGGTGCTAAATAATAAAAAAAAACTATATTCTGCACGACGTCATAGAAGGAAAGGTTGAGGAAAAGAGGATCTTGGGAAGAATGAGGATTCAAATATTGGATGACTTGAAGGAAAGAAGAAAATTCTGGTAACTGACGGAGGAGGCAGAGGACAAGTTGCATTGGAGGTCTAAGCTCACTGACAAAAAGAATGGGTCTGTCGTGAGACAGAACACCTAATACTAACCGTTATTATCTAGTTATCTATGTTTTATTTATTATTTATGTACTAGGCTACTTTAAGTAATGTAAGAAACAGGAAGCCCTTTATGACATTAAATTGCAGTAAATATATTAATTACTAAACTTTAGATAGTTTATCTTCCATGGGATACAATAATAATAAATACAA
The DNA here is from genome assembly GCA_039000515.1 of Timema cristinae. Classification (NCBI taxonomy): domain Eukaryota; kingdom Metazoa; phylum Arthropoda; class Insecta; order Phasmatodea; family Timematidae; genus Timema; species Timema cristinae. The sequence goes on along the minus strand of JBCFYV010000935.1, from coordinate 43,024,249 downwards.
TTATGACAACCAAACAAAAAAATATTTTAAAAGTATAGGCCCATTTTAAAAGATAAAACAATCCGTTTAATATGTATTATGTGTGTGTATCATACAAATAGTGAACAATAGCTCCAACCAAGTACCACTGATATCAATATAACCAGTTAAACTGGATTTGATATTTTCCACCCACTTGTTTCTCAGTATCTTTCCAGGTGAATGCCAACCTAATTACATTTTTTCTTATTATTTGAGGTATATAAAGTCCACGTTCTGATCTAACTAATTAAATCAGCACACATAAGAATTTGTATGAGCAAGAGCGAAAGAGCCTACCAATTTTGCCGGGAAAGATATTTTCACTAACTTCCAGGGTTATTTTACATGCCACAAACGACATAGGGCCGACGGTTTTACTTACCCTCCGAAGTAATTTGGGTTAAGGATTTGTATCGCTCAAGAAAAATCTATCAACAACAGCTGGATATGAACCCATTAGCATTGGATTCTGAGGCAAGAACTTTACCCCAGTTAATCACAACTTGTGAATGTGTGAAATTCTAGGCCTCCAGGTGGTTTGGATTCCACGTTAAACTGTAGGTCCTCCATTTTATCTCTCAATAACCCTAACATTACACATTAGCGTGTGCGTATAACCCAACGGGTAGTAAGACGCGGTGCTAATATAATTATTATTATTTTTGCTACCCACTTTGGTCTAACGAGCTACTCTTGCAGTAGATTAGACTGCCGATGACGGAGAAATTTAGGTTCGAATCTCAGTCGGGTGTACTGAGGTTGGTTTTACAAAAAAATATTTCCTTCTCCCTCCACGCAAATGCGGCTACACTTCCTTTAAACGTAATGACTAAAATCATTAGCGTAATTAGTAAACATAAGCGTACAACCCGAACGGGTAGTAAGACGTGGTGCTAAAAAAAATGGTTTTGCTCCTCGTGGGGATATTGTAAGGACTTAAATCTAACCATAAGTGTGCGTGTAATGTTGCCAGGGTGAGCAGAGATGGTTAAAACTTAACCTAAATATTATAGACACGCACACTTAGTTCCCCCATTTGACCAATCACACATGTTCTACAGACCGATGATACAATTTCACAGGTAGGCCTACAGTTTAAACAAACTCTGCTTATCCTGCAAACACTTCACGCCACAGTACTGCTAATTATGTAGAAACCTAGATAGTAAGTAAAGTTAAAAAAAAAATTGTAGAGAAGTTCAACACACAAGCCGTTTAATCATTGTTATTACGACACAGTAATATGGAGGGGATTACAATTCAATTAGTTATTTTATTTAAATTTAGACCTACAAGAACGGACAGGCTTCCACATAAATTTTAAGTAAACCTAATGTATTTCTCCCTCATTGTTATCTTCAACCCGCCTGTTGTTAGTTAATGAAGCTATTTACTAAATAAACTATAAACTCTGCGATATGATCTCTACATAGCATTGTTCTTCAACTGACAACCCATTTTAACTTTGTTATCAAATGTAAATGGCTACCAACCTGTGTAAATAAACACAAAACAAGCAAATTAGGTAATCAGTCTGCACACTGAATTTATAATGATTTATTTATTTTATAAATATACATAGAGTTCCGCGTTTTCCTCAGTACATCCAGCTGATATTTGAGCCCTACCTTCCTATTACTGGCAAACGAGAATCTATTAATTTGATATTTAGTTCCCACATCCATCAATGAGCCTATTCCCCGTGACTCACAATAAGTTACAGGTCATGTAATCTTAGATAGGGTTCTAAAGCGTATTACTACGTGATGCATGCATTGATATAGACGTGGGCTTAAGTGTTAATATATCCGTTCATGGAGAAATAAATGTTTCAGTCCTTGCTGAGTGTATTGACGTTAGTTATTCCTCAGTGGTTTTTCACTCTGCCACTATGAGAATGAGAGAACAATTCCTCTGATTTTTAACTCACTTATAACTATTCCATTCTAGCCAGGGCCAGTATTAAGACGCGACTTACACAAAACCTTATGAGCCATCAATCTACAAATATTAATTAACCACCATAATTGATTCATCCCTCTTAGATTCAATTACCAAGATTTAAAAAAACTAAGATGTAATAAAATATTTTTACTGTTAGTAACTTTGATGTTCCCATTACTTACCATACTCTAAGACATTAGGAACTTGAGATGTTCTATACAGTCCACCTCACTACACCCTATCCTTTCAAGTCCATTATAATGTTATCCTCCCATCTGCGTCTGGGTCTTCCCAGTGATCTATTCCCAGTGGTTTTACCAGTCAATATACTGAACAAGGTATTGACATACATACATACATACATACATACGCGCTGCATGTCCTTCCCGCCGTAATCTGAGAGATTTGATTATCCTAACAATGTATTGTGATGAATAGGCCTACAGGGTATGTAACCTATCCACCCCCAGTACCGGACGTGATTTCAACATCAAACCTCAACGTCCCTTGTAATCCAGTCTATCACGAGCCTGACGTCTAAGATACGGTGACCATCAATGCAGTTACACTGTTATAGTGTGAGCTCTAAACATAGCTTACCGTGATTGACCTATTTGAAGCCAGGATGCAGGCTTTAAACCTAGCTGGGATGAAAAGTAAGTTTGATACTAGTAGCTGGGACTACTATCAGGACAAATACGGTACATCAAAAGGTGATTCATGGGTGTTTTCTAAGACAAGCAAGGCTAGACTGACCTGTAATAATAGATGGTTTCCTTCAATTCTTCTTTAAAATTGTCCTTTATATCCAATAAATACATTACTTTCTCACCACACATTATTTTGTGTGTGTGGTTTTTAAAATTGATAGTAAGTTGATAGTTGTAGGAAACCATTTAATTGTACAGTGCTGTCAATATTTTACCGCCCTAGCTGCAACTCATGTGTCACCCCTGACATTTACTTTTTCTAAAATGCAGTAGCTTTATAATTTACATGAATTTAGGACAGCATACTGAATTTAACTAATAATAAATGTCCATCTACATCGCCACTAAATATATTTGTGACATTTTTATATTATTTCTAATAATAAAATATTTCATTTGTATATAACTATATGGTAAAAAAGCAAATTTGTTTTTCTTCTTTTATTTGGATGTAGTTGACCTCAGTGGTCTTGTGGTAGAGTGCTCGCTTCAGGATCCGATGTTCCTGGGTTCAAACCCAGCCTGACTCGACGGATTTATCTTGAGCGATAAAACTCCGTAGCACAACTTCCTTCGGAGGGGAAGTAAATACACCGGTCACATGTCGATTGTGGCATGTAAGAGAACCTTAGAAGATATGTTAAAATACATCTCCCGGCACAATTGATGGGCTCTTTCACTCTCGCTCATGGATAGCTTGTTCAGAAAGTGCACGTTAAATACCTCAAATAAATATATAAATAAAAATATTTTAATTAAACATTTTACCACCGTGTGTTAATGTCCGTTTGGGTTATACGCTTATGTACTAATCATGATAATGGTTTTAGGGATTAGGAAGGTTTTATACGGAAAAAGTGTGCTCACATTTGAGTGGAGGGAGAGTGGAAAATTCACCCTCAGTACACTCGACCGAGATTCGAAACTCGAGCTTCCTGTCATCAACGTTCTAGTCTGCTGCGAGAGTGGCGCCTTAGAACCTGTGACCACCAAAGTGGGTTTGAATCTAAATATGTCTTAAAATATTTTGCCATAGCTCAATATCGAGCTAACTTTCCTTAGTTCTGTAGTTGACCTACATAATTTCCTATCGATAGAGTCATGGTTTGTATTGTATGTAACTTGAGTTGAGCTTGAAACATTATTTTCAAGAGAATCTCAAGGATATATAAAAAAATACAAGAAAAAATCTGCGGTGTATGAAATTGAGATCTCACTTTACCCTGTCAGGTTACCCAAATTGACACATGTCTAGCGGAGCAACTTTTTATCGTGTATATTATTATATTCATGAGTGGGTGGGGTTACTGGCTTACAGAGGATGTGTATGTACGAAAGCGTGAGTGTATGTGTAGTCTATATCAAGCTGTTCGCACTAGGTCACAAGAAACAACAAGGACGAGTTGGCTTTTTTTTGTCAAAAGGGAAAATTCCGAAAGAAAGCGCTCTTTGTTTGAATTTGATTATAACTGTGTGTTGGACCAGGGCGTAGAAAGGCAGGGGTTAGGGAGGGAAGTCCGGACCACCCTTGGAATTTTTATGAACCCACTCCCTTAGGGGGGGTGGGGTCCATATATATGTATAAGACTTTTAATATCGAAAGGTATAGTACATTTTTCTAGTGGGCGCCACCTAGAAAAAATATCTTTATACGTCCTTGCTGTGCTTATATTATTATTAAGTAGATCTATGACATGAATTGCAAAATAATATTTAAAACAACACTTTGATACATGAATAGCATAGATATAATATTTCAAAACGATGATATTTTTCAACTAAGGCTGTCCCCTTCGCTACTCTCTACCTCTAATAAAAAAAACTATCTCATATTGGAGGATATATATCTGATTACAATTCAACCAAACTAAATTTAAAGCGTCTATACTCATAATTCTATCTCATATCTAATTTATTTTTTATTTTTTGAAACCATGATTTATATTATATATTTCTCTTTCTTTTAGGGCACACAAATATATTCTTATTTTTGTTAGGTAATACTTTTGTTATTCCAAACAAATAGCCCCTTGAAGTATTAAACTGGAATTCTTATCTTACGGATACTTTCCAAATGGATGGGTCACAGACATTAGATTAAAACCTTAACGCCTTCAACCATGAAATAGTCCAATGGTTAAAATATAATTTCAAACCTACTATAGAACTATGGGCTTTGTGAGAGGCCAATTATTAAATGTATTCTATAAAAGGATTCTGATTGGAATTAGGGTTTATAAAATTGAAACCTATTTTTTACGTTCAACGTTAAAAATATGTTACAATATTATTGATATCATTATAGAGGTATTGCCACTAACTAATATAATAACAGCTACAGATAACATGACTTAACGTATGAATATATGAGAGTAGTTTTAGTAACTTTTTAAAATTTCAAATATTGTGTCCCTCCTACTAGAATTCCACAATAATAATGATATATATTTCTCAATCTCGGTGGTCTTGGAGTAAAGTATTCACCTCGGGACCAGATTATCGTGGATTCAAACCTAGATGAGATTAACGATTTTTTTTTAGCGATTTCTATCCGTAGCACAACTTTCTCCGGAGGGGAAGTAGAATCATCGATCCCACTTCGATTGTGGTATGTAAAATAACCCGGGAAGGTGTGTGAAAATACCTTTCGCGGCAAAATTGATATACCCTTTCATGTACGCTCATAGAAATTCAGTGTGGAAGGCAATGGGAAATATCACACTTTTTGAATTCCCTTGTATATGGATTTATACCAGATGGTGCAGGCATAACTAACCAGCCGAGGGTATGAGTGATGCCAAGCGCCGGGTGGCTAAAATCAAACCAACCTGTGGTTGTTTAGGGAAGAATAAGAACAATCTTCATTCATAATTTGCTTAACCCTACACTACATATATTATTCGTCGCTCAGATACAACTCCTAACGTTTAAATTATACTTTTTTTTTGTAGAAATAACAATAGCTGTATAGGATACAGTTGTGTTCTTCTTGGTTTAAGTGCTTTTTTTTACTGTATAAATAATACTTAGCGTGAACTTTCTAAACCAGCTGATTAAATACAGACACGACTATTAATTAACATAATTCTAGAATGGTTAGAGTATCTGGTGTTTCAAACGTCAATTTATTAATATGAAAGTGAAAAAAAACCTTTTCACAAATTATATTGGTTTGTTCCTTTTTTGTAATCAATCCCGGGACCATTAATTAATACTTTGAAATAAGTAAGCTAAAAGCTAGTCTACATAATTATGTGTACAAATGCTGTTAATTCTTCAAGACTTATTGATGATTGGTAACTTACTTTAAATTTTGCCAAGGAAACATAATTAAGATAATGTGTTTTTTAAGAATCTTCTTAATTTTCACATAAAAAGATAATGCTAAGCCACTGATGCTAAAATACACAATTATATATATTCCCTGATCATATTCAAGAATCTTGCCGGTAGTTTCTAAACTATTATTCTATTATTTTGTAAGAGCTTTATTTGAGAAAATGCTTAGCTTGACTAGAACTGTAACTGTGAAAATGACATGGGTTGAACAAACAAAGAGTGTTTTTTTTATCAAATAAACAAGTTTTACGTATGTAAAACACTTTACTCACATGCTCTTTGTAACCATCTATACTTAGCTTATTTTTTTTTTAAATCCTGATTTGTCTATTCATCATCTCCTGTTCAAAAATATAAAACACCTCTAAACTCAAATGTACTTCTTTTTACATTCTTATTTAATTTACTAGCTAGTCAATACAAGTTCATAATACATCTACTATTGGACCATTAGGTTACATCGTTATTTAAATATATATATATATATTGATATACAAATATAGACAATAATTATTATTTAATAATTTATTTATATAAACTTAAGAAAAAAGATTGTTAAAGTATGTGAAATTTAATTAAAGAAAACATTTCACTATATTAGTTTTTCAGGCATAGCTAAAATAAGTATTGTTGATATTATTTAAGTAGACCTATTTCAACTTTCATGGTCTAAATCAAACTTTGAAAATGTTAACTACTATCGTAAACAGTTTTAAGTAATTATATTGAGATTTGAAGCACTTATACAGTGCATTTATACGTTTATTTTGTACTATTACTATATGATAATTGAAGAGAAAAAAGTGAATCTAGTGTCAATAATAGCCTGAAACATTTGGTATGAAAAACTACTCACGTTTGATAGCATTTATTAGTTAAGTTATTTGCTCAGTGAAAATAAATATCTGATCTTTCAGCCCGGTAAATTATTTATTTCTTATAATGACAGTTGGCACCTTATTATATTTTTCATTTTTTAATATTCCATGTCTATATTATCTAATTAATTTGATTACAACAACTTGATAAAGGACTAGTAACATTATATTGATTGTTCCCCTAAATCATCTAAGTTTGTTTTCTTACACCACGTCCTATTGTTATCCTACACAAATGGCGTAGGTTTCAATATGATATAATGTAGAAACAAAGATATCAGCAGGTTAGTGAAGGAATAGTTAATTACCATTTAAGTAAAAACCACCTACGTACTCCCGGATGGAATTTGAATCCTAGCCTCTCCTTCAACTAAAAACCATATTATAATATCTTGACGTCTATTCCGCTTTCACGTCGGTGTAGTTAATAATGTTAAGTAGATAACTGTACAATTAAATACACAAAAATCTTGTATATTAGGATCTTCTTGACACTTCTTTCACTTTTTTCTAGTTAATAATTCAGACTAGTGCCCACGACATCTTAATTTTAATCTTATTGGCAGAAACACTTAGAAAACTACACTCGGCTATTAGTGTACCTTAAATTGATGGTGGAAATCCCTCGTATTTAGTTGGGGGTTTTTTTCATGTTAAAAAGGTGTCACCAAATGATGTTCACCCAGCAATTCTATCGATCTCTATCAACGTAGGATAAATAATGGCACGAGGAGAGAAGGAAGAGAAGTGGGAAGTAGATGGAATACTTTGTATCACTCTTTGCACAAACTTTTACCTTCCCCCCTCTGTCTACGTACACCGACATTCTCTCATTCTCTCCTTGTTTTCATGATGTCTATAGACTCCATCAGTCAACAAAAATACAGAGAGAGGGGGTGAGGGTAAAGGATATAGAGACCCATACAAGAGAGAGCAAGAGGAGAGACCAAAGCAGAGAGGCAGGTTTCGGTTCTCTACTGCAAAGTGTCCCTTAAAAGTTTTACATGGGGGTATGGCTTTGATGGCAGCTCTTCCAATGTGGCTGGCCCATAATACCAGAAGACTTACGACTGCGCTGGGTTACCCCCCTGTACCCCTCCCTTACCCCCCTTCTCCCTATACATACATTCATCCTCTTTGTCGCACTCGTCCCTCCGACATCATTGAAGCGTGGTGCAGCGACGGCTACGATGGCTTTGCTTTTTCGCTATAGATGTTTTTGGGAGATTTTTTTTTTCTTTCGATATGCTTGTGTTGTATGGCGTATGTTTCTGTATGATTGGGGGAGGGAACGTTTTCCTTTATTTCGGATTTCTCCCCCTCCTCACCTTTTCGTTCTTTCTGTAACTCTCCCATTTTTTTCTTTGAGAAAAAAATATGTCTTGTCTTACCTCCCACCCCCATTCTTGCGAGAGACTACCTAACGTTTTGGCAATAGACTTATCTCAAGTTTTCTAGTATTGTGTCGTGCATGGACGTGATATCTGTTAAAAAGTTCCCTTTCTTAAGATTATTTGAAAGTCTTTTAAGTTTGGAAGGGATGATTTAAGAATCTACTTGATCGCAGCCCCGGTGCATAGAGAGAGGGGTTGTGTATTTGGCAGAGATGTACCCTTATATTATATTTCTTCGATTTTTTTGTGTTTTTTTTTTCTTTTTTTGCCCTTCTTTGGCGAATTCTGTCTTCTTGTATCTTTGCTCTTGTCTTCTCTTCCCCTTTGAGGAAGGTTTTCAACCTGTCCTAATCTGTGTCAGTATGTATGTGACACACGTTGTAAGGCATCCACCTACTATTTCTTCCCCCCTTCCCCTATTTTCTTCTCTCCTGTCTATAGTGTTTGCGATGGAAGGACGCCTCTATGTGTCGAATCTATGAAAAGGGTATAAGAGGGAGGAGAGATTTTTTTTTTTTGCGCGCGGGAGAGTTTCTTTCGTCGTTTCGCCGCCGCATCGCTTTTTGGGCCTCTTCCACTGAGTGTCATTTGTTTAGCTCGGACGGTGAAGACAACATGGCCGCTATCGGTTGTACCATTCATTCGGATTGAAATATTGCTGGAAGATATTTATTTTAACATTTATAACATTATTTGTTTGTAATATTTTTTAATTCGTCTCTTGATTATTAGATTCTTAACATTAACTTTAATATTATTTTGGAAATAGTACAGTGCTACTTTTAAAGGCGGCTCGTTTCGTGATCATCTGTCTGAATGAGTTCCGCCGGATGTGGTCGGTAAGTTTAGTTATTTAATTTTGTAATTACCAAATTTTTAATTTTAATATAGTGAATATGACATGGCTAATAAAGACTAAAGTGTTAACATTCCTTATTAGTATAATTTATTTTAAACTGTTTCAAAAATAGTTTTGAGAATTTTTTTATAGAGGAGTTTAACCTAAAATCTACTACTATAGTCAAAACAAACTATCTTTGAAAACATTGTTATTTAATAAACATATTATTTTATTCTCAATTCAATTGAATAAAACTCTTTTATAAATATTTTTTAGCAGATTAATTTATTGTTTAAAAATATAGCATAAGAATGGTAGAAACAATCATGTGAATAAACATTTAATGAATAGGTTATCCGACGTATGAGGCTCTATATGATATAACAGCCCTTTAATTCCCCAACTTTTATCCCTTACCAACCCTCCTCACAGTTAAATAAACATCACACGTATGTTCAATATTTATATTGTGTTCAATTAACGAACCATGCTGTGAGTAATTGTTAAATATTATACTTTGTAGAAGGCATTGTAGGAAGTAGGAAAAAGACAGGATAAAAGGAGTAAGGGGGGGGGGAGGGAATGTAAGGTGACAAATATTTCGAGCACTCTGGTCTGTCCTAACATCATCCATCATGATAAAGGATAGGGATAGAGCTGGAGGACGGGGGGCTGGGGTGGGGGGGAGGACAGCCTGTCACAACATAAAAGGCACCTCATATAAAAAAAATATGTTTTATCAACTGAACATTTCTCATCAATCTATGTCAATTGGAAATATGATACCTTCCAGTGTGATTAAATAGAGGTGAAGCTATGTCATATTGTGAGCGTTGGGCTAATAGAGCTGTAGAATATTGTTTCCATGTGATAAATAATAAACCTAGTTGTACTATTATTTTTATGTTGACATTTTTATATTTAAAAAAAATCTTAGAAAGGTTTGTTGTGCTATCTTAAAGAAGAGATTGGAATCACTAATACATTTTTAATTGAATAGAATTAGCAGAATTTAAGGTAGTAATAAAAATAATTGTATTTTAATATTTTATTTACAAATTAAATAATATAAAAATAGCTTAATAATTACGTGTTTAGATAAAACATTTAAGAAAAATATATTTTTGTTTAACTTTATTTGTCGTACTTCCGGAATGACAAATCTACTCTTAGAGACAAGTAATCACTTAGGTGCTACATATAGACTATCTCCATTAGAACGCGTGTTTAGATAAACACACCTGTGTATTTGGAATGTGGATATAAGGGTCTGGGAATGAGAGTAAATTCAACAAGTTGTCCATTTGGGCGGGCATGGTTTCCTCACCGGCATGTCGGGTTTGATAATGGACCCATTGGTTTTGGGTGGAGTGAAGGGAGAAGAGGGGGCCCACCTTTTATTTATAGACCGATTGGTGACTTTGAATGGACTTTCCCTCCTCCTCTTTTATCACTCATGAACCAGTGGCATTTTAAATCAGGCTGAAAACCATTGAGAGAACAGTTTTATTATTTAAAATATTGTTTCATTATACATAATATGATTAAAATATTGTGTTAAATTTGGTATCACCAAAACACAAGGTTATTATAACACCTAAATTATCTTTATTTACTGAGGAAAGTTTGATGTGGAAAAGATTTTTCAGATACAATTAAATATATATTTTTGAATAATTTTACTTGATTTAACCACTAAGCTATGTTTACAAACAAATTATTTACCAATGAATTTGAATAATTATTCAATAGAATAAAAAATTAATGAATTTACACACATTAAAGAGAGGTTATCTTTGAGGATTTAAATGCAATATATATGTACTATTGTGCTGTATAATTCTTTATATAGGTCTAGTTATAATATTTTTTACTTCAAGTTATTTTTACATAATAATATGGCTAAATAAAAGTAAATAAAAATGATTTTAAATTGTAGCTCACTTAACTAAATCTTAATTAACCCAATATTGTATTTTTTAATCAAAAGCACACAATTTATCCAAAACTATACATAAAATGCTTTTTTATCAAATTAAATGATTTTGTTCACTAAACTAAAATTAAAACAATCTATTAGTCAATAAATACCATCCTACCATATAAAATAGTGCCCTTTCCTTAGTTAGGTAGTTAGAGGGGTTAACCGCACCCTTAGGGGATCTTTATTTGATTTGGAGATCTAATAATGAATATATTTACTATTTATATTCAACTAATACAAATATAGGTGCAAGGGCTAAATGTTTAGTACCAACTAAACTGTCCTAGTTTATAGCATTTGTAATTTGTGTATGTAGGTAAGCTTGATTTTTAAAAAGTTTAAGTTTAGTTTAAACATGCCATTAAATAGTATTAATACCGCAATAATATAATAGAAATGATAGGAAAAATTGTATTTTCCTGAACATAAAACAATTGATATATTTATATATTTGTTTAGGTAAATAACTATCTTAATTTTTTTTTTGTAAATCTTTTAGTATCGTCATATAAACAAATATTACATAAAAACACTAAAGTATCCATATGTGTACACAAAAGTATGAATATCCGTGAATATTATTGTATATGAATTGATATTTTATTAGCAGGAATAACTATTGCATCATTTATTACAACATTCATTATTTGTTCATATCTTACAAACAAATATTTGTGTTCTTAGAAATATATCTCGAAAGTATGCATATTTTAAATATGGTTGTGAATTTAAACATAGAAGTTTATATCAAAAAGATAAATAATGCTTTCAATTTATCTCAAGGTGAATTATAAAAAATATATTTAACTTGTTATAAAACAACCTATAGTGAAAGAAATGTTTAAAACGTTGAACAAATGGTCATAGTGTAGTTTTGGATAGTAAAGCGTTGCTAGGCTTTATTTAACTTTTAAGAGGGGTTGAAATAATTTTAAAAAAATTAATAGTTCTTAAGTAATATTCCTATTGTATATTTTTCATTGAATAAAATTAATCCCAACTGTTTTTATCAGGTTATACGCTTGTAAGATAATTACGCTAATAGGGTAGTGATGAGGAAGGAAACATTTAAGTGATAATCTACCCGCATTTGCGTGGAAGGAGAGTGGGAATAATTTAGGGGAAAACCATCCTCAGTAAACCCGACCGGGATGCAAATCCTGATCTCCTCGTCATCACCAGACTCGTTTAACCAAAGAGTGGTGCCTTAGACTATTCGGCCACTTAAAAAGGTCCTAAATCAGTTATAAACTAATTAAATATTATAAAGTATTTATGTTGAACACTGTATTTCAACTACGTAAATTGCTTTAACCGATAAATGTAAAAGGGAACGATGAATATCTATCAGATCCTCACCTCACTGTGGGAAAATGTATTCCAATTCTGCTGCCTGGGTTTTGAACCGTCGCCTCCTGTGTCTAGATCTGTGAGTCCTTGGCAAGACTCCTGGATGCAAAATTAATTATAACAGTTTATATTTTTATTCTTGCAACCATTAATATTACAATTATGCATCTATTAACATTTGTTTTATATTATACATATGAGGACTATTAATTTTATAATATTTTTGAATGAAAAATTAATTGAAACGATAGTAGCTTTCTAAACGAAGGATAACCCTTTTATTATGACCAAACATATAAAAGGTAGAGTTTATGTAATTATAATATGATTCAACTTTCGATTTAATAAAATAATATATTTGTCGTAACTTTTATTCTCTTGCGTCTTAGTAGTTTTATAAAATCCAATTATTTTATATCTAATTGAACTAAAAAGTTTTTTAACAAATTAAATTCTTTAAAAGTTTAACATTTCTAATATTTTATCTTAGAACCCTATGTCTATATTATATTTAAATTCAAAAAATGCTTTGTTAAATCTTAAGTTTTTAAATGCTTAGATTTATTTCCAATTTTCTATTCTTGCCCGGTATATTTGAACTCAAATAAATACCCACCAAACTTTTCCAAATAATTATAGTTTGTTAATACTATTCCAAACTAAGTCACTATTTGTTTTGATCAATGCCGGATTGGTACATTTTCGAACATTGATGATGAACTGAGTTGAAAATAACACTTACTTTACGAGTGGGTTAGAATTTATTTTTTTAGCACCCCTTCTTAGTACCGTTCGTGTTATAAGCCTGTGAATTAATTATACTATTATGATATGATAAAGAAGGTTTAATTTAGAGCAAGTACACCATCATTTGCGTAGAGGGAGAGTGGAAAATCATTTAGGGGAAACACACTGTGCATCCTACCAGGATCTAACCCTGATCTCCTCATCTTCAGCAGTCTAGTCTAACACGAGAGTAGCGCGTTAGACCATGCGGACACCTGTTTATTTATTATCATTACGTCAAACGCCGTTGCCATTAGTAGCTTACTCCCAATTTTAGGGAATAGAAAGCTCTTTTAGAGAACTGCTACTACATTCGCATAAAAGAGGATAGGAAAACCACAATTATATATTGCTAATGGTGAACCACTCCCAGTATATCAATCCTAGATTCAAACCTTGATCTACCTATATCTGATAATCCCATATACTGCGAGTCTATTCCCTTATATCATTTTACCATATATGCGAGTACCAGCAGTGTTGGACGAGTGGTAATAACACCTGACTTTCTCCTAGAAGCTGTGGGTGGGATTGGATGCTCAACTGATTTTACCGAGATGATTTATTTTTAGTAACATTATAGTTTTACATTTTTTTTCCCCCGGAAACATTGATAAAATTCTATCATATCTGAATTCCTCCTGTTGTTTTTATACAAAATATTTATTATAATACACTAGTTAAGGCTTTCATATTGTAGATATATTTCTAGATTTAATAACAGTGTATTTACATAAAAGAATGAAAGAAAGACAAAAACTGCGTAAGCTAAAATACCAGAGGGTATATAATATAGAACCCGCTTTTGTGGCCATATAATCTAATGCATTGTTCTTGTCTTAAACTAGACGGGGAGATTGAGGTTCAAATCTCGGTCGGGTGTACTGATGGTGGATTCTATTAAACGGTTTTCCACTCCACCCCACGCAAATATATGTACACTTTCTCTAAAAGAAATCTTCTTAATCCCTAAACCCATTAGAATTATTAGTGCATAAGTGTATAGCCCGAATGCGTAGTAAGACGCAATGCCAAAACAAAATATATGTGATAAAACATTTTTTATATAAATTTGATTGTAATTAAACCATTCCCCTCCTATGATATTCAAGTCATGTATATATGCTTAGTACCTGCCTCGGTGGCGTAGTTGGCTAACGCGCTAGTCGTCTTGATCCCGACTGCTGAGGACGGGGAGATAGAGGTTTGAATCTCGGTCGGGTGAACTGGGGGTGGTTTTATCCTAAATGGTTTTCCACTTTCCCTCCACGCAAATGCGGGTTCATTTCTTTAATTCAACCTTCCCAATTCCTAATCCGTTAGCGTAATTAGTACTTAAGCGTATAACCCGAATGGGTAGTAAGACGTGGTGCTAAATATTAATAATAATAATATAAATGCTTAGTAACTACGACAGGCCTAGCCAGCTGGTAGTGGAAAATATATGACTTGAATAAAAAACTGACAAGAAGCAGAAATCCTATTTGACTGTTAAAAAAGATTATATATCTGATTAATTTTATTCATACGCCACATCTTATCTTCTAAAATGGTCACTTTTGACAAACGGGGCCGATTTTACAGCTATAAGATAAATATGAACGTGGTCTCTAACCAATGTTTGCTACGCTACATTTCAGTGGTGTCTTGTGGGTTATTGCAAAAGCGTTTCCCACCAGATTGGGTCGTACGATTAAATTGTTACCTCTCATAAAATATCAAACTTGCTCTTTAAAAGCAATAAAGATATATTCGCCGACTATATTATTGTGTATGTGGCTGGTATAATTAGTAGTGAGGGGAATGGGGTAGCAGTTTACCAGTATAATTCCGAAAATCAGGTTGACAAACTACAATCAATTTTCGCTATAGTATGTTTCTGGTAGAAAGGTCCTTTTATATAAAAAAAATTAATATTATTTATTTTATTTTATTATTAATGTTATTTTATAGGTAGGTCTTTATTGATCATATCTATCAAACGTGATAGTTGCAGATCACATGACTTGACGTGCGAAACTGAATTTTGTTTTATGTGTAAGTGTAAAAAATTAACCCTTCCTATCTAGGTCAACCTAGATATTTATATATGTATCTTATAAACGCTTTATTCTTAAAGCGATTTGGCTATAGCTTATACCTCAACCGAGTATTTTTATCATCGATTTGAGATTTTCAAGTAGCCTAAACGAATGTTAATAACAACCTGTGTTTTTTTAAACTATTTTATTACCGGCTTCAGTGGAATCATGGTCTAAGCCATCTCTCTCGTGTCATATTAGAATGCCGATGACAAGGAGATCGACGTTAGAATCTCAGTTGAGTGAACTAAAGGCGTTTTTTCCAAAAATTGTCCTCCGCTCTCCTTCCACGCAAATGTTGATACAAATACTCTAAATATAACCTTCTTAATAATCCCTAAAACCACTATCGTAATTAGTACATAAGCGTATAACCCGAACTGGGAGTTAGACGCGATGAAAAAAAGAACACTATTTCATTGACTTTTTGTAAATTTCTTGATAGTAACTCCCTACAAATAAGTAAATCCATATTCTGCTCTACCCTCGTTAATTATGAACACACATAATGGTGAGATTAGTGTGTCCGTGCCTTGTCATGCCTGGCATGTTTGAAGAGCATTTACTGAAGAGTGATTGATTACATAAACTAATTATGGCTAGTATAATAGGCCCTAGCTTTCAGCATCATAGTACACCAACTGAGCCCATACCGTATCTAGGGTGTTAAGTGTACAAATAATGAACTATTGTATTTTGATTAAAGTTTTTTGGCATGTTTTATTTATTGTGATATACCATCTTTGTATTAAAGTTAAATGAACCATTAATGTTACCATGCTTAATGATATAACCTATTATTCACCTGGCTTATAGCACATTTAGCACCGTGTAAAAAAAAACTAGTTTCTACATTGTCCAAGAACTATTTTTACACATAAATCGCACTAATTAGTCTACAGTTATAATTTTCTTTACAAAATTTAAACAAATAAAAAATATGTAAATTTACTTATATTTGTCCCCACCACATAAGAAAATTAGACCAAAATACAAACAAACAAAAAATCGGAATAGTTCTTTTTCCAAAAAGCTACGTTTCTCTTGAATTTTTTTAGACTAAAACCCAAATCACTCTGTCAAAGAAAGTTAAATTTTAAGTGTTTGTCCATCACTTTGACAACGGAATAGACCTAAACAGGCATATAATTTAAACAACCTTAAACGCTTGACACACAGCCAAGAAAAATAGTAATAAATCTACGCCTCCCGCCCAACCCTATTCACCTCTTACTGCCAGTATCACAACATAGTTTATACAGTCAGTTGGACTGCAGCTTGTCCCGATAGCTTAGAAATGAGGTCAAGCTTTGTTCATTCTTACATGATACTTTAAAACCCTTTACAATCTTCCAATTTCTCTCCCTTTTTTACCCTACTTCTTTCACAGCCTAGTACCAAATACTTTCTCCAAAAAAACACTTTTTCTATTTTGTTGACTGGGGGGATATTTACATTTATGATTTCTCTGAATATCCAAGTATTTCTATATATAACCTACTTAATGGGCAGGGGTGAACATTAGAAATTAAGTAGGTCTACTAGTAAAATATAGCATGAATTGAAGTTAAGGACAGGTGTCATTGTCTCACACTGGTTGTCAAGGGGTCTAATGGGTTATACTTACATTCACAACGCTACCATTGAGGGAAATAAATAATTAAATATACCATCGGGTTTTACCCTGGTTGGTTTCTCACCTAATATTATTTAAATGGTTTATATCATTATCTCCCTCCGCTAATGCGGGTACACTTCCTACTACCCTTCACATCCCTTAACTTTGTGGGCTACTAATCCTTTATAATATAACCCATGTGTTAAAATAAATACACATATTTAAAATCGGATTATTAAATGCATGCATGATCTAACTGGTTAAATAAAATATTAAATTAGGCTAACTACAATTTTATCCTCTTTGCTATTTCGAAGACATTTTTGGTACAACCCGCTTCGGTGGTCACATGGTATAAGGCGTCACTTCAGCAATATACTTCCAGTTACGGTAAGAGCATGGTTCGATCCCTGTTGGGTGTACTGAAGGTGGTTTTTCCTAAATGGTTTTCCACTCTCTCTCTCTCTCTCTCTCTCTCTCTCTCTTTATCCACAAATGGGGGTACACTTATTCTAAATTCAAACTTCCTTATCCCTAACCCATTAGCGTAATTAGTGTAAAGGCGTGCTACCCGAGCTGGTGGTAAGATAACCTGCTAAAATAAATAAATTAATACACGATCATATCGTGGTTTAGTTTTTATCAAGGTTGTCGAGGTGTCAATATTCAGGTGTTGAATTCTGAATCATTTTACCTAAATTTAATGGTGGTAAATATTATTTTTATTTACTACGAAGGAATACCTGTCGGATATATCGGATAAACTAGTACAAATAATTAAAACTATTACAAACAGCTAGTATTTAGTGTTCGGCAATTATAAACTATTAAACTATAAATCTAATTTATTATATTGGAATGCCTTAATTTAAAAATGAGTTAAATAATGTTAAAAGTTTGGATCAATTCAAGTTAATTTAACCTAACTTAACTCAAGTTAAGTCAAATCCTTTCAAATTAAGTTAAAGCCTAATTTGTACGTGTTTATAAACGCTAGGTCAAGATAGTATATTCGATCAAGTTTAGATGGGCTAAGTTGTGTTAGGGTAATCAATAGTACAGTAGCCTTGTGGCTTCTTTGGTGCTGACTGAGAGCTCACAGCTGAATTCTGACAGTAAACATTTAAGTACATACCTACATTTTGACTGTCAGAATTGACAGCTGCTAAACACATGTATTTGCAGATCATATGGTTCGGCGTAGGGATACATAATTTGGTCTGGTAGCTTTAAAAAGCTGTCAGCTGTCAATCAGCACCAAAGAAGCCATGGGGCTACTGTATGTTTGACAAGTTAAGGTAAGCTAAGCTATCTTAAGTTTAATTAATTTAGTTTTCTTGGATTGACCTTTTTCATGATATTTTGGTGTAAGCTAGTAAAATGTAAATAATGATTTTAATATATATATTATATATATATGATAAAATTGCCGAAATCATACCACCTAAAGGATTTTTTTTTAAATAAAATATTCGTCAAACCTAAAAATTGTCCACACCATCATACAGTAACCACCTTAAGCTTTACCAAAACATTTTTTGTAAGCAGTTTTTTTTTAAACATTATGGCAGTTTAACATTGTTTTCCAAACCTTTTCATTCGGTACGATTTCAGCAACCGGTTTCATAAATCGTACCTTTGGTTCAAAAATCGTACTTATGTATATTTATAGTTGTAATTGTGACCTATAATTATTTAAACATGAGATTGAGATACAATAATTGGCAGATTAAAAATAAAAAAATATGTGCATGTGAGGCTATAAACTGAGTGTCCTAGCTTATTTGCTAGCACGTAAAAATGTATGTATCAAAATTAAATCAAAATTTTGCTTTACATTTTTTAAAAGTCAATCTGATAAAATACTTGTAAACAAAACTTAGGCCTAATCATACATTCTAAGAATAATTATCACAAACGAAGTTAACTTTTTTTTTTGTAACTGCAACACAATATTCGTGAGCCACTTTAGAGTATGTTGTGCACTCAATCATGTTTTCAATAACAGTTTCGGCACAAAGAATGCAGAACCATTCATCATTGTTAATTTCAACAAACACTTTGGTATCGGAAGTCTTACTGCAGCTAGCTTCATTAAATTGTGCCTCGAAATGTTTCTGTGCTTTTTTTAGTTTTTCTGATGTCATATTTACACTTCGTGTTCGATTAGCTCTTTTCTGAATGGATAATTTTAGATAATTCTTGTAAGGACTGGTGGTTGTACGATGGCACTCTGAGCCCTTTTTTTGCTGTAGCTTCCTGACACCTGCACTCGTTGCTGGAATAGGCGATATTTCACAAACAGATAGATCTGAAAGTGTTCCACATTCATTGTAATCCGGGTGGCTTTCACTATGGTTTTCAACAATGGATAGGTCTAAGTCAATATTTAGACCTAAGTCTTCTCGATGATTTGAGTTTTCTTCACTGTTAGTCTTAGGCCTATTTTCACTATCACAGTTGATATAAGCCTCATTAGGTTCATGCCTTTGATCGTCTAGATATGTTAGAGTGCCACTGCGTGGTTTATTGGCCATAATCCTGTAGCCCTAAAGCTGCTAGCTGCTTTCGCAATCGTTGGTGCTTTTCCATACGCTTTGTTTAATAAATACGCTATATTTTCTTGGGCAACAGACTTTTCTATGTGAGAAATAAGCCATACCTCACAGCTTGATAATAATATGTACCCAGTGGTGAGAAAATAGCAAAATCAAGGGGCTGTAATCGATGTGTAGTATGACGCGGAAGCGGAAGCATGATGGCGCCATTTTCTTTGGCTGTTTCTACGGCCTCCAATACCAAAAGCACTTTTTTTAATCTTTAGTAGGTTTAACTGTAGCGATACAATGTTTTAGCCACTTTACAAACAGTTCGCTGTTAATATATCCTGTTTCAGATATCATCACTAAGCTGCCTGATGGAGCTCCATTTTCTAATAATGTGGACATTATTAGTTTCTTAAATATAATCATTGGGGGGATATACATTTCTGACGCACTAACACATGCAACAAAATTCGTATTATTACCCCTTTCTCCACCTGCAATAGCTCCTACTTGCTTCATCTCTTTCATTCCTTTTTTGCACAGTAGAAAATCATGATTCATTCTGCTTTAAAAATTCGAGTTGCATTCAAACAATTTTCTTCGCATATTTTTCCAAGTAAATAAAAAACTGGTTAACACTTTCCCTATTAAAACCCTTTGCTCGAGCCATTGAAGTTGATTCGGGTTTCCGTATTGATAGCCCTGGATGCTTTTCATGAAGGAATAACACCATTTCTTGCCAGCCATTTCGGTTTCTAGATGAAACATGCGCTTGTAGCCATGTTTTTTTTAGCAACTTGATAAGCCAGCTTACGAACTTTTGTAATTGTCATACCAAAAAGACATTTAGAAATTTTGATTAAGTGGGCAGATATTTTATTTTATACGACTATTGGTAGAGTGAGAAAACTACCATTTAGGCTACTCCAGTCCTCCTTCTGCCATTCCTTTTACTTTTCCATCAAGATGGCGTTTCAGAGTAGGTTTGAGAATCTTATAAAATTCTGACGCCTTGTTAAAACTCATGTTTTCACTTCTAATTGCATGCAATGCTTTTTCCATGTCGTTTGCAATCCAGAGTCCTTACTTCAGTTTCGCCATCCTGTGAAACACAATACATTTTTAACTAGATGCCAAAATCGTAACGGTATATATAGAGGAAGGTTGTCGACATCGTTTTATATATATATATATATATATATTATATACCGTTACAATTTTGGCATCTAAATAGATATACGATTTTGGCTTATATATTAGCCCTATTAGTGATACAATCAATAATCTAATGAGTCCAAGAATTAATCTATTCATTTTTTAATATCTATAAATAAAATAAGCCTAAGTGTTTATAAAATTCATGATCTAGGCCATACACGTTATAAAATGTTAATTAGTTGCAAGATCCTTTTTGCACTTGCAACCTTTTGAATTAATTAGGGCTATATATTAAGGTATATAGCTTATTGTTTTCCTTATACATTTTTTTCTCGGAAAATATGGATATAGTGATAAACTTAATCAGTTCAGATACTAAAGATTGCTGATGGACAGAGCTCATAATATTAACATGTTACAATACGATGTTCAATTTAATTTGGTTTGGCAAGCAAAGATATCATATCGTGTTGATTTAACCCTACAATAATAAGAGCACCCTTTACTGCCTTGTCCAGAAAAAAAAAGACAGATGCATAGATCGTCATCGATGGATAAAAAAGTTCGGAATTAACTAACCCGTTCGGGTTATACGCTTTAAGTACTAATCACGCTAATAGATTAGGAATTGGGAAGGTTGAATTAGAGGAAGTGAACCCGCATTTGCGTGGAGGGAGAGTGGAAAACCATTTAGTAAAAACCACCCCCAGTTCACCCGACCGAGATTCGAACCTCGATCTCTCCGTCCTCAGCAGTCGAGCTCAACATGACTAGCGCGTTATCAAACTACGCCACGAAGGCGGGTAGTTAATTAATTAATTAGACGTCTAAGGTGACCTGGTGTCTAGGTTAAGGTGTCAGACTTCTTATGCTGACGGCCGGGGTTCAATCCTCGGTCCCGGCACATATTTATCTGATTACCAAACCCTTCCTTCACCTCTGACAAGCCATCTTGTGAATGTGGGGAATGCCAGGCCGCCACCGTGGTTCGGATTCCACGTTAAACTGTAGGTCCTTCATTTCATCTCACAATCACCCTACCATTGCACATTAGCGTAAGTGCGTATAACCCGAACGGATAGTAAGACGTGGTGCTAATAATAAAATAATAATAATTAGACGTCTAGAAATATATGTTTGATCTATTTAACTTTAAGTCAACAACCCGAAGGTTAATTTGATTGTTATCCATCCAGAGCTAGACAATGGGCATTTGGCATTCACTCAGCCTTTCAGCTGTCTTTAGTGATTCCTGAATATGTTGGTAGAAATTCCATGTATGAGAGGAATTCAGAAAATGTGGAAGGCTCCCGCTGTCTTCCACACTGAATACTTATGAGCGCACGTAAAATGGCTTACCAATTTTGCCGGAAAAGAGTTTTCACTTACCTTTCATGCCACAATCAACATGGGACTGACGGCTTTATTTCCCCTCCGAAGGAAGTTGTGCTACGGATTGTCGGTGCTTGGTAAAAATCTATTGAACTTGGCTGGGTTTGAACCGACGAACATTGACCAGCCTCTTGACCTATCCAAGGAAGTACAATAGTTGACTAAACTCTAAAGCTACTCTACTCTACAAGAAAAGGTGAGTGTTAACCTGCATCTATATCTCTCCTAAATAGGTAGGGAAAATGTTGACCTGCCTTTGTATCTCCCCTAAAAAGTAAGGACAATGTTAACCTGCCTATGTATCTCCACTAATAGATAGGGAAAGTGTTGACCTGCCTCTGTATCTCCCCTAATAGGTAGGGAAAGTGTTGACCTGCCTCTATATCTCCCCTAATAGATAGGGAAAGTGTTGACCTGCCTCTGTATCTCCCCTAAAAAGTAGGGAAAGGGTTAACCTGCCTCTATATCTCCCCTAATAGGTAGGGGCAGTGTTAACCTGCCTCTATATCTCCCCTAAAAGGTAGGGAAAGTGTTGACCTGCCTCTGTATCTCCCCTAATAGGTAGGAAAAGTGTTGACCTGCCTCTATATCTCCCCTAATATGTAGGGAAAGTGTTGACCTGCCTCTGTATCTCCCCTAATAGATAGGGAAAGTGTTGACCTGCCTCTGTATCTCCCCTAAAAAGTAGGGAAAGTGTTAACCTGCCTCTATATCTCCCCTAAAGTAGGAGCAGTGTTAACCTGCCTCTATATCTCCCCTAAAGGTAGGGAAAGTGTTGACCTGCCTCTGTATCTCCCCTAATAGGTAGGGAAAGTGTTGACCTGCCTCTATATCTCCCCTAATAGGTAGGGACAGTGTTAACCTGCCTCTGTATCTCTCCTACGAGGAAGGGAAAGTGTTGAACTGCCTCTATATCTCCCTAAAAAGTAGGGAAAGTGTTAACCTGCCTCTATATCTCCCCTAATAGGTAGGGAAAGTGTTAACCTGCTTCTGTATCTCCCCTAAAAAGTAGGGACAGTGTTAACCTGCCTCTGTACCTCCCCTACAAGGAAGGGAAAGTGTTATCCTGCCTCTATATATTCCCTACGAGTAAGGGAAAGTTTTGACCTGCCTCTATATCTCCCTTAATAGGCAGGGACAGTGTTAACCTGCCTCTATATATCCCCTACGAGGAAGGGAAAGTTTTGACCTGCCTTATAGATCGTTTAAAAGGTAGGGACAGTGTTAACCTGCTTCTACATCTCCCCTAAAGAGTAGGGAAAGTTTTAACCTGCCTCTATAGCTTCCCTAAAAGGTAGGTAAAGTGTTATCCTGCCTCTATATATATCCCCTAATAGGCAGGGACAGTGTTAACCTTCCTCTATATATCCCCTACGAGGAAGGGAAAGTTTTGACCTGCCTCTATAGATCGTTTAAAAGGCAGGGCAGTGTTAATCTGCCTTATATCTCCACTAAAAGGTATGGACAGTGTTAACCTGCCTCTATATCTCCCCTAAAAGGTAGGGACAGTGTTAACCTGCCTCTATATCTCCCCTAAAAGGTAGGGACAGTGTTAACCTGCCTCTGTATCTCCCTAAGAGGAAGAGAAAGTGTTGACCTGCCACTATATTCCCTTAAAAGAGAAGAAAAAAATTGGACTGGTGTTATAGCTTGCTAACAAGCTTACATCATGGACATGGAGGTGTTACACTTACGCATATTGTATTCCTTATTCCCGTATTCTTATAAGAGTGGTAAGATTGTTTTATTAATAAATTTTACATTAATTTGAAATAAAGTTGTGAAGACAAAACTGTGCTAAATATTCAGATATGCTTCTTACTGGTAAAAAAAAACAGTATGTTTATTTGCCCACCAAGAGATCATGTGGTAGGCCTACCAATAAAATGAGGTATCAGCTTGATAGTATAATAGGTCACGTGATTGAATAGACGTTTTCCTTTCGGCGAGCCTAGCCATCAATCAGTTGAACGCGAACTTCGGCCGGACTCGCTAGGTTTTTTTTTTTGACACAGTGCGCGGCAGTGTCTTATTATTGGTTATTTCCACCTTTGGAATGGAATAATAAACTCGTCCGGGGGCTCTTGAATTTAATGCAACCTTTTCTCGATACTTGTGATAATATTTATTGATATTAGGTGATAGCTACTGCAGTGTTGTTATCTTTAAAACTAAGACTATCATGGGGTTGGGGTATATGCCATGATAAAAGTGTTCTCTACAGTGCAAACGGTCAAATGATATTTGGGCATGTTTAACGATCTCCAACACTTCACAGGGTAAGTTTTTATTTCTCAACTGTTTATATTGTTTCACAAACCTACCAAATTTTCAAGCAGGTCTGTAATTTTTTTTTTTAGCAGCACGTCTTACTACCCGTTCGCATTATACGCTTATGTAATAATTAGACTAATGGTTTTAGTGATTAGTAAGGTTATACTTAAATGAAGTGTAACCATATTTGCATGGAAGGAGAGTGGAAAACCATTTTGGAAAATACCAGCCTCGGTACACCCAACCAAGATTCGAACCTTGATCTCTCCAATCATCGGAGGTCTAGTCTACTGCAAGAGTAGCCTACCCTTCTAGAAAATTGGGTGTAGCTACTTTGCTATAAGGGAACATGCTTTTTTTTTTAGTAAAGATAGCTCCAAAATAGCTTACAACTTAACATTCAAGATTCACTTCTTAGTTTATCGCTCCGTCTTACTACCAAATTGAGTTGTACGTATTTGTACTATATTAAGCTAATGTGTTAGGGATGAGTAAGGTTGAAATTAGAGAAAGTGTACTCTCTTTAGTTTGTTGGGAGAAAGGAAAAAAAAATTAATTAAAATGACCTTCACTACACCTGAATGTTATTCAAACCCTAATCTTAGGTCATTGGCTGTTTATTCTATTGCGAGAGTGAGATCTCAGACCAGGGCTTTCAACCCACGGCACGCGTGCAATTAGTGGCACGCGAATACATTTTGTGTGGCACTTTTAAGGTTGTCTAGTCTTTTTTCTTTGTCAGTCAAAACAAACATTGATGAACATGTGGATACTAAAAGAGTTCTAAACACTTCACATAATACTGAAATACATTTTAATATTTTAATTTCAAGCTTTTCTTATTAAAAACCAGTTGTGATTTTTTTTAGTTTTCTTAATGCTGCTATTATCTATAAAATTATGTTGTTCGTTACTTTTATAAATCATTTGTTATTAATGTTTTAAAAATATCTTAAAATAGTTCTAGATTGTGTATTCTGTACATATAGAATTATTTCTTCCCAATTGAGGTGTTTTAATTAGAATTTTTTTTCATTACATATTGTAGGCTATATTTAATATTAGCGATACTTAAAGAATTCTAGGTCTAAATAACGCATTCTAGGTATAAATAACGCAGAGCTTTCCCTACCTCAATCTGGAGTAAAATTATTTTGTTTTATTTTAAATAGGCTTAAGCAACCCACCTCATGGGCGTAGTTAGCTAACGTGCTAGGTTTATGTTGATCTAGACTGCTGAGGACTGAGAGATCGAGGTTCGAATCTTGGTTGGGTGAAGTGGTGGTTTTTTCCTTAAATGGGTTTACCCTCACCCTCCACGCAAATGTGGATTCACTTCCTCTAAATTCAACCTTCCCAATTCCTAACCCATTAATGTAATTAGTAGACCCTTCTTAAGCGTATAACCCTGACGGGTAGTAAGACGCGGTGATAAATAAATGAAATTTTAATACAGCTTATTTTATTTATTTTATTTTGTTACATTGTAGTGTTGGTATGGTAAGGTTAGAGCAGAGGTTTGTGAGCGGGGGGGCGGGTTAGGGGGAGTTAGGGGGCTGGTAGGGGGGGTTAGTGGTATGTTCAAATTAATGTCTAAATAGTGGCACGCCGGAGTAAAAGGTTGTCCATCCCTAACTTACGCCATTCGACCACTGAAGTGG
Source organism: Timema cristinae (assembly GCA_039000515.1). NCBI lineage: Eukaryota > Metazoa > Arthropoda > Insecta > Phasmatodea > Timematidae > Timema > Timema cristinae. Next base: position 42,998,272 of record JBCFYV010000935.1, on the reverse strand, counting down.
GGTCACTCTCATATTGAACTTTCTGTTTTTGTTTTGATTTTAGGCCAGTGTCTTACTACCCGTTTGGTCTATACGCTTTCCTGTTGTTGGGTATGGGTCACTGAATTGGGTAGTCTTCCCTAAGTTGAGTTCACTGATATACCTACTACTGTATTAATAATAATATTTAGCACCGCGTCTTACTACCCGTTCGGTTATACGCTTACCTTGTATTAATTTTTTGATAGTTTTAGGCCTAATTAAGATCAAATGGAGAGTAGGGCTTGATTTTAGTTAATAATCCATGATATTATCATCCTTGTTTTAAATGTCTATTTTCCATAATCCTGTAGGTCTATTTAATAGGCCAATAGAATTAATGCTGTAGGCCTACATTGTAATATTTTATTTTTTAAGTAGGCCTACTACAAGTTCGAAGTATTCACAAAAGTGGCGTGATGTGGAGTGTTGCCAGTTTAAGCAGAGCTACTTTAACTGTATCTATGATAAGTCCTCGATGCTAAGTAAACCGGCCCCGTGGTGTAAGTTAAAATACACCTGGCTAAGAGCCTACGGATCCCAGATTCGATTCCCGGCTGGTACCTTTGGTATATCTCCCTGTATGGGCATAATCCCAATGATCACCAGGGTTTGGTTAGCTAGTCTTCACTTAGGTTAAGACTCCCCCCGGCTCCACACCACCAAAAACCCGCCTCGGTGGCGTATTTGGCTAACGCGCTTGTCGTGTTGAGCTCAACTGCAGGGGGACGGGGAGATCGAGGTTCGAATCTCGGTCGGGTGAACTGGGGGTGGTTTTTCCTAAATGTTTTCCACTCTCCCTCCACGCAAATGCGGGTTCACTTCCTCTAATTCAACCTTCCCAATTCCTAATCCATTAGCGTAATTAGTACTTAAAGGGTAGTAAGACGCGGGGCTAAATTATTATTATACACACCACCAAAACCACTATCAGAATATCATTTCGATACACGTGTAGACAACCTCTTATGTTGTACCCAGAGCAACGTTCTCTGCCAACAGAACCTATAAGCCAACCAACCTCACCTGGACGTCAAATTCCCTCCCTGTCAAATGTGCCATACGATAAAAAAAAAAGGTGCTTAGGTTATTCATTGATCTGGTATCAACTGACACATGTTCTCATGCTAAGTGTAGAACGTGTGTGTGTTTAAATGGGGACTGTGTAGCAACGATAATATCAGCGCAATCATTTGTTTCAGGTATCTACCCACTCTGAAATCCTTGGTTCAAGTATTGGTTGGACCGGTAGTCCTATATTTAGTGTGTTTACTCATCTTTAAACTGTGGTAATCAATATGGTACCTACGTGTAGGAGGGCATTGATAACACTTAAGTTACGTGTCATAGCTTTTTGCCAGAATAAACATTACTTATTTAAACTGTACGTCCTGTGAATTATTCTTATATCTATCCCGAACAGTTTTTTTTTATCAGATGACACATTTGACCGGGAGTTACTTTGATATTCAGGTGAGGTCGTTTATGTTTAGACTATTAAACGTTCTGTTGGCACAGATATTTGGCCAGGGTTCACCATATGAGGTTGTTTACACGTCGTATCGAAATGAGACGTGATGATATTGGTTATGGTGTTGTGGAGCCGGGGCGAGTCTTAACCTAAATGAAGCTAATTAACCAAACACGGGTGACTGTTGGGACAGTTCCCCTCTCGGGAACAATACCAAAGGTACGAGCCGGGAATGAATCTGGAATCCTAATGCTCGTAGCCAGGTGCACTGAACACCACACCAAGGGGCTGGTTACTAGAAATCCTTGGTCAGTTTTCAACGAGATTACTTTCCCTATGTATCTAAGGTGGTTATAAGTTAAGGTAGGTCTCTACACATGATTGGTCAAATGGGATATCTACCTACCTTGACAACATTCCACGGCACGTCCATGTAACTCTTGGATCAGTGTTTTTTAAACTGTGGTCCGTTGTGGCCTAACAAGTGGTCCGCAGGATTCCAGTTATTTTAGTCATAAAATATTTTTATTTACCCCCACATTTATTTACTCGTTTGGGTTATACCCTTATGTAATTACGTTAATAGTTTCTAGTATGAGGAAGGTTGTATTTAAAATAAGTAACTCCATTTGCGGAAAGGGAGAGGGATAACAATTTTGGAAAAACCCTCTGTACACCTGACCGGGATCCACCCATGATTTCCCCATCATCGGCATCTCGTCTATTGCGAGATTAGTGCCTTAAACTATTTGGCCAACAAAGCGTATTAGTCATATTACTGAACTAAATAATGTCTATTACATATTACAAAATAAATATTAGAAACGAAAAAGTTGAAATACATATACTATTCATTTTTCTTTTCTCAATTTAAAACAAGTTAAATAGAAATAAAAGTATTAGGCCTAAGTAAAAAATATGAAATATTAATAAAAAATTATAAGCTTTAGAATGTTAAAAAACCAATCAAAAAACTTTTAGTTTAGAGTTGAGTGTAATTACATTTTTTCATTTTATTTAATAAATTATCTTTGGTCTTGTATTTACAGTCGCACAATGGAACTGCCTAGACTTAGGGCTTAAAATTTGTTCTGCATTACTTTTGAACCACCCTTTCATCCCCTCTTTCTACTCCTAGGGCCCCTCAGTGCGCATAGCGTCCATTTTGTGGTCCCTCATCACCATAACTTGAGAAACACTGACAAACTTAGACCATAGTTTATAGGTTAGGTGTTACCCTCTTTGGTGGCTGCATGGTCTAAGGCGCTACTCTCACAGAAGATGATGGGAGATGGAGGCTGGAATCTCGGTCAGATGTATTGAGGGGTTTTTTTACTTGAATGGTTTTCTACTCTACCTTCATTCAAATTCGGGTACATTTTCTCTTTCTAATCCCTAAATACATTAGCATAATTTGACATAAACGCATAAACTGAACGGGAAGTAAGACGTGGTGCTAGAAAATTAAATATGTATAGGCCCTTGTGGGTAAAAATAAACAAAATAATAAACATGTCAATAGTCTCTACAGTATTTAAAAGTACGTCAACGGATTTGTAATAATCTCGTTACATAGCTAACTCTAAATACCAGCCAGCTCCGTTTGACTGTAGGCGTTGTGGGGGAAGGGGTGGGGGAATAAAGTTGTCCAAGAGTTCCTTTACGAAGACCTTGGCATCTCCCTCTGCCCCTCTTATATCTCATCAATGCTGTGTCGCATCAAATAGCTCTAGTGGGCGGAGCCACGCAGGGATAACAGTAAAACCTCTCTTCCCCCCTTGCTATTGGCTGACGCGGGTCACGTGATCCAACATGGGAGACTCTTTTTTTGGGAAGTCAACCGTGCTGTATGGGGGAATAACATTTTTTGTGTTGCGAGTCTTGAGCAGACGAAATGGTACTTTTGGGGGGAAGAAAACTGTTAGAGAGGGAATGTAAGATTGAAATAAAGAGCGGAAGAAAAAAAAGAGAGAAAGGGAAATATTCGAGGAATGCTCGTGAAGAAGATACACGAAGGAAGAGATATTTGTTGGGGAAGTGAATAGAAAGAAAAACATTGTAGGTACATTGTAAACACCGACTAAGACATCATCATGAGATAGTCTCGTGTCTTCCATTGTCTGAGTTCTTTTTTTTTCTGTATCTTTTATCGTTTTCTTTTCTCTCTTTTACTTATTTTTAACTGAGCTTTTTTTTTTTTTAGTTCATCCGTTTTAAGTGTACAGACGTCTGGGCTTTTGATAAAGTTAGTAACTATTTGAAGCCTTTGCTGTTGAATTGGTTTTCTGTTATCTTATAATGGCAATATACATACATTATGTGAACACATTATAAGCCTACTGTACGTCCTTAAACAATTATTGTAATGTTCGAGTATTATACTTAGAGAAAAGTGGCGTGGCATGTTCCCAGGGTAAATATAACTTGTTAAAATGGTACCTGTGAATGGTTCTCGCACACTCGGCCCCCATTTGACCAGTCATACAAAGTAGTTCCCTATCCTATCTAAATATTTTAAATTGAAATGTGTTTATTTTTATGCCTGGCCAATGAACATTATAGAGACATTAAAGAGACTAGAACAGTTCACAATTACGGCTTAAGCTAACCCTACTTACCAAAGCAACAATTCACACAAGCCACTGCTTAGACGTGGTCTAACTCACGTATTCTTAAAACCTAATATACAATAGAAGAAAGAGATGCTATACTATAAAGTATTAAATATATATGAAAGAGGAACACACATGTCCATCACAGACATTGCCTTAAAACATGAGTGAAGAATGACCCTGAGCACCGGGAGTTTCCCTCTATAGCTTGGTGGTAGAATATTGGTGCTCAAAGCCAAAGAAGCTTGGTGGTAGAATATTGGTGCTCAAAGCCAAAGACTCCGGGTTTGATTCTCATGCCCAGGTGTCATTGTTTAAATTCATTCTAATATAGGAATATAGGCCTAATGTAACTAATGTAACGTAAAGGTACTCATGGTTTTTTAAATGGAAGTCAGCACGATGCAGTTAACTTAAAGCACTCAAAGCTCCCATGAAGCCATTTGAAAAGAAAGCCATCTAAGAGTGAGAAATATCTTGAAGCTATAATGTTTATTGTAATGTAGGGGTGGTTTCTCACCGTAAATGACGACAATAAATTTAGGGTATTTAAAAACAAGGTGTTTAGGAATATATTTGGACCTAAAAGGGATGAAGATAGTTGGGAGTGGAGTAGGCTACACAATGATGAGCTGCATACCCTGTACTCATCACCAGACATTTATATGGTAATAAAAACTCACAGGTTGGGTCATACAGCGTGAATGGGAGTATCTAGAACCTCATTGAAGCTACTGAATGGCAAACCCATTGGGAAAAGACCACTGGGAAGACCCAGACGCAGCTGGGAGGATAACAGTTGGATATACCTGAGAGAGATAGTGTAATGAGATAGGCTGGATAGAATTAGCTCAAGAAAGCGATAGGTGGCGTACTTTAGTGAGTGTGATTATGAACTTTCGAGCTCCTAATTCCATAGAGTAGGTAAGTAAGGTGGGCAAGTAGTGGTGACCATTTTATTCTGACCTTTTGGGCAAGAGCTTACCCTACATGTTTGTGAATACCTTCAATAGGCAATGCCATTTCTCTTACCTTCACATACCAAGATTTCCAATGTTATATTTTTAACTTGGTCACCCTGTATTTTTTGCTACGGAGTGTTTAACTTTATTATTATTATTATTATTAGCACCGCGTCTTACTACCCGTTCGGGTTATACGCACTTACGCTAATGTGTAATGGTAGGGTGATTGTGAGATGAAGCGCTTGGAGCATTCAACATTATGAACCAATAGTAGCATGGCTCTTGGAACATTCAAAATTATCAAACTATGGGCCAGTTTCATAGTCAAATTTAGTACGCCTCAAGTGCGGCGCTACACTAAGTACATGATGACACCTACCTAAACCAGAATGGATTGAGCCGTTCTCGCATAGGAAAGTGGCCCATTCCATTCTGGTTTAGGTAGGTGTCGTCATGTACTTAGTGTAGCGCCGCACTTGAGGCGCACTAAATTTGACTATGAAACTGGCCCTATGAATCAGTAGTAGCATGGCCCTTGGAACATTCAAAATTATCAAATTATGAACCACTAGCAGCATGGCCCCTGCAACATACAACATTATCAGATAAATTATTTAACCTAGTTATATTTTCCCTTAAGTTATCAAACCATATTCTGTTCTGAGCCACCAGTAGCCCACTCGCATGAAATTATTTGTGGAAGCAGTGAGTAAACAGAAACTATTAGGATAGTGTAGTTGAATGTACGATTTAGTTCCTAACCAAATCTAACAACTGTGACGCTACTAAGTCTTTAATAAATAATAATAATAAACAATAACTATATGCATCACAAATAATAGTTTCTACGAGTTTATTACATACTGGGATATTAGGTTGTCAGCAGCAGGTGAAATAGACTTGAATAATTTGGATGAATCTTTCTTTTTGATATATACTGAGAAACGCAATTCTCTCTTTTACCGTTCTTTAAATTCATAAAAGGCTTTTAATAATAGTTCAGGCAAAAGAAATATTGAAAATGCTTCTAGCTAATTTCTGTCCTGTGATCTAGACTAAAAATGGACAAAGTTCCAGTCTTATAAGCTCCTTTAGGGGCTTCTCGGTAGTGTGGAAAAGACCATACACACTAACATTTTATATTTATTTGGACCAGGGGAAACCTGCCTGCAAAATTTCAGTTTACTAACTCTTCAAGATTTCTTAGACTTGATTTTTTGAAAACGCCTACAATTTGTCAGCCCACCAATTGGAATTTTCTGTCACAATATTACTGAATCTTTATTATTTAGGGGTTATCTGCACGCAAAATTTTGACCCCCTGGATCTTTTGGTATTAGAGATTTTTTTTTGATGACTGAGTTTCTTGTAAACACCATATTTGGGGGTTCCAATAGGAATTTTAGCTCATATATTCATTCCCCCTTTTGAGTTGGAGGCAAACTGCTTGCAAACTTTAAGATTCCTTGGTCATCTGAGGTTTGAGTCATTGATTTTTTTTTTTTAGAAATCTTCCACACCCCCATTGGAATTTCCAGTTACAATACCAAGTATTCCTCCACCCTTATGAGCTAGGGAGTACGTGTGTGCATAATGTCTTATTCCTATGTCATTCAGGCTTCGATATTTTCTCGACCGGACATGAGAATTGGTAATTACGAGGAGATTTTTTTTAAATTTCAATTAGAAAAAAATAATAATCGGGATCTCTTAGCTTATTTTCTAGGGTCTATAACTAAGGCAAAGTTTCAAATTTCTAGGTTATTTAGGGGATTCTGGAAGGTATGGAAAGCCCCTCTCCCCCACACACATACACGCACGTTAGGAAATTATCTATACAAACTGGGCTTCATAAATAATCAACTCTCATTATTTTTAAATTTTAGTGATTTTGGCATGATTTTGCCTGTTGGTTTCGATGCGCACTACTTTTTATCTTTGAACTTTTCTAAACACGATATTAATTTTTCCTGTTTATTGAACATAACTATGTTATAAAATCAGCAGAAATCTAATAATATTTTGTTTTCAGCATTGTTTCGTTGTTTATATACCTTTTAAAATCCAATTTAAAGCTTGTAATACAAGTGAAACTTATACATTCATGAAATAAATATTGTATTTAGATAAAAACTAATTAATAAATCAAGCCCAAATGTGATAAAGTAAAATATTTTCTTAAAGTCCAAATGAAAATTGAAAAAAAAAAGATCATTATTAAGGCCAGTACACCCAGAAGGCTTAATTAACTTAGCTAAGATTTGCTCTGCTAAGTCTTTAGAAAAACAGTGGACCATATATTTAAATGTGTTGGTTCACACAGAAAGCTAAGCTATGCCTTGCTACGCCATGCTATGTTTTTCCCGATTGCTGGCCGGGCAATTTTTCCATCTCCCATCTTGAGCCATTTTACGTTGCGCATGCGCATAACGTAGCTTGGGCTCTGTGTTGAACATACACAGTGCTGGTTTGGCGAAAATATCTAGAGTATTGAAGTTTTGTTTTCAGTTTGTTTCACGTGTATTTAGTAATATTCTATTTAGGTTTTATATATTTGATCAATGTTTTTTATATTAAGATGGAAGTGTTAATTGAACAAATAAAACCCTCCCCTCCTAAATTTTCTTCTTCTTCCAAAACAACTGCTAACAGCAGCATCTTATCTTCCTCAGTACAATAACCTGAACTCAAACAAGACATTTTGGAGAACGCCATCATAACTAAAGTTCACTGAAGCAGACCAAAAAGAAACAATGAATTCGGGGGCGAAAGAAGGACCATTGCTTAGCTCAGCTTAGCGATGAGTGTGAACCCAAACTGACAGTCTTAGCACAGCACCGCTTAACCTAACCTAGCCTAACCTAACCTGGCTTGGCCTTCTGTGTTTATCGGCCTTTACTCACTCGGCACTCTTCAGCCTACGGTTTACTTGGGTGAATCATTACTCATTTCCCACCTCCGTGGTGTAGTTGACTAACGTGCTAGTCATTAGCGTAGTGCCGAGGACGGGGAGATCGAGGTTCGAACCTCGCTTGGGTGAACTGGAGGTGGTTTTCTTTGAACGGTTTTCCACTTTACCTCCACGCAAATGCGGGTTCACTTAATCTAAATTCAACCTTCTTCATTCCTAATCCATTAACGTAATTAGTACTTAAGCGTATAATCCAAATGGGTAGTAAGAGGCAGTGCAAAATCAATCATTACTCATTAGCTTGGTAATCCAACCCCGTCCCTGTGGGGTAACATTTTGTATTATGATACTTGGTGTTTCTACAATCGGTACAGCCAAAATAAGAAATTTAATAAAATATATATTTTATCTATAATCTTGCAACTATCAATTTCGGTTCCATTAATAAAATAAACGAATAGATTGACTAATGAATCAAACTAATTCTTAATAACGACATTGTGTGCTATAAAATGAGATAAAAACAAATGATTCGAGTTTTAATAGAAAAGTATTTATATTTATCTGATTAAAAATTATGTAAATTTACCACTTTAAATTGTTTGTACATTAATTTATTTGAATTTTAACATATCAGGCCTATAAATATTTCATTGCGTAAATCTCGTATGCATGTCTGGTTAGACTATATTTCACGGCCATACATTACTTTGACTTAACATTGGTACGGGAAAAAAAGCAAGTTTAGTTTCTTGTAACTCGTGAACTATAATTATTTGAAAGCATTGAATCAGTATTTATATGTTATAATTATACACTCATTAAAGTAGTGCAATATATTTCAATGGCCGAATGACCTTAACTACTTATCCAGGGGAGAATTTTTCACGGTATGTGAACGTTATGTAGAAGGTACCACGTGTTCTGGCTAGTTACGGCAACAGCGCAATTTAGTAATTAATTTTTGTTTGTTTATTATATGCAGATGACTTCAAACTTCAAATAGGCTACTTTCAAACTTTAATTTGCTTCTATTGCAAGTATTTTCAGCCCAACTTTCCCTAAATTCTTGGTTATCTTTTTAGTGAAAAGTTTGTTTTCAATCAGCCCAAATTCACTCTGTGTGTTTGGCATGAGCTGTTTAGGAAAGTTACGTGAATCCTCATCACACAATGGTTTGTTTGCGTTAAGTGAATTAGACGTGAACGTTAATTTGATCGTAATCTCGACATATTGAAAGAAAAAAAAAGTATTTTAAATTGTTAATTTAATTTAAGTTTAAGGTATCAACTTATACCTTTTAAATACTGGTTATATCAAATAGCCAATGACTTTTAACGCTAAACTTAAAAAAAAATTAGTTAGCTTACGTTTTAATGCAGATGGAATTAATTTAAAGGTTTAGGATGTGGAAGGTAGTTAAGAAAAAGTATACCTGTTATAGTGAGAAAGAGGATAGGTAAACCATAGTGATACATAATGTGAGAACACATCATCCTTTTTTCCTCCCCCCCCCCTACCCCTCTCACTCAACGCTATTTTTCTGATTACGAACCCTGACCCCAAATCATTTGTGACCTTGATCAATTCTAGTCTAGAGTGGCCTTAGCCTACAATAGCCCACTAGAGATGGTCTTTAATGAATTATTGACCTGCATAGACACGAATAATAATCTATCTCCGTATAGAATCAAAGAAAGGTCGACTAGACATTCCAATTAAAATATAAGTTAAGTTAACTAATCATAAAATTATTTAAAACCAGTGGCGTGATATAGATTGTTGTCAGGGTTAGCAAAACTTATTTTATATTTTTATCACCGTGTTTTACTAATGTTCAAGCTAAACGCAAGTATGATAATTATTATAATAGGGTGAGAACGGGGAATGAAGAGAGGTATTCTGCCCAAATTTGTGTGGGAAGAATGTGAATCCATGTTCTTTAGTAGGCCTTAATGAACAATGATCTACTGAGTGATGAAAACAATTCACAGGTACATTTTAAACAAATTCTGCTTCCTTCCTCATACTCACCCCATTATAATTTTATACATAGATTCTGTGCCCTACATCTTGGCTAACAATATGACTTTGAATCTAAAAATATTCTTGGCTCTCCTTCATTCCATCCAAAATTCTAATTTTGTTTCTCTTACGCACTACTTTATATCTTTACTTCTTTCCCCTCTCTGTACTTACATTTGTTCCAGTTTATTCAGTGTATCCCGTGTATTATGAAAGAACAGACTACAAGTGTAGGGTTTGCAACTTACACCTTATCCCGTGGCTTGTCTTGTCTTGTTTACAGGGTAATACGTGTTTGTTAAAAGTGTACCTGTCATATTCTCATTCAGTAAGGCACTCATTGGTCAGGTATCGACATAAACACCTTTTCTATATTAAGTGTGTGGTGTAGACCCTACGTATGAATGGTCAAATGGGGACCGGGTGAACATATCACAAGTAGATATTTAACGAGTTGTGCCTGCCTTGACAACACTCCACGCCACTTCACTGTTAACTAACAACATAAGGACTTGTAATTGCTTAAACCACAAGGGGAAAATAATATATATTTATATTTATTATTATTAGCACCGCGTCCTACTACCCGTTCGGGTTATACGCACTTACGCTAATGTGTAATGGTAGGGTGATTGTGAGATGAAATGAAGGACCTACAGTTTAACGTGGAATCCGAACCACGGTGGAGGCCTGGTATTCCCCACATTCACAAGATAACTTGTCAGAGGTGAAGGAAGGGTTTGGAATATATTTATATTTAGCACCGCGTCTTACTACCCGTTCGGGTTATACGCTTTAAGTACTAATTACGCTAATGGATTAGGAATTGGGAAGGTTGAATTAGAGGAAATGAACCCACATTTGCGTGGAGGGAGAGTGGAAAACCATTTAGGAAAAAACCACCCCCAGTTCTCCTGACTGAGATTCGAACCTCGATCTCCCGTCCTCAGCAGTCGAGCTCAACACGACAATCGCGTTAGCCAACTACGCCACCGAGGCGGGTTTCCACTCGTGTTGATGTTCTGCCCACCGCATCCTGCGAGATTTGATTAACCTAAATCTCAGGCAATGTGCACGGGATAATTAATCCGGCATCATTATGTAACCTCCTCCACTTTCAGCTATCCTCATATCCTTTTGAACCAAATATCTTTATAAGTGTGTGTTTTTAATATAAATATATTTTCATTTTGTTTGAATGTGAGGAATGCCAGGACTCCACCGTGGTTCAGATTCCACGTTAAACTGTAGGTCCTTCATTTCATCTCACTATCACCCTACCACTACACATTAGCGTAAGTGCGTATAACCCGAACGGGTAGTAAGACGCGGTGCTAATAATAATAATTCATTTTGTTATGTTTCAAGAATGTTTTAAAAGTATTGAAATTAATGAAGTTATCTTGCTTTTAGAACAACAAATTTATATTTTTCTGATTAACTAAAAGCAATTATATTAAAGTATTTTAGATGAAATTAGATCCATTGTAAATTTAATATGATCGAATTGCAATTTTAATCCAGCCTTTATTAGCTGAATATCACAAATAAACATGCATTCACCTCAATAGCTGAGCTCCGAAAGAAACAAATTGAAATAACTATATAAAAATATATGGACATGATTTCTTAAAACATAAAAAAAAGTAAATCTCAAATTTATTTCTGTTACTTGATGCACTCTATAAGGTGCAGCAATGCTATAGTTGTAAGGTTATTCTTAATTTATTTTAGCACCGCATCTTACTTCCCGTTAGTGCTACACGCATATACATTAATTAAAGTATTGTATTATGGATGAGGAGGTTTGAGTTTAGAGGAAATGTACTAGTTCAATAGATGAAGAGTGGAAAACCATTCAGAGGAAAAACACTCGCATTAAACCCAACCAGGATTCGAGTCACGTTCTCCCCGTCATCGATAGTGCAGTCTATTGCGAGAGTGATGCCTTAGACAGTGGGGCCACCAAAGCGGGTAATATACTATGTTAAAGGGTATACAGTTTTATTTCAACAATTCCATACTTACAAATATATCCCTGCAACCATCAGAACCAAATGCCAGAACACAATGCCCTAAGTTATCCAGTGGCGTGATGTCTTGTCCGGCTAAATAGAGTTTAAACTGTGTTTATATATGTTCTCATCACTCACACATTCATTGGACAGCTATAAGCTAACTTAGGTCTCCTATGTAGATTATATAGTGCAGAGCATATATATAATTGGTCAAATGGGGACTTAGTGGGTGATACAATACATCAGGTAGCTTACATTTTTTAAAAGAGCTTTGCTTTACCTGTTAACACTTTTCACAATTATACTGGACATATTTAAGATATTGTCTTTTTAAAGATTTTTATTAAATACATAAGACGATTATCCCTCTTCACACCCTCAGTTAGTGACAAAAAAATTCTTAACCAATAAATAGTCTCACATGTATTGGACATGTATTTCAAAATTTTGGGGTCCCAAACCAATTTATGTTGGGTCACACTTTATTTTTAATGTTAACATTTTGTACTTAATTGAAAGTATAAAATTGTATTTAAAAAAATGGAAGGGTTGAAATAATAAAATATTAATGAAAAATATTCACCACTCCAATTACAATCTCAAGCTTATTAAAGATAAGTGGGTCGAAGTTATTGTCATTCTAATAATTGAGTAGGGGTTATTAAGAGTTTAAATTATTTTAGTACATTGGGTCTTCCAAGATCCACCGATTTAAATCTATTTGACAAACATAGATAGTGCTATAGACTTTTGCTCTACATGTATCAATAAAACTTAAAAGTAGAGCTAAGTATGTTTCATTGTTGCTATCAGTAAATAGATTGCGAGCAGCCTTACAAAATGGCTTGAATACGAACTTCATCAGAACGGAAAAAAAAGACGCAAAAAAAGGCGTTCAATTTAAAAGTGGATGTTATACCAAAAAAGAATTAAAAAAAAGTTTTATTCTTTTACATGAATGAATAATATTTATTTTTTGTTTTATTTGTTTGTGCATTGAAATGGAATTAGTAATTTTCTAATTTTCTTATTGTGTTTGACGACAAATTCTATATATGCTTCCAATTTGTAAAGATCCTAATTTTTGTTGAATAGGCCCATTAAAATATATTTTTAAGAAATTGTTTAGAAAAAGGGTTACTCAGAACTACCTATGAATATTTTTTTTCTCTCTAAAATTACGAAGTTATTTACCATCAAAACACACTGAAATAGTGATTTTTAACTAAATCATTTAAGGTATTTTTGAAACAATATATTTAAAAAAAAATTTAAAGCTAGAATCAAAATATTAATTTGGCCTTAAGGGTAACATCATAATATATTTAAACATAAAAGTTTGAACGAAAATCATAAAACCTTCGGTTCAAGCTCAAAGTACAAACATATAAAAACAATCAAATGGATAAAATTGCAAGATGCACTATTTAAAATTCAGGGGAACAAACATGTTGAGATACATACCTAATAAGTTGAGGTATAAGTTTTAACTATTACAATACGTTCTTTCTATCATGGTTGGAGTAGTGTATTGAATTCCTCCTGTCTCTGTTAATGTGGGGATGTAAGAAACGCGAGTTAAGTCCAGTGTTTTTGCAGTTTTTAAAGTAAAACCTCTTTTAGTCAAAACAAATCAAATATTTCTCTAATAGTAACATAGTTTAATTTTATTCACAGGGTGATATCAAGAGTTTTGAATATCTGTCATGAGAATAGAGGCATTAGATGTCGAGCTTTTTTAATTAAATTTCAAAGCTGTTCAAGCTTCAGATATTCAAGAAATGAAGATTTTGAAGAAAATTAAAATGTTTCTTCTTAAGAATTTTTTAAATTTGTTTTGACAATGGTTGGATTTGATGCCAATAGGTGGGCTGAGAGGGTTATATTTCAAAGTAATTTCAAGTAGCTTATTTGAATACTTGTTAGTGTCTTTAAAATTGTATTAATTAATTTAATACATATTTGAACGGGAGATACATGACATCCAGGTTTGGTCGCCTTATGGGTGTACTATATCGGCCACTGTGGTGGCACAGGGTACACCATAGGAGGTTGTCTAAAAGTCGTACCCACAATGAGATGTTGTGAAGATAGTTATTATGAATTTATAGTACTGGTGTGATTCTTAACATAACTTGAGCGCAATTAACCAAACCCTGGTTACCCTTGGGATCATTTCATTTAAGAAATAAATATTCAACCTGATGGGAATTGAATCCAGGTCATCAGATAACCAGGAGCACTGACCACTACATCATGGGGTCAGAATAATAATAATAATAATAATAATATATTATTATTATTATTGTTATACCGCTTTCACAAAATATATGCCTCTTCCTTTGACACTACATGTTAAAAAATAATTCAAGCCTTTCCCACCTTTGTGACTACATTAACACCAACTTGGCATAGAAAAGTTTAAACCATATTTAATTATTTTTATTTAATGAACAAATAAATTAGTTTTAGCGGCAATAAAGTATTACAAGGCCAATATTATATCTGCGGAACTGCAGGTCTAATGAAAAAAAACTTTATCTTCCCTCTCTTTCTTCCTCTCTTCTTCTTCTCTCCTCTTGACTGTTGCCAAATATCCTCGCTCCAGGTTGTGATGGAAGGTGGTGTGCTGGGGTAAGAAGAAGCTACTGGCAACATTGACAATCAGAGTTGCGGAACTTGTCTTATATTTGAGGGGGGTTTGACCACACAAAAATGATAAATAACGCTTTTTCACATTAGAAAACTTGTGGTTCCTTCAGCAATTATATTGAGTGTAAATTTCCGCTTGGTGTGATTCACAAATGACGGTGTGTGGCAGTAAATGTGTCCCTCATATTACGAAGTGTGACACAATAACTTTTTTTGTTGGTACCGACAGTTAATAAATCTTATTTAACCTAACCTGAAGTAGCTATTAAACGCTTACTTGGACAACACAATCTAGTAGATTAAAAATTACATGATGGTGCAAAAAACCCTTGTTTGGTTAGTCACACATTAAAATTTGAAACCTACTTAAGTCTGACATCTTTTGTTAGTCGAAAAATTATAACTAGCCTACATATCATATGAGCTTGTTAAAAAATATAAACTTATTGTAAAATAACTTTATTTCTTCTTTAGCACGATGACCTATTTAATCTTTTACATAAGGCCAACCAAACCAGAGAGTATTATATTTATTTGCAAAAGAATAAAACATAAATTATTGTAGAGAGGTGATTGGTTAAGACATACATAGTTTTGAGAAAAAAAAAACCACCTCAAAATAGACATTTGTTCAAAGTTTATTTTATTCATTCAGTCTACTGTGCTTCCTTATACGTCGTTGAAGTATTTCTTTTTAAGAAGATGGATTCCTATCGAGTGCATTTTTAATATCTGTGGGATCAAATCAACAAAAATACTTGATAAAAAATTCACCTTATTATATGGCTTGTGACATCTGTTTAAATTATTTTATTTCAACTGCACATTATAAATAGCTTTTCAGTAATTTCTACAATTAAAAAAGCAAGTTATACTTGTGTTTGTGTATGTGCTAATATATATATGTGTTTGTTCTGCACATCTCGTTACTAGTGTTGAACAACACAAATTTTTCTAGATATGAAATTTAAATAAATGCACGAGCATTAGTGAGATAACAAATAGGAAAAAATTGTTTCTCGTGGAAAAAGGTGAACTCACTTAGAAATGAATCCAGACCTCACGTATCAAAGTTTGAAGTTCAATTCAGTAAACTAACTCTAACGGTAAATAGTGTGTCAATGTTTTATTCTTTGTTAATCGGTTTGATTTTGTATAGATACAAATATTATTTTGACCATAATCTTACATATAAAATGTAATATAAATTATTAAATTTGCTTCTAATTGAAATTACAATTGGTTTACGTGGGGCTTGTGATATATCCTTGAATATATTTCTCACGCTTTTTGCTCTCCCATGGACTAAACGTCAACCTAGTCTAATGAGACGTACTGGTGATGAGTGTGTTGGGGCTTGACTCTTGGCTACATGCATAATTTTTTCTTCAATATTTCCCCCTTACCCTCCACACAAATGTTGCCAAGTTTTCTTTAAATTATATCCTTATAACTTTTTGCCATAAGTTAAATTAAAATTTATACTTTAAGAAAAGTGCAAATAAAAGGTTAAATCTAAAAGTTTGTTACGTCTCAATACTGAGTAGATTATTTACAACTTTTGACGTAGTTTTTTTTATAACTGCGTCTTACAACTTGTTCAGTTTATATGCATATATAATAATTAATCTAATGTGCTAGGGTTGAGGAAAGAGGCTTTTTAGGGGTAAATACCCGCATTTGCATGGACAGAGACCGAGAAACCATTTTAAGAAAAATCACCCTCAGTAAACCTGACCGAGATTTGATCCCAAACTTCCCGTCTTCAACAGACCAATCTAACACTTGGGTGACTTCTTAAAGAGACCATTTATCCACCGAAGTATGTTTTTGACGTGATTATCGAGAAAGAAATACTGTATGGTCATAAACATTACTTAGTAAGGCAGTCACTGTCCATAAGTGCTGTATAGTGTGTACGTGTGCGCATTGCAATTCAGTTATGTATGTTGGGAAAGTCTTGGCTGGTTGGTTTTGAGAGATGGAACTATTTGGGGACCTGCCAAAGTGCTACCATGAATGAAAGGTGGTGCAAGATTAGATACAGCCTTAGTACATTGGTGTAGTCATCCAGTAGTGGAGGTAATTTCGTGCATCTATAAGGTAAGGGGATTGGTTTCAACTTAAATACTAACAAGATACCTTTTTTTTCTAACCAATATTTTAATTATATTCACTAATGCTCTATATTATGTGCTCAATATGTGAACAAAATTTTTTTTGTCCACTTTTTACCAATAATTGTATTTATTACTAGATTTATTTTATTAATGGAGAAAAGGAAATTGTATTATTAGCTAATGTATTCAATTTTTATTGAAAATTTAATTCACGCAAACCATCATGGAGGAGGTGAGTTTTGATTAAATAAACAAATTAATATGTTAAACTATTTTTTATTATTTGGTGTATTAGCTTAATGATAGAAAACTAATTTTATTTTAATCATGTCTCGAATATTTATGTGAATGGTTTATCTATTAGGATCTGTATATTTCCATGTATTATTATTCATTATATATTATGAATGTATTTGAATTTTTTGTATTTAAATTGTCTCAAAACATAAAAATTGCTATTGATTGGTAATTTTAGGACATCTTTTTAAATTTTTGAAGAACTCATTGTCAACGAACGCTATACTATATTTAACAGAAAAGCTACCGAGTTAATTTTTACCTGTATCTTTTGCCAAATAGCCTTGACCTAGTGACATTTTCATAATTATTAAAGACGCCACTTACTTTAAATAATCCTAAAATATCTTGATCATGATCTTTTCTGTTAGGACCCTGACTTGGTTTATGGACGTTTGTATCTATGTTTTAACTATTTATCTTGAACTTGGAAGGACAGCTATTTTCAACCTTCATGATTTTTTAATTATAAAACTCAAAATGTAAGATGCTTTTAAATACTTTAGGGACGTGTTGATATCGTTCATCTCCCTTTTGGAATAAGCTAACTATATTTTGAAAAAAACTAATTTCTTCTTATGTAGAGCAGAATTTAATAATCTTATCTGACATAAAAGTTACAATAGATAGTTTAGTTTCACATATTCACACAACTCATGTGATCTACAGATGCCACTTTTGATACATTAATATTTATAAAATTACACTAGCATAGCAAATTATTATCAATTTTAACTTAAAGAAAATCTTTATAATATTTTTAAAAGTTTCTTCATACCAAAAATAAGAGCTTCTGTCTACAGTAAGTCATCTAGGATAAACCACCCTCACTACACTCGACCGATATTTGAACCTGGATCTCTCTGTCATCGGCGGTAGTCAACAGCGAGAGTAGAATGTTAGACCATGCGGCCACCGTAGCCGGTTTATCTTAAATTAATAATAATAATTTAAGAAGATGTAGCCTTTCAATAGAATAATTTGTGATACAACAATTTTCAATAAAGGCTAAATTTTAAAATATATGACCAGTAGCACACTTTTATTTTTCAGTGGACAAAATAGTTCATCTTTCTAAAGTCTTAAGAAAAGGATTTTTTTTTATATATATTTACCTTGTTTTTTTCTTTATATTTGTATCTTATTTAAAATTGATCTCCACCCCCTTCAAACGTTCTTCTCCTCTTTTGCAAACTATAAGGTGAGGGGGGGGGGGACCTTTTTTTCTCTTTTTACTATTACTACTGTTACTCCTTGTGGGTTCGATTGGTGTTTCTGCCATCCGTTTTTGTTGAGCTATAACTAAAAGATACGACGACTACTAGACAAGCAAGCAAGCGGACCGCTGCAGATAGATGTGTGTGCAGCGAAGGTGGTAGGAGCAGGGGGGAGGAGGAGGGGATGGTATGGAAGCGAGACTACAAGAGGGGTTAGTTTATGGGTTTTCATCCTATGTGAGGTGCCTTTTGGTACTGTTATAGTATGGGTTGTAGAACTAGGCCTTCCTCATGGTGTGCGTGTGTGTGTGTGTTTCAGCTTCGTCTGCATGCTTTTACATGTGTTATACACCAAACAGTTGTCGTGTGGGTAGGTGCTGTTTTCGGGGGGGAGGGGGATGCGATCTGGTCCGCGAAGATATCGGTATTTACTTTATCACTGAGCAAACTAATTGGTATCTAATGGGTTGTGTTAGTTTTACGTATAATATTGAACTATAATCTAAATTTACATTACATTTTTTCAGTACATTAATTAAGGTTGAACAGTTAAAATGTAAAAACCATATTTCTATAATTGGATTTTTAAAAACTAAGTGATTATATTTTCTGATGGAAAACGGCTTCCTTTAAAACTTGGGCTGAGCACCCACTGTTCTTACCTTTTTACGCCTCTACTTAGTCAAGTTTTGATACTTGGTTCATATACTTTTTTTGAGGTCCAAAGTTTTACTTTTAATTAAATAATTATCACTTATCATTGATAATGAAATTTTTTCTAAGTCTCTGGACTCTTTACTTCAAGAACTTGTGATGTCATCATAAGGATATAAATTCTTTAAGAATATTATCAATACTAAATACGATTTTTTTTATGAAGTGGAGTGAAATTACGTAGGTCTAAGATGTGTGATTTTTTTTTTTCATTTGTTGTTGTTGAAATGTTCAATGTTGTGAACGATCGAAAAAAGATTTGCACTTGTTCATCATGCACCGGAATGTACAGTTATCAGAATATTTGTTTGAAATTTTAGATATAAATAATTTTTTTAAATCACTTCTATTAATCAAACAAAAACTATTTGAAGAAAACTAATAATATTTATTTTTATAGTAAATATCTAATAATGTGGTTTACATTTGTGTGCTTTGTTTTTAAGAGAGGGTGTTTGGAAGAAAGTAAATATTGGAATATCATCTCGACTGATGGAAACAAATTTTAAATTGAAAAAAATATCATCTGTGTAGATAATTTTTGTTGATGAATCGGTAAAGTGTTAATAACTTGTCAAGTGTTAGTGGAAAGTGAATGATGAATTGGTTAAATGGAAGTAAACATTGCACAAAAGTCGTTGTTGCACGTAAAGAGTGTGTGTGTGACGTCATTGATTGTTGCACTTGTCACCTTGAGTGCAAGGTAAGCACAAGCGATGTGGAGTGCTTTTGAATTAGTAGGTCTACAGTGAATGTAAACATATCTTGCACCTAGAAAGAGGAAACATGTGGTTATTTATTAATAAATAAAAGTTCTTTCTTGATTACATCATAACTTTAGGGAAACGTTCACACTAGTAGCTGATATTTGAAAATTTAAAATATATTTTCGGTCATGGGTTTAAAGTAAATACAGTGCAATGCTTTATTCGAATATAATTACATTACAATTTTTATAGAAAAGGTACTTAATTATTTATTGCACTCAGACCAACAATATTTTCTTAAATTTCGGACGTGTTTAATGCTTACAAAGTAGGCCTACCAATATAGTAAGAATATGAAAAATAAATTATTTATTATTGATTTAATAGCTCATATAAATTGATATTTATTAAAATTTATTTCCTTGAAATTTAACAAGCTTTCTATCCATGTGTGAAAAAACAGCAATTTAAAAATATTAAGGGAATATATATACTATATTAAAATAAATATGAATTATATTTATAATAAGTAAGATCTAGCGTAATTAAAATGTCATATTATTATAGTATATAAAGTTTTAAGTGTAAGTCTGAAATCACAGACTTAATTACATTTTTAATTAGGCTTAATGCCCAAAAGATACAAATATATTGATAACTTAGGATATTAATTATATCAGTTTCATTTATATAGACCTATTTAATGCGTAACTATTGTATTTTGACTGAATTTTAAACAAACAAATTTTGACACTGATTTGATTAAATTAGCTATACACTCTCAAAACAGATATTCATCAAGCACGTGATGCTGCGACCAAGCTCGTCTTGAGCTATCACGGTGAAGTGTTCTTGTTAGTGGTGTACACTAGTCGTCAGCCTTTCTCCACTGATCCACTTGAATTAAAGACCAAGCAGTCGACACCTACCGAGATTTTTCTCAACTTCTTACAGCCATTTGGTCCCGGGCTAGAGTGAGACGACAATACTTCTGGTATTACTTTGAATTAGATAAAAATTATAAAAAAGATAACAAAAGACATATATAGTTCTAGACATCGAGATTTGAGAATGTATAAATTTATTTATTTTCCTTACATTTAAATTATTTGTGGAAATAGGGGCCCTGGAATTCAATAATATTGTAGCCCTATATGTATATAGGGAAAAGTTTGATTTTAGCTAAAGTTGACTTAAACATGCGCGTGCGCACATACACATGACATACAACACAACTACCATACATATAACACACATACATATACACACACATACATATACACATACACACACATACATATACACACACATACATATACACACACATACATATACACACACATACATATACACAACACTATACACCCATACATATACACACGCATACATATACACACACATACATATACACACACATACATATAAACATACACATATATACAACATATACACAATACATACATCACACACATACATAACACACATACATACACACTACATCATACAACACATACATACAACAATACAACCACACCATACATACACATACTACACACACACATCACAATACATAATACATAAAACACATACATACATATACACACACATACATATACAATACATTACATATAACACATATGTAAATATATAATATATATATTAATGAAGTAAATAAGTGAATCTTAGCGAACTATATAGGCTAATTATTTAGGCTACATATTATTTAATTACAAATAGTATATTACTACTAAATATTTCTCAAAGTAAATGCTTATGGTCGAATATAATTATTACCTAAGCTGTTATTTATTTAAAACCAAGCATATATTATCTTGTAAAATTTTATTAATTTTATTTATAAATTTAATATTATAATTAATACTTCTATTTGAACCTATGACTTAGAAACCAGTTTAGATTAGAATCATAACTAAATATTGAGATTTAGGCCTAGTTAATTATGTAAAAATATAATTTTGGATCTACAATGCAAGCTTATCAACATGAACCGTATAGAAGACTTTGAATATGTAAGGCAGATTCTAAGCCAGGCTGTATCCAATGAGTTTCATTTATAAATTACTTTATCGACTTCCTCTTTTAAGGTAGATTTTTAATTGCCTCTTCTCCTACTTTAAAGGCATTCGAAATTATTTTAGGAGGATTATTTGTAAGAAGTCATAGCATATCTCAGGAGCTAAGAGTCAAATACACTAATGAGATAAACACAATCCAATTTCAATCTCTCCACGAAAGTTTGGTTTACATAGCCTGTCCTAATAAATCTATCTTACTCATCCTAACATATTAAGGTAATTAGTACATATGCTGATGGCCCAAACGGGAAGTAAGATGCGTTAATACAAAAACATTAGTAGTATTATTCACTAAGTTTAAATTTTAAGTGCGGTTAATTATTTGCTAACTGTTAAAATATTGGAACTAACATTTTAGTTGATATTTAAGATTAGGATGCATATATGCTACAAAGGACCTATTATAACTGTAGCCAATATTTTATTTAAACCATAAACTAAACATGTTTCTTTATTTCTTATGTGACAGAGGCTGTGAAATGTGGCATCCAGAACCGAAGTACCATCCGCAAAACGAAGTATTCATCCGCGTAAAATTTAAATTCGTTCCGAGAAACAAAAGACGAGCTAGTAGAAGAAAAAAAAATATCTCCGGACCAACATGGCGGCTTTTCTTCGGAATTCCTCTTTCAAATAACAGCTGACAGTCTACGAGGGAGTTTAAAGGTAGGAGAAAGAAAAATATTGTTTTTGTTTAACTTTGTTAATTTTTTGTTTTTGTACGAAGCCATCTTTGCTCTATTTCTATTCTTTCATTTTATTTTGAAAACACTTTCAATGCTGACGATAAGATAGCCAATAGCATATTGTGTTTTCAAAATACAACCAATGAGAGCCAACCTAATAATGTTTTGAAAACATAAATAATGTTAAATGTTTCGATAAATTAAAGATTTTATTTCTTGTGAGACGTTACAATTCATAGATGACAGGGTCAGAAAGGTCAGTTGCAATAACCTTAGTTAAAGTTAACAAAAGTTAAATTCAGAGTTTAGAATAGGGTCGACAAGTTAACAATTCTCAGTGTTTTAACGTGTTGACATTGAAACGAAAAGAAAAGTTAATATTTTTTTAGTATTGAATTGAATTTACTTATTTGTAATACTTAATTTATTTTTTAGCTTAAAGGTAACGTATAGTTTGCATATTTTAAAATTTTATATATATATATTACACAATGCCTACACTTGGCTATACATTTTTAAAAGTGTATTCCCTATTTAAATTAAGCTTAAATATATAATTTTATAACATTTACTTTAAGAATGAATATATTCATTAATCTTTTTAAAATTCGAAATAACAAGATAGTTTTGACACAAATATATCAATAAACGTCAGCTGAATATTTGAGCTAGTAGACCTACGTCTAATTAACTTATCTATTTACTAACTAGAGTCAATAATATAATTAATAATTAGTAAACTAGTGTTCTTAAGGTTGATGGAAACGTATAAAAGAGGACGAACAAAATATTTTCTTCGTCCCAGTTTTTCTATCCACCTTTCCTGCACCTTCTTCCAAATAATAATATCACCACATAAAGCGAAAAGAGGTTTTTTTTTTATAGAGAAACAATATTAATAAAAATTACTTCTTGAATGGTGGCGCTACTTGCAAAGCCAACGTTTCCATCAACCTTTCCTTTACTTTTATCCAAATATATTATTAATAGGTGTGTATAACTTTTTGAGTGACCTGATTTTAGAATAAAATACCAATCTTTGTCGCTAATCTCTTACAATTAAACCCGCTTAGGTGGCAGCATGGTCTAAGGCATCACTCTTGCAATAGACTAGACTGACGGATGACGGGGTTTGAATTCCGGTCGAGTGTACTAAGGGTGGATTTCACTGAATATTTTCCCCACTACATCCACGCAAATGCTGGTACACTTCTTCTAAATTATAAATTAACCCTCCCCAACACGTTAGTGTAATTAGTACAAAGGCATATAAACCGAACGGGTAGTAAGACGGGGTGGGGTGCTAAACTATTTACAATATTGATTATTAGACCGCGTCTTACTACCATCGGGTTATACGCATCTTACAATACACACACAGAGTGGATATAAATATGTAACGACTTAGATTTGTTTTGGTGTTCATACAGTATGTACTGATTCAC
Source organism: Timema cristinae (assembly GCA_039000515.1). Taxonomy (NCBI): domain Eukaryota; kingdom Metazoa; phylum Arthropoda; class Insecta; order Phasmatodea; family Timematidae; genus Timema; species Timema cristinae. Next base: position 42,974,318 of record JBCFYV010000935.1, on the reverse strand, counting down.
TATAAATAATTAATGTATCATAACATTATCTATTTACAGTGTTTACAAATCGGTATGATATTTTGTTTTTTGTTTTAAACATTAATATTGGTAAGATTTGTTTTTGATAAAATTGAACCTCTAAAAATAGTGTATAAACCTATACTCCCTGTATAGTCTACTTGTTTAATTGACTTACATGGTCATTAAAATCACAAACCCATTTGGGTTGTCCACACGTGTAGTGTAGAGGTCTGACCCACGACGAACCAAATGGTCAAAAGATCAAAGTAATACCTTATCCACCATTGTGGTTTACCACCATCTCTCCAAACAATATCGGGACATTTTTTTATAAACAATTAAGCTAATATTCAACATCGTTAGTTAGTGACCTGGTTGTCTAGAGGCAAGTTGTTGGACTTCTGTACTGAGGGTCCTGGTTCAATATTCGGTTCCAGCACAGATTTATCTGATTGTCAAACCCTTCCTTCACCTCTAACAAGACGTGTTTTAATCATAACTGGTGAATGTGTGGAATGCTAGGCCTCCACCATGGTTCGGATTCCACGTTAAACTGTAGGTCCTCCATTTCATTCACAATCACCCTACCATTACACATTAGCGTAAGTGCGTATAACCCGAACGGGTAGTAAGACACGGTGCTAATAATAATAATAATAATACATGGTCATATCAACACTTGTTGAAAATCTTTCATGAGGATTGCGGTATTATCTATCATACTTTTTAAATTCAGAGTAAACGCTGTCACTAAATTAGATTAACACCCTCGACAGATATTCAAGAACAGTTAATGTCACACTGTGAAGAAAATTCTATATTTCTACTGTAGCAATATTGTATTTATTTTGAACAAAAAATTTAATGTTATAAAAAGTGCAAAAACACTGGTCTTTTCTCGCGTATCCTACTCCCCATCTTAAAGCCCAAGAACATACATTCGCTCACTACATTATTGTGTGTGTGTTTAGTCAAATGGATCATGAGGGTAAGGAAACAACTGCTTACTAGCATATTGCTGTAAATTTGTGCTAGCCCCGGAAACAGTCTATCAAATTTAGCCAATTTGGTATAACTTGTTTCTGTATGTTTATTAGTATTATTATTAGCACCACGTCTTACTACCCATTCGGGTTATACGCACTTACGCTCATGTGTAATGGTAGGGTGATTGTGAGATTAAATGAAGGACCTACAGTTTAACGTGGAATCCGAACCACGGTGGAGGCCTGGCATTCCACACATTTACAAGTGTGATTAATACACGTCTTGTCAGAGGTGAAGGAAGGGTTTGGTAATCAGATAAATTTGTGCTGGGACCGAGGATTGAACTCTGGACCCCAGCACAGAAGTCCGAGACCTTACCCCTGGACCACCAGGTCACCGTCTCTGTATGGCTTCATCTTACTACACAAGCAGGCACTATAACTATTACCACTAGGATTAGATATTAGTGATAAGTTTGCGGTTCTAGGTTAAGTTAATAAGTCATAGACACTGTGATTAAAATGTATATGTTAAGTATCCCACCTGAACTTATAGTAAGAAAACCCATAAAACACAAACGGGGATTTATCTGTTTAATCACGATCAACTATAACCACTCTCTTTGCAATCCGAATAAGGATGCATTCTCTTTTTGTGGTCGAGAGTGCGAGGTTTTTCTGGGGTGTATTTTGTGACGTCAGGGTGATCTCCAGGTGGGCGTGGCTTTTGTGTAGAGGACCCTCTATGCTTGATTCCCTCCATCCCCTCTTCAGCCAGTCAACCCTTTTCCCTTGTAAGTATTGACCGACTCCATCCCAAGAATCCCACTATTGATCTTGTAGTCCCTGGTCCACGAAATGCGCAGAAACGCGTTCAGGAGTCTCAGAAGAGGAACAGTAAGCTATAGGTCTCTCTGTAGGTTTCATTTGTTCTTTAACCATCGCCTGAGGATGGAGAATCATAAACACGGCTTTGCCTTTACTGCAGATTAGAGATACAACTCTTAAAGGTGGAGATGTAGTGGACGCCAGAAAACGGCGGCTTTTTTTTATTTTTATTTTTATAGCAAAATATTTTTGTTGTTGTTGGTCAAATCAATTCAAATAATTCTACAGAAGAAACTTAGTTAAATTTCTTCATACGGTAATATCATATTTCTTAAATATGTATCAAGGTTGTCTTAGAATTTAATGAAATATTTCTCTTAGTTTAAAAAGTTTCTCGTCTATTGGCTAATATACTCACAACAGATATTCAACAAATTAAGTCATCACGTGAAGAAAATTAAGATCTATATTTATACTGAAGCTATATTTTGTTATTTAGCAAAAAAATATTTTTTTCTATAAAAACTGCAAATTAACTGATTTTATTTTTCTTGCTTCCTTACATCTTCGCCTTAAGCTGGGTTTGAAAAGAGAATGCGAGCCAAGGTTAGTATTTTTTATAGTTTTTATAGCAAACACTTGTAATTTATCAAAATAAATACAATTTTCCTATATTTTTTGATGTCGAAAATTCTTAAATATATGTCAATTTAGATAACATACTTCTTTTCTTAATTTTAAAATTAGATTATGTTTAAAGGTCCCGCAATGCTCATAACAATAAAACTCTTAATGTGTACAAAATTAAATTAAACATTCCTATATAAGTATTTATTTTTTGCCTGGAAAAAAAGTTTTATTACAAAAATTACAAAATAAAAATTGACAATAGCCCACGTTCCCTTTCAAAAATCAGGGCTTGTACCTTACTAAGTTTATAATCGGACACTCACATACATTTTATTATGTCAAAATTAGTATTCCAAACTACCCTCTAGAATTAAAATAAGTAAAAATTTACAATCTGGACGTGGAAATCTACCCCAGGATCTTTAGCTTTGAGTGCCAATGCTATGCCAGTGAGCCATACTGGCTCGTCTCGTATCCTGGGCCAACATCACTGGTTGTTTATTTCAGGACAGATCCTGTGGATGACAATCATTCGGTCTGAGATACACATGAGTTAATACTCTATAAACGATCTCACTGGTCTTGGGACCCAATATTCATTGTTTCAAATCCAGCTGAGCTCTACGTATTTTTCTTGAGCGATATAAATCCGTAGCACAACTTCCTTCGGATAGGAAGTAGAGCCGTTGGTCCTATGACGATTGTGGCATGTGAAAGAACCCTGTAAAGATAGTGTAAATAGCTTTCATGGCAAAATTGGTGGGGTCTTTCGCTCTCATTCATAGAAAATTCTCGTGTGCTGAAATAATTAGTCAGTTTATAAAGTGCACGTTATATACCTATAAAAATTAAAAACCTATATAAGTTTATGTGTTATTATTTAATTCAAAATTTTTGTTCGGAAACTTCTTTTCCGATTAAACTTTTTATTCTAAACTAATCTTGATTTGAACTTTTTCAAATATCTATTTGCTTAAAAGTATAGAAATAATAGCATATTTTAGAAGTTCTAGTGGAAACTTCAATCAGTATAAACCTAAATAAATAAATGCAAGTTTTTTTTATATAACAATAAAAATACTTTAGAAGGGCCTTAACAAATGCTTTAGACACCACAAATGTCTATCAAACAAAAAATTTAAAATTTACAAACCAAACTCATTTTTTTTTAAATAATTTATGATAACATGTTAAAAATTCACTGGCAGTAAACTATTCTTAATTTGCGGGGTGAAATTAAAATTAAAAAAAAACTTCAGCCTTGCCATGTAACATCCAAATACAAAGTTTGATCAAAATCCATTAAACCGTTTTGACTCTAGAATTCCAGAGACAGACAAACAAACATGAGGACGAGGTATTAAAAAATAACACCACCTTTTAGAGATTGAGGAACTATTTTATTGGTATTATTATTAGGTGTTCAGTCTTATGACAGGTCGTTTCCTTTTGTCAGTGAGTTTCGACCGCCAACGCCCCCTGTTCTTTGCCTCCTCTTTTAGGTCCGAGAATTCTTTCTTTGCTTCAAGTCATTCAATATATGAATCCCCCTTCTTCCTAAATTACTGTTTACCTACACTCTACACAACTTCACTGTCTAAAATGATCACGATTACAATATTTTCTCTATATGAGAAAGTAAAATCTAACTCTATATTGTGAACAACTTTCATGGTTTGCATTTTATTTTTTAGAGTTTGTAATATAATTCCGATAGAAAAATAGTTACAAAATTACTAAAACTACTCTTCTTATTCAGTCAAAAGTCGGTGGCCTATTGGTTTAAGTCACTATTCTCACTACAGACTAGACTATCGATGTAAGATAAATTGGGGGTTTATCCCGGTTGGCTTACCTAAAAAGTTTCCCCCTTTCAATTCACGCAAATGCGGGTGCACTACCTCTAGATTAAACCTTTACATTCCATAATACATTAGAGTAATTAGAACATAGGTGTATAACCTGAAACAATAGTTGGCAAAATGCTAATAAATATTAGTCATGTTATCTGTAGCTGTCACTTTTAATGGCTACTATCACTACCTATAAAATAACGCAAATAATTTGGTAAAATTTATCATTATTATTAACATGTTTGGTTTTATAAAAGGTAATTACAACCAGAATCCTACTGTGTGTTTAATAGAGGTTAATCCCGTTCATTCTGACAAATTATAAAATGCCATTTAATTCAATCGTTAGTTCCTACTCTTTTAAATATAATCTAATTACAATATGTTATCATAGAGCATAGTTACAATCCAATATACAACTTATATCCTCTTATAATTTTAGGCTCGTTTTGATTTTGAAAATACTTAAAGTATTTTAAGATGCATAGATACCATCATTTTCAAAATATTAATATTTTTAAATTAGTAATTATTTTAGCACCGTGTTTTACTAGCCTTTCAGGTTGTCCACATTTTTATTAATTACGCTGATGAGTTAGGTATTATGAAGGATAAATTTAGAGGATGTATCCTTAATTGCGTGGAATTTTTGAAAAACCACTCTTAAGTACACTCAACCGGGACTTGAACCCCGATCTCTCTCTTTGGCAGTCAAGTCTAGGTCAAAACTGACGCCTTAGACAATGTTGCCACTGAAGCATGAATGATTCAAACATACATCTCTATATCTAATTTTCATCAAACTATTAATAAAATATATTTCTTAAACTGACTTGAGAGACTTGCTAAAACATTTTTAAGCCTATTCTCCAATACCTTCATCGTAACTTACTTAATCTCCCGGATTAATTCAATATTTAAATAGCTATAACACTTTGAAGTAAGAATATAAGATCTAGATAATTGAAAATTATATCAAGACATTCATATAAATTTTATCAAAATCAAAATTAAACATATTTTGGGTTTCAGCTGTAGGCTATATGTAAAGATAAATGTAGGTTAGAAATACATTGAGGCATTTACACTATTATACAAAAACCTAGTGGAGTGTTACAGCAATTGCTGAAGATTATACTAACATAATGGATTCAAAACCTAGTTTTGAGATAAGTTTTACTCGTCAAGGGCTATCCAATTTAAAACTATTTTGAGCTTTCCTTGATAAATTTTAATAAAACCATATATCGTTCTTCTTCAATTATGACAACTTTTAAATTATTATTATTAGCACCGTGTCTTACTACCCGTTCGGTTATACGCACTTACGCTAATGTGTAATGGTAGGGTGATTGTGAGATGAAATGAAGGACCTACAGTTTAACGTGGAATCCGAACCACGGTGGCGACCTGGCATTCCACACATTCACAAGATGTCTTGTCAGAGGTGTAGGAAGGGTTTGGAAATCAGATAAATCTGTGCCGGGACCGAGGATTGAACCCCGGCCGCCAGCAAACTTTTAAAAGACCTTCTATTTTTTCATCGAACTATTCCACTTAAGTAAGATATTAGTTATTATTTGTCACAATACAAAATATGGGTTTCCATGCTGATGTAAATTAAGAATATTTTTATTTTTCATTTAATTTATTTGCGATATTTGACACGTACTTTCTAAACCGACCGATTATATCAGCACACGTCCTACAGACTAACTTAAATCTAAAACGGACCACATCCAGCTCCAGGCCGTTAATTCATCACAATGATAGGATGAGCCCCCATTTCAACAATGATGAATTTTTCGGCCATCCCAGGAATATAACCTTAAGCTCGTAGACAGAGTTGAGAAAAGGTTGTCGGATTGTACATAAGATTCATGCGCACATAGTAGAAAAAGATATGTCACTGCGCATACAGAAAAAAAAGCTGAAAATTCGTTGGTTAAGTCTGTTTTTCGCTGGACGCTAGTAAGTTTGACAATATCCTAGATCCCTTACATTTAAAATGAGCTGTCGTTTTTAAAATCTATTCATCTGCTTACTCTTCTATCAATTACAGGAAATGGGCTTATTAAATTATATACGGGGTGTGACCGAAACAATTTGACGATGAGTAACTTGAAAACTAACACTTTAATTGTATTGTAAATATTCACTAGCTAAATAAAAGCCAACTATTACTAAACCTTTTCCCTTTTTGAAGATGATATCACTCAGGTGAGCTCCACCGAGCATCAGGCAAACCTCACTCCGTTGTCCATCACTTTCTTCAGAAAAGATCGTATAGTTATTTCCACCCATCCTGTATTACAATAGATAACTTTTATTATGTATACACACTGTACATATTAATATTTTATTTTTCCTTTTAAATATTTAATTCACTTGAAATATTAAAGCTGTTTAATTACTTGAGGTTCTTGACATATATCTCTCCCTTGATCCCCAGAGTAAAAAGCGCGTTGGGTTTGGGAACATGTCAAGTGGAATTCATCCAGAGGATTAAGATGATAGATACAAACCTTATTTTGTAGCACAGAGTGGCTGGCTGCTTAGAGATATAGAGCCAAACTTGTTGGGCCTGAGCCAAATTTATGAGCGGTACACTCGGGAGACAGGCACAAGTAGACCTCGGACAATTTATTCGGGATTCCAAAAAACAGTTTTTTTTCTGCTATTTTATAGTTTAAAATTTATATAATCTATTCGATGAATTCTTTTTTGGTAGAACTCCCACTTTTTTAAAAATAGCTTTATACTGCTCTTTCAGTTTATACGTATATTTTAATAACGCAATGGGGTTGGAATGAGGAAGGTATTTTTAGGAGGAAATGTACCCTCATTAGCGTGGATATGGTATAGAATAAATGAGGGGGAACTATTATTTACTTAATCGAAGTTTTTAACCTGAACTTTCTCAACCGACTGATTATGTAAGCACACGAGAATTTCTATGAGCGAAAGAGAAAGAGCTTAACAATTTTGCCAGGAAAAAGATTTTCACATAGCTTTCAGGGTTGTTTTACATGCCACAATCAACATGGGACCACCGGCTATACTTCCCCTCTGAATTAAGTTGTGCTAGTGATTTTTATCGCCTCGAGAAAAATCCGTCAACCTCGGCTGGGTTTGAACTCACGAACATTGAGTCTTGAGGCGAGACTTTTACTTAAAAAACAACGAGGTTGAAAGGGGAAATTAAAACCTGACTACACCTACACGTGATTTTAACCTAAATCTCCTGTTTACCACAAAACTTAACTAAATTAGCTTGACATTTAGACCACGTGTCCACCAATGTGGGAAGTAGATGCCCTACCCACCCACTCCACCCCCAGAAATGACTTGCCCTTCAAGAATCACAGATTAATTCACCTACAGTTATAAGAATTCGAACAATATTTAACGAAGACTACCAGGTTCATTGAAATTTTTTTCTTAAATTAAAAATTCTAACCCCCATAATTGCACCCTTTCATCCTTAAAAACAAAATTTCTGTTTAGAAACTAGCCGTGTACCTTAGAAGTATTTTTTCACATAATTTTAAAAAATATTTTCTTCATATAGTGTTCAGGTTATTGATGGCGAGTTTCCATGAATTTTTGTCCACCTTTTTATTCATGTTTCTTGAAATGGTGTTAATAATTTCGTGTATCCAAGGCGTGTAGTAATACGCGTATTTCACCAAAAAATATGTTATTGTGTCTTAAGAACTTATTTTGAGCTTGATAATTTTTAATATAAGACTTAGTGCATGTACCTATAGTTTAATTTACTAATCTATAATCCATACATGTATTATATTTTACATATTTTTTGCATAGAAATCCTTTCACCTGTTAATATATGTATCATAGATTCCGTTAGCCTGTCTCTGTCATCGTGTGCTTGTAAAGGCTGTCATTATTGAGGATTCTGATTAAATCCTAGACTATATCTAATGTAACTTAATGAATTAATGCAATGTACCAAAGTTTCTACTAATATTAACATACATACTTTCTATCTTTTACTAACACAGAATTAATGAATCTAAAGACTGACTGTTGAAACGTGGAGGACAAATATAAGCGTATTCACACCGGATTCGAACCATGAAAGTGGTATCTTAGCTTCTGGGTCACAACCTAAGATATTAAATCAATTCACAAATTATGTTAGGACCAAATTTGTCCAAAAGAATCATTTATTTATTAATAGCTTTTATTTCCAAAATTAAATTAGTTTTTATGTTTTGTGTTGATTTGGCCACATCGTTAGAAATTGAACGTTTTGTTCAAAAAAATAAACAGGTTATATTACTTTTATATACCAATGGTATCCAGCCAATCACGTTTAGGAATATTATTTCACATTAAAATGCATTCAATACTCAACATTTGGTTCAATGTCGAGTTATGTTTGCTAAATAAAATAAATATTATAGTATATAAACATATAATTCTTAAGCATAGAATTGCTTGTTTAAGATAGGTATGTAAATGTAAATTTTGATGATTAGGTTATTATCTAATATAGATAATGTACTTTGCCTACGTTGGCCAACCACACGATGGACATAACTTACAAAATTTCCCTTAGTGGAAATAAGCATGGCTACATCCATGACTATTTACAATCTATGGCCTGGATCAGTTTTTGTATTCAAGTCATATATTTTTCCACTACCGGTTGGAAGAGCCTGTCACAGCTTCAGAGTCCTTATTAGCTATCTTAAAGACAGGCACGACATCCATTCCCCGGCCGTTTATTTATCAATGTGAAAGGGTAAACCATATTTTCATATATGATAAATTTTCGACCATGTCGAGAATCGAAACCGGGACCCTTAGCTCAGTAGGCAGACACACTACTGACTGAGCTAGAGTCTGAAACAAACATGGTATCAGATTTATAGTTTCAGAGTAAAGTGTACCTGAAATTAAATCATTTTATTTTAATTATGATTATTATCATGTATAAATTCATATAACCTGTATTCCTAGTTTTATCATAGTAATAAGTTAATTAAAAGTAGGCCTAAAGAATATTTTAAAAGTCTGACCTAGGCATTTGATGTCCAGGTGTAATTTTGGTTTTCATCTAATGTATTGGTTTGAATTTTGTAAATGCTTAATAATATTAACCGAACATTAATTTTAACATATTTATAAATATTTAAGTTAAATTGATAATTTAGTAAAGTACAATTATAATTTTAGCATTTACAATAAAATATATAATAAAATTTATATTCCTGCTGGCGTTTGAGATTAAAATATTTTGTACTTCTTTAAGTGAACTAAACCAGCAGGACTAAAGCAAAATATATTTGCGCAAAGAAAGTAAAAAGAGGTAAACGCGAATAATTAAAGTTTAAAGGGGTAATAGTTCTGCCAGCCATCATCCCAAGCCCTGAATGTTTAGAGTAAAATGCGCTTCTTTCTTTGTTTTTATATTTAAAATAAACAAGAAGGTTTTATTTTAAAGTGCATCAGTAGGTTATAAAATCTTGCTTAAAAAGGTTTAAAATAACTTTTCAACTAGATTACAATTTATTTTTTATCTATTCTACCTTTTAAAGAATGTATGCGAATGTATATAAATTGTATTAATATTTTATCCCGGGCAGTAACAACATGGTACTATAAAAAGAGGTTTTAACAATTTATGCCGCGCGCATGACGGTTGGATATCGGGCGGCCATTTCCTGTTTATTCTCCGCTTGAAACACTCTACATTCTCCGCTCAGTTTACTCAAGTAGTCCCGAGGCTATTCATCTAGGTATGGCCATGTACGAGGGACTATCATTCCCGTCAATTCCCCTTTATACCCACCCTAGTCCCTCTTTTCATTTTTCTTTGTCTCGCCTTCGCTAACTCTCTTGATAAACTACGTACCTTAGTAGCCTGAAGATACATATTTTATTTTTATCGTACAACAATTTTTTTCCCCTGCGTGTATTTGATGGATCATACTTGAAATCCGTTTCTTTAGAACTCCAATACCCTTATTTTTATCTTTATATGAATAGTTAAAAAAAAGTTTATATAGACCCTTATGACTATGTATACATCCAAAAATGTATACTGCTATTTGTACATTAATATTATTTTCCAGATTTTGCCGGAGTTTGTCTTAAAACGCTTTTTCAGAATTTTCTTCTGTGATTCTTAGACGTATTCAGCTGAAGATAGTCTCATTGTACGCAGAATTTATAAACTTAAATTAAAATTATTTAAATCTAGGTAGAAAATATTTTTTTATTCTAATTTTAATCAAAAATATCAAGTTTCCTCCCTTTAAATAATTTTTGAAAATTAAATTTTTTTGGCAACTCCCTTGGTATATAAGCTTAAATTTTTAATGAAGAAAATTGTTATAATAATTTTTAATTTATAGATTTTCATTTAGCAGATGCTATTGTCGAGTAGTGTTAACGTGTGAAAAAGAAAGCTATTTAAAATTCTAAAAAGTATCGCTGAAAATATAAAGTGGATATTTACTTAATTTATTTTTTAATTAATACCTTTATCAATAATGTTATAAACGACTTATTCTAAAGTTTAAGTACAAGAAAGTTCAAGCTCATAATCCTGTAAAGAGTATAGAAAATAACATTTTAAAAAACATTGAACATTCTAAATAAATCTATAGTAAGAATTCAGTAGATATAAGTTAAGACTTAGATATTGTTGTTTGAATAAATTCAGAAGATGATTTCAAAATGAGAATTTTAAAATGTGAACACTAATGAAAATTCATATAAAATTAAGACCCTTGCAAGTTATTTATGATCTTGGAATAACAATTAACTTATAATAAAATTTTATAATATTTAAAATAATTCATTGACTCAATAATTAATGCATTTAAAAGAGTCAAATGGTCAAACTATCATTTATAACATATTAAAAATTAATGCATTAACTATTGAGTCAATGAAATATTTTAAATATCATGAAATTTTATTTTAGGTTAATTCTTATTCCAAGATCATAAATAACTTGTCCAGGGTCTTTATAATGTATATGAATTTTCATTAATATTCACATTTATAAATGATTAATTTGAAATAATATTTTATGAATTCTTCAATTAACAATATCTAAGTCTTAACTTATATGGTAAAGAAAATCACAATGATAAATTGCACAGAGTACATCTGACCAATATTTCAATGTTGACCTTCAGGTCGACTGATGATCAAACGTATTACGAATCTCTCTTAATATCGAGGGCAATAGTTGTGGGATGATTTATTAAAATTATCAACATAATTATTACTTATTTCTTTACATATGGGGTGTGATCATAATAAATAAAAATATTTTTATTTTTAAAGATTACTAGACTTAGGTAGTACAAAGAGTTCCATACAACTTGAATAATTTAACTGTTAATTTTATTTGTTTTTTGAATATAAGTTCCTACAGTAATAAAAATCCACAAATTTACTAAGAGGTTATTTAAACAACTATTTAAGCGAGGAAATTATTGAATTTATTTTGCCCAAAGACTATATTAATCATTTCAGTGGTAAAGATATTAATAATGTTGCTTGTTAGATTAATATTATTATGTGTTGACGCGTAATTTATGCGAATGTTTTCTTTTTCTATAGACATCATAAACTTATCCGTATATAATATTTGTAGCAATACCCTATCCCGTTAATACAAAGGAATATCCATATAATAAATTATAATCTTAAGGGCAATATTTAAAATATAATTAAGGTGTTGCTGAAATAAAATGAAAAATATAAATTTTTAAATGTGGGTTTTATTTGGCCATATTACAAAGTGAATTATTTCTAAAGTTGGAGAAACATATTAACTTGAGCAACAACTCAAGTGACTGTTAGTAGAACCCCCCCCCACACACACACACACACACACACACTCCGCTCCCCACGTTACGTTGGGTGTTTGTACATTTAACCTCCCAAGACTTCAAGGTGACCAAGCGCAAAGCAGTCGGCATGGATTATATGTGAACATTAAACGACATTAATCGCACGATGCCAAGTATAATCAATATAACATGTCTAAAGCCTGAACATTTTCTTGGCCTGCATCTAATATACATTATTTAAAAATTATATTTTAAATTTAATTTTGGTAGCTGACAGTGGACTTGGGAGGTTAAGTCTTTCCTAATGTCAACTTGTTTGTGAATTTAGTGGCCAGACATTTCTTAATTTAAATCCTTGTGTTTTTTTTCTCTCTAATCTGAAGGAAAGAATGATTCTATGCTTTAAAATTGTAAAAAAAAAATACACCTTTTGTTGGCTACTTTGTAGTGGTTACTTAACTCGCCAGGGGCTACGTAAGCTCTTTGGGTGGTGCAGAGAGAGGGGGGGGGAGAAATTAAAAGTGGGAACTGTCTTTTGTGAACATTGTAGGCCCTGGATGAGACTAGGAACAATAGTTTCTATAGCACCGCCTCCTACTACTCATTTGGGTTATACGCCTGTTTACAAAGTATACTAATGGGATAGAGATGAGAAAGGTTGAATTCAGATAAAATATACCCAGATTTGGATGGAGAGAGTGAACCCATTTAGGGGAAATAATCCTGTGTACATCCAACCGTGATTGAACTTGAAGCTCCCCATCATTGACAGCCTAGTCTGTCAGTCTAGTGTGACACCTTAAACCATGTGGGCTACAAAGTGAGCTAGAAACTAGTTTAAGGGTGTGTTTTCATTATTTGTAGCCCTTTTCCTCCGTCTTTCTTTTCCATAATATAATAGTCTACAGAGCATGGCAGGAATTGTGGTCCAGAAATTACATACTCGGTGACCTGGTAGTCTAGGGGTAAGGTGTCAGACTTCTGTGCTGGCGGCCGGGGTTCAATCCTCGGTCCCGGCACAGATTTATCTGATTTCCAAACCCTTCCTTCACCTCTGACAAGTTATCTTGTGAATGTGGGGAATGCCATACCTCCACCGTAGTTCGGATTCCACGTTAAACTGTAGGTCCTTCATTTCATCTCATAATCACCCTACCATTACACATTAGCGTAAGAGCGTATAACCCGAACGGGTAGTAAGACGCGGTGCTAATAATAATAATTAATAATAGTAAATAAACGTATAAACCGAACAGGTTGTAAGATGTGGTGCTAATTTTTTTTATTATCTGTATGAATTTTATATATAGCATACATATCTATAAAAACGGCAGATCACATGATTACACGCATGTATGTAATTATTGATATAGAACAGGTTGTAACTTATGTAATTGTCAGATTATCACCCTTAATGCCATGTTATTACTAAAGCAGAACAGTAACACAGAAATTATTCTGTGCTTCATGCTTGATTTTAATCAGATATAGCTTAGTAAATTATTTTGAAAATATTTTGAATTATGTGGTACTGACTTTATTTTGTAAAACCATTTTAAGGCTAGTATTAATATATGGTATAACATTTATTTATATTACAATTAATTTTAACATTTCATTGAATGTTTGTTACAGCCCAGTGTGTAACAGAAATAATATTGAAATCATAACCTTCATTAATAAACCCATAGGTTTATTTACTTTTAAAAAAATATAATAATATTTTTTAAGATGTTACAATTTAAAATTGCCTTTCTTCATTTTGAATAATGATTTTGTAATGCCATTATCTCATAGCTCCTATAAATTGATTTATTATTAACCATTTATAATGTTATTTTAGTTTATCGATCTCCATAAAAAACAATTATTGTAATCGGTACTATCTTTGAATAATTCTAGGGTGGACATTGGCATTTGCATTAATTACTCTATAATTTTTAGTTGACTAAACAAATAAGCAACATATTTTTGTAGTTACGTTTAATCAAAACCTAAATTAAAAATGTGAAATATTTATATGAGGCAACAAGAATACTATAAACCAATTGATGGTAGTGCCAACATTTGTAAATAGAGGGTGTCAATTAGTCAGCAAATTGAGTCCACCAGCCGCTAATCTCAGTTTTATAAACCAGAGCTGCTACTTTAATCAAGTAGTTCCTCATTTGTTCTCCCGAGGATGAGTTTGACCACGTTCCAGACTTACTGCTTAAAAGATGAATTCATGGAAGTGGCAGGAATTGAACCCTATACCTCTGGATCTGTAGCTAAAAAATTGACCATTAGGCCACAGAGGCGGTCAGAAAATTTTAGATAATTTATTATATTTAAGGTGATATTTTGGATAGTCTTTACGATTCATCGAAATCGGGCATCCGCAACAGATCGCTCGCGATCGACTGGTCAATCATGCAGACAATTTTATTCGATCGTGCAAGAAGGCAGGCTTACCTTTCATTATTCCACCATGGTATAGCTTTTTTTTTAGCACCGCGTTCGGGTTATACGCTTTAAGTACTAATTACGCTAATGGATTAGGAATTGGGAAGGTTGAATTAGAGGAAGTGAACCCGCATTTGCGTGGAGGGAGAGTGGAAAACCATTTAGGAACCCCCTCCCAGTTCACCCGACCGAGATTCTAACCTCGATCTCCCCGTCCTCAGCAGTCGAGCTTAACACGACAAGCGCGTTAGCCAACTACACCACCGAGGCGGGTTATTGCTTATAACATAGGGGCATAGTGTAATGAGTCAAGGTAAGACTGCTAAATTTCAGTATAAATGGAATATACATTTTATTTATTTAATGTATTTTTTATAAAAGAATGGAGATAAGTATTGGCTGAACTATTGAATTTAAAGAATAAAATATTATAGAAAAAAAAAGAATTGATGGTAGAGTGTATAAACGAAGGGTGATCGTGGGACCTTTGATAATGTAAAAGTTGGTTGGGGCCCAAAAATATTGCTGAACTCTGGCCTAGATCTATTTAAATACATGCTCTTTTGGCCTACTGACTAATGATGCTATTTAAAACCCGACCCACCTATAGACGAAAGAGTATGTAAATAGTAACTAAACCTACACAATTAATTTCTTGTTAATATCAAAAACTTAAAGAACGTGCTCCATAATTTTAAGTTATCTATTTTTATTGACTGCGCTCAATCATCCTGAAAGTAAAGTATATGGATAACCCTCCTTATTAAAATAATAATAATAATAATAGTAATGCACACTTTAGCCAAAATGTTGGTTGCAGTGTTACGAATGTGTATCATTCTCTTTCCTTGTCCAACAACCTTTTACTCTTAATAGTGGGCACACTTTCTCTACTTTAATCTCAATGATTCTGGTTTACTGTGCTCGAACCCCGGCTGATTGTGCCAAGGTTGTTTTCTTAAATATTGTTTCTAGCTCTTGCTCCACGCAGATGAGGGTATATTTTCTATAAATTTTACCTTCATCATTACCCTAATACTATAATTAATGAATATGAACACAAACCAGCTTAAGTGGTCGAATGATCTAAGGTGTTACTCTCGCAGTAGACTAGACTGCCTTTGAAGAGGAGATTTGAGGTTAGAATGTCGGTCATTTGTACTGAGGGATATTTTTATGAGACTTTTTCTACTCTTCCTGCATGCAAAATGCTGGTACACTTTTAAATATATTCGTGCTCATCCCTAACTCATTAGCGTAACTAGTTAATATATGGATAGCCAAAACGGATAGTAAGATGCGGTGCTAAGGTAATCTTGATAACATAAGAGGTTGAACGAAGGTTACGTTAATACGTTACTGAGAAGTGCTCTATAAAGGGATGAGAACAATTTACAGGTAAAGTTTCGATTAACTCTGCTTACCTTGTCAACACGACACTGAATGTGAACCAAAACTTTACTCAAAGAATGCGAGTACCACATGAGAGGACTACAGAGAGTCACAACGACCTCCTTTTCACACCCCTTACAACCGGGGGGTAGGAAATATCCTACAGGGCTGTAAAGTAGTTTTTAGGTTAAACTATCTGGGTCGAACACTCAAACTCCATCAGTGAACAGAAATGAGTGGGCCGTCACAAATGAATGCGGGAGGCTCTTGTTTATGTCTGTGACTAAACAAACATTCTGTTTTTCTATTTCGGGCGTGATATATATATATATTTTTACTCCTTTATATTTAAATGATTTAGTTGAATCTGTTTGAAAAGATTATGCTAATCTTTCCCCCTCCCCTCTACCAAAAAAGAAAACATTGAAGTATTGTATCTGTGAACTTCCTTTTTTGTGTCGTTTCGTTTGCTCCACCATATTTAGGCCCATGTCGTGTACTTTCTAAAGAATTTTTTAATTATCTATATTAAAGTCCCTCGGTCCCGGCAAAGATTTATCTGATTGCCAAACCCTTCCTTCACCTCTGACAAGACATCTTGTGAATGTGGGGAATGCCAGGTCACCACCGTGGTTCGGATTCCACGTTAAACTGTAGGTCCTTCATTTCATCTCACAATCACCCTACCATTACACATTAGCGTAAGTGCGTATAACCCGAACGGGTAGTAAGACGCGGTGCTAATAATAATAATAATAATAATATATTAAAGTCACCAGATGATGCATCTCAGCGTCCGCATGCCTGACCCCTACTTGGAACACCAGGATTAAAATGCAAGATTGATCCAGTGACGGTGGGCTTTCGGCTAAAACTTGGTTTACCGTTTCATCCAGATGAGTATTTAAAAAAAAAAAAAAAAAAAAAAAATCGTCATCTTACTCTTTCTCCTTTTAATTTGGTGGGAGGAAGGAATGATAGTAAAATTTAATATTCAGTATTAGATTTTAAATTAATTGATTTATTATATCTTTAAAGTGCAGTTCCTCAACACGTGTCATTTCAGAACATGACTCGTGAACTACTTTACCGAAGAAAATGTACCAACGACTAATAACCTATCCTTAACGCCTAGATACGTTCATATTTCTACAAGGAGAACTTTATTTGACGGATAGACAAGTTCCTCAGTTACTTAATACCTATGAAATAATACTTATAATATACTAAAATGTTATCAATGTTTACCACCAAAAAATATGTTGGTATTTTCTTAAAGTTTATTCCCACCAAAACCCCACTCGTACTGCGGACCTCTTAGATAGTAGAGTAACTCTGTAAAAGTTATCGTATTTTTTATAAACTTCAGACGAAATCAAACCATGGTCTAATAGACGAACACCAACCTAGTCATTAAGCTAACAGAACGAAATTCAGTAGTAATCTCCTATAGCTACTAGGAAAAACTTCCCCAAATGGCCAACTTGCTTCTCACTTTGCCAAAAACCCCCGAAACTTTGGCACGACCACTTCAGCAGCACTTGACGTAATTCATGTCCTGTGAACATGAAACAAAAACAAATCGTTTAACATAAACACAGTACTCGCGTGCGTGCACGCCACAAGGTTATAATGTAGATCACACACATGTAAAGGTCTGTGGCACGTGGTCATATGGGACCGACATGTGGGGGTTACAATGTTACCACGCTCGTCTAGGACACGTACGGTATGGTTCATTTGACGATAAGCAAACAAACTACTTTACATGTAAAAAAAAGAAGGGGGGTTAAATACTCGTGTGGATCTATTGGTCGCCAAAAACTTTTGTAGCTTTATTAACACAAATATTTTTAAAAAAGGTTATTAGAAGCTTAATCCAAAATATGGGGATGACGAGGATGTTTTAGAGAAAGTTCAGTCGCATTAGCAGGAGGAGTTAATAGGGAGATGCATGGTGATGAATAATATGTGGAAATCCACCCCTTGGCTCACCCAACTGAGATTAGGGTTGGATGTAAAGGGACGCGAGGAAATCCAGTGTTTTTGCAGTTTTTATGGCAAAACTTTTTTTTTTCAAAATAAATAAAATATTGCTCAGGTACAAATGTAGAGCTTAATTTCCTTCACATGTTGATATCAACAGTTCCGGTATATCTTTGATGAGCATGGTGGCATTATCTAACAAACTTTTTAAATGAAGAGAAAAATTTGTTACTAAATTCCAGAACATCCTTGACGGAAGATATTATAGAACAGTTGATATCACCCTGTGAAGAATCTTGAATTTTATGTTTGTACTAGAACAATATTTTATTTATTTTGGCCAAAACAAGTTTTGCCATAAAAACTGTAAAAACACAGGATTTCCCTCGTGTCTTCTTTCATCCCGCCTTAAAACCAAGTCTAGTCCATTTTAACCTGATTCTCTATACCATGTGATCAGTAGTGCAGGTAGGGTTCTCTATACCATGTGATCGGCGGTGCGGGTAGGTTTCTCTATACCATGTGATCGGCGGTGCAGGTAGGGTTCTCTATACCATGTGATCGGCGGTGCGGGTAGGGTTCTCTATACCATGTGATCAGCGGTGCAGGTAGGGTTCTCTATACCATGTGATCGGCGGTGCAGGTAGGGTTCTCTATACCAGGTGATCGGCGGTGCAGGTAGGGTTCTCTATACCATGTGATCGGCGGTGCGGGTAGGTTTCTCTATACCATGTGATCAGTAGTGCAGGTAGGGTTCTCTATACCATGTGATCGGCGGTGCGGGTAGGGTTCTCTATACCATGTGATCGGCGGTGCAGGTAGGGTTCTCTATACCATGTGATCGGCGGTGCAGCAGAGTAGAAGCCATGTGTGAACCATGAATAATGACGGGTCCACGTATGATGTAATTTCCAAAAATCTGTTGTGAACATACGAAAATGTTGATGTATTCTTACCTACATCTTTCAGGATAAGATTTTACAAACAACAATACCATTTTGGTTCTAATCCTGGCTGAAATCTAGAGCTTGTTGCAAAAGTTTGATAAATGAAGAAATAAATAAACATGAAACTGTTTGCTTTCTTGATAATGTATGACGTTCATCACTATTGCCAAGGGGTCATAGAGGGTGACTATATGTCCGAGTATTATAGTTTGACTCCAGGGGGGGAATTAAACTGTGATTGTAAACCTAGAAAATATGAAAAATAAATATTAGTTAGCCACCATTGACGAAACTTTTATATACTTTCCTTAGACCTCTTAAAGCTGACAACAAACTGTCAAAAATGACCGCTGTAGAACACTCAACTTGACGTATGAATATAAAGTGGGCAATATTACCGTTAATAAATATTTTAAAAGTGTCAAGCTGTGATTCTACTATAATTTAGTAATTGTCTTTATGATTTCGCAAATATTTAACTTGCTTGTTGTAAGATTTTATGTTTATTGATTTGTATAGAATTTTAGCTTTAGATAGATTGTTGGTAGATTCATTAGCGACTAGAGAGGCCTCCTAATTTTATAGCTAGTTTGATGTACAATATCCTCCCACTCACCAGAGCTAACTTCTTGTTTAAACTAATGGGGAAGAAGGTAGAATTTAGAGGAAAGATACCTGCACTTGCACGGAGAAAGAGTGGGAAACTATGTAGTGAAAATGACCCTCAGAAAAGTCGATGAAATTTGAACGTCTACCTCGAACTTTACAACTAACTAGACCATAAGAAATTAATATTTTTTTACCGTGGCCAATTGATGCTGTTACATTTGTAAACTAATCGGTGTAGATGATGTTTACTCCTAAATTTAATGGTATTCACTTGGTTTCTCCAAATCTTTTTTCCCTGCTGCTAAAGCTTTATTTTATATTTCATTTTGTAAAATATAACTATTATATCAATCCAAAAATTTTATTTTAATATTCAAACACGCAAAATATGAAATGGGAGAAAATCGCAGGTCAATGTTTAAAATGTACTCTTTACTCTCAAAATTAAACTGGCTTTTATCAGTTAAGAATGTGTGGAATGCCAGGCCTCCACCGTGGTTCGGATTCCACGTTAAACTGTAGGTCCTCCATTTCATCTACGCTAATGTGTAGTGGTAGGGTGATTGTAAGTGCGTATAAACCGAACGGGTAGTAAGACGCGGTGCTAGTAAATAATAATAATAATAATATAAGTTAAGAGGGGATTCAGGTTCTATCCTTGTGAAGTGAACTGAATGTTTTATTATTAATGGATTTACAATCTACCTCAATGCAAAATGGGTACATTTCTTCTATAAAATCGTTCATTCATCATCCTTAACTTGTCAGTGCAAATATTCGGATCATCTGGGTGAGAAGCATGTCATGGTGCACACAAACTCACACACACACACACACACACACACACAATATAAGGTATTTAGTCTTAAAGTGGAGTGCTAGTGACGTGAGTTTAGGGCAGTATTTTTGCAGTTTTTATAGCACAAACATCTTTTGGCCAAAATAAATCAAATATTTCTTCTATAGAAACATAGTTTTGTTCTCTGCACATGCTAATCTCAACAGTTGTTGAATATCTGTCATGAGATTGGCGGCATTTGGTGACAAACTTTTCTCTTTATTTAAAAAAGTTTTCACCAAATGCTGCCATGCTCATGACAGATATTCAACAACTGTTGAGATTAGCATGTGCAGAGAACTAACCTTTATGATTCTATAGAAGAAATATTTGACTTATTTTGGTCAAAAAATGTTTGTGCTATAAAAACTGTGAGATTATTGCACTAAACTCGCACTCACTAGCACCCCGCCTTAAACGGGTCAGTAAACACACGTCGATCTCAAAACAGGATCACGTCCGTTGCTTACGGAAGGCGTCGTCCCCGCGCACCCATCCCTAGCGTCGTCCTCGAAACCTCACGTCGTGGAGTCAAGTGTGTACCCCAGACATTGTCTATACCCTCCCCTCCCTCGTTCCTCTCCTCAGCCCTTTGGTCACGGGAAACTCATTTCCGTTTTATCAGGGTTTACTCGCAGTAGCCGGCGGTGACGTCAGGATGCTGTGTGAAATTCAGACGTGTCTCCGTAACCACCACGCCTCCTTACTAACTACTCTCCCCGGAGTTGCCAACTTTACCGTGCACGACTGGGGAATATTTGATTAGCGGAACTGCGTGGAGCATGATGGGTTTTCCCCACTAATTTTATTGTTTTTTTACTTTATTTTTATAACATTTGAATAATCATAGCTTAATAGTTTCTCCATATTCTTCTAAAAGCCATTTATTTTTGAAGTTTCGTTATTTGTTTAATAACTTTCTTTAAATCAACCGAAGAATTTGAAAGAAAACTAGTCACTTTTTTTTCTTAACACCACGTCTTACTACCCGTTTGGGCTTTACTCCTATGTACTAATTACTCTAATGTGGTAGAGATGAGGAAGGATGAGTTTAGAGGAAGTTCACCCGCATTCGTGTGTGTGTGGTAGATTGGAAACCCGTTTAAGAAAATCCAACCTCATAATATCCAATGAGGATTCAAACCCCAATCTCGGTAGTCTAGTCAATGGTGAAAGTGACTCCTTAGACTATGCGGCCACTTAAATGGGTACCAATCAATTGATTGAGCTATAAATACAAAATAATTTTAAAATTATATTGCATTAGAAAATGTATCCTTTGATATAATAAATTAAATATAGTATTTTCAAATGGTGTGATGTTAATTATATTATTTATATACGAAAATATTTAATAAATATGCATGGTTAAATATAAATTTGGTGTCTACATCTAATGCTTTATTTTTAGTCGCATGGTTTAGAAATGTTTATTTAACAAAATATATTGTATGAATCTCTGCAAATCCCTAAATATCTTACATCTTTCTTACGTGATTGTGATTTTTATTTTCTTAAATTTATCTTAACTATATAGTAAATAACAGCCCACTTAGTTGGTTGAATGGTAGTCTATAAGGCAGGGGGTCTTAAGCTCATAAGGTCAAAGGGCCAAAGTTTTGGTCTCTTGTTAGCTCGCGGGCCGCAATATTGTACCGACAATGTTAGGATTGAACACTGAATATATATTTTTTTTTTTGCGTCCAAAATGTCTCGTTGGTGAGGAGCAATTTTGAACCCTCCCAACTTTCAAATACACCTGAAATAGTACTCTCTTCCTTGTCTACTGATTAGTCAAAGTAAATAGTTCAAAATAAACTTGTATGAAAATGTAATATTTTCTCTAAGTATAAAGCAAAAATAGTTTATAAAAATAACTTAAAATGCGTGTTTATTTTATTATTTAATCATGGAAAATATAAATCTTTGTCATTCTTTTTCTTGAATCTCTTTTTTGTGTTTTTCATGAGTCGGAAGGCCGCAAATGGCCTGTGGGCCGTTGTTTGAAGACCCCTGCAATATAACGGGACACTATCTGGACTGGACTGCCATTGGCGGGAAAATCAGGGTTGTTCATGTCTTGGTCGAGTATACTAAGTGGATCCCCCCCCCCCCCTACACAAGTTTCCCACTCTACGTCCATGCAAATAAGTGTACAAAACAAGTTATTCTCACCTCTCTGCATCACTCAATCCATATTTATTAGCGTAAATAGTATATAACACTGCGTGGAACCTGAACAGGTAGCGAGTGATACACGAGGGGGGGGGGGATAATGTAATAGTATCTTGGATAGAAAATATTACGGAGACAAGATAAAACCTAAAAACCCGCTTAGGTGTCCACATGGTTAAACGTGCCACACTCACACCATACTAAACTGACGATGACGGGGAGAATCATGTTAGGGTGTGCTGAATATTGGGTTTTCTAAAATGTTTTCCACTCTCTCTCTCTCTCTCTATCCTTTATACAATTCTTCTTCATATAACCTTCATAATCCCTAAAATCATTAGCGTAAATATTATACTACAAAAGCGTACAATCCTAACGGATAGTAAGATGATAAAATACAAAAGAACTAAACTTTATGTGGGGAATGCCAGGCCTCCACTGTGGTTCGATTCCACGTTAAACTCTAGTCCTTCATTTCATCTCGCAATCACCCTACCATTACACATTAGCGTAAGTGCGTATAACCCGAACGGTAGTAAGACGCGTGCTAATAATAATAACTAAACTTTAAGGGATCTATTTAAAGTATTGCCAAAAGTTTTATGCAATATCTTGTTACTTAGGCTATAAAATTATCCTCAAACAGCCATATTTATTACGATAGGTAATTTTCAACGCTGTACCCAAGTGTAATAATTTATACTTACTACAGTTAAATAGTAACGTTAAAATATATATTTAAGTTTATTTTTAATACATGAACAAATATTTAGGAATTTTAAGGTAATTACATTATATTAAAATTGACGTATCTAATCCTATTTGTTTTTTTGTAGTATAAAATTAACACAAACAATATATTTACATGTTATTTTAAATTATGTTTAACAATATTTTGTTGTTTTTTAAAGAAACCTTAGCTTGAACTTATTTTATTTTAGTTTAATATTCTCTGGAAACACTTCCAAGGAGTTTGCAATTTCATTAAAGTTTTTATTTAGTCTTTTCAGTCCTTAGATCTCGTAGCTTTCCTCCCCCTTGAGGGTATTTGTGTGGAAATCTAGTCTATCTAATTTGTGAGTGCATAATTCTCTCGTCTCAAAAAAAAAGGGGCAGGGGGTTATAAATTTGAGTGCTTAAGTGAGGAATGGTAAAAGCTATTTCTTAGATTGTATATATTTGAAGTGATGAGCATCTAGTGTTTGTTCCAAACAAGTACTAGTTCGTTAATTTTCGTTTTAATAAACCTTAAATGAAAAGAAAATATAGATGTATACAGGCCTAATTAATTTCCAAGTTTATTATTTATTATTGTAAAATTCGTACTTTTGATTTATTTTCATCTAACAAGACAGTTAAAAAGTCTCACTTATTTTATAATAGGCTTAATAATAGTGAAAAATATAGTATCTTAAGCAAAGTTTGAACACCACGTAAAGGCTAGAATAATAATTAAAATATATGGGTTTGGATAAAAGCGGTAGAAATTATAGTAAATAGGAAGAGTATCCGTTTGAGAAAAATTTCCTCTGTTACAGCTGATTTGAATTTTAACTTCAACATATACATCACCTGCATCCTTAGCATCACTGACATACCAGACAAGTCAATGCTGATGCCTTTGTGTGCGTGTATATCCGCGCACGTCTTAAAATATAAAAACATAAATTTTTAAATAATTATTTTTTCTAAATGAGCATTTAATTTGAATCTAATATAAAAATAAACATCCATAATTTTTTTATGGTTGATATATTATAACAACGCAAGGTAGACATATACATATTTGTATTTTCACCAAATATATATAACGGAATAAATACTCATTCCACACTACTAATCTCAAAGAATAATAATGAATTAGTCATTTGAAAAGGGGGTAAGTCACATATTTTTTATAAAAATGAGTTAACACTAGTTTTATATTCTAAAAGGCAAGACCCATGATTCTGTGAAGTAACAAGTTAAGTTTTGTACATGGAAGAGTGCTTTATAGCTGTGATTAATTTTGGGTCATTTGAAAAAGATAACTAGTCCTGGACTTTTTTAAGTTTTTATTGAATATCTCAGAACTAACACCAATGGACTTGACTCCTTTTTCAAATTCCAAATTCATGTTAAAGTCTGACACCTTAGCTCAGTTGGTGGTATAACTTCTAAGCTATGGGTTCTAGGTTAAATTCCTTGCATGATCAACATTTCATCAATGTTACATTTTAGGTTTCCCCTTTCATAGTGATGAATTAACGGCGGGGGATGGGTGTTGTATCTGTTCTAGATTTAGGTTATTTTATAAGTCTTGTGCTGATATAATTAGTTGGTTCAGAAAGTGCACGTTAAATACCTCAAATTTGAAAATCGAATGAAAAAAATAATCATGTTTGAAAATAGTTTCTGATAAATGAATGTGTTTGTGTCCAATCGAGTTTTAACGAGACTTTCGTTGATTTGCGGACCACGGCTTGATAGAAGAGTTCTTCTAGGTAACCGTTTCACAGGAATATTTCTCCAATCCCCTCCCTTAATCCTCCTCCTCCCATCCTTCCTCCTCCACAAGTGTTCACATTACAGTAGATTAGAAGTGCACCCCGTGCAGCATGGAGACACCCCTCATTTGTTAGAGTACGCCTAACCTTCGGGTCAGATGATGGCCCTTGGAGTAATCTTCTTTCTAGGCTCAATCTTTTTTTTTATTTAACGCTAGATTTTCTCTTCAGAATACATGCATATGTCTCTAACCATTTTCTTTCCTAAACAGTGACGATAGGAGAAAGAAAAACAAAAATCGTAATTAAAACAAAAAAATATGTTCTTCTCTCTTTACTAAATTTCCCTCCCTCTGAATTCACAGTAACTTTTCAAAATACATTAAAAAATGTATTTTTCGTCTTAATGTCGCAACATTCGCACAGATGAGCATGTGATCAAAAATGTAAGTTTTGTCTAGTCTTAATTCGCTAGCGCCTAAAATGGTGGGGTTTGAAACTCTTTAGGAAGTACTAAGGTTATTTTTTTTTTATTCAAATGGTTTGTTGAATCTTTCTCAATACAAATGCTGATACATTTCCTTTAAAATTATACCTTCATGATCCTTGCCCCATTGGTGTAAATAACGGGTAGTCCAGACGGTGGTCAGAATTGATATAAACAAAACAAATGAAAAAACCCATAAATTCTAATTTTACTGACTCAGAATTTAGACTAGAATCTAAATGTTAAAAAAAAAAATCAATAATTCAAATAAGACTTTAGTAAATACCCAGTGTAGAGAAGGTGACCATTAAGAGACTGCATCGCTCCAATATAAATTTTAAATCAATTCACTCTTTTCCTGACAGGGGTTTAGTTTACCCTTACTCAGTCTTGTGTCAAATAGTATCTAAAAAAAAAACATGTCAGCCCACAAGTGAGTTATAACAGCTGAGCGCTCTCCACATGTTGATTAAGATAGTGCCAACATTTGCGGATAGAGGGTGTCATGTGATCACCACAACGACCCTCCTGCCGTTAATCTCGCTTTTTTTTCTAGATCATTGATGTACTAAGCCAAAGGTCCCGGGTTCAATTTCCGTGTTCAGGTGTCATTTTTCAATTTTCAGAATATGATATCTAGATGGAGAATTCCTCACTTAAAAGTATAAATAATATCTTCGGCTATTTGACTCTTATAAATATTTTTAGATCAGAGCTGCTACTTATTTATTCAATTAGCTCCTCAATTGTCCTCTTGAGGCATAGTATACGACTATATATGCTTGTATACAATATATGCTAATATGCATTTGTTTTCATATTCATATGTACCAAACAATTTGATCATAGTCTCAGATAATTTTTTTGGTCAAATTTGCAATACTTTCTCTATTAGAAAGTAACAATATATCAATAAATATTTCCACTTTAATTGAGCCGAGAGTCTGCTTTCCTTAAAACCTTCTTGAGTTACCCAAGATATTTTAATTGAACGATTAGACACGGACTGCGCTGGGTCACGTAGAATATGGCGGGATACTACTTGCTGTCAAAGATTCGAAACTTTATCGCGTCTTGCGACACCAAAGTTCATGCATTAATAATTCTGAGCAACATAATACCATTCAGTTTCTGTGAGGAGGAGAAAGACCCCGCCGGATAATATTTCAATCTTTAAAAAAAAATGTCAAATGTTTTACAATGATAAAGAGTAGACATTTTTCTAACGTTTTAAATACAAACTTGGGATATTTTAAGATGAAAAAGTAGATACTTAGTTTAAGAATTTTGTTGTATATTTAAAACATAAATATATATTTATCCATTTTGTACATGACCCCATGACCCTGGTTTTAAAATTCTCGTGAGAAATTAAGTCAAGGTTTTTGATTTTTTTTTTTGTTAATTATATTGATCATTCAATCATTCAGACTTGTTTAAAAATATATTAATTTTGTAAATATAAAAAATATTCCCACGCTCTTTATTCATAGCGTTCATTTTATTGTCACAGTCCTTTCTACTTTAGCTTAGTGATTAAGATGTCTTATCAAACTATCAAGGGGACTTTGGTTCGACAGATTGTATAAAAGTCAATTATGTTAACCAATTAGTAAACATATATTTACTAGGCCTGGATATGTAATTTTAGGAACAATAAGTTGCTTTATGATGTACATCATGCACAGCTATACTAATATGTGATTTAAAAATCTACTAACTGAAATTTAATAATTTCATTGAAATATCCACAATTTATATTACAAAATATATTAGAAAATGGGATCACTAGGATGAATTATAAAAATCACTAATTCAATCACTAGTATGATAATAATCAGATATTTTGACTGTTTCCCCCCCACTCCTCCTTTTGATATTTTTTAGAAAACCTGATCTTTCAACCCCTCCCCCAACCTTTTTTTATAACATTAAACTCAACATTAAAATAATATTTAAAAAGCTTTATCTGTTTAAATTTTGAATAGTAAGCGTTTAAAAAGTTTACGATTAATATCCATATTCATACTAATTTAACTGCACCTAAAAACAAAACTAATTCAAATATTTTGTTAAAAATCAAGATGGAAGTTTGATTTCATTTACAGTTAAAATGTAAGCTTACTTTGTTTTCAAAATGCTATATTGCATTTCATTCATGAGCTGAAAAACCATAAGTGTGAAAGATTGAGGCTCACAAATTCATTGAAATTTTTTAAGGTCATTTTTATCTATATTTGGGTGACTTAATTTGTAAAAATTTTAATCGAGTTGGTTTCATTTCAATATTTTTTTACCTCTCCCCTTTCCCCTAAATCTAACCTAGCGCAATAAATAATACTGACCAATCAATGGAAATGAAGAGGCAACAAAATACCTACAACTTTTCGGAAGAAAGGTAATTCTAATGAGTTTTGCGAGGATTGGTCACGCAAATTATTTTAGGGTTGTTTCTTCAAGCACCTATTTTTTCATCGCTCTCCTCATCTTTCCTTGACGCAATGGACATTTTTGTTCAATATATAGGAATGATAGGGGGGGAGGGGATGAATAAAGGACATGAAATGTACATTATTTGAAGTTCACTTTCAAGTGTTCTCCCTTTTTTTCTACTCAACTTCTTTATTAAAATCAACAATGTTGTATACAATCGATAGTCCCATGTGGAAATTAGTGACGGCCCTTGTTAACCAATACAATTATAGGTGTAGATGGTTTCTTTCTCTCCATCTATAAGTCTAAATTACATTGACGGGTACAAAAACTCTTCGAGATGAAATGTAAATAGCACCCCCAGATTGTGAGTCATTACACTAGGAGTTATTATATTTTATTATTATTATTATTAGCACCGCGTCTTACTACCCGTTCGGGTTATACGCACTTACGCTAATGTGTAATGGTAGGGTGATTGTGAGATGAAATGAAGGACCTAGAGTTTAACGTGGAATCCGAACCACGGTGGAGCCTGGCATTCCCCACATTCACAAGATGTCTTGTCAGAGGTGAAGGAAGGGTTTGGTAAATCAGATAAATCTTTGCCGGGACCGAGGATTGAACCCCGGCCGCCATTTAGGAGTTATACCTAATCCTAGTGTCTCCATTTGGATTGCAACACTAACATTCCGGGACTGAATTTTGTAGATGTACAGTCACCCAATCCCAATGGCTTGAATTTTTAAATAAGGGATAGCCTGTGAGGTGTTTAACATATATTATAAATCATTTTAATTGTATACGGTAGTTAGGCTTTTGTATCTTAAGTGAAAAACATTGTTTATAAATATTTACCCTGTTAACGTTTATAAAGTAGTCTAAGCTTATATATGAATGAAATATCCAAGATGGGGATTTTTGCTCAGTAACCAGGCATGTTTAGAGACAAAGGGTCAGTGCAGCTTACGCGAATTCGTGATTTCTACATGAACTTACTGATAACAACACGCTTTGTTAGTTGTACTTAAAATAAAATTAAACTGAAAGTTTCACCAACAAATTTAAATTGTCGGGGCAAAAACATAACTGAAATAAATTTATATAGGATATATATACACCATTTAAACGTCTATACAACCCTGAAATCTAACTTACAAAAAATAAATTGATAGGTCCTATTAATTTATACTAGCTGTCCTAAAGATATTGACTGACTATAAATCAACTTGTAGTTCAAGAGTATAGCTACCAGAAATCACCGCTAAAGCTTGTTTCCCCCATTAATTTAGGTTTATCATGTTTTTGGCCTGGCCACCTAATTTTATCTATGATTAGGCCCTATGTCAAGAATTAAAAATTAATATAAACCCAATGGTCCTAGAACCGCAAAGGCTAGCATGCAGTACAATCTATTTTGTTCTCATCTTGCCTTTATTTTTTACTAGTGGCAGGAAGGCCAGCGTCTGTATCCCAGTTGGACTGTACAGAGGTGAATTTTCCTCTAAGTAAGTAAGCCTAGTTACAGTAAAAAAAAAAACTAAAACACGATAGATGCATCGTGGCTGGTACGAAAAGTAGTTTATTTACTAACACATCTTACTAACTGCTCAGGATGTACGGATATAATATGATAAATTACTCTAATAGGGTAGGGATGAGGAATGAAGAATTTTAGAGGTAATATAGGCTAATCACATCAACGTAGAAACCATTTAGGAATAAACACCCTAACTAGAACTGACCGGGATTTGAACTCCAATCTTCCCGTCATCAGCAGGCTACTCTTAACACGAGAGTGACGCCTTAGAATAATCAGTCACGGAAGCAGGTCTAAATTATTTCATTAGAAGAGGTTCTACATTTTATTAATGATAAGTGAATTAATCCATCTAACTTAAAAATAAGATGTGGAGGTGACATCACAGTAGTAGGTAGAACATTGTAAAGGGGAAAATACCACAAGGAACTAAGATTTTAATTATTATTATTATTAGCACCGCGTCTTAATATCTGTCTGGGTTATACGCACTTACGTTGATGTGTACTGGTAGGGTGATTGTGAGGACCTACAGTTTAACGTGGAATCCTAACCACAGTGGTGGCCTGGCATTCCACACATTCACATGTTGTGATTAATACACGTCTTGTCAAAGATGTTGGAAGGGTTTGGTAATCAGATAAATCTGTGCCGGGACTGAGGATTGAACCCTGGCCGCCAGCACAGAAGTCTGACACCTCACCCCTAGACCACCAGGTCACCAAGATATTACTTCCGGGTCACCGTTAGGTGTGCTAGCGTTTACATATCTTATATATTTTAATGTATTGAATGAATTAAGGGAGGAGTATTAGGAACGCATGTTTAAGGTCCGTGTTTTTGCAATTTTTATGGTAGGCCTAAAACTTCTTTGGCCAAAATAAATAAATTATTGCTCCAGTAAAAACATAGTTCAGTTTATCTCCACATAGTAGTCTCAACAGGTTCTTAAATATCTGTTAAAGGTGTCATGGAATTCAATGACTAGGTTTTATTTTAATTTAAAAAAGGTTTCTCACTAAATGTTAATCTGTTTGACATATATTAAAGAACTGTTTGAGGTAATCATGTGAAGATAATAAACTATTTTTCTACTGAAGCTATATTTAATTTATGTTTGGCCCCCCAAAAAAAGTTTCCTATAAAACGGCAGACACACTGGCTTGTCCTCGTGACCCCAACACGTTCACCTTTTAGACCGCGAGATGGCTGGTGAGGTCCATATTAGTAACTCTCTTTACTAACCTAACAAGCTGCTTGTTAACATGTATATTCCTTTAAAAAAAACACACGCATGTATCCTCTCTTGCGTGCTATTCAGCGAACACTCGAACGAGGGTTGGCGGGGGATGTATCTAGTCGGACTCGACGCTTCCATTAAGCCGACCTCACGGAAGGGAAATGGCCGCCAGCTTTCGTCCATTCGCCGCCCAAGTCATATAAACTCTTCCCGACCTTATTTTTTTTCTTCCCTTTTTTTTACAGCCTCTTTCCGTCCGAAATGTGCACCTATATACTCTTTTCTTCGTACTGTCACGCAAACATTCTTTGAAATAACTCCGGGTTCTTGTTTCAACCAGAGGTAAACAACATTTCGCCACGGAGTGTTACCATAACTACGTGATGTGGTTCGTTATTAAATAAACTACTGATCAGTATATCAAATCTTTTGGTTTTTTGAGTTATTATTTTCATATTTTAATGACTATAGACCTACATACCGACGAAGGTTTGAAATTATACAATATATTTTACAATTTAACAGATTAGTTTAATTTTTTTTTTGTGAACATAAAAACAATATCTTTAATATATATTATATAGGCAATGGTAAATATTTGATAATTGATATGTAATTTAAAATACTTTAAAAAATGAATATATACATAAGGCTAGTAAGATTTATTATTTTAATAAAATAACATTATAAATGCAAAATAACAACATTCATATTCATTAAAATTATAATAGCTGTTATTGATTTATTAACTATTACAAACTATTTTGTCTAATTTATGCCTATTTAAGAAACAATCCAATGTGTATATTTATATTAATATTCAGTTCTATTTAGGCTTATTAGTAAAAAAAAACCCCACTATAATAATAATTTATTTGCATATTTTTTTATAAGTTTAGCTGAGGTAAATAATATAAAAATGTATATAGTATAAATATGTTTGTCAGTATTGTTCTATTTTAAAAAGTAGTTTACTATTTTAACAAATAATTAAACTATGTTTATTTCGTATGGGTTTAGGCTTTAATTTTCATGGCAACATAAGGATGAAATACCTTTCTTTAAGCTTTTAAGATAGATAAACTAGACCAATTTTGATTAAAAAGTGAAAAACAAATGTGTGTGTATATATTTATAAAATATATATCTTAAATCTGTTAATATTAATTAAAAACAAATTAATATTAAAATATATATATTTATAAATAAAACAATTTATTTTTAAATAAACCTACGATACAAAACTTTCTTGTTAGGCTTAGTTGATTTCAAATTATAGAAATCAAAATTTAAAAACTGGTAGTTTTTAGTGGTGTTATATAATTATATTAAGATCAGTATTTAACTATACCTCAAGTTATACTCTTAATCAATAGAACAATAACTAATATTTAGGAATTGAAAAGATTTCCTCGAATAAAAACTGTACTACATTTTGACTTTTACGGAGTTATTTGTTTCCAACCAAAATGTCTCGTCAATAAATGGGCATTCAAGGGGACAGTCTAAAAAGTCGAGACGTCTCAATGGCTCTACTCATCCTATTTTGTTTTCATAGCTCGCAATAAATGTTTAGTAATAAAATTATGTCTTAGACATGATCACACTTGTCCTTACCGAAAACAACAACCTTTAACAACATTTCAATTCAATTCTTTTAGTTTCTGTCTCTTGTCTGATATTAATACATGATTTTGTTTTACCCTGTTCCTTTTATTTAGCAAAAAAATAAAAGACAAAAAATTTGAAACTTTAATCTTCAATTCTTTTTACTTCATACGTATAGCCTATAGCATTGTAAGATTTTATTATATCACAATCCTAAAACAAAATGGATTTTTTTTTTGGTGCGTGGAAGTAAAGTTTTGCTTTATCAAATCTTTTAGAAAAAAAATAAAATAAACATAGAAAAAAATGTATTGCAGCTTCTTTTATGAATTTTCTTTTCTCCCTCCCAAAGGTAAATACTGCAAAAATATAAGTTGCAGAATAAATGTATGTGGAAGAAAATAAAGTTTGACCGAGGACATGGAAAGGGTATGAAAAAACGACAGCAGAATTTTCGTCCTTTTGGGTTTATAGTCAGTGAGTGTTTTTATTTTAAGGAGGGAAAAAAAAAAAGTGAAGACGTTGGTAAATTTTGACTATTTCTGTTGGTAGTAGTGTCGGCATGGGAATGGTGTCATTGCTGTACTGAGGAATATAGGCGAGTGCTAAGAGAAGTGGTCCTTCCTCCCTTCCCTCCCTTCTAAAAGAGGGTGAGTTCTTTCTTTTTCATAGAGTGAAGGACGTGTCTGGAGCCCTAAATTCCTCATAGTTCCTGGAAAAGTCTCGGGAGGTCTCTATAGTCATCACGCAAGGCATACCACTCACTCTCCTTACCTAGTCCCCTCAACTAAATAAGTGAACCTTTACTCCAATATATATATATGTATATATAATAGCCTAAAAAAAGAGAGAGTAGCTAAAATTTAATAAAAGACTCAGTTTTTAATTTACATAATTTTTTTTCTAGAGATGTGTTTAAAAAAAAATTAGATTAGAAATAGTCGTGTCAGTTTGGAATAATCGATTTTAGACTGTAGTACAACTTCCAAAGAAACTGACTTATCTGACTTTACGGACTCTACGTCAGGTCATGTGATCTGCAGTTGTCACTTTTGAACAAAATTATCAATAGCCATAAAATAACACTAATAACATTGTAAAATGTTAAACAATTTTGAGAACAAGAAAATATATTCTTATTTTCTAAAAGAACCTTCTTAAGGTTTTTGTACCGTACAATAAAAAAAAATAGTAAAAATTTATTAGCCTAAACATTTGATAGTTGATAGATTGAGAAATACTTTTTATTTCATCATCTTATTACTAGTTATCCATGATATAAGTTTAGTTACACTAGTAGGTTAGGGATGAGAAGGGTAGAATTTAGAGATAATTTATCTGCATTTGTGTGGGGGATATTATGTGGGTTATTACTTGGGTAAAACCTCTTTCGTTACGCCCAGCTCAAATTTGAACCCCTACCTCCTGACTACAGCAAATGGGACTAGATTATTATTATTACGTTTAGCTTAAGGATTACTGCTGTGCGTTATTGATGACTTACTCTGAATGAAAATTGTTATTTAGAGCTAATATGAATGAGAATTGTTATTTAGAGCTAATGTGAATGCGAATTGTAATTTAGAGCTAATGTGAATGCGAATTGTTATTTAGAGCTAATGTGAATTAGAATTGTTATTTAGAGCTAATGTGAATAGAATTGTTATTTAGAGCCAGAAATGAACTGCACCAGCATTTACCTGCAGTATGTTAAGCCCATAAATGAAATGTTAGTCCTTCGTGAGTTCGGTCCACAAAATTTTGATGGCCGCATGGCATGAGACGTCACTTCCACAATATACTAGCTATTAAAGAATTAAAATGCTAAGATTATCTTAGAGAAAGTGCTCTTGTATTAGTTTGTAAGGGGGAGAGAATAACCCCATCTATAACTCACATTTAGAAACCCAGCCAAGACACTAACCTCAACCACTCGTCACAAGTAATCCGCTAGATTTCAAGATTCACGTCTTTGTCCACGTACCCATCAGTACGATGACGTATCCCTCTTAATTTTTAAAGAAAAAGTAAAAGAATATAGAGAAAAGAAATATTTTCAACGACATACTGCTGTACTACGGATTAAAGCCTCTCCCAGAACCAATTATATAGACTTATCTCAAGGTATTATTTCTTTTCTTTTTTTTAAAGGACCTAAGGTTATCATTCTTACCTTGATAATTTTTTTTTTTTTTTTACTTATTCCGTCTTACTGTCCTACGTGTCACGTTTTTTTTTTACCTCCTCATCATCTCTGTTCTCAACTAAGACTACTACCAAGTTATTTTTCTCTCCCCAACCCACCCTGTTTTTTTATCCTTTGGATTTTATTTGTATCCTTTTTTTATCATCCCTCTCTCTTTCTTTTACCATCTTCTTGTTATAGTTTGTAAGTTTGTTCACGTTCTTGAATGTTGTTATGCCAAGTCAAGACGTGTGTTTTTTTTTTTCCACAGGCGACCAATTTCCGAGAAATGGAACTCTTCGTCGGTCGGTCGCTTTTGCTAGCTCGTCTTATTTCGCTCTTCTTCGGGTGGAAACAGTTCTTGTGAGGGTAAGGGAGGGGGCAAGAGGGGATAGAATTGTCTTCCTTTTTGTGATATGAAGCACATCTCTACCAGTCTTTCCCTCCGATAAGAAATGGTCGTATTTTAAGATTTGTCTCTTCTTTTGATATAAGCCTGTAGCGGGTGACAAAACGATTGCCCCAGTTTTGGTGTTGGAATTTATGACAGCTAAAAATACACTCTACAGTTCTAATTTAAAAAAATATATTACACAACTTTTGGTGTTTTATGGTGGTACCCCAAAAAATCTTTAGTATTTTTAGCGTATTATAAAAAATAACAAAATCCATGATTCTTATAAGTTTATTGTTAATTATCTGGCTTGTTTGTTTATTTATCCATAGGGAATTTAGGGTTAGATGAATCCCAAAACTTGCTGAAAGTTTATAAACAGGCCTTCCTTTAAACTAAATATGACTTATACCCCCTACCACACAAAAAAGGTCAATTCAGTGTTAAATTATCTAGTATTACACTTATTATTATTATTAATACCACGTCTTACTACCCGTTCGGTTTATACGCACTTACGCTAATGTGTAATGGTAGGGTGATTATGAGATGAAATGGAGAACCTACAGTTTAACGTGGAATCCGAACCAAGGTGAAGGTTTGGCATTCCTCACATTCACAAGTTATTAATATAAGTATTGTCAGAAGTGAAGGAATGTTTTGGTAATAGGATAAATCTGTTTCGGGACCGAGGATTGAACCCCGGTCCCTCAGCACAGAAGTTCGGCACCTTAACCCTAGACCATCAGGTCACCTTATTGCACATAAAGGTTGGAAATGACCAAATATAGCTTTTCAGAAAAAAAATAAAAAACTTAAATATAAGCTAGTCAGTCGCGAACTGACCTTTTGATGGTGAAGAAATTCGTATCATTAAATTTGTATATCTAGTTTAAAAAAAAATTACAGGTAGGTTTAAGTATAATAAACTTCTTCGGTTGTTGAGTGTTGACTAAAATATTTAAGAGCCTTTAAAATCTATATTTTGTTAAATTCACTCACACTCTTACACAAATAAGGTTCCGGCAACACTGCTCTAACCATGATTAGAACTACTACACCAAAGTGCCAAACATTACATTCTTAATGGCATTACCTCATTTCGAACCAGTGATCACAATGTTTGCATTTGATTTACTGTGACACACTTAGGTGGCCTCGTGGTATAAGGCGTTACTCTCGCAATATACTAGACTGTTGATGACGGAGATAGTGTGGTTCGATCTATGTCAGGTATATTGAGAGTAGTTTTCCCAAACAGTTTTCCCCACTTTCTCTACGCAAATATGGATGCACTTATCTAATCTGAACCTTTCGCATCTATAACACATTAGAAATATTAGTACAAACAAATACGTACAACCCAAAGGACTAGTAAGACGCCATGACAAAAAAAAAAAAAATGCTTCGGGTAACTCAGACGGGTAGTAAGATGTGAATTCCTTTGTGGCCGTATGGTCTGAGGCGCTACTCTCGCTGTAGCTAGACTGCGATGATGGGGAGATTTAGGTTCGAATCTCTGAGGGTGGTTTTTTTCCAAAACGATTTTCCACTCTCACTTTCCACTAAAATACGGGTATACTTTATATAAATATAATCAATCTAATCCCTAAAACCATCAATTTAATTATAACATAAACGTATAGCCCGAACAGGTAGTAAGACGTGGTGCTAAAAAAAACAAGACACGTGCACTAAATAATTGTAAAGTTTTAAAAAAATAAATTACAAACACTTCTAAATACGAAATGGGAGTTGTGTGGGTCATCAAAAATGTATTATTATTATTTATTATTATTAGCACCGCGTCTTACTACCCGTTCGGTTTATACGCACTTACGCTAATGTGTAATGGTATGGTGATTATGAGATGAAATGTAGGACCTACAGTTTAACGTGAAATCCGAACCACGGTGGAGGCCTGGCATTCCCCACATTCACAAGATGTCTTGTCAGAGGTGAAGGAAGGGTTTGGTAATTAGATAAATCTTTGCCGGGACCGAGGATTGAACCCCGGCCGCCAGCATAGAAGTCTGACACCTTACCCCTAGACCACCAGTCACCATCAAAATGTAGACACACAATAAGTACTCATCCGTCAACCAAACGTTTGTGAAGTTCAAACGTTTGTCGTGAGAGGCCAGTTCCAACCAGTGGGCTTGTTTAGCCGAGCAGCGGCCATGATGGGTGCGACCCAGGTATAGAGAGGACGCGCATCTCATAAAAACACACACAAATACATAAAACAAATCCAAGAGAGTCTGCGCGCGCAATCGTTTCTCTGTCTTCCCCGTCTCTTTCAAGCAATCCTAGACTCCGGCAAGCACATTTCTTATATTTCTTTGAGGGTCAATTTTTTTTTTTTTACGTTGACAAGGACGGTGTGAGGCGTCGTCTAGCCATCTTCGACTCTGTGTTCAATGTAAATACATGGAATTGTATGTTGACTTGAGAACGTAATCTCTCGCTCTATTTTTTTTTATATTCATTTGTTTCCACGTGCAAATACATGGCATACGACGCTGAAGGTATAAAAGGGAATTGCGTTGTTTGATTATCTTCATTCCTATGACATAGCTCAGTAACTTGACAAATAAATTAAGGCCAAAAAAGTATTTTCAAATTTCTTTTTAAATAGCCATATAGGCTTGGAAAATTAAATCAAAGGTTTAATTAGTAGATTATAAAAGTAGTTTAGAGATAAATAAAGCTTCAGTATTGTCTATTTCTAGAGTTGGCCACATGTTGTAAATGATAGTTCACTAAGACGTAACTAAATGCTTCTTTCCCAAAATTTATTTTATCTATTTTGCTAAAAAGTGAATCCATATTGCCAGATAGGTCTAAAGTGCTAATTGTCGGTGATTGAGAATTTCATGTTTGAATCCCAGTCCGTTATATTGCCGCCTCCTCCCCCCCCCTATCCCCCCCACACACACTCACCATAGTTGATTTTTTTCCCCATTTCTTTGTTCGTTTTGTCTTCGTCTTGATATGTGTACCCTTTCTTCCAATCATTATCTTCTATTTCTTAGATTAAGTCGTTAATAGCCATTCTTTTATGTGTATTATACTAATGAAGGAAAATCAAGCTATGCATTTAGAGTCCATTATATTAATAGGGTCCACCTATAACTAAACAGAATATAAAAAAAGTTAAGCCCGAGAAATGCTAAAGTCGTTGACACAGTAAAATATATATATATATATAATATATATGTGTATTAAAAAAAATGCAGGCACTTTAAATGCCAGCTAAATTTAAATCAAGCTTTTTTTTCTTTTGAGTCATTGACCTTTCTAGATTCCATCTCATTTCCTACTTTTTTTTTAGTTATAGCACTGTATTTTAATATTTAATTTTAACTCTTGGGTCACTCGCATCGGTAGCCACATGGTCTAACGCGTTACTATAGCGGTAGACTAGACTGCCGATGACAGGAAATAGAGGTTCGAATCTCAGATGGTTGTACTAAGGGTGGTTATAACTAAATTGTTTTCCACTCTCCCTCCACGCAGAGGCGGGTAAACTTCCTATAAATATCGCCTCCCTAATTCTTAAAACCATTAGCGTAATTAGTATATTTGTGAATAGCCCGAACAGATAGGAAAACACGATGCCAAAAACAATTTTAAAAAAGAGGATTTACTTCTATTCTTTGTAATTTTAACGTTCTAACACACACATATTCATAAGAATTACATAATTTAAAATAATGGTTATAAAACTTTTAAAAAAACCTTCGTAAGAGATTATTAAGTAGTTTTACAAACAAATATATTCCTTTCACCTTATTTTAAAGAGATATGATTTTCTATTTGGAATAAAAATTAATGTAAGATAGTTAAATTACTCTTATCATTTAACTTAGTTTTATGGTAGTGTTGAACTACTTAAGAAAATCAGTTCTGATTTCAAAACAAAACTGAAAATTTTAGAAATATTATAAACGATCAAATGGTAGAACATTTAAGCCACTTATAGCAAAGCTACACGATTAAAATGCTACAGTCATAGAAAGAGTAAATTGATATAATAGTTCATAAATCAAACGTAAGCTAGGAGATTATTTACTCTATTAATAATTATGATACCTACAAAACAAATATTTTGAGATAGGTTTTTCGGTTTTAAGAATTAATGCATAAAATAGATATATTTTTTGAGCTTTCTGGTCATTTTATTCTTGTGGTGGCCCTTCCACAACGAAAATAAATTTAGGATGTTCCAAAATCAAGTACTTAGGGAGATATTTGGTCCAAAAAAAGGAATGAAGGTACTTGGGGTTGAGGGAAGTTACATAACGATGATTTTTAATTACAAGACATTGTTAGGTTAGTTAAATATCATAGATTACGGTGGGCAGGACATACAGCGTTAATGGAAGAATCTAGAACCTTGTTCAGAGTATTGACTGGTAAACCCAACGGACGAGACCAATGGGGAGACCTAGACGCAGAGGGGAGGATAACATGTCTTACTACCCATTCGGGTTATACGCTTTAAGTACTAATTACGCTAATGGATTAGGAATTGGGATAGTTGAATTAGAGGAAGTGAATCCACATTTGTGTGGAGGGAGAGTGGAAAACCATTTAGGAAAAACCACCCCCAGTTCACCCGACTGAGATTCAAACCTCTATCTCCCCGTCCTCAGCAGTCGAGCTCAACACGACAAGCGCGTTAGCCAACTACGCCACCGAGGCGGGTTTCAGTGGAAGTAAAAGCTACATTTAAGATGACCGTCCGTTTTATGTAGGCTACCTTAGTTAATTATCAGTGACTATGTAATAATAAATGGAAACTATTTTAATTTAAAAACAAACTTTTTTATGTTATCTTTATTTTAGGGGTGTACTTAATACAAAGGTCACCATGTATACTGTACTAAGAGATTGATTTATTCTTATAAGCCCTTTCTAAACCCAAAGGAGATTTATTCACTTTATTAGTAGAGTGAATAGGAGAAGCCATTTAAGAAAATCTAATGTGGTAATTCTCCCTCATTGGACCAAACAGAAAATTGAACCCTGACCTGATTATTATGTGAAATGCAACTCTAACGCATCAGAACACCCGTTGACTGATTAAAATCCTTATTAAGGTTAAGAAAACAAAATCAAATTTGTATGCTAGCAGGCCTAAATAATAAAATAAATTATTACTATCCGTGCCAGAAAATAGGTTTTCTCTTAGTCTGGTTTATCAGTGACGGTGAGGTTAGGGTTAAAATCCCAATTGGGTGTATTGAGGTTTTTTTTTAAATGTCTTCCCACACTCTCTTAACGCAGATTTTGGTAAATGTCTTCTAAAATTCTACCTTCCTCGTGTATACTCAGAGTAATATATATTCCTATATTAGCATATAAGCATATAAACGGACAGCGAGACGTGAGAGGGGTGGGGAACTTATTTAATAGGTCCTAATTGACTCTATTTGGGTGGGTCAACTTATGTTATTCATGTCTGTACAAAACAACCATTTTTAAAATTCAAGGGTGCGGACATGTGACCTATTATTTTTAGAATCCATCCATCTGACAGGAAACGCACAATGTATGTAATAAGACGGGCTTAAATTCTCATAATATTCATTTGTGTCTTAATTACCGACAATTTGCGAATGCCATAGCATTTACTTTGACGCCTCGCCGCCTTCGCATTCGAACCGTAACGGCCAAGGCCGCTGTCAAGATGACGATCTTACGCTATATGATTATCTTGTGTTTGTCTAAACGCTTACATTTACGATCATTGTGATTAACTGCTTTGTAATGGAAGGTGTACACATTTCACGTCCGTGGACTGCAAATAACATTTTTAACTACTGGCTTGAAAACATTTTTACTTTACAAGAACTACGTACACTTGTTGAACACCTTTTTTGATAAAGCGGACTGAAGGTTTTAATTCGACCATTTATAATTCCATCTGTCTGTCTGCCTGTATTCTTGTTCCACGACCACGATTAAATGCCTGGACCAATTTTGACTAAATTTGGCCGGGTCTTTCTTTCAACCTTGGAAAAATGACTTATGCATATTCCTTAATTTTAAATCACGTAAACAACTGTTAATATCTATAAATATAATGTACTATTTAATAATTATAGTGTCAATTTTTTTTCCATCTTGATTGGTGGAAAAATAAACAACTTTAAATCCAAGAGAATGTTCTACAAAGTGAAATCTTAAGCCTATACTATAATTATTAGGGCCTCAAATCGCTATTTGTTAGTTAATTTGATGTTTACTTGAATACTCTAACATGATTAGAAAATTGTTGGCTGATTCCACCGTTTTTATATGAAGTCTTATTTAATTAGATAACATGCATTCAGCCTGTGAAATGGTAGTTAGAGTTGGATATAGAGGCCTAAGGTCAAATGTTTTTGATCTTGGTTTTAAAGACTGCAGGTCAATACTAACGTGTAGCCAAGTAGTTGTTTCCCCGTCTGGATTTTCCAAACTGATTTCAAATAGATTCAAATAAAATAATCTTTTTCTCTCTCTTAAGATTAAGATAAAAATAATCTTGTGTTGATTAGTGAAAATGGTCTGGATAAATAACTCAATTGGTATTGCATATATCTACTGAAAAAAGGATTCATGGCTCAACTTTTGGCATAGATGAGAAGATTTACAGCCTTGAGATTTCGGCTTTCAATATCTTCACTGAATTGCTAACCGGAATTGGGACTAGTGCTCTTCCAAGAGTTCAATATTTTTGTATATTATGACGCTTGTTGGAAGAACAGTTTTAGAAAATACAAATAATTTTTTGGGGGGTTAGCATTGATAGTATTTTACTTAAATGATTAATGTTATTTATAGGTATTGATAATATATATTTAAAGTTTAAGATGTAAATCACATTACTTGAGGTATGAATATATAAAAGTAGTTTTTCTAACGTTTATGACTGTCATTTACCGTTTTTCTTACCGGAATACAACTATAAATAATGTTTTGATATAATATGTTGAGTAATAAAGTGCACGTTAAATAATAAAGATTAGTCACACTAATGAAATAGAAAACACTTGAGTTGTGATATGACCCAGAACTTTCCAAAGTCACAAGAAGGTGAAAAATTTCAAGCGTGTGCATTGTTCGTAATCTAATCTCCCCCTCCCATGGAGAACAAATGAAGATGTTTGTGTCTGAGTGTGTGTGGCCTCTCAAGTTAAGCAAAGGCTCCAGGAAGAATATTAATGGGACTGTTTATTCTAGACGAGAATGTGACTTTTGTGGTCCCCGCTAAGCTGAGCTCACACTGGACAAGACAGTCTCGTCGTGTCTCTTTCAACGCGTGATTAAATCTTAGGACCTCCCTTTTTATTTTTCAGAGGATAAGGAACATAATAGTATTGCAGTGTTTACCTCGGTGGTATTGGGGTATAGTTCTCTCCTCAGGATATGGTGTTAGTGGGCTCAAACCCAGCTGAGGTCAACGTTTTTTTTTCTTGAGCGATACAAATCTGTGGCACAACTTGGTTGAGAGGAGAAGTAAAACTGTCGGTCCCATGTTAATCATGGCATGTAATGTCTGTTCAGCGTAGGAATTGTTTTCTTAAAGGCCTTTTTCTCTACCAGAAATCTATTATATAGTAGGATATTGGTAAGAAAAAAGACCTTTCAGAGAATAATTATTATTATTAGCACCGCTCTAACTACCCATTTGGTTATACGCACTTAGCTAATGTGTAATGGTAGGGTGATTGTGAGATGGAAATGAAGGACCTACATTTTAACGTGGAATCCAAGCCACGGTGGGAAAGGCCTGGCATTCCCACATTCACAAGATGTCTCGTCAGAGGTGAAGGAAGGGTTTGGTAATCAGATAAATCTGTGCCGGGACCGAGGATTGAACCCCGGCCGCCAGCACAGAGGTCTGACACCTTACCCCTAGACCACCAGGTCACCCTAGGAGAGAGTAATTCCTACCATGAATGGATCATATAAGAACTCTTAAAGGTATGTGAAAATACCTTTAAATAAAATTGATGGGTCCTTTAATGCTTGCTCATAGACATTCTGTGTGGAAGGCTAACCACCACACTTTCTGAACTTCCCTTGTACAGTACATGCAATATCTACCAGATGGTGCAGACAGCACTAACCAGCCAAAGGGCTGAGTGAATGATCAGCTTCGAATTAATATTAATCACATCAAATCAACCTTCGGGATGTTGACTTAAGAAGTATTTCGTGTTTTTTTTAGCACTGCTTCTCAATACCGTTTGGGTATAATTTACTTCTACTAATTATACTAATGTGTTATCGATGAGAAATTTTGCATTTAGAGGAATTATACCAGCTTTTTGCCTGGAGGAGAGGAAAATTGGATTAACCTCACCCTACTGAGATTCGGCTCACAAATTCCCCGGTCTATTTCAAGAGTGATGTAGATTAATAGACCCAATATTCGATAAACACCAAATGCATTGTTATTAAGGTTTACCATTTTCTCTCATGGCGTATGCCTGGACATTAATAAAAAAAACATTCACAGCTAGGGCATTAATATATATTTTTCACAAACATCCATGTAGGGATGTAGTTTAAAAAAATATATATACAATTTTTAACTAGCCATTTTATATTCTATTTTTAATCTCTTGGATAAAAAATCTTTTGGAT
Organism: Timema cristinae; assembly: GCA_039000515.1. Classification (NCBI taxonomy): domain Eukaryota; kingdom Metazoa; phylum Arthropoda; class Insecta; order Phasmatodea; family Timematidae; genus Timema; species Timema cristinae. Next base: position 42,930,769 of record JBCFYV010000935.1, on the reverse strand, counting down.
TGCTTGTACGAATTTTATCTCTTCGGATTATATTAACTATGGTCTTATTAGCTATATATATTTTTTGTAAAGAGGTTTTGTGAAGTGGTCTTAGCTTATTCTGACGGCAGTCACTAAAGAAGACCTTATGAAACATTTTTGGGAGGGGCTGGTAAGTTACATAGCAGGAAATGTGACATTAGCGAATTCAGCAAGTGAGGTCTGGAAGCTTTATTAGTTATTACTATGTGTGAAGTCCGTCCTGTGTGGACGGGAAATAAGTGTTCTTGGGTGGTATATAAGGGGAAGGGAGTATTGTAGGAGTTAAGAGGGGGGGGGGTTACTATAATAAATTAATTATTCCATTATTTGACTCGTGGTCCAATTTAATTGCGATTTTAAATTAAAAAAAAAAAAAAAAGTGGTCACTTGTTTTGTCTTCAAATACGTTTTATCTCCAATGATTTTGTTCATCCGCTTCGGTGAAAGCATTGTTTAAGGCGTTACTCTCTGTTTGACTGGATTGCCGGTGACTGAGAGATCGAAGACTTAGGGTGTACAAGGGATGGTTTTCACCCCTTAAATAATTCCCGTATTTCACTTTACGCAAATGTGGGTACAATTCATCTAAAGTTATACTTAGCTCATGCCCATCCATTAGCGTGATTAGTTATAATATGAATATGCACAGCTCGAACGTCTACTAAGATGTGGTTCACATTTAATTACACTAACCAACACTTGCACGAAAGGAGAATACTGCAGTATGAGATTTACAAAAATTACTCGATGTATACCCGGCCGGGGTTCATACGCTAACCTCCACATTATCAAAACATGAGTATATATATTTATGTTTAGTCCACGTACGCACCGATGAGGTAAAAGTTATATAATTAGGCTACTTAGTGTTATTATTCTTATTAAGGATTATTGTTTTTATCAGCGAGTCTTTCTGCCTGTTCAGGTTATGCGCATACATAATAGAGTACTTTAATCAGTTATGGATAAGGAAGGAACATTTTAAAGGTAATATACCTGCATATGCCTGGAAGGATAGTGGGAAACCATTTAGGGAAAAACACAATCGGTGACTCAACTGGGATCCGAACCCGATATCCCCGTTATCAGCAAACCAGTTTAACAATAGAGTGACGCCAAAGACCATTCAGCCGCTGTAACGAGTCTAAGTATGTTTTAAAACTGTCTTAATTCTATTTCCTCATTAAGTATAAACAGAATTAAAAAGTACTTTCCCAAAATGTTGTGGAATTTTTATATATTCAAAGGTAAGATTAATCAACCACTTGATTAATAAAAAAATTGAAATTTTTCTGTTGCAATCGGCACTCGTATAGCTATATAACAAAAGTAAAAATGTTATAATATATTAGTATAATGGAACTGTTTCCAGGTGTGATGGATTAGTTAATTAGTAACGTTAAAAATACATTAATTATGCAACTAAGACATCAAACCATGAGCTATTTTGTTTATAAATCAGTTAAGTGTTGACAGGATACTCAAAACTGAATACTCCATTTACACTGGAAGGTAGTAGTGATACCTTTACAAAATACACTATGGTCTTATTACACAAACTACACCATAATGGAAATAAGCAAGGTAAGCTTGGCTATCTTTAAGGGCAAAACTAATTCACTTACTAAACTGATGAAATATTCACGAGTCATTAAATCTTTAAGGTGGAAGTATGGGGAGCACGAGCTAAGAAGAGACATATTTTTGCTATTTTAATATCAAAACAAAATCTTTTGACCCAAATATATAAAATTTTGCTCAAGTAGAAACTTATTTCAGTAATTTTCTTCTCATGGAGACCTCAACAGTTGTTTAATATGTTTATAAGGACTTCCTGGAATTTAATGAAATTTTTTTATCTTAATTTAATAAGTTTTTAAATTAATTCCACTCTACTTATTACGGATATTCAAGAACTGTCGATATCACCAGGTGAAGAAAATTAAGCTATGTTTTTACTGGATTTATTTATTTAGACAAAAAAAGTTTGGAAATTAAAACTGCAAAAACACTGACATTCACTCGTGGCCACTCACCTTAAGTATCTAGATTTCTAAAGCAAGGCTCAACTTAGTTGGGATAAGATGTAAAACTTAGTTACAAATTAACAAATTGTTAAAAAGCACAGGTGGGCAAAAACTAAACAGCTAGCTTATTTAGTCTTGGTAGAGGTTGGGTATCTTATCCCAGCTGAGTGTATTGTGAGAGTTAGTTATTTTCTCTCTTACTCTTGCAACGAAAATTTTACCTACTTCATCCTGATTATATATATATATAAGAAATTAACCGTAGTATATATCCAGAATGGGCACTAAGACATGTAGCTAAAATTAAAAAAGACTGTAGTTATTCAGGTAAAACATTATGTTTTGAAACTGTTTGAAATAAACTCTTGAGACAAATTTTTTAGCCCTACTTATATAAAAGGTTTGGTCATATTACTAACTTGAAAACACGTGTATTAAAACCACAATTGATTCATACCGACCGAGTGGCTACCATTTGTTGGCGAAGATCGCGCCTACTTAAGCAGATATAGCTGTTGTTGGGTCAGCACAAAAAAACAAACACCGTTCATTAATCTAGGATATTTTTAAGACCGGAGCCACTATTTTTCCATTAAAATAGCTTCCCATTTGTCCTCGCAAGGCTGGGTTGACCCGTTTCAATCCCAATGCTTCACAAAAACTCTGTAAGCTGAGGGGATGGAACCGAGGACTTCTGGATTTAATAATATAAACAAAACACATTAAAATAAAACTAGCGTAATACAAATTGCCTATATAAATTTAATTTATTTTACAATTTTAATACATATTTTCGACACTATTTTCAAAACTAATTAACAACCCATGTGCTTTTTCTATGAAACAAAATAATAAAACCAATTGACTACATATATAACATTTACAGCCAAATTTCAAACCTGAGTTTTCCGTCTAGTTAATATCCCTCCACCCTATGGCCGCAAACATATTTGCCAGAGAGGTACAGATGAACGTGATTCGCCCACAAACCTCCCCTTGAACGTCTCTGGATTGAAAAAAAAAAGGGCTGGGTGTCGTGGCTATCAACCCTCTGAACTTGTAAATAGAGTCGTGATTGAGTCGTATCTCTATATTTATCTCTCTCCCCCCCTCTTATCTCTCCCCCCTCTATTTGACAACCAATCTCAGGCAATCTTGACTTGTAGACATGTTAGTCCACGTGAGTGTGTGAAGGATATTGTTTGATATCTGATAGGTCTTACCCCAGATCAGGGTAGAGCAATAACATTTTGACGTGTCGTTCTTACGGTAACAACTTTTAATAAACTGTAATATTTATTTATATCAAAAAAGGTACTAGCAAACAATATATATAATGAATATCAATACAGAGTTTTCAAATCATTTTAATTACCTCCGTATGAACCACAAATTCAATTAATTTATATTAGTTGAAAAATTATACCTGGACACTGGAATCGAATCCGGGAACTTTGGATTAGTACTCAAATGTTATAACCACTGAGGTACCCAGAATTGTGGTCCCCTTTACATGGACGGTGTCTTAATTACAATGACTTGCAACCTGTTTGTTGATATTTATTGAAATTTCGATTTAAATTACAATATTGTATTGTAGACTCGGCAACTTTAGCCTTCCTCAGTCGCAGATGTCTTAGGTAATTGATAGCTCACGACACTATTGGTTGTTCATATATATATATATCTGACGATTCTACATGTCCATCACAGACTCGGCCATGAAACTGAGTGAGGAATGACTTAGCATGGTACGAATCCCGGATAGCTCAGTGGTAGAGATTATAGTGTGTTAAGCCGAAGGCCCCAGATTTAATTTCCGGGTCTAGTTGTCATTTTTCAACCAAATTAAATTAAAGCATCACGTTTTAACAACTTGGCTATCAGCTTTGATGGTCTTATGTTCTAAGTTGTCATTCTCGCAATAGTCTGGATTGTCGAATACGGTGAGATATACGCGCAAATGACGATAAGGTTTTCCAAGAGTTGCTTTTATCCATAATTTCTTCTACACATCCACAATTTCTTATGCCACATTCATGTGAATGCAGTTACATTTCCTATAAATTATACCTCTCTGAGTAATTAATACAAACCTTCGTTGTTAGGGAGAAGCTGTGAAAAAAAAGGACAACTAAAATACCTAAACAACGAAGGGATACTAATGTAAATTAATTTTAAAACTTAGGCTTTATTTAAATGTAATTAAAATTCTAATCCAAGCCAAATTACGCATTGCCATCAACGCCTTATTATTATTATTATTATTATTATTATTATTATTATTATTACCACCAACTTTGGTGGCTACATGGTCTGAGGCATCACTCTCGTGTTAGACTAGACTCATAATGACAGGGAGATCAATGTTCGAATCCAGGTTGAATGTATTGAGGGTGGTTTTCAAAAATGGTCTCACCCTCCCCCTCCACGTAAATGTGGGTATACTTCCTCTAAATTCAACCTTCCTCATTCCTAGCTCGTAGGCGTTATTAGTATAATGTATATAGCCTGAACAAATAGTAAAATATGGTACTAAAAATATTAACATTATTAATAAATTAACATATTCTAATTCAACTTAATGTAGATACATTATCATCTTAAATTGATTGGTTACTCAACCGGCTAGATTTTATATTAATTATCCACGTTTTATGTATTTCTTAAGAGGGGAGCTGTATTTTCAACAAAGTTGTCACAATGCCCGAAAGGTCTAAAGTAAATTAAAATTAAGTGTATGGGCAACAATGTGACCAGTTGAAAACTGGATTCATCCTATTTATACAGTATATACATAGTAATGGTAATATATATATATATATATATATATTATATATATATATGTATATAATATATATATAGCTTACTGGACAGTCAATGCAAAAGTTTAATAAAAAGTGTAAAATTAAATAATACGATCTTAACTTATAAATTATGTCCCAGTACATGGCCATTAATTTGAGCACCCGTTTTTTTAAATTAATATATTAACTAATTATATTGAAAATTCAAATAAAAATTTTAAAACCAGATGTATTATTATTATTATTATTATTATCACCGCGTCTTACTACCCGTTCGGGTTATACGCACTTACGTTAATGTGTAATGGTAGGGTGATTGTGAGATGAAATGAAGGACCTACAGTTTAACGTGGAATCCGAACCACGGTGGAGGCCTGGCATTCCTCACATTCACAAGATGTCTTGTCAGAGGTGAAGGAAGGTTTGGTAATCAGATAAATCTTTGCCGGGACCGAGGATCGAACCCCGGCCGCCGGCACAGAAGTCGACACCTTACCCCTAGACCACCAGGTCACCAAAACCAGATGTAATTCTTTGTTTAAAAATACAAGGCAAATAACTGAGTCAATAACCTTTATATATATATATGCAAAATTTAAAATGCATGACGGTTTATTAGTAGATATTTCCTCTAGCGTTTTAGAAAAAGATGATTAATCTTAAAGATAAATTAATGAATTTAAGTTCATTTGTCTCATGGATTAGTCATATTATAATCATAATATTTGCAACTGACTATATCCTCGTCAGCTTGGGAAAAGAAATATGTTACACCACTTCCTTTTTCTACATTCAACTTAGTAAGAAACATGTTAGATTCTCATCTTGAAACTAGTTACAAAGTAATGTAGAAATAAAATTACAGGACATAAACCATGAACACACAGGCTGTAATTAGTTATATTATTCAGTTTATTCTAAAGAGTTGGCGAGAGTCTTACTTAGTTTCAAGGTGAATATACAGAATAAACTATAAACCAGTTTTACGAATCATTACTATATGCAATTCCAGTTTATTTGAAAAACCCTTTAGATTAAAAAAAAAGTATCAAAATAAATGAAAATCAACTATTCTAAACAAGTTTTTGCCTTATTATTATTAACTACTACTCATGCTGTGTAGCACTAAATAAATGTAATATGGCTATAAAGTAGTCCTATTGTAGGTAACCACATTTTTACAACCTTGAAAGTTTAATACCCTAAAAAAATATGATTATTTGGAATTTATACTATCTAACTTTAACTCGGTCCCTTTAAATTCGGAAAATATGTTTTAATGTAACTTATTAACGAACTATGTTTGGTTGTAAGGAAATGTCCTATACATAACATGTTATATTCTAGTTAAACGGTTTAAAGACTTGGTTACTTTAATATACGTTCATAGCTTACTTTAAATATACGTTCATAGTCTTACTTTAAATATACCGTTCCGTAGTCTAACATACAATGTTACAGACCACACAGTGGCTTATTTTAAAAAATGATACGAATAAAAAGGAAACAAAACAATTCTAGGTCTATTTTTCAATCTATTTTCCCTCACTTCTGCGTTTTACAACTCACTAAGGTTTTTAATTTTAGCACCTGTTGGGTTATTCGCATGTGGAATAATTACGTTAATGTATTGAGGATGAGGAAGGTTGAACTTAGAGGAATTGTACCTGCATTTTCGTGGTGGGAAAGTGGAAAACAACCCTCAGTACATCTTGCCTGGATTTAAACATCAAAATCTCCAACACTGAAAAACCAAATAATATGCCCCTGACATTTATTCCGCGTGACCACCGATGTGGTTTTTCCAAAAGTTCACTAATGATTTTAACCATTGAGAAATTCAGGTTGCACCAAGCCATTTCTCACTATCTAAACTAGTATTTGGCTATTGGAAGGATATTAATTTTAATGAAAACGAGAAAGAAATATTTTCACCAAATCTATCTGAATCCTATGCGCCAATTTCAGCTAAGTGTCAAACTTAATGAATTTTCCCTTTACCTTACTAATTAATAAAAATCCTGCCTATTCATCCGTGAGCCCAGAACAATATACTTTAGTATTATTATGATCGATTCAAAACCTAATTTATTTTAGAAAAATCTTTTGTTCCCAGTTATGTGATATAGCTGATCACAATTTTTAAAAAAGTCTACACAAATGGGTTTGTAAATTAAGTCTACTCTTGTTTGATTGGGAGAAAAGGTTGAAAAATAAATTTCTATTGTGTTATACATTTTTTTTTTTAAATATTGAAATTTTTTCTGAAGACTTCCAAGTTAAAACAAAAGAATAATGTCGGTTACATATTCTTCGAGCACGTGAAAGTCTTTCGTGACCAGAAAGTAAACAATAACAAAGTATATTTGATATGAATGTTGACATCGTTTTTAAATGAGCGTTGTTGTGTTGTACGTGGAAATTCAATAAACCACGTTAATCTACTTTGCATACAAATTTTAACCTGAGAAATATAACATTAATTCTTCTCAAATCAAATGTAAATATTTTACTATTTATCTTGGATAAATAATTAGTTTAACCATAAAAATAAATGAGATCACCTTTGATGTACTTAAGTAACAAATTAATAAATTCTAGTATCTAGAGGAATCGCGGTATGAAGAAAGTTTTATCAAATAAAATCTTTTTACTTTGTCTTGACTCCTCGAAGAGAGAGAGAGCTATTCTGATCTTTAAAAATCTTGTACTCGATATTTTGATAAATGACGTTACATGACCTCCTGATATTGAAAAGTGATTTTCGCGATCTGACTGTCTGACTGTCTGTATCTCGGAATTAGAACAGAAACCATTTTACCGATCGGTCTAAAACTTGGTATCCATGGATTTCATTAGGCTCCCCTAAAATTAATGGTAGTTTAATGAAGGACAAAATGAGATAAAAAAGATTTTCTCAACATCTACTTAAACTATTTTTATTAAATGGTATAATAATTATTTAAAATAAAAACAAAATGGCAATTCTTGTTTTCCCGTGAAAATAGCTTTGAGAGTACTTAAGAGAAGCGTAAAATTCCAAATTTGATAATACCTACGTAAATATTTGAGATGGCCCTGTGAAATAACTTATTGTAAAGTTAAACTAATATTAAAAAAATATTTTAATTTAGAATGTTAAAAAAAATTAATTGATGGACTGTTTCTGCAACAGTATATATTATGGCGATTCACAAATTTTAAGATTAAATTGAGAGAAAGTAATGTGGTGAAATGTGCCATTTATTTTTTATGTTGAAATTGAAATGTATGTCTACTATTATTATTGTGATTTTATCAGCATTTATACCACCTACAAGATTTACATATCAAGACAATCAAATTTGAAGTATTTTATAATGGGCTTTGTTAAAGTAATGTTAGTAACGATTTAAGTGTCATACAGCTACCATCATAACCACGAAACCACACAGTAGCTAGTTAAACTAAAGTAAGGGTAGGATCTCAATGTCTCTTTAGATAAAATAAATAAAAGTAGCTAAAAGATCCGAGGTAATTATATCAATCTTAAATTTTTCAAATTGGGTACCAAGTGTTAAAATACAAACATAAACTATATAATTGTGAATCTAATTATAATTGTATCTGTCGTACGAGCTTATTTACATAATGTATTGAATTTATAGTTGAGTAAATATTTAAGAGTTTTTAGACCTACATATAGAATCTAAAAGATCCGTATGAATCATTTCTTTAACTTTTTGTTTCCATTTAGACAATCACATTTTGGTAAGTTATAGTGGCTTTACTATTTTATTTATTGTTTTTATCTAGTAATTATTTTAAAATTAATTAAATAATTAGAATATTTTATTACATACAAAACAAATCCTTATGGGGTGTATAGCAAACTGTGCATAAAGCCTACAGCTAAAAAAAAAAAAAAAAAAAAAGCAACTTCGTACTTAATTCATCCTCACTAACTTTCTCTACACTTCCTCTCCTTGCATACTCCCTTCTCTTCAACAATATCCAGACACGAATATATACATGCTCTTTTATTCCTAAAAATCTGAATATAGTTCTTTTTCACACATTCGTCTACAACATTTACATCTTACATGTCCTACCCATTTTAATCCACATACTCTATCTTCATATATGCATTTACTTCGTCACTCGATCCACACTCATTCTCTCAACATATACACTTTTTTTTTGAACAGTGGATTAAACGGGTCTAACAAATCTAGACAACGCGGGTGAGGCTTATTAAAAATTTTTGACCAGCATAGTTCACACATGCCTACCGGCTAGATTCATGCCTTAAGATGAGGTGGAAGAGGACGCAAAAAAAAAAAAAAACCAGTATTTTGCAGTTTTTATAGAAAAACATTTCTTTATGTTAAAATATTATTATTATTAGCACCGCGTCTTACTACCCGTTCGGGTTATACGCACTTACGCTAATGTGTAATGCTAGGGTGATTGTGAGATGAAATGAAGGACCTACAGTCTTGACGTGGAATCCGAACCACGGTGGAGGCCTGGCATTCCCCACATTCACAAAATGTCTTGTCAGAGTGAAGGAAGGGTTTGGAAATCAGATAAATCTCTGCCGGGACCGAGGATTGAACCCCGGCCGCCAGCACAGAAGTCTGACACCTTACCCCTAGACCACCAGGTCACCTGATTTATGTAAAATAAATAAAATATCGCTCCACTAGCAACGTTTAATTTAATTTTATTAACTTGGTGATATCAACAGTTCTTGGATGTATGTCAAGGATGACCTGGAATTTAACGACAGCTTTTCTCTTCATTAAAAAAAAAGTTTCATCTAATATTGCTATGCTTATAACAGATATTCAACAACTGTTGATATCACCGTGTGAATAAAATTAAAATTCACGATGTTACTGGAGCAATATATTTTATTTTGACAAAAAAGAGTTTAGCTGTAAAAGACTGCAAAAACACTGACCATTTATCGCGTTCCCTTCATCCCTACCTTAACTTAGGGTCTCCTAAACTTTTTAGACCTAAGGAGCCTTTGTACCAGAAAAAATACATGCTGAGCCCTCCAATTTTATCTAATCATATTATAAACATTCAAAATGACAGTTAAATTTTTCAAGTATAAAACTAAATATATATATTGAACTATTTGAGTGGCTTTGGCAATTGTCCTTATTCAGATTTTAAAATAAGCGATTAATAATAAGTAAAATTATCTGAAATATCTATGATGGAGCCTAAGGGCTCTGTAGAGCACTATTTGAAAGATGCTACCTTAAATGATGAAGAAAAGCAAATCTTGAGGCTACGAGTCTACATATTTCAATAATAAACCGTTGACTTAAATATCTTTTTTAGTCGCACTTGCATCGATTCCTATAAAGAATGTGAAAATGTGAATTCTAAGCATACACGAATGCCCCGAGAAAAAAAAAATTAAACCATCACTTATATTCATAAGGACTTGAACTCATGATTAATAGATTTTGTCACCCTATTCGGTGGCTGAATGCTCTAAGGCAGCGGTATTCAATAAGCGACCCACGGGCCACACCCGGTCCGCCAAGCCCTTCCGATTGGCCCCCAATTGAAACTCTTAACTATCACTAGTGTCGTATAACATATGTGCTATTGGCCTTTAACAATGCATGAAGTGGGCGACATGATGGCTGTGGATGATTCAGATAATCATCAGCAACAGCAGCATCATTGAATGACAGCTTTCAAGAAGTAGGGACTGTGCGGTTTTGGTTTGATATTGATTAAAACATCTTTACAAACTTAAAGAAATTTGTTTTGTTCTTATCTACTATATTCGGGTCTACTTGTGAATCATCGGTCTCGTATACGAATGTTATCAAGTGCAACACCCGGGCCTCCCTGGGAAATAAGCGTATAGAAAACTGTCTCCAAATTTCTCTGGCAACGTATGAACCAAATTTTTTCCACATTTGAATTATGATTTACGAGTTTGATATATGGCTATATTTATGTATTTAATCAAATTTTATAATTTATAAATTTCTTTTGACATACTAGATTGTTTAGCACATGACCCAAAGTATAAATATCGACCCCATAATCAAACAATAGGTGTCAATTAAACTTGTTTTTGAATCACAATATGTTAGAAATATGTTTTAAATAAAATTAACGTATTTAATTAGGTTGCTTCCTTATATACAATCTTTATTTGAGTAGTTAATTTTATTGTTATATTTATTTAATAATTTGTTTTAAAATCTATCAAAAATGTTCGCCTTAATATTTTTTTTAAATATTGATATTTTGTAACAATATTTAAATGTTATTTTGATGTTACCTGACTATATCCTTGCTTATTTTATCTGCCATTGTTATGATTCAACGTTTTTAAAGTCGAACTAAAGAAACATGATAAATCAATTTATTTATAATCACAACTTTGAATTATTTATGTAACATTCCTGAGTGGTAGGCTCTAATCCAATAATTATCTTTGAGTTTCATTTTTTTTAAACGGGCGAAGGAGGGTGTAGGTTTGTGATCAAAGGCAGCCATACATTACGATAAATACACGTCACTTTTCTTGATAGTAACAAAGCACAATTTTATAATTGCTTTAGTTTTATAACCTCTCAAGTTATCGTTCAAAGTTAACTATATTGAATAATATAACATTTATTCCACAAAGATGGTGGTGCTTGGATTGAAAAAAGTTCTCTTTTTTGGGGGGAAAGGGGGGGGGGAAGGACTCTACTTAAACTTGCCTAGCTCAATAGTAAATAAAGTCATTTGATGAAAAGCAGAACCGGCCTCTAATATTATCTCTCCTTTTTTCTCTCTACTTTTATTTTACATGTAAGTTATGTTTACTTAAAAAGATACTTTATGTAAATACAGACTACTATTGTATACAACTCACTCTTAAAAATTAAATTCTCTGAGCTCAAGTTTCTGAGTTAAACCTCTGATGTATGTAATGCAAGACTAAGAATATTTTTGGATTGCGTAATAGCTATATATTTATGTACATCACGTTTTACTGCGCAACGTATCCACATATTTACACTAATAGGGTGGGGATGAAAAAGTTATATTATAAAGAAAAACTGTTTTTCGTGGAGAAAAATTGGGAAATAATACAAGAGAGAAACCACTCTCTAAAACAAAACCAGTATTTGATCTCCAATCTCCTATTCAATGGAAATCCGGTATAGTTTTAGAGTGATAAATTGGACATTTAAAACCGGTATAAAGCCATTTATTGTAATATGTATGATTAAATTAATATCTACCGATTATAAATTTGTTAATTTTTATTTTCTTACGTTAATTTTTAATTTCTTACGTTAACTTTTCTACTACATCTAAGTTTTATACATTTTAATTTTGATCGTTGATTAGAGATGAATAAGGTAGAATTTATAGGAAGTGCACCACCTTAACACAACTATTATGTGGCATAAGCTACTCCTTTTTAAAATTGTGAGGAATTAATGTACATAAAAATGTATTTTAATTTAGTCTATTACAGATTACTTACATATATAGTGAAGAAACACATACCAAAGTAATTAATGAAGAAACAAATGATAATGAATGCGTTTCAAGAAGAACTAATCACTTTTCACATCTCTACAATTGCGGTTACTGAATTTGGTACACAACAGATTATATTTAACCCCAAAAGTAGTTCCTAACTTCACAAAATTCAAGTTTCAACTGAACTTCTATCATAAAATAGACACCACTTGAAGACTTGACCATCCCTTTTAAGCCTTTCCTCGTGTACAACCTTTCAAATAATTATATAAAAAAAAGTAGAGTCCCCACTTTTTTTGGGAGGGGGGGGTCTGTGGGGTTGGAGTCCCAGTAACAAAAGAAATATATAATAAAAGTAAACTATTCCAACTGTTAAAGTGGACCTCATCTTCTTTTGGCGCGTGTCACTTGATTTCCAAACTTATCTCATCCCTTTTTGAAGACAAGGGGTTTCCATAACGGTACAAGACGAACAGTTATTGGATCACAGGTCAAGCTCTGTTGTAAATACCTCTCTCAACTTCCTTTTCTTCTCAAGACGATGTATTTTAGGGAAAGGCGTATTCTTACGAGATGTTTGGTAATTTTTTTTTATTTGTTTGTGTAGGAGATGTTTAAAGGGAACTTTTATTTTATCTCAACAATGAATAAGTTACAAACACAGATCTTTGGGTGTTTTTTTATATTATTCTGTTTCTTTGACTAAAATATATTATCGTTTGTTCAACTGAGACAAAAAAAAAATGTCTGAAAGTTCAACTTATTTTGTCGACCAAGATTTTCCTAAGAAGAGTTTCTTTAATAGGATTGAAAGGGTTATTCTAATTGTAAGCTAATTTTCCTCTAATCGTGGAAGCCTTGAGTTGTATTCCAATATATATTATGGATAGGACTAATATATATTTTAAAACCACTAACAAGCTGGCCTCTGAAACTGGAGAAAAGGGCTCGAACCCTTGATTATTGATTTTCATACAAATATTTTTTACATATTTTTCTCTAGTGAATTAGGTCACAGAAACTTTATTTGTATTCTCATTCCCCTTTAGACTAGGTGACATTGTTGGTTTAAAAAATCTTAAGAAAGTATGAAATAGTTTTATAAATCTATTGCTCAAAAGTTATTCCATATTTATTTTATATAGTTTTTATTACATTTATCAATTATTAGCAGGAGAGTAATTCTATTTCAGAGTGTAAGTTAAGTTCCTTTTTATGTGCCTACACATAAACATTTTGCTAAAAAAATATCCTAAAATTCAAATCACAAATATTTTTGTTAACTCACTTTAACAATTTTGTATTTTATTAATATGTCTTTAAAAGTGAAGCCCTAGTTCAAGTCTATTTGAATTTATAAAATTGAATATAATTATAACGCTATGAGTAAAACCTTTTCTGAAGAGATTCATTTTTAGGCCAAACAATATATTCTTTAGCTGTCACCTTAATAGTTACTTTCAATTTTTTTTTATATAGATTAGGGAAGACTATAGCACTCTTTTGTAAAAGTTAGACACTTTATAAACTTATTCATTCACCGTTAGGAGATTTTTTTCTATGATCTTTTTGTTTTTGTCGTTTAAGGAAACAGTCTTAAAATTACTATCAATAGCAGAAGATAGTTTACATTTAAATTATACATAGTGAATAGTGCATGTTTAAAAAAAATAGTTTTATTAGACATTTTCAGTAAATTATATCTTCTAAGTATGTGTATATAAATATAATGGTAGGCTTATAACTCTATGATATAGCTCATAGATACGAATTTAGTCGATCTGATTTATTTAACTAATAAATTGGAAATAATAATAATAGACCTCTATGTTAAACCCCGAAAGTTAAATTGGTCGTTTCATAAATTTCACGAATTTCTACCCATTCCGTGAACTTACTTTTTGTTTGTCACGAAATATATATAAATACTTATACAAATATATTTATTCATATACACTTAGGTAAATAAATAAATGTATGTGATATGACACATAAAAGTAGTTAGCTAGCTATCCTACAACCAGAGAGAGCCAAAATGAAAGGAAAAAAGTTCGAATGCGTGAGAAACACTCGAAGCTTGCCTCTTTATGGTGATGTGAACTGTTTCTACAATTTTCATTCTGAACATTGTCACAACTTACCTCATTAAAGCATTTTTAATAAATACAGATACATTTAAAATTGCATTAATTTATTAAACATATCAGGGCATAAACTCATTCAGGGTCATGTTTATCTTTCAGGGACTATCTCATTGAATTAAGGACGATGGGTCGCCTTATCATTATTTTATTCTGACACAATTACTTAGAAATACAATCTGCTATCCAGCATTTATTTTGGTGAGAAAGACTCTAAGGACGTCCTGATGCTTTGAAGACAACGGGGGTAAAGGGGTATAGGGTAGTTGGTGTAAGGCAGGTGGGGGTAGATCAAGCCAATCGTGGCCAATCTTCATATCTCTAATTCTCTCTGGTGACCCGGAAGTAATGATAACGGTTGGCAGCGGAATATCGAGCGGATGATACTTCCAACAGATAAATTTACAGACCACCTAAAGTGTTCTGCGCATGACAGGCCGTCTAGTCTGGTCTGCTTGGAGCCTATTTTACATAGGGACGCTTTTACTCAAGCGTTATATTTAATACATTTGTCAAACTAATTTCGTAACATAAGTGTATTATTGACTGAGCGATGACTGGTTTTGTTTAAGTTTGACCAATTGGAGTTTTTGTCTGTCTGTTAATCTTGATGTTTGTTCCATGATAAATGTCAAAAGCGTGGACTAATTTTAATGTAATTTAGCAGGGATATTTTTTGGACCTAAGCCAAAAGATGTATTTACACAGTTTTTCAATCTCTTTATCCTTAACAATATAGTGGCTACTCAAAATATTTTTTGTTTATTAGATCATTCCAAGTGATTTTATGTATTAAAATTCTAAGAAATCGATTATCAAGGAATTTTTTATTTTTTAAAACTCTAATCTATTAACTTCTTAAAAACTACGGTTATTCTTTATAATTATAATGTAACCTAGATTTTTGATTATTTTTTTAGCACCATATCTTACTACTTGTTAAGGTAATATGCATAGCCTACCATTTAACATGGTATTAATTTGTATTCTGTCTAGCTTAATCATCAAGGGAAAATATCAACTATAAGCCAAAGGAAATATATTATTTTTAAATCCAAAGATAGACCTTAAAGCTAGGGTTGCACTGAAGTGAAAGCAAGCAAATCGAACGTTCACAAATCGTCACCCTGTAATAATTAAAACGCTAGCCTGATAAGAAATGTCTATACGCCATCGTAAGGGTGATATTATTGCAATAATTAATGGTATTATTTTATAAATTAAAAGTTTTGTTGTTTTTTTATAGTCTTTTATTTTTATTTTAAATGAATGAACTATTTACTTTTAGCTAGATATCACACGCATTTTATATTTTGATAAAAGCCCGACTATTGCGTTAAATGAATCTTAGCTATACGTGTTCTTGTCGAGAAGGAAGGATCACCAACAGTGAGGAGATGTGCGCATTTCAAGGGGTATATCAAGCGACATTTCCTTCTCGAAGCTTCCTAAAAGAAAAGGGGTGAGGTCATCTAGGTGCGTCTCTTTCCACGGAAAGTGCGTTGTCTTTTTAAATAGAGACGTAGAAGGATTTCACCACATCTTACAACTCGACAGTTTACACAAATAAATCTTACTACCCGCTCGAAAATTAAATATAGTAATTTTGAATATAGATTTTAAATTATAAATTATTGATATGTATAATTTCATATCATTACAACCCGAGTAGGCAAGTGTTCAAGGCCCAATTTTTCACCTTTGTGTAAAAGTGCATTGAAGTTTGAATTTGTGTATAGAACCAGTGTTATTAAATGAAAACTGAGCTCGTATCCTCTTTAAGTAATTATATAGTAGTAGTTTTAATTCCAACTTGGGTGAACCATGTGCATTCTAAATAAACGTAATCACCAAATGTTCGATAAGTCATATATTCTCGTGATTGACACTGAAAAGGTGTGGTTACACTAGGTAGAACACGGGGCAACAGCATTGGATCGGATACCGTTCATTATTGATCCGTGAGTTCGCAGGACGGATGTGATTAGTTTATGCCAGTGTGGTTAGAAGTATTTGGAACATGGTAAAAAGGAGTAGGGAAGATGATGAAGAAGTTTAGTTGGGGTTGTTTTGTCTTTCTGGGGGTGCGCTGGTCATGTTGCATATTATGAGAGATTGTCAAATTTTGGGGTGAGTGAACTTTAAACTCTAAACAAATAATTTAAATTATTTCCACCATGGTTCACATCCAACATTTTAATATAGGTTCTGATAGGTTGTTGTCCTCCCCCCCCCCCCCCACTACCCCTGGCCCATCACATCCAAGGAAGGACAGCTGGATTGTCCCAGCTAACCCTCCAGCGGTCTAAACTAGTTTTCCCTCTAATTCCATCATTAGCATCCAATTTACTTTTTAAAACAAATAAAGCTGTGCGTATTAAATAAAGTGGTTTCCCAACCCTCCTCCTTGGATCTTAGATGTGTCTTTAAAAAATGCTAGCAATGTTTTCTAACAGGTTTGTTCACCGTTTAAATTGGACGGCCTCTTTCCTCCCTCCCTCCCTCCTCTTTCTACGTCTTGCCAATGTTTTTTCCGCGCGTCCAACTTCGCTTATTTTCTTTCTTTCCTCCCTCACTCTTATTTTCAGGATCGCCGTAAACAAGACTGTTAGTGCGCTCTTGTGGTTGATGGCGGAACTGTTAAGAACTAGTCGGGTTGCTGCCATTCCTTTCACTAAAGCCTGGTCCGCACGATGCTAGTGAGGAGTTGGTTGAGTCATCTTTATAGCTCCATGTGTCTTTATCCGACCGGACTTTTAGCGTTCAAATAGACTTAGTAGGGCTAATGAAGATATGATTAAGAGTAAATACACCTGCACTTGCAAGAAGGAGAGGAGATAAACTAGTCTTTTTTAAAAAAATCAGCCCGAGTACACATGGCTGGTATTTGAACCACGACCTTCCACTCACTGATAGTTCAGACTAAAGCCTAACAATAATGGTATTTATTTGGTTCCTGCTTCAGTGGCCGCATGGTCTAAGGCTTCACTCTCGCTATAGACTTGACCACCGATAAGATAGCTGGGCTCGACTCCGGGTCGGGTGTACCGAGGGTGGTTTTTATTAAATGGTTTTCCATTCTCTCTCTCCACACAATGTGGATACACTTCCTATAAATTCAACCTTCCTAATCCCAGACTCATTGTAGTAATTAGTACATATGCATTTAACATGTACATGCAGTGATATGCGTTGCTAAAAAGAAGTTGTAATATTATAGAAGACTGCATATTGTGATGCGATACGAACAGATAATGATTCTCTAAGATTATAGCTGCGATATCCCCGTCACCAGCAAACCAGACTAGAGGTTACCGGAATTTTGTTCTCTGGGCGCGCTGTAATGGGTTTAAAAAAAACTTTCTAAGCTAATTATTATGAGAACACTGTAGTTTGGTACGCACTATCTTATATTGGATTAAAATATTTCTAATATAATGAGGTAAAGGTTCTCTGAAATCTAACTAATACCCTAAAGAAATATCATCCAGTTGTTGCCCAGCCGATACAAAATGATACCCTAAGTAGTCACGACTAATGGTCGCCACGGGATGAGAAACTATAGTCACATGGATAATGTCGGTATTTATATGCTCTCTGTGGTGTGTCGCGCATGTTAATTATTCTAAACGAGGTGGGGGGAATGGGTTCACTTCCTCGGCATGTTTTATTGCCCTGGGATTCCGATATGTGGGTCTTTAAATTGCCGGACGTGTATTAGTGTAGCGAGAGCAAGTCTTTCTAGCTTGCCGGGTCAGTAAGATGTTACAACTCTGATTTGAGTGCAACTAAGCTGACAGTTGACAATGTCTGAGACTTTTGAATTTCGTAGTAGTACCAGTAGTATCAATATTATAAATTAAATTCGATTAATATTTAGTATTAAAAAGCAAACTACATAATGAATTATAATATTTAAATCTTGAAGTACTTAAAGGTCTATACACGTTTCGGTGCCCACATGGCTTAAGACGCTACTCTTGAAATATAATAGATTGCAATAGACGGGGAGATTGGGGTTTTAACCGTGTACATAAGGTGGTTTTTCTTAAATGGTGTTCCACTCTCCCTCCACGCAAATGCAGGTAAACCTCCTCTAAATTCAACCGTACTAGTACCAAACACATTAGTGTAATTAGTAAATAAGCATTTTTAGATACCGCGTATCTTTCACTGCATAGTTGGGTTATACGCTTTAGAGGAAGTGTACCAGCATTTGCATGAAGGTAGAGTGAAAAACCCACCTTCACTCACAGTGATTCGAACCCTGACATCCCCACATTAACAGTCTTGTATATTGCGATAGGGACAGTAGTTAGTAAATGTTAATTAAAAGATTAAATGAAATTATCTATTATTACTCTTGAATACGGGAAGTTCAAAAAATACACAACAAACCATTCAAGAGAATTTTATTATTTTACTGTCACTAAATATAGGCAGGCCCATTTTATTTTGTTACATTAGGTTGAGTTGGTGTTGATTTTAAGGTGGATCGATTACTGGAGTGTTTCTGAGTAAAGTGTGCTAGCATGTCTCCGAATTTTCAGATGCGTAAATCCAGTAAACACGATATTTATTATAAAAGATTAGCGTATAACCTGAACGGGTAGTAAGACGTGGCGCTAAATATTATTATTATTACAAAAGAGGAATGCCAGGTCTCCACCGTGGTTCGGATTCCACGTTAAACTGTAGGTCCTTCATTTCATCTCACAATCACCCTACCATTACACATTAGCGTAAGTGCGTATAACCCGAACGGGTAGTAAGATGCGGTGCTAATAATAATAATAATAATATTACAAAAGATTGAATCAATCCACTTTTCCCCGAATCTGAATCTTGAATACAAATCTTAATTTGCTCATGAATATTTGGTACTATTTCAAATATAAGAAGATATTGTAAAGAAAATATATTCACTTAACCACGTGGTTATGATTTTTTTTTCTTTCGATTTTGATAACATTAAGTGAAAAATTATTGGTTTGACTTTTGATTGTTAGGTTTGTCTTTTAATTAATTATAATTTGTTGAATCACTAGTAGGTCTAAATTTCATATAGCTCTAATAAAATATATAATAAAATAAAAAAAGTTGTACTAAAAATTGGAAACAAATACTTATTTATTTTCAAATCTAAAAGTATCAGTTTTTCTTTTTCAACTCATCGAATCCTGAATATCCTTAGGGATTAGAGGGATTCTAAAACTCAACAGGCCCATCTCCAGTAATGATATTACACTCTCGAACAGGTGCGCCCCCCATCTGACATTATTCCAAATGACGCCACTGTTTTTTTTTTTTTCATTTCAACGTTTCCTCCTATAAGGGTTTTCTTTTTTTTAAATTGAAGCTTTCTCGATGGCCAGCCGCTCCTAGAGGAAGATATTACACCAAGAATATCCGGTTTATTTTCTCACTTCACGTCAGCTCTTCTGAACGATACTATTTCTACAACCACCTCCTATTTTCCCCCCACGGTGGAGAGACCTGTTTATTTCTCTTGAATACCTTCAAAGAAACTGAAAAGTTTCAAATATTTACGCAGTTGGTAATTTGTTGAAATTTGCTAGCCAAAATTAACTTATAAGTTGATCCAGGTTTTGAAACTTCAGACACAAATTCCAATTAAATTACTATATTATTTTGCTTATATTAACAATGTTCCAAGAAACAAAAATATGGGAAAAGAAGTATTAATGAATAAGTTTTAAATTTATTATATAAAGTTTAAAATAAATACACCTAACTAATATACCCTATACTAGTTTTGAAACATTTTGAAAATAATCAGATTTGATGAATAGAAAAATGACTCCTTAATTTAGGTTTTGCGTTCTAATGGTATACCACCGATTTATCTGTAAATTGACCTCAGTGCTCTTGGGGTAAAGTCCTTGATCCGTAGCACAACTTCCTTCGGAGGGCAAGTAAAGCCGTCAGTCCCATGTCGATCGTGGAATGTAAATAAACCCTGAAAAGCATGTGAAAATACCTTACTCGGCAAAATTGGTAGGCGCTTTCGCTCTGAATTATAGAAATTCTCATGTGCTGATATAATCAGTCGGTTCAGACAGAGCGGGCACTTTAAATACCTCATATAAATAAACTAATAAAATATAACTAATAGTAACAATCCCGTGTTCAAGTTCATTATTCAATAATAGTTTAAAAGTACGACAATATTCGTAACAAAGTTAACTATTATTTAGTGTTTAAAATGATTAGGTGACCTGGTGATCTAAGGGTAAGGTGTCGGACTTCAGTTCTGGGGTCCGGGGCTCATTCCTTGGTCCCAACACAGATTTATCTGATTACCAAACCCTTACTTCACCTCTGACAAGACAACTTGTGAATGTGGGGAATGCCAGGCCACAACCGTGGTTCGGATTCCACGTTAAACTGTAGGTCCTTCATATCATCTCACAATCACCCTACCATTACACATTAGCGTAAGTGCGTATAACCCGAATGGGTAGTAAGACGCGGTGCTAATAATAATAATAATAATAATATAATAATAATAATATAATAATACAATGATTTCTTAAATAATTCTTATAACCAATCTATTTTTAGCACCAAGTCTTACTTTACGTTTGCACTAGTTAAGCTAATATTTTTAGTTCAGTTTTAGTTATACGTAGAGGAAATGAATCCAAATTTATGTGGAGAGAGAGGGAAAAGCCATATTGGAAAAACCACTTTCAGTACACATGACTGAGATTCGATCCTCAATTTCATTCTCATCGGCGGTCTAATTTAGTGAAAGATTAGTGCCTTAGACTATTTGGCCACCAAAGCGGGTAAATAATAGATTTAATCAAAAACCTATTTGTTTACTGTTTAACAACTACACTGTTAAATAACAATATAACTAATTGAAATTAGTAATTAAAATTGCATGTGTTATAGGCGTCTTAGTAAAATTAATATAATGCTAAAAATAATTGTTTTTAAAGAGTGAGAATAAACTTATCTGTTATTGTGAAAATATTGGTTGATGGAGAATATAATTAATTTACAGCACGCCTCAATTGAATAAGTCATTTATATCAACTTTGACCTAGGCATATTAGTTATCAAATCAAACTACTTATTGAAAAAATTAAATATCAAAGGCGGGATTATATCTGAACGTTTAATTTATGTGACCTTTATATTATTTGGTGTATTTATTGACATACTGAATGTGAGCACATGACTTGAAAATTGACTTAATTCTTTTAAAAATCAATATCCAATCTCCCAGCTGTGAATTCATAATTTAGATAGCGATAACATTTGACATGAACAAATATTATCTTGAGATTTTGTATTAAATTGCATGTAATAACTTCCCAATAAATTATAAGTATCACATTAACTAAATTGTGTTATTTAGGATTTAAGATATCACCTAGTAATAATAATTACTGGGTTTTTATGTTTATTTTACCTGATTAGATTACCCAAGAAAGAAAAAAAACTTGTATCTTTACAAAGAACTTTACTAATAGATTATTTAATAAATACATGTCTTAAATGTCTCATTTTACATTATTAAATTATGTTTATGAAGTGTAAAGTAGTTTAAAAAAAAGGTTAATCTGCCTCTGTGAATCTCCTGTGAAATCTAAGCCATATTTTGGCTTCCAATCAGAATTTTTCCATATAATGCTAACATACGTTATTTACATAATTATATTATATGATTAATTGACCGTTCTTAGATTTGAATCCCAACGAGGAATTATCTATGTAATCTATGTTAAATACGTATATCCATAGGTGTCAGTGGACAGAACACCATTTTGTTTCAATGTGTTTTTAAACCATACTTATTTGATGGTACTATATATAGGTTTAGGATGTATCAGCCTGATATACCAACTTTAAGGTAGTTAAATTAGCTTATTTATTTTCATAATGTGAGGTTTTTGTTTTCATTTTAATAGACAGAGATTGTACTTTCTCGCCCATACTAAAGTCAAACCTCGTTCTGCAGATATGGGCACAATGTTTTGCCCACTCTTTGCATACAAAAGAAGGCCAGTTGAACATGTGTATGTGTTACAAGACACACACACACGTGGGATGAGTGTTTCATAACGTCCCAGCATGCATCGCAAGACGTCTGTGTCGAGCTCAGCATCTTATACCAGCGCACTCCCTCTGTATGCATGATGGAATGAGGAGAGCTTTCTTAGCTGTTCTTCAGACTTTTTCCCTTTGGTCTTCTTCTTGCTGGCTTGCTTCTCTTCTGTTCCATTCTTCCTTGATGAAAGTTTTGGGTACACTCGATTAAGAAACGTTGTAGCATTTCTGCCAAGAGAATCAGGGGTGTGGAAAGTTGTGGTGTGTGGGAGGGAAACATCATAATATTTTATTTGGGAAGGGGTGGAGGAGGGGTTGATTTAAATATGTTTAATTCTGGGATTTGGACCAATAAGGTGTGGTTTATTTACTGTCGAGGAGTGTTATCATAGTAAGCAGAACTCGTTAAACTGTACTCATGAGAAGTAAGTAAACATAAACACTATTTTCATTTGACCCATCCTTGTCACAATTTTATAAATAAAACATATGTTCTGCTCTTAGGTTGGGATAAAAGGGGACGTGAGATAAGGTCAGTGTTTTTGCACAGTTTATGGTACAACTTTTTTTTGGCCAAAATAAATAAAAAATTCCCCAGTAGAAACATAAGTGTTTAATTTTCTTAACATGGCGAATTCAACCGTTCTTAAATATGTGTCTTAAGCATAGCAGTATTAGATGACAAACTTTATAAATGAAGAGTAAAATTCGTTGAATTCAGGACACCCTTGAGACATATTTAACAAATGTTTGTCACCTTGTAAAAAAATTAAATTTGATGTTTCTACTGGAGAAATGTTATATTTATTTTGACCAGAAAATGTTTTGATATAACAAGACCAAAAACACTTTCTCGCATCCCTTTCTATCCTACCTTAATTCTCTGGAGCAAGTAATTAAAGGTTAGATTAAATAATGTTGCTTTGTATAACTTATTTGACACGCCTTAAGCTATTAAACCATTTTAAAATGATTTTGATGTATGCTATTCAGTATTTAATAAACACTTTATTTAATCAAATCATGGTGGTTGTCTATTATGGCACTCATGTTTCTGACACAAACAAGTGAAGAGCTTTATTGCGACTTGCTTAATCTCAACAATATAAAGATAAGGGGAGCCTAACTTATAATAATTCTCAGAATAATCAAACGAGACTTTTTTTTGTTAAAACTAATTATGATTAATAATTTGATTCGAAATTAATAATGGAGCCCTTTTTTTAAATCCAAATATCATGTACAGATAAGTTAATATTGAATTTTAAATATATAATATGTATATGTTGTTCATTTTAGTAATTAAATTACCATACACCATCCCTCTAATTTTAGGGGGTAGTAATAGAGAGGGTATCAAAGAGGAACTGAGCTAGAAGTTACCTAAAAAAAATGGATATACATTTTTTTGATGCAGGGGACCAAGATGGCTTCCTTATATCTCAAGTTAGAATCAGGCACACTAACCATGCAACAGACCTTCCTGGTATTTATTTTATTCCTATTTTAAATTTTACTTAATTAATAAGCTAATTTTTTTTTGTCATGTACATTCGTGATCACCAATCAAATGGAGCGTTAAATGTCACTGAGTGGAAAGGTTTTTTTAAAGTGTGTATACTAGTTAAGGTCTAGTGCAGGTGTACGTCTAATAAAATACTAATAGCAGGATGAATTGCGGATTTTCATATTTTCACCCCACATTAAATTTGTCAACTAGTTTAGTTTCCTTATATTAGCCTCTTTTAATAATTTGTAGTGCTCTAGAATGTTTTTTTATTTTCTTACTTAGATTCTTTGCATAGTGAGTACTAAATAGAGGTTTAAAACCTATGGTTTAGAGAAAGCATTTGACCAATAATAATTCTTTATTTAAGTGTGTTTATCAAATTACACTTTGGTTTCAACAAGTATTAAATCATTATGATAATATAGTACTGTCTTGATTTGTTCTAGTAATTAAAGCCAATGTTTCCATAAATGAAACTTTTATCAAGTGATTTAATTTCTTTATCAAAAATTCATGATCAGTATAAATATTTATTAGTTTTTAAAGTATTTAGTAATACATTTATGTGCACGATATGTTTTATTCTAAAACGCTAAATTCTCTTGGACACGTTTTAAAATAATTTTGCGAGTAGTCAAATGCAATGTGCAATACATGTAAGAATTGTGTGTTGCATATCGCTCTTCGTTTGTTTTATTGAGATTAATGTTCACTATTTTTTGATTCCCCTGTTTTTTATATTGTTTTTTCGTTTAGATTTTAGAATATTATGTAAGTTTGTTATATATGCGAGTTATTTTTATATATTTGACCCATGCATAATTCTCAATGTCAGTAAATAATAATTATTAGTATTAAATAAACTTGTCCACCATCCGATCAGTAATTTAAAAATTAATCGTGCTAATCAATAGTTTATAAAATATATTTATTTTTGTAATAATTACAGTTGATTTAAAAAAAATATTATTTCAATTAAACTGGTTACCATCCGCAACATAATACGAAACCAATCTTTAGACCCTCATAAATGTTAACTAAAATCTTTGCTCAGACTGTATGGAAGCTGGCGCATCAAGAGAACAAGCACAGCTCACGAGATAGCAGCACAGTCGACTACATTGTATTGAAGGTCCACGACGCCGAATAGCGTGGCTTGGGATGGGATTGCCTGTCATTCTCTATCTAGGGCAAGCTCCTTCATACAGTTTCAACAAAACACACAAACTTACAAAATGGCTTCCATAACACATAACTCTCGTCTCGAGAAACGTACAAGGAGATGAAACTAAAAAAAAATAAAAAAAAATGGGTAGGGCGTGTTCTTTTGGAAATGAAAGAGTATCAAAGTAAAAACAAATATTGCCAAAGTCTTTTAACTTGGGTTTATTTAAGTTTGTTAAAGTTTATTACGATTCATAATAAGTTAACCTAAAACTAGAAGCAGTAGACAACATGTTGGATATAAAATTCGTAGATTTACAATTCACATTGAAGTTTAATATTTAGGTGTGTTAGTCATATGTGGCTTAAAATTTTCCCTACTATTGAAAGTAAATATTATTGAGACAAATATAAACCAATATCACAATTATTTGTGGCCATTAAAATTTCTGAACAAATGGATTGATTTTGACCAAATTTGATATATACACAATCTCTCCAAGGATACATATAAAATTTATTTACTCTAAGGTATCTCAAATTTTAAATGATATCATGTGTTTGGATATATTTGGTACGAAAAATATAATGTAATTATTCATTCTATTTATTAATGTTTAGTTACCTCAATTTTTTACTCAAAAACCACCCAAGAAAATGTTAATAATTTTTCGAAAAAGATGTCTAAAACAAGTCAATTTTGCATAAACTTGGTAGACAGCATTCCTTTTGTCACTTCAGCAGGGGGATTGACCCTTAATATATTCTTTTAATAGTCCATTAAATAATCATTTCTCTTTTTAAGGGTGTATGCATATCATAAGTAGCCTACTAATTACACTTGTGTGTTGGGATGCGAGGTTGGATTTTAAGGAAGTGTACCCACATTTTCATGGAGGAATAATAATTTTTTATAAGGGAAAACCACCCTCAGTAGACTCGACTGGTATTCAAACACCAATCTTCCCGTTACCGGGAGTCTATAGTCTATTGTGAGAGCAACACCTTAGTCCATGTGGCTATTTCAGCAGATTATTGTTTCAATTAAAACTCTGTCTTATATATAGTTACCCGCTTCTGTGGTCGCATGGTTCTAAAGCGTTTCTCACGCAACACACTAGACTGTCAATGATGGGGAGATCGGGTATAAATCCCGGTAGGGTGTACAAAGAATAATTTTCCTAGATGATTTTCCACTCTCCCTCCCAGAAAATGTGGGTTTACTTCGTCTAAAATAAATCTTCTGATCCCTAATACATTAGAGTAATGAGTACATCGACGTATAGCCAGAACGGGTAGTAAGACGGGTTGATAATATGTATATTAATATATCTATTTATCCTAAGGGTTTGTAGCACCACGTATTACTACTCGTTCGGGCTATACGTATATTTAGTTATTTTTATAAAGTTAAGGTTGAATGTTTGTTTTATAATTTTCTAAGCTACTTAAAAAGTGCCAAATATTATTCGTACATGAGTTCATGTGTTCTGCAATCGTCACTTTTAAAATATAGTATAAATAACTAAAAATATCATTAATAATATAAAATGTTATCAGTGTTTGTTTTCAAAATATGGATTAGTATTTTCTAAACGCT
This sequence comes from Timema cristinae, assembly GCA_039000515.1. NCBI lineage: Eukaryota > Metazoa > Arthropoda > Insecta > Phasmatodea > Timematidae > Timema > Timema cristinae. Next base: position 42,903,914 of record JBCFYV010000935.1, on the reverse strand, counting down.
TTTTTCCTGCAAGATCCTTAAATGGAGCTACTAGATTACCTAAAGTTTAAGTAAATACTCCCTGTACATTGTACAAAGCGGTCTTATACTCTAACTTACTCTAACTTCCGTTGGTCGTTGTTGATAGGCGGGCTGCGGCCATATCAAAGGCGTGGGGTAGTGAATGGAACGTAGGAAAATTAATCCCAAAACTACCCCTCCTCAATGGAACCATTTAAACCAAAAGTAAGTAAAGCTAAAGTTACAGTTTTTTGTTTAGTACGTCTAGTACCAAGTTTATTGTTTGAGTTACTTTATATATAAACTAGATAGCTGTTGCCCGCGGTTTTGTTCACGTGGAAGTTGATTATATACAAATACGAAAATATGCATATGTATTTACAGATTAATTTAAAATATTACGTTACATTGATGACCATAACTTGACCTCAGATCAAAAATAATGCAAGTCCGATACAAACTTTCACCCCCCTTTTCATCCCTTATTAAATAAAATTTCCAAAATTCCTGAAACACGTATTTATTTGTTTTACGTCAATAACCGAAATACAAAATTTTGTTTATGTAACTTTCAAAATCACGGACTTTCATACATATTATCATCCCCTTTTTTGACCCCTTTGGGGTGGAATTTTCTAAAATCCTTTCTTAGTGGGTGCCTACATAACAAAATGAATATACAGTCCGAGTTTCATGCTTGTAGCCTTGATAGTTTGCGTTCGGCGATGATGAATCAGTCGGTCGGTCGGTCGGTCGGTCGGTCGGTCGGTCGGGACATGTTATTTTATAAGTATAGATAATTGTGGAGTTTGGTGGTCTTGGGGTAAAGTGATCGCCCGGGGTAACAAGTATTCGCGGGTTCAAACACGGCCGAGATCGACGGATTTTTACCAAACGATAGAATCCATAGTGCAACTTTTTTCGTAGGTAGGGGAAGTAAAGCCGTCCGTTTCATGTCTGCTGTGACATGTATTATTATTATTATTAGCACCGCGTCTTACTACCCGTTCGGGTTATACGCACTTACGCTAATGTGTAATGGTAGGGTGATTGTGAGATGAAATAGCGGACCTACAGTTTAACGTGGAATCCGAACCACGGTGGAGGCCTGGAATTCCCCACATTCACAAGATGTCTTGTCAGAGATGTAGAAAGGGTTTGGTAATCAGATAAATCTGTGCCGGGACCGAGGATTGAACCCCGGCCGCCAGCATAAAAGTCTGACACCTTACCCCTAGACCACCAGGTCACCTTTAATTAGTTAATCTAGGTTATGGAAAAGCTAAATTGGTAAATTACCTGTAATGTATCCTAGGTTCACCTATATGAGATTTTAACCTAGTCCGGCAATCCGACCTTTCGCAAGCTTATATCATGTTACCACTGTTTGCTTGTGGTTCAAAACAACAAACTAATACATATTGAGTTTTATTCTCAAATTTCTACCACAGAGTTATCCATTATTCGTTTGTTATTTAAGGTCATTCTTCACTACTATATTATGGCAGAGTCTGTGATGGACGCGTGGAAATTGTCTGCTACCTATTTAGCTATCAAATTCTTTGAGGCCTGGGAAAAATTATTAAGTAAACAATTGGTATAGCTGAGCTAAGTCAATAAATGAATCTATTTGGTACAGAACTATCGTTTGGTACGGTTAGTGAAAGTAAGATTCAGCTACTTTGAGTCAGGGTCATATAAATTGTAAAAAATGATAATTCTGGCCAAGGTGAATGTAATTAAACCTACTTATTACATTCAGCCTAATTTTTGAACCATATTCTCTTTTTGCTGAGGGACCTCATAGTTGATTTCACAGCCACTGGATACTTGGGGGATAAGGAGGGGGAGGGGGTGCTTATGCTTCCATTTGTACAAATTAGGCCCTACATTTTACACGAAATACAATATCGGGGAGAAAGCATACAATCGTACATGACTAGCTAAGCTAGGGAGATCAAAACGCATTTTATTAAAAGTGGCATATGATATAATCATAAATTAAAAAAAAAAAAAATTACACCCAGAATCTGCCTTTATGAGTAAAGAATGACCCTGGGCATAGAACGAACCCAAATTAGCTCAGTGGTAAAAAACTGGTGTGCCAAACCTGGGGTCCCGTGCCCTATTCCCTTGCCCAAGTGTCATTTTTAAAAAATGTACGATTATGATATCCGATGCGGTTGTCTGTATCCTTACTAAATATAATTTCTATATTTAAAGCTTCGGCTTCGCTTGTCGTGTATAATTAATTTTACAAATGTATGCTTTATCAATTTAATTTTAATATATCTTCTTAAAGCTAGAATGTTCTCTACACGATTTGGAACAGTGTAACCAATCTCTATGCCATTTTCTCTGGCTGTGGCACTCAGAAATTTGTACTTCGTGGTATATCTGTCCATTCCACGCCGTCTGATAATCACGTTTGTTTGACCGTCATGCTCTTACATTTTCGTCACAGTGTCTATCCCTCTCTCTCTCTACTTTGCCATCGTGTCTACCCACCACTAGCTGGGGCCAATCTCTGGTACCGGATTTGGAGAAAATGACTCCGGTTCTCTCTTCATCCTCTAGGAACGAAATTGAGGTGACAACGACCCTGTAAATTGTCCATTTCCTTCTCGTTTTCCTTTTGCCCTATGTTATGTTTCTTCTTCCGTTTCACTTCTGGTCTCTCTCTTTCTTCCTCTAGCCCTCATTTCAGATCTGAGGACCTATTCCTGAGGATTTTTATGTGTGTTTGTTGGTTTTTTGTGACTTTTCCTTTCCTTGTGTACAGTGAAATGAAAAGACAGAACCCATTTCATAGTAACCTCAACCAATCCCCATCTTTTTTTTTTTTATATAAAGGCAGTTTTTATATTTGTAATTCTTTTTTTTAAGATTGACTAACCTACGCTCAAAATGTATTGCAGTTATAAAAACAAAATAAAATGCAAATAATAATAATTAGCTGATTAAATCTTCTACTAATTTTTAAAATTTACTGATGATGGCACCTAACCATACAATTATTATTTCCCCCTCTTTACCCTACATTTTACTACCTATTTGGGTTTTACACATACAGAAATTACTCTAAGGAAATATAAATGAGGAAGGCAGAATTTTGGAGGAAATGTACTAAAGTTTTCTTGGAGACAGAGTAGTAAACCATTGGGATAAAAATAAACTCTTTCAGTACACCTGAACACGATTTGAATTATTATTTTCCCATCACCGGAAATCCAATCTAAGTTGTTTACCAACCAGTGGCCCACAGACTGGTAGCAATGGGCCAATGGACTCGTTGCTTTCGGTCCGCAAATAAACCACTTGGAACATGTGACCACCGATGCGGGTTAAATTATTATTAAAAGCAGCCATTTGCACAACGTCATTTAAATGATTTGAATATACTCGTATGTGTATACATAATTGTAAGCTAACACTAGTTTCATAATGTTATTACACGCTTCGGTGGCCGAATTGTCTAAGGTGCCACTTTCACAATAAACTGGACTGCCAAAGACGAAGACATTGGGGTTCAATCATGGTCAGGTACACAGAGGGTGGTTTTCCTAAATGGGTTTTCACTCTCTTTCCACGCATATTCGGGTGCATTTGCTATGTATTAAGCCTAGCTAATCTCTAACGCATTAGTGTGATAGGTACAAAGGCCTAAAAACCGAACGGGTAAAAAGACTCGGTGTAAAAAACATATATTTTATGGCTAGGACTATAATATTTAATAATGATATGTATTGTACGCACATTTCTTATAAGGTCGTCAGGAAATATACTTAGCACTCAATTTATGAAAACATGTATTAGCAGTGATTTCTGACCTACATATTGAACTATGACCTATGAGCTGTTTTATAGTCGGTAAAGAACTCGATGAATATTTTATTTATTTTTTATAACTAGATTTCCGGATTTCATAGAAGCTTAAATAGCAAATTTTCCATCTAAATCTATGAGGGTTATCATGTTTTTGCCTAACCTCCTTTCCTACCTAATATTAGGCCTATCTTAACTTATGAAGATTTTTTTCCTTGTCTTTGTGTAGGCATGTTTGTTGTGGTATTATGATAAACTTGATAATTATTTACGTGGGCCAGGTACTCTAGTCTGTGGTTCTGTAACGTGTAAATCAAAACTCTTAAAGTCTTTTATTTTGATCATGATATTTAAGCTGTCGGCAGAAGTTGTACGTGAAGGATTTTCAATGGCATTATAAAGCTCTAAATAATTAAAATAATATTTTATTGGTTTAATTAAGGCTTAATAATCGAATACTCAATTGACTGTTAAATGAAGGCATCTAAATCAATTTGAGCATATAGAAGTATAAAAGTACTATACAAAGAATGTGATAAATATTTTTAAGAAATATGTTAGATATAATATGGCTTTCTATTATTCTGTCTAATTGTTATAGCATTAACATTTTATTAATAGAAATCTAATATGTAAGAATGTGTGTGTGTATGTGGGGGTGGGGGAAGGGATATAGTATTCTTTGAATCTTTGTAAATTATCTTGTAGCAGCATTTTATAACATATTCTAAAGGTAGCATATGTCTGTGAATAAATGCAGTCTTCCATGACTACGAAACAATTTTTATGAAAGCTATACATATATAAAAAATACCATCTTTTAGAAAATTATGCATATTGTTTTGTAAAATTTATTGGTAAACCACCTTTAAAATTATGTTTAAAAATATATTTAAGTATTTTAAAGTATATTTTGTATGAGTCCATACAGTTCATCTTTGTGGAAGATCTTGGCAAACATAATGTAGGTACGTCAAAAAAAATGCCTAATAATATTTTCCACCATTTGGTTTCGAAAAAAATGTTTGCAGTGTGAGATGAAGGGGAAAAACACAATAACAAATGGACGAGAAAAAAAAGTGAAACCATTTTGAACCCTTAATTTTAAAAGTGTCGAATAGATGTCAAAATAATGAATAAAACACTATGTGTAGGAAAAGTGTTATTAGGTATACATAAAGCTGGGCAACAGTATAACCATCAGTGTCTCTTCGTTAAACAAAATCTTTTATTAATGTGTCATAAAAATAACGGATGGCAGAACTGACCCCAAGTCAAGTGAACTAATTAAGGTATATTCTTGTGTTCTTGTAAAGGAGCGATATACTGAAATATACCTGGGCTTTAAAGTTATGAATAGCAGTGGAGTGATGGAGAGTGTTGCAATGGAAAGTAAAGGTTGTTTAAACTGTGGTTGTGTCACTTAGTAGAACACTCATTGGTCAGGTATCGATATTACCATAATATGGCTTTAATGTGAATGAAAGCATTCCAGACACATTCACGTACAAAAAACAAGCCACGCTACTAATAAATACACATATTTCCTAGATACTATTTATTTTTTATTCAGAAAATCTTCTGGTTAGAATTTTTTTTTTTTTACTAAAAGTGAGTTTGATGTAGAAAAATATTTTGATATCTATTTGGACCATTATATTAATTTCTTTAAAATATCTACTATCCAAAAAAACATAATTAATGTAATATATTTTTAAATTTTCCATATCGTGAGAAAGTATTGTAATCGTGAAAAAAATATAGAACTCGAAATTGTGGTAATCTTTACTTTCTAAGTAAACACAAACCCATAAAAAGTGGATTTAACAATTATGTCTGTCTGTCTCTGTTTTTTACACGGATCCTATGTGGTTGATGATGGATTTTTCCCTTACTTAATATTCGGTATTTTTAGGGCAATGTCTCAGGGACATTATTTGATTTTGACCCTAAACCTAGCCCTAAAATTATATGTAGTTTACTGGTAAGTGATTTTTTTTAATTCCAAATATTTTGGGAATAGCTTTGGAGATTGTGTGGTGTGACAAATAACTGTGTATAGCTGTTTTTGGGTTAACATCTCATTTATGAGTAGTTGACTAATCTTTTGAAAACTGAAGAAATATTTTTAAAAGGTCTCTACAACCCGCTTTGGTGGTCACATGGTCTAACACGTTACTCTCGTGTAAGACTATTAGATTACCGAAGACTGGGAGATCGGGGTTCATTTCCATTCAGGTGCACCGAGGGTTGTTTTTCCTAAAGGGTTTTTCAATCTACACGCAAATGAGGTTGCACTTTCTCCCAATTAAATCCTCCTAATCCCTAATTCCTAATTCATTAGTGTAATTTGTACAAGCGTATAATACCAACGGGCAGCAAGACATGGTGCTAAAAAATGTATAAAAATATATATAGCTCCAACGATTTAGTTCCAAATGGGTATATTGGAAGTGTTTGTCATATAAGAAATTGCATGGTATACTGTTTTTTTTTTTTAAAGAACCCGTTAAAGGAAAGTTTAAAAAATACTAAATTCTTAAAAATTTGAAATATTTTAAAAATCTCTCTAATTATTTGATTACATATGAATCTATTGGGTGTGTTTGACATGATTAGTAGCACCGTATGTTGGTTTTTGAGGTAAAAATTTGTTTAATGGTGGTTTGCTGATGTTTGAATTTTTATTTATTAGTTAGGTTGTTTAAAAAGAATATATAGGGAACAGTTGATCTCCCAAATAAAACCAAATAATACTGTATTATTTGTATCTGTAATAAGTAGTTTACTGAAGACTAATTTTGGAAAATTTTGAATATTTTTGAAAATATATATAAATTTTTTCAATATAGAGATTGAGAGACTATTTTATGATAATGAGTAATATCTTTACTTTTTAAAAATAAATTAATTTTAGGTTAAGTTACGACATAGTATAAAAACTCAATTTATTGAAATTGGCCTTTGAAGATCGACTTCAAATGGGTTATCTAGGAATAGTTTTTCCTGATAAAGAATAATATGTTTTTATTTTTACAAATTACAAATAACTTAGGTGTAGTTTACAAATAAAATATTTTTGAAAATGTTAGATTTGTTAAAGATAATTTAACAGGTTGGTTTAAAGTTTATGAATATTTGAGTTTTTATTGTATTTAACAAAATGTTTGTTTTTGTGAGTAAAACTTATTTAAGCGTATTAACTAAAACTTTTTTTTAATTTTCTTAAAACTATAATACACAATATGAGAAAATGAGTGATATTTGGTCGTACCATTTATTTATTGTGGCATCCATAAACAGGGCCAAGGTTTTTAATAATTTTTTTGAAAATTCTAATGCAGTTTATACATAAGAAAGAAGCATATCTAATAAGTCAGTTTTAGACAAAAAATAATTATATAAACAACTGCTCCTCGGAAAATATTTATTTATATATAATTATTCTGTCCCTAAGTTGGGGATGTAAATAATGCGAGAAAAATTCAACAATTTTTTGGGGGTAAGATAAATCAAATATTGCTCCAGTGGAAACAGTTTAATATTATTCACATGGTAAACTCAACACTGGTTGAATATCTGCTATGAGAATTGTATCATTAACTGACAAACATTAAAATGAAGATAACAATTGGGCCCAAAATTCCAGTACATCCTTGGGAGATATTCAAGAAATGAGGTCATCATCTTAAGAACATTTAACTCTGTACTGAAGCAATATTTTATTTCTTTTGACAAAAAAAAAATAGTTTCACCGTGAGGGTTTTGTCTCGATCTCGAATCTCAGACGTATTGTTTGAGATTAATTTAATTAAGATAAAGGTTTTAAACTCTCTCACCAGACAAGTTCCGGCTTATTTCTAAGTTATTACCCTTATAATTCCTATCCCATTAATTGAAGTCAGTATATTTTTTATTGAATTTCATATTTTATAAAACTGTGATTTATATTAAATCAGATACAATATTAATGCCCAGTACGACTCCATATTCTTATTTTTAAAGATTGAAAATAATCTTCTTATTAAGATTATGTGAAAATATACTAATTTTTCTGAGTGCCTCAAGAATTAATAAAGGTTTCAACTTTATTTGTGCATTGTTTGTACAGTGTATGCTCCTTAACCAATTTCTGTCTGGCTACTACTGCACCTCCATTTTGAGTGCGTTTCCTTTTTCGCCATCACGTAAATATAAAAAGGTTTTTTCCTTAGATAGAGGGTGCAACTCTGATGGAGTTTTGCCATTTCCAATAAGAGTACAGGCTGAGGAAAAATGCTTTCTTATGTAGGTATAGGCAACTGTGAAGTATTTTACGTTTAGTTATGAAAGGAACACCAATGGAATGTAATTTTATATTTGTTCGTCTCAAGTTCACATAAATAACAAAATAGAAAGTTTAAAAATAATAATTACAGTTTTATCTACGAATGGGTATGTAATATAGCTTATCATTAACTTAGGATGTATTTTCTTTATTATTATGAAAATAACGTACTAATTATTTGGTTGTTATTTTAGCCTTATTATAAACTTATTAATATGATATGTCGGTGTTAGAATTTACCTATAAAAATTATATTCAATTATTTCTAGAAATGTAAATATAACAGCTCTATAAATTGTGTGTTGTAAACAGGGAATTTTTCTTGTTAAAGTTTATTTTTAAAAATAAAACCGAGTATAATATTCTGGTAACGTGTTTGAACAAGTAGGCCTAGCTATCTTCAAGTAACTATCTTTGCCTTTGCGCCCACGAATTTGATCAAAAAGGCAAATAAGTAAATTAATTGTTAAAGATAGCCCTTTATATTTTTTCTAACTTATTGTGGGTAGTCTATTGACATTTAATATACTTAGAATTAAGCATTTACTTATATAATTTTAAAATAATAATTTGACATTATTAACAAGAACGTTTTGAGTTTGACATAATTTAATTGAACTCTTTTTAACTAATGAAATAAAAATAGTATTTGATATCTTACACAATAATTAAATTTAAATTGATTTACATTTTAACAAAGCATACAAATTGTTTGTATTATAGGCTCTATTATTTTATCAATTCAAGCAACACATTTTATTTAGGTCATCACATATATTCTGCTAAGTTATAAGAAAGAAGATTGTAAGATATGGTTTATTAACTACAATGTAAAACAAAGTAATGTTTGGTTAAAATACATTTATACAACCTGAATAGGAAATAATAATTGATGCCCAACTTAAAATTTGTAGTCATAATAAAATAAATTTTATTAAATCGTTGATGGAGAGGCGAATAGGAAGGAGAATAGAAGAAAACACGTTTAGTTGCGAAATGTTAATAAAACCTTTAGACATTCTATATTAAGATTATGTAAATTTATTAAAATAAGCTCATTACAAATTTCTTGAAAACTGGTCGTTACAAAAACCTGCTCATACCTTTTTAAAAATTCATCATCAAAACTTAATTTTTTTTTTTTCAACATTTCAAAGTTGTCCTTTAATTTTCGAGATTACCATTCCTGATTAGTGTCGGCATAACTAAGGTCATACAACAGCTCTTGCAAGAATACTCGCTTCAACTTAATCTATTGATAATTTGAAAACGTCTTCACTCTCGGTTTTAAAATCATAATCTTTATTTCATCCTGTCTTCTTTATTGAGAGAGAAAAATATAAATATATATTTTTTTTTACTTTCTAGAAAATGGAATGTAATTCTTAAGAATAAGAAACTTAACGGGAAATACAAAATGTTGGATTGTATTTCCCTCTTCTGTGTACACACAAGGAATGCTAAATAAGCTTTGTGACATACACTGTAATTTAGTGTTTGTGACGTTATTTTAACAAACTTCCGGTGATTGTGATGTTTATAATCCTTTGAGATATCTAGGGAAAATATCACCATCGATACAAAATTGTTCTCAAATTATATATAGTTGAAGAAAGATAATGCTTGTACATTTAATTGTTCCCTTCTTTTAACCTGAAAGGTAACAAGCTTACCTGGCGTGGTTCTACTATGGCATAGCTTATAATATAGGGCCATAGCGTAGGCCGTCAAGGTAAGACTGCTACCCTTTATTAATAATAAAACTTGAAAGAAACTATCTTTAATTTATTATAGCCACATCAGATATCGTTTCCGTAAAAATGGAAAAATAATTCCTGGACAAGATAATCGAACGCAGGACCCTTTTCTTGGTGCACCAAGGCTATACTACTGTCTAATCCGGGATATATCCATTTCTTACGGTTTTATTCTTTACTCATAGTTAAAGGCAGAGTCTGTGGTAGATGTGTGTAGAAAATCATCGTCGGCTAGGAAATATAACTGATAGAAAAACCACAGCTAGAGAGTTGGCAAAATTGTCCGATCATTTGAACACGTCTATTTCCAGACTCCGTATTACATTCAGATCAGATATAGAATATTTTCCCTCTAAGCCAAGGGTCCCGGCTTAGTTTTCAACTAGACGAAATTAATTTAAGTATAGGCCTACTTATATTTTTTTTAAATAATCTTACTTTGTATTTTGGAATGTTCATTTTTCTGTATAACTATATTAACTGTTTGACTAATTTGCTACAGTAATTAAGTTGTATTTAGTTAAATATATATTTTTAGCCGTATCTAGGATTGCACATTCTCAAAAATGGGCGGGTAGTTCATGGTTAAAATTCAAAAAGGAGGTACAAAGGGTGGTTTTCTATATAAAATTCCCCTCTGGTTTCTCTACAATGTCTCCTTGCTAGTATAATCACCTGAATAACAAGCTATCCCTCTTAATTTTTACTATTTAGATTAGCCGATAGTGGCCAGTGTGTTGGACTATAAACAAAATTAAAATGAGCAAAAGTACATACTAATTAAAGAAAAACTGTTAAAAGTAATAAGCCTTAAACATATATTAGATAAAATTATTTACTTTAAGCAAACACTTCTTTTAGCCAATCAGAAATCAATACAAAAATATCTTACCAAACATAGTTTCTTAAATTAAACTTGAAATTTAATTTAATTTACATAATTTTTTTCATTCTTAAAATTATTTTTTTACCACCACCGTCTTGCTAACATTTTGTTCATATTATACGCATATTTATTACGGTGAGGTGTTAGGAATGAAGTGTCACGCATTGCGTAGCGAGAGATTACTAAACCATTAAAGAATAACCATCTTCGGTATTAAAACCTGGTTGGCTATACTGAACTGCGCGGGATAAGCTGTCCATTCTGTTGCGATAGTGACGTCTTAGACCATGTGGCCACAGAAGTGGGCTATTTGCGCATACAATTGTTTAAGACTCCATTTAAATCAGCGTATGATGCATAAATATGGTAGGTAATACGGTTATTTTCAGACGCATCTGGGTGTCAGTTTCGTTAGTCTGAGTTATATAGCAATGGAAATGATAACAGTGAAATCGTTTTAGTATTTAAAAAAATTATAAAATTTAAAAATCTTTATTTTAAAATAAAAATACCGCTTAACTGATTCAAATTTTTTTGCCGTCAAGAAAATAAGGCAAACTAATCCGCGCTTGAATACTACATATTTATTATTATTATTATTATTTTTATTATTACCACCGCATCTTACTACCCGTTCGGGTTACACGCACTCACGATACTGTGTAATGGTAGGGTGATTGTAAGATGAAATGGCGGACCTACAGTTTAACGTGGAATCCAAACCACGGTGGAGGTCTGGCATTCCACACATTCACAAGTTGTGATTAATACACGTCTTGTCAGAGGTGAAGGAAGGGTTTGTTAATCAGATATATCTAGGATTGAACCCCGGACACCTTACCCCTAGACCACCAGGTCACCAATACTACATCTTGTTCGAGCGTAATCATGTAACTAATGTCCGCATACCCGCTTGGCTGGCCGCATGGTTCCAGGACATCACTATTGCAATATAATATAGACTTACTGTCTATGACAAAGGATATTGGGGTACGAATCCCTGTTAGGTGTTTTGAGGGTCGTTTATTCATGAATGGTTTTCCACTCTTACTCCATGCAAATTCGGGTACACTTGTTATAAATTCAAACTTCCTGATCTATAACACACTATCGTAATATATATGTGTATATAGCTCTAAGGGGTGGTAGTATACTAAATAAGTCCTCATGAACCTGCCTTGATGTGCTCTTGATCTATGATATCTGAAACCCACCTCGGTGGCGTAGTAGGCTAACGCGCTTGTCGTGTTGAGCTCGACTGCTGAGGACGGGGAGATAGAGGTTCGAATCTCGGTCGGGTGGGGGGTGGTTTTTCCTAAATGGTTTTCCACTCTCCCTCCACGCAAATGCGGGTTCACTTCCTCTAATTCAACCTTCCCAATTCCTAATCCATTAGCTTAATTAGTACTTTAAGCGTATAACCCGAACGGGTAGTAAGACACGTTGTGCTAAATATTATATATTATTATAATATCTGAAGAACTATTTCATTCCCCTTTGGTACGGGTGTTGTATCCACTTTTCTGTTGTAGGTCTCATTTCTCTACTTTGGTAGATGGAAAATGTAGATCTGTTCAAAAGTATAGATTCTGTTTTACTTATATGTACAAATTCTCTATCCTATCGTTTTATTCTGAATTCTTGAGTGGGAGGTTCCATATCGTCATTTGTATGATGATGGTATTTTCTTTTTCGAGTTCACCCTTATTTTGTGTATATGTGGGTGAGGATCCTAAATTACCTCGTTGAAAGTGAGAGCGTTATGGGGAGGGGGTGTAAGATGAAGTGTATGTGGAGTTGTACAGTGTATCTCGAGTAGTTCGGATCGGGCAAGAAAGAAAAGATAAATAGATTAAACTTGTACTTTAAAATCGTCACTTAAAATGTGTTGGTTGTAATATTGAATTAAATAGATTAATATGTGGACAAATATTGTGTTTTATGTGATAGCGAAACTATATTTTTAAATAATGTTTGACAAAAATAATATCCGTATTATCAGGCTGTTACGATTTGGAAACTTATTTTGGGATCATTTGTTACTAATCTGATAGTTGTAATTGGTGTATTAATTAGTAAATTATTTTAATTAATTACAATAGAAAATAGTCGCTTGCGTACAATAGTGAAGATACAAAGTTTATATGAAGACTATCGTTTGGACCAAAGTATGAAAGTATATTTTGATATTAAGCCTAGAGTTTATAATTCTTTCTGAATTTTGGACATATTTGTGACAAGGAAGATAAGTTGGTGAGTGATTCCATTTTTTTTTTAACATTTATATGGTTAAAATATGTTTCTTTAAACACATAGGCCTAAATTGTTCTTAAATTATTTTAGTTTATTAGGCCTACTACAGTCCAATTTTCAGAGGAAGCCTTTTTCTGAGAACTAAAAATAAGCTAACAGATCTACTTTATTGTCAAGTCATGTTAACTGAAGCTTTCACGTTTGATATACATTATAAATACTTATAAAACAGTAATAATATAGCTAATAGTTAAACGTTATCAATTCTGGCTGCAAAAAACTATAGTCTACATTCTTAAAGGACCTTCTATGAAAATTGGACTGCAGTATACTTGTTGGAGATACCTGTTTGTTTACACTAATTAGGCAGTGAACGTATTTGCATGAAGGAATAGTTTGATAAAAATATATATATATATCCCTGGCTCATTTACGGAATTCGAACCAAGCCTCCTTGCCACAGAAAAACCAAACAATATGAAAATCGCTCCTTTTGTCGGCGTACCTACCTGTGCGTGTTTGTATTTTGATATTGAATGTGGGGAATGACAGGCCTCCACCGTGGTTCGGATTCCACGTTAAACTGTAGGTCCTCCATTTCATCTCACAATCACCCTACCATTACACATTAGCGTAAGTGCGTATAACCCGAACGGGTAGTAAGACGCGGTGCTAATAATAATAATAATAATAATAATAATATTTTGATATTATAATTTTTTGATTCCTCATTTTTTTCTGTCGCCGGGTATTTCTATCCATTCTAGTTATACATATATTTAAAAGTTACGCTATTGTGGTAGGGATGAGGAAGGTTAAATTTAGACGAAGTGTACTAGGATTTGTGTGGAGGGGGAGTAGAAAACCGTTCAACCATCCACAGTACACCCGACCTTTAATATAATTGATACATTAATCATTAATATAAAATATAAACCTACAATTTTTATAAAGAAAATTTATTAAATAATAAATCTATCTAAAATGTAGGCTTTACACGACACAGAATTATATTTAAATATTTATTTCATGTTATTAATTTGATATGAAAGTGAGTTAAGGTAAGTATGTTTGCACTTTTTTATAAATAAAAATCATTTTGGGCTAATCAAATAAAATACTACACCAATAAATAGTTTAAATTTATTTTTTACAAAGTAATTTTTATATTTTAAAATAAGCATCGAATAATTTAAGCAGTACTTTTTCTTCTAATTTAAAATGTATCTACTAATCTAATGACAACTGTTGAAATCTGTTGTTTGTTTTATTGTTTATAGAAAATTAAACTAAGCGATATTTGATTTATTTAAAAAAGTATTCATTGTTATAAAAACTGCACAAATATGGACTCTAGTATTCTTCTATCCCATATACCTTGACTTAAAATCATTCAAATGATTTTACAAAATTTTCTATTGGTTCGTTATAACTGTACTCAATCCCCTATGTCATATACCTTTTCATGCATAGATTTTGTGAGGATGTTAAATCTTTATTATAAATGCATGTACCACATAGGTAGTGAAGTACTGGCAAAAAATAAAAATAGAGGCACAATCCTGACTTGTAGACAATTGAATGTTAAGGGCACTTCATATATTACATAATAGATGGGGCCGTCAATTTATGTCACTTCCTCATTTCAAGATTTGAAAGCAAGATTTTTTTTTTTTTTTTTTTTCGCCTGGTAATATTTATGAATAAATAAATAACACTGTTCTAGACAATTAATAGGTACAAAGTTTTTGAAAATACTAAAAATAAATATAAATTAGATATGATAGTTTACAGTTTCTTATATAAGTAAATACCACGTTTACTCAAATATTAGAATATCTAATAAATTATTAATGAATACCAGTTTATATTCTATTATAAGGCCTAAGTGGATTAGGTAGCAGCAAACCTATAATATGTGTACGCACTGTGATCATTATGATAAACTCTTCCTTATTCTTAAAAACAATTTAATTCTCATAATAGAATTCATATTTTTATGTAAATGAATTTACAATTTACTCAACAAAGAAAAGTACGTTGTTGTGTTTTCAACTATAAACCTCATGAAAGGTATATATTTCAGACTTGACCCATATATTATTATACTACAGTGTAGGTCACATTTAAATTTAGAACGCTCTATATCCAATAAAAAAATCTGGATTTATTTAAAACCCTTAATAATAAATACTCATCAATACATCCATCCAAAGGCATGAAAAAAAAAATTGTTATGCTGACTAGTTGAATAGAATGTTTAAGTTAATAAGTCAAACTACTTTTAATAGCTAATTTTTTTTAATTGAATGGCCTAGTTGAATATTTGACCTACTTACGGTAGAAGTTACATTTAATTAAATAATTATGATAAATTTACTTTGCAAACATTAATTTTTAGAATTGAACGAACGTGGCATACACACGTTAATAAAACCAATTATAATGCAAATTAATTGATACGAAAAGGTAAAAAATAATCCAATAGTGTTTTCAACACTTTTCCACAAACAAATGCGTTTTTCGCCTTATATTTTCACATCTAATTGTTTACATTGTGCTAGCTTCGCATATCGGTACTGCTTAAATTAATATACCTAATTATTTTTACTATGTCACATAAATAGCACTGTCAGAAATACCACTTTGCTTAGCTTTGATTAAATTATGCCGGGATTTATATCATATAATTATTATCTTTAAAACAAACAATATTAACTTATATTTAATTGATTAACACACGTTGAACATTGTTGTAATCTAAGCCCTATATACATAAGACTACATTATTTTGTTTACCTGCGTTTGTGACGATGATGCTTTTTATTAACTTTATTGACAAAAACAAACAAACGAAATTTTGTTTAAAACATGGCGTCGCTCACTTGTTTCCTGTATTGTGGTTTTAATTCCCGGCCCAGGGTAAGGGAGCTGCACGAACCGTTGCTGGGAGATGTAGGCAACAACTCACTGCGCATGCGTCTTCGAACCAGTCGGACCCCCTTGTCAGACATTTTGGTTAGCTGCGAGAGGGAAGAAAAAAATCCATGTCAAATAAAGTCAGGCTTGGTAAATTAAGAGGGAGGGGTGGATTAGACGTGATATAAGTTCTAAAACGCATCGTGCATGCTGCATTTTGAAGTAAGTACTACTAAAACGTAACGTTGACCTATTTTATAAGTTTGTAAGGTTTTTTTTTTTTTTACCGTATCTGACCACTAGTCCGAGCTATTTATATTTAACTACATAAATAGGATACGGAATGTATAATTTAGAGGTAGTGTTCCAGAATTTACGTTGAATAATTGAAAAAAAAACATTTATGAAAATAATCCTTATAGATTACATCCAGCCGGTTTTCGAAACCTGACCTCCCCGTCATTGGCAAACTGAATTGTACGAGCTTGATATTCAGCCCACGTACCTACTAATATGGATGTTTGTAAAAAGAAGAGTAGATATTTAATGAATTCTAAAACTAAACGATGATCATTAATAGTAGGAACACAACAACATAATTAAGTCATGAATTAAGTTGTATTGACAGTTTCAATGACACTGCAGTAATTCAATATTTGACTAGCACCTAGTTCATTTGTTGATATTGATGGATGAGTTATTTGAATATTTTGTTAAGGTACCTAAATGAATTTTCGTGAAACTTAGGAATATTATTATAAATTTGAGTTAGTAATGATAATAATAATCATTGCAGTTAAAAGTACATTAACTGTAATCTATAGCCATAAGATTTATATTTTATAAAATTGATAAGTTCAAACTATATTAAACAAATTATAATGAAGAGTGCATATGTCCAAAATTATAGTGCTATTACAAAGAAACGTAATGTTTCTTAAACATGAGAAAAACAAATAGCTTAAGTAAATATATAGAAGACAGAAGAGTAAGAGAGATTTCAAGCACTCTCTTTTTGAATGTTGTTAATATTCAAAATAATTCTTAATATAAGTAGGTTGACAAATTTAAATATTATTCCAAATAAAATTTGTGTTTAACAATATTGTACTTATTGTGAACATTCTCTCCAAAAGTAAAATACACTTTTGGATAAAAATATAATTATTATTGATTGAACTATGAATTGATTGAATTATGATTAAGAATTAAAAATTGATCGCCCGGATTTTTGAGGGGTTAATATATGTATAATTATATACATGATAGTAGCTTACTCTGTGATGATTTAAAGTGTTGTAAGATGATTTTAAATTACAAGAAAAGTCTAGTGGTTTAATGGTTTTAATGATCATTCTTCCTTTAGAAATTTATATTAACCGAGAATAACAGTGTCCAAAGAAATTGTCCATCTTTTGAAGCGATGCCAGTTTAATATTTAATATAAATATGTTTTAAGTCCCAGACTCTCTTCTCTGTCATCTACATTTCATCCCCATCTAGTTTGACCTTATTACCTTGGAATCTACCCCTAAATATTAAATTAGAAGTGAAACGGGCATGTTCTTTCAGGCAATGTTTCTGCCCTCATCATGAAATGGGGGGAAGTTATAACAGAAGTTTTCAGCCTTCCCCAACCTTCTCTCTTCCTCATATTCACAGAACTATCGCTCTATGACCGGTGAGTACTCGTAATTTTCATGCATAATTTAGTGTCGAGCGAATAGGGTAGGGATGAGGGAAGAAGCCGTTTAGAGTTAATCTACCCGGATCTGCGTGGAAGGAAAGTACGAAACCATTTTGGAAAAACCACCCTCTGTAGACCCAACCAGGATTCGTACCCGAATCTTCAATTATAAGCAGGCCAGTCTAACACAATAGTGACGCCTTAGACCATTCAGTCATTAAAGCAGCTATATCGAATGTTCATTGTATATGAAAACCAATTCGGGCTGTTTTAGCAACAATTTACAAGTCACTTATAAAATTGATAATGATCCGTATTTAGTAGTAACGGCAACCTAGGTGATAGTGGGGTACATTGCTTGCCTCATGATCCAATGTTAGTGGGTTCAAACCCAGCAAGACCGTACTAGCCAACTGGTACCAAGGCAAGATCCTACTAGCCAACTGGTACCAAGGCAAGACCGTACTAGCCAACTGTTACCAAGGCAAGACCCTACTAGCCAACTGTTACCAAGGCAAGACCGTACTAGCCAACTGGTACCAAGGCAAGACCCTACTAGCCAACTGGTACCAAGGCAAGACCGTACTAGCCAACTGTTACAAGCAAGACCTACTAGCCAACTGTTACCAAGGCAAGACCGTACTAGCCAACTGTTACCAAGGCAAGACCCTACTAGCCAACTGTTACCAAGGCAAGACCGTACTAGCCAACTGTACCAAGGCAAGACCCTACTAGCCAACTGTTACCAAGGCAAGACCCTACTAGTCAACTGGTACCAAGGCAAGACCCTACTAGCCAACTGGTACCAAGGCAAGACCCTACTAGCCAACTGGTACCAAGGCAAGACCCTACTAGCCAACTGGTACCAAGGCAAGACCGTACTAGCCAACTGTTACCTCCTGCCGAAGGACAAACTTGATCTTTAAATCCAATAAATATACGATAACTAATTAGATTATTTTGTGTGCGTGATCAAACAGATAGACCTATAACGGGTAAATGAAAGGATCATTAATACAATCATGTCAAGCTTGGTTTACCCTGGAAACAATCCGCGAGCCGCTCCTGAGATTTGGACATTCATGTTCGTTGAAGTTCTCTAGTCAATTATCTTTCTTTATTTAATTGTGGTGATTAACATAATTCTTTTTCGATTTCGCTCAGCTTGGCAGTACTTGACGACATTTAAATAAAGAATAGAAAGAGAAGTAGATGGTTTAAACAGGAGTAGATGACTGGTTTTAGTAAAAATATTAAATCTTGTAGGCAGGTGAACTGGTTTGAGTCCTGGTAAAGTTTTATTTGAATAATTAGTGTAAGATAGGGCTAATGGTCATCTGTGAAGTTTGCTAACAGTAACAATGCGCACTTAAATAATAAAAAATTATAAATACAAGTTATGTTGTTTAGTGTAATTAGTGTAATTAGAGTGCACGTTCTGAAAATTTCAAATAGAAGCCCAACCTTAAGATTATCAAGTGATAAACCCACCTCGGTGCTCACATGGTCAATAAGATATCGTTCTCGCTATCGATTAAACTGCAGATATCGGGGAGCTCAGGGTTAAAATCCTGGTAAAGGTGAACTAAAGAACCTAACCTAAATATTTTTCACTTTCTCTCCAAGCAAATGCGGATACACTTCCTAGCGTATAATCCAAACGTGTAGTAAGATGTGGTGCTTAGAGAATATATATATATATATATATAGCGCGTTGATAAAACATAGATGAATGTTGTTAACATACTTTTACAAATGTCAGACACTACTAACCCACCTCAGTGGCGTAGTTGGCTAACGCGCTTGTCGTGTTGAGCTCGAATGCTGAGGACGGGGAGATCGAGGTTCGAATCTCGGTCTGGTGAACTGGGGGTGGTTTTTCCTAAATGGTTTTCCACTCTCCCTCCACGAAAATGCGGGTTCACTTCCTCTAAGTAAACCTTCCCAATTCCCAATATTTCACCAATGATAACTTTAATGACCATGCCGATAATTTAACCCGGGACTCCTTAGCTCAATAGAAAGACACGATACCGACTTGACTCAACTTAAATGTCGTAAGCCCTAAGATCGAATTCAACTAACCGCTTCTTAATATCATTAGGTAAATGTCCTTACCCCAAATATTAAAACCTTTAATTTGTATAAAAGGAGCCATAAAGATGAGTTTAAAAATTGAAAGTGGAATTCTTTAATACATTTTTGTTTTTTATGTCAACCACAGAGCCTTATCTCCCACCCCGATCCACTATCACTCATTACAAAAGTATTTTCTCTTAGACCACACTTGCTCTCAGGCTATCTCGTCCATACTACTTAAGCGAACCCTTTGACAGCCGCCTCGTCCAAGGACTTAATCTCATTAGCCAAAACTGTCGAAAAGTTTTATTTTACTTTTTTATTAGTTTACATTAATGTTCGAAATGTTTACCAACTTGAAAGTGTAACATTAGTGTGGTTGCTTCGTAAAACGCCAGTGAACTGACTGCGACGAGAAATGAAACTAATAGTCTAAATAATTGTCAACTTGCTTCAAACACCGAGAAGGGGCACTGGTGGCCAAAGGGTGGGTTTCGAGGGAAGCTGCTATCAAACATAAAATTAAAACCACTTTAAAAGAACCAAAACGAGGGCAGACCTTCGCTGTTCAAATGTTCTTAGACAGGTGATGATGGGAAAATAGGAGTTCGAATCCCAGTCGGGTGTTCTGAAGGTAGTTTTTCCTAAATTATTTTACCCTCTACGTCGATGGGAATGTGAGTACTTCTACTCTAGTTTCAACTTTCTTCATCCATCATATCAGCGAAGTCCTATCAAGTTATTTTAAATATTTTATTAAGTTAATAAACGTACACTTTCGAAACGTAGACCATTATCTTAGAGCCACAGAATGTGACTTATAAATTAGCTTAATTAAATATGGTTGCCTGCTACCCACCCAGCCATAGATGATATAATATTAATCAATCGGAAAGCAGAATTAACTTTTATATATAATAGTAGTAAATAGCTATGTAAGGATCAGATTAAATAGATCAAGAGTGCCTTATATGTGTGACCAATCACCTTTATCAGTGAGCTCTTAGTACAACTGTATAATTCTCGTCTTAAATCAACAACCCAAAGGTTGGTTTGATGCAATCCGGCGCTGGGCATGTATTCAGACCTTAGGATGGTTAGTGCTGTCAGTACCATCTGTTAGCCATTTCAAGAACTAGGGAGCCTCAGCAGGTGTGGTGGTTTACCTGTTGCCTTCTATCCTAAATTTCTATAAGCAAGCCTGAAAGGGTTTACCAATTTTGCCTGGAAAGGTATTTTCCCATACCTTCCAGGGTTATTTTACATGCCACAAACATATGACAGATGATTTTACTTCTCCTCCTAAAGAAGTTAGTTGTGTTACAGATTTTTATCGCTCAGTAAAAATATTTCGACATTGGGGCCTCAGGCAAGCATTTCACCTAAACACCACCAAGGGTAAATCTGTAGCATTAGTCACATGTAAATATTTAATTTTATATTTATAAGAAAACTTAAGCTATCTTAAATTTTATTACAAATTTATCATCCTAATACAATGTTATCAATTTTTCCTGAAAAAAAAATCGTTTGTATAAAATAAGCTTTCAATGCTTATGTAAAGTAAAAAAAAATCGGTATAGGCTTATATATAAAATTGTATTTTGGGTCGGTTCTATCTTGAAACGGAAATATTTCGTGTGCTAAAGCTTCCTTTAGAACGAGAGTCGGGTGAAATTTAACCACACGATACAACTACTTATCTAATAATAATTTTTCCTGGAATAAACAAATGTCGGAAGTAATCAAGAAGTGAAGCCGGCTAACCAACGGAAGAATTAATATACAGGCAGACGGACCCATCATAAAATACTAGAACATGGCGAAGAGAACATATGTCGTCCAAAACAAAAAGAAAGAAAGAGGGAGACTACAACGTAAGGTCATATTATTACTCTTCTTCTTTTTCCTAGCCTTAATGAAATGGGAGCGCATTTGAAGCAACTTTTGCAAACTCAATTTCCCTGCTTGCTCAAAGTATGACTTTGATATATAAACTACAGTACCAAGACTTCGGGTCTCTTTTTATATTTATTTTTCATCTCTCTCTCTTTTTTTTTTTTTCTTGTTCGAAATCTTCTTTGCGTGACAAAACTTTTAGAAAATCTTATTTTGAATTTCTTTTCTTGTTCCATTTTCTTTTAATTTAAGAATAGCCGCATTTACTCAATCCTTGTTAAAGAATAAATTCTAGTTTTATTTACATAAATTTAGTTAGAATAGTATAGTAAGTTGGTGATTCATTTATCTTTACTATAAAAAATGATCAACTGATTTAAAATAGCTCAAATATTGAATAGTGTTTAATACTTTAAGATTGAAGTATATTATAAAAAGGATTACTGAGCGTAGTTAGTAATGTGGATGATGGTTTGATTTTATGAATCCACAATTTTAATAAGTTATTTATTTTAGGAACTGGTTTATATATATTTGCAGTTACTATAATTAATCAATGCCCAAGACAATTAAGCACCTATTATCTAATCTTATTAACAATGTAGCCAAATTCCATTATTTGTGTTTAATAGTTTAGTGGGTGACCTGGTGGTCTAGGGGTAAGGTGTCAGACTTCTGTGCTGGCGGCCGGGGTTCAATCCTTGGTCCCGACAAAGATTTATCTGATTACCAAACCCTTCCTTCACCTCTGACAAGACATCTTGTGAATGTGGGGAATGCCAGGCCTCCACCGTGGTTCGGATTCCACGTTAAACTGTAGGTCCTTCATTTCATCTCACAATCACCCTACCATTACACATTAGCGTAAGTGCGTATAACCCGAATGGGTAGTAAGACGCGGTGCTAATAATAATAATAATAATAATAATAATAATAATAATAATAATAGTTTAGTGGTTTGAGTGGTGGTGTGTTAGTTAACTTATCTGCTCAAATAATTTTTCCAGCTTGTGTGTTAATGTGTTGATTTTTTTTAAAATCAACGACTAATAAAGAAGGTACCTTATTTAAATTAACTAATATTTACAAAGGCCTAGTGTATTTAAATAAAGGACAGGCATACTTACTTTTTTAATATAAATACTTTCTTTGAAAACCACATTTATTTTGCAGTTGTGGATAAGGATACTTTTGAGGACTTAGAGAAACAGAATATTTATCTGATTTTTTAAAAAAAATATCGTTAATTGAATATTTAAATACTTAGGCCTATATATAACTTTGTCAATTGGATAGTCAAAACACACACAAACATTTTTTACCATTTCTTTAAATTACATTATTGGCTATTAATAGTAATTTCCACTTTAATCTAAAATAGAAAAAAAAAGTGTTAGTAATAATTTAATTTTGGAAATTAAAACTAAACCTATTCCAGTTTTATAAATAATTAATCAAATTTATTTTCCAATAAAGGTATCTTAGAAATAGGGCTACTTGACCTGTTTCAATTGTATTCTAAATTATTGTATTCAAACATATTTTTCAACAACATATCCTATCATGCCAAACTAATTACTGTACAGAAATGAAGTTGTCCTAAGTTTATAAAAATTAGTGTTATTCTCAAAATAAAATTTTGTTGAAGGGCAAATTTAAATCAGACGTATTAGTAAACGATTAAAATAGAAAATATTATGTATATTGAAACTTACTAGTATATATATGGTTAGTATGACAATTACAATTTAAATTTGGTAAATAAATATAGCTTAGAGGTTTAAAGTTAACCTTAAATCTAGAAATTTTCCGTAATATATCAAATTAATATTTTATTTTATTCTAATAAAGGTAAATTCATTTCAACATTATCTATTCAAGACAGTTTATCTGTACTTCAAATAAATGTATAAAGCTAAATATTTTAGGACCCCACACAGAATCAAACACTGGACCATCTTCTGATAGAGTGGAGTCATATCTACCTACCTAACTAGGTTAGTTTTATAGACGCTAAGACTAAAATAATAAAATCTTTGTTGAAATGACAATTTGACAAAAAAAACTTTTCTTAGAAAAAAATTGGTAGAGATAAGAGACGAAGTCAATTTCTCGGCTTGGCCAATAGCTTCGAGAGGTTTTCGGGTGTTGGCTTCGAGTGAAAAAGTGATAGAAAGGGGAAGGGTGAATTCCTAAGTCTAGTTCATGTCGTGCGTGCATGTATGGTTATATACTGACTTAGGAGAAGTGGACTTAGCTATGTTGTTTCCATTTCAAAATGGTTACAGAACAACAATGACTCAAGTAATATTTATGTTATTAAATATAAAATGTTTTGTGTTATAAAAATTACCAAAAATATAATTATATATAATTCAATAGCCTGTAGTAGTACATTTAGGTTTACTAAAATGTAATTAATTGTTTATAGTTTTGTTTATTAGTCAAATACGTTTTTCTTAAGAAGACAGGTAATCTGGGAAATGATACCTAGCTTACAGTCCAATTTTCATAGGACATCTAGAAAAGTTAGATCTAATTTCTAGTATTAATATGCCCAGTCATGTGATCTTTAACTCAAACATGTAATTTCATGGATATCGATAATATTTATCACACGAGTTAAATATTGATAACATTTTACTATTTAACTCAAAAAACTACGATTGCAATTTTTAAAAGCCCCTTTTATATTTTCTATGAAAATTGAAGTGCAGTTTAATGGTCTCATGTTGTGGATTATCCCATTAATATGTTATGACATAAAAAGTTTCCCGACCACTTTGCAAAGTATTCGTTAGTTAAAATTCAGGCCATTTAAATGTTTCTTGGTCTTAGCGTGATACAAAAGCAGTAGAGGTGCGAGTGGTTAATAAACCACTTTAGGATAATCTCTAAGAACAGATAATAAAAGACTTGTTACAATTACTTTGAAAGATAACATCACAAAATTAACTTTGATCTTGGTGTGTTTTCCAAAAATGTTAAATATTTGAAATAAAATGTTTTGAAAAATATTTCATCTCGATAATTTTTTTCGGGTGCTACGAGTTTTTACTTCTTATCTTAGATAGCTTAGGCTTGTCTTAGATTATTTACTCAGTAAGGTAGTCGTTAAGAAATAGCACAATGATTTTCTTTCGGGATTAAATACAAATTTTCAACTGAAACCATATCTTCATACCGGGCCAAAGCTGACTATGCACAACAAATGCTATGGCATTGAACTAGTATTTTTTAATAGTAAATACGTTTTAACAAAAGAGTACTTATTGGCTTAAGCAATGGGTAATATTTTATATAAATTGCATCTACATTTACTTATAAAAAGAACAATAAGAATCATAGGGATGAATCACATTAGAAAAGTCGCTTCTAGTTTGAAACTCAAATCTTTTTGTCACTATCAACTCAGCTTAGTGTTAGCTTGACGTCCTAAGACTATCGTTTTGGGTATTGCTCGTTACAATTTACATATTAATTTCTAAATTAAATATAATTTTAAGAACAGTACGTGGACATTTTGATAAGTTGGAAAGTATGCGTCGATTAATTTTGAGTTTTGTTAGATTTTTATAATATTTTAGGTCCTTTATTGAAAAAAAAAGGGGAAGGGGGTTACAGTTGTATTTGTTTTTCAGATAGTGTGAGGTAGTCGCTTAATGCACCGAGCTGGGATATTTTCCCGTGTTTTTGTATTGCGTCCATATTTCTGGGTGTTTGGGCATGGAGGGGGGGGGGTGTCTGGCTGAGAAATGGAGAAAGCAAGGGGTATATTTGTAAGACCCGAAGGGTGAAGTGGCGGGGGAGGGTAGTGAAGGTGTAGTAGGGCAATTTCTCCGGGAACAGACGTGCCGGGAACTCCAGTGGGTACTATCTCACCTCCGATGTGTGGATGGAGGAAAGAGGGTGAAGGGGGGTGTAGAGGTCTTGAGGATAGGCCCATGTAGTTTGGGAGGTGGCATTGAGGTCTGTTCCCATATTGAAGTACGGGTAATACAGTATTTTCTTGTTTCTTGTACATGCAGGTTAAAAAGTTTGTAGACATCAAGCATTCCCTTATACAAACAAGATTTTTTGAGTTGATATATTTAGTCTTTGCTCTCTAAAATAATTTATAAAAAATTTGGTGAAAAAGCTTTGTTTGTAAATGAGTACTATTTTTTTAATCAATTTTATTAGTTATTGTGGTGTTTCAGATAAATACAAAAATTTTAAAAGCATTTTAGCCTAGTTTAATTAATTTATAATTTATTGTCATGATCGTTATTTTAATATCATTGAACTATCCTTTATTACCATATGAAATAATTTATTTGTTTTATGTTTATGTATAAGTAATGTTTAGGTATATATATTTCCACTTAAACAAAATACCTAATATTCCCCACAGTATTGACACAAGAGACAAACTACCATTTGATATGTTATCCGATGGTTCTCACACGTCCATCACAGATTCTGCCTCTAACCGTGAGTGAATAATTACAATGAGCACTGAACAGCTTAATGCCATGCTAAGCCAAAGTTTCCGGGTATCTATCCCGGTTCAGATAAATTTTGAAGAAAATTATGACTAAATTGTTTGATCCTGATATATTCGCTACTAAAAAGATCATTTTCACGTTATATCCAGGTAATGCCTGTGCTCAGGTTTATACATCCCATAAGGAACTTTCACTCCCCCTTCCCTTCCCCTCACACATACGCGCGCCTACACATGACAAGTTCCGCCGACGGTATTACGCTGTTCCCTCTTAGAGCCATCTGTGATGGTTGCCGTCTCCAATCTCGTACGGGCTGTTGGAGGACTACGTGCTCTCATTTCTGGTTGCGGTACTCGTTGCGCAACGCTAGCTCTCTGCCTAAAAGGGGGGTAAAAAAAACATATCAAAGAGAAGCCCCGCATGAAATTGGATTTTCCCTCACTTCTGCTGCACATGGGATATGGGACGTACAGTAGTATTCTACTACTATTACAGAAGAAACACTTTAAGACACGAACGTTGTAGTAAAATATTTCTACACAAATATGAGACAAGAAAATATGCAAACACCATTTAAAAAACAAACAAACGATAAACCATATTTAATTATGAATATTGCATGTAACTATTCTCCAAGCCCACTCCATTACTTAAACTTGATTTGATCGATGTAGATTAAAATTAGTTTCGGTACATATATAGCCTTGCGCAGAGATACATATTCCGATTAAATTATATATGGTTTGAAAATTATACTCGAACATAGGAATCAAGCAAGGCTCAATTATCTTGCCCAGAAGGAATTTTTCAACCTTTAAGTTATTTAACTTAATTACTTGAGTTAAAACATTCATTTTAACAGTAAAACTTCCAACCCTGCACCTACAATTAGTAATCGTTTGGTAAAAGAACGAGCATATTATCAATAAACATAGTCCGGTGGCTGCCTGGTATAAGACGTCAGTATCGCAATTGACTAGACTGATGATGGCTGAGAGATCTGGGTTCAATTCCGGTTGGGTGAGCTGAGTGCGGTTTTCATAAATGGTTTTTCCACTCTCACTCCACGCAAATATGGGTGGGTTTTCTCTAAATTTAACCTTCCTAATACCTAACACAATAGATTAATTCGTACATAGGCATATAAACCTAGCGGTAAGTAAGATGTACTGTTAACAAAAACATGTTTAGATAATGGTTTGGGTCTAACTAAATGAACTAAATTAGAAGAAAAATTGTGTTTCATTGGAATTAAAAAAATGTTTTTTGCCTTAGTATGTTTGTAACCATTTTTATTGTAAGCTCAGCTCGTAGGAGTCTATTAGGCCTAAGGAGTAGTTGGCAATTTTTTTAACTACTCAGATTACCACTCATACTCACAACCGATGCTTTCATGTTATAAATTCCATGCCATCACACCACAATCAATCCATACCTAACGAATGGCCGCCGTTTGTTGGCGAAGATAGCGCAAATGTCTATTGACAGAGGGTGTCGTGTGGTCATCACAACTAGCCCTCCAGCTGTTGATCTAAGGTTTCTAGACCGGAACCGCTACTGTTTCATTCAAGTATCTCCTAATTTATCCTCACGAGGTTGAGTTGACTCAGACTCAGACCAAACGCTTGAGAGAGAATCTGAAAGTGCCAAGAATCGAATCCGAGACCTCTGGATCTGTATCCAGGAACTCTGACCACTAAATCATAGAGGTGGTCGGTTACATTTCTGTTAATTCAATTTAAATATATATGTTTCGTGGGTTTATGAATAAATGATTACATCCTAATAAGAGTGGGTGAGAAAAGATTCATTTGGGATGTGATTCTTCGTTACAAAGCAAACTGTATCGGACACATCCTTAGGAGGAACTGTCTCCTGCATGACGTCATTGAAGGAAAGATTGAGGGAAAGACTAGCTCAGCAAGGAGAAGGATGCAAATATTAACTAATTTCAAGGAAAGAAGACATTTCTGCGAGTTGAAGGAAGAGGCAGAGAACAGGGCTCATTGTCGGTCTAAGTTCACTGACAATAAGAATGACCTGTCTTAAGACAGAACACTTAATAGTAAATAAGAGTTGGAATAGCCGAAACAAGCCATTATATGTTTTAAATGTATACATTTTCTACAAAGATTCTAACCCATCCTGCAAACCATCAAAAAGTGTTTTTATACATACTCTCTCCCAAAACTAAAACTTTTGATCGGGCTCTTTATATTTGTTCTACACAAGAGGAACAATTTGGTTGCCAGATAATGGTGGGATATATTTTACATAAAACATGACACATAATTATAATAGATTATATTTTTTAGTCATTTTCAAGCTGAATTAATTCTGTAAAAAATTATGTTCGGCAATGTGTTGGATTTTAAAACTATAATTTATTATTTAAAAATGTAAAAGGAACCTTGAAATGGCAAATAAGTAAATTAAATTGAAGTTTGTTCATTAATAATTGTGGTCTACGTTAAATTAATTCTAGAGTTTTAGGCTCGCTGACATAATGAGGTCATCAGGGATCTATTAAAGAAATTTAAAAATTAATCTTTTATTCAAATTTAAGTTTGTTTGAAGAACTTACCTTTTAAAGGAGTTTGAAAATAATTTGTAGTTTTATAAACCATTTTTCATTGTATTATCATATGAAGGTTACTATATTTACTCAAATTATTAATATGTTAATACGTAAAGTAATTGAAGATGAAGATATCTTTCCTAACAGATACAAACTACACCGAAAGAATTTTATACATATATATATACGCACACGTCCACACTTAGACACACTCACACACCCTCTCTGACACACACACACACACACACACACACGTGTTTTCATTACTGACTAAACAATATTTTTTTATTTTCTAAGCTTGATTCTACTCTAAATCTATGGCCTTTGATGCTATCCTATTTAAATACATAGGCCTACTTTATTGTGAATCTTTACATGTCAATAAGAATTATGTATGTTTGTTTAGTTGTTCAAAGTTTAACATTTATATGAATAAATCCTTATTTACAATGTTTAAATTTATTATTTTACCCGTTTAAAAATAAATTCAAAGAGTCACTCTTATGTAAACAATCTAAGACCCAAGATAGTCGGGGTTGGTTTATTTGTAGAAATAATTATACCATATAAATTTATATATTTGAGTAACTAAATATGATCTAAATTAATTTTAAATATTTTTTTTTTACATTTTATGATTGAGACAAACGAGAAAACTAAGCCAAACCGGGTGACCTGGCGGTCTAGGGGTAAGGTGTCAGACTTCTGTGCTGGCGGCCGGGGTTCAATCCTCGGTCCCGGCACAGATTTATCTGATTACCAAACCCTTCCTTCACCTCTGACAAGACATCTTGTGAATGTGGGGAATGCCAGGCCTCCACCGTGGTTCGGATTCCACGTTAAACTGTAGGTCCTTCATTTCATCTCACAATCACCCTACCATTACACATTAGCGTAAGTGCGTATAACCCGAACGGGTAATAAGACGCGGTGCTAATAATAATAATAATAATAATAATAATAAGCCAAACCATGCCCGTGGCACATCTCTAGCAACTCACCAAGAATGTGCTGAAATAAGAGACCATAAAAGGGGTTTACGTTGGTTATTTCACACACATGTTTGATGACAAAACATTTCAAAACTAACCATAGAACATGGAAAACTAGACTTTAATCATTCACCTTATGGTTCTACAAGAATATTCCGAGACTAATTTGAAATATTATAGTTGCTATGGCGGAGAGAAGTTGAATAGGTATTACCTACCTCTCTTACGAGAAGCTACGTTTGACCTATATATTCACAAAGCCAATTTATGTTCAAGGTTTAATAACTGAGAGATTAAATCTTTGTTTTAGTATTTATGAGTCCACCACCAAACCAACTATAAACTAAGCAATAATTGGAGGTGCAATAAACATTGTATTTTCATCGTGTTTTGTGCGTATACCAAGGTGAATTGTGCCCTTTCATTAACAAAAGCCGGTGATTTCATGGCTGACACTGAATACATAGCTAGCTGCTCCACTAAAGAATTCTATTAGAATTATTAAAAGAGAATTAAATTATGTGAAAGCCAATTACAAGTTAATAATTGTTTTATCCCACATCAAAGTGATTTGATGACAAATAATTGTATTTTAAAGGTATTGTCGATCTCTTTACCTTTGTTTTAAAAATATATGTTCAATGTGAGTCTTTTAATATTTATTTTGTGAATTTGTATATAAAAAACGAGAACCATATATGTTTATCTAGTGCACATTTCCTTAAAGTTATAAGGTAGGCCGACATTAAGGGAAACCGGGGTGGTTTGCAACGGAATTCATAAAAAAAAACTTTTTATACGCGTTCATTTTTATGAAATGAATAATATTTTCTGACATATTCATACATGTTTCAAAATAAACATAAAACTTTAAGCTGTGAAATAACAAACTTTACCCTAAGGTGTTTTAATAGTTTGCTAGTGTTTTAAGGGCAAACATTATTAAAATACGAGCACATGGATCTTGGAGTGTTAGCCAAGAATGTCGTATTTCCATAACATTTGTTTTATAGAAACAAATTTGGAATATGAACGTTCTATGAATCTTAGATGACATGGACGTATCTAAATAAACAATGAGAGGTTATATATTAGATAATTATTAGTGTGGGTTAATTAATTCTTTAAATTTTCATCGAGATGGACAATATTTACAAACAGTGTTTTATGTACGGAGGCCAGGGTGTGTTGTATTCAAGCTGGCCCCTAGAAGTAATCAGGATAACTAGTGTGTGAGGAAGAAGGTAGAGACAAAAGAGATCGAGAGAGAGAGAGAAGATATCTTATTGATTTTTAAACGCCACGAGCTTCGAATTTCGTGACTTGTCAATTTAAAAAGAATAGATGGTATCTTATATAAATTCTACTATATTTTAATAATTTTTCACTTTTCCATTATTGTTATTCCATTTTAATATAATTATTTTAAATCAACATCTTAGGGAGCTGATTTATTCGGTTATAGCTCACCTCTTCAACTCTAGTAGGCTATGAAATATTTTTTAATTAACCTTGGCGAAAGTTAGCTGCCCAATTAGAATTTGTATAGAGGTTCTTTTTATCTTGGCGTCGTTTTAAAGATGTGGTAAAATTCACAAATGTGGATTTATGACAATGTAAGTTTAGTATTATCAAAATGGTGTTAAAGTTTAAAGTTAATGTGTCAAAAGCTACCTCTGGATTCCAACTAAGACTGAGAATGTTTATGAGGGGCGTTCTTAAATATTAACTGTGTTATTAAGATTTTTATTTTTCAATAATAGTATACAAGGTTTTTTCAACGGAAAACAAACTCAATTAGTGAGATGTTTCTATTTTTATCTCCAATTTATTTCTCCCCATTTCAAGCCATCCAATAAAATATATTTAGCTGAATTATTCTACAAATGAACTACCAATATCAAACCTATTTTTCTACATAAGTATATCAAATTTATTTTTATTATTAACTATTTCCCTTCTGTAAACTTTCATGGTCATGATTTTGGCCATTGTTAAATTGCTGATAGCTTGTTGTTAAAGTCTCAAATATAAAAAATTTAATCTAAGTTATTAACTTTAAATAATTAGTTGAATAATACATTATGATTTGTTTGAAAACAAAATGTAAATGTACTTATTTACATTTAATAATATCGCTCTATAATGTTTTAGGTTAAAGTACTCGTCTCAGGACAAAATGTTCGTAGTTTCAAACCCAGCTGGGTCAATGTATTTTCTTGAGCGATAAGAATATGTTGCAAAACTTCCTTTGGAGAGAAAATAAGGCTGTCTATCCCATGTTGATTGTGGCTTATAAAAGAACCCAGTAATATAATGTCATACTTTTCCTGTCAAAATTGGTAGGCAATTTCGTTCTTGCTCATAGAAATTCACGTGTGTTGATAAAATCAGTCGGTTCAGAAAGTGCACGTTAAATACCTCAAATTATGTAACAACATTGAATATATTGTTTAATATGTTCCGTTAATATAGATGAGTGAACACGGTTCAGATTTAAAATGCAATATTAAATTTTTACATATTTTACAATTCAAGTATATTTATATTAAGTTAGAACAGTAGCTATCGAAGTGCAACAAGCAGGTGATGTTTATTATTATTATTATTATTATTATTATTATTATTAGCACCGAGTCTTACTAACCGTTCAGGTTATACGCACTTACGCTAATGTGTAATGGTAGGGTTATTGTGAGATGAAATAAAGGACTTACAGTTTAACGTGGAATCCGAACCACGGTGGAGGCCTGGCATTCCCCACATTCACAAGTTGTCTTGTCAGAGGTGAAGGAAGGGTTTGGTAATCAGATAAATCTGTGCCGGGACCGAGGATTGAACCCTGTACCTCCATCACGGAAGTCTGACACCTTATACCTAGACCACCAGGTCACCGCGTGTGACATCATTAAAGACCAATAGAATAAGCTCAATAACACGTAATTTGACTTAGTTAATATTGAAATAAACAGACTGTTGCAATTCGCCCCATTTTCCCCTATTTAAATAAGGAACATTTGATTAATGTTTTACAACTACATATTGTTTTTTTTTTCCAAAATATAAATTTAAATGTGATGCTGATAATAATTTATATAAAATATATATATATATATATATATCATACACAATCCTAAGTTAAATTTGTAATTCCCAATTAGTTTAGTAAATACTTGCTATATAATTAACAATGATTAAGACCAAATATAAAAATTTATACTAAATTCACTACAGTTAACATATTTACTTTACATCCATTACTGTTTCCAGCCTGTGGCCTGGGTCAATTTTTATCCAAGCCATATATTTTCCACTACCGTCTGGCTGGGCCTGTCTTAGATAATTCAGCTCAAGAATAGGACAGGCACAACATCCAGTCCCCGGACGTTACTTTTTCAATGTTAAACGAGAAACCCATATTTTTATCATTGATACATTTTAGGCCATGCCGGATATCGAACCCTGGCCCCTTAGCTCAGTAGACAGACGCGCTACTGACTGAGCTAAGGATAGTAAACATATAATTACATTACATAATATATACATTTATAATAATGATTGATTACCACATATATATACCTAAATACGCTAAATATTTAGTGGAATAAGTTTAAATTGTTGTTAATAATTTAATAAATATAGAATTAAATTCAAAATTAACATACTATTTTAAACATATTAAATTTGTATTTTATTACAAATTTATTAATTTTACATGGGCAGATACTACAAATCTCTTTTGAATAGTAACAGTTCTTAAATAATAGCGATTGACATCCAGGGAGTGAGATGTTTGCTTTATAATATACTTCCTACTCTCGACCCTTTATCCTAACTCAACTTAAACTAACATAAATCTGTACGGAATACAAAATTATAGCCCTCAGGTAAACGCCTTACAAAGAAAAAAAAGAATATGTAACTACTTAGAACAGCGGTATTAGCCGCTTCGATGGCCGCATAATTTAAAGCGCTACTCTCATGTTAGTTTGGACGGCCGAAGATGGGGAGATCGGGCTTCGATACCAGTCGGGTGCTCTGAGGGTGGATTTCCTAACTGGTTTCACACTCTCACTTCACGTAAATGCGTATGAAGTTTCTTATTAAATAAAAAACTTCCTAATACTTAACATATTAGTGTAATTAGTACTTAGACGTATAACTCAAACGGGTAGTAAGACGTGGTTCTAAGAACAAAACCATTAGTATTAAATAATTTTGTTCACGCACCCCTAGATATAATTTAGCTTAAACCTTGTAATTCCAAAGTTAATGGTGTATAATGCAAGTTATACATATTTTATAATCTACACCTAAAATAAGACTAGCGCTTATGGATAGGATATCCTTACGTTTGAGTCACTTTTAGCCAACCCTAAATCTATTACCGTGGGGGGTGCGCGTGTCCCAGGTTGAGTACCGTTGTCTTAAACCTCTTACTTCATCGAAACTCTTACTTTATTATTCTAAATTCTTCAACCTCTTGGGAAAATACCGGTTAAAGAATGAAAGACATGTTTAAAAAAAAATATGGGCAGGGTTTTCTGTAACACCTTGTTAGGTACAGTTCAAATTGTCTTCCTAACAACACTTTACGTAAATTAAGGTCCAAAGAGACGAATACAGTTTGTTATTCATTGAATAGGACAGTTAGTAACGGGATACTAGCCCTTTTCGAGCCGGTAAGATGTTGGTATTTGGAGTATTAGGATCTGAAAGACGAGTGGAAGGTCAATGACATCTAGAAGATCTAAGAACTTAAACCGGTAGTTTGGGGAACAGTTTGTAAACAAAGCTTGATCAATGTAATCATTTAATTTTCCCATAAAACGAGCTCAAATTATTTAGCCTGATTTTCATGAACTAGGGTATTTTATAAGATAAAAAACATATCTTTCTTGGAACAAAATTGATAAACTTTGTCTATATTAGGCTACTATTGTTATTCTTATTAGTCATCTTAAGTGAACATCCTGAAGGTTGTTTTATTGGGATTTCTACCCATCTTAGACAGACAGGTTAGTGCTGCATGCATCAACTGATAGAAATACCATATATTAGGGGAGTTGAGGAAACGTAGTAACTCCCCGTTAAATTCCACACTGAATTTCTACGAGTGAACACGTAAAGACCCAGCAATTTTACTGAAAGAATATTTTCACACGCCTTCCAGGGTTCTTTTACATGCCACAATCGACATGAGACCAACGGCTTTACTTTACCTCCGAAGGAAGTTGTGCTACGGATTGTTATCGCTTAAGAAAAATCCGTCCAACCTCAGCTGGGTCTGAGTCCTGAGGTGCATACATAACTCAAGTACCACCTAGATATTGTTAATATTCCTCTCCATAAATACTAAGGTTTATATTAATTACTTTGAGGGAAGTATAGTTAGTAAGAAATGTAACTGGATTCACAGGAATGTAGAATAACAAATTATGGAGGTGTAGTAGGAAATTATGCAGGGAAAAGCTACCCTTGGAAAACCTGATCGAGATTCGAGCATATATCTCACAGTCTTCGATAATCCAGCATATTGCGATAATGGCACCTTAGAACATACGACCATCAAAACTGACAGCCGAGCTGTTAAAACTTGACGTTTTAATTTAAATTAGGTAAGAAATTACAACTATACACGGAATTAAAACTTGGTGCTTTGGTTCAAAACACTTTCTACCGCTAAATATCCAGGATTCGTACCATACTCGGTCATTCTTCACTCAGTTTCAAGGCCGAGTCTGTGATGGACGTGTATAATCGTCAGTTATGTATGAACGATCAATAGTATCACGAGCTATCAAAAACAATTTAATACATTTTAAATAAATAAACAGGAATTCAATTGGAAACAAAGAACTAGATACAAAATGTGAAAATCTTATGAACGCAAATATTTCGTAAAGCAAAATATTGTTAAACAATTTGAGTCAGTGAAGACATTCATCTGACTATCTTCGATTCAGGAGTCAGACGTTTGATTAAAAGTGGCCCCTTTAAGTTGTGAGAGTAATGAACACGAGTATTTTTTCAAGTTTTTAATAAAAACAAGTTTTTTATCAAAATAAATCTAAGAACTGTCTAGTAGAAATACAAGACTTTAATTTTCTTCACATGGTGACATCAACAGCTCTTGAATAAATTTCAAGAGTGTCCTGGAATCTAAGGACAACTTATTCTCTTCATTTAAAAGTTTTTCATCTAATACTACTATTCTAAATTCAATCTTATTACCTTACCCACCATAACACTCTCATCCTTCTTTCTTTCTTACCTATAATATTTTCTTATACTCTCTCTTTACAAGACACTCCGTTATTTTTATCTCTATATTAATCTATTATTCTTCATTCACCCTTACATCCGTTTCATTATTTTTTATTTCACTCTTTCGTTCATTGTATCTCACTCCTTTTTTACTCTATTCATCCCTACATACAATATATTCTATTTCCTTTAATTATCTCTTTATATTATCTTTATTTTCCCCCTCAATTAACCTCTGTGATTCTCTCTGCATTCTCTTATATCACTTTCTTTATCACCACCAATCCATCGAACAATAAATTTACCTACTTATCAACTTAAGCCTCGTTGCTTCTTTATTTTTTCTCTCCATATTTGTTGACATAATATAACTAATTAGCAACCTACACAAGTAGATACAAGGACAATGACGTCAGTATAGTCTATTCTGGTTCGCCATTGATGGGTAGGTCAGTGTTTGTATCCTGGAAGGTAGAAATTAAGATTTTTAAATTATAAATGACTTCCCACTTTATCTGCTTAGAAACTCGGATACAATTCCTATAAATGCAACCTTCCTCATTCCTATCCTATCAGTATAAATATGGGAATAGCCTGGATTGAAAGTAAGAAGCATAAAAACCACTGTATAGCAGAATGATAATATTTTATACCAGATCGGGACATACTAGTAGAATTAAGTCTAAAATAACTTAAACGGATTCCCCTGCAGCGTGGGAACATTGGAATTACGATAATGGGTCAGGGGTGAGGGAGGTTGAATTTATAGGAAGTACACCCGAATTGGCGTGGATGGTGGTCAGAAAATCGTTTAGGAAAAAACACTTCAATCAACTCAATCGGAATTTGATCCTTGATATACCTGCCATTGGCACTCAAACTCTATTGCAAGAGTTACGCTTCAAAAGCCAAGACCATTTGACTAACGGAGTGGGTTTTTATGTTT
This sequence comes from Timema cristinae, assembly GCA_039000515.1. Taxonomy (NCBI): domain Eukaryota; kingdom Metazoa; phylum Arthropoda; class Insecta; order Phasmatodea; family Timematidae; genus Timema; species Timema cristinae. Next base: position 42,867,012 of record JBCFYV010000935.1, on the reverse strand, counting down.
AATATTGTTCTTAGATTTGGTGTGGTGAACTTAAGAAAATCTATGAGCTACTAATGCTGAAGGGTCGTAATTTGTGGTATTGTTCGCAGTAATATGAATAGGAAGTGGTAAATAAACAGAAATAAATCGCATGTGAAAACCTCCGTCCCCACATACTTGCCAGATCTGCACCCAGCCTAGATTCGAACTTGACATCTTCCTCATCATCTCATGGGCAACCGGCCCCGTGTGTAGTGTTAAATGCATCTGTCTACGAGCCTAGGTGTCCTGGATACGATTCCCATCTGGTAGCTTGGGTATATTTCCCGAATTACCTCAAAGGTTACCAGGGTTTAGTTAGTTAGGTTTAATTTAAGTTCAAATGTTTCCACTTGTTCCTCACCCTCAAACTTACTATCACCATCATCTCATCGGCACATGAAAAGAGCCTCCACGGAAAGGATGCACTATTAGTACATTCTGACGAGCCCTAGGCAATGGTAAATTAGTACTGGCTAATCTTTCTACAACTGGACTAGGAATTATGTAGCTCAGACTTGCAATATTATATTAGCTCATGGACAATCAAGTTTATTGCAATCTCTATGTTATGGCCCTTCTTGCTTTAACTCCATTTTACCTTCCTTTAATGTAGGAATCAAATATCCAACGCTATTATTTATGCCTTTTAGTAAGTATTACTCCATCTAAATATCATATTCTGAAAATTGACAAATGAAACCTCGTCACGGGAATCAAAACCGGGACCTTTGGCTTAATACGCCAATGCTCTAACCACTGAGCTATCCAGGAATCGTCCCGTACACAGGGTTATTCTTCACTCATATTTTGAGGTAATCTTATGATAGACGTTCTGAAATCATCGGCTACAAATGTGTGAATTTTTATTAAGATCACGAGCTAGCAGATAACGCAGCCACCTTCGACTCGGAGTTGGCTTAATGCTGATACTTGTATAATTATTATAACTGTACGGGATTGCATATTAATGAATCAAATAGCCAAAGCTATTATTTATAATTTTTTTTAGTGAAGATCACTCCATCTAGAGATATATTCTGAAAATTGAAAAATGTAATGTGGCCAAGTACTTGAATTAGCTTTGCATTTGTCTCTCTTAATTCTATTTTTTACTCATAATTTTATATATTCTTAAATTTTTTTATTTAGAACTATTTTTCTTTACCTCTTTATTTATTTACCTGCAATGCTTTTCTTTCATCCACTACATATGTCTCTACACTCTTCTGACCATGAGGTATACCCACTTCTCTACATATTTAGAATTTCTCTCACATGTTTTTTCCGAAGTTCTTTATAGATTCTTTGTCTTTCTATCTTATCTTTATTCCTCCCACACTCTTACCCTCTTATATATTCACCCATCTATTTGCCATGTGTTTGCTCATATATCGAGTGTTTCGTAGATATGTAAAGGAAAGATACAATTTTTTTCCCCATGTCTTTAGGTGGCCACCTCTGTCAGTGAGAAAATATCGATTGCACTTGGGTCACATGGTTTGAAATTCAATTGTCTCTGTCTGGAACTACTCTTTTCTCTCTAAGCTTATACTCACTTTAGCACTTTACCTACAAACACACTTTGTTAAGGAAATAAGAGGGCAAATTATACTATGAAACTTCTTATCACAAGGTACACAAAGGAAAGTTTGCTTTTAGTTCTAAAATAATTACAATTTTTTGTTGTGAAATTATTGAAAAAAATACCCTATTTGTTAGAGGAAGACTAAATCCAGAGCATTTTTCCATCAAGCTTAGTCTCATAACTCTGCAAATATGCTTGAAAGGTTGTTGGAAATAAGCTGAAGTTCACATTTTTACATATTTATTTCTATTAATAAACTCCTCGATCCCGGCACAGATTTATCTGATTACCAAACCCTTCCTTAACCTCTGAGAAGACGTGTATTAATCACGGCCTGTGAATGAGGGGAATGCCAGGCCTCCACCGTGGTTCGAATCCCACGTTAAACTGTAGGTCCATCATTTCATCTCACAATCACCCTACCATTACACATTAGCGTAAGTGCGTATAACCCGAACGGTTAGTAAGACGCGTGCTAATAATAATAATATAATATATTAATAAATCTCCATATAGGGTTGTTAAGGAAATAGAACCCTTTTGGAATCCTTCCACTATTATTTTGGCATGAACCATATTTTGAAATAAAGCATCGTGGAATTAAATATTGCTTTAGAGCTGACTGTAGCCGCCACCCATTTGGGATATTTATGAATGAATCACTAAGGCTTAATTATAAGGAAATAAACCAGAGTTTGTAGGAAGGAAATGTGTGAAGCCATTTAGGTGAAAAACCCACTTCAGTGGCTTAGTTAGCTAGCGTACAAGTTTCGTGTTGTGCTAGACTGTCTAGGATGGGGAGCTTGAGGCTCGAATCTCAATTGGGTGAACTGGGGATGATTTTTCCTATATGGTTTTCCACTCTCATTTCACGCAAATGCGGGTTCACTTTCTCTACATTGCACCCTACCGTTTCTTAACCTATTAGAGTAATTAGTACATAAGCGTATAACCTGAATGGGTAGTAAGACGTGAGGTTAAATAACTTACCTTGTCATTAACAAATTAGCATAAGTTTTCGGATATCCAAACGTAATATGCGGTAAGAAAATAAATAATTGATTTCATGGTGCCCCTTAAAAAATTAAAGTTTTTCAGTAAAGAACTATAGTTCAATTTTAATAGTAAACGCATTAACTGAAACAGAAATTTTATCTATTTTTACGTATTAAGGTGGAAGTGTAAGAGACGCGAGAAATGGTCAGTGCTTTGAAAGTTTTTTATAGCAAATCATTTTGTTGGTTAAAACAAATAAATTATTATTTCAGTAGAAAAAATTTAGCTCTCTTTACATGTTGATATCAACAGTGATTGAATATGTCATGAGGATAGTGACATTAGATGACAAAACATACTAAATAAGAGAAAATGTCATTAAATTCCAGGAAACCCTTTACACATATTATTATTAATAGCACCACGTCTTACTACCCGTTTGGGTTATACGCACTTACGCTTATGTGTAATGGTAGGGTGATTGTGAGATAAAATGGAGGACCTACAGTTTAACGTGGAATCCGAACCACGGTGGAGGCCTGGCATTCCCCACACTCATAAGATGTCTTTTCAGAGGTGAAGGAAGGGTTTAAGGGTGATTAATACACGCCTTGTCAGAGGTAAAGGAAGGGTTTGGTAATCAGATAAATCTGTGCCGGGACCGAGGATCGAAACCCGGACCCCAACATAGAAGTCTGACACCTTACCCCTAGACCACCAGGTCACTCTACACAGTTTAAAAGATTGTGGATATCACCATGCGAAGAATATTAAACTCTGTTTCTACTAAAGCAATTTTATTTTGGCAAAAAAAAAGTTTTGATGTAAAAATTGAAAACACATTGACTTTTTTTTTCACGTCCTTTATACTCCTACCTCAACAGGTCCAATAATATTATTTGATATATATTAATACTTATAAATTAACACTAAAAATATTGTAAAATGATGTCAATATTGACCACAAAAAAGTTTCTATTTTACTTTTCGAAAAAGCTTTTTCGAGTACTAACAATGTTAAGTTTACTACGTATAATTATTTCTGGTTTCTGTGTCAGCGTATTGTACCTAAATACTTCTGTCAATTTCCTCCTATGATGTATAGTCAAGATTCAAAATACCAGTAAGTTAGAACACCTGAGTCTGATTTGATATTGATCGTGGAAGGGTAATGGCACAGCTTAAATAGAAGGGATGAAGGGCAGGGTGGAAATTGTCCACGATATTAATTATGGAGGGATCAATTGGCGGCCATGTTTGAAACAACTAGCCCTTCCTGATAGAGGTTACTAAAGATTCATTAGTGATGCATGGGAACTTTGTTTCTCTTAAAAATAATAGTGTATGTAAAGTTAATGAGAGATGTAGGGAATGATGGTAGGGTGCTTGACTAGATTATAGGTTTATTCCAAATCTTAGAATCCGTAAGAACATTAATATAGACAAGGGCTAGGGCTGGATAAGTACATTGGATGAAGGGCGGCATTGAGAATTCATATATAATAATGGACCACCAAATTACTTGATGAACCAAATTAATAGGATTTTTAAGTAGACGGAATTTATTATTTTACAAAAGAATAAAATATAGGGCTATTGACAACATAATAAAAGGAAGTGATTCTCCAATAAAACTGAATTCAAAGAGTTGAATGCCTTTTTTGGTCATAATTTTCATTATTTATATAATGGCAGTTGTAAGTTTAGTGGTTGATATTTTTAAAACAGTTTATAAATTCCAAGTAAATGTGTTGAATAGAGATGGTACTATATTTTTCCATTGGATTCTATTTTTTTAAATGTAATATTTTAAGCACCAAAATCTATTTTCGTGGATAGATAGTTTGTGGGCCACTTAAAAATACATGATGGTGGCATGCAGCCCGTGGGTCGTAGTTTGCCCAGGGCTAATATATAGCCTATCTTATTCCCGATAAGCTATTTTTTATAGCATCAAATCTTACTACTTGATCAGACTATACTAATATGCACTAATTACGATATTAAGTCAGGGATGAGGAATATTGAATTTATAACATGTACCCGCATTTGCGTGGTAGAAGACTGATAAATTATATATGAAAAACCATCCTCAGTATAACCGAACAGGATTTGAACCCCGATACCCTAATCATCAGCAGGCTAGTCTAACAGGAATTGACACATTAGAGTAATTTTAGAATTTATATGTAATGGGAACCGTGGAATTCTAACCGGTATTTCTTTATCTTTTCATTTAAAATGTTTTTGTTCAAATCGCAACAGGGCCATGACAACGATTCAATAACTAAATGTAGAAAATTGACCTAAACTAAGATTTAGGGCCAGTTTCATAGTCAAATTTAGTACGCCTCAAGTGCGGCGCTACACTAAGTACATGACGACACCTACCTAAACTAGAATGGAATGGGCCGTTCTCGCATAGGAAACTGGCCCATTCCATTCTGTATAGGTAGGTGTCGTCATGTACTTAGTGTAGCGCCGCACTTGAGGCGTACTAAATTTGACTATGAAACTGGCCCTCAATCTTATTTTGGCCAAATATATTCTTTATATTATATAAACGGTAAAAATACAAAAATCGCTCGCGTTTACTTTAATCCCGCCTTAAGTTGAAAACATATTGATTTCTATTGAGAGATTTATTCATTTGTTTGCATCAAAGACTTCTTTTAAAAAAAAAAGAACTATCTCCCCTTCTTATTTGATACAAGCGCTGCTCTCTTCTGGGGAGATATTGGAACTAGCAGCAACTACACGGAAGCTATTGCTGTGGACTCTCTCCACGAGGTACTATCAGAGAGTGTTTCTGCAAAACGTCACGGATATTTTTAGCCCATTTTACTTTAATCCCTTGTAGAAATACTTATCCGCTGCCTATTCTCTCTCTCTCTCTTTTTTTTAAGTATGGGTCAAGATAGTCAGTTGTTCCTAAGTAACTCAAAACTAACATTTATGTATACTTTGAATTTAAGGATAAAAATATTTGTACATTTAATTGCCACTTTTGATAGAAAATAGTCTATTAAGTTTTGTCAGTATAACACTTAAAATAAACCTAATCAATCTGAAACTTATTACTTCGGTGTAAATATTTTATGTGAGAGGATGGAAATAATTATCATTGGTTTTAAGTAAGGTTCATAGGTTCCAAAAGTGATAACAAAAAATAAACAAGCAAAAAAGAAGTGTTTTATACTTTAAAGATATTAATTATATCAAAAGTATATTAAATGGAAGCAATATAATTTTTTTTTAAATAACAGATGTTAAAAATCTTGTAGATTAGATCATTCAGTATATATGTTCCATTTTATTCTTTATTATTAATCAATATTATTGATGGATGCTAATAAAACTTTGTATACACATGAACACATGCACAACCAAAATTTTGTATCCCCATTTGAATTTTGATCAAGTATATGTGTATTTTTATCACATGTTTGGTGCATATTGGAACAATTAAGCTTTTAACTGTTTCATTTATAGTTTATATGCGTTTATCAAATATTTGTTATTGAATTAGAATTATTAAATGGCCCAAACTGGAAAAAAATATTTTCAAATGGGAACAATTTTAAAAATCTTATACCCACTCTTTCTTCACGCAAATGTCACAAATTTAGGCTACTATTAAAATTGTAATTTTAAAAGGATTAATGTATTGTAAGCTTAACATTATTTTTTAAATTCTAAACAATAATATTAATAAAAATTACATAATTTACTATTATATTAAAATTAGTTTTGTTTAAAACTAATTCCAATGCTTCAAAATGATATAAAAATATTCAGTACACCTTTAAAATTAGCACTTAATATATTTAATTTAGGAAAAATATATTTTTGTTTTCATTAAAATTTAATATTACCTCAAGGTGTTTTTTTTTAACAATGATCATCAGAGCCTTGTAGATAAGTAGTTCTAACAATTTAATGCCAACAATATTTTTCAAAGTTAAAATGGAAAAAAAATAAAGGTCCGGTAATACTTAATCAAGTGAATATAATAACAATAAAATATTAATAATAACTATTATGTCAATTAGTCAAGAACTGAAATGTAATATATTGACTTGACATATAACTTTTAAAAGATTAAGACTAGATATAGTAGTATTTTGGTGGAAAGGGGTTCCTGAAAGGCTTAAGTGATCTGATTAATAAACATCCACATCGCTGGATACGCTGTATAATGGTCAAGCTCATTTAGTAGTGTTTAAAGGAAACGGGGATATTGGGTTTTAATAACCAATTGTGGTGAGGGTAATTTTTCCTAAACGTTTTTAAATTCTCCAACCACGTCAATTTCACAAAAAATTCTAGCTACCTGATTCCTAACCTTATTTCTATCCTATCTTAATTAAATGCGTACCACCCGGACTGTCAGTGAGATATGGAAAAAATAAAAACCTTTATCATTAGGGCCTACATAAGTTTAAGTGATGTATTTATGTAATAGTTGTTATATATACCGCCTGTATATATATAATGTTTATAGAAAGTCGTTTAAATAAAGAGTAAGTTCACAATTAAATCTTCACGCGAAGCCACCCCTTCTGCGCGGGCTCGTACCGGAACGCCACCTCGGGTAGCATTGCCTTGGCTAGCAGCGCTAGTTCGGTCGTTCCCCAATAGTCGGCGCTAGTGTGCGGTCTCTGAAACTCGCCCGCTGCAGTCTTGCCTTGGAAATACCGACACGGTGTCAAGCAATAGGAAGAAATAAAAAGACAACATCTCAGAGCTGCCCTCTGTCCAGAAATGTTCGAGCCAGATGTTATCGATACTGGACTCTTTTAAGTCGATAACAAGCATCTGCTACACGAGGCGGGACGCGGCCTATCCCTCTCTCTAGCCTTAGACTTGCTCTCGATCTATTATTAGAAAATATTAACATACATAGTATATTTTATAATATTCAGGCATTTGATTACATAAATAATAATATGATATTCTTCAAAATTTAAATAATTATTGATATAATTAAAACACATTAGATAATCTTAAATGACATAGGCGAGCATTATATATAATCTTGATTCCATTGTTAGGATCAGTAATTTGTTCTTCTAAATTTAAATAAATGATAGTTACATTTGTACAGCGGTCATTTAAGATAGTTTGATGTTATGTTTAAATGTATGATTTATTTAAATTTAGAAGAATAATTTCCTAATAGGTCTGATGTAATCAAATATCTTTATGTATATTAAAACAATTTTTGTTGATGTTGACATCATTATAGTTGTAACTTATACATTTATTTATATGCTCACATTACACAATCAATGTAATATTTTAGAATTTGATTTTGTTGTGAATATTCTGGTTGACTTGGAAAACCACACAGAGGTAAGATTTGGTATACGTATTAGAGTAGGCTTAATTCTAAAAAAATATGAATAATAATAATAATACCTTTACCTTAGTAAACAATCTTAAATTCTATTCCATTTATATAATATTTTAAAACTCTGCCTAAATAGTTTAATATTTACAGTTAATTTAAACTAGTTTGTTAAATATTTTTAATATAAATAAAAACTATTCCTAGGCCAATACATATAATTTTTTATGAGAAATTTTTAATTAATATACCTTATGTACCTTTATAGGTAATAATTACAATTTCATGAAATTTTAGAAAACACCTTGAAAGATTTTAATATCTAGGCTTAAGAATGTTCTTCTGTGGGATCTTTGATTTGATTTGACAACAATAGGTAATTTAATAATATTTAAAGTAGTTTTTGTTCATTCTTAAAAGAATGTATTTACAATGTGAAAGTTAACAACTATAGGATAGTTGATTTTTCCTTCACCTTATAAATACTCTATTCGGTAAGCCTGAACATTCTCGTTAAGTATTTCACTATGTTAATTATTTGAGATATAGCTAGGACCATTAACATTTGTGGTTAAGCTCAGTTGCATGTATAAATATTCATATGTAGAAATATTAAAACATCCAATATTTTTGTCCATACATAATGCTGACTATCGTTAATTGCTTAAAAGATTATAAACACATATGTTCATCCTTTGATTGTTTTTGAAGAAATCACCCACAATTTGAAAAATTCCATTTATAAAAAAATTTATAATCAAATGGGTTATTTTATAGATAAAAATGTGAATCACAATAAAACAAAATATACCGATAATATGAAGGTGGACACATTTAAAAAAAATGTCGTCTTAGCTTGGAATGAAATAATATGAATTCACAAAGGAACGGGGAAAAAGTTTCTAAATCATCAAAATTACTTCCCCCCCCCCCTTCCGGCCCTAGTCGCACTTTGAACCCTGCTTTCTCTACTCTATTTTTCCGTGACTTTATATATAAAAGTTTAAAAAGGATTTTTGCGTGAAGCCAAATTTATACCACGTGGTCTTTATGGCTAGCCAACCTTTTGGTGAGTGTGGTAAAAAAAAAATATATATATATATATCCGTCCTACTTTGTACAATGCGGTAGGATTTACGCTAACTAGATTTCCTTCCACGACTTTTTTTAAAGTTTGTAGATTTCTTTATCACCCCATACCCCCTGGCAACTCACATACCCTACTACCTTCTTTAAACTTATGATGCAACATCATGCTGATAAAGTTATGTTGATAAAGTTATTGTACTTTATTGCCATTTTTACCATATATTTAAGGAATTTTGTAAAGTAGTAGCTATAAAACAAGCTTGTGGATTACAAAATATGTGTACAGATTTAAACAAAACTTTATCTGGGTACTTATCAAACTAGTTCTAAAATGACCCCAAAAGAAAGAAACATGTAATGATTTATACGGAAAGAATCAACAAAGTTTAGTTTTCTAAGTAGCCAGTTCATGTATTCAATTTAATAGAGTGGTAGCCCAAAAGTCCTAAGAGAAATTGGATCGGTTCCAAGCTGTTTGAAAGAAAATAGATCCTCATGTAGATAATCAATAGTTAAACGGATAAAAGCCCACCTCGAATACTCGAATTACATTTAATAACCGAGAAAAATGAATGTACAGTTGCAATTTTAATAGGAATAACCGGATCAAACAGCTAGATAAGCTAATAGATCTACTTTCCCTTATGCTTAAGTCAAGTCATGTGATATGTAGCTTTCAATTGTGATAAATACTATCACTATTTATTTAATAACATTAACAAATCAATCCAAGCCACAATAAAAGTCTAAATTTTCTAAAAGGTTCCTCCTATGAAAATTGTACTATAATGAGATGCTTTTGAGGAAAACATACTTTAGGCCTATATGTAATTTTGAAGTACATACTATAGAAATATTTTCGTAACTGTACAAGCTGTTTCAGTTTGATAGCTTATTTTTATTTAGCTACTTAACTTCGAATAGTTTATTAATTCTAATTAGTTTTTAAAGTTTGGTTTCTTAAGGAATTTTCACATTTAGGGGGAATTATCTTAAAAGGATTGTTTTCCCCATCATTTCCTTCCATGTTATCATGTACTCAGGTTAATAATATTAATAATGATAATAATAATAAGGGCGTGTCTTGATTTCATAATAATAATAATAATAGTGTGCCTGGGCTACGTCAATCTTTAGCTCTGTTTGCGGAAAGATTAACCAATATTAATTATCTGTCACCCAGGGGACACACGAATGTACTATTCGCACAACCTTTACGTGGATACTCTTTCAATGTCCCGATGAGATGAGAGGATGATGATAGTGAATATCACGGGGTTAATAAAGCCAATGGAGCTTACGTCTAACTAAGTCGTGGTGACTATGGGAGTTATTTGCCTTTCAAGAAAGATCCCCAGTACCAAACGGGAATCGAACCTGGGACCTCCAGGACAGCAGCCAGCAACCTAAATACCCAAGTAAACCACATCAGTGGGCACGTGGTCTAAGTATTTATTATTTATTATTAGCACCGCCTCTTACTACCCATTCGGGTTATACGCACTTACGCTAATGTGTAATGGTAGGGTGATGTGAGATGAAAATGGAGGACCTACAGTTTAACGTGGAATCCGAACCACGGTGGAGGCCTGGCATTCCCCACATTCACAAGTTGTGTACGTGGTCTAAGTGTAAATCTAATTTATTCTAGTGTGCCGTTGACAGTGAGGTTTCGGTTAGTACCTTGTTTGGGTTTATTGAAGGTAGTTTCCCCCTCCATACAAATGCGTGTATATTTTCTCTAAAGTATACCTTCCTCATTCCTAACTCCATTATAGTACTTTATATACAGGATGTACTGTGGCATGTGGGGCCCACTTAAGCGGTGGACAAGAGATACAAAAAACTAAATAAAAAGTTTATTTAAAAATGTTTTCCATTTGACTTCATTTCTGAGCTATACTCGTGTTTAATAATAATAATAATAATTTATCTGGCGAAGTTAAGGCGTTAGCCTTCTCTTCCACTTAACCAGTGTTTGTACTTCAGTAATGTGGAGTTTCTAAACATTATAGGACGTGCTCAAAATGGCAACCTTCGGTATGAATGCAAGCATGTAGGACTATCTAATTACCCGTTTTTGGCACGAAATGATTTTTATAATACTTAGCCTAAATATCTAGTATACTGTACAAATACATATATATATATATTATATAGCCTATATCTCGGAAACTTTCAAGTTTGTCCAATGAAAATTTATTAGTAAAAGCAGAAATAAATCCCAAAAAGCCGTATTTTATTACCACCAACTTGAAAAAAAAAACCTTTAAGAAGACTAGATGTTAAACAGACGCCCAAGATATGCAATTTGAAATTTCAGTAGGCCTACAGTCGGTGTAGTGTTTTTTGAGTGAAAGAGTAACTAATCCATTTTTATATCTACTTAAGTCACTTAGGCCTAAGTCAACAACCAGAAGGTTGGTTTTATGTGATTTATATCCATCAAGTGTTGAGCATGTATTCAATCCTTCGGATGGTTAGTGTTTCCCGCACCATTCGGTAGAAATCCCATACACAAGCGAAATTTAATTTCCGTAAAAGTATATTCACATATCATCCAACATGGCACAATCAGCTTTAACTCCCTTCCAAAGGAAGTTGTGCTACGAATTTTTATAGCTCGGGAAAAATTTACAAAAACACTAGAGATCATGTCTTGAGAAATATTTTTCATCAATTATGAAAGTGACACTAACACAAGCTTTGAATAGATTAAAAATAACTCCTGGTCACGGGAATCGAACATGGAAACTTTGGCTTGCGCTAATAAATACGTATCAGTGGATCGTACCGTGCTTAAGGTCACATATATTTTAAGGCAGAGTCTGTGATGGACGTGTCGGATACGCTATCTAGCATCATTGATATCCAGCAACAGGATTAGTTGTGGACTCTATGCTGCTAATAGTTCCAATGCATTGTACATTCTAAGCAAATCAATATGAGCACCAAATTTGCTTGGAGTGATTTTCTGCCAACATGTTTTAACGATTAGCACTCCCGTCACTATTATATAAAATAGTTTAAAATTTATAGGAGAGAATATTGATTATACAGTGTGGTGGCGGAAACAGACGATTTATGCTGAGTAAAGTGATAGAATACTGAGGTTTGCTTGACTTCCGGTGGCGCTCACCTGGTGACTTTATCTTAAAGTGTATACTGCATTAGGTTTGCTTTTATTTATCCAGTGAATATTTACTTTCAATTAAAGTGTTAATTTTCACGTTACTAGTTGTATTATTATTATTTTTTTTATATTATTATTATTATTTTGCACCGCATCTTACTACCCATTCGGGTTTATACGCACTTACGCTAATGTGTAATGGTAGGATGAATGTGAGATGATATGGAGGACCTACAGTCTAACGTGGAATCCGAACCACGGTGGAGACCTGGCATTCCCCACATTCACAAAATGTGATTAATACACGCCTTGTCAGAGGTAAAGGAAGGGTTTGGCAATCAGATAAATCTGTGCCGGGACCGAGGATTGAACCCCGGACCTCATTACAAATTGTCTAATTATTTCGGCCCCACCTTGTATATTGTATCTAAATTGAAAAGGTCAGGTACGCTGCTATCAGTACCAATTCTGACACGGGGAAATAATGTGTTAATCCCACATGGTTTCACTAAATTATATTTAAGAAAATCATGTTTATATTACACACAAATGAATTACTAAAGTTCATCAACTTAGCTCAGTCGTTAGCGTTTCTGCATAGTAAGCTGAGGGTCTTTGATTGGAAACCCTCTTGTGGTTTTTGGGTTGTTCATGGAAACCCTTTTATCCAAGTCACATGTAGTCTACAGGTTTCTGTTATGTCACAATCGGAGGTGATCTGAATCAAGAACAATTGCAGATACTAATCTTTGGTGTCATGTGCAAACACACACTAAGATGTTCGACTAAACGAGCGTTAAAGAGCGCGTCGTGACGTCAGAATAATATAATACTATACAGATTCTATGTCCCTTGCCTAAATAAAAAATTTAGCACTGTATTTTTCTGTCGCTGAATGGCAATGAAAGGTTACGGAAACTGGTCACTGTGTTTATCCTAGTATCAAACTAGAATTTTACCCCTTTAGTAGGTAGGCCTCCTATAAAAAGTTGGGCGACATGGTGGTCTAGGAGTAAGGTGTCAGACTTCTGTGCTGGCGGCCGGGGTTCAATCCTCGGTCCCGGCAAAGATTTATCTGATTACCAAACCCTTCCTTCACCTCTGACAAGACATCTTGTGAATGAGAGGAATGCCAGGCCTCCACCGTGGTTCGGATTCCACGTTTAACTGTAGGTCCTTCATTTCATCTCACAATCACCCTACCATTACACATTAGCGTAAGTGCGTACAAACCGAACGGGTAGTAAGACGCGGTGCTATAATAATAATATAATAATAATAATAATACTAAAAAGTTTAAAAAACAAACAAATTAAGGTATATTAACAAGTTTTACTAACAAATGGCCAAGCGAAGTACCTTATGGTAATGAAAAGTGTCGATGCCTAAATATATTCTCGGCACCTTCTACCCCTCCTGTTCAATAGTAGTGAGTGTGTGTGTATGTCCATACGTATGCGTTGTAAGTGCGTGTGTGGTCTCCATTATTTGTTTGACGGGTCCTCGTACTTGTCTACTCGTGTGACACTTGATGGCGTCGTTGCCATGACAAGTGTCGGCGATGAACCGCGCCCTTGAGGCCAGTTTTGATCTTTGGAGCAAGAGAGGAAACCATGGCCCTCTTTTACGTTGATCATCCATAGACGTACAAGAGCATGACCTCCACACACCACACACACACACATTATATATAGTACATAGAATATCATCAAATTAGATATGTTATATAATTATATTATTTTATATATATTTATAGTATTATATATAAAGCTATATATATATATATATATATATATATTATACCAGTCAAGGGCTATACGCATACGTACTAATTGCGCTAATATTCTAGGGATGAGGAAGGTTGAATTTAGATTAAGTGTGTCCGCATTTGCATTGATAGAGAATGACAAAATTTTAAGGAAAAAATCTCTGTACACCCAACCAGGACATTGAACCCTGATCTCCCCTTATTGGTTACTCGATTTTATTGTAATAGTGACGCCTTAGACCATGTTAGGGCCACTGCGGTGGGTTTTTAAATGTTAAAATCACCACACTGATGGCAGCACATGGATAAATACGTCGATCTCATATAGCCTGGTATGCCAGTGAAGGGGAGGTTGGTTTTCAATCCCGGGAGGTGGACTGAACTGTTTTATTTCTAAACGGTTTAAAAACCCTAGTAAATGCAAATATAATTCTTTGACTTTAAATAACCAAACCTTCCTCATCTCTTACTCCATTGATGTGCATATTAGACAAGTTTAGATGGATAGCAAGATGCGGTATCGCTTTTTACTTTCTCGCTATCTTACAGGTAGAGAAAGTATTGTGATCGTAAAAAAAATTGAAATCGAGATTTTGATGAATTTATACGTTTCATGAACCCCTTTACCCAAAAAGTTGTTTTTTTGAATTTACGTCCCTCCCTCCAACTAGAGCCTAAACTATTTTACCGATTAGACTAAAACTTGATATCTAGGATATTTTGGAATTGGATTGGAATTGGATATCTAACCCCAAAATTAAGGGTAGTTTACTGAAGGGCAAAAAGAAAAACTCAATTTTCTCAAAATCGGATATAATGATTTTGATTAAAATTCGTATCTAGGCGTTGATTAATATTATAAATAAACTGGCTATTTTCATTTTACCATGAAAATGACCTTTAGGGTACTTTACAGAAGTGGATAGTTCCGTATCTCCGCAACTATTTGCGATACTAAATAACTTTCTATCGCAAAATTGTAGTGCTATTAAAAATAAAAAACTTTTATATGGGATATAGTTTTACAAAACCAGCAGTTTCTGGATATTGGTAAATTTTGTGAGCTTTACTTGTAAAGTGATACTACTAAGTTCTAACGCAATTATACTCCAATGCCATTGAGTAATTAAATATAAGTAAGTCTCTCAAAAATTTATTTTTCCTTAAACCTCTTAGGATAAATGTTTGTACAATAATGATCTACCTCCATTTTAGACTCAATAGTCAACATTTACATTTTTTATTGGTCAAAATTATTAAATTAGGATTTTGATAGCAATGCGATGACATGAAAATGTCCAACACCTAATAAAATGTTGAAAATAGTAACCGGAGGTCGAAATTTTAATACTATGTGTTGATGCTTGTGAGCCCAATATTGATATTTTATCGGTCCAAACATACACCCGAGTACATTAATTCTTTAAAAATAAAATTTAAATTCGGGACTCTAATTTTTTTTTTACATAAATAGAGTGCAATTTATGCTTGGGTTTGATAGTGTATATAATTTAGTTTCCCATACATTACGAGCTTTGAATAAATATCTCCATTTTAAACAATAGAGCGAGAAAGTCCGTGCGGAGCTCTGTACCATTTATTTTTCAGTTAAAGTTATACAATTATATACATTTCCAAATTTAATACTTTATCCCTCCTTAAACTGGTAATTTATTGCCAGACATTGAATGAGGCAGGCATTTAGAAATATATATTTTCTGACCTACTATGCGGCATGGTTTTAGAAAGCCATTCGTCTGACCTATCATGTGGCATGCTTTTATAAAGCCATTCGTCTGACCTCCCATGTGGCATGCTTTTATAAAGCCATTCGTTTGACCTCTCATGCGGCATGCTTTTATAAAGCCATTCGTCTGACCTCCCATGTGGCATGCTTTTATAAAGCCATTCGTCTGACCTCCCATGCGGCATGCTTTTAGAAAGCCATTCGTCTGACCTCCCATGGGCATGCTTTTAGAAAGCCATTCGTCTGACCTCCCATGTGGCATGCTTTTAGAAAGCCATTCGTCTGACCTCCCATGCGGCATGCTTTTAGAAAGCGATTCGTCTGACCTCCATGTGGCATGCTTTTATAAAGCCATTCGTCTGACCTCCCATGTGGCATGCTTTTATAAAGCCATTCGTCTGACCTCCTATGTGGCATGCTTTTATAAAGCCATTCGTCTGACCTCCCATGTGGCATGCTTTTATAAAGCCATTCATCTGACCTCCCATGTGGCATGCTTTTATAAAGCCATTCGTCTGACCTCCCATGTGGCATGCTTTTATAAAGCCATTCGTATGACCTCCCATGTGGCATGCTTTTATAAAGCCATTCTTCTGACCTCCCATGTGGCATGCTTTTATAAAGCCATTCTTCTGACCTCCCATGTGGCATGCTTTTATAAAGCCATTCTTCTGACCTCCCATGTGGCATGCTTTTATAAAGCCATTCGTCTGACCTCCCATGTGGCATGCTTTTATAAAGCCATTCGTCTGACCTCCCATGCGGCATGCTTTTATAAAGCCATTCGTCTGACCTCTCATGTGGCATGCTTTTATAAAGCCATTCGTCTGACCTCCCATGTGGCATGCTTTTATAAAGCCATTCGTCTGACCTCCCATGCGGCATGCTTTTATAAAGCCATTCGTCTGACCTCTCATGTGGCATGCTTTTATAAAGCCATTCGTCTGACCTCCCATGCGGCATGCTTTTATAAAGCCATTCGTCTGACCTCTCATGCGGCATGCTTTTGGAAACCATTCGTCTGACCTCCCATGCGGCATGCTTTTAGAAAGCCATTCGTCTGGCCTCACGTGTGGCAGGCTTTTAATAAAATTAAATAAAACTACTCGTAATCTGACCTTACGTGCAGTAGCCTTTTAATGGCTTATTTTCCTAATCTTGGGTGTGTCAGGCTTTTACGACTTAAAATAAATCACTAACATACAACTTACTTAACCTCACCTCGGCGGGACTAAATAACACACATCAAAAAGACTACGAGACACAGCCCCACATTAAGCCTACCCATAAAACTGACTACCGGCCAATAAAAAAAACTAAAAAATGTTTATAAACAAGGTCCCAAAAAGATGGCCGAAACGTGGGAGATCAAGGTGAACGATGTGTAAAAGTGTGTGTGTGTGTGTGTGTGTGTGTCCAACGAATGGAGAAAAACGAAGAAAGCAGTCTCGAGATAAAACAAATAGCCCAGGAAATAAAGATTTGACGTCAGGAATAATTAGGGGAAAGCTGAATTTTGGCAAGTTGTTTGACCACTATAAAGGAATACTTCCCCAATACTCTCCGCTTCTCCTTCCCCGCTCCCCCCCCCTTCCACTAATCAGTACGGCAGTTGGAAATCCCCTCAACCTTTTACCAGGCATAATCAATTTTTAAAGCTACAATTTACAATAAATTCAGAATTACTTGTCAAAAGGTGTGTCACTTTTTTCACTGGAAGTAGGTGAATTGTAGCATGATAGGCCATTGAAGTGCTCATATACTGCAACGCGATTTAATCCAGATTTTCGGCATCCCCAATAATTTCCACATGTTGATTTAGAGTTAAAGACACGAGTCGTAAGAGTTAACTCGTTTCAAAAGATGAGCTAGCAATAGGCACATTCTTCTTTCCAAAGTTTTCTTCTAAGTATTCTGAATTCCATCTTCAATCAGTTGCCATAAACTTATTTAATAGTCACCCTGTAATTGTAGGTATACACCCAGAAGATGTTAATGAGATGCTTTTGATGTTAGAGGGAGTTTCAATAGATCAAAATTTGATCTCAAAGCAGACTTTCTTATCAAGGTCGTGAATTTTAACAAACGAGGTTCGTTCAAATCGAGTATTTGTTCATTCCCATACATTGCAAGAGTAAATTTATCTATATTGACAAAAAAATTATTCTCAAGAAATGACTTCTTTATTAAAAATCCCAGCTTGGACCTCGGTTTCAAATGAGGATTTTATAATTTTAATAGCTTTGATTTTTCCCAATCCATAAAAGCACTATATCTTGTCACAACCAGTTATTGCGCGAGCAAACAGCCTGAGTTTTCTAATTTCACTTTACTAGTCGATAAAACTTTCCATTCTGTATACATCTCCTGAAGTACTTCTACCACCCGACCCACCCCCTGTCTCTTACAGATATAAATATATTTAGTTTCATGAGTGAGAGAAACTAACAACAATAGTAGATATATGTCTGAGCTAACAACCACTTTAGAGAATCTGGTTGGTTTTTCGATTTCTACCCTTAATATTTTAAATAGCATATCTTCGGCAAATAAGTATGACTCTTTTTATCTGGATTTTATGTTGCTAATCTTTGATTGTTACTCTTATAAGTTTAAAAAATCTCTTTTGCTGTCAACCATTTGGTGTTTTCTTCAATAGTGAAGTCATACAAGATATTTTGGCCGCTCTTCTATTTTTTTTTTCTTGGACAATCCCCGGTGTATCCATCGAAAACAACTATTTTGTTCATACCTTATAAACACAATCGAACAGTAATTCTGCACTATTTCTCTATTTGTGCTATCCATTCGACAGGAGATGCGATGAAGAAGAAATCCTCCATCTATTATTTAATCGATTAGGTCAATTTTGTCTACAAAACTTTCATGAGAGAGAACTTTGGACCCTTGTAAAGAGAGACTGATCCAAAAATGGAGGGTAAACGAGTTAATTGCTCATAATTAAGTTATGTCCTAAGTAAGATTTGGGCTATCGCGTACAAGCAGGCACACGCGCGTACGCACGTGCACATCGTTAGCCCAGAGCTGGTTTGCAATGCAGTTAGTGTGTAGTTCGAGCAATTCTCACCACACTGTTAACGCCATCAGCCTCATTTGGTGACATATGATATCATTTTAATGTTTGTGTAAAAATTGAAGCTTGATTCATAATCATATTCTCATATTATAATTTTCAAATAAGCTTACAACGTTAAAACTTAAACAAGTATTTTTATTTTAATATTTAATCTTATGGTTTTATTAAAATTAAGACAACACTATTGGTACTAGCGTAAAATTGAAAAGGAACCATTTCTAAGTGTGTGATATTAGAATTAAAACTTAAAATTAATTACATCGTTATGATAATGGGCTATGGAGATATGCTAGTTTATAAAAGTTTACGGATGCAAAGTTAAAGAGGATGGGGGAAGAACTGGACAAGAGTGGATTGTTTTGGAGTAATACACCTTTTATAGTGGTTTAACAATTTGCCAAAATTCAGCTTTCCGCTAAATATTTCCTAAATACTTTAATTTCCTAGGCTAAATATAACTTACTGTGAGTAATAATTTATTTAACTATAATGTTTAGTAAGGTAAATATGTTGAAGGAAAGTAAGTCATATTTGGTGGCCTAGAATTTTACATAGGTTATAATTTTATTTATTTGTAGAGAATTTGTAAATTTTATTTGACTATATTTTTATAAGTTTCTGTGTGAAAAACTCCAATCAAAGTAGGCCTCCATTATAATGCAGACATTAGAGGGCCATCACGTATAATTATTTAAATCCATTGATCTTTTTAATACTTTAGGAAGCTTAAATATCGGATCTCTAAAGTGAGTATTAGCATTTATTAAAATATATAATCTCAGGGCATATTAAATTTATTAATTATTATATTGAGCTTTATTTTAAACCATACATCATTTTAGTACAAAATAAACTCAATATTTAAAAATATAGTAATATATAATATTTAAATTATGCGCAAATGAAATTTTCAAGTGTATAATAATTATCAAATATTAAGCGATATATTAAATGGTACTTGAATCCGAAATTTTATATCCCACACAATACTTACGACCTTGATAATAGAATACTATTTAAGTAAAAATTTAACTTAAAATTTAATCAACATTTATTTATAAATATTAACTACAAATTTACGTAGTAGATTCTTACATCTAGACGTAGTTGAGATCCATTCTTAACTATTTAGTAATCATATTTTCTGATTTAAGCTATGTTAACATATTTTTGCCCCCCTTGAAAGAAAAAAAAAATGCCATTCTTATGTAGATATGTTTTCTCCTCTATACCAATAAGAATTCTGTCCAATATATTCCCCTCTCATAAGCCCACTCCATCCCAGACTCCGAATCCTTGTTTCGAAGAACCAAAACAGAAAAGCATTGGTGCCAAAACTACGACTCTCTATTTCATTTTCCCCTTCCTCTTTTGTAAAAGGTAATGTAGGTCTCAGGTGTTCGATAGGCGTAGTATATAGGGGTAAGTCTGAGAGGGGTGGAAAGTAATGAAATCAAAACGAGAGAAGGGTAAGAAAAAAAGTTGTTTTTTTCCTGAAGGGAAAAGAAGCAATGGTTAAAAGAATTTCCATTTCTAAAAAAAGACAAAATTTTTATTTCAAGTAAACGTTTTAATATAGACATATTTGGTTATACATTAAACATATGGATAGCAACACACATATACCTACTTCAGTGGCCGTATGGTTTAAGGCGTATAGTGTTAGAGTAGATTGCTGACGAAAGGGAGATTAGAGTTAGTCCCGTTTGGCGGTACTGAGAGTGGTTTTCCCCAAATGGTTTTCCATTCTTCCTCCGCAAAATTTCTGGTTCACTTCCTCTCAATTCAACCATCCTTATCCCTTTCTGACTAGCGAATTGTTACATATTGTATGAGTTTAACCTAAATAGATAGTAAGACGCAGTGCCAAACACACATACACAAACACACACACACACACAGGTTCCAAATCATCATAGTTAAGGGAATGTCTGTATGAAGGGAGATCACATTCCAAACAATTTAAATTATTTGGAAAATGACATCTGGACACGAGAATCGAACACTGTACTTTTAGCTTAGCGTTCAAAATATCTACCACTGAGCTATCCATCAGTCATGCCATGCTCAGAGTAATTCTTATAATATTTTAAGACTGCGTCTGTAACGGATATGTGGAAATTGTAAGCAATATTTGAGCGATCAAACAAAAAATATAAGCGATTTTAAGAATGTTTCAAAATAAATGTGTTTTACTAAAGCGTTAAATCCATTTCATTCTAAAAGAATCATTTCGTTCTTCTCAAAATACTGGGTAGGTTTAAAAAAATAATTTTATAGAAGTGTGATTCTTTTTTTAAAAAAATAGAGAAGATAAAAAATATTTGTGGCGTAATAAAACAGCTCACAAAGCTTTCCTGGGCGTCTGGGGATTATTGTTATCACTCACAGTGGCTCTTTTTTTTACTATAGAACGGGGTTGAGGGGGTGGGAGGTGGACTGGAATAACCCTGCTTGATATTTTTTAATGTAAAGCATTGTTTTCCCTATCTCACTGATATTTCACACCCTCCCATAGACTGTCCCATGGTTCTGGTAAACAATGATATGGTTTCATATCACACAGTAGCCAACGTTAGATTGTGTGTAGGTCTAGTAGGCTCTCCCCCCTTCTCCCCCCCCCCCCACACACTTTGGTTGTTAATATTATTTGGGATCCTCTTCCGTGGACGAGTGGTCTAACTAGCTAGTTTCGCGATTAGACTAAACTGCGATGATGGAGATTGAGGTTCGAATTTCAGTTGGGTGTACTGAGGATGTTTTTTTTCTAAAATAGTTTTACACTCTCCCTTAAAGCAAATGTGGGGAGACTCCTCTAAATATAACCTTCTTAATCCTAAAACCATTAGTGTAATCAACACATAGGCCTAAGCGTATAGCCCGAACGGGTAGAAAGACTCAGTACTACAAAAAATAGTCGTTTAGATCACTGTTGATAACTTTGACTTCATTTAAGGGTAAATTAATATTTGGAACAAAACATTCGCTTTGGTGATCAAATGGTCTAACTCTAAGGGGAATGCTGATTATAGGGAAGGGAAATTTGTTGTTGTTTAGAATCCTTGTTATAGACTTTATGTTAATTAGGGTGATGGAATAATATTCTAGGAATCCAACACGGTTGGTCCCATTCAAATGTTTCTAAGTTTTCTAAAATCTTTTGGGACCGAGGAGAATAGATTGTTGTTTGTACTGGGGTGGATTTTCTATATTGTCTTTCTACTCTTTCTATATGCAAATATTGTTTCATTTAATCTAAATTCAACCTTTCTTTTCTAAAACGCCTTATCGTAATGAGCTCATATGTGTATAACGCGAACGTATAGTAAGAAACTGTGACAAAAAACAAAAGCAAGTAGCAAACAACTGTTTAAATATGTGAGACAATGCATTGTCTGTGTGTTTCAACGCTACGGAAGTACAGCCCATTGAATTCAAATATAGGCGTTTTTAAATATCTCTACTGATATGTGGTATGTTTATGTTTTTGTTTTTTTGTTTTATTATTATTGTTATTATTAGCACCGCGTCTTACTACCCGTTCGGGTTGTACGCACTTACGCTCATGTGTAATGGTAGGGTGATTGTGAGATGAAAATGGAGGACCTGGAATCCGAACCACGGTGGAGGCCTGGCATTCACCACATTCACAAGATATCTCGTCAGAGGTGAAGGAAGGGTTTGGTAATGAGATTACTCTGTGCCGGGACCGAGGATTGAACCCTGGACCCCAGTACAGAAGCCCGACATCTTACACCTAGACCGCCAGGTCACCTCGTGATGTTTATGGTTTTCCCACTAATGACTGATTGGACCTTACAACATCCTAGATAATATTTTTATTGTGAGCGTAGATAGGATTGTACAATTTTTTAAGCCTTGTAGGCACGATACAATGTAAATTAGGATAAGACTTAAACATTCAAAACGTGCTAAATATTAAAACAGGTTTTATGATGTTAGTTTAAAATTCTTAATTTTGCAAAAAAAAAAAAACAGAAAAATAAGATTTAGTTCAAAATATGGTTGATTTAATATTAAATCATTTTTAATATCCTTAGTCAAAATATTTTAGTTTATCATTTCAAATTTATCTTTGAATATGTCAAAGTAACTAAATCATTATAGGTTTGGTACCATATAACATAAATTGAAGTCACATGCATTATAAAGTGATGATGAATTTGAAAGTCATCAGAAAGTTTAACAACCATTTTTAAATATTGTTAAGTACTTATTAATATTTCCTATAATCCAACTTTTAGTTAGAGAGTAAGCAGGCTACACAAATTAATGTGTCAAACACTAAACTCTTAATTTACCAATGATATAAGAATAGCGAGGAAAGTATGTACGGTAGAGTCGATAATTGGAACGTCAAAAATCTGGATCGCCTAGAAAATAATGTTTTCTTATTAGATTTGTACCTTATTCTAATGTGATATTTAGAAGGAAAAAACCAACAAAAAACACAATAAAAACGTGTAATTCTTTGTTTAAATAGAGTGAAAATGATTCTACCTTAACACTTAATTTTCATAAGTATTCCGTCTATGCTAATTTTTGGTATAGTTTGCTAGTGACGTATTTAAACGCCAACTACCCCGTCCTCCTATCCTCACTGACAAACCACACTATATTAGATTTATATAAACAGTAGCGTGTTGGGTAGTGTTGATAGTGTAGATATAATTAGTTCAAAGAGTGACTATGATATATTATTAAGACTAAATAAGATTACAACCCGCCTCGGTGGCGTAGTTAGCTAACGTGCTAGTCGTGTTGAGCTCGACTGCCGAGGATGGGGAGATCAAGGTTCGAATCTCGGTTGGGTGAACTGGGGGGTGGTTTATCCTAAATGGTTTTCCACTCTCCTTCCACGAAAATTGCGGGTTCACTTCCTATAAATTCAACCTTCCCAATTCCTAATTCATTAGCTAGTTAGTACTTAAGCATATAACCCTAACGGGCTGTAAAATGTTGTGCTAAATAAATAAGATTACGCCTATCATTAGTCTGCTATCAACAAAAATGCATTTCAATATGAGTATATAAAGTGTATCTTTTTGATTGGTGAATAGTGACCAATTAGTGAAAGGGTATATAGATATTTGAGTCATTATTCCTGTGTCCACTGTAAATATATAATTCTGTATTTATCCATATAATATAACTAGATAGCTGTTGCCCGCGGCTTTGCTCGCGTGGAAGTTGATTATATACAAATACGAAAATATACATATGTATTTACAGATTAATTAAAAATATTACGTTACGTTGATGACCATAACTTGACCTCAGATTAAAAATAATGCAAGTCCGATACAAACTTTCACCCCCTTTTTCATCCCTTATTAAATAAAATTTCCAAAATTCCTGAAACTCGTATTTATTTGTTTTACGTCAATAACCGAAATACAAAATTTTGTTTATGTAACTTTCAAAATGACGGACTTCATACATATTATCATACTATATCATACATATTATCATCCCCTATTTTGACCCCTTTGGGGTGGAATTTTCTAAAATCCTTTCTTAGTGGGTGCCTACATAACAAAATGAATATACAGTCCGAATTCATGCTTGTAGCCTTGATAGTTTGCGCTCAGCGATGATGAATCAGTCAGTCAGTCAGTCAGTCAGTCAGTCAGTCGACATGTTATTTTATAAGTATAGATTAAAGGATGCCAGAACAATCAACAATGAAAATTAAATAACCCTTATATAAATACCTTCAATAATATCTGAGATTATGTTGTAATTTATCGACCCTCTGCCAATCAAGGTCAAGCGTAAGCTGGATGTTTGTAAAATTCTTCATCGAAGGTCATCCTGATTTCCAACCGCTTCCAGAGTAACCTTGATCATTGCTCACCTGTCCGGTGGAAACTAAAAACTGAAGGTCAACGTTTATCCTAGCCCTTCCCTCTCTCGAAAAAAAAAAATGTGTTGGAATACCCGTGGGATAATTTAACCCTTTCACTTTTACTTTTTAAGTTTTATTACTCCTTGTCGTGCAACAGGTAGAACCAGGTTCTATTATTTTCGATTGACAGGTGGACTTAAATAATTGTTCACTTGTTCTCTTTTGAGATGTCCTGGACAAGTGTTTTTTTTTTTAACTAAACATAAACAAATAAAACTTTCGATATTTTTTTGTGGTCTACGTCTTTCCATCAATAGCTTATACTGTCTTTAACTGATAAAAATTAACTTAATACTGTATTTAAGGGAATGCATAAGATTTTTAACTGACAAATGAGGGGGAGACATCAGATTACAAAATTAACGTTCCCATCACACCATTTTTGGTTTAAACATTTAAACCTTTCATACTGGAGGTAGGCATGCTAATAAGTTAATTAATTGTTTTTATGATTTTGAGCCAAGTCTAGTTCTATCAGAATTTATTATAAAAAATTGAATTTATGATACTAAAAAACTATAAATAAAAGAATTATTTTATATTTTGATAAGTATATAATTATAAGTCTTAAAGAAATAATCTACCCCTTTATATCGTATTCTTAATAATAGATATGTACTATCGTATTGATCGAATTTTAATTTCAAATGATTAGAATTTTTTACTATCGAATCATTCCCACTGAAATTAACCTTATCTTTGGCCTGATTTAGACTTAGACAGTATATCTTAGGCTATTTAAGCTCAATATAATATTTTTTGTATCAAGTTCTAGGCTAGTCACAAAGTAAACATGACCTAAACTAACAATGTCAATCCTCGATAAATTTGAAATATTACAACATAAAATTACATAATTAACCTTGAGTTTTAGAGACAACAAATTTCTAAATCTAATTCTAATTGAATATTTTACACCGAAAACATTTCATATTAAATATACATAAAATATTTTAGAATGTTTTCTAAAATGTTATACATAAAATATTTTATGACTATACATTTGTCGAATCAAAACCTAATGCAAATACTAACATATGACTTACCTGAAATGATGTGTGTTTCAATAAAAAGTTTAATTGGATTTAAATTAAAGTTTGACTTTTAAATTTGAGCTCTGATATACAATCTGTTGAACCCATACACAGGATTTATTTGGATTTGAAGTATCGAATCCGATTCTAAATTGATATTATAAATTTTGAATGTAATAAGAATCCTTATTAGATTCAGATTAGGATTCAAAATTTCAAAGCTGCGCAAGTATTTAAAACATTTTTAAATAATAGTTTTCTCACCCATCCTAAATATAATGGTTAAAGTTGTCGTAAAATATTACGAGCAGATTGATTCGGGTAGGTAAATTCTACAACACCTTGATCAGTAGGTAAGCGCTACATTATTATTATATTATAGTATTGCACCGCGTTTACCTTCGGTGTACGCATTACGCTATGTGTAATGTAGGTGATGTGATATAATGAGACCTAATTACTGAATCGAACCAGTGAGGCTTGGCATCCACATTACAAGAGCTGTCAAGGTGAAGAAGAGTGTAAATCAGATAAATCGTGCCGGGACCGAGATTGAACCCGGACCCCAGCAAGAAGTCTGTAGGCGCTAAACAAGTAATTCATAAGTATTATTATGAATGATTAAGAATGTGTTTAAAATGGAGTGTTTATATAGGTAAATATATAGTATATATAAATATACTGTATAAATATTTATAGTATATATAATACTATATATATATTATTTATATATATTTTTAATAGGAATTTTACTATAGTAAATTTGGAAGTTCATGTTGTCACAGTGCAGGGAAAAAATATGACAATTGTATTTATGTTCCTAGTTTATTTAAAAGATAAATTATACAGAATTATAAAGAAGTATTATTGAAAGCTTTTTAATTTATAGTTTTATTAATAAATAAAATAATACATAGTTCAAAAATGACAATTTTAATTACTTACATTCAATATTGGTGTTTAAAAGTAGGATTCTTGTAAAAAATGAGGATTTACATTATTAGAACTGTTATTATACTACTATAAAACCACACAACTAACTCGACTCACTCACTGACATTAATGTTTACCCACTTCTAGATGAAATAGAAACATGAAATTTGGCAAACTTGTAGCTTCTAGCCGGTAACCCGGGGTAAAATTCCAAAAAGTAAAATTTTTAAATTTTATCTCCCGAAAGAAATTCAAAATGGCGGAGCAACTTTATTTTAAAGTCAGCGTGGACCTTTATTTGGAGGTTTCTTGTGGCTAAACGGTAAGATCTTGCAAAAAACGACTCTGGAATTACATTAGTTTGCATCCACTTTTTAAAGAAAACTTGGGGTTTGGGGGCAGGGTGAGTTAATAATATACCTTTCAAAGTCAACCAAAACAATGGAATAAGTTCGGCTGAGGTGCATATATTTTATTCACATTTTAAATTTACTAAAAAATACCATTCTTACTCATATTTGTTGCTATTCCATGTTTAAAGAACGAAACTGTTAAAACTAAATTTATTTAGTATTTGTTTTAATATACTTCCTCGTATCGTCGTTAACATTTTATATTTTCTGTATTTGTTGGCTCTTGGGATAATATGGTTCTTTACTCTGGTTTCCTTGTGACGGAGATGTTGGGCTTTGAATCCTGTCTAGGCATATTGAAAATGGTTTATCTGCAAGGCGTATCCCACCTCCCTCAAAGCCAATGGAGATACATTTACTCCAAATTCTATCTTATCCACATCTACTCTGTTAACTTGATTACATTGCATATAGTTCAGATAAGTATTAAATAGCTACAAAAAAAAAAGGGAAATTATTAATGTTTTTAGAGATAAATCTGTTAAACGCAACATAAAAAAGTAACACTTTATCCCCTTTAAACGAAGAAACGATATTGTTTTGTAAGCTTGAATAAAGGTGAAAGATGGGTTAGTGACCTTCGGAGGTTTTTGTAGTTCAACGATCGGCCGTTTGGGTGAGACATAGGCCTACACCAAGCAAGACACACAACGCCATAAAACCATTTTTACAACATCTTGAAGAGTAAAACGAGACCTTGAGGGTAAAAAAAGGAAGGGTTAAATAAGGTAGGGGGGGGGGGGGTGTTCAAGAAAAGACTTTAAGGTTGATGAAGGGAGACAATTAAAAGATATCAGAGCTTGGGGGAGGGATGGGGGTGATGGTAAGTGGGGGTTGAAAGTATATTAGTATGACACCCCGAGAGGAAACAAACAATTAATTTCCCTTCCTTCTCGTGAGCAATACATATCATAAACATTCTAAAAAAATTTGTAGTCTTTGCATTTTCACTGTGGCGTAACTTGAGTAAGGTTTCGGTGATTTTTAGTTTAGGAAGATTCTTTTTTTGCACAAATATATTCATTCACATCTCTATGCTAGTGTAAATTTTGTTTGAACTATGGAAGACCTGCTCTAAAAATGTAAAACATATTTTTGTTAAAGTGATAAAAATAAATGATTTTGCTTTAACACACTTTTACTTTTAATAAAGTATTTAAAAAAAGTTTATCTTTTTTATGTCTATAAGCGATCATTCTTCGTGTTATTTAAGAATTTAGGTATTCCCTGGTTAAAATATTTAAACAATTTGTTTTCAATCTGAATTGATCTTCACTCAATTATCCAGATATAAAATGGGATTTACATCTTTCTTGGATCATTTTATGTATCACTACTACTAAACATTATGGTTCTGCAGTAAATTTAACATGTTGAATACGAACGGGTAGTAATAATCTGTGGTAAAGAAATCCAGTTGAACAAATTATGAAGGCTATCACATAATATACTGGATTTTAAAACATTAAACCATTTAAACGTATTTACCAAAATTCTACAGGTTGGCCAATTTACTCTTCTTGAATCGTAAAACATTTCATGTTGAGAAGTAGAAGTGAATTTATGTTATTGCCAATAATATAAATTATTATGAAGTAGCTGAAGAGTAAAATAAATAGTAACACTTAGTAATTTAAATATATAATTCAAAATTCTATAATGCTTGTTTATGAGGTTCAATTATAGCAGCTAGAGAAAATTTATATTTTTTTATGTACTTTGATATAGCGTGCCTTATTAACCGTTCGTGTTTTACGCATAGTTACAAAAATGGAGTAGGCATTATAAAGGTAGAATATTTATAGAAAATGTACGCCCATATGCGTGGAGGGAAGTTGTACACAATTAAAGGAAAACAATTCTAAGAACATAAGTACCGTAATAAACCCCTCTTGGTCACCGGTTAATCGAGACTAAGGGAAAATTGATGTATTAAACCAATCGACCACGGACGTGAATAAATACGTGAATATTAACGTTAACACATGGATTGTGTGTTGGAAATATTTACTTAAGCTTTGTTTATTTGTACTGTTTATTTTATTTAAATGTATTTAATTACTCTGTTACTTTCAGTTTAGTTAGGAGATTAAAACAAATAAACTTATTGAATAATTAAAATATAATTTAAACAAAAGTAACCCGCCTCGTGGCGTAGTTGGCTAACGCGCTTGTCGTGTTAAGCCCTACTGCTGAGGACGGGGAGATCGAGGTTCGAATCTCGGTCGGGTGAACTGGGGGTGGTTTTTCCTAAATGGTTTTCCACTCTCCCTCCACGCAAATGCGGGTTCACTTCCTCTAATTCAACCTTCCCAATTCCTAATCCATTAGCGTAATTAGTACTAAAGCGTATAGCCCGAACGGGTAGTAAGACGCGGTGCCAAATATTATTATTATTATTATTATTATTATTATTATTATTAACAAAAGTATATCAAGACTATTTACTAAGTCTTCTTTAAATTTAATTTTAACATTTATGTAATTACAATGCAATTTTTACTGTGTGTGCAAATATTCAAATAATTGTCCAAGTATATTTAAAAACTAAATTTGGTATAGTTTTCCCTTTATTTAAATTAACTTATATGTAAATTAGTTTAATTTTAAATGATTATGCAAATTATTTATCTACTAGTAATATAGTACCGATATTTTACTTAAACAAATATAATTAGAATAAATAATGAATATTGACCAAGTGTAAAATTTTATATACATCTTGCTAAAGGTTTTAATACAAACAGAAATTTATATTATTATTTATTATTATTAATTTTTTGTTAGAACATAAATCTCATTTTTAAATATATTTTGCTTTAGTAAATTTAAATAATCTAGTTTTATTTAACACTGCGTACTATTACCCATACGGGTAATTATACTAATGTGATAGGGATTAGGAAGGTTTAACATAGAGGAAGTGAATCCGCATTTGCATTGAGGGATGGCATAAAATAATTTTAGACAAACTAGCCTCAATTCACCCTAAAGAAATCGGAAACAATCCCCCCCGTCTTCGGCAGTTTAAAGCCATGCGGCCACTGAAGCGGATGAAAATTTGAATGATTTTTTAAAATATGTGTTCATAATAAGCCTATATTGATTTTTCCAATAACATTTTGTACGTTTCTACTTTAAACTTACTCAGGGCAAGCGCTTCTTTAAAAACAAGAAAGGCTATCATCTCAGAAACAGTTTTTTTTAAATCTATTGGCATTTATTTAAATTCATATGAATATTTATTTTCATTAAATACAAGTTAATACTTAAATTATTTTTTTAACACTACAATCAATTATTAGGTAAAAAAAACTCGTAGGTTTAGTATAGATATAGTTGGAAAAGTTGATTATTTTTAAATTTAGGTTCAGCAATGAACTATAATTATTCTAAGAGTAATGATTAATAATTAGTATTGATCACCATTATAATGTGACATCAATCATTGGGCAAAGAAACTAATAAGTATTCAGTGTACGAAAATACAATGGATAGTTAAAGAGATAAACGTGTGTGGCTTCAGTTTTAATAAAGGCAATTAAGATTACGGATGTCACTACTTCATTGTAATGGTATTAGCTACTATATAACTCATGAAGGTCGTTAAGTAATACAAGGACTCTTTTATTACGTCAATAATATCTTAATATATCCAATCGATCTTTACAATTCACTACTAGACAAATTTGCTGAACAAACATAATACATATATTTTTCTATGTTGTGAGAATCAAATATAATTGTAGGATATATTTTAATAATCAATTTTATTATTTTTTAATAAAATAAATTATATATATTTTAGAATTTTGTATAAGCTTAGTAAATGAGACATAACTAAAAATATTAAATCTGTGTGGGTTATTCCATAAATAGGTTAGTGTTTGTTTATAAATTAATTTTATCATAGCAATAGGCCATACTTAATTTGTTCAACAAAATATTATCCTATAGTTTATGGGGAATATTAAGAAATCTTTAAAACTAAAAATAGAAATATAATTAAATAATTTTCGCATATAATTAACTTAAAATGTTGTATATATTTACACTGTGAACAGTTGAAATGACATCCATTTAGTAATATATTTATTAATATGTTTGATTGTCAGACTGGCTTTTTGATTCATTGGAATAAATTTTATAGTAGGGTGATAAATATATTTTATTTTTATTGAAGCCATTAAAATGTATTAAATTACAGAGTGTAGCAAAGTATTTCCTAGTGTTTTAAAATGTATTTTTTTTATAGTTTGGGTTAGGTTAACTTATGAAATATATGTATATTAAACTAAAAATTACTATACAATTATTGTAAGTAGATGAACAAGTATATGTTGGACATCAATTTTAACATCCAAGTGGTTAAAATTAAACCCTTTTCAATTATTGTTTATTAGTAAAAAACTATTAAGTGTGAATCAATTTTTTATATATTTATATGTACTCGGATAATTTGTAAGATAAGATTACTTATTTTTAATAAATTAAACAATTTATACTGTTCAAATTTGAGGGTCTCCTTAGATCATATTTGAAAACACATGAATAAATCACTGAATAATTATAATACTGAACCAACTAAGTGTATGCCACTATCGTACAAAACCAATAGATATAATTTATTTGAAACGTGACACGGAAACACATTTCTTTCATAAAAACAACAACATCAACACAGAAATATTACATAACCTCAAACATTTATTAGACGCAAGTTACATGGTTATAAGGAGGGGAAATAAGAAGAAAAAGATGCGTACGCTACTAGTTTTCCGTTTCGACGCATTGGCGTCTCTAGCGTGGCGTCTATTCCTTCTCCATAAGAGAGACTGCAAGCTGATTGGTCTGGAGACCCACCGTTTAGAGGTGGGGAACGCGCAGGTGTAGTGATGCGCGCATGCGTCGACCTATTGACAATCACATTCAATCCATGTTTCATTGTACTAGCTTTGGTCCTGAAAGTCAGGTCACATAGGTACAAGGATATCTCCGGGTTTCCCTTCCTGCAAAGGGATGAGTTCGGTCAGAATCCAATGAATGTATTTATAAGTGATGGGGTGGAAGTAGAAGAAGGGGTGGGGGGAACGGACTTGAAATGGACCACATAGATATGTTTTGTAGACATGCAATATGCCGAGTTGGTGGTTTCCCTGGGAAACATTGGGAAAGGATTAAAGAGAAATGAGGCTAGAAGAAGTGTTTTTCCGCCGGTTTTTTTTTTAGGGTTGGAGGTTTTGGGATGCTTGTCGCTTACTAGAGTAGAATTCCACCCCACGTTGCATTAAATAGTTGTTTAATTTAAAAAATTAAACTGTGCCAAACTAGAAGGGGAGCACTTAAATTTTAATATGTTATTGAATGACACAAAGTTACACAAAATTCAATTGTATTTTGGTATGATTAGTCTGATTTGATTTTACAAACAATCAACCAATTCAACTTTTTTTATAAAATAAATGATTTTCATATGTTAAAGTAGAACACCTCTTAAATCATTGATGCAAATGATTGAGTCATCAAATAAAATAAATAATAAAATTGTGATTATTTTTGTTTTATTCTAGTTTATTTTCAAATTCCAGTAAAAAAAAGTATAATTTTAAAACTTTCATCAATCATGACCTGGCCATCAAATTTTATCTATCAATAAAATTTAATAAATTTCATTCATTAAAATTTAACATAAAATATACGTATATTATTTTTCAATCCAAACATTTTTATTTATTCTCTATCTTAAAAGTTAACCATTATTAAAATGAAGTTACTCATGTGTTATTGAAACAATAGATAATATTTAAAAGATGTTCTTTGTAAAACACATGGTGGCATTAGTTTAAAATTGGTTCATTTTCTTCAGGTGGTTATATTTTGTTTAGTCAATGTAAATTTTGTGGTGCCTCCACTTTGAAAGTTTGATATCTCAACGAAATAAAATAAATTAACATTTATAATAAATATAGATAATCAATATTTTACTTAATAGGTGTGTTAGTACTATTCTATGGTACTAGCTGTTGTTAATGCTAAAATAAAGATATAAAAATCAGTGATTTAGTTTAAAAAAATATTAATTTCTAAATGTTTTAAAACTAACAAAATTATGTTTAGTTTTATTTTAAGTTAATGATGATTGTATTAATCCATAATGTAAAAACCTAATTTAAAAAATCCGTTATCACCTAATTAACTTATGAAAAATTACATAGAGTTCATTAGTGGTCTTGTATGTTTAAAGCAAATACCTTTAGTTTCTAAGTTAATTGAGTCGAGTCTTATTTACTAAAAGGTGTCTTAGCCAGATTTAATAGATGATCTTATAGTTACTTATAATTGAATAAATAATTAGTGGAATCTAATATAATTTCGTTGAAATTCGCTTTCATACCTTTTATTTTAATAGTTTAATGTCCATCCAAGAGTTATTTTTAACCGTTGTAAAAACTACTGACTCAATATGAATGTATAAATTAAATTTGGGTCAAGACAGGTGGTTTTAATTGGTTCACTGTTGCCAACATATTATTTTCATAAATATATCGCCGTTACTAGCGATTACAAACATCAATGTGTGTCTAAAATTATTTTCCTAAATTTGTGTTTTAAATACTAACGGTCTTAAATAATACAGGCATACAGGTGACTAGGAAAAAGTTTTATATTGGTTTAAGTTTGTTTACTTTGAAAATTTAAAACATGTTAGGGAGGGAGAGTATAGTTGTAATTAATATAATACCCCCTTCTGGGATGCAGAAAAAACCGGGTAATACAATCCTGAAAATTACGTGCCAAAAAATATTTCCCCTATCCCCTCAATACATTTGGTTGAAATTATTCCTGAAGTCCCCCCCCCCCTCCCCACACCAAACAGTTCTTTGGCTCAAAGTCAAGAGAGATATTGTTCAAAATCAGGAAGAATTAATTTCTGTAATTTTTTTTTCTTGCCAAATTCGAACGATATTTCCATATGTTTCAATTACATTTTAGTGCAATTTTTGAGAAATGGTAATTAATTTGTGCGGCAAACCTAATAGTGGAAGTGCCAAAGCTATTACAACTTGATTGTTTTAAAAGGAAAAAAAATCTTGTTTAAAATTTTGTTTTTGTGCCCTTGGCTTCGAATCAACAAATCTCTTAGAGGTGAATTAGTAAAATTTGACAACATACAGACTTAACGATCCTACCAATAGCTTGAGGCCGACTTAATTTTTCTGAATAGTGTTTTTTTTTCCCCGTACACTTATTCAAAGTGTACAGAAAAATAAGTGCGTACTATCATCCTTGTTAGTAAAATAAACAGTTGCTTGAATGAAAACATAAATTATTAATTATATATCAATTCAAAACTTGTAAATTAAGTAATAAACTAGGTACTAGATTTGATCTTTAAAATATACAATTATACTACAGGAACCTATACTTTAAAAAAGTTCATGACTTTTACTTTTTTTTTTATAGATAGCTTAATGCTAACTTCTAGAAGATCATTGCTGAAGCAACATGATTTATAAGAAAGAAATAACCACAATTAAAACCAAACTAGTTTATGCGTTGGTAAAAGTTAGGATTAGAAAGTAAAGGTGGTTGATAGTTGTTTTTATCGTTAACAAGTCTACAGTTAATTTATTTGATTTCAGAAGTCATTAGTGAGTAATGAAGGAAAAAATCCCATCTAGCTTTTAACATTTAAAAAAAAGTTATTTTATAAATGTTAGTTTCAAATTTTACGTAAGCCCTAATAGATGAAATTGTTTATGTTCTTCGGTTGAAATAAGCTTACAATTAAAATAGTAGAAATATTATTTAAACAGTTTTTTTTTTAAATAATCTTATCAGGTAATTAATTTTCTCTGGCCCTCTGTCTTACAACCGATTCGGCCTATATTAATTTTAAATTGTGTTAGTGAGGTAGAAGGTGAGGTTATATAGAAAATGTATCTGAACTTGCATGTATGGCTAGT
Organism: Timema cristinae; assembly: GCA_039000515.1. Taxonomy (NCBI): domain Eukaryota; kingdom Metazoa; phylum Arthropoda; class Insecta; order Phasmatodea; family Timematidae; genus Timema; species Timema cristinae. The sequence goes on along the minus strand of JBCFYV010000935.1, from coordinate 42,831,950 downwards.
GAGAAACCACTTAGGAATATTGATAAATTATTCCAGGAATACAATACATATTATTCAAGGAACACAATATACATAAAAGATCATCTTATTATAAGAGATGAGATAAATGTGTGAATATAAGGAAAAGTTAAAATAACATTAATAATATTAATTAATATTCTCCTTATTAAACCACTATGAACATAACCTATATCACTTAGGAATAGCTTCACTAAATACACCAAGCCAGGATTCTAGCCTGACCTATAAAGACAAACCAGTATGTATTGGCTAATTTAATATTCCTGCCCGCTGGTATAGATACATGGCTAATTTGTTAAGAAAATTAAATAAACGGTATTTAAAGTGGTATCCCTGTTCTAAAAGTTAATAGATATGTTTTCATGTGTTAATATATAAAGTCAAATGATATACAGCTGCAACTTTTGACAAAGTAGGTATTCCAATCAAATAAATATAGGTTATTATTTAACTTAAATATTTCTAATATAGCCTATGAAAATATTTTATTTTATTTCCTAAGCCTACCCTTCTACGGAAATTCCAAAATATCAACAGTTTGTTGAGTTAATGCAAGGTTATTTTAAACATCCAGTAACTAGTTGTTTAGTGAATCAGATAAGGGTGTTAGCAAAATAATAATTGAGCTATTTATTTGTCATATTAGTTTGCAATATTGAACAGATTGTATTGCGTTGCATTGTATTTCTAAGAAGAATCACTCTAGTAACGTTAGGTACAATTATTATTGTGTTCGTATTTAATTTAAAACGTGTTGACTTTGTTAAATACTATCAAGAATATAATTTGAATTGAAATAAAGATAAATGTGTTTATTAAAAATAGTAATGGTTAGTTTATAATTAAATGATAGCTCCATTGGATTTTTTGTAGTGCTACTGTTTTTTTTAATGTTTGTATGATAATCATTGTCTCTCTGAAATGAAACATGCTATTCTCTCGCACCACATTGTTTTAGTGAGTTTTCTATACAGTAAATATTTCCAAAATTTTTTTTATTTATTATCATTGTTTTAATCATTTCTTAACAAAGATATGGATTCACCAGTAAAAATGCATTTCCATACAACCATTGTCACATAAATTGTTTTGTTTCTAAAAGCACTTTTTTTTCTTTTTGGGAGTAATGCCTACGTTGTTTGCTCCGTAGCCTCAACTAATTTTATGAATAAACAAGTAATCTAATGCCTATGATTTTGGTGTATAAACAAAGCTTTTTTTGTTGTTGTTGAAATGAATACCAGAAAAACGGCATCAATAACTACACTGTAACATTGAGATTATTGATGATTATTGTATTTATAAAAAAACTAACTCTTAGCCGTCAGGGCTTCGCCTGCAATAATTGATAAAATCTTTTAATTTTTAACTAAACTGTTTTGGTCATAAATCAAACTTTATTTTTTTCAAATAGCTATGCGTTTTTCTCAGTTTTAGCTGTAATTAATTTTGCCGTATTTTAATTTACACTTTTAAATATTTCGTAATAAATGAAATATATATTATTTAAGTTATCAATTATATATATTTGAAAAATTGCCTTCAAAATTATTACGATAAATAAATAAATGAAATATATATTTTTTGAACTACATAGCTAATATCACATCATATTTATTGTTTATTAGTATGAAACTAAGTCACACTAATTACCATTTACTTTAATTACAAAATATTAAATCACAAATTCTTAAATAATATCATTTCAATCACATTATAATCATATATTTATTATTATTTAAAATCAAAGGTTGGGAATAGTCCTATATATGTTATTCCAGGACATACCCTACCAACGTACAAAGTTGCATTTGAATCCGTTCAGCAGTTTTGGCGTGATTGAGTAACAAACATCCAAACACTCAAACTTTCGCATTTATATTAGTAAGATAAGATAACTAAAGCCACCAGCAATGTAAAAAAAAAAGTAAAAGTATTATTCACCTTTAAACACATGCAAAATTTAAAAATAACAATTTAGGGATTGATTTTGACTATCCAACATTTTAACTAAGTCGATGGTGAATTATCACCGGTAAAAAGGTATCAAATTCGATATCCGAAAGAAGTAAAAGAAAAACAGTTTTGAAATGATGCCTTCTTTTAATACATGACAAGTGAATGGATATGAATTATCTTTATCAAATAATTCACAAGGATAAGTCATTAATTATTATTATTATTATTATTATTAGCACCGCGTCTTACTACCCGTTCGGGTTATACGCACTTACGCTAATAAGTAATGGTAGGGTGATTGTGAGATGAAATGAAGGACCTACAGTTTAACGTGGAATCCGAACCACGGTGGCGACCTGGCATTCCACACATTCACAAGATATCTTGTCAGAGGTTTAGGAAGGGTTTGGAAATCAGATAAATCTGTGCCGGGACCGAGGATTGAACCCCGGCCGCCAGCTCAGAAGTCTGACACCTTACCCCTAGACCACCAGGTCACCGATAAGTCATTAATAAGCAGAGCATTACCCTTAACAACGTTGCTTTGTTGTTGAATTAGAAGCTATTTCACGAGGCGGGTTGTATCTTAAGTTGACACATTAGGCACTCTGGACACGCTCTCATTTAAACACCGATGTTCTAAAAGGAGAGGGTGTAAAATGAGCCGTTCACCTGTGAAATCTACAGTAAAAATCTAATCGTGCATATATACTGTTATATACCCAGTTACAACTGTTTGAGTAAAAAGAGGACCGAACAAATGTTATGCCATATTGTTCGTTAGGCGTATTTATTTAATTTCATTGAATTGTTTACTTTAGATATTGCACAATAGTCAATTTAAAATCTTGGGGTTGCAACTAAAATAGAAAACGAATAGAGTAGGCCTGTTATATTATTAAATCTTTACTATCTAATGTGTTTAAAGTTACATTATCACATAAACCTTCCAAATGGCGTAGTTAATGTTTGAATTTATCTGTGTTCACGTGATTGAACGAGGACTTTACTGACACATAGCTTCGTATAAGAACAAAATCTTTCTTTGTGTACTACTTTTTTTAGAAAAAAAACTATGCCCTAAATTATGTTTACTTGGAATATAATAATTACTGGAAGTAGCAAAAGTAAATCTTTGACTTAACACCCAACCTTTCTCCCACCACCCCTATACAATTTTGTTTTTATTTTCATTTCAAACTTCTGAAGAGTGAAGAGAAGTTCTCAGACCTCTTCAAACCTCGTTCACTTTAAGATGGTGCGGTTTGTGACATAGTTAAGAGACACGTGACGTCATTGGACACCCTAGTCCAACCCACTCTCGCAAATCTGATGGGAAGAGAGAGAGAAAGAGAGCTATTGAGTGAACAAGAGACTACAAAACGTTTTGTAACTTGCTAATAAGGATGTTAGTATGACTTAACACGCCTCAATATAATTAGTTTATCTTAGTACTATTCAGAATACGTCGCTGTTTGAACATTTATTTTGAGAAAGAAAGAATTCATTTAGCTACAACTGATTTTAATTTTTTTTTTCAATCTCCTGAAAATTTGAAGACATCTGCAAACATCATCAGACTAAAAATGATATATTAAACTAAATGTGTTGCTTTAACATAATATATTTTAATATAAAATTAAGTAAATACGTTATAAAATATATTATGTTAAAGCAACACATTTAGTTTAATATATATATATATATATATATATATATATATATATACATACAATAAATTTCAACAATAATAGGCAATGAACAACAACTATCCTTCAAAAACAATGGGTGTGTGTACTTATGTACGCGCGTGAGAAGTTATACTTCTTTGGCATCATTAAAAAATAAAAAATAATTTAATAATATTTAGTATTAATTATGTTAAATAATATTTTAATTTATATCAATAAATAATACATACAGATAGTTAATCTCAATTATATTGTAGCACTTGAAAAAATCTATAAGCACAATTTTTTTCACTAATATTTACGAATAGTAAATAATATTAATCAAAATATTCAATTTAAATCACTACTGAATATAATTTATTAGCACATATATAATTGGCACTTGTATTAAACTAAAACACGTGTTGTGAATGTAGAAACTAGAAACATGTGGATAAATATTATATATATGAAAACAGTGATCAGAGGCGACGAGCGTACCATAGAGAAAGGAATAACATAGTATACAATTTTTCTATGAGCGTACCAACATGCGCGACTAACAGAGGTTCTATTTCTATTTTGTTGGTAGCGTTTTTTTTTTCGAGACTTATTGAGCGGTTTAACTTCAACCTGTTACTTTTGTGTTACAGTGATGCGCGCGCATCTTAAAATTTCACTCATCATTTTTTCATAACGCGCCTAAAGAAGTATAACTTCAATAAATTTAAAAATTACCCCTGAACACGGGAATCGAATCGAGGGCCTTTGGATTAGTATGCCACTGAGCTATCCAGAGTCATTATTCACTCATATTTTAAGGCAGAGTCTGTGATGGACGTTTTGATATCGCAGCCACCAGTGACTCTGTTGTGGCTTTATGCTGCCACTAGTAGGCCTACAGATACATTGTATATTCAATCGACTTAAGATGTAAGAAAACAATGCTATACACACAGTATATATAAAAAGTGAAGCTTAGGGGATGAATAATACATAATAATTACAGAAACCAGACATAACTGAGTCATATTAGAATAAATTGAAAAACGACAACTAGACATGGGAATCAAACAGAGACCTTTGGCTTAGCGCACCAATGATCTACCAAACTTTTACCTTTCATGATATACTTAATTGTATAACTTAGCTGACCCGCCTCTGTGGCGTAGTTGGCTAACTCGCTAATCGTGTTGAGCTCGACTGCTGAGGACGGGGAGATCAAGGTTCGAATCTCGGTCGGGTGAATTGGAGGTGGTTTTTCCTAAATGGTTTTCCACTCTCCCTCTACGCAAATGCGGGTTCACTTCCTCTAATTCAACCTTACCAATACCTAATCCATTAGCGTAATTAGTACTTAAAGCGTATAACCCGAACAGTTAGTAAGACGCGGTGCTAAATATTATTATTAATATTATTTTAAATTAGCTTACTTTGAACAAATACCCTGTTCAGGCCCTGAAATTCATAGCTAAACATTGAACTTTGACATTTTCAAGATTAATATAGGCATCGCCATGTCATATGGTGTTGCCAGGTTAGGTAGAGGTAATTAACTCTGTACCTGGGATCATTTATTATAATAAGTCTCTACTTTACCAATGATACCTAAGTCCTGATTCAGATACTTAACATAGAAGTGTATTTATATTAATATTTGATAAATAAATATAATATTGATTGATGAGAACAATTCATAGGTAAAACTAGCTATTATTTCCCTGACAACGTTTCACGTCACGTCACGTCACTGACAGGGGCTCATTTCCAATGAAAAATAATTGTACGATAAAGGTTTCACGATGATTTTTCCCAGATAATTATTCGTAGTATTGCTTAGCATTTCTTTCCTTGCTATTTTGGACTAGATTAATTTAAAGGTCTCAGATACATAACTAATTTAGGAGATGATAACGAATTTATTTTTCATCACGAATCAAATTGGTATGTATTTATCTTTGATCCATCAAACACATAAATAAAATAAAGCCCTACCAGAAAGTTTTGGGCACATAATTTAGTTCGTCGTATGCCCTAACAGTATCAGAACGTTAAAGACAGATCCAAACAAACTTCTAAATTTATGGGAACAAATAGACTTCAAAGTATGTTTATATAACTCTAAAAATTATTTTAGCTTCGTCTTCTAAACTATGGCCTCGTAAAGCAAGGCTTTCGATGTATTTATGACGTCCATAGCTATGTCCTGTGAGAGTTCCACGCTTTTTAATTCCACTTGAGATGATACAGGACATTCAGTTTATTTATTTTGGGGAGGATCACCTTAGAAGAGCCATCTATTGATAAAGAAATACTACCATCACTTGGCGGTAATATTCAACCTTTTGGAATGTATTTCGGCACCATTTGTTTGGATTCCATCTATTACATATAAATATAAATTTATTTAACTTTGTAAACATAATTAAATATACTCCACAGCTTTGGTGGTATCTTAGGTTATGGTACGTAGAACCCATTCAATTATGGTTTATACCAAGGTCTGTCTGATAACACATTTTATTGGTGTATTTGTAAGAACTGTATAGTATTCAAAGAAATTATATGACTATACTTACAGTTGTTTTTTTAGAAAAGACATAGGATCTTTAACTGTCATCAGGGGCGGATCTAGATCATTTTCATAGGAGGGGAGGGGTCATAATTATAAATAACATGGTTTCTGTTTAAAGCCGTTTAATAGTCTCTTAACAATATTTAATCTTATGTATGTTTTAAACCGTGGTCATCCTCCCCAATTTTTAAAAATCAGATAGTTTTATGAACCATTTGGAGTGGCCCTCCTTACACGATTTTTTTTAAAATGGTTCATTCTAGAAGCTATGATTAGTCATTGCCTTGATATTTTTAAAAAACTAGATTATTTTATAAGCCATGTGGGTTCGTCACCCAGAAGTTTTTGAAATCTGGATGCTCCTTAAAGCTATCTAGAATGATCCAAACCTTAAATTTTTACGATAATTAGATACCTCTAGAATATAATCTTTGAAGTGGTCTTCCATCAACAAAATTTTGAAAAATGAATTATTTCAGAAACTAGGCAATTTGGGGCTGTCCTCGCCTGTCAAAATTCTTCAAATGACATGCATCTAGATGATTTTTGGAGTTGTTCAACCCCCCCCTCCCCCCCCAGATATTTTTGAAATTTGGATGATCTTGGAATCTATTTAGAGCTTTACTCCCCTGACTTTTTATGACAGTTAGATGCTTCTAGTCTAGTAGTTATTTGAAGCGGTTTTCTCTAGCAAATGTTTGACAATAGAATGTATCTAGAAGTCATTTGAAGTATGATTTAAGGCCATCTTTCAGCTTCATATATAATATCAGAGGATTTGAAATATATTTAAGGGGGAGATTTATTCTCAGGAGGTTAGAGTCCCCCACAGTTCCACCGTTCCTCCCGTCCACACATACTCTATATTCGGTATTCGTGGATGAACTGCTCTCAGGCGATTATTAATCTTCTTTATTGTGTGGTAGTCTGCCGTCTCTATGCGGAACTATGTGCGCCACTCCCTATGCACGACAGATATTAGTACATGAAATCGAATATTTTTTACACACTTTCGTGAGTAATATTATATTATTATTAGCACCGCGTCTTACTACCCGTTCGGGTTATACGCACTTACGCTAATGTGTAATGGAAGGGTGATTGTGAGATGAAATGAAGGACCTACAGTTTAACGTGGAATCCGAACCACGGTGGCGACCTGGCATTCCACACATTCACAAGATGTCTTGTCAGAGGTGTAGGAAGGGTTTGGAAATCAGATAAATATGTGCTGGGACCGAGGATTGAACCCCGGCTGCCAGCACAGAAGAGTAATATTAGACATTGATTAACTATGGATTTGTGGAACTGGCTTAAGAGGTGTATACGCGTAAACATAAAACGTGTAAAATTTATCTGTGTTGTATTTTCTTTCTAAAATTTGAACTTTCATTGTGTTTTGTTTTTGTATTAAATTTTTTAACGTTCACAGGGGGGTTAAACTGACCCTTTGACCCTGCCTCCCCCCTGAATCCACTCCTGACTGTCATTACTGAAATGAAATACAAATTGTGCATAAACATGTTACAAATTTAACTTAAAACAGAGAAGTAATTATTTGTCTCTATTTTGAATGGAATTTAACTGGATTTAAAAAGTCTTGGACATGTAGGAGGAGGTGAACTGATAGTGTGCTTACCTTTGTCTGGGAAAGGATGTATAGTCTGGTTGGAAGAACAGTAAAGGAAATTCGAAAAAAATTCTTTGCGGCCAACATTGATAATATTTTGCTATATTATTTGTTTTATTTTGAAGACATTGTTAATATCCATTAGAAGTGACAATTGCAGTCAACATGACTTGGTGTATGAAAACATAAAAAATACATTTTAGTAACTTTAGTAGCTCCTACTAGCTCCCAGATACTATTCTTCCTACCAAAATCAGGATTTAGTTTGAATACACTTTTACTCCTCATATTCTTTTAATTTGAATTCCGACAATGTTTCTCTAATTAATTTTCAAACTTCTATAAATTAAAAAGTTATAGCTAATGATAATTTTATGGTGATTATCATTTAAGGTTAGTCAAAATTAATGGATTTTAGGAATAAAGGTTTCTATCATTTTATAATCGTAGTTTAAACTTTTTCTTAGATTTAGTGAATTCCGTGCTAGTTCATGCAGAAACGTTATTTATGTAAAATTGTTAGCTAAAATATTAAATTTTGTATTTATTCCATAAAACATTCGAGCACCCACCGCATTAAACTTGACTCTAAAACCCCAAAATTAGATTTAACTAAAACTCTTGTCCATTTTATAAAGGTAGTTTGTAAATAAGTAAATTAAAATTTTAAGCCTCTTTTCTTTAACGATATTTTAAAACTAATTATACCATTTTTAAAATTATTTTAATTCAAGCAATGTAATCCGGGCAGATATAAGTGGAGTGTGAAACCCTAACTTTTGTTCCAGTAAAATATACCTTGCTTTTATTTCAAGCTACGCGACGGTAAAAAGAATATTAATGTAAATTTTTAAACAAGAAGGAAATGACTAAGCCTACATTTTAAGACTCTCTAAATGTTGTTACTTTTTAATTAGGAAAAGTAAAATAAAAGTTCCTGACAATAATTTTATTTTTACTTCATTTGTTTGCATTTTTTTTTTAATTTTACAATTTCTTTTTGTTACAAAAACGTAGTAGCAGATGTTGTAGACGTTCTATGAACTCAATTTTCCTCGAGTAATTTTCTCTATCGTGTTTTGTTTTTCACGTGGAAAGCTAATTTGTTGGTGCGAATGTTGTGCGTGTTTCTATTGGCTGCGCGCGTGCGCGTCGTGAGATATGAAGCGCGAAGTTAATTTGTTCTGTTATTAGCTCTGGGGGCTGGCTGAAGGTCTGTTCCATTTGTAGCAACTTAGCCTACTAACTGGAATGGGCGCAGAGAATTGTTGTACGTGAGTCGAGAGTGTTTAACACCATGAAGAATTGGGATTGACAGTATATATATGTACTCGCCTTTTCCCCAAACCTCCAGTGGGTTTTATTTGCAAGTGGATGTGAACTAATGTAATACCAGAGCTTTTTTTTTATTTATAGGTCTTACCGTTTAGTCACAAGATACCTCCAAAGAAAGGTCCGCACCGACTTTAAAGTCGCTCCAAAATTTGATTTTGGGGAGGGGGTGGGGTGGGGGTTGAAAATGGATTTTTTTAACTTAACTTTTTTGGAATTTTCCTGTCTGTTACAGGCTAGAAGCTATACTTTTGCCAAATTTCAAGTTTCTAGCTCATCTGGAAGTGGGTAAATATTAATGTCAGTGAGTGAGTCAGCCATGGGGCTTTATAGTACTATTATATATACATAGACATAAACATAGATTTCAATTGTGAAAAAAACTGCTTTGATGGCTGCACAGTCCAAGGCGCTACTTTCACAACAATAGAATAGAGTGGTGATGACTGGAAGATCGTGATTCGACCTTGGTTTGATGTTCTAAGGGTGGTTTTCCTAAATGTGTTCCAAATATATAAATATATATCTTTTTCTCCCACCCCATGCAAATGAGGGCACACTTCCACTAATTAAATTTTTTATCATCCTTAACCCATTAGCGTAATTAATACATAAGCGTAAAACCTTGAATATCTAGTAGGACACAGTGCTTAAAAAGCTACAAATAGATTAAACTTAAACATCAACAAGAATTGGAAAATTTACAAAACATCTGGATTGTTACCTCTAGATGGTAGCAGGCTGTTTCCATCTGCTGTGATGTTTTGGAAATTTTTAATTGTATTATTTTTTAATAATTATTACTATTCATTGTAAAACGCTGGATGTGAGATTGTTCAGCAGTCGGCCATCTTGCGCGCTTTAGATCCTGCTGGATGCCGGGAGTGTTTGGGTCTGAAACGGGAGGGGAAGAGGGAAGGAAAGTTGTGTGGCAGTAGAGATCCTCTGGGCTCGGCCTCTACGTGGCCAATCAGCAGTCTGGAAAAAATATCACGATATTTTGTAATAAACACATTACCTATTTGTTTATGTTTATTTGTTCAATAGAATTTAAGAATATAAAATGGGATGTTATATTGCCTTTTGTTTTTCTAGGAAACATAGCTAAATAAAAACAGTTAAATAAATACACTACGTTATATTTGATTATACAATAGTAGGCTTTATTTTTTACAAATTTGTCTTAAGCAATGTATTTAAAACTATCATTTAAATGGACATAATATCAAGAGTATAATTAAATCAATTGGGAGTGTTTAAAAAAATATATATATTATAATAATTGAAACGTGGGGATGTATTACATCTATTATTGAAAACTTATTTTCCTATTTTTATAGATTATTTTATTTTATTATTATTATTAAGGTATGAAACTTATACTGTCTTATATTGATAAATAATCTATGATAAAATTAATTAAACTTTATCAAAACAATAAAATAATATTTTTAAAAATAACTAGTTTTTCAATATTTACCATGATGATTACATCTTTTACCAATAGCTTTGAAAAATTAGTGTAACAACTTGTAACTTAAAGGAATAGAATAATATAAAATAAATTATTGAATACACAATAGACCACGTTTATAAAGTAATAATAATAATAATAATAATAATATTTAGCACCGCGTCTTACTACCCGTTCGGGTTATACGCTTTAAGTACTAATTACGTTAATGGATTAGGAATTGGGAAGGTTGAATTTGAGGAAGTGAACCCGCATTGGCGTGGAGGGAGAGTGGAAAACCATTCAGGAAAAACCACTCCCAGTTCACCCGACCGAGATTCGAACCTCGATCTCCCCGTCCTCAGCAGTCGGCCTCAACACGACAAGCGCGTTAACCAACTACGCCACCGAGGCGGGTTTTATAAAGTACCTACTAAACGTGGGAGAATTATATCTAGTTCATATTATAAACATAAGCTATTTACTAAGAGTTATTTCATAGAAAAAAAATACCTTGTGGAATGAATATATCCATCCATTCATAAATTACTATAAAAAAAATGCCTGCTTGATTTTGTCACACTTGAAAATTCTATGTTAAGAGGACACATAGTCGTCGATATTGTTTGTGAAGAAAGACAAGTGCCAACATGGTGGGGTTATTTGAGTAATATTTCACGTTACTTCCTAACAAGGGCTCTTAAACGTCAACCAAAACAATGGGGGGGTCATTGATCTTAACCAGATCTAAATTAAGTTTGAATTATTGCCACTGCCAGGGTGCACGTGTGGTAAATTTCACTTCACAAGGCCTCTAAGTGATATTATATATTGGGCTATTTAAGAAAATATAAATTGTTTTTATTGGAACACGTACTTACACCAAAAGCAATAAAAAACACAAATAATTAATAAATCACCTCTTATATTTAATTAATTAATGTTTTGGAGAGAGACGTTTACTACTCTCTTTGTCACTTAAGAAAATGTACCAATTTATATACAAATAACATATATATGATTTATAGGTGTCTATTTTTGCTAATGGTTTTGTACAACATTATGTCTGTGCGTTAGGTTAGATTAAAACAAAATAAACCCATCTTAGTGGCATAGTTAACTAATGCGCTAGTTTCGTGTTTAGCTAGATTTCTGAGAATGGGGAGATTGAGGTTCGAATCTCGCTCGGGTGAATTTTTTTTTTTTTTCTTAAATGGTTTTCCACTCTCCCTCCACGCAAGTTTGGGTTCACATCCTCTATATTCAACCTTCCCAATTTCTAACCCATTAGAGTAATTATTACTTAGCCGTATATAAACAGGTAGTAAGACGTGGTGTTAATAATAATAAATAATAACAGAATAAGTCCTTGATTATATTTTATCTTGAAACCACGGGCTGTTTTTTTTAAGCTAAAAAATCTTTTTAATGTTTTAATTTAATATAATGATAGGCTATATGTATTCCAGTTGAACTTTCAGAATTAATTTTCATAATAGAATATAATTCTAACTAACAACAACGATAAATATGGTGAAATCTAGGGGGCCTATAATTTTGCAAGGAATGTTTTGGAAATATTTTAATATTTATGTATTAGACCTATTCCACAATATTAATATTCACATTAATCTAAAAAATATGAAAAAAATTGGGATTTAATTTCATTTTTAAGCTTTGTTCACTATGTTGATCAAGTATTAAAAACCCTTTGCCTTTTTTTAACTTAAATTAAATTACTGGTGCCGTTAACATAATTTTAGAAAACAAGTTTAAAAATAATTTGTCAATTATACTTAGCATGCAACCACCTATACAGTTTTATTAAATACAAGAATATTCAAACTTGTCTTTTTAAAGTTAAAAAATATACTTAAATGCACAATACATAGGATTTTTAAAATTTTTAACCTACATTATAATTTATTGAAAAAAATAAAACATTTCTCAATATAAAATATTGATGTAATTTATTTTGCAATTTATTTATAATTCAGTTCATTTAGGTTTATGTTCAGCTTTTTTGTTACATCTATGGGCTTTATGTATTTGACAAAACTAATGAAGTGGAAAAAAGAAAAGAGTAATTTAGAGGAAATATTTAAATCAAAACCCGCTTTGGTGGTAGAACTGTCTAAGGCGCCACCATCACAATATACTGCACTTAAAATGATGAGATTGGAGTTCGAGTCCCGTGTAGGTGTACTAAGTTTACCCTCTCTACATGAGCTTCTACTTTCTTTCTTCGCAAATGCGGGAACACTTCCTCTAAGCCCAACCTTAATCATTCCCAACATATTAGTATAAAATATAACTTCAGTGTATAGTTTGAAAAGATAGAAATTACTACGCGGTGACCCAAATTTAAAAAAAACAATAGACTTCTAAATTAAATACGTTTATAACGCAGTTGAAAATACTCTTTAGTGAAATATCATAATAGGTACTGGGATCAGCCAACTGAAATAAATATATATACATATTAGTTATAGATCATACTCTTGTTCCTTTGCAAAGAAAATCAACTAAGTGGCTTAGGTATTCTATTTTTAACCTAATCATTCACTAAAAATTAGTATTCGGGTGTTATTTAATTTAATTAAAAATATAACTCAGTCCTTTGATATGTATAGAGAACCTTGTTCAGGCTTCTGATTGGCAAATCCAATGAGAAGAGATAATTGAAAAAATCTAGACTCAGATGGAAGGATAAAATTAGAATGGACCTTAAAGAGATAAGGTGTAATGAGGTGGACTGGTTAGAACTAGCTGAAGTTAGGGATAGGTGGCGTACTTTTCTAAGTGCGGCTATGAGTTTTCGAGTTCCTAACGTAATAGAATAGGTAAAATGAAATTTCTTTGTTATTAGATCGAGTGTTTTATTGTGTTTATAAGTAAGCTCAGTAAGTTACTAAGTATTTTATGGATGTATCCATGTGTATGTAAAATTCCACACGGGTATCATAGGTAACAAGGTATCGGGAAAACTGTACCTTCCCAGGAAAAAAGGAAAACTGCGTCCTCGCATGAATCATCACACTAATAGGTTGGAAAATTGCGACCTTGTCTGTCTCACCTAAATAATTTTAACAAGGTCGTGTGGGCGAACTTTTCTCACTTTCTTTAAGACCTCACCATTTTCACCGGTGTGGATCGGTTCATTGCATCCTTTTGTTTAGGAGGGTGAGTATTTCAAATAGACTCATCGCAAATCATGAGGTCTTGAGGAGGTCAAAGTACATCAATTCATTGTACCTCTCTCTTTTCCTGTTTGTTTAGGTTAGGTTAAGTTAAGTTAGATTGCTCAATGAAATAAATATTAGTGTGTATCTGTAAGCATTTTATGTGAACGTATAAATTGAAGTAACCAAACTAATTATTGACGACCTTTTACTCCAGTTTTTTAATCTAGGCTAGACTCTTCAAACACTCTGATATGTCCTTGGGCGTACTTGTTTTGTAAGTGTGTAAAAACAGTGTGTATAGCGCACTTTTCCCACCTAATGGTATGATGATTCATGCGAGGGCGCGGTTTTCCCATTTTCTCTGGGAAGACTCAGTTTTCCCGGGCTCAATCTCCCCTAATACGGTAAAAAAAACTTGATTAAATATTTGGATTCTCTCTTATCTTTAATCTGATAAAACTATTTTTGTATGAATATCTCCACAATAGTAAAAGGTTTCTAGTTCCGATGTATAAAAGTTTCCTTAAAACTTGTTCAAATGAAATCTACTAACTCTATTAACAAGTATTCAGGCGGTGACCTGGTGGTCTAGTGGTAAGGTGTCAGACTTCTGTGCTGGCGGCCGGGGTTCAATCCTCGGTCCCGGCTCAGATTTATCTGATTTCCAAACCCTTCCTACACCTCTGACAAGACATCTTCCACACGAATGCCAGTTCGCCACCGTGGTTCGGATTCCACGTTAACCTGTAGGTCCTTAATTTCATCTCACAATCACCCTATTATTACACATTAGCGTAAGTGCGTATAACCCAAACGGGTAGTAAGACACGGTGCTAATAATAATAATAATAATAATAATAATAACAAGTATTCAAACGTGTATTAATCCTTGGATATATGTCCACTCCTATGTTTTGTATCAAAAACTTGGCCCTGCAACAACATAAACATAAACATCATAATCTCCCATAGAATTCCGAAAAATTTCCAAATCCTGGATATATTTACCTTCGTGGGAGGTAGTTAAATGTTCACATATATGAGTGTCTTGAATATCAACTCGCACGCGCACAAGTTATATGACGTTGGTCTACACAATATATTGAAGGAAATGTTGCTTCTTGATTATTTATTCAGATAGCTATACTCCCAACTGTTTTGTCTGCCAGATTATTTTTTTTATTTTTTGTGTTATAAACTTAACGTATTTTATTAAGGAAAAACATTCGGTTTTGGGTATGTTTGGGAAAATTTTATTATTATTATTATTATTATTATTAACTATTATTATTATTACTATTATTATTATTAGCACCACGTCTTACTACCCGTTCGGGTTACACGCACTTACGCTAATGTGTAATGGTAGGGTGATTGTGAGATGAAATGGAGGACCTACAGTTTAACGTGGAATCCGAACGACGGTGTAGGCCTGGCATTCCCCACATATTTACATTAATGAGTAGAATTTAAAGGAAGTATGCCTGAATTTGAGTCAGAGAACCACGTCAGTACACCCGTTTGATATTCGAAGCTCGATCTCCACCTTATCAATATTCCAGTATAAGGTGAGTGTGACACCTTAGACTGCTTCATCACCGGTGCTGGTTTTTAAGAGCCTCTATTTCTGCTGCGTTGGTATTAATGCTGATAACCCTCATAACCAATTTTTTTTTTTTTTTAAGTTTCATGCAAAATTTCGCTATAATATTTCACATATCCACGGGCAATTTATGTAATCGCTTTGTACATTTTACGATTAGGATAAGATCCTGTTTGAACTGAACGGTCGGGGAGTAATCACCAATAAACATAAAGTTGTGTTTGAAATAACGACGACGACCTCCAAAAAAACAGCCGATTCAAAGCAACGGTCGTCTTCATGGCACGAGTCAATGTTGACACCTCTTAAATTAGAAAGGATCGTTCCGTTTTGTAACCCTGTTTAGTGCTAATCATATTATGTAAGCAAGGGGCTTCCCCTGATTATCGGCTATACAATGTTAAGAGAAAGCACCCACATCTACAATTTTACTCTTTGCAAGCAAATTCGACTGCATTTCCTCTAATTTAAACCTTCCTAATATGTGGTTAAACTGTATTAGTGGGTGCAATACGGTGCACACGTACACAGTTAAGTATATATATATATTATTTTTTATATGTTGTATTTTTTTAAACATTTATGTATAATTTTAAAAAAAAAAAAATATTTTTTTGAGTTTCCAGTATTTTTTAAAAGTATTAAAACAACGATGGTAATTTCATTATGCAATTAGTTATCCTAACATTTGATGCGTGACACTTTAATTTATTAATTATGAATAAATTCTCTTTGACCTGGGATTTCAGCTCTCATGAGTTGAGTTGGGGGGGGGGGGAGGTTGAAGGTTGAGGAAGTAGGGGGATGTAGGCTATAATCAGTACGTAGAGTCAAGGTACTCTACCATAGTAATTCTACGCCACCTAACCACGTTGCATGGTGATGTTATGAAGGTTTAGAGGGGGTGAGGGGGTTAGGCTTCACTAAAACAACGTGTAGAGCTCAGCACTCTGATGACATGGCGCAGTTACGCCCTTTGGAGTTAATCTCAGCAAGTAGCTTACATTCCAAGCGTTGTTTGTCAGGGGAGAGGGTAAAGATTTCCAAAATGGGAAAGAGAGAAAGAGGGTTGGGGAGGAGAGGAAATTCTTTTAAATTAAAATATCCTCACCACCCCCTTTACACATATACACACACACACACACACACACCTTTTATAACAAAGCTACCTGAATTCGTTCTCATCACCGTAATGTGGTGTAGTTTTAGGTGGGAGTACAGTACGTGAATATTTGTGTGGATACAGCCGACTCTAAAATAATATGACCACCTCGGTAGTTTAAATTTGAACGCCCACGTTCTGACAATGTCATTCCGTTACTACATAACAAAATAACTTTTCATGCAATTTTTTGTTTTATTAAAAGGTAATACAATAGTCGAAATGTAATTCGCAAATACACATTCTTATCATTAATCTTTATTCTGTATGGGATAGTTATGTTTTACCTGTTTTGAATCTTATTGGCCTTATAGCCGTGCCTAATCATACATTCTTCACTAATCGGCTAAGGAAGAAAAAAACCCTATTATTGAAGATCAGTGGTGGCTTGTTTATAGGCACTGCGGAACTGCATTATATTAATATTATCAATAACATTTAATAATGAGTTATTTTTCTTTAATTCTTTATTTATTTTTGTAGTAAATATATATTCCTTAAGCTTAATGTCAGTACTTCAGTAGCCATCCCCAGGTTTATGAAAAAGATACAAAAATATTTGTATGGAACTGTGCGCCTCACAGTGCCAGGGACGCGGTGTTTGACTGTTGTACGCATGCACTTATAGGAGGGGGATGGGGAGGAAGGCAGGATTTCCAGGTAGATAGAGCACTGTTGCTCTCGCAGTGCCAGCTCTGGCGTAATGGTGGAAGGATTTTTTTTTTTACTCGGCGTGTTTTGTGCTTAAAAACCGTGTAGCATATTCTTGAATGTGATAAAGTGTAGAAGAGTGTAGAATTAGAGTATTATTCTGCTTCCATATATTTTATTTTATTTTTTTTGTTTCGGTTATTTTATTTAATAGAATGACTAAATGCGCTTGCAGTACTTTCAATGGAGAAAAATTTCCTCAATTGTCATCCAGAGATCAAGGAGAAAATTATATAACTTTTTGCGCAAATTAAAAGAAGAAGAATGGATTTCATTTTTAATGAATATATCAATCTTTAACTGTAACAGTTTAAGTTAAAGTAAGTAAAAAAGATTTTTTTTTGTAAAGATTTTATC
This sequence comes from Timema cristinae, assembly GCA_039000515.1. NCBI lineage: Eukaryota > Metazoa > Arthropoda > Insecta > Phasmatodea > Timematidae > Timema > Timema cristinae. The sequence goes on along the minus strand of JBCFYV010000935.1, from coordinate 42,814,292 downwards.
AAGCTCCTGAATAATTTTTCTTTTTATATATGTTTTTTTCCTTTTACACAATTTTAAAACAAAGGCTAAACATTTTCTGGAGCAGCACCCCCACTAATTTTAGCTACGAGCCGCCACTGTTGAAGATCCAGACCAAGTGATAAATTTATTAATATTATAATTAGGTGTTGTCTTACGACACGTCCTTTCCTTTTGTCAGTGAACTTAAACTGGCAATTGGACCTGTCCTTTGCTTCCTTTTGAGCTCCGCAGAATGTTCTTCTTTGCTTTAAGTCATTCAATATTTAAATCCTCCTCCTCCATAAGCTCCTCTTTCCCTCAACCTTCTATGACTTAATGAAGAAGACATTTCCTCCTAAGGTTGTGTATGATCCAGTTTTCTTTGTATTGAAGTATCATATTAAATTAGTTCTCTTCTCACGCACTCGTTTCGTCTTAGGACTTCGTTTGACTCCCTGTCTGTCCCTGTCTAATACTTTTGTAGATTATTAATAAAATAATTAATAAAGATAAATTGGTGACCTCGGTGGTATTGGGATGAAGTTTTGCCTCAGGACTCAATGTTCATGGGTTTAAATCCAACCGGGGTCAAAGGATCTTTTTTACCTATGAAAATTCGTAGCACAGATTCCTTCGGAGGGGAGGTAAAGTCCTTGGTTTCGTGTCACTATTGGCATGTAAAAGAACCTTTAAAGGCAGCCTATATGAAACACTTCTTCCGTTAAAATTGGCAGTACTTTTCACTTTCACCCATATACATTCTCGTGTTCCGACATAATCATTTCAAAAAGTGCACGTTAATTACCTTAAATAAAAAAAAAATAGATTAAGCTGTCATTAAATATCTGTAGATAAGAAATAACGTCAGAACTAATCAAATATATCTATAAATAATTGTGGGAATTCACTCCAAAGTCAAGTTAATTTAGTGTGGTTTACCTGTGACAGGTAATCTCCTGGTTGGGTGAACTGAGAGATTTTTTTAAAAAAGTTTTTCTAATTTGCCTTACTTATCTCGCTTAATTAACGTACTAACAAAATTTATATATAGATATATACACGTATAGTCCGAACGTGTAATAAAACACGGTTTAAAATAAAATGGCAAATTTTATTGACAGGCACTCGACTAAATAGTTTAGGAAAATCGCTTTTATAAATAAATTGTCCAATAAATATATATTTTATTTAATCTCCCAAGAAACCAAACTTGTCCCTCTACTTGGGTATTTATAATCTTAATTTTACCACTTTACTCAATAATATGTAACTTAAAAATATCAGCAAAAAATACGATCCCATCATTTGAATAAAATCTAAATTTTTAAAATAAATTTATACTATTTGATCGCTGGAAATATGAATTATTTTTTGTCGGTGACCTGGTGGTCTAGGGTAAGGTGTCAGACTTCTGTGCTGGCGGCCGGTTCAAACCTCGGTCCCGACACAGATTTATCTGATTACCAAACCCTTCCTTCACCTCTGACAAGACATCTTGTGAATGTGGGAATGCCAGGCCTCCACCGTGGTTCGGATTCACGTTAAACTGTAGGTCCTTCATTCATCTCACAATCACCCTACCATTACACATTAGCGTAAGTGCGTATAACCCGAACGGGTAGTAAGACGCGGTGCTAATAATAATAATAAAATGTATTATTTTTATAAATAGGCCTATTTTGTATATATATTTGACTCTATTTTCTAACTAGTTTAATAAACCACAACTATTTCCTTTTTAAAGTAAAAATATATAATTTAGAGACATCAAAGATGTTTATTACTTTTCTTTCTTCAATTGTATACGATTTCAAATTCTAAGGTTATCAGCCAAACATTTGACATATATTTTAGGGTTTTAGCCTTTGAGCGAGAGTATGATAGTTAAAGGACAGAAACTGTGCGGGTTAAGGGATGAAACAAGGGGGCCTATAGGAGGGTAGAGGACAATTTGCATATACGAGGTAGTCAGAACAAACAAGTAGCGTTGGTAATTTTAAGTTACGTGACTAGAAAACTTGCCGGGCGTGCGCTTTCCCAAAGTTTTATATCACTTTTAACGTGTCGCAACATACACTACTCATGTTAATGGGTTGTCATCCTTAGATAATTACTATGAACCTAGTTGAAGTGTTCGTGAGTTTAATGACGTGTAAAAACTCGGCTTTTTATGTGTTTCTAATGGCTATTTTACGATATTGTTTGTTTTGTGTGAGAAGCTAGTGTTGGTAGATTATTATTAAACACAGGGTACTCGGCCCAAAATTAAAAATAACTATTAAGGTGAGGTAGAAGGGATAGCAAGTGTTTTTACAGTTTTATAGAATTGAAAGTTTTGGCCAAAATAAATCAAATATTTCTCCAGTAGCAACATAAAGTTTAGTTTTCTGCACATGCTAATATCGACAGATCTTGAATATCTGTCAAGGGTGTCTGGAATTTTGTCAAAACTTTTGAAATAAAGAGAAAAAGTTTTGACAAAATTCCAGGACACTCTTGACAGATATTCAAGATCTGTTGATATTAGCATGTGCAGAAAACTAAACTCTATGTTGCTACTGGAGAAATATTTGATTTATTTTGGCCAAAAACTTCAATTCTATAAAAACTGTAAAATTACTCGCGCACCCTTCTGCCTCACCTTAACATTATGACAAGCCCATATTAAATATGTTTGCCAAGTATATATTGGACATAGATGCCATTTTAGATAACATAATTTTAAGAAAATGTTTAAAAATTGCTAATCATTCCACACATGCTTATTTGATTAATAAACAAGTCATCTCGGTATCAATTGGTACCTTTATTATGACCCATAATGCGTTATATCTACCAATGTGGTTTTCTCTTCTGAATGAAGATATCAACATTTAAAGCCTATTTGCATGTCATCTATACCTACCCTGTCGCAAACGCAAATAGGCCTACACGTTGTTTTTTCTTAACTAAAGCGTATTGAAATTTGTATGAAATAAGATGATTTAAAAAACACATTTTGGTATTTTATATACAAGATATATATTATTATTATATTTGAATTCCATACAACATCTAGAACGAAATTATTCTTTAATATTATGCTTAGGTGTGTGTATATATATATATATACACACACTTTCAATCTGCTAGTAAAATGTTGATTTGTGACATTTTAATATTCATTTTAAGAAGTGTTTTGAAAATAAAAATATAAAATGTATCAATACACTCTTCAATCCTTTTTTTAAACAGGTAATTTTATCAGATAATAAATAATTTATATATAATTTTGCATAAACAAAGATAATTAACATAATCTTTTCACGCATTTTTCAATCTATTATGAATTAGTAGGCATTTTACTAATTTCATAGAATAGGTATCATCTATGCTATTTATAGTCCATTGTGTGTGGTCTACAAATATGAGTTTAACTTTTCCGCTTTTATATATGATACATATTAATATTATATGTGTTTTTGTTGTATAAATACAGCCTACTTTGGTTTGGAATTATGGTTTAAGAAATTCAGACACATTTCTTTGCGGTCAATTTTAATAACATTTTACTATATTATTTGTGTTTTATAGTTATTGATTATATATATAGTGACAACTACAGACAACATGACTTGTGGTATGAATATATGAAAATCATTTTAGCAACTTTAGTACCTACCAATTACGAGTCTTCCTAATAAAATCAGGGTATAGATATAATGCACGTGCAATTTTCTTTTGACTACTATCTGGTATGCTAATATTAAGATGAAAATAGTTACAAAACTGTTTCTAAGTGAAAACTTTGGTACTGAGATACTTGAACTATTAAAATATTTTGTCAGTTATTTATTTTAAATTGTACGAAGGAGAGAATTCTCCTTGTTCCATATTAAAACTCCTTCCCTGTTTCCATATTTGTTTACAGGTACATAAAACGTATTTTCTCTTACATCCTAAAATATTTCTTGTGCGTCATTATATGTATAAAGAAAGGGTATAATCAACCGCGTTTCAGGTTGAAGTTCTTTCTTAAAATTCATCACATGAAGTAAGAAATGAAGGTGGAAATTTCCAATTAGCCTTGTTTACCTTTTATGGGAATACTCCATTGGGTTTCAGATATGACCACAATATGGGTAAACGGATCTTTAGGGGTGCAAACAAGTATCGTCCGTTTCTGAAAAATAGAGCTCAAAGAGTTTAAATGCATGTAGTGATTTAATTTTTGTTTTAAAATATTCTACCAACATTTATAATAATTCATTTTATTTCCATGCAAATACTTTTATAACAAACTTTATATCTTAAACAAAATATAAAGGCCTGAGACCAATCATATGTAAATGTAATTCTAACATTGATTTATTTATATCTAAAGGTAAGATTAAAAAACTCGTAAGGTTTTGATAGTTTACTATTTATCTCAAAATTTCACTTTGGAAAAAAGGGCTAAAATTTTAAACTGTTGATAGATCTATAAAACTATGTGTTCATTCCTTGAGGGCAAATTAAATTATTTATTGATATGTTACCTACTCTTAATATCAAGATATTAACAAAGATTTAATGTTTGGTAGATCTATTAAATGTATCGAACTAAGCTTAAATAAGTTTTTTTAAATTGTTAGTATTTTTTATTTCAAAATTACACAATATATTGAAAACTAAGAAGTAATATAAAAATTAAAATGATCTAGTATAAATGAACCGAGAGTATTTTACTGAATTTTCCCACTTTGATATTTAGTAAATGCGGTTACATTCTTCATCCTTATCTCTCCCTATGCCATCATTTTGAAATACGTGAGTCTCTCAGATAGGTTGTTAATTATAAATGGAACCCAGCCAAATCTAACTAATTAATACTTTAGGGACATTTGTTCGATTGCAATTTTAATTTTACGGTGACTTTGTGACAATATACCTGTTTAACTATAACTTTTATTTTGAAATCTCTATCCAGTTTTCATTTTAATGTGTTAAAAATATTTCAATTATAAAACTTGTTCCATAAGATTCTAAATTAAATATGATCACTTCATATAATAAATAGTAACACTTTCTGTGAAAGGTTCTTTCTGGCAGTTTTGTTAAGCACTTGAATTAATATTATAATTATAATTTAATCAAGCATTGTTTAGTAAACACATGCCCCGTGGTTACAAAACTCTTATACCTTAGTAACTAAGGTTTGGCCGAATGACTCACAAAATATGTGTCAACATTGTCATGCGACACAAATTTAATGTTACTTCGGCACGTATGCTGATACAAAGAGAATATAGTAACAGGCACCGCTTAGCAGCAACCAATCTGTAAAATAATGGTGCTGAGCTCCGCACGGATATTCTCTCTCTATTTTTTAAATATCGAGATATTTACTCAAAATTCTTAATATTATATGTGAAACGAAATAATAGTCATACACTAGTAAAACCAAGCAAAAATTGCACTATACTTACGTATAACATTTTTGACTCTCATATTTTAACGGAATTAATGTTCTCATTTATATATTTAGGCCAATAAAAAATATCGATATTGGGTCCCCAAGGGTCAACACTTCGTAATGAAATTTAGACTTTCAGTTAAAATTTTCGACAGTTTATTAGGGGTTACACATCTTATTGTTATCACAGTGCTATAAATTCCTCATTTATAAATTTATACCAATAAAAAAGGTCAATATTGAATATTGAGTTTAAAATGATAGAAAGAGATCATTGCTGTACAAACCTTTCGCCTAAGAGGTTTAAGGAAAAAGAACACGAATTCTTAGAGATTTACTAATAGTTACTTACTCTATTGCATTAGAGAATTATTGCATTAAAACTTAAGTAGTATCTCTTAACAACTAAAGCTCACAAAATTGAATTAACATATTTGCCAATATCTCAGAAAAAATTGCTTTTATAAAAATATATTTCACATAAGTTTTTTATTTTTAATAGTACTACACTTTTTCAATGATAAGTTATTTAGTATCTCAAATAGTTGCGGAGATACAGAAATTTCCGCTTCTGTAAAGTACCCTAAAAACAATTTTCATGGGAAAATTAAAATATCAATTTTATTTATAATCTTAATCAACGCGTAGCATCGAATTTTAATCAAAATCGTTAGAGCCGATTTTGATAGAATCGATTTTTTCCCTTTCCACCCTTCAGTAAAATACCCTTAATTTTAGGGATGGATATCCAATTACAAAAATCCCTTGGGTAACCCTATGAAAACACTAGATACCAAGTTTTAATAATAATTTAGGCTCTACTCTGAGGTACAGATGGACAAACAGAGACAGAGAGACGGAAATTAAAAAATACACTTATTTGGATTCCGGATGGTCATGAAACATAAAATTCATCAAATATCAAATTCGATTTTTTTAATGGTCACAATAATTTCTCTCCCTGTAAGATATCAAGAAAATAAAAATTGATCATTAAAGTTGGTCTTACATTTACATTAGCCTTGTGGGCAAACCTATTATTTTTATCTACTAAGTTAATCCACCATTTCGCTCTAGTAATGTTTTAAAATATTTTGGACACTATTCAAATAATAGTACATTTATATAATCACTTAATTACTTTACATGTTTTTTTAAAACGGAACTGAAACAAATATTTGACATTTGCAAACATGTACTACTGCGGTTGAAATAAAATGTTTAATTTCTAAGAGAAGAAAAAAAAAAATTTCGCGTCTTATTACTGGTCGGAACAATACGTATTTATTTACACTAATAGTATATTTATGAGGAAGATAGAATGTTGAGAAAATGTACCGAATTTGCGGTAAGGCGGAGCAGAAGAAGAAACCATTTACTAGTAAAAATCATCCTTGGTACAGCTGACAGGGATTCAATCTCCAAACTCCCTTCAATAGCAAACTATATTAGATGAGCTTGACGTTTAGTCAGCATGCCCACCTGTTTGGGCCGAAACTTAGCAAATAGGGTCTACGTTATCAACCAGCTATGTCATACATTTTTGGGTGATAATAGTGGGTAAAGCTGTAAATAAAAAAAGTTTTGCGGTTACTTTTCCAATTCTAACCATATTTTTTAAACCAAAAGCAGCAATCTCAAATTAACATTATATCCATAGCCTATCTATAAATAGAATAATATATTGTAATAATAATAATATTAAACCACCTTTATATATAATGTGGTTTTAGGATTGTTATTTTTTTGTTTCGACAAAATGTTAGGTTTCTTAGTCTTCCAAATTTTTTAATTCAAGGACATTTAGAATAGTTAATTATTTTTAAATATGGGAATCCCATAAACTATGTATATAAATATATATATGTATGTGTGGCTTAATATAGCTGATTCTTGCATTAGATCAGTGACCACTAATGTGTCACACTAGTCTTAAACAGGATTCTCGTGATTTGGAGACCGGGTTACAATTCTGAATATGTCCACAAAGGCTGATTTATCCTAAACGCATTCCCACTCTTTCTCCCGACAAACGTTAATGCATTTCCTGTACAATTCTGCCTTCCTCATCCAAAATACATGAGTGTAGTTACGCGTGTTTTTTAAACGGGTACTAATAGGGGTGTATATATATAAAGTCCTAAATTGATTTAAATAGTATGTTTATGGTTAACATTATTTTTGTTTTGAAAATATAATTTTATCTAAATTAAAGTTATATTATGAAAATTAAGTTTGTTTAAGATATTTGGTGGTTTGATCAATGAAGACTTTGTTGTTAAATAATATAGTTGCTAAATGGCAGAGTAAACACTAACAGATTTTATATACTGGTTAGTGATTAGTTCAATTAAATATTTGTAAGTATTTTTTCTAGCCCCCATATTTTGAATTATTTGCTGGATGTGTCTTGTCTTTTGTAGGAATACATTTTCAAATTTAAGGTTGAAATAAACCTCTATTTATAAAATATATTCTAAATTCCACAATAATAAATCTAATATTGGTGGCCATCATTTTCATGCTCCGAGTGTACAAAAGAAAGCACTTTTTACTTCGCAGACTTCAAGAGAACGAGTATGTTCCTGCCCGCGTGATGAGAAAGTTTATACAACAAACAACATTCGAGAATGGATGGGGTGCATGTTTACCCTCATGGCATGAAAATATATTTACCCCTTCCTGTGATATCGTCCAATGGAGGGGATTTTTTTTATCCCACCCCGGAACGTAATTCGCAGACTTGCTGTTGCGTCTAATGCATCTCATGTTTCCATTTAAGTTTATTTTTTACTACACAGAAAATATGACTTGATGTTTATGATATTTTGAAGACTCAACTTCATTAACAAAGAAGAGTGCTTTTGAGAAAATAACTTTGAAAAATAAAAGGAAAATATGAGTTATTTAGTAAAATTTTTATAAAGGTAGGGCTTACTAATATTAGTTGAATAGTGAAAAGTCAAATTTAAGCTACAATCATACAATATTTTCGCAACATATTTACACACAATATATATAACAATAATTTGTCAACAGGTTAACATTTAATAAATAATGAACCATTATTTTTATGAAAATAAACAAGAAAAAATTGTTTTATCTAAGAGATTAATGTATTACATATTTGTCATGCGTTACCGTGTTTCGAATTCAGTTAAATCCATATAGTAAGTTAAATCTTTAAAATAAATATATTTCAATATTTCTTTTGAATTATTGACAAATTTACAATTTTAATTTAATACTCATTTATAATATGGCATTAGGATAGCTATGGTTTATTGCAACACAAAAAATAGGCCCCTTTGCAAGCTCAATCCAGTTTACCTAATCGTTCCCTATTTCTTTCAGGTCCTTTATAAGGTTTCCTCCCATCTGCCTCAAACTATTCCCACTGATCTCTTTCCATTCTATTTGCCAGCCTGACAAGACTCGTATTAATCACAACTTGTGAATGTGTGGAATGCCAGGCCTCCACCGTGGTTCGGATTCCACGTTAAACTGTAGGTCCTCCATTTCATTTCACAATCACCCTACCATTACATATTAGCGTAAGTGCGTGTAACTCGAACGGGTAGTAAGACGTGGTGCTAATAATAATATTTGTCAGTCAACATGGTTCTAATTTCTTACATTCGTGATGAATGTCTGCCCACCATATCTGCAAGATTTTATTACCCTCACAATATCTGGTGATGAGTACATCGTATGTAACGCATCATTATTTAACCTACTCCACTCTTCAATTCTTCATATCTTCTTGTACCAAATATTTTACCAAGTACTTAGTTTTTGGACCCCCTAGATTTACTCTCATCATTTTAAGACTTAAGAGACCATGTTTCACCACAATAAATAACAAATGGTGAGACAATAATTGTTATTGTGTATTTTAAGTTTTACATTACTTGACAACAGGTGAGATGTTATCAACTCACTAAGTAATAGCATGCATTTCTAGACTGTGTTATTTTCCTTATTTATTATCTAATACATCTTGTGAATGTGGGGAATGCCAGGCCGCCACCGTGGTTCGGATTCCACGTTAAACTGTAGGTCCTTCATTTCATCTCACAATCACCCTACCATTACACATTAGCGTAAGTGCGTGTAACCCGAATGGGTAGTAAGACGCGGTGCTAACAATAATAATATTATCTAATATATTATAAATATTTAATTTTACAACAATATTTGAGAATAATTGAACTAAAACCAACATTTTTATTGGGTGTGTAGCTTGTAGCTTGAAACGAAACATATTAAAATATGTAAGGGCAAATAAATAAATTAAAAAAAAGTATATTATTTTTGTAAGAGTAGGTCTACATATATTTTGATGTAATTTTAGTATTTTAGTTGTAATCTACGTTACACTATAAACTTTAGTGACGTTTCACACGAGATATTTTAAATAAAACTATAGTTTATTACCCAAAATAGAAGTAATCATTATTAATTTTAATGTCAGAGAAACTCATTTAAAACATTCATAGAAATTCCTGAAATTATTTACTTATAAAATAAATTAATACAAATCGAATCGATGGTTTTTAATAAAATATCAATTTTTTTTCTTAGGTCAATCTATCTATATAATATCCCTGTCCAATTTTTTTTTAAAAAAAGGTCAAGTTATTTGGCAGCATCACTACTTTTCTTGTCGGCTGTGTTTACATGAAATCACACGCGCAATTACGTAATAAATGCCTGCATAAACTTATTTTTAAGACCAGTCACGCCTCATTTAAAAGCGTGTCCTTTAGTGCATGTTTTGTACGTTTAACTGCCAAACCACGATATGATTTATCTCACTCTTTACACATGTTTAGGCCAGTGAACTATTTTCAATTGGCTAAAGTAAATACTTGGCAGACAGACTTTATATTCTACGAAGAAAAATTTTACATACAATACACACAAATTATAACTCTCTTGATGGCTACTTAGTTATAGTTTAGATACATTTTTTTTTACAATGGTATCACTAATAGAGGTTTTCCTTAGCAATAACATACCAAAGATCTGAAAATAAGCTCCAGACAAATAGTTAGATCTTCAACTTTCACTTTCTTGATTTTAGAGCCCACATTATCAAATAAATAGGCCACTTAAATCAAACTAAGTTAGCAACTTATCAGGTAAAATTGTGTTTTTTTATATCGTTTTCTTATATAACCAACTACTTTTATCAAAGTTGATTTCACTCACCTTGTAAAATAATCAGATAAATCACCAAGTATTCCATAGCAATCTTATATTTTGAGCAAGTAAAAAAACAAAATATATAGTTTATCGAAAAGATTCCTTTGCTTGTCAACGAAATATATAAAGTTCGAAATCATTTTCTCAACCGCAATGCGGAATGTTTTTTTTAGATGAAAAACAACACCTCAATGGTAAAGTCTACACTATATCTCACACAATTTCTTGGGGAAAGAAAAAACAAAACAAATTTTCTTCGGTCGCTTGACGTTAACAATGTGTTTGCTGTTATGTCAGCATATGTTGTTACTGGTGTGTTGATGACGTTTTCTTTTCCCCCTGGAAGGGTTGTTCTTGTATATGTGTCGGTCTAGGTATGGGGTGGTGTTTGTAGAGAAAGACTGTAAAAATGTGTGTACTTGGTTTGGTGGTCTTAAGGAAAGGGTTGGTTTAGGCAAGTGTGTGTGTGTGTGTTTTTTTTCTCTCTTGAAGGTTTGTCTACTAAGTTAAGAAATATAGCGCGTCGTAAAGGTTTGACGTGGGCATTGAGGCTTAGGTATAAGGGGGGCGGGGATATAGTGTGATGTGTGAACGTTACGAAAAATATTTCAACACAAAAAAAAAAGTCATATTGAAGAAACAATTTAGTTTGTGAAACGTTATTCGGTTACACCTACATTTTATCTTTTCATTATATATCATATTCAAAAAAAACACGTCTTTTCATACGAGATTCTTATGAAGTTGTGTTAAGCAAATATATAAAATAAAGTATCTCGACAGGGATTGGAACCCAGTTCTTCCAGTTTTACTGACTACCAATTATCCGGAATTACTTCAAATTGAGTTGTTTTGGAACCTTGCCTATTCGAATTATACCCATACTTAATATTATCAGTTTAGGAATGAGGATGGTTAAATTTAGAGTGAATATAGTAACATCTACGTGGCGGGAGAGTGTGAAACCATTATTTAGGAAAAATAACACTCGGTGCACATGAACGGGATACGAACACTGACTAATCTCCACTAGATCAGTGATCCGATTTATCAGTAGAATGACGTGTTAGGCTATGTCACCATCAAAGCGGGTTAATCTGAGTGTTGAATGATAGATCTACGAGGATATCACGCATTGATCAGTTGAAAGAGTGGTTGGCATGTTAAGTCGGTCAACCAGGGTTCAAATCCTGGATGGATACAATTTTTTTTTTTATCAATGCATCTTACTACCTATTAAGGTTAAATGTGTACAAATTAATTACTTTAATGGGTTAAGGATTAGGAAGGAAGATTTAAGAGGTAATACATCCGAATTTGCGTGAAAAGAGAATAAGAAAAAACACTATCAGTAGATGGGAATTAGGTTCGAACCACGATTCATCCATCATCAGCCAACCAGTCAAATTTGAGACTTGACGCACCAGACCACTCGGCCACCAAAGCGGGTTTCAATTATTGTTATTATTATTATTATTATTATTATATTATTATTATATTATTTATAGGTTAATAATATTAGCCCAATTTCAAGTATCTCATAAATACACCGATTCTCTGCTTTAGGGTAGGTTAATTCTACCCTTTACGTCCACTCCTCCACCCCCACATATTACCTAAACTACCTATGTGTTATTTGAGATAATGTTATAAAATATACACACTTGATGAGAACATATAAATGTGACTATAATAGTTTATACAGATTATGGACGTGATTGAAGCTGTGACAGCTTGGATAAGCAGTTTTGGTGAGCTCTGAACCACTCCTACGCATCTTTATATTAATTAATTAATAGGACAAATATTGAGTTTATTCTCTTATATAATTCAGTTAGTTTGTAAGCCGTTTATTTATATAGTCATATGTTTTATAAAATGACTTGAATAAATTAACTACTTTTGAAAGAAACAATCTAATTTAATCGATATAAAAAAATACTCCATGGCATCAGCCCACACTTGATCCATACCAATGAAGCATTCAGCATCTGTTGGTGAAGATAGTGCTTACTTATGTCATGTAATCACCACAAAGAAGCCTCTGGTGGTTTATCTCAGTTTTTAGATATTAAAGCCACATCTTTTCTCATTTTAAGTGTCTTCGCACTTGTCTACACGAGGCCGAGTTTACCCCGTTCCGAAACCACTGCTTCACATAAAATCTGGAAGCTCTGGGCATTGAACCCAGGACCTCTCTAGACCTGTAGACAGGTACTTGACACTAAATCACATAGGTGTTCAATTGAAAAAATATATTTTTTTAATTGTTGGATATTTTAAATTTAATTTTGTACATGCTTAAAAAGTTATTTATATTACAATCAAACTTTACTGGTTGGTATGAAAAATACATAGTACAGAACATACTCTAATCAAAATTAATACAATTATATTCCACAATACTCGGTGTTTGTCACTTACATCCAATATAAGGAGGAGCACAATAGTTTTCTCATTACAACACAAACTCCATTTTAATAATAATAATAATAATAATAATAATAATAATATGATATGATGATGATGATGATGATGATGATGATGATGATGAAGGTGTGTCTAGGATACATCAATTTATAGTCGGTACTAATGTATATTTGGCCACAGGACGTCCGATTATAAACACTAATCATACATACTTTCCGTGGAGGCTATTTTCATGTCCCGATGAGGTGTAAGGGTGATGATGGTGAAAATGAGGGTTTGGAGTCAATTTAGGTCGTATCTTAACTAAAGCCTAATCACCAAACTCTGTTCACCATGGAAATTATTCCCTTTTCGAGAAAAATCTCACACTACCAGCCGGGAATCAAATCCTGGACTTTAATGTCAGCAATCAGGAGTTCTGACCCACTATAACACGAGGCTGGTTATCACCACATGAAGAATCCTCGATACCATTTTCAAAGAAACTATTACGTGACCCCAAAGTGAAGCGGCTACCTAACCCAGTGATACCTGTCCATCAAAGAGTTGGACTACCACCCCCTCAACCCTTAACATGGGGTAGTAAAGTGACCTCTTGAGAGCGTGACACCATTTTAGGACGGTCTAGATCTTTATTCCCGAGAATACTGAAAGGGTTGAAGAGATTTCCATTGTGATCCAGAGGGATTTTTTTTTCTTTGACTTTTTGTTGTTGTTGGTAAGAATGTATAAAGTAGTAGTATAATAGTGAAAATGAGAGTACCATATGGTTCCTTGGGAGAGTTTTTTTTTCTCCTTTCTTAAACCCTTTCCCTTTCAGTATATACTTTTTTTTTACTTTGGTCACTCTTCTTATATTTTAAGTTCAGTGACCATCAATTGATGGCCAAGAGCTAAACTTGACATTTTCATAGCACTTGTGGGTATACAGGAAATATTTTAGAAGAACTAAAAGTATTATTTTTAAATTGTACAAAGCAATAGATTTTTGCTGCTATATCTAATAAAACTGTAATATTGATTGTTTGAGTCTGGTGCAAGAAAGTATGTTATCTACATTTATAATAGTGACCTTACGTAATACCTATGGTTTTGAAATAATTTAACTCACATTTTTGTGTGGTTAAATGTTTTTTAATTTAACTTTTGGTGATTTTTGTGTTAATGTATTCAGTTATTAAAGGTAAGCTTATTTGGTAACATACTTTCACTTTTATACAAATACTAATTATAGAGTTACAAGGTTAGATTTAAACCAAATAAATTTATCTTAGCATAAATTTGATATGTGAGCTAATAAACTTTATTTAGCATGAAATAACTTTAAATGAGAATATAGATCTTAATTTTATTTTAATGGTTTCAAAAAAATTTTCAACATATTTTTATATTAGCCTATTATTTGCTTTTGACAGCCATCCGTAGCCTATACCTACAAAAGAGAAAAATGAAATGTTTATTACTTACCCAATATTTTGTTGTGAAGTGTGTGCAAATCTCATTATTACTGTTGATCTATATTTTATTTAAAAATACTCTTACCATATTAGCGAATTTAAGCTTTCAAGGTTATTATTATTTTATTTTTTGTGAACGAAGAAATTAATAATCTGAAGAAACACAAATATTTTCCCCCGTGTACAGTAATTATTCTTTAAACATGTTACGCATGTTTTTATTAATGATCAACATTAATTAGAATTCGATCTAATTAGTTTAGTTTTAAAAGGGCAATTTCATTTTGTATTTAAAAATGAAGTAATAAATTCTGTTTCAAATTAAAATTTACAAAATATATAGCTGACTTTACTCAACATATCTATCTTTTGTTTAGTCAAATTGCAACTTAGACCGTCAAATAGTGCTTAATACCAGACATGCCACGTTATATATATATTTATATAACTTGGCGATGTCTAATTCTCTCTCGATGATTAATATTAATTCACCAATAAGCCTTTATAAACATTTAAATTACGTTTCTAAACTTCTCACTCTTTTCAAATTTTTTTTTTTCTTTCCCTTTACCTTCATCATACGGTAAGTGGTCTGAATAAATCATTTCTATCGCCAGTCAACCCACCAATTGAAAGGTTGTTTCGTCGAAACATAGGAAAAAAGCACGCATTTGCACGTTTACTCTCATGTTGTTAGTTTATCTATTACCTACTTAAACACTCCAGCCACCCTAAAAACTCTCACTCTCCTTTTCTTAAACCACCCACCCATCCACCCACTACACATTTGACCGCTGTAATATAAAGGACCCGTTTTATGACACTACTACTACCACTTTTATTACCTAGTATTTGGTTTTGAAAGGAGAAAACCTTTGTTTTATAACCCTTACTAATAAAGTGCGAACATGTTTGATTCGTTTTTAAACGGTGATATACTTGTACTTCTATAAAAGATCAAATTATTGATATAGATCGATTGTGTGTTTTCTCTACTAAATATTTCAGAATTAATTTATATTCTCTTGATTTTAATTCTATTTTACTAATCTATTGAATTTGTCCCCAGTGGGCTTAGGACCCAATGTTCGTGGGGTTCAAACCCAGATCAGATCAATAAGATTTTTTCTTGACCAACTCCCTACGGAGGGGAAGTAATGTTGCCAGTCCCATGTTGACTGTGACATATAAAATAACCCTGAAAGCTATGTGCGAAAATACCTTTCTCAGAAAAATTGGTATGTCTTTTCGCACCTTCTCATGGAAATTCAGTGTGGTTGGCAACGGAGAACCCACCCCCACTTACTGAACTCTGTTAGTCCATGGGGTTATACCAGATGGTGGAGGTGACACTAACCAACCGAAGGGATGAGTGCATGCCCAGTTCGGTATGGATAGAAATCACATCAAACAAGTCTTCGGGTTGTTGGTTTGAAGAGACTACTGCATCTGTGTTAGTCATCACCAAACTTAAGTCTCTAGTGGCAATAAATAAAATACTAACTTGGAATTCACATCAAAGTCCACGGAAAAACTGTTAGTAATATTAAGGCCTGTCATTTTTTTTAAATAAAATGTTACGTTCATAATAGGTTGTATCTTTGTGTAGCAGCACATATTAACATTCGTTCGGACTATCCACATTTTTACACAAAATAGATTAATAAGAAAGACTTGAGAATTTAAAGGAAATGTATCCTTATTTGTGTTGAGGGAAATTGGGAAACTTTTAATAGAATGTACTGAGGGTGACTTTTAATTAAGGTTATAACCCCATTTACCTACCCATCTTATGTAAACCAGCCAAACGATAAAATGACGGCTTGGAGCATTTAATGGGTTAAAAATATATTAATATAAAGGAGAAGAATGAGAAAGTCGTTTTTTTAGAAATAGTGGATACGCAACAGCGTGTAGAAAGGCTGAAAAAAAATTCTACAAGAAATTATTCTAATAAAGCTATTTTGGATTTAACCTATGCTCTATTCGATAGGTGTATGAGACATAATCTTCTCATAAATAAATCTGATGTTCACTGTGAATTAAAGCAACTGTGCTCCTCGGGGTGCTTGGGCTCTATCATTGTTCTCTCAGGATACGTGGGGCAATTTTAGAATATTATTTGTTTTTTTCTTACAATATAAAATTATTACATCAGTAATAATGGTTGACCTACCTCCATGGCCGAACGGTCTAAGACGTTACTTTCGTGTTAACTGGACTGATGATCAGAGGGAGATGGAGGTTTGAACCCCAATCGGAACTACTGAGGGTTTTTATTTTCCTAAATGGTTTCTCACACTCATTCCACGCGAATGCAGATAGATTACTTCTAACAGTATTCCTTCTTTATTAGAGTAATTATCATATTATTATTTAAATGCGTATAACTTGAACATATAGCGAGACGAGGTGATTTAAATAAATTAAGATTGGATTTTTTTTTTTCCAAATTTTCATAGAGGAGCAGCCAAAACATGTAATTTATTTCCCATTTGATTGATAATTTATGCTTGTAAAATTTAACTTTCGTTGTTGAATGTTGCTAGTGTAAGAAATTGTACGATGACCCTTGTCCCGTTTACAAATTTTGAAAATCTCTTGAGCTAGAGCGGAAAAAGATTTCCGTATTTTTAGTATCAATATAAAAACCCTACTGGTTAGGGAAAGTTTGGATAACCTGATTCTGAATCGGCCACGTGTTTGTATCGAGATATTTTTGAAACACGTCTGAAAATAAACGTTGTCCTTCTCTCTCTCTCTCTCTCTCTCTCGTGGGGTTTTCTCAAGTAAGGCAAAGTGCATAACCTTGTATTGGACGGGTGTGTGTGTGTGTGTGTGTGTTATATATATAAAGATAGTTCATGGGCTCACAACTTCCACAGTTTTGCTTCAACTGATGATCATAACGAAATATAGAAGGGACGCCGTACCCACCATCTGCGCTGATTTCCATCCTAGACTTTGGTGCCTCGAGAAGTATAGTCTGGTTCGTTTTACAAAGGGACGGTATTCTCAGCTCGTACCAACGTTCTATAGAACTTCTTTTGAGAGGAAGGACACATAATATCCGCTCGTCAACATGAATAACACCTGTTTCGCGTGGCTACGTGTTCTAAGGAGTCACTCTAACAATAGAATAGAATGCCGATGATGGGTAGATCTAGGTTCGATCCTGCTCAGGTGTACTGAGAATGGTTTTGCCTAAGTTGTTTTACACTTTCACTCCAAGCATATGAGGGTACAGTTCCTCTAAATTCAACCTTCTTTACCCTTAGCACATTAGAGTGATTTGTACATAAGTGTATGACCCAAATGTGTGGTAAGACGTGGAGCTAAAAAAAATACACCCGACCAGTATTTGAACCAATAAACTCCCAACACCGGTGGCTCATTCCAAACAAGACTGACGTATTGTACCTTGCCACCATCGATGCGGGTTTATTCATAAGTAATGTATATAATAGTAAAAATATAAGAACTAGTGTCAGCTTTTCACGGTCAATGTAAGAGAAGTAGCCATTTAGATAATAAAGGCTACACACATATGAAACGCCAAATAGATTTGAACCAATGGCATGTCGTGGAGTGTTGCCAGGGTAAGCAAAGCTATTCTGAAATTTGTAAAATGACACCCTGGACATGGGAATCGAACCAGGGATCTTGGCTTTGTACGCCAATGCCCAAGCTACTGAGCTATCCAGGAATCGTCCCGTGCCCAGAGTCATTCTTCATTCATATTTTGAGGCATAAATAATATATTCTGCTATTTGATTCTTAAATATACAATCTCGTACAATTATAATAATACATGTGTCATTTTTCAATTTTCAAAATATGATGTCTAGATGGAGAATTCATCACTAAAATGCATAAATAATAGATTCGGCTATTTGATTCTTAAGTAGAGTTAGTTTAAACTTAAGATGAAAATTGTCATCATCACTCGGTAGAATATTCATTGGTCATGAATCGACCTAAATACATATCATATTTGAGGTATAAGAGTTATAGTCCTTAATGTGATTGCTCAGATAGATACACTCCATTGGACTTTGCTTACCAAGCACTGCTTGGAAAATAAAGTTCGTGCTAGCCATACTATATATGTTTGATAAAATCTCTTTATTCTAGAACCTGGAAAAAGCCAAATAAATAGATGATAGAGAATTTCTCACTCCTTTGCCTAAAGATGGAGATAATTACTCAAAAATCATGAGAAATGTGATACAAGATAGTATACTTTGTCCCAGAAGCGCACCACCAAAGAGAATAAACGATACTGTTACAGAAACATATTAAGAATAGAGTTAAATTTCTATTAATCAAAAAGCATAATAAATCAATTTTTCGGACTTTGATTTAAAATATGTATTTGCCATTATTTAAAACTATTAGTTTTATAAAAATATGTATCAAAAACAAGTATTTTATTTGAATATTACAACTTTTTAGCCAAAAGTTACTCAGTATCTCAATAGTTGAGGCGATTCGATCAAAATTAGATGTAAAAGTACCCTCTGATTTAATTTACCCTAAATAATGTAAGCGCCATGTTGTTTGTAGTAATAAACAATGCCTAACATATAGCTACTAATTTATCGAAATTATTAAAGCCAATTTTGAAAAAAATTGTTTTAATCTCTTTTGGTTCTTCTATATTCTATCCTAAATTTTAGGTTTAGATATCTAATTAAAAAAATACTTAATGAGAAAATTATGAAAACGCTTTATGCCAATTTTATTCTGATTGGTAAAATGTTTTCGGCTTTATGCTGAGACAAGGAGAGAAGTTTTCGTGAAAACCATTTTTTCTGTTTCAGTGAGTCATGAAACGTTAACATCTATCAAAAGCTCAAATTCGATTATTTTTACGATCACATTCCTTACTTTAGCCGAGAGGTTGCAGGAAAATAATAATTAATAAACCACGTTAAAAAGATACTTTATAACGTTTTCATTCAAAAATTAAATATAAACTAAATACATTTTTAGTTTGATTAAGATTGTTTTATTCCTTCGTTCAAAAATATTTTTTTTTAGTTATTTTTTAAAAGTGAATTTTACTGTATTTATATAGCATTTAATTATTTTGTTTAATTTTGAGGGGAAATAGAATATGGTAAATGGGAACAAATTAAGAAAAATATTTTAAAAATCGTATACATAAAGTTTAACCAACATTATTTTACTCAAAATAAAGTGATCCTAAGGATTGTGGTTAACCACAATGCATTTTTATATTTTTTAAATACTTTTACAAACATTTTAAAAACGAAGTTTTTTTTTTACCAAACTGACTGTACCAAATAAATATATCTCTGGATTAAGGTGCATTCGCACAAGAGAGGTAAAATATATTAGAAAAGACAAACTTGAGTGAAGTAGTCAGTCAAACTAGTCTTAACATGGGTTTATGAAATGTGATCAAGACTCAAGCTGTGACCAAATCCAACCCTTTACCCAACATCTGGCTGTACGAGAAACATTTGGACATGACATATACAACTGTTGAAATACGTTCTACCTCCTGTAATATTACTGACGAAATTTGAGAATGCTGCCACCTGATCTTAATCTAACTGATGGTATGGAAAACTTTTTTTTTTTTTTTATTGGTACAGTAAGTTGACAATTCCCCTGCGACTGGTATAACTTTTCAGGAAATAATTTATTTGAGGTAGCCGCACGGGTAGTTTACTTGACATTAAACAGGTTTCAATCTAGACTATCTATTATAGTAGGATTCTTGGAGGAAGGACCGTTTATGAATAACCAATTTAATGATACTAATTATTATACATTCATACCTCAAGTAATGTGAACTACATCTTTAATTTTTTTTAAAATAACATTAATATCTAAAATACTATTAATGTAGACCCACAAAAATATGTTTGTATTTTCTAAAACTATTATTCCTACCAGAATCAGGGTATACAATTTCATACATAGATTTTTAAAGTGTTTTTTCTCGCTGAGTTTTTGTATATTATTATTATTATTAGCACCGCGTCTTACTACCCATTCGGGTTATACGCACTTACGCTAATGAGTAATGGTAGGGTGATTGTGAGATGAAATGAAGGACCTACAGCATTACGTGGAATCCGAACCACGGTGGAGGCCTGGCATTCCCCACATTCACAAGATATATTGTCAGAGGTGAAGGAAGGGTTTGGATATCAGATAAATCTGTGCCGGGACCGAGGATTGAACCCCGGCCGCCAGCATAGAAGTCTGACACCTTACCCCTAGACCACCAGGTCACCGAGTTTTTGTAACCGATCAGGTCATATATATGCTTGCATTAATTACAATAATGAATAGATATTGAGAAGGTATATCTTTAATGTAAATAGACCGGCATTAGCGCTGAGAGAGAAGGGGAAAATACTTTTTTTTTTAAATAAACTTATGTAGGACTTACATCAGACCAAGATTCGAACTCCGATATCCCTGCCACTGTAAATCCAGTCTAACATGAGAGTGACGCGTTAAAACAATTAACAAAAGATACGAGTCCTTTTAATTATGTTTCTCATTTTGAATGAATGTGAGTTGTGATGAGTTATTTAAAATTGACCCCTCATTCTCATATATTATGTTATAATGGAATTTATGAAATAAGGAAGATAGATGACTATTACAGATTACTACCAAAGCAACTTTAATATATTTATACTTCAGCTCATATTCTGGAGCTATCACTTTTGACATATTAATGCCTCGAAATTAGTAATAAAATAGATCTTATTATTGGTACCGGTAAAATTCTTTTTTGTATTTTATAAACCTGCTGATAACTGATAATGAAATTTAAAATATACCTGTTAAATATATAACTTAATTCTTTTATAGGAGACAGTTTTTGTTAGTTTCTTGAACCCTCAATGATCGTAAAAAAAAATTTAACTTTATACTTTGATAGATGTTGAAGTTTCATGAAACCCCTAAACACGAAAAAGTATACGTATATGTCTGCAAGTATAAATATATGTCTGATTTCTGTTTCTGGGACTAGCGAGTAGAGACAAAACATTTTAATGATAAGCTAAAACTTTTGGAATTATCTATTTAACTCTAAAATTAACTATAGTTTACTAAACGGTGAAAGAGAATAAATAGATTTACTCAAATTTGACACAAACGATTTTGATCAAAATTTTGTTAGCTAGGAATTATTTTAAATTATGTAAGAACAAAATTGTAATTTTAATTTTACCATGAAAATTACATTGAAAGTACTTTAAATAGGTTTATATTAAATTTTTTATTATTTCTCCACAGCTCTTAAAGATCCTTAATAGCTTAACATAACGTAGTTGTAGTATAATTAATATTAAAAAAACCTTTGGTTGAAATATATTTTTACCAAACTAATTATTTCTGAGATATTGTCAAATATATATTTTAAATTTAGGCCCAGGAAAACTACTGTTAGTCTCTCCTACGACTTGTAAGACTGATGGACTGAGACTGATGTGATGAGAAAATTTGGATCACATCAGTATTCTCCTAAGTCCATCCATCGGTCCATCAGTAATGGCCCTACACGATCAGTCAGACTGTCAGTATTAATTATTACTTTATTAACACTGATAGTTTGACTGATCGTGTAGGTACCCTATTAGATATTTAGAGCTCAACAGATCAATATTCTAGATCGGGAGCAATTTTGAATACAAATCAATTAAACTAACAATTGTTTCGAGAATATATTTATTTTGAAAAATATAAATCGATGATTACTTTTTTTATTAGTTTAACGTATTTGTTTGAATGTTGAAAGTATATTTGTTTAATTTTTCTTACATATTGCTATAAATTGTGTGGCCGATTTTTTTTTTTTTAACTTATTTCTACAAGCCTCTTAAAGTGACCTGGTAAAAAGCTTTCATGTCAGTTCTCCCCAGAGTAAACCTTAATTTCTTACAACACGACACAAATGAGGCGTTTACTGTGACAGCGACTGTTTTGTAAATCAGCGACATTATTTGGAATAGGTCAGTAAATTTAAATCCATCAACAAACAAATGATCTTACGTGTTAAACAAAGTTATTGGCCTCATGTGTGTGACATGCCATGCCCAAACTCCCATAAAGAAAAATGTATTAATTTCTTCGAGAGGAATGTGGATATAAAGCACAAAAGTTGTATTAATTGTATTTTTATTTATATACTATATAAATCTATATACAAACACAATAAATATGTGTTGCAAGAATTTAAATAGTTCAAACATTTAAGACAATAATTTCACTTAGTAGCCACATCCTACCCTAATAAATTAATAACTTAGATTTAATTTTTATGAGGGCCAGTTTACATACGGTTATTTATATGCGATAAAAATGTATATATATTTTGAATAATTATGTATGTGATATGTTTAACTTGAACTTTCTGAAACGACTGGTTATACAGTACATGACGACTAAGATGTTTGACTTATTTTAGACAATAAACAAAGTATTTAATTACATTCATAATGGGATATCACATTTAGAAGTGTAAATATAGGTCTAACCTGACATTGTAAAAATAAATATCTTGCTTAGCGTATTTTTAATTACTATTACCTTTCTAATAAACAATTAACCAACAACTTAACGACCTAACCAAGTTTAATAACATATTCCAAGATGTAGAAATTAGGGTAGCTGCTTCTAGGAAATTCTCCAAAGTGGTTGAGAAAACCACTTCTCAGCGAAAATTTTCTGATATTTTAAACTTTACTATCCTATCCCTTGAAATTCAGTCTATTGCGATAATGACGTCTTAAACCATGAGACTAAAACTATTCGCTTCAAAATATTGCTCAACTTACAGTCTAGGAATTAAAATAATGGCAGAAGAAACTAAACCTAACTGAAGGTTCTAGCTGCATGTCTAACATTTAATAAACCCATTATGGTGACCTGGTGGTCTAGGGGTAAGGTGTCAGATTTCTATGCTGGCGGCCGGGTTCAATCCTCGGTCCCGGCACAGATTTATCTGATTACCAAACCCTTCCTTCACCTCTGACAAGACATATTGTGAATGTGAGGAATGCCAGGTCTCCACCGTGGTTCGGATTCCAAGTTAAACTGTAGGTCCTCCATTTCATCTCACAATCACCCTACCATTACACATTAGCGTAAGTGCGTATAACCCGAACGGGTAGTAAGACGCGGTGCTAATAATAATAATAAACCCATGTTTGCCGTATCTCTAATTAGTAATGTATAATAAAATAATGGTAGGGATACTCAACCAATAATAGTTAATTAATCAACTAGAAATTTTATTTTTAAAGCCTATTTATAGTAGACCTTTGCGGTATTTGAGTAAAGTTCTCACTTCAAGAATTGATGGTCGTAGGATCAAACCTAGCTGACAATGACGGATTAAAAGCGATCTGTAAATAAACTGTAGCACAACCGCCTTCAAAGGGGATGTAAAGCTGGCAAGTCAATTGAGGTTTACAAACGATCTAAGAGATGATTTTCTAACAAAATATGTAGACACTTTCTCGATCATTCACAGAAATTTAATGTGGGAGACAGCAAAACACCACCTCACTTATTCACAACTACAACAGTGCATGAGCTTTTTCTCAGATGGAGTTGGTGGCCGGCACTAGCCAGCACAATACTACCTGTCTAGGTTACACGTATACATACTAATTTATGATGATGAGTTTGGGATGTGAAAGATTGAATTTAGATTAAGTTTATCCAAATTTGCGTGGAGGTAGATTGGAAAACCATTTTGAATAAAACACCTTCAGTACACTTGACCAGCATTTGAACGCCGAACTCTGTCATTGGCAGTGTAGTATAATAAGAGAGTGACTCCTTAGATCATGCTACTAGCGAGGCAGGTAAATAAAAGCTAACTCTAATCCTGGAAGCCAAAATTTAATATTCCAACACACAGAGCTAATGGAAACAGCAAACCTGTCCAACTATTAGCTAAGCATCATAATATTTAAGTTTGGATTAAGATTACGTAATGGCCTATTTCTCAAGAAAGACCGGAAAATTGTAAGGCTGTAAAAAAAAACCAGTACGCATATAAATAATGTCTTACTGACATTTGCAAAAACAAGCATGTCTTAAGTACTAAACAATTTTTATAATAGAAAAATATTTAATATATTTAATCGTATTATTATAATGATCGACCGGCTGGTGAAAATAAGATATGACGTGAAGATCAACATTAAGAAGTCAAAAAGTGATGGTGATTTCAAAAAATAAATTGCCGTTAAATAATCAAAATTGGAAACCAGTAGTTGAAAATCATAGAGCAGTTCAAATACTTGGGAAGTCTGCTAGCGAAGGATGGGTAACTACACTAAAGAAATAAGGCCGAGGATAACCATGCCAAGAAAACATTTTTAAAAATTCTGTTGCTGCTGACCAGCAAGTTGAGTTTGGAATTGAGGAATATACTGGTGGAATGCTATAGTTGGAGCATCGCATTGTACGAAGTAGAAACTTGGAATATTGGGAGAATGGAAAAGAAATACCTGTATAGCTATGAAATGTGGTGCTGGAGACTTGAGAAGATTAGGTGGACTGACAGGGTGACTAATGAAGAAGTCCTAAGAAGAGTGGGTAAGAAGAGAACCATTTTGGATGTGATTCTTCGGTGCAAAGATAACTAGATAAGACAAGTTATTGGAGGAAATGTCTTATGCACGGTGTCATAGAAGTAAAGGTTGAGGGAAAGAGGAACTTAGGAAGGAGGAGGATTCAAATATTAGATTAGTTTAAGGAAAGATGAAAATTCTTGAAGCTGAAAGAGGAGGTAGAGGACAGGGACATTGGTGGTCGATAATTTCTTTGACAAAAGAAATTGACTTGTCGCAAGACAGAACACATAATAATGGTAATAATAATAGGTACATAAGAGAATAAACCTAACCGATAGTGAGGAACGTTGCTAAAAAAACTATGTGTATTCAATTTTTAAGAAAAAGTTACTGGTCTTTTGTTTTTGGACCTCTTATGCCACCAAGGAAATACGCGGATATAAGCAAAGCTTACTTGATAAAACGAATCTAAATGGTAGAAACAGAAAAGTCGTTTTTTGAGGAGGTCTAACGACACTTACTTATCTCTCTTCTACCATAGCATCGAAACAGATTGACAACCTATATTCTTAAGCGAGTCTTCTAAAAGCCATAAAAGCTCTTAAAGCCCCCATTTCGGTTCGTTCTTTTCCACTACTAAGACATTTCCCACTTGATAGATGTGGCTATAAAACGACACCTACAACGCACGTTCTGACGCCATTAAACTCCGTGACGTCACAACATATAAACATAAATATGCTTCTCTAGGTCAGGGTTGCGGTACGATATCATCTACAACACTTTTACAACCGACAACAAAACTGTAACTTTTCTCTTCTCTCCCTCCTATTTTATTATGACCGTCTTACAACTCAATCTATTCTACTTCCTGTTTCAATTTTAGGATGAATGTTTTTACTTTGCTACTGAACCCATTGTTTTGTAATATTTTTCTTTATGAATAGCCTGAGTTCGGCTGGAAGAAAGGTTCAGAAAAATCAAACATATATATATTTTTTGCAGTTAACAGTAATAAATATTAGTTGACCTGGTAGTCTATGGGTAAGGTGTCAGACTTCTGTTCTGGGGGTTCGGGGTTCAATCTTTGTTCCCGGCACAGATTTATCTGATTGCCGAACCTTTTCTTCACCTCTGATAAGAAGTGTATTAATCTCAACTTGTGAATGTGGGGAATGCCAGGCCTCCACCGTGGTTCGGATCCCACTTTAAATTGTAGGTTCTCCATTTCATCTTACAATCACTCTACCATTACACATGAGCGTAAGTGCGTACAACCCGAACAGGTAGTAAGATGCGGTGCTAGTAAAAATAATAAAAATAATATTTTACTATATTATTAGTATTATTTTATAGGTATTGATAATATTGTATATTAAGAGCGTGCATCACATGCCCATTTATTCTGTGATACAGTCGGCTTGAAATCGTTAATTTACACCAACAATATTGCACGTAGATGAGTTTTAGTTTAACGTTAACTGAGATAAATAGTTTCAACATAAGTTCCTAATACAGAACATTTTAGAAATATTAAATTATATTTGGATGAAAACTGCATTGAAAAGACCGTTTTTGACAGTTTTATAATGGCTTCACAGCTAAGTATTGCGAACAAATCTTTATGCTCTCTTAATGGGGACATACTGCTGCTATTAACAAGAAACTTTGTCGCTTTGTCCCCCATCGTCAATGGGGGAAATTTTGAGTATCATTCAAATACGAATGCACTACACACATTTCTGGCATATTGTACGTAGGTCTTTTCTTTTCCGTTTAACTTCCACACCTCACGCGAGCCGGGAGATGAGTTGGGACTGCTATGATTCGCGCTCAACTGCATATAGCGTGACTTGGTGTAAGAGTTTATTAAAATTGTTTTAGTAACTACCAGATACAATTCTTCCTGCAACGCTAGAGTATAGGCTCACCAGCCTAATTGGTTCAAAGATTTTATTGAATTTGAATTATTTTTGGGACTTCATTATTTTAAGAACATGCAAATCTCAATTGGACAAATCAAATTACCAAAACTTGTCAAAAACCCAAAGCTGCTTTTAATACCCTATAAATGGTCAAAAACTATCTTCCTCTCTCTCTCTCTCTTAAAGTTATGCTCGTCCAAAGGGTGATATTCCTATACTTTGACTACCGTGACATTGTTTATAGTGACGTAGCTGAAGAGCTTGAACAAAGACTACAGCGACTACAGAAGACATGCATTAGATTTATTTACAATCTTAAGTACCAAGACCATATATCTAAATACTTTGACTAACTGAAGTGGTTACGACTAAATGAATGGCGAATACTTCCCTTCCTCAGTCTCTTTCACAAGATATTAGAGACTTCCTCACTGCATTACTTAGCAACCAATTTTAAACTACTAAAAAATCAGCACCAGCTTAATACACGTGCTAAAAACTCTACCCTTATAATCATCCCTATTCACAAATCTAAGTCTTATTCCATTTCAATCACAGTCGCGGAGTCACGGGCGTGTAATGCGCTTCCTCCCACCAGTAAGAGACTTGACTGGGTTGGCTGCTTTCAAAACCGCAGTCAAACGAAATATTATTATTATTATTATTATTATTATTATTATTATTATTATTATTAGAACCCCGTCTTACTACCTGTTCGGGTTATACGCACTTACGCTAATGTGTAATGGTAAGGTGATTGTGAGATGAAATGAAGGACCTACAATTTAACGTGGAATCCGAACCACGGTGGAGGCCTGTCATGAAATATTATTAATAGGAAAGTCCAGTTCTTCATGCTTTTGTAAACATTTCAAATAAAATTGTTTATTAATAAATTGTAAATTGTATAAATGAAGGAATGGATGGAGGTAATCTAACGGTTATATTGGCAATTTTAGACGATCATTTTATATCCACTATTGGTGACCTGGTGGTCTAGGGTAAGGTGTCAGACTTCTGTGCTGGCGGCCGGGGTTCAATCCTCGGTCCCGGCACAGATTTATCTGATATCCAAACCCTTCCTTCACCTCTGACAAGACATCTTGTGAATGTGGGGAATGCCAGGCCACCACCGTGGTTCGGATTCCACGTTAAACTGTAGGTCCTTCATTTCATCTCACAATCACCCTACCATTACACATTAGCGTAAGTGCGTATAACCCGAACGGATAGTAAGACGCGGTGCTAATAATAATAATAATATATCCACTATTTCTTTATTATAGGCGTGTTTAGTTTAATTGGTTAAGTGTAAGACAAGGCAAACTAGCCTTAGGGCCAGTTTCATAGTCAAATTTAGTACGCCTAAAGTGCGGCGCTACACTAAGTACATGACGACACCTACCTAAACTCGAATGGAATGGGCCAGTTTTCAATGCGAGAATGGCCCATTCCATTCTGGTTTAGGTAGGTGTCGTCATGTACTTAGTGTAGCGCCGCACTTTAGGCGTACTAAATTTGACTATGAAACTGGCCCTTAACTTCAAAATGTTACAAAATAAAGACAACAATTAAATGTGTTGGTGCTCAATTTGTATAATTATTATAGTTCTATAAACATTAAACTTAGCTAAATAAATAATTAGACAAATAATAATTAATAATATGACATATTGAATGTCAGCAAACCTGCAAAATAAAGGGAAGGTGTCATTTTAACGGTGGTTTTAACATTGCCTTTTACCAAGTAAATGTTGATGCACTTCCTTAAACTTGTATCCCTTCTGTAATCTGTCTAAGCTTCCCAAAAAGGCAGTAAGATTCGTAATATCAAATAATACATTCATTATAATATGATAATTTGACTGTACATAATACGTCTATACACATAATAAACTACACTAATGTTTATTCAACGTATTGTCGTGCCGTGAAGTTTATCCAGGATAAGCATATCATGTATAAACTGCACCTAAAATATGTTCTCCTCCACACACTCACCACTTAACCAATCATATTCCTTACATACTTGACATGGACATATATTTCCGTTGTTACCTGACAAATGAGTGTTCTATTGAGTGATGAGGGCAATTTACAGGTACAGTTTAAAAGTAATCTGGTAATTCTGGTAGAACTCCACGATACGACACTGGTTAAAATTATCACAGATTTCATAAAAGGTATATATATTGAAGAGCATAAGTATAACATAAGGAAAAACCATTAAGAAACTATAAGCTGACAAATTCTTCGTTTTATTAGTCAAATATAGATAATAATAATAATTGCACTAATCTATTGTTGGACTAGACTGCCGAAGACGGGGATATTGGGTTTGATCCTGGTCAAGTGTACTGAAAATTGTTTTTTTAAATGGTTTTCTACTCCCTTCCATGTAAATTCTTGTGCATTTTCTCTAAATTAAGCCTACCTCATCCTAAACGCATTAGTTAATTAGTACATAGGCGTGTACTTGAACGGGTAGTAAGACGTGGCGCGAAAAAAAAATATAATTAATTTTAAAACCAATGATGGCAAAGGATTTTATTTTACCCAATTCCACCCGATGTTTTAAGGTAATATTCTATATGCTAAACAACCTTATGTCCCACTGCCTGATAAGAGCCAGCGCATCACTCATGAACTCTTTCTAGTTATCCATGATTTAGGGTGACATTTGTTGAGGGACGATGGAGCCTTCCGGGTCGTGACCTTCTTCCAGACATCTTGAGGTCACTGGATTCACCTCTTCTCATCTGGTGTTCATCAGCAAGGAAACTTTCCTTTTATCATCCATTAAATAAACCCAGACTGCATTCATCATTGGCGTGGTGCGTGGCGTAGAGTTTTGCCAGTGTAAGCAAATTAGTAAACTGTACCTCTGATATGTTTTCACCATTTTAATGTTCATATCTCTATTAAAATACATTCCTTTGTGCCTTATATAGTGCAGAGCGTATGCATGATTGGTCGAATAGGGACATAGTGGGTGAGAACATTATCATAAGTACAGTTTTAGACAAGTTTTGCTCTCCCTGGCAAAACTTGACGACTAACCACCTATTTAAGTTTGTCTTATACTATTTTCTCAGCATCGAGTCTTATCATCACGCTAATGTACTAATTACTCTAATTAATTTAGGAATGAGAAAGGTTGTTTTTACAGGATGTGTACCCGTATTTGCTTGGAGTGAGAGTAGAGTACATTTGGTTAAAACCACCCTTAGTACATCCGACTGAGATTCGAACCTAGCTAACCCCGTCACCGGCAGTCTAGTCTACTGCAAGAGTAGAACTTTAGAACATACGGGTACTTAAGCGGGTTTCTTACAATATTAATTATGGTTAACTTATTTATAAATGGGACTAATTATCTATATTATTTTTATAAATAATTAATAATTAAATAGCCTACATTAATTTGGACAATTTAAAAACATTGTTTTCTCCATTTGTGTTTTTAAAGTCATACCGTTTAACAGAAGAACTGTTTTGTTCTTACTCTATGGTAAAAAGATGAGTGTATTTAGAGTAAAATAACCCTATCAGCGTTAAATGGGCTAGGAAATATTAGATTGATTATTCACATGTAGAAACGATGCCAAAGGACCAAGTAGGGAAAGGGGACCAAAGAGGTATTAAAGCGTGTAGCCACTTTCGGTGGTCGAATGCTTTGAGAGACTTTACACTCTTGCAAGAAATTAAACTGCTGATGTTGAGGAGATCATGGTTCGAATCATAATCATTAGTACTGATGATGGTATTTCTTATATGGCTTCCCACTCTACTTCCGCGCAAATTTGGGTACATCTTGTATTAATTACACCTTATTCATCTCTAGAATATTAGTATAATTAGTGGAGTAAAAAAATAGTAATATGCGATGTTAACCAAATTGGTGTACAAAATGTAAAATTAAAACGGTGGCAAATCAACATTTTCACAGGGTGATAAAAACTGTATCACCTACCCTATCTGTAGATAGCCTAGTTGTCATGCTCGAAAATATTAAAAGGTAGTCTAAAATAGTGTAAGGACTAACTAAGAAAGAGTGAAAGGCTCCTATTTGTAGTCATAAAATTTAGTATGCAATTACAAAACATCATCTCAAACAGCAGCCTAGCTCATGTCCACAATTGATGGTCAAACGTAGCTTCAATAAACATTTTAAAATATATCTTTGCTGCTTTTAAAAGACTCGTCACAGTATAAAAATCAAAGGCTGAGGTAGGAAAAAAAATGGCTCGTGGGTGGCTACCAAGGCAAGTTTAGCTTGACGGTACTGTGCTATTAAATTACTTTCTACCAATCGTTATCAATTTAACCCTTCTAAAATTACGCACAAAAATTCACCTCCTTCCTTAATGTGTACTGAATGGGAAATAACCGTTGATACGAGTACAGTTCCATCAGGATTGGCTTATCTTGGGAAGCAGCAATCCTCTCTTGTGAAAACTTTTAATAATTAAGAATATTATTAATCACTGCTTCTTACTACATGTTAATATTATATGCATATATGATCATTACTTTTATACGATAAGGAAAAGGAAGACAATATTTTAGAGGTAATCTATCAGTATTTGCGTGAAGGGAGAGTGGAAAACCATTTAGGAAAAACCACCCTGAGTAGAACCAGCTGGGATTCAAATCTCTATCTCCCTATTTTCATCCGGCCAGTCTAATACTAGTGACGCCTTAAGCCATTCTGCCACTGAAGAGGTTTAAAATTAGTAAAAGCGGTTCGTAGCACACACTGAAATATTTAGTGTCGTGTCATGGAATGTTGCCAAGGTAAGTAGAGTTTGTTAATACAATTTAAACTAGCTCTGCTTACCCTGGCAACAAGCCACTCCTCGACACATGTGGATTACTTTGTTTATTTAATTTTAACACAACCACGTTAGTGGATACGTGGATTATTGTTAGCGGGGATGTTATGGTTCGAGGTGTAATTAGGGTGGATTTTCCTTAATGTATTCTCACTCCACCAAACATGCAAATGTTGATACATATTCTCTTAAATTATTACATCCTGATAGATATTTTCACCATCGTAATTTGGGTATGAGTTTAACAAAAATGAATACTGAGACGTGGTAAAAAATTCTCTGACGTAAGTGTATACTCTATTCACATGGTTTAAAAAACAATACAACCCATCTATACAACGAATATGTTTCTTTGAGGTTTATTTTAATTTGAACGATAAATTGTAGCCATATGTCGGCTAAGTATAATATATTTACTGGCCTAGGAACAGACTTGAGATTAAGGTTTTCTTTTTGAAGGTTGGACAGATCTCAAACTTCTGGTTACGTAACATGCATTTAAAAACTGTTACGTATCAGACACTTGGGATCTGTCTTATCTGGCTACTCGTCTTTTAGAAACACGATGAAGATTCAAATTGACTTATGAATCTTATAATTTAAAGTAATATTGGGTAGAAAAATTAAACCAAAACTAGTTATAATTTATAACGGTTCTTTAACGCCACCAAAGATAGAGCAACAGCTTATATTTCCTTACCCAAAGTAAAATCATTTTGAATCCATCCTAACCATTAGTGGCGTCTCGTGTTGCTTTGCCATGGTAATCAGGGATTTTTAAACATATACCTGTGATATTTTCTCGCCCACTTGTTCCCCATTTGACCAATCACACAGCGGTTCTGTTGTACATAGTTCACATGGAAATATTTACGTTGATATGTTGATGTTGGATTTTCTTACCAAGTGATGAGAATAATGAACGAAGTACTTAAAACCATAAATCAATTTTTATAGGGAGAGCCTTTAATTAGCCTAAAAGCTAAAAAAATATACTATATCTACCTTCGCTTATTCGTATGTTAAGTCATGTTAGTTACAGATCTCACTTATTATATATTAGTAAACACAAATAGTAAAAATATATATTAAAAAAAAGTGAAATGTCATCAATTTTGTCCTCAAAAACTTGTCTCTAATTTTTTAAAGACTCGTCCTATGAAAATTGGACCATATCTCTTTTTTACTCCAACAAAGATCCAAGACACGTCCCTGCTACGACTTTTTCATTACATTGAAATACTTTTGAATTCATACAAATTAAACTTTAATTTTTTTTTCAAGGACATTTGACCATTTTCCCATAGGTTTTATCCACACCTAAGACTACATTATTTATAGTAAAATATGTTTACTTAGTAGGCTTCTATATGTAATCCTTCTAAATAAAAAATCCCCTTAGCTAGGCCTACATTAATATATGCTACTTGATTGAGTACATTTTGGAAAAAGTCAAAGTTTTTATTCAATTGTGCTGCCTTAATTAAGTTGGTTTCTAAGTCTTCTAATGAAATAAACCTGATTTCTTAAAGTGTAAATTAAGCCTCTAAATTATGAATAGTTTATTGTAGATCAAAAATACAGATTAGAAACACCTCTTTATTTTATAGTTTTTTTTTTTGTTTAAACAGAGCAATAATAGTTAGAACACTTTAAATCACTGATTTACACAGTAGTAATTTATCTCAATTTATTCTAATATAAAATAACATACAGAACTGAAACTTTTAAGATAATTTGTAGGGGGATTACTTCTTAAAATACACTCATAAATAAAATATTAATTGTTTGTTTAGTTTAGGTTAGAATGGTGGGGACAGTCCCGGATGTAAGGTAAAGGGGCAGGGGTAAACTTCCAAGAACCCAAACAAACTGTTTCATTAAAAATACTATTAGGTTCTATTGATTGCAGTCATAATAGGATATTTGAAAAAAAAAAATAACTTAGATAATATTCTTTTATTTATTTTTGACAAAACATTACTGGTTTAATGCATGTGTACCAAAAAAATATTCCAGTTTGTGGTTTTCTAAACATAAAAACAATTTAAAATTCCGGCGAATCTAATAGCTAAATATGTAAATATAAAACTAATTTATTGTGACGACCCAATTTAATTATTTAAATACTATCGTTGACGTTGGTATTTTAAGTTATATTTGTAAATAAAAAATGATCATATTAAAACATTGAAAAGAAAAATATTTGTATAATGTTACAATTTTTTTGCAGACATGGGGTCTTCATGGAGGTTTTTTTTATCACCGCATCTTACTAACCTTACAGGTTATACGCTTATGTACTAATTATTACACTAATGGATTAGGGATTAGAGAGTCTTAGAGGAAATGCACCCTGTATTTACGTGGAAGGAGAGTGAAAATCATTTTGTAAAAACCACCCTCAGTGAATCCGACCGGAATCGAATCTTGATCTCCCCATCTTCAACAGTCTAGTCCAACACGATGGTGGCGCGTTAGACCATGCGGCCAACGAAAGCGGTTCTCAACGGCCGTAAATCTGTTCTTGGGTGGATATGGTGAGTAAAGGGAATGTTGGTGTGATAAAGGAATTAAACCTCGTAGATAAATTTAAAAAAAACTTTTAATGAGAAATCTAACAGGGCTACACCAAAATGAAAAATTATATAGTTTCAAAAGACATATTCACATATCAATATGTAAATAGTACGACACAATCACACATACATTCTCATATTGTGTATTATAACTTCAAATAAAATGTTCCAAAAATAATATTTTAGTAAACTAGCATTAAATAAGTTGTATGTTATTCATAAGATATAAAAAAACATCATTTTGTTAATCACAATCACTCTATACATACATTTTTAAACCAAATTGTTCTAATATATTTAGCAAAACTAAAATGTTAAATAAAAACCTATTTGCTAACTAAAACAAAAAACTTTGTTATTTGTAGAAAAAAAGAATTCTTATTTATCATGAAAAACTATTCAAAGAATAAGTTACCATTTTAAAATCAATCTAAAGGCGAATTTCCAACAAACAAACCTTTTTTTTTAAATTTATTGTAAGTAAAATAGTGCTGAATTGTTATGTTTAGATTAATAAAGATAAATTATTATTGATATGTAAAAACAGTCCCCCGACATCAATTTTTTACTGAATCGCTAAAGCCTTTTATTTGAATATACTTAGCACTGCGTCTAACTAATCGTTCTGGCTATACACTTAAGTACTAATTACACTAATGGGTCAGGTATTGGCAAGGTTAAATATAGAGGAAGTAAACCCGGATTTACGCGGAGGGAGAGTGGAAAACCATTTAGGGAAAATCACCACTAGTTCATCCAAATGAGATTCGAACCTCAAGCTTCCCGTCTTCGGCAATCTAGCTCAACACAAAACTAGTATCTAACTACACCACTGATGTGGGTATTTATTTTAAAACAAAAATGAATCGGTAAACTCCCCCAAACAAATATGTAACCTTATTTGTAGTGAATTGTCGGTAGGGTATGCATAGCTTATTTAAACTGTTTGTCTTATGTAATCCCCCATTTGGGTCCTACACACCTCACGTGGGAAACTTATTTATGTTTTTGCCTGGCTAGTGAGTATTCTACTGAGGGATGCAAACAATTCACAGGTAAGTTACTCTTTGAAATATCTATGTCTTACACTACCACCATTTCCCGACACAACATTACACTGACTATACGTAGAGTTTAAAACACATTAATATTTAGAGTGGGAAATAAAAACGGAAAAGTTTTAATGTCACAAAACTATTAAAAGAAGATTTGTTGACCGTGTTAGTAGTCTGTCTACACACTTAACTACTTAACCATACTTGATTTAGCCATTAATTAGCCTTGAAAAGAAAAAGACAGCGGATATTATAAGCATTATTTCAATAAAAACATGATGGTCAAATTCTCTATAAAAGCAATCAACATACCACTTTAGAATAATTTTACTGTCTAGCCTTCTTCTTTTATTTAAGCGCTCTGACTAATAGTCCTGGACCTAATTTAATTAGTAAAAAAACCTGATTTTAAACAGTCTTTTCTTTTTTACAAAACTGAACATTTAAATCAGTCATCTAGTTTAAAAAAATAAGATTAAAAGATTAACCGTTATAAAATACAAGTGGATCAATATTTAAATTTGAGATAAAACCTACAAAATAGAGATTAAAAAAAAGTGTTGATTGAAAAATTTATGTTTTATTTTTATGAACACATAGAAAAAACTTGCACCAAAACAATTATCGGTTGATTTTAAAACATATTTTTTTTAAATCCCAAACTTAGACAAGCTCATTTCTCCTTAATACTGTTCCAATCTGTAACGAGATACTCCATAGTTCTACAGCTGTTGTGTGTGTGTGTGTGTGTGTGTTAGAGACTGTTCTTTAGTCACGCCCTATTTTTGCTAACTCCGGCTTACAATTGGTTCGTTTGTTGGAAAGAGGGGGGAAACAGGGTGTGTGTTAGCTTAATAAATTATGTTAAGTGACAAAGCTGGGGTGAGTATGCTCAACATGGCCGCTGGCTATTTACATCAACTATGGACCAATCGGAATGCCAGAAATGTTGGCCGACACAAAATGTTGCCCCCCCGCCACACTTAATTCCCACATACACATATATTTGGTAAGTTTTAACATTCGCGCCAAAAGAGATTTCCCATATCCATTACGATGGTATTTTTAAAAATTAATTATTATATTTATGTCAAATTTTTTTTTATAAGTTAGATAGACGTATATACTGTTTTTAAAATTTTATTCTAAATAGTACATAGAATCAAAATGTAGCCTTAATACTATCCGTGAGTTTTAAATTTAGCGGCTTCCCCCTTATGTGGTGGAACATGGCTGCCTTTCATCGATCCCCACCTTCCCCTCTAGACAAGAAACCACATTTTCTTTCTCTCTCAGACCAAGAATACCAACCAAAGACTAAAAAACTAAATCTCCCACAGACTTAGTTTTCATTTTTCGAAACACAGGGCTAATCAATTAACAAAATTTAAACAAATGTAGCCTATAAATATCAGTGAATCATTATTCTCTCTAAATTCACCCGATATTGTGTCTTTTCTTCACTAATACAAGGCCTAATATTCTTCTTAATGGCATTGATTTATAATAAAAAATAATTATATATTTGAATAAGACAGAATTTTTAAATAATCTTCCTCACATAATATTTAATTTTTTCGCCCCCCAAATTCTCATAATCCCAGAAATTGTAAATAACTTTAACAATAGCTGAAAATAAACTATTAGGCTTATTATTATTATTATTATTATTATTATTTAATATTAACACACATGCTCCAAATTTATGTTTTTCGGCACTGTATTTATAGAAAGGACCACGTTTCATTTACTTTAAATTAATTTTAAAATGACACCTGGATATGGAAATCGAAACTAGGACCTTTTGGATGGCTCAGTGGTAGAACATTAGCACACTAAGTCAAAGGTCCCAAATTGATTTCCGAACTCGCGTGTATTTTTACTATTTAGATTAATTAAAAAAAGCAATTATTAATTATTTGAAACAACTAAATTTCTTGATGCCATCCCAAACACAGTGGCAAACCTCTGATTTACCTCTGACAAGTAAATAAATGTTTGAATCTTGGCTAGGAGTAACGATTTTTTTTTTTACTAAGTACTTTTCCATTTCCCCTCCAAACGCAAACTTTGGTACGTTTTTTCCCAGTTTTAAACTCCTAAGCCCTTTCTCACTAATCTAATTAAATGCATGTAGTCCGGATGGTTGGTAAGACGCGGTGGAATAAACAATAAATTTAGCCGTCAGAAAAAAGCTGAAATTACACTTGAACTGTAAATGGTAATTTGGGATGGTTGATCGAAGAGAAAAATACATGTTTCTCTTAATTTTGTGGAAATTAACCCAATAACTTTTCAAATCTAGTAACTTATAATTAATTAAAAAATTTGTCCTAAGCTCGGAACTATCAATAAACATTAATTTGCTTACCACTAATTTAACCATGTTAGATCTGTGCCTAAAATCATATTTAAATTGGTGTCACAATGTTTTAGGGAGGAAAAAAAAATGAGTTTCACACTTTTTAATTGAATATTGAATGATAACTATACTAATTATTAAATTATTGATTAAGTTTTTTTGAGTAATAATATTACAAGGCTAAATAATATTTTAATGATAATCCTTAAATCACCATGTCTTAAGGCTTATCAGCACTAAAAAGTGTGTATTTATTTGTGGTATCAATTAATTGTATTTATTTATAAACATGATATAGTCAGACTTAATGTGTAAATGGATGTAGACCATACCTACTTGAGCTATATTAGTTTGTTCTTTAAAGATAGCAGTCCATTAAAACTGTTGGATGATGTGCAGATGTTGTGCTCTTCACAACGTAGAGGGGAAAAAAAAGTCCAACAGTTTATTATGAAATCCTTATTTATGGTTAAACGTAGACGGTAGATAGCTACTTACACATCTTTAAGATAATCAAATTATTGTATTATCATACTTTATCTGTGATTTAAACAAAGTATATGTTTGTATTAAGCCTCATTCCTACATTCTAATACATTTTATTCAAAAAATTGTAGGTGACCTGGTGGTCTAGGGGTAAGGTGTTAGACTTCTGTGCTGGGGGTTCGGGGTTCAATCCTCGGTCCCGGCACAGATTTATCTGGTTGCTCAAACCCTTCCTTCACCTCTGACAAGACGTTTATTAATCACAATTTGTGAATGTGGGGAGTGCCAGGCCTCCACCGTGGTTCGGATTCCACGTTAAACTGTAGGTCCTTCATTTCATCTCAGAATCACCCTACCATTACACATTAGCATAAGTGCGTATAACCCGAACGGATAGTAATACGTGGTGCTAATAATTTTAATAATATTTAAAAAAATTAAAGTTCTAAATAAAAAGTGAACTATATGATTCTTTAGTAATATTTAAAAATATAAGCCTCTCAACTGTATCTACGAAATAAGCATATGATAATTTGTGAAAAAATATAGATTTTTCTTTTTCTATACGACTAAAGTTGGATATTTATTTCAGGTTGACATTAATTAAGGCTTTGAAGTCTCTTGATTCTTATCTGCTTTAATAAAGATATTTATTAAAACTATTATACATTTATATCATACTGATGAGATGAGCCGTAATGATATAAATTGTTTGAAACGGCGTAGATTTAGACATTCCTTGTAGTAGATTCATTTATTCTTGATTCATTTAGTAACAAATACAATGTGGATACCCAATAATATTCTTAATGGACCTTGGCTTTCATATTAACAGGCCTGCCTGATCAGAGGCTTGGCGTAGCTTGTTGCCAGAATAATTAGAATTATTTCAAACCATTTCTGTGAATTGTTCTTATCACTTAAAACACTCGTTGACCAGGTATCAACGAAACTACAATCAATCCTTGTTTAGTAACAAGCTGGATCCTTAAAGTTGGGAGCGCCAACATAATTTGGAAAATACGTAACTTAAAGCTGAGTTTATTTATACCAATTTGTTGGACCAACATTCTGGCCATTCTTTAGTTTTTTTTTTTTTTTTTAACAGTCAACCCATTTCTGACCATGGAGAACGACGAACTACTTGCCATATTTTCGTTGGTTGTGTTGGCAGTAAGTGTACTTTAGCAAAAAAATAAAATTAAATGGGGTTTTTAAAAATCTTAGCTATAGCAGAAAGTGTATCACATCAATTATTTGAATTCTTTGTTCAACTGAGGTAACGTTCCAAAGGACAGAGTACTTTTGAGACAACTCAATGAGTTTGATTGTGATCGATTTGTTCCACTCCATTAACTATGTAAACCAAGATGTTAAACTAATCTGCAAACGAAACACGTGCATCTTTAAGTATTGAGGCTTACTCGATTTTATAGCGCATGCGCAGAGCCTGCTAAGTCAGCCAACATGTTGTTAATCTATAGAACATCAGAGACAACACAGCACAGCGGCCGACCAACCCAAACTCAATATGTTAGTCCACATTTTCAACAAGTTATGAACACGTTTATATTGTAAAAAAAACCATGTTGAGATCGAGTTGGCCAACATGTTAATTATACTTATAAAATAACATGTCCTGATTGATTGACTGACTGACTGACTGACTGATTCATCATCGCCGAGCGCAAACTATCAAGGCTACAAGCATGAAATTCGGACTGTATATTCATTTTGTTATGTAGGCACCCACTAAGAAAGGATTTTAGAAAATTCCACCCCAAAGGGGTCAAAATAGGGGATGATAATATGTAAGATAATATGTATGAAAATCCGTCATTTTGAAAGTTACATAAACAAAATTTTGTATTTCGGTTATTGACGTAAAACAAATAAATACGTGTTTCAGAATTTTGGAAATTTTATTTAATAAGGGATGAAAAAGGGGTGAAAGTTTCTATCGGACTTGCATTATTTTTGATCTGAGGTCAAGTTATGGTCATCAACGTAACGTAATATTTTAAATTAATCTGTAAATACATATGTATATTTCGTATTTGTATATAATCAACTTCCACGCGAGCAAAGCCGCGGGCAACAGCTATCTAGTGTAAATATAAACAAGGCTTGAGAGGAGTAGGCCTATGTAGAGCAGAGCCTATGAATGGTTGGTCAAATGGGGGAACAAACTGAGATAAAACACATACCAGGCACAGTTTAAAAAATGTACGGTTAGTTAGTGTTTACCCTGTCACCTTTCTACTCCATTATTACATCATTAAATACTAGTCGTTTCCTGATTGTCTGATCATAGTGGTTTTCAAAGAAAATAACTTTTAATTACCCTAATGCATACATTATTTGTGCAAAATAGGTTAGTGGATGTTTGTACATGTCAGAAAATATTTGAATTAGCATTCTACTGAGTATAAAACGTTATATAAAATCTCCATGATGTCTGCTCACACGCTAGCGTCCGCCACATGTTGTCGAAGATAGTGCCAACATTTGCAGATAGAGGACGTCATGTGGTTAGTACAGCGAGTCCTCCGGCCATTATATAATGTCTTTAATCCATTATAATACTTATATCGTGATTAACTATTGTAAAATTGAATTATTAGTATACTCTAATGCATTAGTAACTCAGTTCCGTGCCTCACTTACAAAAATAAGCCACCTACCCTTTCCTAGAGCTATTTCTATTCAGTCCACCTCATTATACCTTATCTCTTTAATGTCCATTGATTTGGTTTTGATTAAAGTAATCTCGGTCGGGTGAACTGGGGTGGTTTTTCCTAAATGGTTTTCCACTCTCCCTCCACGCAAATGCGGGTTCACTTCCTCTAATTTTACCTTCCTAATTCCTAATCCATTAGCGTAATTAGTACTTAAAGCGTATAACCCGAACGGGTAGTAAGACGCGGTGCTAAGTATTATTATTATTATTATTATTATTGATTGAAGTCAGGGCACTGATGTGTCGTGGAGTGCAGCCAGGTTAAGCAGAGCTTGTTAAACCTGTATATGTGATATGTTCTTTATTCCACTCTCTTCATTTGACCAATGGCACCGAGGATCTTCTCTAAAATTTACACATGGTAATGTATGATCGTCCGTACCTGTCCAATGAGTGTTGTGATCGATGAGAAGCATATATACACTCAATATAATTGCTGAGGGAACTGCAGTTATTATGGAGAAAAGCTTTATCTTCGTTCTCTCTCAGTTAACTGTTGCCAAATCTCCTTGTTCTCAGCTATGTAGGGAGTATGTTCTAGGGTTATACGGAGCTACTGGCAACATCGACTAACCAATGTTGCGAAACTTGTCTCATATTTAAGAGAAGATTGGTTATACAAACACACGAGAATTATAGCTCTGTATCACGGTATAGTAAACACGCAGTGCCTTCGGCAATGATATTAAATGTAATTACATTTTCACAAGCTCGGCTTACCCTGACACGACACTGAATCAGCCATACATATGAGTTTATTGCGATAAGAAAAACAAAAGTGGTTTATAAGAAGGTGGATGGCTATTTTACACTATTAATTGAATAAATTGAAATAATTCCTATGTATTATTTTACTATTAATTAATTTATATATACTCTAAATTATATAGGCTATTTGTACATGATAAGAGAGAATTTTATTTTTCAATTATTTTTTTCATAGATATATTTTACACCCGATTTTTAAGTATTTCTTTGAAGACTCATTATTTTTTAGCCTTAACAATAATTGTAGTAGACCTATTTACAAATAAGCATAATCCCAAATACAAAAAAAAAATCTTTAACATGTAAATTAATTAAATGTAAGCCAGTAGGCTACCCAGTTAATCATAAATTGTGAATAGCTCAGACTATATTTATTTGATGAAATACAATGTAAAAAACGTAGGTATGAAAATAATACAAATACATATTAAGTTAAAATAGATTCATATATAGAAAACATTTTGTTAGGAGTACCATAATAATATTTAGTTTAATTACACCATCTAATATAATATCTAGCATGTCACTGTCATTGCAACTTATTATATACACATTGATAATAAAAAATACATAAAATGAATAATCATATTAAAAATAATTTGTATTTTAAAATAAACATTTGAATAGCCTGCTAAATAACTGCTTTGGACGTGTGTGTGTAAATTTATAATTTAATTTCAGAAAAAAGGACTAAATCTAAAAATAAATAATCCATTACAAAATACAAATTATTTAGATATTTAAATATATAAATATTTGTTATTTTCGCGCAAGTCCAATGTAAAGAGAATAGAAGGTATCGTAAGATGTAAAATGGCATTTGATTGGCTGACCATGTCACACCATTTGGTATACATGCCAGAGTATTACATACATCAAGATATGAAGACAAATTAATTTGCTTAGGTCGAATCACATTTTGAACTTTAAATAATAAATAAACCTTTAAAATCCACACTATTATTGCCCAATGTCATTACTATAATTATTTAAAAGATATATGTGTGTGTGTGACTGTTTTATAATCAAAATATATCCTATGTTTGTAGGTGACGTAAGCAATGACATCATAACATTTCTCCAAGCGGCCCTACCTTTCTATTTCCTTTACATTTCGTAAATCCGCACTATTCTTAATCAACTTGAAGCTAGCACAAATACCACTTGTCTAGGATAAGGAAGTAGCATAGCTATCTACCCTGAGATTTTAAGTCCAGGCTATCTATATCTATTCTGGATTCAAAATTTCAGCAAAGATATTTTTGCTCTAAAGCGACCACGTAAGACATCAGCAAACATTCGGTGCAAGTATACGAGTTAAAGAAAATGTGAATACTTCAATCCTCATGTCAAAATACTTTATAAAAATAGGAACCTTTAACATTAGAGCAATTTTATCTATTTAAATAATAATTCTCTAATTCCTCTCATTATGTTTAAATTTTATATATGGAAATAATATATATTATTTTCATAACCAAGTGTATTTATGGTACTTTAAGCTGTGCATACTTTGCCTGCTAGATTGTTGTCATTTTAAAATGTAAGAATGTTGTCAGTGCTTGTACGATTGATTACAGTGCCTAATTATGGTTGTAATTATATGCACATTATATTCTCCTACAAATAATTATAGTTATATAAAACACATTTATTATTCAATTTGCTTTCTTTCATAAATAATTAAAACTCAAATATAAGGTATTTTACATTCAAATGCCAGGAATTTTGTTGTTAGAATTCAATTTTTTTTATTTAATAATAATTTTATATTGAAAAAATTTCTTTATAACAAAAATAAAGATATAGTTGTTAATGTATTATGTGAATATTTAATTGTTTTTCATTATCAGATTAATCACTTTGTTTAGTAACATGCAACTTTTCCGAAGTTTACGGTAAGCTCTATTCGCTAAGGAAGCCCCGTTTCCCCGTCAAAGTTCTGTAGATACGTCCCGAGAACCTGAAATGATGAAAAGACTTATGAAGAATAAATCAGGATCAAAATCTTACTCTTGTATTCCTTAAAACTTATCTAGACATAATAAATTAATGCTCAATTATACTTAGCTTGCAAAAATATTTAAATGAGAATTTAAAAATAAATTATTACAAATTTGCATATATTTACCTATATATGGTTAAGTTCTTGAAATTTAAGTTGCCCTTTAATTTATTGTGATTCTTTTCAAAAGCTAGGAACTTCTTTTTCATGAATTGTCAACAGTACATATTTTTCTTCAAACTATTAAGTTATGTAATAATAAAATACTTAACTGATTTTTAATCATAATCATTCTAATATTGTAAAAACTAACATCAGTGAGTACGGGGATTAAATGTCTAGATGAACTTATCTGACTTGGAAATGACCGGGAGCTCGGGGTTCAAATCCCTGTTGGTTTTAGGATAGTGGTTTTTCTTAAACTGTTTTACATCTCCTTTCTCTTTTTTAGATAAATGTCTGTACATTTATTTTAGATGCTATTTTTTTTCATCCTAACC
Source organism: Timema cristinae (assembly GCA_039000515.1). Lineage (NCBI taxonomy): Eukaryota > Metazoa > Arthropoda > Insecta > Phasmatodea > Timematidae > Timema > Timema cristinae. Next base: position 42,769,925 of record JBCFYV010000935.1, on the reverse strand, counting down.
CAATGTGTTGTTTAAATGTATAGGGTAGTCTAAAGAGTAGTAAGGCAAAATGCAAATTTATTTAATATATTTTAAGAACTATGTTTGATGTAAAAAAATGCTACTATTACCAAATAAATCTACTATTATTATAAAAGTTCCATTACATACATAGAAGACCTTAAATCAGCTTTCAAAAAATTAATTGTGTCTTTGTTGAGGTTCTTGTTTTAATTTAGTTGCTAGAGTCAGGTGTTTAGGGGGATGTTTAATGCTATGTTTTTTTAACACCGCGTCTTACCACACCATCGGACTATATGCTTATGTACTAACTAGATAGCTGTTGCCCGCGGCTTTGCTCGCGTGGAAGTTGATTATATACAAATACGAAAATATACAAAATTTTGTTTATGTAACTTTCAAAATGACGGACTTTCATACATATTATCATACATATTATCATCCCCTATTTTGACCCCTTTGGGGTGGAATTTTCTAAAATCCTTTCTTAGTGGGTGCCTACATAACAAAATGAATATACAATCCGAATTTCATGCTTGTAGCCTTGATAGTTTGCGCTCGGCGATGATTTAATCAGTCAGTCAGTCCGATACAAACTTTCACCCCCTTTTTCATCCCTTATTAAATAAAATTTCCAAAATTCCTGAAACACGTATTTATTTGTTTTACGTCAATAACCGAAAAACAAAATTTTATTTATGTAACTTTCAAAATGACGGACTTTCATACATATTATCATACATATTATCATCCCCTATTTTGACCCCTTTGGGGTAGAATTTTCTAAAATCTTTTCTTAGTGGGTGCCTACATAACAAAATGAATATACAGTCCGAATTTCATGCTTGTAGCCTTGATAGTTTGCGCTCGGCGATGATGAATCAGTCAGTCAGTCAGTCAGTCAATCAATCAGGACATGTATTTTATAAGTATAGATTATGCTAGTAGTTTTAGGGGTTATAAAGGTCATATTTAGTAGAAGTGCACATGCATTTACGTGGCAGGCGAGTGGGGAAGCCATTCTGTAAAAAACCACCTTCAGTACACCCGACAGAGATTAAAACCTTGATCTCCTCGTCACAGGTAATTTTGTATATTGTGAGAGTCTCTTAGACCATGCGGCCACCGAGGCTGGTCTAAACTATGCTACTTTGTAGGTAGCATGCCTCAATAAACTTATATTTAAAATAGGCTTGTTGTGTCCTTGATTTTATTTTTATACTCCTATCTAATAAGTTATCTTGCTATTGAAGAGATTCGCAGAAAATTCAACAAATTTGTTCTTTGAGGGAAGTTAATGTATGTTCCCATAAATAGTTTTGCGTTAGGTATTAACTATCTATAAATAAACAGTATTTGTATATTATTCAGCCAGTTGGATATGCGATCACCTCAATGTAACGGAAGGTGAAAGACCTTATTGTCAACAACACTTTTTGGATCTACGTGTTTCTCCTCTCAAAAAGTTTGTTTGAATTTACATGAACTTGTTTCCTAGACCTTTTGTCATCATTGGCTTACACGAAATGAATTGACCTTTTTAAACCTATTTTATGCTCCACTTAAACATTTATTGACACAGATCAAATAAACGCTTGAAAATGTTTAAATAAGTTCCAAATGTTGTTTTGTGAAATGATTAAAAATTAAGTTTCAAATTGTATTTAGAAAGAAGCTCTACTTTGTCAAACTAATCTACTTAGGTAAAAACTGTTGATCTTTCATAATATACTTAATATTTGACTATAATGTTGGGTTAGCCTTTACTGAAGTTTGATTTTAGGTTTAAAATAATGGTTTTATTAATTAAAAACTTTTAACATTTACTGTACATCTGGGTTTTGAAATATTCCTAATCATCTTTAAATGGAAATTATTAATAATTCTTCGGAAATCGATAGGGAAAATAAATACTATATACTTGAAAATATTTATTATATTTCAAATGCAATAATTAACTTTGAAAAATTAGAAATTAATATGCTTGTTTTGCAGATTTTTAAAAAAAATCGGTAGTCTGAAATTAAAATATATTTTTCATAAATATTTGTTGATATATCTGAATGCAGTGCGTGGTTTGATTTATTTTTTATACTTCTTCACTGTACTTTTTTATATTTTTATGTAACACTATTCAATTTTTCATAACATTATCGATTATGAGCAATCAAGGTAGTTTTTAAAGTACTCGATTATTTTCGAGTTTATAAGAGTCAAATATTTACTTTTGATGTCGATGTAGTGTTCTTACGCGATCGACTGAGATAATCGGGGTCAACTAATTGCCGACCCCGGTTTTATATTCTCTCTCTCTCTCTCTCTCTCTCTCTCTATATATATATATATATATATATATATAGGCATATATATATATATATATATAGGCATATATAATGTTTGTGGATAGCCCTAATGGATAGAAGGACGCGGTAAACACTAAACAATAAGATAGTTTAAGAATAGGTTAAAATAGATAAATAACGTGTTTTATATTTACAGTGCATACTATATGCAGCCATGTTCAAAACTATCTTATTGTTTAGTGTTTACCGCGTCCTTCTATCCATTAGGGCTATCCACAAACATTATATATGCCTATATATATATATATATATATATGCCTATATATATATATATATATATATATATATATATATATATATATATAGGCATATATATATATATATATAGGCATATATAATGTTTGTGGATAGCCCTAATGGATAGAAGGACGCGGTAAACACTAAACAATAAGATAGTTTTGAACATGGCTGCATATAGTATGCACTGTAAATATAAAACACGTTATTTATCTATTTTAACCTATTCTAGGTAGTATTTAAATTATTATCTTGGCATTATTATTAATTTTTAGAAATGTCTTGTGATGAGATTTGATTTTATTCATTCTAGCAGAGAGAAAAATCAAACAAGAATAACAAACTAATGATGATATTGAGAAACATAAAATGGCAGGACTACCGTAAACCATAAGTGGCCTGAGGCATGTATATAGAGGTGTATCTATTTAAGGTGCGGCAGAATGGAGCGCAAGTATTTTTACAGTTTTTATAGAATATAAATTTTCTGGCAAAAATAAATCAAATATTTCTCCAGTAGCAACATAGAGTTTAGTTTTCTGCACATGTTAATATCAACAGATCCTGAATATCGGGTAAGGGTGTCCTGGAATTTTGTCAAAACCTTTTAAATAAATAGAAAAGGTTTTTACAAAATGCCAAGACACCCTTGACAGATATTAAAGATCTGTTTATATTAACATGTGCAGAAAACTAAATTCTATGTTGCTACTGGAGAAATATTCTATTTATTTTGGCCAAAGAAATGTAATTCTATAAAAACTGTAAAATTACTCGCGTTCCCTTCTGCTGCACCTTAAGGTGAGGCAGAAGGGTGCGCGAGTAATTTTACAGTTTTTATAGAATTGAAAGTTTTTGGCCAAAATAAATCAAATATTTCTCCAGTAGCAACATAGAGTTTAGTTTTCTGCACATGCTAATATCAACAGATCTTGAATATCTGCCAAGAGTGTCCTGGAATTTTGTCAAAACTTTTTCTCTTTATTTCAAAAGTTTTGACAAAATTCCAGGACACCCTTGACAGATATTCAAGATCTGTCGATATTAGCATGTGCAGAAAACTAAACTTTATGTTGCTACTGGAGAAATATTTGATTTATTTTGGCCAAAAACTTTCAATTCTATAAAAACTGTAAAAACACTTGCTATCCCTTCTACCTCACCTTAAGTGGACTGCCAAAGAAGGGGAGATCCATGATATATCCTAGTCGGGTGCACTGAGGGTAGTTTTCCTAAACTAAATGATTTTCCACTCTTCTTAAACGCAAATGTGGGTGCACTTAATTTAAATTAGGCCTTCCTAATTCCTAAAACATTAATGTACAATCTGAATGGATAGTAAGACGTGATGCTAAGAAAAAAAGAAAAGAAATGTAGTCGGGATGTAACTGGGTTGTGAATAGAAGACCTCAAAGCAACCCTAAAAGCTTATATGATCATATGTGATATGTTCTATAGTTACCGTGATGATACCTTACAAAGGTCTTATGGAATTGCTAATAGTCCTACTGCATACACCTTTGTTCATGTAGTTGAACCCCTGCCTGTGTACAAGCAGTGATGCATCAATTACAAGGTGAAACAGGGGTGTATCAAGTAAGGAGGCTATTTACAATTCCAATATAAAATTGGAAGAACTTATCTTGGGAACTATCGAATTAAGTACATATGTTCATATTAACTTTTTGTGTTCGTTTGAGGTCTACTATTTAAATACTAATTACTTCCTTCATACATTGATACACCCTTTATTCTCTGTTATACTGTAATACCTAATAGATTCTAGTAAGTTTAATTGTATTATATTTATAATATTCTCAGATCACGTGTTCTAACCTCTAATAGCTGGTACCCGTTTTTATGTCCTTTGATTCAATCATTTCTACCCTAAGCAACGATATAATTAATATCACCGAGATAATATACAACTAAACGATATTTCAAACTTTTACAGTGTAGATGTCTTTAGATTCATAACTATGCGTGGGGATGTGTTATGATTATAGTAGCATAAAACAATTATAAACAAAACAGAAACACTCTAAAAATTAATAAAATGTATTTTAAGAAGTTAATTAGCAATTTAATAATTTTAAAAATCCATATTAAATTTGGATTCTGACTTAGCGATCTAAGCTTGATCCTTTATAAATTTGGTCTAAAAAATAACGAGTATGATCTAAGTTATCTTAAATTTAGATAAAAAAATAATTTAAAAAATGTTATTTTAGTTAGGATTTTATTTAAAAAAATTCAAACTTGTGACATAGTTCAGTTTATACATGCTACCTGCAATCTCTATAAACCAAACGTAGAATGAAACGGAAAAAAAGAAGCTAAAATCAACAAGGTAGATATCGGAACAGAGAATTGGGGGATTAAATTGGGCAAACATCCCGTGCGTTGTATGTAGATTAGATACTTGCAGCAACTAGATATTGAAAAAAAGGGAATAAGTGAGGGGAATAGGGGGAGGGGGGGCGAAGGATGGTTTTGAACATGGCTTCTCTGTTAGCCCTCATTAAGTTAAAAGAGTAGGAAAGAGAAAATGAGGTCTATGGAAGAATTGAGATAATATGTTTTAGTAGATAAACGGAAAAAAAAAATGTTGTACAGAAATTATATCTTTTAAATTATAAGGAATATCACTACTACAGAATTGTAATTATTATATAGCACGTGTTCGTAAAGAGTTCCAAAAATAAAATTTGTTTCGGAACGCACAAGAATTAATAAAAAAAACTTAGTATATACCACACTGTACTATTTTTATTACCACACATTAGTAAACATATTCTCTTTTATAAAGCTAAATGTAAAATGGAAAAAAAATTAATCCATACATAGCTAAAAGTAGGACATTTTTAATTACTCCTCCCTCCCCCCAATATTTTACAATAATTTGTGTCATAGATATTAAAAACTATGTTTCATTATTTTTTAATCTTACACATTTAAACATTCATATAAAAAACAAATGCATTAGTAAATCGTGTAATATCATGGCTTAGCTCCAAATATTAATTTCAGGAGTGTATAAGACTTATGTGCAATATATTTAAAAGGTTTTTAACCACTCAAATTAATCAGTAATTCATTATATCACGCACGCCATCTTCTGAAACTTTATTTTAATGGACAAACTCAATCTTTACCAGACCTAGTCTCGTAACTAATTTAAATTGAAATTACACGCTTCGGTGGCCACGTGGTCTAGCGCTACTTTCGTGTTAGACTGGACTGACTAAACCTGGGATATTGGGGCTCAATCCCAGTCGGGTGCACTGAGGGGGATTTTCTAAATGGTTTTACACTTTCCCAACACGCAAATGTGGGGGCACTTTCTTTCAATTAAACATTCCTAATCTCTATTCCACTAGTGTAAATAGTACATAGGCTTATAACCCGAACGGGTAGTAAGAGGTTGTGATAAAAATGTATAATTTAATCCAACACCTTAACTCGGACAGTTACATGTCTATCTACTGAGTTAAGGGTAGTGGGTTCAATTCCCGGCACGGCCAACATTTTTATAGTTGGTGAAATAATGGTTTACCCTTTCACAGTGATATATTAATGGTTGGAGACTCGATGTTGTGTTTGTTCAAGGTTTAATTTTAGCTATAGATCATGTGCTGACATACTCGGTCAGTTTGTAAAGTGGACTTTAAACACCTCAAATAAATTTTTTTTAAATTATGAATACCTTATAAATTGAATAAAGGTATGTATCATGATAGCCTTGTGTTACATTTTGTCTATTATGTCTATTATTCCAATCTAGAGAAAAATCTTCACAATAAACAACGTAAATGTAATTTGTAAATAAAATAAATACGCCCTATTAATGACGATATTATTGAAATTAACACTTATATTGCTTTAGTTACCCACATCAGTGGCCGAATGTTCTAAGGAATCACTCTGTGCAAGACTAGATTGCTTTTGTTGTTATTTTAAGTTTGATTTGTAGCATTTAGTAGTTGAAAAAATAAAGATATAGCGTTATTAAATTATTCAACACTTTTTGTCCCACTCTGTATAATCTAATTAATAGTCACAACTTAAGAGGTATGGGATATGGTTACGTTTCATTTTTCAGACCTTGTAAAATAAAGTTTCTTTCTGTGGGTAGATGAGATGATTACACCTAAAACATAAGTAATTATAATAATATATTTAATATAATTTTATTTTTAAATTTTGATGAAATAAATAATGTTTTATCTTTAATGGTGCCAACATTATGAGTAAGATTCAAACGATAGATTGTTTCATGATAGCTACAGTATTAAAGGAATATTTTTTCAATTACATATTAAATTTCATTACTGAATCATCCTTCCGTCCCCTCTTTATCTATTTCCGGTTCTGACATAGCTTTATTTGCTTAGTATGTTCGAAAGTAAGGCACTTAGGAATATATTTGGATCAAAAAGGGTGTAAATAATGGGACTTGGAGGAGGTTACACAATGATGAGGTATGTAACCTTTACTCATCACAGACATTGTTAGGTATAGTTAAAGTCTCGTAGATACGATTGGCAGGTCACACAGCGTGAATGGGAGAATTTAGAACCACGTTCACAGTACTGACTGGCAAAACCAATGAGAAGAGACTATTAAGAATATTTAGACGCAGATGGGAGGATAGCATTAGAATGGACTTGAAAGAAATAGGATGTAATGAGGTGGACTGGATGGAACTAGCTCAAGATAGAGATAGGTGGGTTAGTTTTATAAGTGCGGCAATTAACTTTCAGGTTCCTAATGCCATAGCGTAAGGAAGTTTAATCCTAGTGTTTGATGAAATTTTGAACTAATATAGGATAGCTTGAAACAGGACTTTTAAATATGTTCGGTATTAAAGTATCTCTCATGCTGATTTATATGTTTATAAAATTTAACTAAAATTATATATAAATTAGGCACATAATATTCTAGGTTGTTTTATCTCCCTCCTCTCGAACACTTTTCTCACCGAAATAAGGACATAATAAATTTAGCCTAATTTTTAAATAAAGATTACATGATTGGGTTCTTTTTAGTTCCCTTGAACATCTAATGTTTAAGAGAGTGTGTTTTCATCCTGTCACCTAGGTTGTATTTCTCTGACTGGTTAGGGGTTGAATGTTTAGGTTAAGTGTCCCACCCCTCATAGGCCAAGTTAGTTTCTAAATCGTGTGCTGAAATAACCGGAGCGTTAAGGGAAGAAAAAAAAAGTGCGGCTTACATCAATCAGCGAAAGGGTGACGGAAATAAAAAAGCCTTTCTTCAGATATGTATAGTCTAGATTTTTGTTTGTGTAGGTGATCATCGACCCGTAGGGTGCGACCTGACATTGCCCGGGCAATACCCTCTGGTCCCCGGGAATATTTGGCCTGGACTCCCGGGACATTCTCCCACTTTTACTTCAACAAGAGCCATGATTTGCATATTTACGAGTGATGAGCTAATTTTATTTTAACTCTTTTTTTTATTACTGAAGGATTTACGGATATTCTGCCCTTTTTTTTCATTGCGATGATGGCTCGATTTTTAAAATTGGTTTGTCGTAATGTGGGGTTGATTAAAACCTTTAAATATAATATGGAGCTAATCCTTTCAAAATTATAACAACATCTTATAAACTGACTCTTTTAAAACGAGGGATAATTAACTACAAATTATGTTTAGAAAACGAGTTTGCATAATTTATTAGTTAACATCAATAAAATATTAGTCCTATAGTTTTATTAAATGAATCAATTTTTATTCTATGCTAATCTATTATAACTAGTGAGCATTTTAAATAAGTAATACCATAAAAATATTATTTAAAAAAATACAAGCTAGATTTGTTTAAAACGATCTACCTATATCAGTGGTCACATGACCCAAGGCGCTACTCTACTGAATTATTGGTAACGGGTAGATTGGGGTTGTCGTCATTGTCGGGTGTACTAGGGGTGGTGTTTACGAAATTGTTTATCTACTCTCCCTCAAAGAAAATGCAGGTATATTTATTCAATATTTCTTCTCATTTTTAGCTTAAAAAGTCTAAATATTTGAAAAGACTCGTGCTTTTACTTGTTAGGGTAAGGGATGTCGAATCCTTTGTTAGATAATTTACTATGGCCTCTTAAATGGTGTTGTATATCTTTACATTTTGTTATATTTTTATTGGCTTACAGGAATAAATTTCCCTGAAATAATTACTCAACAAATAAGTAAGAATAAATCTCATTCCTCTACCGGTAATCGTATCATAGTCCCTTAAAGTCGAGTGAAACCCACGTCAGTGGCTGCGTGGTCTAACGCGCTACTATCGTGTTGGACTAGAGTGCCAATGACGGGAAGATTGAGGTTAGAATCTCGTTCGGGTGTACTTAGGATGTTTTGTCCAAAATGGTTTTTTACACTCTCCCCCATGCAGATGCAATAAACCTCTTTCAAACACAGTCTTCCTAACCCCTAAAATCTTAGCGCAATTAGTAATAAGCATATAAGCTGAACGGGTAGTAATATGTGATGTTAGAAAATAAAGTTGATTGAAAAATAGGTTATGTAGCACATTCAAAAAAATATCTTAACCATAGTATATTTATCTTTTGTACCCCGTCATACAACTCATCAAGGATATTCAAGAATAGGATAAGGAGGCTGAAATATAGATAAAATGTATCCATACTTGCGTTGAGAAATAGTGAGGAACTCTTAGTAAAACTGACAAAGATTTGAACTCCAACTTTCCAGTCTCTGGCAATTGTATAGTGTGAGACAGATGCCTCAGACCAATGTGATTATCTATGTCTAATCGACCACGATATAAAAATTTAATTTTTTAAATAATGTAAGCTACATTTGAACAAAAAGTGAAGCGGAAATTTATTAATAGTTTTAGTACCACGTCGTGCTATACGTATATGTACTAGCGAGTTAAGGATGAGGAAGGTTTAATTCAGAACAAGTGTATCCGTATTTGCGTGGAAGACCATTTTGGAAAAACCATCCACAATAAACCTGACAAAGATTCGAACCCCAATATCCCAGTCATCGGCAATCTAAACTAAAACGAGATTGACGCTTTAAACCACACGGCCACTGAAGTAGGTGAAAATTTTAAGATATATATTTTATTATCACATCTCACTTGGATACTTGTTTTTGCTACAGGCTACTCATTTATAGTATTAATTGCTCTAATTTAGTAGAGACAAGGAAGATAAAATTTATAAGCAACGTATCTACAGTAGCTTGCATTATTATTTGAAAAACATTTAAGAAAAAATACCTCCCGCACACAAGTTCGGGATTTGAACTCCAACCTCCTCATCACCGGCAAACAAGAATAAATGAGCTTGAAGTTTAGACTCCTTACTCACCAGCGTTGGTAAGATCGTACTTAAAGCCACTTTAGTTTTTTTTTAAATAACATAAATAAATAATTTATTAGGGACTGACCTGGTGAGATATAGTTAGAAAACGGACGGTTATGTACCTCGGTCAACTTAAGGAAAACGTTTCTCTTTTGATCTCAATAACAATAACGGGCATACTTCTTAAAACTCTAAATGGTTCTAGCTAGAACCACTTGTTTACAAAACAAGCATATAGAGAGATTCCTAACACCTGAACCGTCTTCTCCAAGAACTTAAGAGTCAGCCAACATTTCTCACGTTGAATGTAGTATTCTTATTAGTAGCTCTGAAAAAGAAACACATGAAATAGTAAGTTGTCTCATTCAAATGGTGGAAGTCTGGTCAAATCCTATTAAGCTTACCGTTAGACTTGAAAATAACAAAGAGTTGTGTTTTTATTTATATATTTTATTTCAAGTAATTTAATTCTTCTTGAAATTGTAGACTTTTCTTTCCCACATTTTATTAAGTTAATACATATTAGAGTATCTAGAATGTGGTTATTCTGGTAGAGCAAGAGCATTACCTTCATAATAAACTTGATTTAACTTGTAACCACATTGGTATGGCATCGTCAAGCGTGTCATCCTAAGTTAAAACTGCATTTCCGATGATGAGGAGATCGGGATTTGAATCCTAATGGGTTTTATTGAGTGTAGTTTTAACTAAAGGTTTTTCCACTATCCTTCTAAGGAAATGGATTTCTATTACTTATACCTATTACATTAACATAGTTAATATATTTGTGAAACCTAAATATCCATTAAGATTCCGTGAAAAAAAAAGAATAAATATCATTATTATCAAAACGTTTTGAAGCAAAAATTAATGCATTTTTTACATGTTTATATTTATTGAATAATGTTATTGGTAAAATATGCATGTGTATATTTGGTTTTAGTCCCATTTAAAACCTACTACACATCTAACACAGTACCATCATTTTAAATAAAATACAAATATAATAAGTATTTTAGATGTATTAAGTTCTTTAATGCTTGATAGACTTCATATTTAAAATACGCCATAATTTCAAAAATAAATTTACAATTTTTATATAGTAATAAAAGGTTGGCGAAAAAAATAATCTATAAATTAGATAAAAAAAATGGAAAAACAGTTTTAAAATTAGTTAGGCTCATAGACTTTATCATTAATTTGTAGAGAAATTAAAAAAATCTGCTTCTAATTAAAAGAATAGAATAAATGTTAGAGACATTTTAGCTATTAACTTAGAAGATATGTTGTAGTAATTTAGCAAAGGCTAAAATCACAAACCTTAACATTATTTTTCTTGTTCAATATATATAAAGGTATTAAACGTGTGCTCTCTGAACCGACTGATTATATCAGCACACTAATTATTAACTAACTTAAATCTAGAAAAGGCACAATAACTAACCCCCGGCCATTAATTAATCACTATGAAAGTTTAAACCCACATTTCTCCAATGCAACATTTTTCTGCCATGCCGGAATCGAACTTGGGACCCTTATCTCGTTAGAAAGACATGATACTGACTAAGCTAAGGTGTCGGACTTATAAATCAATAACATAATAATATAGGCCTACTTTCAGCCGTCATCATGACCACACTATTATCTAGCTAAACTTCTTTGCGCTACTATCCCGCGTGTACAATATAAGAGTATCTAAGCAATCTACAGGCCTATTTGACTTGTAGATTAAAGCAGGGGTCGACCTTTCTCAACCTACACACGTATCAAAGTTTCTGAGATCCCCCACCGTTTATCTACACTATTTTTCAATACATATTATATCTATTCCTTAAATTAAACCTTTCCTCAAATATTGATGTCTCCACTTTTATAGAAATAATTATAGAATAAATCGAATGTACTTTTTCATTCTAAACTATTAACTTTTTCAAATATATCTGATTTCAGGCCGATCAAGGCAATTTAGGACACTGCCAAATATTATTTGAAAGGATTTGATATATTTACTAGTTGAGAAGGTATCATCCTGATTTAAAATGTACAGATTGCGGGTACACCGTGTTTACTATGGATACTGCCCCTAAATTGACAATACGTGTGCCCAGCAGTCGTTTAGCCTCTCAGCCTTGTCAGTATAAATTTATCTAAATTAAAAACACTGCTATTTCTATGTTATGTTTAGGCTAGGTTAGGTTATGCAAGGTTAGGTTGAGTTGTGTTAAGGGGAAAGCCCACGTAGTCGGTGGGTATCACGGAAACCTCTTACACCCATGACACCACCATCACTTAGGAGTTCCCACGAGCTGATATTTTACTTTTTCGCAATTTGGACATTGAATATTAATTTAGGTGTGTTCGCAGCCTGGATGATTTTTTTTTCTTTGCTCACTATCGGACACAACGTTAATAATACTCAAAGATTGTCTTTTAATGATTAAACATTTTTCTTACCTAATGGCCTGAAAATTGCCATGAGATAAACTCGTTGATTGCGATCGACCAGTTGCTGACGGCTGCATTATAATAATATCGCCAATGTTGGACTTAGATCGTTTTCTTTCTAAACTTCGATACACATGCCTGAGTTTTGATTTCTTGTCCTTCTTCTCATTCTAATATGAGTGGGCCTATTCTTTAACCTTTTCTATCATTCTATCTTCCTCTTTTTCACTGAAATAGCTGGACCGGTTTTCATGTATATTTCATTTCCAATATATACCCGCAACTTTTATCTTGTCTACCATTTTCTCTCTTCTTCTCTGCTGATCTAAAAATAAAAATGAAAGTGAAGCGGTATGATATGTTTGTCCCTTGGACCGCTTGGCACGGCAGGCCTTATCTTGCCCCTGTGAAATAGATCCCCTTCCTACATACACAAATATACACGTAAATAATACATTGTTTTCTTTTTTCTTTCGACTTTTTTTTTGAACATTTTATTGTATCTATTTTCTTTTTTTTTTACCAGTTTTTATTTTCATTTTTTATGTTATACCTATTTCCATGTGAAACTAACCTATAAAACATTTTATATTCGTAATAATGAGCATATATTTATTAACAACAACAAAAATATACTTGCTTGGCTAAAAATAAGATTTAAATAATGCTCTTAATAACATCATTTTATTTATCTGTATTTTAAACTTCAATTCATTTACTAACTTAAACAATTTGATTTATATTCATTTGATAAACATTATATAATATGTAGGATAAAATAGTATTTTTGGGGTCAAAAACTATTAATACCAAATAGTATCCAGAAAAGAAATTCGCATTTCTTGATAGCGAAGGTTGGTGGTCTAGGGGTAAGGTGTCAGACTTCTATGCTGGCGGCCGGGGTTCAATCCTCGGTCCGGGCAAAGATTTATCTGGTTGCCAAACCCTTCCTTCACCTCTGACAAGACATCTTGTGAATGTGGGGAATGCCAGGCAGCCACCGTGGTTCGGATTCCACGTTAAACTGTAGGTCCTTCATTTCATCTCACAATCACCCTACCATTACACATTAGCGTAAGTGCGTACAACCCGAACGGGTAGTAAGACGCGGTGCTAATAATAATAATTGATAGCCAAGGGACCAGTTTTCATATATTTTAGATGATATTGTAGTTAAAGCAATAAAATCTCCATGGTGTGAGCACGCAAGTTAGCTATACCGACCAAGCGGCCACCGCCACTAGCAATGATAGCGTAAAGTGGTCAACACAACAAACCCACTGGCCACTAGCCTCAGTTTTCTAAACCATTGCTGCCCCTTCTTTTTATAGGAGCTTCTCATTTGGCCTCACGTGACTTAATTAAAATAATTAACCCATAATTTTTAACTAGCAAATTGTTAACGACTCTATTTAAGGTAAGATTGTAGGTTAAAGCATGTTAAGGGCTGTGTTTCTGCATTTTCTATAGAAAAATATTTTTTTGAACAAAATAATTGAAGTATTTCTCATGTAGAAACAAAGAAAAACATTTTCTACACATGGGGATATTAACGGCTCTGGAATATCGGTCGTAAGCATAGCGTTAGTAGACCAGAAAAATAATTATTAAATTCCAGGATATTTTATTATTATTTTATTATTATTATTAACAACGCGTCTTACTACCCGTTCGGGTTGTACGCACTTAAGCTAATTTGTAATGGTAGGGTGAATGTGAGATAAAATGGAGGACCTGCAGTTTAACGTGGGATCCGAACCACGGTGGAGGCCTGGCATTCCCCACATTCACAAGTTGTGATTAATACACGTCTTGTCAGAGGTGAAGGAAGGGTTTGGCAATCAGATAAATCTGTGCCGGGACTTAAGATTGAACCCCGGACCCCCAGCACAGAAGTCTGACACCTTACCCCTAGACACCAGATCACCCGTGATATTTAATAAAACCGTTGATGTCACAATGTGAATTAATCTAAACTCGTGTGTCTACTGGATAAATGTTTGATTTCTTTTCACCAAAAAACTTTTGTTAAAAAAACGAAACCGCCCTTTAACTCGCGTTTCCTAGACTTCCAACTTAAGGGGTAAATAATGAGGAATGGTGTGTTTAAAAGAAAGTGCAATCTTATCATCGGGAAGCTAGGATGGAAATAACCCGTGGAGAATTACCCTTAATTTACCAAATCTTGACCTTCCAATCTCTGTCGATATAATATATTGCGAGTGTGATACCTTTATCACGTGATCACCAATAATGTTACGAAACCACACACAAAAAAAAAAATCTGTGATATTACGAAACTCAGCATTTAAGAGAAAATATCAAAGATTTCATTTTCCTAAAATTTAAGTATTCTTTTATTTCCCGTGTAATTATCATAATTCGTAATTAATATTTTTTCCACAAAAAATGTCAGCTTTGCGCGTCTTAATGTTCTATTGAGCGATTTTAAACTTGCAACAAGTAGCCTTGTAGGCATTTTAACATGCTCCCTTACATTGTTTTAGGTTAAAGAAATACCCTTGTTTTATTGTTACTACAGTCTTAAGATTTTCTTTTTGGCTTTCAAGATGAAAATCTCCCATAGCTTCCCCTTTGATTTGAAGTTTATATTTTTCCTTAAAGATCAAGTTAGGTAGAAAATAAATGAATACTATATTTAATCATACATGTTATTAATAGATAATAACCGTGTTTTTACGCACGTGGTTCAAGACGTTCGTCTCGCAATGGACACCAAAACTACGCCAGAGGTGCTCACATTGTTTTCATATCATTTTAGATTAAAATAAATTGGATCAACTTTACTTTTAATACATCACCGTGGTTGAAGTTATTACCTGTTAAGGTGTTTTACGCATTGATGAGTTTTTTTCACAATGTTAAGACGGTCAATTATATAACAAAACCATGTATATACCTACGTGGTTTGGAATTGGTCCATATAATGTCCCTGCTATATTTGGTTATAAATAGTACAAACATTTGGCAGTAATCGTGGCGTAACCAGATGGATAAAATTTAAAAAGGTAAAGTTAAAACAGTACCTCCTAGTGCTCGAGCAATAATAAGTCCCACGTAGATAAATGTAAATTTTGGGGTAGTAAACTTTGATTCACCTACAAAAAAATAAATCACCATTAATAAAACTACCCTAAAATCTACATTCGAACCTGATTTTTACATTCAGGGCTATTGCTGATAATTTGTATTTGATCTCAATTGCACTGAATTAATATTCCAGTTCAATGGATAAATAATAAAAATCGTTAGAATTGTGTAAACCTGAAACAAAAAACTAAGAATATAGATTCTTTAATAAGATTTAAACTATTTACTATTCTAACCAAGCTGGTTTAAAATGCACCTTATACACCAGAACATGCTAATAAGAAAATAAAAGAGCATATTACTTAGTTGTTACAAACACTACAATTTTTTGTAATGAATTTGAATCTAATATAGTTATGGATTATTAAAATATATTATCAACATTTTTAAAAAGATTGTCAAATGAAATTAAAGGTTATTTTGTTATTTTGAAAATATCACCTACACATGTATTATTATGCCTTATAGAAAATTAAAAATTATATTCTATGTATAAGTTCCGTTTTTTCATTGTTTTAATAAACATTCAAAAATTCTATAAATAAATATCTCTAAGCTTACTTTGAAATTCAAAAATATATAATATTTTTTAATATTAGAAACTAACTGAATTACCTAAAAATCAAAACCAAGACGTTATTTTGAAATGGGGCTAAAGTACTTATAATCCAGGTAGTGGAACCATTTGAACCACTTATCTTAGCCTTTGTTTACGTAAGAGGTGCTTTGAAGGGTCAGGTTCACAAGAGGGCGTACTTTTTTTTTTTTTTCTTTATCAAGTTTTTAGAGTTTTTTCTTTGAACTTATCTTGTCAGTCAAGAAAGGTTGGAAGTAAGATCCCCTGTAGTAAAGCAATGATGGAGCACAAGTAGAAAGTTTCGCTTTTGAAAACTTCTATAGAAAGTTTTTTCTCGTTGGGGGTTTTAGGGAATAAGTGTAGATGGTGGTAAGGGTATATCTCTACTGATGAGAAAGGCAATCCTTTTATGTTCGTCTCTCATAGTGTGTTTTTGTAAAGATATTGAAAGTTGAGCATCGAAAATTCGCAAAATATAGGTGCTCTAAAATGCCCTTTTAGAAAGATTATTTAAATCGAGGCTAGGATACATCTGCATCAAACAGTTTGGTACAGTTAATTTATAAAAAAAAGGCTTATTTGAATATAAAACTTATTATTATCGAAGCTATTTTGAAGTTGAGCGAGGTAAATGTATCATTTGTAAGCTAAGAACTCCGTTTTAAATGTTAGCGATCATAATTCGGGCCCCGACAAGAGTACATGTTGACACTTTATTCACAACGATAAGACGCGCCTATATAATAATCCACCCACTGCCAAATAACTGGGATATTAAGTAGAAATTACGCTCAAATTATAAAATGGATTCAAGTAAAGTTTACTGCATTATATTTATTTGTTAGTATATTTGATTTATTGAACGTGTACTTTTTGAAACTACTGAGTATATTAGCACATGATTTATAAACCCACTTAAATCAAAAACAGACACACCATCCAGCCTGCAGCCATCAATTCCACACCTTGATAGGGGAGACTCACATTTCACCAATGAAAAATATTTTGGTCAAGCCAAGAATTGAACCCGGGCTTCTTAGCTCAGTAGACAAACACGCTACCAATTGAGTTAGGGTATTGTATTTCTGTAATATTAGTCAGTGACCTGGTGATCTAGCGGTAAGGTGTCAGACTTCTGTGTTGGGAGTCCGGGGTTCAATCCTCCGTCCCGGCACAGATTTATCTGATTACCAAACCCTTCCTTCACCTCTGACAAGACATCTTGTGAATGTGGGGAATGCCAGGCCTCCACCGTGGTTCGGATTCCACGTTAAACTGTAGGTCCTCCATTTCATCTCACTATCACCTTACCATTACACATTATCGTAAGTGCGTATAACCCGAACGGGTAGTAATACGCGGTGCTAATAATAATAATAATAATAATAATGTAATATTATTATTACCACGTCTTACTACCAGTTCAGGTTATACGCACTTACGCTAATGTGTAATAATAGGGTGATTGTGAGATTAAATGGAGGACCTACAGTTTAACGTGGAATCCTAACCACGGTGGAGGCCTGGCATTCCCCACATTCACTAATGTAATATTGGTTTGACAAACGTGAATTTGGGCTCAGTTTAATAGTGTTTCCTTATTAAAATACTTAATTTTTAAATTTTTTAAATTTTTTTTTAAATATCACAACACAGGTTCACAGATCTAAAGTCCACTGCTTTTTAAAATATACCTTAGAAAACTACACCATGACATAACGTATGGTTCGAGTTTTCTGTCCAAGCTAACCTGGGGGTTTGGATGTTCTCTTAAATCATGAAACCTGAAAACGTTTACCAATGCGTATGTCTGAGATTCTCTAAGCTTGAGTTGATGCATAGTACATAGTAAAAATACCTTAGAATTTAAAAATTAAAATTAATATTATTTCCCCCAGCATTCTGAGGCCTATTTCAAAGCTAATAGAATGTATCACTCTAACATCGCATTGAAATTCAATTATTTTGCCACCAAGCGTTGTAAACTAAACAAGAACAAATTAAATTTTAATCGCTAATTAAAAAAAACACCTACAACTTTTATAGGGAACCAAGTTACAAAATAAATTGAAAATATTTGTGCTTTTCATCTTATAACCCATTTAGGATTACTGAATATCCCCATAGAGGTGTAGGAATGATAAACGAATAATTTAGAGTTAATATAACATCACTTTAGTGAAATTATGATGGTAAATTATTTAAAACAAAACAATCCTTGATAAATTCTAAAATTCTTCTAACCTCTATCTCTCTCTCAACATCAAAACAGATTAGATAAACATCTAGGTGTTTAGGAGATATTTTGGAATTATGTATTTAACCCTAACGCTAAGGTACAGAGATATTTGCAAATATATATTTTCAAATTTAAATAAGGGAAATTGGTTGTTATGCTTTTTTGTGAAATCGGCACGCTTTACAGTAAACCATAAATGTGTTTTATTTTTACATTTACAGTACTAAATTAATATTTTTTTTTTTGTAGATGACTGTACTAAAAACTTTGGTAATCAACTCCTGTCAATGCCTAGGAAATTCTGCTTCTGTCACTTATCCCGCAACACCAAGCTACACAGATAAAACTACCGAAAAAAAAAAATGAAAAAATTTAGAGGAAAAAAAAAGCTAGTAGAAGAGTAACGAAAAAGAGAAGAGAAACAAGTTTATATAAAGTTCGCACGTGACGTCAACTCAACCCCACCTGCATCCAAATTGGGCGACTTTTTTTTTTTTTTTCACAAATTACATCCTTCCTTCCCACCCTGTCCGCCCACCACCATCCCTTGCCACACACACACACAGATGACTCAGGATGGAAGGGAAAAGAAAGAGGGAAAACTTTTTCTGAAGACTTTAATAGACACTCTTGCTCAGACTACCATAGAGACTGGAGATGGAATTGCCCTTTTTTGTGCGAAAGATGTTGAAGCTCTCGTGTCTTATTACATCCACCATCGATACCTTCCCATTCCAGATGCGAGGAAATATATTAATGACTATTTGAAATTTGATATTCATAAAAGGATATTGAAACATTAATTTAGGAGATAGTTTTTATTTTTTAATTTTTTTTTAACACCACGTCTCACCACCTGTTAAGTTTATACGCCTATGTACTAATTGCACTAATGGGTTTGGGATTATGAAGGCCTAATTTAGAGGAAATTCACCCAAATTTTCGTAGAGGGAGGGTGTTAAACCATTTAGGTAAACCACCCTCAGTGCACCGGGCTGGGATTGAACCCCACTCTTACCTTTTCAGCAGTCTAGTCCAATATGAGATTAGCGCGTTATACCGTGCCGACACAGAAATGGGTCCATATACGGTAGTTAATTTGCCCATTGAGCTAAGGATACCCGGTTATATTCCCTGCATAGCAAAAAAAGTAATCATTGTTTAAATGTAGGTTTCCTCTCTAACAGTGATGAATTAACGCCTGGTGGCTTGGATTATTATTATTATTATTAGCACCGCGTCTTACTACCCGTTCGGGTTATACGCACTTACGCTAATGTGTAATGGTAGGGTGATTGTGAGATGAAATGAAGGACTTACAGTTTAACGTGGAATCCGAACCACGGTGGAGGTCTGGCATTCCACACATTCACAAGATATCTTGTCAGAGGTGAAGGAAGGGTTTGGAAATCAGATAAATCTTTGCCGGGACCGAGGAGGTGGCTTGGAGCTGTATTTAAGATTTTTAGTAAGTCGTGTGCTTATATAATCAGTCGTTTCATAAAGAGCACGTTAAATATCTAAAATCTCAATTATGAAAACATATAAAGACATAAAAATAATAAAAATGAACCTAAATAAAACGGTGCTAAATAATCTTATATGTTTTATCAGATATTCTACTTTAATTTAGGAATGTGCGTAGCTTAGAAAAGTTGAAGGTCAAATATTTATTTATTTTCGAGAAACCTACAAATTAACCTTAGTACCTACTAGACAGTTTGAAGGAAGAATAAAACTTCAATATATCAATAAACATTTTTGAAATATATCAATATATAAGACACATTTCAACATAATGATAATTTAAGCTAAAGAACATCTATTAAACATATTTTAACACTGACGAGTAATTAAATAACAATATATATAGGCTGTCAGCATAAAATAACATAGTTTTATTTTTTCATTTTCTCCAAATCTTTATGTTCACCTAGATGCACTCAATGGATATTTAAAAAATAAAACTAGTGTTGTGGGACAACCAAAAAATGTTCACCTTCGACTTTGACTTTTCTTCGAAAGTTCAAGCTTCATTTAAACTTCCTTTAGCATTTACAAAATAACCTTTACACACACACACACACACACACATCTATTGTAATAATTGGTAACACATTTTTTTTAATGGATTTAAAAAAAAAACATCTTAGATAATTTATCTAAAAAAAACAATATTTTATTCTGATAATAAAATGCAATCACTTTTAAGGTATAAATTTTAAACATACATTTTAAAATGTGTTTTTTTATTCTAATTTAACATTTAAAAACTCGGTTCAAATTAAATTACAGTGTAAAGAAAAGTTGGATTATTGATTATTATTATAGGTTAAATCTTTGGGTTCATAAGGAGCTCTGGTAGAAATATATATATTTCTACGTCCACTATACTATGGTAGGCTGTGTTCTCCTTATGAGTTTATGTCCCAATGCAACTTCATCATTAGGTTGATGGCAAGGAAGGAGGTTGGTAACAAACGTGCATTGTACAAATTTAAGATGGGGCCTTGGCACGCTATTTTCCCCTATAGGGATTTGTTTATATCCTTTGGTTTACATGCTCTTCAATTTTATAAAGGAAACTCATCATTTAAAAAAAACCCTTGGGAACTAATAAAATGGCCTAAAATTTTAACGAAATAATCTGAATGCTTTGAGATATTTGATATAATTCTATATCCATAGGAATAGAATTTAATTATTTATATAGATTTATTTTTATATTTGGTTCAACATTGATAACATTTTACTATATTATTAGTGTCATTAGATAGACGTCAAAGCTGCAGCTTCAACGAGTTGACGTATGAAAATATAAATATGGATCTAGTAATATTTCCTTGCCTTTGAAAAATGAGCTAGGCCATTATTATCTAAGTGTAAGAATCAAACTGCTAATGTTCTCCTTTATTTAATATTTTTTAGATGTAGATTTTTTTACGTCCCCAACCATAAGATCGTCGTAAGATAAAGAATATAAATATATTAGTAAATTGTAGAAAATACTTTTTTTACCTTTTTAACAATCGGGTCATAAGAATAAAGATATCGATATTATTAAAGTATCGAGGCTCTTTAAACATTCCTAACAATCAGGTTATAAGATATTAAAACAATCCAGTTTGGTATAAATGTAAAACTATCAGAAATGTAGGTAGTAATTTAACTTCATAAACTACCAGTAAAATATAATTTGACTATACCTCCACAAAGCCTTGGGGCACCAACCGTAATAACGAGTTCCAAAATGGCGCAGTGAGTGGTACTCTCCAGTGTGTGGGTTGTCTTCAATTCTCTTCTACTAGAAAAGTGAAATTTTCCATTCCCTTTATTAGGGGTATTTTTTAAATTCTTCTTTTCCCCTTTTTGACTCGTCTGTTCTTGTTTTAGATAGTGGTTAGTCTCTCCATGCAACATAGAAAAGAAAAAGAGATTGTCTGGATAAAATTAATATTCGGTTAAACAAGATATTGTACCAATAATATTTCTATAAAGATAAGAGTTAAAATAAAGTGACCTGCTTCGGTGGACACATGGTCTAAATAATTCCTCTCGTGATTGGCCTGCTGATGACTAGGAGATCGGGGTTCAAATTCTATAAAGGTGTAGGGGTAACCGGGGATGGTTGGATACAGTTTGCATACTCCATTTTAATTTTTTTTATTAATGTATTGAGTTGAAGTATATCAATGAACAGTTACCTTGTTTCATAAGCTACTTGAAAATGTATTAATCAAACTTATAGGTTAAGTGGTGACCTGGTGGTCTAGGGGTAAGGTGTCAGACTTCTGTGCTGGCGGCTGGGGTTCAATCCTCGGTCCCGGCACAGATTTATCTGATTGCCAAACCCTTCCTTCACCTCTGACAAGACATCTTGTGAATGTGGGGAATGCCAGACCGCCACCGTTGTTCGGATTCCACGTTAAACTGTAGGTCCTTCATTTCATCTCACAATCACCCTACCACTACACATTAGCGGAAGTGCGTATAACCCGAATGGGTAGTAAGACGCGGTGCTAATAATAATAATATAGGTTAAGTAAATATTTTTAAAAAAATATTTTTTTTATATACCAACCCCCCACCGAGGTTGGTAGTCAGTAAGAATGGGGTATTTCGTCACATGTTATATAAATCATTACCACTTAAAAATAAGGACTAATCCCATTATCTAATATTAAAAACAACTTACAAACCAAATCATCAATACCATTATAATACTTATGGTTCAGATTGTTTGAAGTTATTCAATCACTAAACTATATTCTGATTCACAATTGTTACCTGTATAAAAATTATTATCTCTGTACATGCCACATGAGCCTAGATTCTACATGCAGTGCATTGAATCCAACGTTCCTTTGGTAAACTATTCGAGAATGTCTCCAAACAAAAGGTGTCTTCTTATTCTGACTCATCAGATGTAGATAGCTTTATGTTTGTTTTAGAATTTAATTTGTGTTGTTTTTTCCTCAATTTTCCCCGAACAGATTTTTTTTTAGAATTTTTAACTTTATTTTTATTCTAAGCATTTGTTTTATTTATGTCTTAAAGTGTTTTTTTTTTAAAATTGGGATGTCAGTTAATATTGACGTCTTTCTCCTTTTGCCATTGTTGGTAGGCCTAACAGAAGTTGTTTCTGGTCCTGCTTTTGGGAGGGGTCGAATCTGTTCTACCAGATTGATACCTGAGAAAGATTAGGTGGTACGCATTTTTCCTGCAAAATAGATTAAATAGTTTATATATTGAAACTGATTTTTATCGTGAAAACTCTGTTTTCATTATATTGGGGTTAGTTTGCACAGTGAGTCAACCAACCCCATAGTGAGTGTGGCAAGCAACTCAGTCGCCATTGTGTTTGATTATATCATAATACTTTATTGAAACATCAATTTAGATTGTTTAATTAGAATAAAGTAGTAGCTAAAGGTCTAGCTAGCCTTCTTAATAAGCGCCAATAAAATTTAATATTTCATACTAGCTCATTCTTCCTCAAAGATTTGTTAAATCATAAGAAACTACTCACCACAGATAAAATTAAATAAAACAAACATGCTCCAACATCATTCACGCAGACGGCTCTAAACAAACATGGCAGAAGCGTATTGTGCATCTTAAACGAAGGTGTAGATGGTGCTGTGCCGAGTTAAATATTTTAACAGTTATTAAGACTGTGTCTACAGGGTAGGTTGGTAATCAGACCCGATCTCCCCACTGAAGTTTTTTTTTTAGATTGTTTTCCACCCTCCTTCCATGAAAATGTAGCTCAACTTCCTCCAAATTCAATGTTCCTCATCCCTAACTCATTAGTGTAGTAAGGTAGTAAGAAATAGTTCAAAAAACCTCAGTTATAAAATGGTTTCAGAATATAAAATATAATTGAGGTTTATTATATTCAGGTCTCAATAAAATTAATAGTCTTCGAAATTCTTGAAAATATTTTAAATATGATTCATATAGGCCTTATTTATTCCTTTAGCAGTGAGGATCCGTGGATTGGGAGAACTTGTGTAAAACAGTAATTGTGCTATATTTGCACCCATTTGACCAGTAACATATTAAGATCTATTTTACGGACTTAACAAGGGAACGAGACTTTGTTGGAAGCTGGCTGATTAGTCTTCTCTTTTAAGTAATTAAAACTTACTATCTAGTACAGTTTAAAGATGTATCTCTTACCATTACAGCACTTTAATTTTTTTTTAGTTATGTAAAGTGCACATTCTGGACAGAATTATTATATCAGCAGATGACATAATATATATCTTAATTCTATGACAGATCCATCACCCATCCTCTGACCGTTAATTTATCACTGTGAAAGTAGCTCACATTTCTCCGATGATACTTGTTTCGGCCATGCCATAGCTCAGTAGTGTAGAAACGCTACCGAATGATCTAAGGTGTTGGACCTCACAACACCTCACGATACCTCACGACACGCCACTGATATTCATTCCTTAGGCATATATTTCTGTAGTCTAATCCAAGCGAACGCTTATATTATATGGCTGCTTTGGTACAGAGCTGTGCCTCATCTATAAGTTAACATGTAAACCACAATTCATATGTTGAATGTTTGATGTAGCAAAGCTGTTTTGTAAAGATAACGTTTTAATTACACTTCAAAATAAAATCAATCACCTAAAATGTATCAATTTTAATTTTATATTTTCTCTGAGTTGTAAACTTGAGTCGTTTCTTTATACATAACCTATACTCATCACCATACATGTATAGAGTAATAAAATCATGCAGCACGAGTGGAAGAAACTAAAATCGCGTTCTAGGTATTGATTGGTAAACCTAATGGGAAGAGACAAGTGGGAAGACCTAGACGCAGATAGGAGTATAACATTAGAATGGACCTGAAAGAGTTTAGGTTTAATGAGGTAGACAGGATAGAACTAACTTTTGTAACTGCAGCAAATAACTTTTGAGTCCTTAGTGCAATAGAGTATGTGAATGAAATAAGTATTTGATTGATAGAATATTTGTTATATTTTAGAAACTTTCAGTTGAAATGTATGTTCTCTTTTAAAGGATTAATACCACGAAACTGAATGTATTATATACAAGCTAACATCACTATGTCTACGCATTTCCGTCTTCTCTGAAATAATGTCAAATAGGACTACATGATTTGAAGAAATAAATCGTATCCCAAGTATTGTTATAAAATAATATGTAAAAAAAATGGCCTAAAAGGTTATTTAAGAGGCATCTACAAATATTATTCTTAGCTTACTGTTATTATAGAGTATATTTAAGCCAGTTGGGATTGAAGTCCAGCTTAC
The DNA here is from genome assembly GCA_039000515.1 of Timema cristinae. Lineage (NCBI taxonomy): Eukaryota > Metazoa > Arthropoda > Insecta > Phasmatodea > Timematidae > Timema > Timema cristinae. Next base: position 42,744,795 of record JBCFYV010000935.1, on the reverse strand, counting down.
GATATCATAGCTTTTCTTTCTACTAAGCTTACATGATAAGCACTAAAAATCGTTATTGTAAAAAAGTAGTCCACAGTGCATTCATAAATGAGCCTACTTGAGGTTGAACAGTTTGGTTTTAATATTTACACAATAAGCTATTCAACTTTTTATTGTTTAGGTTTTTAATTAATTACTTTGTAATATGTAAATAAATATTAGTTCTATATCTCGAAGTTATCTTACTAAAATTAATTTATGTATGAAGTCGTAGAACAGGTAGTTTAGTTTTAAAACATTTAAACTGCTTGCAGTCTTATATTTTAAAAGTATAGGTCCAGTAAGATATTTATTATTAATTAAATAAAATGATGCTAAATTTAAAAGTACTGATATAATTACTTGAGAAAATTAGATGGGATATAAGGTGTTTTCAGGTAAAACAATCAAAAGGGGTTCTCTTGCACGTTTTAGCCATTTTCTTGCGGAAAAAAAAGTTTTCTCGTTTACTTGTAACGTCTCTGCTTTGCGACCTTCAATACCTACCCTCTCAGTTCACTCACGACTCCAACTAACCTTCGCCTCTCCCTCTTCCCCCCCTCCACTTTACCTACTTCTCTGCCCCTAAACCGACCACTTTGTCCCTTTCCATTTCCCCTTGGCATTCGGTAAGTATGGACTTTACTTTCCCTGTGGTCAAATGGGCCACTCTCTCCTCCATCCCCTCTCATGTTCGTCCTAAATACTAATTACAAGCCTTCATTATATCCAAAGGTAATGGAACGCAACAATGGCCATTAGATAATGAGATGGAAACTGTAAAGTTTCTAGTGATGCCAACTAGAAGTGGCCTCTGAGAAACGTTATCCACATCCAAATTATAGTTATTAAGGAATTTGAAATATATTTATTCCACGTACTACTTTAGTTTTCTTCATTTAATGTAGTTAGTAACTCTAAATAATCAAGCTAAAATTTAACTTGAGATATTATGAAAAACCACAAAAAAACAACATAAGTCCCTTTCAAGCTTAGCAAGTTGAAATTAAGCGTTGTCCTCTCAATCACAGTCTTTGTGTTCAGTGATGTAAAATATATATATATATATGTGTGTGTGTTGGTTTTTGATTATGTATGCGCGTGTTTGTGTGTGTGTGTGTGTGTGTGTAATTTTTGTTGTTGTTTATAGCGTACATCTTAAATAGTATACTTACGCTATTTTAACCACCACCAAATTGCATGGGATGGCTCATGAACTAAACGTTAAGTTCATCTGGCCTGTGTTGTGTTTGACTGGGAGGTCGTGCCTCGAAGCCGATCTTGTTGTAGGTGAAGTTTATTCTAAACGTTTTCTCATTCTACGTCCACACGAATAAGTATATATTTACCAAAAGTGTATGTTTATCATCCCTTCTTCTTAAGTATAGTTGAATAAATATGGTCCATTCAAATAAAATAAACATCGAGCAAAAATACACCCATAGAAAGTAAATGTAATAATGTGTCATTTTAAGACAAACCTGGATATATTTATTTTGCATATTAAGAATACAGAGGAAAATACAACAAAGCTTAAATCTCAAAACAAATGAGGATTACAGAAAATACGTTTTTTAAATTAATTTAAAATGGGATTTTATTTTAACCAAAGCTTTAAGTGCATCATAAATAGCTCGTAAATTTCTAACATATAGAACAACTAAGCTAATTTGAGCTAAAATTGGAACAAATAACTTAATTTGAGTTGAAATTGGAATGTCTTCCTTTTTACCTTATATCCTTGTTGTGGAAATTACACAAATTAAAACATGTGTACTACTAATACCATTGAATATTTAACTCTTCGTATATTATCGATTTGATGTGTATGACTAGAAAAAAATATGTCAATAAACCATGGATAAATCTAAGGGTTCATAGTTTATTAACATCTAAAGTTGTCCAAAGAGCAAGTATAGTTGAGCAAGATATTGAAGTACTGAGTTTAATCCCGATCAGCTGCACTAAGTTGTTAAACACTTGAGGGATCTATAATCTCCTTCCAGATGGATGACACTTATGTTCCATTCATATTTACTAATCATCCTGCCCCCTTTTCAAATCAAAGATAAAATAACGTTTTTCTTGTTTAATCATACCAATACAAATAATTTAACGCATAACTGACCATAAAAGAGGATTTATGTCACTTTTCCATCGGAATTAAAAAAAAAAAAGAGCGTCTTCTTTTCCCTTCTCCATCATTCAGGAGACAATTTCTTCCTGATCCAGGGTCTCTCTTCCCGAGAACATTCCTTTGCCCTTTCCCTCATCTCTCTTTTGGGCACTGCTGTTACGGGGACTAGATTGCTTTTCTCGGGCTCAGACCCGATCGCACTGTCTTTTTTTTTTTTTACAAAATTTCTTCTTTTCAAACTAAATTTAAAGGAAAAAGAAGACCATTGGTAACATTCCCTTCCTATCCCTTTCTTTTTTCCTTACTACCTTTCTTCTCTTTTCGGTCCTTCAAAACCCAACTGCCCTAAAGTTCAATACGTTCAGACACTTCTTCTCAACCGATTTAAACGGACCTTGTCATCTAGCAGATTCCTTCCTATCTCTCCGAATGCATTCCAAATCGCTTCATCGTAACATTCATCCCTACATGATGTTCATGTGTGTCTTTTCTTTTTTTTTCTTTCGTAGAAACCATTTTAGTAAGCTCCTGCAAGTGTGGAATAACAAAATTTTTATATTAAAAAAAAGTCACACTTTTTTATATCACCATCTTACTACCTGTTTATGTTTAACGCATATATGGTAATTACTCTCCTGGGATGTGGATGAAGAAAGTATAAATTTTAGAAGTAATATACACGCATTTGCAAGAAATAAATCGGGAAACGATTTAGGATAAAATCTTTAGTGGCCCAACTGGGATCAAAATCCAATATCTCAGTTATAGCAGGCCAGTTTAACACGATAGAAACGCCTTAAACTGCTTGGCCACTAAAGCGATGAATATCTATATAATTATATATGCCTACATAAGAAAAATTGATTTTATTTAGCTAATGAGAACTGTATAGGTGATGTAGGTTTCAACTCATGGTAGGAGGCTCCGAAAAATATTTCTCCTTTTATTTATTATTTATTCCTACAGAAAAAACAATACCATTTTTATAGCAAGTAAATCATGAAGACTTTAAATTTTAATTTTAGATTTTATTATAGTTTTTTAATTAGTTTATACGTGGATAATAGCCTAATATTATATGGTTAGCCCATGATCTAAGTTTGACGTTAGAGCTACTAGTCGGCTGAGCTGAGGGTGATTTTTTACTAAATGGTTTTCCTAATCTCTCTTCAGGCTAGTAAGTGTACGTTTAATTTCAAACTTTATTTGTATTAATAGTATACGTACTAAAGCTGTTTACGACTTATTGTAAGGGGTAAGGATTAATAAAATAGCTTGGAGGAAATATAATACTTAAATCAGAGTGAAGAAGGAATAGGAACCCCTATAAGATAAATAAACAAAACAACCACTATCGATGCACCCGGCCAAGATTCGAATCTCCACCTTAATGTCCTTTGAAAAACCATACGATTTAGACCTAGTGGCTACCATTGTATTTTTAAACAACCTGCTATATTATTATATTACCACCTGGATTAAATAGCTTCAAACTCGTTTTTAACTTTAAAAAAAACCATAAATAAGTATCTAGATCCTTAGTACGTTTTCCTCTTGAATTTGAAGCCATGCTGAGACCGAGTAAACATTTCTTACAGACCCACACAAGGCCTAAACTCAATTTGACTCGATTTGTCTCCCCCTTCGTGGACATTGTCTTTCATCTTGTTTCATTGTATTGCCTTAGTCTGCGAGGAGACATTGAGAGGGGGACCATGAAGGGGACGAGTGATGAGATTTCAGGAAATTGCAAGTCTTTGAAAGGTAACCGGTAGGGTGGGTCTTATGGACAAATATTTTAGAGATGGACGACGAGAGAAGTTTGAAGATGTTGAAAATAACGGACGAGTTAGAGAATACGTATTCCCCCAAGGGGCGATGCAGGGTATGACATGTGTATGATGGTGAGCTTTTGTGACTTAACAATATCGTGGATTATTGAAGATGTTTAATAAAGAGTTCTGGTTTGGCTTTGCTCAGTAGTATTTAAACCTCAAGATGAATATAAACTTCTTAAGAAGGAAGACTTTGTTATTAATCTATAAGAGGCAGAGATATTATTTTCCCCTGATACGAAAACAGATGATTTACAAGTGATATTGGTGACCTGGTGGTCTAGGGGTAAGGTGTCGGACATCTGTGTTGGGGGTCCGGGTTTAATCCTAGGTCCCGGCACAGATCTATCTGATTTCCAAACCCTTTCTTCTCCTCTGACAAGACGTGTATTAATCACAACTTGTGAATGTGTGGAATTCCAGGCCTCCACCGTGGTTCGGGTTCCACGTTAAAATGTAGGTCCTTCATTTCATTTCACAATCACCCTTCCATTACACATTAGCGTAAGTGCGTGTAACCCGAACGGTTAGTCAGACGCGGTGATAATAATAATACAGTTGATTCAAGAGATTAATTGTTCAAAAACACGAGAAATAAAAAGATTGTGCGTTGCACCGCATGGACTTTCTCTCTATTTTATCTTGGGATGAAGATATTTACTAAAACTCTTTATTGTGAACAGAAATAATATAGCTTGTTGAACGGACACTCCATCAAAAAATGAAATAGTATACACGGTTACAGAAACAATTATAAAATTGGGACATCTCTCTCGACCAAAGAGAATTAAAATCAATTTCATATTTCAAAGACCTTAATTAAATAGTATATATATTTGCCTCTAGTTTGGAAACTATTTGTTTTATAAAAATATATTTTAACAAATATTTCTAATAGTATGACAACTTTACAATGGTAAGTTATTTCGTATCTCACATATTTGCAAATATATGTTTGAAATTGGAAGTTTCCGCGTATGTAAGGTATCCTCAAAGTTATTTTCATGGTAAAATGAAAACTACAACTAATTTTTCTCATTTTAATTAATGCCGGGATACAAAATTTAATCAAAATCGTTACAGCAGACTTTGAAGAAATCGATTTTCTCCCTTTTTTTTCTTTCAATAAACTACTCTTAATTTTAGGGTTGGATAATTAATTCTAAAAACTCCTCAGGGGGGACCATATGAAAACCCCAGACCAGATACCAAGCTCTAACCTGATCGGTAAAATGGTTTCGGCTCTAGGTTGAGATACAAATGGACAGATGGATGGTATCGCTAAAACAATTTTTTCTGTTTCAGTTTAGTTCTAATTTTTATTTTTTAACACCCAGAAATTCTCTCTCCGATAGGTCGAGTGGACGTAAGGTTAGTTAGTAGCAATCAAAATATGAAATGTATTAAATTAATTTACGATGTACAGTTCTAATATTTTATAAAGGTTTATCAAACATAAATTGTTATCAATCCTTTTCCTCAATTTTAAAATCTAGTGAAATTTATATTTTCCCACAATTAAGATGATACTATTTTTTTATTTCCTTTTTTTATTTTTTAATACTATCTCGTATGACGTAACAGCTAACAAAATGTAATCAAATAATATGTTCTAGAGTATTTCAAGTAGCGCATGTGAAAATGGAGTAGAAATGTTATATAAGGTGTGTGCTTCCACAAGACAAAACAATCAACCTGGGTATTTCGTCCCACGCACTATTTTTTGAACTTGTTTGGAATATAAAACCTGTCGGGATATGTTTCTTTTCGTCCCAGACAAAATAGGATTGTCTGTCTGGGTAGGGAGGTTTACCGAGAGGTGTGGTCCCTAAAGTCGTTCTCAACCACAACATCTCTTCAGTAATAATGAAACAGCCTGAGGGAAAATGGAGATAAGTCCCGTTTTAAATAGATATATTATCATACACAATGTTAATCAGTAATTTTGTGTTTACGCTCCACAGATTCATATTAATTCGGTCCCGTTAAGAGTGTCTGGGAAGTCAGGTTGTCGGAGTTTGTTCCAAGGTTGGTACACTAGCCTGGCCCCGTTAAGAATGTCTGGGAAGTCAGGTTGTCGGAGTTTGTTCCTAGGTTGGTACACTAGCTTGGCCCCGTTAAGAGTGTCTGGGAAGTCAGGTTGTCGGAGTTTGTTCCTAGGTTGGTACACTAGCTTGGCCCCGTTAATAGTATCTGGGAAGTCAGGTTGTCGGAGTTTGTTCCTAGGTTGGTACACTAGCTTGGTCCCGTTAAGAGTATCTGGGAAGTCAGGTTTGTCGGAGTTTGTTCCTAGGTTGGTACACTAGCTTGGTCCCGTTAAGAGTGTCTGGGAAGGCAGGTTGTCGGAGTTTGTTCCAAGGTTGGTACACTAGCTTGGTCCCGTTAAGAGTGTCTGGGAAGGCAAGTTGTCGGAGTTTGTTCCTAGGTTGGTACACTAGCTTGGTCCCGTTAAAAGTGTCTGGGAAGCAGGTTGTCGGAGTTTGTTCCTAGGTTGGTACACTAGCTTGGTCCCGTTAAGAGTGTCTGGGAAGGCAGGTTGTCGGAGTTTGTTCCTAGGTTGGTACACTAGCTTGGTCCCGTTAAGAGTATCTGGGAAGTCAGGTTGTCGGAGTTTGTTCCTAGGTTGGTACACTAGCTTGGCCCCGTTAAGAGTATCTGGGAAGTCAGGTTGTCGGAGTTTGTTCCTAGGTTGGTACACTAGCTTGGTCCCGTTAAGAGTATCTGGGAAGTCAGGTTGTCGGAGTTTGTTCCTAGGTTGGTACACTAGCTTGGTCCCGTTAAGAGTGTCTGGGAAGGCAGGTTGTCGGAGTTTGTTCCTAGGTTGGTACACAAGCTTGGCCCCGTTAATATATCTGGGAAGTCAGGTTGTCGGAGTTTGTTCCTAGGTTGGCACACTAGCTTGGTCCGTTAAGAGTGTCTGGGAGGTCAGGTTTTCGGAGTTTGTTCATAGGTTGGTACACTAGCTGGCCCGTTAAGAGTATCTTGGAAGTCAGGTGTCGGAGTTGTTCCAAGGTTGGTACACTAGCCTGGCCCCGTTAAGAATATCTGGGAAGTCAGTTGTCGGAGTTCGTTCCTAGGTTGGTGTACTAACTCGGCCATGGCTGTTGTGCAATTATGGATGGATTTAAATATGTTTTCAAAGTAACAAAGGACAGCAGCTATGATGAGTATGACAAGCATGACCTAACCAATTGTACAGCACGATCATAACCTAAACAAGCCAAACATAATACAAGTCACAACCGTTCCTTAGTCTGTGCAAAATGAGAGGAAGTTTTGGTTGTTTCACGAGTTTGAACTAGTGTTTATCACCGACGCCGGAATAGTAGATTACTGCTTAAGGATTAGTGGGACCTAGTTAGTATTTACACCACTCCGCGTCTTAATACCCATCCAAGATAGGCGATTATTTACACTTGAAAGGTAAGGTTTGAGATATGAAGGCTCAGTGAAATTGATGTATTTACTTTGAGGTAGAATTGAAAACCATTAAGTAAAGATGCCCTTAATATACACGACTAGAATTTGAGCTATAGCATCACATAGATATACCCATAATAGATGAAGGGATGCTGAATCCAACGTCACCAAATATGCAGGCTACATTAGTTTAACACAAAGATTTAACGAATAAAACAACGTATTTATTAATTTTGTCTGTCTAAAGGGGTAAAGATTGGTTACAAGTGATTGAAAGTTGAAAATAAAGTAAATATTAATTTACCAAATTTATGTAAAATATAAAGTTAGAAATAAACCGGAATTAAGTATAACTGATCAAAGCTTTATTATTCACATTTAATTGTAGCTTAACGTAGACGTTAGAAAAAATCATACCTATAAAATTAAAAGGAATATGATTATAATTCAAACTTATTAGTGTTGAGATAAATACCCGGTTTGATGACATATGGGCTAAGGAATGTGTCCCATTCTAAATAGACTGTTCTACACTAGAGTAAGAGATCAGTATTCAAATCTCACTCGGGTGTACTGAGGGTGATCTTTACTTAAAAAATTCTCACTCTCCCTTCATGAAAATGCAGCTAGGCGCCCCCCCTCCCCCGACTGCATTCCATCTAATTGTACCCACCTCATACCAAATCGGTTAGGATAAATATGTGGAAAGCTTGAAAGTGTAATAAGAGGTGGTGAAATAAAATGTGGATGTAAATATTATCAATATTTAATTTTGATAACTAACTTATGTTAAAAATTGTATTCCTGAAATATTATAAATCAATAGAGAAAAATCATAACACTAAAATAACAAGTACCAACAAAATCTGGATATAGTATCTTTTTCCTCTTCAGTTGAAGATACCACAATGTCTGAAAAGTTTCAAATGTAGTTTCTCTCATGAGAGTAACACCAATTTGGACCGTGTTCAAATATTTCGTGCATGCTCCGTCATCTCATCACATACACATACACACACACACATACACTTCCTCTCGTCCAAATTCAACCCCTTTCAACACCCCTTGGCCGTTCCATTTCCCTCTAAAACAGCTGCCATTTACAACCGAGGTAGCCTTGCAACGTTCCCACAAAGTAGTTAACATAATACTGATGACATATCTCCCTCACACGTATAACGAACTCTCCATTACTTGAGCAACATTTTGTGCACTGACCAACGAATATATCTCTGATACTTTTTTTCGAAAAATTGAAATATATAAAATATTTTACCTTGTAATCAATTTTTTTTTTTTAGGAAGGGAGTTCTTCCTCTGGATTTATACGAATATCTAAAAACGATTTCGATAGTGGAAGTATGTTGTATACGTCATCCATTTCCTATACATACAGAGTGCAGTATATATTTTCATATATTGCTCGATGTACCGAGAGAGGTAGGGGAAACGTTCGAAGGGTGGGGGTGTATGGGTGTTCAGAGCGGAGGGTTTGATAGTCGTGACATTAAGGGTGTAATCTATGTTGGACTTGACCCAAAACTAGGACAGTGAGCTGACGTTAAATGTTTGAAAATGTCCTGATGCAGCTTCGGGTTTCACCGAGCATGAATGGTTGCATGGATGGTCAGGCAATGAGCACGCTGATAAGGCGAGCGGTTGGACAAGCGCCGTGCTATATTGGGTTTATCTTACACGAGTACTAATGAAGCTATAGAGATTAGACCCGGTCCAAACCTATAATTTTAGTTAAAAAAGGAAATAGTCATAAAATTTTTGCCATTTTTAGAGACACTAGTTTTTTTCCAATTTTAGAACGAGTAAGATAAAAAAAGCCTTTTTACTTTCATGTTTTAAAAAAAAATTGTTTTGTTTCGATATTCATGATACACACATTTTCATAAATGCCACCAAAGTCAAAAAAAGTTCAACTGGATATATAATAGAGCATTTTGACCATAAAACTATGGGAGAGTATTTGAATTTAAATTGTATTTAGGTTTTATACGAAATATTAATATTTTTTTTTCGTGTAAGTAGTATATTTATTTCATGCGGAACGTTTTAGTAAACGTGTAGAAACATCCTTTAAGAATCTAAACAAGAGGGTTTAAAATTATTTTTAAATTAAATTAATAAAAAAACTTAACTTTATAATAGGTATGAGTATTTTATTCTTTAATTTTAGAGTTAGTAAAGTCATGTTTTTCATCTAGGAAGTCTAAACTAAAGGGAAATATCCTAATTAAAACTTACTACTTTTGCCAATAGGTAATTTAATTATTGATCTTATACCATCTGATTTTTAACTTTTGACATTTGAACGTGTCTAACTTGGTTAATTTTCGACTCACTGAATAAAATATACTTCTAGCAGAAAATCTATTTTTTAAGAATTAGGCAAAACCGTGTCAATATTTTAAGTCCTTTTTGTCTCATAAAATTTTAATTTTTTGATTAACTTTTCTTTTTTCTTATGAGTTCCAAAATAAGGTACGTTGTCTACTACCGTAAACTGTATCAAGGACTTGAATGAGCAATATTATTTTTAATTCATATCTCGAGTTTGTAGTAGAAAGTTCCATGTTACTTCATGTGACTTATTTTTCATATTCATAAGTGCCCCAACTTCATCTTGCCATTTTCTGTCTTTCCTTTTTTTTATACAATGTGCGTTATATATTTCTTATTATTTATGCAAGACTTCATTGTAATCTTGGAAGAGAAATTAAGTGTTTGACCACTGTAAAATTCTATTTACAACTTTATAAGCTAATATTGTTCTCAAATGGAACCATTCTCATGTTCTTACAACAATTAAAATAAATTAAATTATTCTTAAAAATGGTCATAAGACTAAATATCGGTCTCGTTTATTTTAGTTTGCTGGCAATGAGGATATTTGGGTTCAATTATTAAACGGGTATTCCAAGGGTTGCTATTCTAAATGTCTAGCCACCATAGCTAAACGTAAATTTGAGTACGCTTCCAAAAATCATAAATTCCTCCATATTCACACCATTAATTTTAATAAATGAAAATATCCGGAGTGGGAAGTAAGACGTTATATTTATAGATAATATATTCATTCACAAACGAGCTTGCTTTGTTTAAATAACCAATCGGTGTATATATTTTAAGTTTCACAATAAATTATAATAGTAAAAATCATTCATACAACTAACGTAAGGGTAAAGCGATTCATCCAAATAAAAATATATATATTTTAGTTAACTAATTTCCAAAAAATGTCTAATTTTGTGAATTGAAGTTTAGAATATTATGGTTATTTAATGGGATTAATAAAATAATATTTGTATTCTAAGGGGACTTGTTTTGTTGTAGCTAACAGAATTTTTTTTTTTAATTTTGGTTCAAATTGCAATATATTTTATGAGAATATGATTATGTAAGCATTCTTATATAATTTATTTTATATCTTTCTTGCTAAACGGGAATTTTATGCTAATTAAATAAAAAGTTTAATCTAATGGGTGATTTCAATTTTATACTTTGAAATAGGTTTTAGTATTATAAGTTTTCACATTGATTTTATAAATCAGGTACATGGTAATTAAAATGTTACTTAAATATGTCCGCCACAAAAAATAATAAAAAATGTGATATGCATAAATAAATTGAAAGTGTCACTATATTTATAAAATTATTCTAAATTATTTCGTTAAATTTTCTTTAAAAAAAATATTTATTAAGATAGATCCCTAGCATAAAAAAATTAATATATGCAGTAAACAACTTGCAAGTTTCCTTCCACGACTCTATTTATATAATATATTATTTATATTTATGTCATATATATACGAGTATATGTATTATATCATAAGTTAATAATGAATAAACTGTTTAAATGTATTTCCACAAACTTATTTCAGATTCTCCCAAGATAAATGTCAACATCTTTAAATACAATTTTTATATTTAAATAATTCACAAGATATATTATTTCCCTTTTGTACCACCTGCTTTCCCCCACGACAACATTTCTAGCTTAGAGCCAATTAGCGTTCTCTAAAAATGTTAAGCTTATGTAGAACCAACCCTTCGCTCCAACTATGTTCCCACTTAGATCAGGCGTTTGGATTTATTAAGATGAACAACTACCACCTGTTTGAAACTACGGACATTCTGCACATAAATTGTGTAGATGACACTTTTTTTATATATAAAAATTCCCTTACGTTGTTTTATAATTTAGTGGCACAGTTGACACGAAGGCTATTATGGGGATTAATCTAAGGGTTTGAGTTGTGGAGGATAGTTTTATAGTTTGTTCCCTCACATTAGCGTGGACGTAGGGTGGGAATAAAAAGGGAAAATACACAGGTGGAAAAATACAATTTGTGATCACAGTCAAGATTCCAAACTTGACTTAATATTCACCAGGAGCAAGCCAAATAATACTTCACGACTGGTTTTGTGATAGATAAAAATTCTTTAAATAATAAATATCCTTCGTAAATGTATTAAACCAATATATTAAGTTATATAAATATAATAATAATTCCTCTATAATGTATAAATATACTTAGAGTAAAAATATATTAATTTCATTTGTCAATATACGTGGTAAATCAATTCAAATGTCTTAATTATATCAACAAAATTAATATAAACACGCTTTATTTTCAAAACGTGCATAGCTTGATCATGTTCTAAGTTTTAGTGAATAAAAACTTAAAGAAAAAAACATTAGGGACAATAAACTATAATATATGGGTAGAAATCAAACAAATTATTTGCAAGCATCTTTATTAATGTTGGCCTACTCGTTGGTATTTTAATTAACGATTTACCTTAAGACACCTAATTTACTAAATCTGTTTACAATGTGTGTAGAGAGTTTCCTTAGAATATAATCTTTTTTACTTACTAAATACCCCTTTATTTCGTTAAATATTCGTCGCAAGAAAAATTGTGTTTTTCTATTACTATACGCCAGTAATAGATGTACAGTAGGCCTACATTCAAGCAATTCAATGGAAAGATTAATTATTTATTTATTACAAATAACTTTTATTTACAATATATGAAAAAATATTGAAATTAGTTTTAGAAATCTAATTATACTGTTTGGAATCACAAATAAAGTTATTTAATTATGACTAAATTCTCATAATTCATTAATTTCCCCAACCTTCACGAACTGGCTTAATATTTTAATATAATTTGAAAAACAATAGCTCCAAAATGATTGGAGAAAAAAAATAACTAAAAACCAATATTTTTCTTGATGCTGTTTTAGTAAAAAAAATAACACATACAGTAAAGTAGAAATAATCAAGCCATCAAATTAATTATTTAATCATATTAATTATTATACTACTAACACCAAGTGAAGATACTACTCTAGATATTAAATTTAACTGTTAAATGCTTTCTTTGTTTAAATAAGTTCATAAATTGAGTTTTTATCACAAACTTATTTTTATAACGTGGACATTTACTCTATTAAATAAAAAGATACACAGTTGTATATATTAACAACTTAGCGAATCATAAACATCCAAATCATTCAAAAAAATAATATTAGTACATATTGTGAAAATACATTTTTATATTAGTTTTTCTTTCTTAAATTGTTTTTGATAAAATGAAATCTTTAACGTCTGGCCACTATCCTCATAGACTTGTCTCGTCTAGTCTGATTACATCTCGTAACTCTGCACTGACCAATCTGGAGGAAACAAGGTGTACTCTATTCCGCACCTTGAAGCAAACAGAACAAAAAGATTTCCAGGGAACTCTTAGCCTGTGGTTTTATTATTAGACGTGTATTAGACCAGTTCATCACCTCCCCTTCCCCTCTTTACCCTTCCCTTCACAACTACTTTCTCTGCCTCCCATTCTTAACGACAAATCACGACGGTATTCACACCGATGTAAGGTCACATATATGTGAGGACATATATACGTGTGATTTTCTTGGACACTCGGATATAAAATAATCGTTTCTATGAATTTCATATGAAACAAAAATAAATATATATGTATGCCTCATTTAATCGAAATATATCACCAACTGATGTATGAATGTGTTCTTCCAACAAATTACAGTTGATAGAATCAAATTTGATTTAGTGAAAAATGGAATGCTTGACACATTTATATTTAAAACTTAATAATCAATAACCCGCTTCGGTGGCTACGTGGTCCAACGCACTAATATCATGTTGGATTAGACTGCTGAAGACAGGGAGATCGAGGTTCGATCCCGGTTGGGTGTACTGAGGCTGGTTTTTCCTAACGGGCTTTACACTCTCTTTCTCCACGCAATTCTGGGTGTATTTTCCTATAAAATTAAGCCTTACTAATCTCTGAGCCATTAGTGAAATTAGCACATGACGCACAACCCAAATGGTTAGTAAGACAAGGCACTAAAATTTAGAATAATAGTGACCTTGAGTGTGAGACGAAGACAATAATTCAGTGGTAGAATGTTGGAACGCGAAGCTAGTCAACTCGATACAACTAGTAAAACCTAATAAAAGGACAATTGTGTATTTACCAGGATGTGGTGTGGATTGCTGCTGAGGAAAGTTGGAGCTGGTAAAAATTGTAACTGTGATATATGTTCTCACCCACTTGTTCCCATTTGACTAGTCATATTTAGGATCTGTTCTACATGCCTCATATTACTTAATTAATTTATGGCATTAGGAACTCGAGAAAGTTCATTGCCGCACTTAAAAAAGTACGCCACTTATCCCTATCTTGATTTAGTTCTATCCAGTCCTCCTCAGTCCACCTCATTACACCCCATCTCTTTCAGGCCCATTTTAATGTTATCTTCCAATCTATGTCTATATCTTCCCAATGGCCTCTTCCTATTGGGTTTGCCAGCCAGGACCCTAAACAAGGTTCTAGAATTTACCATTTGCCCTGAATGTATTTTCCACCATAATCTACGTGACTTGTTTATTTTAGCACTGTATTATACAGGGTATGTAACTCATCATCATGTAACATACTTCACTCCCCAGTAGCCTCATCCCTTTCATGGCCCAAACATATTCCCAAGCACGTTGTTTTCGATTGATTTTCGACCATGTTTCACTCCCATTGAGCACAACCGGTAAAATGAGTGTTTTCTATATTCTATATATGCTTTATATGACATTTATTTATGTTGATGCCTGGTAAAATGAGTATTCTACTGAGTTATACATAACAGGTTATAATGCTCATGTGTAACAGGTATAGTTTAAACTAGTTCTACTTAACATGGTAGCACCCCATGAAAGCCATTTGTAGCTACTCTTTAATACTAATTGCGTGGAAGGAGATTGGGTAACCATTTAGCAAAAATCACTCTCGTAGAACCGACTGGGATACAAATACGAGTACCGCAAGCTAGTCAAACACTAGAGTGACGCCTTAGACCAATAGTCCACTGAAGTGAGATTTATCGAATTTTTTTGACGTTGTTTTATTTAAATGAGATTAATTGGACCAAAAGTATTCTACTTTCCATTGGTTGACCCGATATTACCTGCTTGAGAGCATGTAGATGTGTGCACAAAATATTACGGACTTATGTATCTTAAGGATACGTGGCTTACGGAGGACGAGGCTTTAATAAGTTGGGGGAAGATTAAGTTTGTTAGGTTTAGTTAATTCTAGCTTTAGCTTGTTGCTTATGAATATTCTAATTGAATTTACTTCTGAAACCTCGGCTTCATCCTAAAATTGAGCTAATTTCAAACATACCAAGGTCAACCACTATTAACCCTCTTTCCAGCTCAAAAATTCCGCGCTAGGTACTTTAAAGGACTGCATCAATCTCCAAGTGGGTAGAGTGGTTTTTCTTCTTCTTCTTTGCCTGATCCATCTCGAAACCAACTCCACCTTCCTCCCTCCTTATCCTTCTTCTCAAGAGAAGAAAAGATTCCCAAAGAACAAACTATGAGACGAGTTGTCAGATTCTCACATGAGCCCCTTTCCTCCCTCCAACCATTTCAAGTTGTACGTTGGGGTGTGAAGGGTGAGAGACCAATATGGCCGCCGGCTTGTTAAACAGACCAAACCGGTGTCTTTTAGGCTGCGAGCAGACCTCGAAAGGCTTGACGAGAATCTATGGAAGAGACAGGTAATTACTTTCTGTGACGCGCAGCAATTTGTACGAATGATTTGAAAAAAATCAGAGATCACGAATTTTCTGTTTTTTTTTCTATTTAGGCTCTTATAATATTGAACGCTTTAATATATAACTAGTATCAAAGAAAGAACTTAAGCCAAACATTTTTTCTGTACAAAATCCAAGAGATTGAAGTTAATCCCATCAACAGTTTAGGTATTTTGTGATTTTGCGCAGATTTACATCCAAAACATTTTTTTTTTTTTAGAAAACTGAATCAAATTCATGATTAACGCAAATTATACAATATGCCTACATATTTTGTAATACTCGACAGTAGTTTTACGCAACAGGTTGAGGAAGAGGTACTTTAAATACAAATATCAGCATCTAGATGGTAAATTAACCTTTTTATTGAATAAAAACGTAATGGAAATATTCGTTTGGGGATTCAAAACTAAGCACTTCCTTCCAAATTAAGTTCCAGATCTTCTGCATCAAACATCAAACTAATCTCTTCTGTTTTGAACAATATAATGACTACATTCAATTACTTCTTTCTCTTTAATTTTTTTTTTTTTCGTGACCACTAAGACTTGTCGGCTAGACATTCCTGGATTTATACTGGGATTCGCTGATATGTAACCTTCTTCAGAAGTTAGGCCTTGATGTAGGTGCGTTTATTTCGTCTCAATGAGATGTGATGATTATGATTATGTGGTGCATTTAAATAAAATTCTTCGAGCTTCCATCTTTATCTCCAAACGAATTTGATGATTGTTTTTCATGGGATAGCATAGCTATTCAACCTCCTGGTGACGAACGGATCTCAGAAATCTTTGATTTCGTTTTAGAAAACTATAATATTTCTCCGAATGCGATGTTCCCTTCATAAATTTGGACTGAATTTTCATCGTTTACGAACCTCACAAAGAATTTGAATAGTTTCACTCAAAATTGAGCATACAATATTCGTATGTGCATCCCCCATTAACATTAACACATTTGTAGAAATGTTAAAGACGTACAGTGAAACGTATATTTATCTACGATTCAGCTCACCAAATAAATTAAAGACAATAGTGGAAAAAAATGTTTTTGTATGATAAAATTATTTAGTAGTATAGCTGTAGAAAAAATAATCATGTTTGATTTTGTCAAAAATATGTAATGTAAATTTTTACCAATTTAGTATAGATGTTCTAAAAGGACAATCAATAAATTACAACATTTTGTAGAATTTTTAAATGAAAGATATATTTTCGATTAATTATTTAGTAATTCAAGACAAAGAAAAATTTCTGCACCACGCTATACGAGGTTTTTTTTTTACCTCTATACTAAAGTAGAGGTGTGGTCATGTTGAGATAAATGTTTAAAATGTAACGAAATTATCTTTATTATTACATTTAGTTTTTATAGGCCTATTAATTTTTTTTTCCTGAGGTCCACAATTTCACATATCACCCATAGACCGAATTTATATAAAAGATTATAATGGTTGGGACGGAATTTACTTCAAAAGTGCAAACTTGGGGAATTAAGCATAACTGAATGGAAGAAAGACTCTAATCTTACTTTCTGTTTTGATTTAGAAACTATTCACGAGTTTGAATATCTTTAAAATCTTTAAACTATGAATTGAGGTTTATTCTGTAACTTCAACAAATTCGTTGTCAAACAAATCATTATTTTTATTATTACCAAGAACTTAGGTTGTTGACAGTAAGCTCCACCTGCAGCTATTATATTAATAAATCTTTTGTGGAGGAAATCATGACTATGACATCCATACAAATGTTATTTAATTATTTCAAATTAATTTTTTTTTTTCTTCTTTAGTGGCTCTTACTTTGATTCATAGGGGTGGCAGAATTCCACCCTCTTTTTCAGGGAAAAATGACAACAGATTGTCGATGATCACTACAGTAGTAGAATGAAAAAAAAAAAAAACCTGTCATCAAAATGGTATATATTTCCTATACGCTTTCTTTCAAATTTGTTGCTTTTCTTATCTGATACTCCCAAAAATGTCATCATCCTTCAGATATTTTAGGAAGGGATGGAAAAAACCTTATAAATAAAAGTGGAAATGGATGTTCCCTAAAGACCAAACAATGAGTGTTATGAGTCTAATAATTTATATCACATCAATGTTATTTTATAACGTAATGGTCGATAAGGAGCATTTTCTTATGGTCTAGGCAATAGAAGTGGCCCATAATAGCACCGGGAGGCCCCAAAGGGATGTGCCCGGTGTAATAATACGTGTACTTTAGTGTCAGATAGGGGGGTTAGGGAGGGTAGTATGATGGCGTCTGGGTTGGCAGAGGGCAAGGGGGAAAGCGCGCAAGGCGGGTAGCAGGTGCGGTAAGAAGTGGCGTGATTAGGGATGGGCCTTCTAGGAAAGGCGTCAAAAGGAGAATATATAGGCCTGCTCTGCTGATTGGACGAGAAGTGGCCGAGACCTAAATTCACACTGACCATCTGGGGGTATTAAGAATTAATTCTCTTATGTACTCACAGACTTTCCATCTTTATAATTAAGTATATTTAAAATTTATTTTGCTAACAATTAAATTTTAAATACTAAAAAAAAACTTTTTAAACCGTTGTGATTAGTTCTTGATCAGAAAAATCATCACATTCTAATTTCAGACTATCTATCTATCATCTAGACTTGTATGTAAATGAATAAAATTCAATGTCTCGATATTTTTTATAGCACTGCATCTTACTACCTGTTGTGGCTATACGCGTATGTACTAGCTACGCTAATGATTTAGGGACACCCGCCTCAGTGGCGTAGTTGGCTAACGCGCTAGTCGTGATGAGCTCGACTGCTGAGGACGGGGAGATCGAGGTTCGAATCTCGGTCGGGTGAACTGGGTGTGGTTTTTCCTAAATGGTTTTCCAATCTCCCTCCACGCAAATGCGGGTTCACTTCCTCTAATTCAACCTTCCCAATTACTAATCCATTAGCGTAATTAGTACTTAAAGCGTATAACCCGAACGGGTAGTAAGACGCGGTGCTAAAATATTATTATTATTATTTATTATTATTATTATTATTATTATTGATTTAGGGACCAAGTAGCCTGAAATTAAAGGACGTTTACCCTCATTGGTGTGGAGTGAAAGTGGAAAATAATTTGGGAAAACCGCCATCAGTACACCCGACTGGTATTTGAACCCCGACCTCCCTGTCATAGGCAGTCTAGTATATTGCGAGGGTGACGCGTTAGACCATGCGACCACTAAATCAAATTCCAGATAGTAATTTTTGGACCCGCCAGGATTGAAAACTTGATACATAATCTACCCATCAAACAAGACAACTATCTCAACTTCTAAATGTTGTCATTTATATAATTAGAATTATTACCTGTCGGTGGTTGTCTGGGGGGTAATCTCCATGGACTAAATCATAATGTTTTGTCGTTTCTCCAAAACTTGTACTAGGACTACAACCATTTACGTTTTTTTTTCACCACCGTTAAAATGAAAATTTATGAACCAGGAAATGACTGTCAAGAAAAACGTTTTTAAATATGGTTATCGATAAATTGTGCCCCCACTGGTGATCACGTGATATAAGG
Source organism: Timema cristinae (assembly GCA_039000515.1). Taxonomy (NCBI): domain Eukaryota; kingdom Metazoa; phylum Arthropoda; class Insecta; order Phasmatodea; family Timematidae; genus Timema; species Timema cristinae. The sequence continues at coordinate 42,725,691 of JBCFYV010000935.1, read as the reverse complement.
TGTCAAGCTAAGCAGTATACTTGATAGTCGGGCGTACTGTGTTTGGATTATTTTTTTCCTTCTAGTTTTTATGTTTAAGACTTATGTGTGCGAGTTTACTTAAGAAAAATAACTTTCCTACTCTCTACTAAGGTATTTATTTATATAATCTTACGTAAAAAGTGTCTGCCTCTGTGGTCTTGTAGTCAAAATTCCCGGTTACAGATTGAGAGGTCCCGGGCTCTACACCGGACACTTGCCAAATTTTTCTGTGAAGCAGTGAGTCTGGAACGAGGTCAAATTTAGCCTAGAGAGGACATATTAGGAGATACATTGGCAACTCTGGTCTATAAAACTGAGATTATCAACTGGAGAGTTAGTTGTGCTGACCACATGACCCCCTCTATATGAAAATGATGGCACTATCATCACCAATTGCACCGGTTTCATGACCAATGGGGTGACCTGGTGGTCTAGGGGTAAGGTGTCAGACTTCTGTGCTGGCAGCCGGGGTTCAATCCTCGGTCCCGGCACAGATTTATCTGATTTCCAAACCCTTCCTTCACCTCTGACAAGACATCTTGTGAATGTGGGGAATGCCAGGCCACCACCGTGGTTCGGATTCCACGTTAAACTGTAGGTCCTTCATTTCATCTCACAATCACCCTACCATTACACATTAGCGTAAGTGCGTATAACCTGAACGGATAGTAAGACGCGGTGCTAATAATAATAATAATAATAATAATAATCTTGACCAATGGCACCGGTTTTTTGGTCGCTTACTTAGGGGCTCACCTCATGGAGTGTGTTAATAGTATTGTTCATAAAACAGAAAACAAAAACCTGCATTCGTAGATGTACGGAATTGATGTAAAATTAATCTATACTAAGAATCAAATATCTGAAGCTATTATGTATTAATTTAGTGAGGGATTACTCCAAACAGATATTATATTCGGTCCAGGTGTCATTTTTCAATTTTAAGAATAATCTATACTAGTTTTACGGAGACTGGTAGATTTGGAATATCGTTCAATTGTAATGAAGGTGGTTTTACCTAAATGGTTTCACAATCTCTTTCTACGCGAATTCTTATTAATTAGCTTTATATTCTATCTTAATGATCTTTCCCCATTAGTGTAATTAAAACGTGTATGGACCGGACAGATGCAAAAACGTGGTGGGGTAGGGGGAAGCAAAACATAACATATTGTAGTCATATATTCACGTATTCCACAGAAAGCGTCACCTGCACTACAGGACACATTGAGCAAATAAAGATGGCGGGAGTTTATGTAAACTGTAGAGAGATAAAGAAAGAAACCTGGGTGTATCTTTCCCAGTTTGAGATTAGACGGGTGAAAGAAGAGGGAGGAAAAAAAAAATTGGATAGTCTGGAAGGAGGGAACAAGAAGTAAAGAAGAAGAAAATATGTCTGTAAGTTTGTGGATCTAAGAAAGAGCCTCGGCGCTAAAGGGAGATAAACATATATTTTTTGTGTCTACTTTTTTTTTTTTTGTTAGACCTAGTTGGAAACTTATAGGCCTAGAGATGTTATAGTTTAAATATACAGTATGGTTGGTACACACAGGGGACTCAAAAGATTGTACTTTGCACAAGTCTAGATTTTGTTGAGCAATTTTTGGTATTTTTTAGTTTATCTAACTTACCATGACAGTTCTATGTTTTTTTCAAACTATTTTTGGTAAAGTTTCTCAATGGATAATATAAATGGGTAGGATGTTTTACTGTCAACAATGCCCAATTATGAGTGATTTGGGTTTGAAAACTGTCTAAAAAATTTCAAGTGAAAGTATTTATGTTAAACTAGTTTAGTTTCAAATCTAAGGAAGATGTGTCAGTGCATTGATAGAAAAATTAGTAAAAATTAAAAATGTGTTCTTTGACCTTTCATGGTGAATTTCATGTATTGTGTGTAACATTTTGACCAAACTAAACTACCACACGTTAAAGTACCTATTTATTGGGTATTATTTATGTGCTTATGAAATAATCTCCTAAAATTAATTTCGCAATGTTTGTAATGATTGGTATATTTCATGACAAATGCTCAATGATTATTAAATTTAAGATAAAACTTCTTTATTTCCAAATTTTTTTAAGAAATACCATATCTGCTTAATGTATTTAATGGATTTAAAAAATATATATGTTAATAAAATTAGGAATAGAAGGGCGAGCCCTATACGCCTACATGAAAAATTTAGGCCTCAAAGTAGACAAGCCCAACAAAAAATCAGTAATTTTAATGACACATTAGACTCGTTCTTTAGTAGAAGAGACTAATATCCAGACTCCCAGCTTCATGACCCAAGCAACAATGATCAAACTTTGAACAAAGTTTATTCATAGTAACTTGGAAAAAAAATTTAAAAAATACCATCAAATTAAACACGAGAGAAAAATAGTAGTCCCAATTATTATAATGGATTCCATTAAATCCTGTTCCTATAAATGTTAGCCTATCGATTGCAGCTTCAATACTGAAAGCAGAACTATTAATAAGCTTGTAAAATAGGGGCGTAAGCTTCTAGGTTTATGCTGACAAATTATCCGTGAAATCTTTCTGTGAAATTATTTTCTAGAGTAATTTCGCGATGAGCTCAAACTATAGTAACACCAAAAGTTAAAATAATGGCAGGATTAAAAAGATTGATTTTAAAAAGGATTAAATACTACCTATTCCTAGCGGGAAGGAGGGACATTGGTCTACGAATCCAACATCATGAGTTGGAGATGATCTTTTATAAAAAAAAGTGCTAAGAAAAATAAAAGAAACATTTCTGATTTAATAAATAAGATTTATCTTCATCGTAATTATTTAGTAAATGTATTAATATAATATAATATAATAATAATATAATAATAATAATAAGATTTAGCACCGGGTCTTACTACCCGTCCGGTTTACACGCTTTAAGTACTAATTTCGTTAATGGATTTAGGAATTGGGAAGGTTGAATTAGAGGAAGGTAACCCGCATTTGGTGGAGGGAGAGTGGAAAACCATTTAGGAAAAACCACCCCAGTTCATCCGACCGAGATTCGAACCTCGATCTCCCCGTCCTCAACAGTCGAGCTCAACACGACAAGCGCGTTAGCCAACTACGCCACCGAGGCGGGTTTATTAATATAAAAGTCTTGAAATTTCTGGAACAAATATCACGTTAACAATGTACAACGGTAACCACTGGCTGTTGTTCAGTTAAATTTTTACTATCTTTTGTTGAAGAAGAGGCGTGATAATACCTGAAAGTAATTTTTGTAAAATAATATGTTATGTTTTAACTGTGTTCTTTGAGATCAAAAATTTACACGTAAGTGCGTAGGCCTTGTCTTTATATTCTAGTCTTAATGTTTATTAAAATACCATCGATTTTTGCATGTTTTTATTTATTTAAATTTTATAAAAAGTTATTAAAATCTGTGTAAACTGCCTTGGTAAAAAAGTAAAATTAAAAAATACATTAATGAATATAACATTGATTTTAAAACATTTGCCACTTCATTGTCCGTATGCTTTAAGACGCTACTCTTGCAATAGATCAGACTGCCGAATACGGTGAGATTGGTGTTCTATCCTGGTTGGATGCACTGAGGATGGTTTAATGGTTTTCCTAAAAGATTTTTTACTCCCTCTTCACGCAAATAAGGGTACAATTTATGTAAATTAAACCTTTCTAATCCTTAACTCATTAGGGTAACAAGCACATGGTTGTATAACCCAAAAGGGGTAGTAAGACGCAGTGCTAAAAATTGATTTAATTTAAACATTTATTGAACAACGTTCACCCCTGATATTTTGTCACGATAAAAAAATAATAATAATATTTATCACCGCGTCTTACTACCCATTCGGGTTATACGCTTTAAGTACTAATTACGATAATGGATTAGGAAATGGGAAGGTTGAATTAGAGGAAGTGAGCCCGCATTTGCGTGGAGGGAGAGTGGAAAACCATTTAGGAAAAACCACCCCCATTTCACCCGACCGAGATTTGAACCTCGATCTCCCTTCCTCAGCAGTAGAGCTAAACATGACAAGCGCGTTAGCCAACTACGCCACCGAGGCGGGTCACGATAAAAAAAATAGAAGACAGGTTTTAGAAAAACCCTAAGATCATCAGATATTCCCTGCACCGGTGTTTCTGTGCTCTTCTCTTTTTCTATTCTTTTGGACAAGTAAGACTCCGCAATAATATCATGTCTTTAATTAACTTCCCCGCACAAAGTTGCTTGTAAGATAGGTACAATAAACTAACCACACCTTTCCGCCACCAAAGTGTGAGCCTACTATCTTTTGAGTTTCATCCCTACTTTGTTTAAAGGCAACGGCCTCTTAAATTATCACTGTTTATACAAGCAACCTTCACTTGGTTGATACCGCCGGAAAATGTAATTAACGTCCTACAGTTGGGGGTTTAATCCCTCTGGTTGTCAAGATTTTAATGAGTTCCATGTCTCTGAATAACTTCAACCGGACCAGTTTATTTCTTTGTGTTGGGAATTTTTAAAATTAATATTTAATATGTTCTATGTGGTAATGAGTTACCAGCGACAGGTAAAAATTAGCATATTATGTATTTGACACCATCTAGATGTATTATGAAATGTTGTGCTAGAAGAACCTAGCAATAACTATCTTTTTTTAACTTGATTAATATACTGATCTTTTTCTTTCTGTTATATTTATATCTAACTATAAAGTGTGTACTGGTATGTATAATTTTTAATTAAAAAAAATCATGTTACAACGTAGTGAGCTAAACATACATTTATGTCAACAAGTTAAGAAAGTTTAAAAAACTGGTTAACATGTTTTTAAATAATAAATCCTTTATAATGGCATCAAGTTGTATTTATGTACACTTCATTTACACCTGCCTGATTTAATTAGGTTTGACCATTCTATGAAACGGGAGAGGTTACTACCCTTTTTATTTTTTTAGTTTATCACCACGTCTTACTACTCGTTCGGGTGATAATCTTAAGTACTAATTACACTAATGGATTAGAAATTGGGTGACCCCAGATTTTTGTGATAGAGTGGAAATCCATTTAGGAAAAAAAACATCCCCAGTTTACCCAACCGAGATTCGAACCTCAATATCCCCATCCTAGGCAGTCTAGCTCAACATAAACTAGCGCGTTAACCAACTACGCCACCGAGTCGGGTGTTACTACCTTTACTTATGGGTGCCATTCATCCTGGGATATCCAGACATCCCTTCTTTTTCGAGTGTTAGGGAATGTCTGAGCGTTTTTTTTTTTTTCAGTGCCTGATGTGAATATTTTACACACTTTAGTTCAAAAAATAAAGAATAACGCTCGCTCAACGAATTTTCATCTTATATATAATTAAAATTTGTATTAGAATTTACGTCTACAAGTATTTGTTAAGAAATATAATTGATTTTATGGATATGATAATTTTGTTGTTAAATACCCTAGTTTTTTTCTTTAAAATGTCCTAGATGTTTCAGCAATTAGTCATAGGTTCAGTAAATTGGGTATGGAAACCCTACCCTTAAAGGAAAGCTGAGGGTATATCTGAAACCGTTCATAATTTAAATGCATTAGTTGAGACTAGATTCTAGTAGTAGTATTTATTCATTAAAATTTATTTAAATAATCATTTATATTTTTAGGTCAGTATCATACAAATATTTCTAAAGGCGTGAGTAATATATAATGAAATCTAGGATAGCAATCTAAAGTGCGATTTAAATAGATAAAAACTTTTCAACAGTTGAGAGGAACAGTCTCGGTATATTCAATCGATATTCAAATCCCGATATCCCCGGCTATATAAATGTACAGGAACTCTGCTTTGATGCAAATCGCGCTGGTAGTGGCAGAATCTTGAAACAAAAAAAATTAGGAAGTTTCTGAAAAGCGAAGCTTAGCTTTGTTAAATTGATGATATACTTATTATTATTATTATATTATTATTATATTATTATTAGCACCGCGTCTTACTACCCGTTTGGGTTGTACGCACTTACGCTAATGTGTAATGGTAGGGTGATTGTGAGATGAAATGGAGGACCTACAAAGGCCTGGCATTCCCCACATGATGATATACTTAAAACTTTGTTTTATTGTTTTGATTTCGATATAATAAATTAATTTAAAAATATTAAATAATATATAGTTAGAGTTGTATGGTATAGTGTTCCAATCGATAAAAAAATACTAAGAAATAAATAACAATTTTAAAATTGAATGGTGGTTCATGAGATGAGTAAAATGAATTTATTGAGTTCAAGTAGACAACATAACTATTTAAGTTAAGCTACTATTTATATTTTCATGAATCCTTACGCTTTTCAAAGAATAATTAAGCCCAAAGCTAATTAAATAAATTAATTCATTTTATAGTATTTGATTTTTTCTATTAAACTAATATATTTTGACATTAAGGTTTATAGTCCCTACAGGACAAACTCGATCACAATAGAGCTTATAATTGTCATCTTTGTACCTTGTATTTTTGTCAAAATAATGGTTAGTTTAAGTTTTGTTATTAATAGTTTATAGATAATGGCTTAGTACTGTCTAAATTTTTTATTATAAGGTGTTAAGCCCAAACACGTCCGTCTTACAATTTTAAAGGTTATATTATTATTATTATTATTTAGCACCGCGTCTTACTACCCTTTCGGGTTATACGCCTAAGTACTAATTTCGTAAATGGATTAGGAATTGGGAAGGTTGGATTAAAGGAAGTGAACCCGCATTTGCGTGGAGGGAGAGTGGAAAACCATTTAGGAAAAACCACCCCCAGTTCACCCGACCGTGATTCGAACCTCGATCTCCCCGTCCTCTGCAGCCGGATTTAAAGGTTATACAAGTTGAGTTTACATCTCACACTTCATTCAAATCAGTTAAATGGACCACATTAAATAAGCCTAGTTCCTCCTTATATTAATTTTTTAACACCTCGTCTTACTACCCTTTTAGACTAGAAACCTATGTATTGATTACTTTAATGTGGTATGGAGAAGATTGAATTAGGGGAAGTGTACCTACATTTGCGGCGAGGTAGATTGTAAAACTGTTTAGTAAAAATCTGCACCTAACCAGGATCAAACACTGACTTCCCCATCACCGGCTGCGTAGTCTGTTTAAAAAGTAAAGCCTTAGACCATGCGGCCACTGAAGCAGATAATACAAATTAATATTAACTTTATGTAAAATATACTTCATTATTAAAATGATGTCTCCAACAAATTTTCAACAATGTATTAAATATAAATTATTTTTTTCTAGATGAACACTTGATAACATCTCCCAAATAAATAGTTCTTCCAAAATATAAACAGAAGCGGTTGACCTTGGGAATGTCCTTGGGAGTAAGAATAAGTATGTGTAGGAGGAGGGTTTTGTGAATGATGTGATGACGTCAACCCCGTTTGATGACGTTTGGGAGATTTAATGGGTCGTAAGGATGGGTCGTATAAATGGAAGAAAGCGAGGGGGGGGGGAGGGTTTGGGGGGAAGGAGGCGTTGGGGTCGGTAGTACTACTACTAGCCTACTACACTTACTACTTCGGCGTGTGACGTCACATCCGAAATAGGTTTCCCCGGGGAGAATTAGTGTGTGTTTTGTTACCTTCAGGAAACAGACACGAGTCATTTTACTGAGGAAGACCATAAAAACAACCCGACGCGCCTATCGCAAAGAGAGATTTAATAGTTGAACTAGGTCAGGATCAAATAAACGGATTCCCCTCCCCTTTTTTTTAAGACCTATGTTTTATCTCACTTCCTTTAGACACATGCACTACTTACACTTAAAAACATGACGCCGTTTCATTAACAGTTAACTCTAAAAAGGGCTGACGTCGTGAGCTTTTTATGCTTTTTTATAAAACGATTATTATAAAACTTGAAGTAAAGCTGAGCTCTATTTTAAATACATTCAGTAATGAGTGTTTAATGTTAGGTTTAAAAAAAACTTCAACTTTTGGTGTAGCGGCCAGTAATCGTGATTATTAATTTCTGGCGTATTATTTCATATTTTAGTTTTATTCATTGTTTTTATTAATAGGCTAAATGTTAAAAAAAAAGCCTTTATATTTGGATTTACGTAAAATAAAAATAACTTATATTTAGTTTTATATGAGCTTTATACTTTTGAGATAAAACTGATCTTAAATAATAAAAATAATTTATTAGTTATGAAAAATGTGTTAGTAAGTAATCTGTCTTAACGAGTATATAAAAAGGTGGTAAAATATTATTTATCAGCTACCTTAAATTATAATGATTAATTATCAATATATAATACAAGTACGCAGAATCACTGTATGTTTTAAAATCTATGAGTAGTTAGTTTCATGACCAGTGTTCAAACATCAGCCACATTAAGAAATTAAGATTTCTAACTCACACTTAATATTGATGCATCATCAATCTGTAACATGACATAACCGTAGAAAACGGTTTTTGTTATTTGGAGGAATCATTTTAAATTTTAAAAACTAAAACTTCTAACGATTTTATGTCACAACGTAAGAACAATTTCACAACGCGGCTAATTAAGTACAACTCTCTCTATCTCTTCATTCGACAGCGCAGACGCATACTTATGTATGAGTCCAGAGTTCGATTTCTGTCTGATCCGTAATTCTTTCATTGTAAAATAAGAAGAAATCATTTTTATTAAAATAATATACGCTTGTTTAAATGGGTGTTTCATTTTATTTACGTTAGTGTTTCAGTGAGGAGGACATTAGTGACCTAGTCTGAATTCTCTATAAAACAATTATAATAAGATGAGTCGATACAATTTATTGATATGATTGATCAACTAGCCATGCCTTTATATTTGTAATAATTACGGTTATAGCAGAATATAAATACCGTATTCTTTAAATTGAAAAATGAAATCTGGACACAAGTCCCGGGTTCTATTATCGTGCCCAGTTGTCATTTTTCAATTTAAAGAATATAATTTATTAACTGCTTGAATAATAGAAAAACAAACTATTTCTCAACTATTTAATTTAATTCTATTAATTATTTTTGGTTGAATAGAATGCAATTTAATATCTTTATTTTAATTTTTTTTATCATAACAAAACGTTATTTTGGCAAAAATTTCCTACACATGGTATTCTCAACAGTTATGGAGTATATGTCATCATAATCACCCTGAAGTTTTGCCTGGACATTTCCTAATTATGTTTAAATAACAAAATGTCAATTACAAATTAATATTAAATATCTTTGAGGTTAAGTTTTGTAGAAAATCAAACTACTGTAAACGCATAAACTGAAGCAATATTTTACTTATTTTGCACAAGGTTTTTCCTACACCAAATCTAAAAAACTACATACTTTTAAAATGGTACCGGTAGCCCTACCTTTAGAACACTTAGATCAATAGACTTTATTAGACTTGAACTAAGGGCTCGGACTTCAGTCGGTGTTGACTGAGACTGTCCACACGTGTTGTCGGCAAGTTTCCAGCCGAGAGGTTACACGTCCCCTGTATGGCAGTCACGTCAGGTGCTCTTCCTGAGAGGGACGTGTCAGGGACCTGGTGGCGTTCTGTGTGGGCCCCTTAGATACCTCACACATACATATATCTAAAACAGTCAATACTTCCTCTTAAACAATTACATATGATGTCCCCGCTTACCCTGCAACTATATCAGCATTCAACTTTGTAAAAAAAAAACTTGATAGAATCCGACGGTATTTGACGAGAAAATTAGAAAAAATGGTAACTGATTAAATTGTAAAAAATCATATCTCCTCTTGGGTTGATTAATATGCTTGATTATGTATGTGACTGACCTTTGTGAGATATATTATATTATTATTATTATTATTATATTATTATATTATTATAATTATCACCACGCCTTACTACCCGTTCGGATTATACGTACTTATGCTCATGTGTAATGGTAGGGTGATTGTGAGATGAAATGGAGGACCTACAGTTTAACGTGGAATCTGAACCACGGTGGAGGCCTGGCACTCCACACATTTATGAGATGTTAAACAGGGTTCATTATAGGTACGAGTTCTAACATGACAGATCACAAAATGGACGTATATTATAAGATACACCATAATTGCACTATGCAAGGTAGGTTTGTAAGAGTTGTTAGAGACCTGCTATGGAGAAGAGACGTGCCCTTCAAGCGTGAAGAAGTGTTGTACCCATTGTCACATACACATCAGAAACACGGACATTGAGTGTAAGAGATACTAATAAAGAGAAGGCCATGGGAATGAAGTTTTTGAGGAGACTGTTAGCTGTCATGAAGAGAAACAGGATTAGGAATGAATCTATCCAGAAAGAGTGTGATTAGAGGGAATATGTGAGATAATAAAAGAAGCAAGTCTGAGATGGTATAATGAGGCTGTAAAGAGAGAGGATACCAAAGAAAATATTGTAAATGAAAAATGTAAGATAAAGATCGTAAGGGTAGCTAAGAAAGAGATGGGAGGAGCAGATAACATAAATTGTGCAAGTGAGAGGATAAGAATTGTTGAAGGATGGAGGAAGATGGAGGCATTTTACTAAACTGAACCAGCCACAGACTGGAAAAAATTTATTAAGATGATTATGATAAAGGTAGGATTCAAAGAAAACTCTGGTTGTGCTAAGATAAACTGGTTTTAATCAACAAAAAAGTGTAATGGAATTCTTTCACAAGGAGGGTATGTAGTAGTGAGCTATTTTTTAGGAAGTATATATGTTCCAAATATATTTTTAAAATAAATAAAACTAGAAAAAGTTGTGGAGGCTATAAAGTAGTGAACTAATTTAAGGAAGTATATTTGTTCAAATTGAATTTTAAAATAAATAAAAATAAACTTTGACTGGAGGATATAAATTAGTTAAATTTATCTAACTCCCAAATTATTATGTAGCCAAGCAATAAATTATTAATCAAAAGCAAAAAAGTAACATATTTTTTATATCTATATTAGACGCAGGAGTAGGCTATTATATCCCAAATATTAACAATATTAATTATCAATAGTTAAGTCCCAAATGATAGAGTTATCTTAAACTCAAATGCAGCTTAGGCGACATGGAAACCATCGTTAAAATACGCAATTTTATGGCAAGCATATGCATGAAAAACTAATACCTATAGGATAAGACTAAATTATAGTATTCAGTTAAATATAGCAAAGGCTTTACCTCTTTGTCCTTATACATAGGTGGTAGCAAAAATCTACAGCTTCAGATTTAATTTTATCAGGTATCGCTTATACACATAGCTCTCATGTGTAACAAATATTTCGTAGTTGACTATAGGTAGAAGTTATCATTAAATTTAAATGAACTATTTTCTAATACATTTTAAGTTCTTTCTTCTGAATTTATTTTATTCGTATCAGGCAAAAGCCATCTTTTAATGTCTCAGACTTGAAAGACAATCTTACAAAACCTAGTCTACAAATATTTTTGGACGAATAATATAACTAAATAAAATCTTGGTATTAGGTATCATAAACATTACTGATCCCGTAATTTTTTTAAACCTAAATGGGGCGTTCTACCAACTAATGCAAAATGAAATATATTTAGACGAATCAAATATCAGAGGATTATGGTAGCGAATTTAAATAATATTTAACGAGTTTTCATGAATATAAAACTAAAGAACCATCACAGAAAAAAAGTATAATCTGTTAGTTATGCTTGTAAAAAGCCAACGAGTTTTTTTTTTTAAATTACTATGAAACAATCTTTCTTAGTATTTTATTGGTGGGTGAATATTTTCTCGTTATAATATATTTTCCTCTAGTTCATGATACAATCTTGCATTAATAAAAAAAATTTACTGCGAGTACCAAAAACCGGTTGTAAAACTAGTCACAAAACTTGCCTCTTTATTCATAGCTATATTAAGTATATAATCGCTTAATTTATCCCAATATTTTGTATTTTGATGAGATTCACGCTATTTATGCAGTTTAAATTCTAATGTTATAATATTAAACAACGTTATTTCAAACCAAATTAAGTTATTTATTCGTTTTCAGACCACACCCACGTAGCCCAGTTTGTGTCAATATTTTTCGGTACTAATATATCCTTGAACCAGGGGACTCCCGAATGTAATAATCGTCAATTTTTTCCGTGGAGGCTCTTTCCATATCCCAATATAGTGAGGTTATGATGAGAGTGAATCAGAGGACGCGGAACGAGTGGAAACTCTTAACCTAACTTAAGCCTAACTAGCCTGACCCTAATGATCATTGAGATGATTTCCTTTCCGGAAAAAATACCGTCGGTACCAGCCTTAAATTGAACCCGAGACCCCCTTTGTTGGTAGCCGGGGGCCAGTTGGCTGGTTTTCGGAATAAATGTCGTATATAAAAAAAATTACTGCTCATATTTTTAAGAAATCTACATAGAGAGCAATCTTCATTATCTACTCTAGTAAGTTGTTAATATTATAGGACTATTATTTATTTTATTAGCTGCTCGTAATAGATAAATTTAGTGTTTGGTAGCGATTGGCTTCATTATTGCGGTATATAACTGGATGTGCGTAATAATAATCAAGACTTTAATGAATAATAATAATCAAGACTTTAATGAATAATAATTGGGACATATGTGTACGTTATTCCCGATGTCACTTTCATCTCGTCTGGTTTTCTGGTGATCGTGGTATGAAATCCATTTGCGTGGACAAATTTTTCTTTTCCAAAATGTTTTTATAGGCTTCCTTACAGTAAATGATGGTACCCTTCCAATTAATTATATCTTAGATCCTCCTTGATAATATATATATATATGGTTAGTCCAGTTCATTATAACAAATAATTTATTTATTTTATGAGTAACATTACTGACAATAACTTAACAATTTATTTCCAATTAATCGTCAATTTTAATTTTTTTCTTTTTCAATTTATGCCATTTAACTTTTGGTCAAAAAAGGTTTTCGGTATATAGTGAACATAAAACCAAAAACGTTTTTGAGTTTAACTATTTCAAAGTTACTTAATGAATTGTAATTTAACCATTTTGAGTTTATATTGTTTTCCATTAAAATAAAAATGTATATAATGGACAGAAAAGCAAGTTATCTTTTCACCTACATATATTTCAAAAGGTCACGCCTATTAAATATATATATATATATATAAAGTGATACAAACTTATAAGTGGTCAAAAGAACATATGATATTATTCATCCTTATGGTTATGTTACTCACTGGTCAGCGAATTCAATGAGACGTAAAAGTCTTAGAGATGACAAATGACTATCAAGTTTGTAGAGTGAGGTCTGCCATAGTAAGTACTGCGCATGAGCGAAATACTGATGTATATAGACATCCATGGCCACGTGCTGGCCAGAACATTTGTTTTGCGTCTACCGAGAAATAAGTGGAAGGCTTAAGGCTTCTCAACATTCAACATCCTGCAATAAGAAAATAAGTGGATAGAAGCAGAGAATATCCCACCTAATGAACCGCCTATGTTTGAAAATTAAAAATAATATTTTGAAGTATATTTTTAAAATAATAGCTTATAATTTGTGCAAATAGGGACCTTAGAGATTTTAAATAATTCAAATTATATCTCAAGGCTAATATTAGAGAAACTGTATCAGTATTTTACTGTCTATTAACATAATAAAACTTCTTTAACATTTCTCTAGAAACGCAAGTTGTTATAGATTTTTTTTAGCAGAGCATCTTACCACCTGTTCAGGCTATATGCGTATGTACTAATGTACTAATAGTACTAGTGAATTAGGCATGAGTGAGGTTAAATTTAGAAGAAGTTTACCCATATTTGCGTTGATGAAGAGTGGAAAACTATTTAGGGAAAAACACCCTCACAACACTCGACCTTGACTTGAACTCGAATCTGCTTGTCATCTGCAGTTTACAATCTTAACAGAGACGCATTAGACCATGTGGCCACCGAAACAGTTTATCTTTTAAAATGTTATTAATTATATTATTGTAAGCTATTGTGTGTTTTTTATTCCACCACGTCTTATCACCCTTTCGGGATTTACGTTAATGTGTTGATGATAAATAGGGTTGAATATCAATTAAATGTATCTGCATTTGCGTGGATAGAGTGTGTAAAAGCACTTAGTAAGAAACTGCCTCAATATTTCCCACCAGGATTCGAAATCTGGTCTCCCAATTATTGTTAGTCTAGTATATTGCTTAGACAATTCTACGGTCTATAAAGGTTTATATTATAATTGTAAATGCTTCGATTTGATTGATTTTACTATTGACTTAAAAATAAAAAAACAATTTACTGTTATTATACAGAAGGTGACCTGGTGGTCTAGGGGTAAGGTGTCGGACTTCTATGCTGGCGGCCGGGGTTCAACCCTCGGTCCCGGCAAAGATTTATCTGATTACCAAACCCTTCCTTCACCTCTGACAAGACATCTTGTGAATGTGGGGAATGCCAGGCCTCCACCGTGGTTCGGATTCCACGTTAAACTGTAGGTCCTCCATTTCATCTCACAATCACCCTACCATTACACATTAGCGTAAGTGCGTATAACCCGAATGGGTAGTAAGACGCGGTGCTAATAATAATAATAATTATACAGAAATATTTGTAATGGTAAATATCCTATTTAAAAAATAAAAACAATTTGAATTATTTTATATTTGAAAAAATAGTTAGAATACTAAGGGTTGGCACTATTTTATATAAAACAAACTTAGCCTAAAACTTAACATATGTACTTCTATAAATTTAAAATTTATTAGCTTAAACGTTAAAGTTCCCTTAAAGTTAAATCACCTTTTTTTCTTTTATTATTTCTTATATCATAGTCACTAACCTACAACATTATTATCAATAATCACAACTTGTGTGTGTGTGTGTGTGTGTGTGTGTGTATGGAATGCCAGTCCTCCACCGTGGTTTGGATCCCACGTTAAACTGTAGGTCCTCATTTCATCTTACAATAATCCTACCATTACACACTAGTTTAAGTTCGTACAACTCGGATGGGTAGTAAGACGGGGTTATAATAATAATAATAATAATAATAATAATAATTCATTATCAAACCACGGAATGTTTCACAGGAACCACAGGTCCGCATTAAGACTGGCGTCAATTGAGTGTTTATATTAACTGTAGGCTATATGGTAATAATGTCAGTCATATCTTCCTAATTAAGGCAGGGCTTCGTTTATAACTTAAGAGTTCTTAGCAATTAAGTTGCTAGAGTTGTCCAATCAAGTGATTTTGAAACATACTATAACTATTACTCTTAGATTACGTACCTGAAAAGTAACACTGAGTGCACTATTATAAGAACTATTATTATTATATTATTAGCACCGCGTCTTACTACCCGTTCGGGTTATACGCAAGGAACTATTAAATTCATAGAAAGATCAATTGTATTATAAAGAAAGGTCAGAGATCTGTTGGAATAATTATTGTAATAAATGTATTGGATACATAGATATATATGATTTAAATGATTATTTATTTTGGTCTGGAGTTAAACAACCCAAAATATTTATAGTTATGGTTATTTCGGGATAAAACCATATTTCAACTATTTAAACTATGTAAATAGAATTAAAAATTAATGGGCATATCACCCGCACTGTTAGTATTAGTTTTGAAATGTTCTAGTCATAGATGTAGAGGTGCTGGTTCGATACAAGGTCTAGGGATTTTGGGGATTTTTACTGTTAAAAATCAACAACTTGGATAATTTTATACTAAACATAATATTTCCTAACTGTTGTAATTATTACACTGCTTAGATTTAATTTGAATAATTTGTTTTTTGTAAAAACAATATTATTGAAATTAAATTTTACTTAATTTTTTTTAAAAGCTAAAAATTTACCATCCGTGTTTTATAATTTCATTTAATTATTTTTTACATTTGAAATAACTTATTAATAACCCTATAAATAGGTATTGCATGCACCCTTAATTTATATAAATAAATAGAAATAAAATATGAAAATGATACAGAGATATAAATATTTTTATACTTTAACAAATTCATTAATTTATTGATATTTCTGTCTATAAAATAATTAATTTAGCTCTTCAGTACTTTCTGATCCATACTAGGAAGAAATTAAAAATTTGTATCCATTTGATTTCCAGTTGTATAATAATAAATGTATATATAGTGCTCCTCCCATGCTGCATTTGACTACAATGGTGACTGTATCCTCTGTTTGTGTGAATAAGACTCTTCTTTCAACCCCTAAGGCTGACTATTTTCCCTCTCTTTCTCGTTTCTGTATGCCATGATGGCTGCAGAACTCTTGTACCATGGTAAAATACATTAACTCCATTATGTACGTTACATCTTTTTTTTCAAATTCTTAAAAGTAGATATTAAAGTTAGTAAAATTAATGCGTCTCAACTTGATGTATATAAAAAAATAATCATCGTGTATGTGAATTTAAAAACTACACTAAAATTAAAAATTAAAATAAATATTGTTTAAAGACTAGAAATGATTAGAGATAGTTGGTTCTTCCCCCAGAACAGTGGAACGGTTTATCTCATTCAAAAGGGGTGGGGTGATACATCCTCACTCACCCTCCCTCGTTGCAGCCATGATGGTACTGGGAGAAATATGGACTTTTGGTTGT
Organism: Timema cristinae; assembly: GCA_039000515.1. Classification (NCBI taxonomy): domain Eukaryota; kingdom Metazoa; phylum Arthropoda; class Insecta; order Phasmatodea; family Timematidae; genus Timema; species Timema cristinae. Next base: position 42,709,077 of record JBCFYV010000935.1, on the reverse strand, counting down.
CATGACAACACGCTGGTTTAGCCAATCAGAAGGGAGAAATGTACCCTGAAAAATAACCCCTCCCTTTGAATGTATAGGTTACAAAATATTCTACCCAGTGTGTGTGTTGAAGCTAGGTGGTTGTAGCCAGTTTTTATATTATTATATTATATTATTATATGTTGGCTTAACAATTTATAACATTTGTTTAGATTTTTGGTTGTGTATATCTTAAAGAGTTAATTAATCAATTGTATAGTTATTAATCGGCATAATAAACCACTAAATCTGTGTAGGAAAGGTTCTAAAAATATTAAGATGATTTTTAATTTAGGGTTTTATTAGATCCTAAACCAAACTTCCATACCAAATACATTTGTTTTAATTTAAATGATCCCCTTAATTTCTTGGAACAGTTATGATAAATTAAGTTCCCGTGATTAATTGAATATGATATAATTACATGATGTTGAAAATTTAGGTGGTAAGGGAGTGAAAACTTTCAAATATGCTTATATTTTAAGATATTTGGTTTAAAATAACACTTATTTAAAATGTGTATTGTCAAGGATTTTTTTTTTCTCATTGGTACGTTTAACAGAAGAGTTAATGACATACCTATTGAGGCATAAAAGAGGAGTCTTAGTTAAGAAGGGTAAATAATTATGATCCAGCTTGTCAACTAATTAAATAAAAACACTCATTTATATCTCGCTTTATTCACCTTCTAATTATAAGAGAATGTTTAACGATCGTGTAAGTATGTGCGGTATTGTTTTTTAAACTTTTTAATTTACCTCATAAAAGTTTTAAACATGCAGAATACATATGAGATTTCTTTTTTATTTGCGGGGGGGGGGGGTGTCACCGCATATTACTACCCTTTTGGTTTTATGTACTAATTACACTAATGGATCTTAGGGATTATGAAGGTTATATATAGAGGAAGTGTTCCTGCGTATGCATGGAGGGAGAGTGGAAAACAATTTTTGAAAAAACCTCATTACACCTGACCAAGATTTGAACCTCGATCTCCCGGTCCCCAGTAGTTAATTTAGTCCGCGGTCAGGGTAGCATGCGGCCACTGAAGCGGGTCATTCGAGTTTCAGTTTTTTGGTACATTCCGTTAAATTAAGTGATGTATAGCTTTTGATAAAACATCAATTATTTTGAGCATACTAAATAATATGAGAAATTTACGTGAATTTAACAGGGTGTTAGAATGCAAAAATATACTTGTGACATCTTTAAGTACGAAACACATTGTCGAAAATTAAAAATTATTTGATCATACTTTATCAAAATTTGGTACTTCCTCAATGTAATGATTGTTACTTTTTTACCTGTGGCCTAAATTTACATGAAATGTGTCGAAATTAAAAAAAAATTGTTAATCCTATACCTTTACTTAATTAAATTTGTTTAAACAAACTTATCTTAATAAGAGCATTATTATTATTTATATACAGATTATGGTTAAGACTTAGAAACAAACCTAAGATTAGCAATAGAAAAGTGAAAGGATATAATACTGAAGAAATTAATAAAAAGTTAAAAATTATTAACAAATTAAAATTAGATATACTTTAATTTGAAAAAATACGTTAAGCTGCGCTTTCAACAAGCATAAAATATGTGAGATAAAATTGAATAAATTAAAAATATATTGATGGCATTTAACATTAATTAACAATTCAAATGGTGAACCATCAGTCAAAAAATACATATACAACATATTAAAATAATTAATATCAGAACAAAATCGAGGACAACACACAGTTAAATTTCAAACATTGAGATGACTAGTTAAATGAAATCAAACACGTAAAGGTAGTGTCTTTCCAGTTTTAGAAATAATTGAAATAAGGTTGGAACGTAATAAGCTATGATAAATAATCGTGTTTAGTAAAGAATCGAAATCTTAATCTAGTTCAGTTCCATTACTCTTGGGCAGGCAATCAGCGTTTAAAAGAAAGCCGATTAGATTAAATTTGGGCCAGAACATTTTATGCTTGTTGAAAGCACAGCTAACGTGATTTTTTCAATATTAAAGTATATTTAAATTTAACTTGTTAATAATTTTTAACTTTTTATTAATTTCTTCAGTTTTATATCCTTACACTTTTCTATTGCTAATCTTAGGTTTGTTTCTAAGTCTTAACCATAATCATTACTGTTCCTTACTTATTTATAATTTAGAATGTTTTCTAAAATGATTTATATTCAGAAGTTAGTTCGTAAATCTTTACTGTAATTATGACTATGCCCAACTAAAATAAGGTTGTTCAAAATGTTAAAGACATTATAATATTATCTTTGTTGCTAAAAGGTTAGCAAGCACTGTGAGCTAAATTAACCAACACTCGCAAACCTATAAAATATGTGCAGCACAAATTTTTTTTGGGGGGGCTATAATCGAATCTACCTACACAATATTAAGTATTTATGTAAATTTTTGAAAATTTTGAAAATTTTAAATATAATTTATATTAAGCTCTACACACTTGTTTTATATATATATATATATAACACTATCAAAACTGGCTAAAACTTTGAAAAAATATTAGGGCTAAATGATATGTTCCAAACTATGTAATTATATTTTGACCCATAGTAAGCCTAATTCTTTTTAACTTATTAATAATATATTATTTATTTACCGTAGCCCATATTATTACTGTACCAATGGTGTTTGAATGATTTCTTTAAATTGAATAGTATTTTTTCTCAAAATATGAACGATATAACCAATTGCCATTATATAAGCTATAACACTTACAGTTAAGGTATAACTATACACAAAATTACAAATTTAAATACAATGTGAAGAGTAGTAAAATGTAGCTTACATTTCCTTAAAAATGACAACCTAGACTTCGAAATAAGTTCGGAATCACCAAACTTGTGACCTCATGTTCTACCACAAAGTTACCCATATTTGTTTCTTGTACAATTTAAGTCTACACTTATTATTTAAGGAGGTGGGTTTGAATTTGTGTACCGGTGAAATCGTAGAATTCTTACAGTTATAAACAACCATTGTCACTATTCGTAATTAGAGTTTAGTTTTTACAAACGTATAGGATCATCGGAATAGCTTTGGCATTCAAAGGTACAAGATAAAATTTCTGAATACACGTTATGTTTTTCAGAAATTTTATTTGGATAGTTTGAAAAAAAAAAGCAATTTCTCTTTAAAATATTCGTTTTAAATATATTCTTAAACATCATTTTCGCCTAATCTGATTTTACGGAAGTGGGAATATCTGAATTAGAATCTACATAGTGATTACTGTTTTGGTTTTTCTTTAATTATTTATCACTTACTTCAAGAAGATATTTTAGACTTCTTCTAAATTATAGTTTTCTAATACCTACCTCGTCAGTATAAATATGTGGATAGCTAAGTCAGGGAATATGTAGAGCAAGAACAAAGAATGTCTCATTCTATTATACAGGTATACCGTAAAATGAGGAATTCACTTTATCGATGGATGGGATACAAAAACCATTAAGTTAATTTAAACACATGTCCCATTCGACCTTGTTTTAGTTAGTCATAATTGTACCCAATTAATGTGAAGCTGCTCAACATTATAGGAAGTACTCAAAATGGTCACCTTTTGCCTGAAGGCAACCACTTCAATGAAATGTATTTTTGAAAGAGTAAGGCTTTCTACATCATGACTGCAGGCTTGCATTCAGAACGAAGGTGCCCATTTTGAGACCTTTCTGTAATGTTAGGCAGCTCCACTTTCTGGGGTACAAACATGGATGGGCGCACTCAAATTGTGGAATAAAGTGTACCTGTCAGTCTGTGCACATGAGTTTAGGAAAAACCTGTAATCACATTCAACTCCTAACATAACCTAACCTTAAAAGGCTAACATAACTTAGCCTTACCTAACCTAGCATAAGCTAACCTAAAACTATCTAACATAACCTAACTTAAAACAAGCTAACATAACTTAGCCTAACCTATAATAAACTAACAAAACTTAGCTTAACCTATAATAAACTAACAAAACTTAGCTTAACCTAACCTAAGCTAAACTAACCTAACTTAAACTACCATACTATAACTAAACCTAACCTAGCCTGAAATAACCTAACCTTCATTTTACATTTTGAATAAGGTCATAATAAATTTAACTTTTAACCCATTGTTCGTCTAAGGGTATTAGCAACCTCGAATGAGTTGTTCCACAATTCGTGTGCACATCATGAATATAGATCGGAATCAGTCAAATGAAACACGTATTTATGTTAACTTTTGCGTCGTTTTTATGACTCCAGTCCACCGCTGAAGTGGGTGCCACGTAATACGGTACACTCTGTATAGTTGAAATAATACTTGCTTAATCGCAATTAGCCAATTAGAATACTAAACAAAAATGTAATTGCGGATAGCTGTGATTGAAAACATTTATATATATATATATATATATATATATATATAATATATATATATATATATATATATATTATATATTGATCCTCTTACATTTTTTAAAAATCTCACTATTAAAATTAAAATTAAAATTAATAATTTTTTCCCATACAAACTAGCTCTATGGCCTCAATGAAATAGAAAGTTCATGGCAGCCAGAACCTAAGCTTCCCATTCAACCCTATTTCAAGATACCTCCATTAAACCCCTAGTCAGACACTCAGCCTCTATAAAATACATTTAATATTATCCTCCTATCGACGTATTAGTTTACAAACGTGTCTGGTATCTTCAGGTTCCCCAACTAAAACTTCGTTTTTAGGCTTGTACTCACCCATCCATGTCATGATAACCACCCTATTCCAGCATGCACACCTCGATTATCCATATTTGGAGATGCATAAAAACCGTGATATTTTTCATAAGGTAGCTTTTAGTTCATTCCTCTTTGAACCAAATATCTTTCTTAGCACTTTGTTCTCAAAAAAGGGCATGACTTTTACAAATTCAGAATTGAATAAATATGCTAACTGTGTAGTTAAAATATTAAAATTTATTCAACAGTTATTTTAAAATTTAAATATTAAAATACATAATAAACAAACCACAAACCCCTAGCTTAATCAGAAATTTTAATTATACTATATCTATTAATTAAACAAATACCCTTGTAGTAGACTGGACTGACAATTACGAGGGCGAGGTTCGAGTCTCATTTGGGTATACTAAGGGTGGTTTTTCAAAAATTGTTTTACTCTCTTCCTCTACGCAAACGTTGGTATACCGCCTATAAATATAATCTTCTAAATCCTTAAAACCGTTAGCATAATTAGTACATAAGCGTATAAGCCGAACAAGTGGTAAGACGTGGTGCTAAAAAAAGAAATATTTACGAATTACATTTTTAAATGTTCGCATACAAAATATCAAACAGTGAAATATTTGTCATAAATTTATATAGTATCATGAGACCAATTTATTATTTAACCCACACATTAATTAATTAATGATTTTGATGCATAATACTCCTTAATTTTATAATCTCATTGGTATATGACATGGCTCAGTGAGGCAAATTGTTGACATGTATGCATTGTGGATTGCGTTCAAGTCATCGCATGGGGCCATGACTAATGTTGACGAATGACTGATAAGATATGCAATGTGTTGACATATACGTGCCGCGGCTTGCGTTTATGTTATCGCACGGGGTTGAATGGGCGATAAAACCACAAGATGGTTCGCATACAATTGACTAGAATGTGTTGAAGTTAGTGTCCATATGAATGTGTAATTTTTACATAAACAGCCCACATCGATACATATATTAGACTAACACAATTTGACACGACTATATAGCAAATCGCGTTTTAACTATCACGTCAGGTTAATGAGGTGATAATATGGGGCAATAAACTGTCATGTGTGTGTTGCGTGCTGCATTCACAATCTCACATATGATTAGTCAGATAATATTGACGACCTGCACTAACTGACACGTGGACAGAGTCTCAACTTTTCGGTTTACTGGTGATGAGGTAACTGGTTGGAAGACATGTCCGGGTGTTTTGAGGTATTTGTTTCATGAATAATTATCTATAATCTTTCCACTTAGATACAAGTAATGCTTCCTCTAAATTCACCCTTCCTCATCCCTTTTACTATAACATTGCTTAATTCCCCCAAACTACCCTTACCGTATACCAAATTGTTAATTGACAGTGTATTCAACTTACCCGCTTTTTTAATATCTTGTTGTAGTAATGGAATTCTTTTTACAATTGTATACCAAAACTTATATTTTGTGTTTATTTTCAAACTGAGTTTAAATGTTCAAATTAGTCCTATTAAAAATTTTTTTTTAAATATATTCCTGATAACTCGATATAAAAATAATTTTATAGAATAATAAAACTGGTCAATAATTTATTTTCATAAGAGGTGACTTGGCGGTCTGGGGTAGGTGTCAAGACGTCTGTGCTGGGGCTCCGGGATTAAATCCTTGGTCTTGACACAGAGTTATCTGATTGCCAAACCCTTTCTTCACCTCTGACAAGACGTGTATTAATCACAACTTGTGAATGTGGGGAATGCCAGGCCTCCACCGTGGTTTGGATTCCACGTTAAGCTGTAGATCCTTCATTTCATCTCACAATCACCTACCATGACACATTAGCGTAAGGTCGTACAACCTGAACGGTTAGTAAGACTAATAATAATTATATTTTCATAGGAGTTATTTCATTATTAAATATAATTGCAATGTTTAATACATTTAAAAAATATTTTAAACCCTACACAGTCTTCCAAAGATTTGACTAACCATGCTATGAAACATTAATAGAAACCACGATTGTGTTTATTACTCTTATTTTGAATATGATATTTGTATTATTTGCCTTTAATTTAATACAAGAAAAACCCATTTTTTTTGTTTGTATATTTAGCTTTTCTTATGCTCGTATCTAATCTAGGTATAATATTGGAAGCAGCTTTGTCAAAAATAAATAAATCAAATTAATTTGATCAACTTTTGTAGGAAAATATAGTCCTACCATGGATGAGTGAATTGTGGGCTAAGCATTACCAGAGTAAGGTATGAAGAAATATTGTTTCAGCTAATTATAAGTTTATAGTATTCTGTTCTTGAGCTCTATTCTAGACTGGGTACAATGGGAAATTCGTTGAAATATCCATTAGAATGGTTTCTATTCTCTCTCCAAGCTATTGAATATATATTGACTCTTAATCAACCTTATCTTGTGTTCCACATTTAGATAAATTAATCACTGGCTCTTGAACTAAACAAACAAATAATTTATTTATCACTATGCTTAGTGCACTGCGTCTTACTACACATGTGGACTATCCGTATATTTACACAGTTTATAGGCATGAATAAGGTATGATTAATATTAAGTTCACCTGGATCTATGTGATAGAGCACTGAAAATTCTTAATAAATAAAAGCCACCTTAAAATCGGCTGGTATTTGAGCCCTGAATGTCCCGTCAATATTCAGACAGGACGATATTTTATTAGTCTTAAACCCACCTCGGTGGCGAGTTTAGCTAACGCCTAGTCGTGTTGAGCTCGACTGCCAAGGATCGGAGAATTGAGGTTGAATTACGGTCGGGTGAATTGGAGGAGGTTTTTCCTAAATGGTTTACACTCTCCCTCCACGCAAATGCGGGTTCACTTAATCTAAATTCAACCTTCCCAATTCCTAATTCATTAGCGTAATTAGTACTTAGTACAACCGAACGGTAGTAAGACGTGGTTCTAAATAATAAATATAATAAAATATTAGCCTAATCCCATGTACACTCAACACGACTATACCAAAAAATCGTTTTAATAAACAAATATTATTTTAAGTAAGGCCTAAGGTATTATTTCATACCACTTAGATTATGACAATTTGTATAATATTAAACCGAGATGACGGAGGATCGTGGCTCAAATCCTGGTTGAATATTCTGTGGATGGTTTTTTACTAAATGGTTTTCCACTCTCCTTCCACGAAAATGCAGGTAGATTGCCTCTAAATGCTTTCTTTCTCATCCTACCAAATTACATCAATTAGATACATTGGTTTAACCTGAACAGGTAATAAGACGTGGCGATAATAAAAATTTCCAATTACTGCTATATTAATTTTATGCTAGCATAGATTCGTTTATTTTCCTTCAAATTAAAATTTAAATTAATATTTAATATTTGCAATTTTATCATTTACATATACTAAAAATAATTATTATAATTAAAAAAAATCCGTATGATAATTAGCATGTAGTTTACATTAATAACCTCTTGTTATTTAATTTTTTGTCTGGGATAGTTTTAAATCTTTTTTGTAATTTAATCCGTCAATACTAGTTAATTAGTAGGATATAATATAATATATTTGTGTTGGTGTCGAGGTAGTCAGATAATTGAAATTAATAGCACCTGAATCTTAGTGATGTACTAAACTGATGTCTTACTTACGATCACATACGGTAGGTTTCTATGATATATATATATATATAATTTTTAAACCATAATATTTTATGATACATTGCTATCTCACCTGATGTCCAGTTGAATCAGTTTGTCCAACCCACAGCTTCCAACTTGTCTTTTGTGGCTCCCCATATCCATGGATGTTTTGATAGTTTAGTAAATAATACTAAAGGGCGTTAACTACGATCTGCATTATAGAAGAATTTGATGCACAAAGATACTGTTAACTGTTCTTTCACTAGCTATATTTATATGTTATTAATAATAACTATACTAGTAGGCCCTATCTTGTAATTGCTCACTGGTTATGGGTATTTAAAAAATAATTAGGAATCTTACTAATTTTTTTTTCTTCTGGTGGTCAACCATGTCTGATACATTTCGCAAAATTAGATCGTGACCTATGAATGAATGAACCATACTTGGCTAAATTAAGAATCTCTGGCAAACATGTCGTCATATATATTTTAAATAGTCAAATTGATTCTAAATGAGTGTTTAATACGAGCTAATTTGAACATAGTATCAAGTGACATGATTTGTTCAAAATACTTGTCTAGAGCTATAATATTACCCAGCTGCACATGAATTTGTTATTAGATAATACTATGAGAATATATTTGGAAAAACGGTCAATTTTTTGTCTTGAAATGGGTATTATTTTGAATTGTTTTGTAGAGTGGCATTTTTTTCTATTCTATAACTGTACAATGTAGAGCCCGTTATTTTAGAAAAGAGGAAGAATTAAAATAAAAGTTTTATAATTTACAAAAATCTATTTTATGGTTTGTTTGTTTATCAATTCAATAAAAAATTGTTATAATGCATTGTAGGTATTGTGTTTTGTTTGAAAAGTTTGTATTATTTATTTTAACGTTATAGTACATATTATTATGCATAGTTAGTAAAATGATCAATAATGTATTTGCTATGTTTTCTCAGTTATAAAAATAGTGTCCACATTCAATTAAGATATAATTTATGGCAAAACTGTTTAAATTAATTTATTTAAATTGAATTTTTGATTAGGAATTGAAAAATAATCTGCATTTTTACTGAGTTCTATTTAAATAATCTAAAACTTTTCTTAAATCAGTCAAGGATTTTTAAATATAGTTTTAAATATTTGATTTAAATATTGTATTGAATATTATTTTTTATAGGTTAAAACAATTGTTTTTACAGTGCAAAACTGTGATGCATAATTATTATACTGTACACTGGCCAATATATTTTAAAATGCAAAGTTTTTTGTTGATTTGTACTATGATTATGAGATTTTAAAATTAACTGGACTTATGTATAGTTTCATAGCACTAATGTTATCAAAAGTACAAATACTTATATTTATTTATATGTAAATATTATTTCCTGAATTTTAAATAAATAATTTTGAGTAAATTTGTTTTCTGAATTAAGTTGTTAGAAGCTAGAAATGTAAATATATGTTTAAGTTAATAGTTACTAGTATGATAACTTATTAACAGCTGCTTATTCAGATACTGTGAAAATTAACTAAAAATAAAACGGCAAAATATTAAGTTATAACCAAACATAATTTGTTTGACAGTACAATATTCATAGCTAAAGCTATTTTCAAAGATATTTTATAATAATTCCAAACTATTAATCCAAAAGTATTCTTATTTTATTATTTAAATGTAAATTATCCAGAATTATATAAAACTAGGGCTTATTTACCAGACACTTATATAATATATGTGTTTACTATAATAAAGGTTTAATATATTCTACTGATGTTTAATCTAAATAGCTAATCTCATCTTTGGGGTTAATATAATAAATTCATATGCAAATAAGCTTTTTAGATATTCAATGTATTAAGACGCTCTTGAGTTCTATTCATTGGATCTTAAGAACCTTTAAAAATCATACTTTTCATTATAGAGTTAAATTATATGTTCAACTTATCTTAGATATAGTATCTCTCGACAAGATATTTATTTACACTAATAATGTATTTACTTCAAACTGTCAGGTTTATTTAGAATGATTGCCCTCATACAAATGCCTTTTCACTGTTTTTCCTAGGCCTATATTCATTTCAAAATTAGTTTTTATTTATTTTCTCATAATTCAAATATAAAATAGTTATTGATATCTTAAAAATACTTCTACCCTTAAAGAGCCTATACAAATTAAATATGATTTTATATACCATATAAATATGAGTATTCAATAACAGAATTTTAATCTAAACGATTTTATCACAGGAGTTTTTTTAAATTGTTTAAAATTTTGTTCTTAAAATAAGTTAAAATTTAATTATTAATCAAGCTCATGAAATATATACAATTTTAATTTACTTTTATTAATACTTAATATACAATATCATTTAAGATTATTGTCAAAACTTAAAAAAATTAAATCATAATTTTAAAAATCATCATTGACGTAAAAAAATTTTTATGCAAAAATGATGACTTAGATAAAAAAATAATTTAAATTAAACTTTACTTTTTTAATGATATTTCCTTAAGCTTTTATACATATTATGATTGTATGGTTTAATATTAGATTAATATATACTTTATTATAATATAAAGATTAATATAACACTTGGTATTGTAATTAATAAAATTTCATTATTAAAAATATGTGTACACGTTTGATTTATTTAATTAATGACTAGGAAGTAGTTTTGTTTTGATATAGACTCACCAAAAACATCGAATAATTTCATGATATAAAAAAAACTTAGAACTTAATTTTTGTTTCACAAGTAGATTCTCTAAACACCAAACTTTTCTACTAAAATGGCAAGATGAAGTAAGATTGGGAAGGTATTTATAAAATACACCTCTACAAACTTTCACCAAATACTCTTTTCTCATTGGCTACATTCAAAATCTAAATAACTTACAAAATGTTTTTATTTCACAATTTACTTCTTTAAAAATGTCGTCTTTTAGTGTTCAACCCTTTGGTTACAAGTAAGGTTTTTTTTTCCTCTTTTGTACAAACTTTCTCTTCTACTATTTTACTCAAAAACTTTACAAAGATAAGGTAAAAATATATCTTGGGGAATGAAACGTGCTATCTCTCTTAATCTTTTGCCAAGGTCTATAAAATATGGTGGTCAATCAACCCTTTGGCATCTTAGTGTTGTTCTAGAGATTCTGTTTTCAGTGTCATAAAAAAAGAGAAAGCTTACTTCTCTTAACAGAAAAGGGTTGAAGAGCTATAAACGTGCTCTCCAAAGAATACTTGAAATCTTTCGTACCATGACAACTTTCAGTTGAATTTAAGGGAACTTTTCAAATTTTTCTGGTTCAATTTTTTTTAACATTATAAATATTATAATTATAGTAAATATTTATTTAAAAAACATATCAAACCCTTTCTTAAATCAATGATATTATAGAGGTAATTATGTAATCATCGCCTCTTTACTTTTATTAGGTAAATTCAGGTCTCCTAATAAGGCTAAGATTCTAAAATTAATATATGAACTATTATAGGAATAGAATAAGCAATACATTAAATATGATTTTTTAAGACAAAAACTTAATTACATTTATTACAAACATAAATTAGTTATTTATCTAAAACATTTAATATATCACTCTCATTTTTTTTAAAGTTGAATTTTTTTCTTAAAATAATATTTATACAATGTGTGTGTGTTTTTCCAATACCATTTAAATAAAAATAAAATTGTTAGTTGCTGAATTATAGACCCTAAAATAAAATATTCATCTAACATAATTTATTTTGCTAATCTATACTTTGAATAAAACTAAGATTTTTTAGTTGAATATAAAATAAAAGACAGTGGGTTTCCTTAGAGAATAGTTACACAAAACAAATTGTAAGCCTACTCCTATCATAAGAAATGTTTTATGTAAAATAAATGCAAATGCATATAAAATGAATATTAATAACTATAAAAACTATTTTTACACATCGATACTTATTCGAGTATAGCTATAAACTGGGTGAAAACAAAGGCTTGAAGACTCAAATGTACAAAACCATTGAGACTTAGGAGATAAAAATTTATAGGTTACGGATATAACTATATTAATTGCCATATTAGTAAATAGAAAATTGACTCCCGGGCACGCAATCAAACCCAGGACCTAAGGATTAGCACGCCAATGCTGTACCATTAAATCATCTTATCTCATATTTTAAGGTAGATCCTTTGATGAGCGTGTAGAATTCATCAAAGTCATCAACAATTGGCTGTCATTGAGACTACACCCACTGGTAAGTCGGAATAACCTTTATGCTGCCGAAAAGCAACACATTTTACACAAAACGAATAACGTCTTATACAAGTTATACAAGATATATCCATCGGAGGAAGAGGAGAAGCGGTGTGATTGGAAGACTATCACCTGCCCAGGATGTTGTTAGTGTGGCCTCCTGTTACGTATACTGAAGGTATACCGGACAATATACACACTCAGGATACATTCAGTATACGTACAGGGGGTTCTACATCTCTCGTCGATCTAACAGCCACGGCGAAACTTCTAAAGAACTTTTCTTGAAGGCCTTTCTTGAGGAATCTTCAGAACCGTAGCTAAAAACCTTTGATAAAACGTGAACATTATGCAGATCCTTGATATAACAATGCTTGGTTCAGATTTAAAAGAAAATAGGATAAGTAAACCATTACAGAAGCTTTTTTTAAATTAATAAATGATTACAGTGCTACCAAACTTGATAAACCTTGAATTATTCTATATATATCCAAGGATATTTATTTAGGCTTACCATTCTAATATAGATGTTTTATTAAACTAGGTGCCAAAGAATATCATATATGAGTTAAAATGAAGCCATATTATATTCTAAGCTATTTCTAGATTGTTTGGTTAGTTACTCCTATGGTGCTTAGAAAATAGCTTATATATTTATGAATTTAATCAATTGCACAATGATACTTCGTATAAAAAGGCATATCATCAAAATAAATCAAAGAAAACCAATTAAATTATTTAGCTTCATTATTAGGCAATATATAAAGTAAATACATTTGTTAGAGCTCATAACTTTATTTCTATTTTATATATTTATTAACTTCACTGAAAAAAAATCAAACGATTCAGTTGCTCTAAGCAATTGATTTGCTTAATGTTTGTTAAATATAAGTTTTTTACGTTTATTTTTAAATTTTACAAATAGTTGTCCAGGTGAATATGTAATATTAATTGATGTTGTGTAGGCTTCTCTTAGTAGAATTGCGCTGGTTTCATTTTGAAATTACTGAAATTAAATCTGAAACAAAAACCAAACGTAATTACTTCATCTAGTAATAATACACCATTAATCAATGGCATGAATCATTCTCAAATAAATTCAAAACATAAATATTGTAAATGTATATTCTTTAAATCAAAAAAATTACACCTGAGCGTGAGATTTGGGTATAATTCTTTAAATTTAAAAAAAATATGAAATTTAGATGCGGTTATAACCACAACTAACAAATATAATAGCTTATCTATTTAATCGATTTTATAATCATTCGATTTTTTCATAAATCGTTTGAAATAAAATTATAAAATAAAAGCTAGTAGCTTAATACGTCATTTTATACTAATTAGTAATGCTTAATACATCCACAGAAATAACATTTGTGAGTTTTAAATGTATAGTTTTGGAATATATAAATTATATTTTGAGTGTCATAAAAAAGCTAATAGCTGAAGATAGTTTCAAAAGTGAGTCACAATCTTTAGCGCATTGAGTTCATAAAAAAAAAGCAAGGTGGGATCATTTAAACAAGTAAAAAATATATGCTCTCTTCTTTTATAATGTTTGTAAACCAAAACATCGGTATACAGAAACATCAAAACAGAAAGAAAAACAAGACACTTTTATTGTTATGTTTCATAAAGTCTTGAGAATAAGAACAACATAAAACTATAACGTCGCAAGTAATTATAATAAAATACTTTTGCAATCAAGAAGTACATATTTATATTGAGATGGATTTTAGTGTCCATTTCAAGTGGCACGATTAAAAATGCTGTTCCTAATATTATCGATTGAAGAGCCCAATTTGACAAATAAACTCATTCTTAATGATTAAAATATCTTAGTTATCCTAAAAATTACTATATTTTATATTTGCTGAAGTAACTAAATCATATTGTGCGCTTGTGTTTAGAAATTATGAATCAAGGTGTACGTAAAAGTCTGAGTAGGTTGTGCAAAGATTCGTAAGTGACGCAAATGTGGCAGTTATGAAGCGTTGGCTATAAAGTTACTCATAAATTCCAAGTAAAGGCGCACCTAAAGAAACAAATGGAATAGTTAAAAAGAGGGTAAATATTGGTATAAATATCTTTAAGTCTAATATTTTCAGCCTTAAACAAATTGTATAGGTCTTAATGAATAATAATCAAATAAATTAAATTTAAGGAAAAATAAACATTTCTGTCTTACCACCATCGTTATATATATAGGTATCTATATTTTCAAAATATATCATATTTATTAAAATCTTTGATATCTTATCACATTAAAGCTATGGTATTTGTGTAGACATTATTTGTAAAACATTAATTCAGTTGTTAGCTATATTTTCTCAATTTAAAATTGAAAAAATGATCATGAAAAACTTCTCAACAAAGTGTATTTAACTGCAATAAAACATTTAAAATAGCATTAGAAAGTTGTATTTGTTCAAACTTGGTTCACCAGTATGGTCTTCAAAGATTTGGTATTACATTCATGGTTTTTAATAGATACAAAATTAATGAATTTAAGCTGTATGTATTTTTTTTAACCAAGCAATCCATACGAAAAGAAAATTAAGTTAAATAATAATTAGTTAAATAGTTTTTTTACTAAAATCAATTAAGTTTTATGTAAATATAATTTCATATATAATCTTTCTACTGAGAAATACAATTATTATCAGGTAAAATACGAGTAAAATGTTCTTAAGAACTCAATTAGAAGGATAATACGCTTTAGTAATAATTTTATTTAACTCATTAAGTAAGTCTTTTTTTTTAGCATAAATGAATTCGTTAGGGTAGTTGGGGTATTAACGGTCCTATTTGAATATTTGTAATTTTACTGAGATTGTTACTAAAGAATAAATTAACTAAATTTTTTGATAAGATTATTAGGTAAATTATAAGACTTTGTTAAAAGTATATTTATTTCATTAGTATTACTAAATGATCTATTGTCCTTGTGAACTAGTATTTGACATTAAAACTAAATTATTCCTCATATCGTCTTGCTGAGCCAATGGGCAAGCGAACTAAATGTCATGTTCATTTAATCTGGTTTTTTAGTGGTAGAAAAGTTGTTAGGGTTCGGTTGTTGGTATCATATAATTGGGCTGGATTTTCCAAATACTTTTCCACTTTTCTTCCACGCCAACGTGGGTGGATTTCCTCCAATTTCAACCTTCCTTCTCTATACTTAACTAGTGTTTAAATGCGTATATATGGACGAGGAATACGACGCAGGGAAAAATGGTAATATATTTGACAATTATTTATTTATTCTCGTGATGGCAGTTTAATTTCAATTGTACACGTTTATAGGAAAACAAAAATATTTATACGGTAGTGTTAGTGACTTAATTTAATGTTGAAGTTGTAAACATCAAGAAAACGTTAAATTGTCCTCCCAACTTATGAAAATAAATAATTTGTTTTGGTTCAATTTGAATATTGAATTACATATGTGGTTTTTCGCCCCTAGGTTTGCTATGAGAACGGAACGTCATTGGCTTGCGCACGAGGTCGATGGCAGAGGGTTGAAGCGGCCATGTTGGCAGGGGGTTGGTGATGAAGTGGGCGGAAGGGAGGGGGGATGCCCCACAGGGGAGTTTTAAATTTCCGATATTTCTTTACCCTCGGTTTGAAGGGTTGGGGAAAGGAAGGGAAAAGGTGCTAGGCTATTGAGTCAAGTGATTTACCACCCAAAGTTGTAAGGATTTGGGACAGAAAGAAGCGCTACGGTCTTCCAATGTTTTTCTATTGTTTATTGACTTCCTCCAGTACAGCCAAACACAAAAAAGAGGAACACTTTTTTTGTGGGTCATTTGAGATAATAGTACTCTTGAATGTGCATTATTGGCAAAGTATAAATTCTGTATCAGTATTTTTGTCGTCAAACACCTTAGGTAAGTCGATAGTATTTCTGTATATGAATATAATTGTCCCAAGTTTGATTCCTGGCATGGCTGAAAAATGTATAATTAATGAAATGTTGTTTATCTATTCAGAGTAATGAGTTAATGGCTGGGGGTTGGATGTTGTGTATGTTCTAGATTTGTTAGTTTTTAGCTCATGGGCTGATATAAACATTCGGTTCAGAAAATGAACGGTAAATACCTCAAATAAATGGGGGGCGGGGGGGAGGGAGGGAGAGGGAAAGTATGTTGGTAAAATAACAGCTGTCAGAATAAGCAATCCATATTTAGAATATGTAGTTTATTAAAATAAATGAGAATATCAATAGAATGATCAGTATGGAAATTGTAGAAAGCTTGTAGGTCCAAGGTTCATATCTTATTTTAGCTACGGTATCATTTTACTAACAAAAACTCTATATTCAAACTTATATAAAATTAATTTTGGTGGTATTATAATCGCGAGAAAGTAATATCGAACATTATTATAGTTATTATTATGGTGATTACGAATACACATCCTTTATTTTATAAAACACTTTCAGTACACCCATAACAGAATTCGAACCCTAATCCCTCCATTAATGGCAGTAGAATTTATTGCGATAGTGACGATGTAGACCACCAAAGCCTGTGTATATAAACACACGCCAATGAATATTAATAATCTATACTAGGCATGGTTTTAAAAATTATGCGACATTTTTATAATCGAGTATATATATAATATATATATAATTTGTAGGCTTGTTTAATATTTTGTATGAAAAACAAATCATTTAGAAAACATTTTTCATTAATTGTATCACTTAGATATTTGTAAATAATTTGATTAAATTCCTTAAAATCTTATTAGAATAGATTGAACACACTTAGAGGGATACCAAAACTTTTTTTTTTTAATTTGCTGCCGACTTTTAAATGTAGCTTTCTGCTTAAACAATAATTTGAAATAGATATGAGATTATTCACAATGCCCCTGGGTTTTGGTTTGTTAGAATTTCTTCCCTTTTGTAAGTCAAAGATAATATTTGAAAATTGTTAGTAAAAATTTACGTAATAAATAACACTTTTAATAGGCAGTTATTAAAAACACACGTTTTTAACTCCAAAAATTTAATATATGTACTGTTATATGATTTTAAATTAAATAAAATTACAATAATTCTGACTCAATTTTTTTACGCAATAATAAATAAAATCTAATTAAAATTATCATACTAATAATTATCATTTATAAAGTTAAATATAAACTATTATATTTTCAAAAAAGAATAATTTAAATTGCTTAAGCTAGTGTTGTTAAATAGTTAATATTATTTAAAGCAAGAAGGTATAGAAGTAGGCCTAATATGTATAACAGTTGTACTAAACCATATTCAATGTATGTTATCATATTAAGCAACTGTTAGTGCTATTTGTGTGGTTAAAAATTAGAAGATGAAAATCTATGATAAGAGAAAGTTATCAGCTTTTTATATTCCTATACATTATTATAGTAAGTAAGTTCCAAAGTAAATAATATGGATTTATATCGTAAGGTATTGGTTTTACCACTGATTCTGCCACAAATTTTTAATCTAACTACCAACTCTATGTGGTAATACTAACCTGCAGTTTATCATTTCAGATGACTTATTTGCTTTTAGTTACTGATATATTTGATAACTTAATTTTTAAATACTATACATAATGAACCATTTTTACTATAAAATAAAGTCTTTGAAATTAGGTTGTTTTAAATAAATATACAAAGAAAATCTTAATTAATGGAACTTGATAACTTGATTTTTGTTTTGATAAATTCAATGATAAATTTCAATTAAAATCATTAATATGAAAATATTTCTGACAAACTTAGCACATAGCCAATTTTAGATACACTACCGTCGCTACAATACTTTTTGATAGTATAAAAGTTTCATTTTTCTTTAAAAAAAAAAGCTTCAGTTCACCCCCTCCCACACACTCCCCCTTTCCAAAGAGCATGAATTCTTCACTCTAGATGTCACACACACACACAACACACACACACACACAAACACACAAACAAATACGTCATCTTGAGGGCGATAAAAGAAAAAAAACTAATTTCCTGTCAACATTCAATAACAAATACAATAAATAATTTTGTATAATAAAGTAAAAACATATATCTACTAAAAATACCAATGTGTACCATAAAAACATTCATTGACCTTTAGTTAGAGATTACATAAATTTATATTTCAAGCAAAAACAAACTGCTAGTTTCTACAATAATTAACAAATTAAATTAGCCTCATGATTTTCAGAATAAGAAAAATTAATTAAACTAGACATGTCTAGTTAGAATAAAATATGTGAAATATACCTAAATAAAAGATCAATTAACTAAAAAAAATCTTAAAAATGTATCTTGATAATTATTAATCAATACCCATGCTTCTTTTATATTTAAATGTTCTATGATAGCCATTTAAATCAAATATAAACACAACATATAATACTTTCGTTTAGCAAGCCAAATAAAGACTAGAAAATTAATCAACTCTTGCAAATAAAACTCAAGTTTATAAATAAAATGAAATAAAGTGCCTGTTTACACTGACTTACCCCAACATAAATCTCCTCCCACATTGGAATGATGGGGACTTCCCCCCTCCCCTTGAACCACTTTGGCCGTCATGTTGATCTTCAAGATAAAATATGGTAGGTTTACTTTTTTTTTTCCGTAAGAGAAAACTACAAACAAACAGAAGAAATATTCATAATAATAAAAGCATCAGTCTTGGCAAAGTTAAGTTACATTTGTGACGGTCTGCTGGCGTCTGACTTTTTTTGGGCCGGTCGTCTTTCTGGCGTCGCCTAGCGTCGAGTGATGGTGGGGACGTTCTATGCAGGCACCGCGAGGCATCGGATGAGCCATACGACGCCGGCGCCGATAGGATTGCGTCGAGAGGGAAGGGGGTTGAGACGACCCCCTCCCCCCGGGGGAGGGAAGGGATTGTGTATAGCGTCAGTGTGTGTAGTATAGCTTTCAGAAGGTTTATACAGAGAGGTGGAGCCTGCTAAATGTTGTGAAGGGACGAAGGGAAAGAGAGGTAGGGGGACAACTTTTTAGGGGGCTGGGCTTGCTCCAACTACCATAGCTACTTTATTGATGTTTCCTCTTCTTCCAGTGGCGGCGTGTGGAGAGTTTTCAGTTAAGAGCGGAGAGGAAAAACTAGTTAAATCCTTTGGGACATTTACTTTATTTTCTCACTCTACAAAATTGGCTTAAACAAAGTCATCTCAGGTTGTTAATTTAAGTTGGAATTTAGGGATTGAGATTGTGAACATTTTCAAATAGCGTTTCTTGTGATTACCTGCAAACCTACTTAACATTCTATAATAAAGGGTTGTCATTAATAAAACAAACTCCAGATGATAAGTTTGATGTATAAATAATTTGATTTAAAGAAATAATTTATCCAATAATCTGTTGTAAAATGTGTATTGCAAATAGGCCTACTATCAATTGTGTTTAAATGAATAAATCTATGTTAAAATGTATATAGACTGATACCTTAATTTTTTGTTCTCAAAATAAAAAATAATACGGACATTTATTTCTGGTTGAAGGATCATTATTTATCATTCCTTTGCAATTGAATCAGTTTAAAGCTTTTTTTTAGCTTGTTAATGCTTCTATTAAACGAAAACAAATATTTTTATATAAGGTATGAACTAGACCTATCTAAGAAAAATTTAGGCCTACTTACTTACTTACTTACTTACTCTATGGCATTAGGAACTCGAAACCCGCCTCGGTGACGTAGTTGGCTAACGCGCTTGTCGTGTTTAGCTCGACTGCTGAGGACGGGGAGATAGAGGTTCGAATCTCGGTCGGGTGAACTGGGGGTGGTTTTTCCTAAATGGTTTTCCACTCTCCCTCCACGCAGATGCGGGTTCAATTCCTCTAATTAAACCTTCCCAATTCTTAATCCATTAGCTTAATTAGTACTTAAAAGCGTATAACCCTAACGGGTAATAAGATGCGGTGCTAAATATTATTATATTAGGAACTCGAAAGTTAATTGCCATACTGACAAAAGTAGACAGGCCACCTATCACTTTCTGGAGCTGGTTCCATCCTGCATACCTCATTACACCCTATCGCTTTCAGGTATATTCTAACGTTATCCTCCCGTCTGTGTCTAGGCATTGGTCTCTTCTACTTTGGTTTACCAGTCAATTCTCGGAACACGGCTCTTGATTCTCGGCTAGCGCTGCATGTTTTTTCCCGCTTGAAAATCCTAAAAATGTCTTGTAATGATTACAGGATATGTAACTAATCATTATGTAAATTACTCCACACCCCAGTATATTCTTTACTATTTGGAGCAAATATATTCTTAAGCCTCTTTTATTTTTCATCATGTAAGGTTAGAGATCACGTTTCACACCCATAGAGAACAACCAGTAGAATTATTTTTAGTATATTCTTAGTTGTACATTCCTTTAAAGCAGGCGAGTTGTCAAAAACTTACTGAACGAGAAATAGCATGCATTTACCGACATTTCTTTTTATAATTTCCATTCTAATATCGTTATTGATCGTTAAAATTATTTCTAAATATTTAAACTAATTAACTATTTCAAGTGATGTTTTGTTCGTGGCAAATCTCTAAATCATCCTCTCTGTGTGATTATATATAAATATATAAAAAAAAATCTTATCATTGTTTTATTTAGATACCTTAATACTATATTACCAGGGATTAGGACTGTTGACAGAATTTATCACTATTAAACAACCCAATTACAATAAAATTCTCTCTCATTAAGTACACAAAACCTTATCATTGTTTCCTAATTTTGTAAATAATATGTCTTAGTCAAGATAAACAAATTACAATAAAATTCTCTCTCATAAGTACACAAAATCTTATCATTATTTCCTAATTTTGTAGATAATATGTCTTAGTCAAGATAAACAAAATTGCTAGTTTTAGCAATCAGCTCTATTTTTATATTTATTACAATTGCAAATGATTTTAAAAAAAATAACTTCTAAACATTTCACATTATTATTAAATATATTGGTATTATTTTAATTGTAGAAAAAATGCCTGATATTTCAAAATAAATAAAAATAGGGCAAGAAAATAAATATGACTTTTAAGTCCAAACCTCCCCTCTGAGTTTCTTACTAAGGTCTCGTGTTTGGATCCCAGCCAAAATACTTTGAAGACACTCACGTTTTTATATCGACCCAAACAAGAGATCAAGTAGCAAATAAACTTAACCTCTTAAGTTTGATTATTTTAGGTTATGTAGCTTTCGCTTTCTGAGCCTGCTTATAATATCATTGACTTACAATCTAATTTAATTTAGATAACAGATAAAATAGTCAATCCCCGAGGCATTAATTCGTCACTGTGAAAGAGGAATACCCCATTTCATCCACAATACATTTTTTTGGCTGTGCCAGGAATATAACCCAAAAATCTTAATTCTTTATACAGACGTTCAATAATATCAGATAAAGTGTCGGGCAAGCGGTTTACAAATGGAATGGAAGGGAACGTGAATTAAGGTATGTATATTTTCAGTTTTAATAAATTTTTTTTTCTATTCAGCACCGCGTCTTGCTACTCGATTGGTTTATACGCTTAAGTACTAACTACACTTTTGGGTTAGGAATCGTGAAGGTTGAATATAGATTAAGTGAACCCGCATTTATGATGAGGGAGAGTGGAAAACCATTTGGGAACCCTCCTCTCCCCCCCCCCCACCCCCCCCCCCCCCCAATTCACCTAGGTGAGATTTGAACATCGATCTCCCAATATTTAGCAGTATATCTCGACACAAACTCAACACAAAACTAGCATGTTAGCTAACTACGCCATTGAGGCGGGTCTTTTAATGATAAAATATGTCTTATGTACTAAATAAAATACTGTGTCAGTATTGCTTTAGTACATAGTTGAAATCTAATTTTCTACACATAGTAATTTCATCGTAGAATTTTAACTTAACTTTTTATCCACTTCAGTGGCCCCATGGTCAAACGTGCTACTCTCACGGTAGACAAGACTAACCATGATGGAGAGATCGAGGTTCGAATCTCGGTCCGGGTGTAGAGTGATTTATCCAAACTGGTTTTCCACTCTCTCTCCACGAAGATGCAAGTAAACCTCCTCTAAATATAATAGCCTTCTTAATCCTTAAAACCATCAGTGTAATTAGTACAATAGCGTATAACCCAATTGGTTTGTAAGACTCGATGCTAAAGAAAAACTCGAATTCTTAAATGAAGAGAAAGTTTATGTTCAAAATTCCACGATTATCGTGACGAATATTCAATTACTATTGAGATAACTTTAGTTTAATTTTCTACACATAGTCATTTACTGAAGTAATAACTTGCATTCTTTGGACAAATAAAATTATTCTTATAAAAATGGTAAAGATTGTGTCCTTAGCTCGAGTTCTCTACCACCCCAACTTGATTTCCTAAGACTATAGCCAGATTAAAAAATATTCTCATCCCTTCAGCAAGTGTAAACCGCCATGCAGATTATTTTATAATAATAGATAGTTCAATTATCTTGTAAGCTTGTAAGATGCTACACGTCGATGAACTGGAGGGTTCGATAGGAAGTCTTCGGCTGAGGTTCTGATTATAGATTCATCGTAAGGGTTAGGCGATGTTGGAAAGTTGAGGGGGGGTGAGGGGGAGGTGAGCTGGAGGATTGGAGGATGGGGTCCAAGGAATATTGATCTGAAATGAAGGGAAAGCCTCTCTTGCGTATGTGTGTGTGTGTGTGTGTGCACATTTCTATCTGGGCACCCCACGGTGACTGAATCTCTACCTACTTCAAACGCAAATCTTGTAACCAACTGCAATTTTTTTTAAATAGGTATTTAACTTGCACTCTATAATTACCAGCGTAAAAGATACCATGAGTCATATAATATCGTAGCTTAAAGAAACATACTTTATACTAAGAAAAGTATGCTAAATACAAGATTATCTGTGTTTTTTATGTCATGTTATCGCTAAATATCGAGTTTTTTTAAGTACAATCTGGAATCACTACCAATTATTCTAAAATTTTAAACAGTATTTGGTCGCTTTAAATTAAAAAAAAGAAAGTAATCGTTAGGAGTAAATGATAACTTATAAAGGACTAAAATAAAAAGGCCAGAATAAGGTGCGCACTACCAAAAAAATTTAAAAAATAATTTAAAGGTGGTTTTATTTATAATTAAACCTAGTATTCATCCATATTTCTTATTCCTTTATCAAAGTATTTGGACGGTTTCATTATATTTATATATAACTGCTTCAGTGGCCGCATGACCTAAGGCGTCACTCTCGTGTGCCGGCTGCCAATGACAGTGAGATCGAGGTCCAAAAACTTACTGGTCTAATAGTTTTTTTTTTTTTTTCGAAAATTGTTTCCACACATTCTCCACGCAAATGTTGGTATACTTAATCTAAAATTCAACTCTATTCATTTCTAACTTGCTAGCGTAAATACTACATATATTTGTAAGCTGAACAAATAATAAGATGTGGTACTAAAATAATACATATCTTATTATATTCAAGCCGTCTAGGTAATAATTTAAAAGCGGTTAAATGAAAAAAGTATTAATCACTGTCCAATAAAAGGAAAAAAAAACACTAAAAGTTATCAATTTACAATTTATAACCTAAGAATAAAGCAAGAATAATTGATTTTTTAAAGTAATAAACTAATTACTAAATTTACGATGGAAACATATAAATTAATAAAACCACTATTTGATTAATCTAGCATTAAAAATATTGGTATAAGGATTGGTTGGAAATTTTAACGAAAATATTATACAAAATTATATAGCTGGACATGTAAGCCATTTGTTCACTGATTATATCTTAGTTAATTATTCCTTTAAACAATATTTAACTTAAGTTATTAATATTTAAATCATAAAGGATGCTCATAAAGTATTACAGGGTTTTTATCAAATAACTCTTTCTAGATAAACAACTGGTTAAAGTGAAGGGGTAGGAGAGGAATTTTGTACCTGTTACATTTTCATACCATGACCATAGACATTTTAAAACCATTACTATTTAAGTCTTCCTTTCTAACTTTTATAATAAGGTAAATGAAAAATTCAATTGTCTCTATGTTATTAAGAATGCTCTAAATTATTATAAACATCAAAGCTATACAGACATTATATTAAAAAAATGACAAATAAAAGTATCTGAAATGGAATTAAGGTAAATATATGTCTGCGTGTCCATAAAACCTAACTTACGAATAATTATTTATGTCTTTTAGAATAAATTTATCACATCTGTTATTTAAAAATATGTTCCCAAATAAGCAGTTTTATTATTGAATAATTCAATCAGGCATAACATTACAAAATAGAAAGCGGTTTGGAATCATGCCATCTCTAAGTTATTTCAAGATTTTCGTTGACTATAATCAAAGATAGCAAGTTGAAACGGAGTCTATTCAGAATGACATTATTACAAGTTTTCAGTGAATATGCTCCTACTTAAATGTGTTATGCTAAATTAATGTCAAATTTAACTTTAAGGGAAATAGCTGGACACGGTTTTAAAGTGTCAGCTATACAACAGCGTTAAATGTCTGAAAAGCATCTCATGAAGGTAAGGAAAATGTTTTATTGTGTATTTTTAATTCAAAATGAGCGTGATAGACTCTAATTATACTTTAACTAGGCTATTTTTTGTTGATTTGCCTTAAGCCCAATAAATTCGTTTTTGAGTATTTCATTATCAACTAAAGAAATATATTTACGTTTATTCGTTGTGGACTGTTGTAAACAACATTTTTTTTTTGTAAGTAAGTGAAACCTGATCTTCAAATATGTTTATTTTTAAAGGTTTTTGGATACTATTGAAAGGAAGGGGGGGGGGGGGGAGGAAGGGATATGGAAGGGTGGTGGAGAAGAGACACTAAAAATTCTCGTTCATACAAAGTTGAAACAAAGCAAGTCCTTTAAAATTAAAGAGCCAGCCATTCTAGGACAAATAAACTCTCGAAAATAAAAATAATAATTACATAAAAAGAGTAAGGTATTTACAGGTCCAAGTAAAACACCAATATTGATTAAGGTCTTAAAATTAAGGTAAATTTCAATGAATAAATCAATATATATATTTTTTTTTTCACGTTTGAAATCGTAAGTAAATACATGAAACTATATTTACCTAACATTTCTTCTTTAATGGCTCGTCACATGTCATGAGGCAAGCCATCGGACTCTTCCTGGGTAATACTTCTTCAGAAGACTCCAGTAAACCACTGAACTCACACTCTCGACTTGGATAGTTGGTAGAAGGTGCGAAACTGTGACCGAAAAGAGGGGCGTCTTCTGCCTTCATTTTCCTGCAGAGAAGTAACTTCACCAGGAGAAGGAAACAAAAAAGGAACCCTGTAGGACACACGCAAGGACAGATTGAAGAATATTCATCCGCTTTCGCGGAAGGACGAGGGACATATAGATCGGCTACTACACAAGAAAGAAGAGGACACAGCTATGCACGCAAACAACAAAGTCTTGACATAAGAAGTAAAAAAAAAAAAGGTAGGGTAGAGGGGGATGAAAAAGAGGACATTTTATATCCTTCTGCCTGGGAAATATGGATGTCGTTTTTTCCCTTCTTCAAACCGTCGCATCCCAAAAAAATGTAGGGGACTACCTCTCCCTTCTTGTTATAGTCACCACTGTCTCTATCTACACGGTGGGTAGTTGAGTCCAATTAAAAATGCTCACTTTGATTTCATTGTTGTTTTTTTATAGTTAGGACGAATAAGATCATCATGAAACATATTTTATAAGATATTTATATATTGGTATAAATAATGTTTGCAAAATACCTACAAGTAAATTTTTAGTAAATGATTGCATAAACTCGCTAACATTATTAAATCTGACTGTACAAAGACAATTGCACTATAAAACCAGCCAGTTAAATCTGTCTTATTCCTCCTCCTCCTATGACATTAGTTTAAAAGCTTGGCTGCCTCTGATTCGCCCGTCGTTTGCCTTCTATTGTGACGTCACTTTTAACAAATTTAACGTTATCCTTTGTGTCTTCAAAGTACATACAGCTGGTAGGTTGACCAGTATTACAAGAGCCTTGCTTTCTTTTCATAATAAGTTTTCACGTGGGAAGTTTTCCACTGTCCAGCAACACCTAGGAGAAAAAAATAATTCCGTTATCAGTGAAATATTTAAATCTAACTGATAGGCCTATATTAAATTTAAAATATTCCGTTTATTTTATCATTTAAATTGCTCTCAAAATGAAATATTTAATTGTCAACACAATATGAATTAACATTTTAGAAGACATTTTCTTTCATTAGTTAAATTAGCTTCATTATTATATTTATTATATATTATTGTTACCTGAATATTAATACTGTAGCTATATATGGTTTCAAAACATATATAGCTACAGTATATTGGTGATATTTTTGTATAGTAATTAGATAGAAACATCAGGAAAGGAATTAACTTTATTTAAAATAATTCAAGTGCCTAAGCACTATCTTAAGGCAATCTGTCTTTTTTTTTGTGTGTGCGTGTTTGTTACATTGTTGCATTTCTTATCACGCATTAGAGCTTTTCACATATATACTTTTATGGCATTTATAATAGTAAAACCCGCCTCTGTGGCGTAGTTGGCTAACGCTCTTGTCATGTTTAGCCCGACCGCTGAGGACGGGGAGATCGAGGTTCGAATCTCGATCGGGTGAACTGGGGGTGGTTTTTCCTAAATGGTTTTCCACTCTCCCTCCACGCAAATGCGGGTTCACTTCCTCTAATTCAACCTTCCCAATTCCTAATCCATTAGAGTAATTAGTACTTAAAGCGTATAACCCGAACGGGTAGTAAGACGAGGTGCTAAGTATTATTATTATAATAGTAAGGTAAAATGTAAAGGAATTATATCCGCATTTGCATGTAGAGAGAGATATAAACCATGTAGATGAAGCACAGCCTGCCGCTATTAAGCCCGACCTGACCTTACCGTTTTACAAAAAAACAGACAGGGCGAGCTTAATGCATTTATCTACGTTTTCACTGGAAATAATTTCTTGCTTTTCTAAACCTCTTATAATATCAGTGGAACCAAAGCATTAAAATATATATGTAATCATTATTTATATATTATTAAATACTAACTATGCCTAGATTTGCTAAACTATCTTATTAAAGTGTCTAAAATTAAAGCTAAGCGTTTCATATATTTTAAAGTAAAAATACAATACATGGAACCAACACGTTTTTTATAAATGGTGTTAGTTTGCATACTTCCTCGAATGTTTGTACTACGTTGAGTAACTTTTGTCAGCACCTGTATTAGAGATAGAAAATCCCCCCCTCTTACTAAATGTTGGGGTAGTTTGTGAGCCGTGGGAGATAAGGGTAGGTAAATGACCAGAAAAAAAAATGGGGGATAAAGAGGAAAAAAAGTGAACACAAAAATGGGAGGGGTTTCAACCTTCTGCAGCCGTACCTGCATACCGCATAGTGGCACTACCACTAAATGGATCTGTCTTTGTGTGTGTGTGTGTGCTGATGTAAAAAAGAAAAGGAAATTATTTTAATAAAAAACCACATACGAAAAAAATCTGACCCTACTTTTAGAGTGAACTAACCGTTAAATTACCTTATTCATAGAATATACGATCAAAAATCCCTACAGTAGTCTGCAATTTGCATAACTTATTTTATATCGCAGAGTATCGAGAAAGACAAGCGATGCAGGTAATTATTTCTAATGATCATTAACATTTAAATTACCGAGAAACTTTTATTATTATTATTATTATTATTTTTATTATTAGCACGCGTCTTACTAACCGTTCAGGTTATACACACTTAGGCTAATGTGTAATGGTAGGGTGATTGTGAGATGAAAGGGAGGACCTACAGTTTAACGTGGTATCCGAACCACGGTGGAGGCCTGGCACTCCGCACATTCACAAGTTTTGATTAAAAGTTTAATTAATCATAGTTTTTTATATTACGAGCTTTTCTTAGTACCGCATTTTGGTAGCCTTTCGTCTCATACAAATATGTACTCTGACGCTAGTGTGTATAGGTGTGTGTGTATGTATGTATGTGTGTATGTATGTATGTATGTGTGCATGTATGTGTGTGTGTTGAAATATTAGAAGAATTATACCCGTTTTACATGAAAAACTATTAAGAAGAAATCAACCTCAGTATACCCAACCTGGATTCAAGCTTCTATCTCCTAGTCATCGTCAGTCCAGTCTATTGTGAATCTAAAACTTTGGCTTTCTCAACCACGGAAGCGAGTTAAACATTGGTACTCTCGATCAGGATTCGAACCCCGTCACCGGGCATCAAATCCAATATGAGAGAGACGCGTTAGAACAAGTGAACACGGATTAAATTTCTTACTAGTTACGTTGTTTGAAACATTTTGGATAGGACATTTTTTTAGAATAAGAATTTTAAACGGTTATCCGGTGAGTTAGCTCAATTTAATCCTATTAAAATAATTTTTTTTAAATTTCTTTTTCTATATATTTTGAGAAAGGTTTTTACTTTAAATGCTGATGGTATCAATCTCATGGGTTTGTGGTTGACACCTAAAAAGATTTTATTAAAAGCATTTTATTTTTTAATAAAATATATTCATTTGAACTTCTGAAAAAGCCAATAATTTTGTTTTTGCTATTATTTTAGTATGTTCCTTCATTAGATTTATCTGCTAGAAGAATCGTTTTATAACATATGATTATACAATACCTGACGTGGTTTTTTGTGAGATTATCTAATTGTTACATAACCCGCCTCGGTGGCGTAGTTGGCTAACGCGCTTGTCGTGCTGAGCTCGACTGCTGGGGACGGGTAGATCGGGGTTCGAATCTCGGTTGGGTGAACTGGGGGTGGTTTTTCCTAAATGGTTTTCCACTCTCCCTCCACGCAAATGCGGGTTCACTTCCTCTAATTCAACCTTCCCAATTCCTAATCTATTAGCGTAATTAGTACTTAAAGCGTATAACCCGAATGGGTAGTAAGACGTGGTGCTAAATATTATTATTATTAATTGCTAAATTCATGATATTTTAACACACTATCACAAATAACTGAAGCTTTTTTCTTAAAGCTTACTCACAGATTAATTATTCTTTATTGATTTTTTTTCAAGCAAAGGATTCGTTGATAATTCAGAAACATGTTTGTCTAAATGAAGACAAAATGATCTTCACCGTATTATTTATTATTGATTTTTCCAATAGAATTATTGTTATTTGTATTTTAATTTATTTTACTTTTCTATAACATATGTCTGACTGACCTTGAAAATTTGGAACAAACTATGACTATTTATATTTGTATCTTATTGCATGTCAGTAGTTGGTGAGATTTAGAGTGTGATATTTGGGAGAATAAAAATGATATGCTCACAAATTCAATTTGTTAAATACTATTTTGTTAATATTTTAAAAATGCGATTATACTTGCTAACTTTATTTGACAAATATTTTTGTCATCGTTATTTGGTTCGCAAGATTTTGGAGCCTATACCACCATAGATAATGTATTATTGATTTAGCCATGATAATAGTACATTCAGAGACCATAATATGGGCACGTTGATTTGTATATAGTCGCCAAAATAGGCAAGTATTATTAAACATATTACTATTATTATAAGGTATTCTGTATTATGACAGGTCAATTCCTATCATCATTTAACTGAGTTCGCCAATGCACCCTGTCCTCTGCCTCCTCCTTGAGTAACCGGAAGTTTCTTCTTTCCTTCAAGTAATCTTAATATATTTTAACCCTCCTCCTTAATAAGATCCTCTTTCCCTTAAACTTTCTTTTCATGACATTGTGCAGAAGACAGTTCCTCCTAAGGATGTGTCCTGTCCAGTTTGCTTTGTATCTATGAATTACATCCAAAATTATTCTCTTGTCACCCACTCTAATTATGACATCATTTGTCACCCTACTATCTGTCCATCTGATCTTACCAAGTCTTCTCCAGAACAACATTTAAAAGTTATCAAAGTGTATCACAAATAAAAAAAACTATGTAATTTATATGCAAATCATACAGAATTTTACAATATCATGATTCTGTTGCTTTCATTTATTTAATTAGATGAGTAATTAAGAAATTATAAAACATAAACTTAATGGAATTTCTTCGTTTTGACTTAATGTAAAGTATATTTTAGGTTTACCTCTTCTTTATCGACATATCTTATTTTACCTATAAATGGCTGGATAAAGTTTGCCAGTAATATATATAAGGCACTTTAGCATATAACAAATGAGAGCCTCGTTGCAAGTTGGGGAAACATTGTAGCTATAGTTGTTGTTACTTGATATTATTTACATTATATCACACGCCTAGAGATATTAATAACGCAAAGTGTGTGGAATTCCAAGCCTCTACCTTGATTCGGATCCCACGTTTAACTCTAGGTCTTCCATTTCATCTCACAATCACTCTACCATTACACATTTAGTGTAAAGTGCGTTATAGTCTGAACGGGTAATAAGACGCGGTGATGATGATATAATAAATAATAATAATAATAATAATTAATAACAACGCAAAGAAAAAACAGTATTATGTTCAATAAAAAAATTAAATGTATAGATACAAACATTGACTTAATTCTATTTTTATTATAAAATAAATTAAACTATATGATTTAAATATTAGTAAAATAAAACAAAATTGGGTTATATCTTTAAGAGTTCTTATTCAATCCCTTTGCAGTAAAAATTTTGATTATTACCTCTATAATGAATTTGAAATTTCTAAAATGAAAAATTACAACAAAATTAATGTATGTATATAAGTTAATTTTTTGCCACATTTAGTGACTCAATGATAATTTTATAAATATATCAATTTAAAATTTAATTGTAGACGGATGTAGGTACATTTTGGTTATAAGATACATTGTGACTTTATTTCTCATTTTACGTTTTGATACTCTATAGTTTGATAATTAATGCAGCACCCAATATTTATGGAGTAATAGTTAATTATTTGGTAATAAAAGTAAAATTTTTGCTAAATCTACAATACGTAAAAGAGTATTTTATTTATCTTTTTGTTTGATTTTTAATTAAAATTGTTAGAATATCTATTTTATTCTTAGAAATTTATTTCTTAAAAGGTTTTTATAAATGGTTTTACAAACGGGCTCCTCGCAAACGATGCTACATTACCTATAGATTAAACCTTTCACCCCTGACACTAGTGTAATTAGTACGTATGCGTATAACCTTAATGGGTAGTAAGACGTAATGTTGGATAAAACTATCCTTAAAATAAATAAATAGTTTAATACTAAAACATAAAATAAATTCCTCTTATATTACTACCTTGAAATTATAAATGGTTTTATTAATAGACGTGTCTCTTATGTGATTCTACCACTAAGGTTTGGTAACGATCCCTTTGTTATGTGTGGGTAGGTGTGGGAGAATCATGGAGACAATTGGATGTTCCTCAGGGATCATTGGTCCTCCTTAACATCCCTTCCCTCCCCTCCTACTCTCTTAGCTCAGCCACAAACTACCCGCTACACCACAAATATTATCACAGATACCCACATACACGCATTTTACAGGTGCACACACACAGTCACACACGAACGTTTCCAACACACATTCCCAAATAAATTTAAGATCACCTGCGAGAAAATTATTTATAAAGTTTCTATAGAGATATAATTTATGCTCATTTAATGTCTAATGTAATGATAATTTAATTGCTATGTATTATTTTACATATTCAGTATATATATCATTAAAAGCAAATATTAAATAATTCCTATTAAGCTTAGTTATGTTTATATAGATATATATGTATATATATAATTTAAATCAAATTTGAAAACTAAAATGTCTTATATATGTCACAATTACAATCATACAAAAAACAAACATAAAAAAAAAATATATATATAATATTAATTATTCATGAATACAATAATTATTAGATTTAATGTTTATAAATAATATGTATTTCATTAAAAGTAGTTGAATAGATAATCCATGAACACCACATTTTTTTTAAGTTTGAAAATAAAATGAGTCAGTGGTAAAATTTTCATTAATAATTAATACGTTCCCAATATTACTTTATTAAAATACTAATCCTTTAATATGATATGTATTATATAATATTAAACAATTTGTTGAACTATTTTAGTAAAACTTGTCCTTGGTTCTAAAAGGATACTTCTCTCCACATTATCTAAAACATTTTATATTGCACACAAAGTTTGGATACATTCTGTATTTACTTTGATTCACTTTAATTCCCTAGTGATGTATTAGGAATATTTAATGCTACCATTGTCTTTATACAATAGGACCTATAAATTACGTCTCATGAACATTCAAGCAAGTTTTATTTTAACAAGTTGAATTTTTATTTTAAAACGTACATTTGTCTTTGTTTAACCCTTTTTTTATTGACTTGAGTGTCTTATATTTTAAACTAACACGAAACCTATTGTTTATGTTTAGGAATGATTTTATGAATTTTTTTCAAGTAACGTAAAGGGTGTAGTAATAATTATATAGATTTAATCATTCACTGTATGATTACAATATGATACAAGCACACCACTTTGAAATTAACTACCCCCCACCATGTAAGGACACCCTAATTTTAAACCATTAACCTGCATCAGTGGCGTAGTTAGCTAACGCGCATGTCGTGTTTAGTTAGACTGCCGAGGACGGGGAGATAGAGGTTCGAATCTTGGTCGGGTGAACTGGTGGTTGTTTTTCCTAAATGGTTTTCGACTTTCCTTTCACACCAAAATTTGGGTTCACTTTCTCTAAATTCAGCCTTCCCAATTTCTAATTCATTTGTTAAATTAGTACTTAAGCGTATAACCCGAACGGGTAGTAGGACGTGATGTTAAATAATAATAATAATAATAATACATCCCTTAATTTTTGTGGCCTGGGTCAGTTTTTTTAATTCAAGCTATATAAACATCCAAACGTATTGGCGGAAAATATTCTTTTTGCATCTACCGTTATATCCAATAATGAATATTAAAATATATGAATAATTTCCTTGGATTTATAGAAGATCCTACACAAAATTAGACTTGGATATTCATATTTTTTAACAGGGATTGGCATAGACTAAAATATGAATGTTTAATGTGGAAACCTCATTTTAAACTATATTGGAATTCTACTAATCTATATTAATAAAATGAATATTTTCTGTCTGTAATGAGAATTGCACGATATCTACCGCACAAATATCTCCACCTTGAAACTAGAGTAAAAAATTTTCTATTATTTTTATTTGTTTTTTTATTTAAAGCTGGCTTGGAAGAAATAAAACGAAGATACTTTTTTTCAGTCCGTTTGAAACAAAAAATAATGTTTCCCGGGATAACCACGTAATTCATTGCGTGGATACTCTAGAAACGCTAGATAATTCTGCTAGTATATATATTACCTATATAAATTACTTGGTAATCTATAATGTAAACAGTATAATAGGAACTTAAACCAAATAACTAGGTAAAAATAATTTTCAGAATCAATTTTAATTCAATAAACTGGTATTTGCCTAGAAAGTAGATAGGATAAATATAAACATACTCGTTTCTCTCATCAGTAATTAAACACCAGCACCCCGAATAAGACAAAAGTAGATTAATGTTCTTCCTTGCTCTGGCGTTTTAAATAATTATAAGTGTATGCTAAGCTATGTGGTAAATTGAACTCACTAAACTATGTCCAGTAATGACGCTTAGTGATAACAAAAGATTAGGATAATATATATGGAATAGATTGGAAAATGGATTATGATTTAGGATCAAAATGATCTATAGTGACTTTTAAAAAAATACACATAATATTTTTGCCTTTAAAATGAAATTAAATATCCAAAATAATGTGACAGAACTACTTCATGAAAAAAATTTCAAACACAAAGTTTACATTTCTTAAAATATAAAAACATTGAAATTGTATCATATACAGTACATTCGATAACTTATGGAAGATATTTCACAAAATTGGACAGTAAAAGTCAATCCAGAACATTTCGAAAACGAAGTATTATTATAAGTTGATTAGATCTTTTTTTTTCTATGAAATATATATTATGACTGTCATTTTTTTTTTCTTGGGGTAAAGTAATACTATTTTAGTAATCGCAGCATGCCGCTTCTCCAGTAATCATATATTTCTAGTGATATTTCAATAGCCTTCATAAGTCACACGTATCTCTGACGCACCCCTGTAGTGTTTTGACAGTATTTTCTCTTCCCTACGAGGGGGTAAAAAAAAACCCTTGAGAAATGGAAAATTCTAGCTCCATCCTACTTTGTAATAACGTAGGAACAAATTTCCCAATTCAGAATCAAATAAGAAGGAAGGAAAATAAATTCCACGGCATGTAACCAAAATAATCAGAGAAAGAAAGAAATGTGAAGTAGACGTTACCTCTACTTTCTTTGTCTCTTTCTCTTTGACACTACATGGAAACAAGTAAAATATTAAATTTTGCCAACTTTACAAAATTTCCAATACGGAAATAAATTAAAGTATGTATAACGTGGTCAAGTAGTATAAATATTAATTTTATATAATACATATCTACATTAGTGTGGGGTGACCTGGCGGTCTAGGAGTAGGGTATCAGACTTTTGTGTTGGGGGTCCAGGGTTCAATCCTCGGTCCCGGAACAGATTTATCTGATTGCCAAACCCTTCCCTCACCTCTTTCAAGACGTGTATTAATCACAGCTTATGATTTTGGGGAATGTCAGACCTCCACCGTGGTTCGGATTCCACGTTAAACTGTAGGTCCTCCATTTCATCTCACAATAACCCTACCATTACACATTAGTGTAGGTGCATACAGCCCGAACGGGTAGTAAGACCCGGTGTTAATAATTATAATAATTATTATTAAGTATTCGAATCAATCTATTATAATAATAATAATATATTTTTTAAATTATTACTTATTATTATTATTATTATTATTATTATTATTATTATTATATATTGATTCGAACATTAGGACTAAACTTAAATTTCAAGTCTGGTTTGCTGGTGACATTAAGTTGTGATTAAAGTTCATGCTGTGCTTAAAGGTTTTACTAAATTTTTAATCTCTCTCTCTCTTTATGTAAATGTGGGTACACATCTTTTCAATTCAACCTTTATACTTCCAACCCAATATAATATAATTGAATGCAGATGGTATGGACGGGTATGGATATGAAAAGTATTATCAGAAAATAAAATATTGATTTTTACTTGATTTTTCTGTCAGAATTTAAATTGGTTCCGATAAACATTCGTTAAATTTGCAGTTTATAGCTAACAAAATAGTGATTCGTATGCATTACTTATCATTTGTTTTGTAATTATTATTATTCAATCCAAGACACATTCATTTTCCAAACAACTTTCTTAGTACTTAATTAAAACCCGTCACGTTGGCGTAGTTATTTAAGGTGTAGCTTCGTGTTAAGCTAGACTGCTGAGGATGGAGAGATCGAGGTTCGAATCTTTGTCCGGTGAACTAGGGTGGTTTTTTCCTAACTAGTTTTCCACTCTCCCTCCACACAAATATGGGTTCACTTACTTAAAATTCAATCTTCCCAATTCCTAACCCATTAGCGTAATTATTACTCAAACGTGTAACCCGAATAGGTAATAAGACGTGGTGTTATAATTTTTCTTATTAATTATATAAAAAAGTATGTTTAATATTAACTGAGCAATATTCGATATTTGTTCAGTTATTGTTATATCTATGTCCTAAAATATGTGCATGGCGTGTGAATTAAAGCTATTCTAGGGGAGTATGTGTGAGTAAAATACTTTGGAAATGATATGTACCTCCATTTTTCAGAATTTTTTGGAAAATAAGATCAAATGAATCTCCAATTTAGTTCACGTGCCTAACGGTGCAGATGTGTTAAGCTTTTATTACTTCATATGTTGGTTATGATAAAAAAAATTTTAAAGGAATAACAAGTATTTTTATTCCATTTAGACAGAATATAAAATTACTTAATAGCTGCATCATTGCCCAAGGGAAATGTTTTTACTTCCGAAGCGCACATGTTCTTGTGCAGAGATTACTAATTTTAAATTTTCAGCTCTCTGCTTTTGGTAGTGTATAGACAATGTTCATGGAATACAAGCCTTTTAAATCTATTACTGTAGTCAATTTCCAACAAGCATTTAACTAATTTAAGAAATCTTATAATTTAAAAAAAAATTATGGCTAACAGTTAAACATGTTCATTCACACGTGCTATTGATTTTTTAATGTGCAGACCTCTGCTTGTGGTATATATCACGCAATATTCATGACAGAATAAAGTTTTCATTTTATTATTATCCCTGTTTTCAATTTGGTTTTTAATTAATTAAAATATATATACTAAATTTTAAAATTACTGCTCCAAGGTGAAATTATTCATGCACAGGAGGTATAATTTTTTTAAATTCAGACCTTTGTCTGCGGTAAATATTGTGCAATTCTCATAATAGACAAGCTCTTATGTTGATTAATGTATAGGCTTATAGGTTGATAATGAGAGCAATTATCAAAAGTAAGAATCGGGATTTTGTGACACTTGAAACACTTTCGCCAACCATCCCTACTTACTATGCAGGAACCAAGTAGAAACTCAAAATTCAGTCCTCCAATTCTTGAGTTTGGCAAACCTGCCCAAGATAACACTTGTTCCACTCGTAGCACACCGCTGGGGATCAGCCCTTCACCTCTTACCCCACACTCTCACTCCGGCAATATTCTACGGCTCTTATTCTTATTCCACTGCAGGTCTGGGTTCTAATCCCCAACCAATCTTGAGCTCCGGGCACGTATCTTCGCTTACTGCGGCATTTCCAACACCCAACACCCACCCACTTTTTTTTTTTTACAAAGTCACCCTCAAACCTCACCATCCTATCTCCTAGCCCTTATCATAGACTTCATCTTCCTCTCTCGCTTTCTCTCAATCTGCCACTCGCCACTGACTCTCACACCAGGGCATCATGGGTACTTGAGTCGATTCACGCCTTCCTTAGAAAAGAGCCTGCCTGAATGGACTCAAAAGAAATTGATAGATGGTGTACTCAAGGGAAATGTACAATGAATACTAAGAAAGTAAAATAAAAAATCCCTTTGTCAATACTTTTATTATGTCTCAACGAATTTATATAGTAAAATACCTATTTAATTAACAAGTAGACACCCACTTATTTGCTCGAATGGTCTTTAAGGCGTCACTCTTCGACTGCTTATGACGAAAATACTGGGGTTAAATCCATTTTTGGTCTACTTAATGAGAGATTTCATAATATTTTTCAAATATACCTTATTGAAAATGCGGGTCCACAGAATTTAAATTCAACCTTCCTCGTCCTTAGCACTTTAGCGTAATTTGTATATTTGCTAATAACGTGAACTGGTAGGGAGACGTGGTGCTAAAAAAATATTTCGAGACAATCAGACAAACGTTCTCATATTGTGTATTATGGCTTCGAATATAATTTTCAAAAGTAAGTTTTGAGTAAGCTACTCTTAAGTTTGTTTTACTCATTAAAAACAAACACAACATATTGTTAATAACAATAATCGCTACTTATATTATAAACATTCTAATACCAAATTGTTCAAATATATTTAACAAAATTTAAATTTATAAAACAAATTATTTGTAAGCTACCCTAATTGTTTTTGTTATTCATAAAAGTAAAAAACAATTCTTATTTATCATGAAAAACTATTTGCTGATTCCAATTTTGAATTATATTTTTAAGGTCAATTTTTAAGGCCAATTAAAAAAAGTTTATATTTTACTGTCGTAAGTAAATTACCCCTGAAATAAATTATTTTAGATAAATAAAAATATATAATTTTTGATAGTGTAAAATATTCAAATTAAAATGTCATCAGTTAACTACCCAAAACCAACTCCCCCATAACAAGTATAAATATTAATTTTGGAATGTTAATATCAAGCACTACCCAGATATACATTTCAAGCAAAATCATTAAACCATTTTAAAAATAAGTGGAAATTCAATAATTACACTTAAGCGAACGACTCTTAACAAAATTTTTACCTAAAGCAAAAAAAAAAGTGTTATTTTTCATGTCAATTACTCCCATGATACTAATTTGGAACCAAATCATTAGAGCCATTTGTAAAATATTACAGGATTTAAAAAAAAATATTCATCAGTAAATTATCCAAAATGAGTTTTTTTACTCAAAAATGTATACCTTGTTATTTGTCGTATATACAGATTCCAGATATACATTTTGAACAAAATCTTATAGTTATTTTGGAAATAATAAGAATTTTCAACAAATTTCCATCAGTAAACTACTCTTACACGAATTTTTACTTCAAAGCTGTACAGTGCTATTTATCATGTCAATCAAATCCTAGATATGAATTTTAAATATAATCTTTAGAGCCATTTAAAAATAATTGGTATTCAAAATATACTCATCAGTAAGCTATCCTTATTTAAAGGGCTAGGGTGAAAAACAATTTCTGGTATAGTTATATAAAATCTAATTATCAAATCTGATCAAAATTTATCAAACAGTTTTGTATCCGTATCCGTGGTCAGGGACAAAAGGACAGACAGAATGGTAGAATCGACTTTTATTTTTCTCTTGACACCTCGAAGAGAGAGAGGTTGTGATCCATTAATGACTCAACAGGAGATTTTGATAAATGTTCACGTTTACTGGGTCCTGAAACTGAAAGTTGATTTCGATATGCCATCTGTTTGTCTTTTGCCTGTCTATATATCTCAGACTAGAGCCGAAACCATTTTACCGAACTGCTAAAGCTTAGTATCTAGGATGTCAATAAGATCCCCCCCCAAGGATATTTTGGAATTATATATCTAACACTAAAATTAAGGGTAGTTTACCCAAGGGCAAAAAGAGAAAATATCGATTTTCTCAAAATCCACTCAAACAATTTTAGTTAAATTTTGTATCCAGGCAATGTTTAACATTACAAACAAAATTGCGATTTATGTTTTCCCATAAAAATTACTTTAAGGGCACATTAAATAAGCAGAATTTTCTAATTTGATCAAATATCAGAAACTATTTGAGATATGAATTAACTATCATTGTAAAGTTGTATTATTTAAATTAAGAATATTTTAATTGGGGATATATTTTATAAAAAAACAATAGTTTCTGGGCTATAAGTAACCATATATATATATTTTTATGGAACATTTTGAAAAATGAAATTGAGTTTTATTCTCCCATTTTCTCAATGTTTCTGTAACAGTATAAATTATTTGATTAGTGTGTTTCTGCAACAAGTAAAATTTGTGAAACAAAATAATACAAAGGGTTTTTAGTAAATGTACCTATTTTAAGATTAAATAAAAGAAAGTATGTGGTGTGCACTATAAATTACAGATTATTTGGGTTCCTGTTCAATAAAACGTCAAGATTAGTAATAAACGTGAGAAAGATTTTTTTCACTATAATAATACTTTCTTTTAATATGAGAAAGTTAAAAAAAAGTCCAATGGCAACACGTTATGGTATCAGTGCACTTTGCACCCCTATGAGTAATCTATACTTATAAAATAACATGTCGACTGACTGACTGACTGACTGACTGATACTATTATATCGCCGAGCGCAAACTATCAAGGCTACAAGCATAAATTCGGATTGTATATTCATTTTGTTATGTAGGCACCCACTAAGAAAGGATTTTAGAAAATTCCACCCCAAAGGGGTCAAAATAGGGGATGATAATATTATGTATGAAAAGTCAGTCATTTTGAAAGTTACATAAACAAAACTTTGTATTTCGGTTATTGACGTAAAACAAATAAATACGTGTTTCAGGAATTTTGGAAATTTTATTTAATAAGGGATGAAAAAGGGGGTGAAAATTTGGATCGACTTGCATTATTTTTTGATCTGAGGTCAAGTTATGGTCATCAACGTAACGTAATATTTTAAATTAATCTGTAAATACATATGTATATTTTCGTATTTGTATATAATCAACTTCCACGCGAGCAAAGCCGCGGGCAACAGCTATCTAGTTGTATTATAAAAACGTAGTTTTCATTGTTCAATTTTCAATTTTTGAGTGGGCCTCTTAATCATTTACTATTTATATAATAGTATTTATTTTGAAATTATATCTAAAAAGGTATACAAATTTTTCCGCTATTTTTAAATGTATCTTAACATAAAATTTACTTTCATATTTTTATTTTATTTCTTGACATTTCAAATAAGTAAATAAAAAAAACAAATGTATACGTGTTGCATATATTTTTCTAACTATATCAATATCTTACAAACACATTTCTTATCTTTCCTTTGGGAAATACATACATTCACCACCCATTAGGGATGCTTCATCCCCATTCTGAAGTAAAAAAAAAAAGATTGATAGTAACATTTCCCTAAAAGAAACTTTTTTTATTATTTACTCAACTTGTTCCTATGATTCTCATATTTTAATCCGGAATATTCTCTCTTCCCCATTGCTTCACTATCAAGCTATCCCCTCCTATCTCTTGCTATATTTATTACATATTTCTCGCAGTATATTTCCTGAATGTTGTTACCCTGCTGTGCAAGGGTGAGTTTATCAGTTCTACCCCTCCTAAGCAACGTTACAACCCCCTCCTTTACTTCAAACAGTGGAACTATGATGGACGGGGAAGGTGAAATATCGCTACGATAATTTTTTTTTTGGAATCGTGTGTAATGAGTTTAATGCTGTTTTTAATAATAATAATTATTATTATTAATATTTTATTTCATAAAACATATGGCTTTAAAATTAAAAAATAGTAAATCATAAATTTATCTTGTTAGGTTTCGTCTGTGATGAACACGCGGAAATCGTCTAATACATATTTAAATATAATAAATACATTAATAACATACATTTAAATTAATTGAAATTTGGTCTTCCCCACACGGACATTCTCGTAGTCGCAATTAGTTCCATCCTGTGTTTTAGTTGAAAATATTCGCTTTAATTACTATCTTGTATTGTATACTTCCGGCATATCAACCCTACCGAGTCGCAGATGGTGTGGTATCTGATATCTCGTGATATCAATTGATCGCTCATATATAATAACTGAAGACTTCCGCACGTCCATTACAGACTCATCCTTAAGCTATGAGTATGTTATGACCCTGAGCACAGAGATAGTTCTGGTTAGCTCAATGGTAGATTATAAGCTTACTAAGCCAAAGGGCCCGAGCTTGATTACCATGTCCAGGTGTAATTTTCATTAATTTAATTATTTAAATTAATTAATACCTTTTCAAGGTAAACCTAGTATGGATAAATTATTAATTTACCCATAAAGGTAACATGATAACTTTGCTTTGTTCTACTATGGCTAAAATGTTTGGCCATAGTTTTTTTTATCATAATGACTTTTTACACATTTGGGCTGTACACGTTTGTACTAATTACTTTAATTAGTTAGGGTTGAGTAAGGTTGAATTTATATGTAGTGTACCCGCATGTTCATGTAATGGAAAGCCATTTAGGAAATCCACCAACATTACATCCCGACTGTGATTGAGCCACGATCTCCACACCATTGGCAGAATATTGAGAAAGTAGTGCCTTAGATCATGCGCCACTATTGTGAGTTTCATATTTATTTAGTTTAGACGTAAGGCATTTTAGAGATAAAAAGAAAATAACATTTAATATAAAATAAATTACTTAAATCTCTTTTGCCAGGTAAACAGTAAGCTTTTTAGAATGAAGTATTGGTCGTGTACGGCTAGTTTTATTGACAAATGTTTCTAAGACGAGGGGCTCGATTCCATCCTCCATGTCTGTAGTTTTGTTCCCAGAAATCGTTAAGATATATTTCATCTTTCATTCCTATAATGTAATTACAATTCAATTTAATCATCTATCTCTTCCTGATTATCTGTAACGGCATGATACAGAGGGTGTCCAGGGTAAGCAGATTTTGTTTAAACCGTCCACATCTCGATTCACATTCTACTATTTATACTAGTTTCTGCATTACGTAGAATATATCTCCATTGATCCATGACCAATGTGTGTTTTAATGAGTGTCGAGATCATTTCATCGATACACCTTATTCAGGTTGCATGGTTTATCTTTTTAAGGAAAACATTTTTTCACTTTTTTGAGGTATTTTGTTATATTTGAAGAAAGTACAATACGTTGATTAGAAACATAATAAAATAGTTGGTTAGGGGTAAGGTGTCGGACTTCTGTGCTGGGGTCTGGGGTTCAATCCTCTGTCCCGGCACAGATTTATCTGATTACCAAACCCTTCCTTCACCTCTGACAAGACATCTTGTGAATGTGGGGAATGCCAGGCCTCCACCGTGGTTCGGATTCCACGTTAAACTGTAGGTCCTCCATTTCGTCTCACACTCACCCAACCATTACACATTAGCGTAAGTGCGTATAAACCGAACGAGTAGTAATTCGCGGTGCTAATAATAATAATAATAATAATAATAATAATTAGTTAAAACACAATATGGCTTTTGCAATGAAAAGAATAATACAGTTCAAACTTTATATTGCTGCCATCGAACAAAGATTTAATAGCTTCCTTTTGAAGAAAATCGATCGTTATCTTCTATTTACCTGGAATAGGTTATAGTATCTTTCAACTTATGAGATAGGGCATAGTGTAATACACTAATACTGCCATTCACAGAGTAAGCTGAATGTATATCACATTTTAAAAAGGTTCTGATTACCCTGAAAACACCCCATGACACTTCATTAATATAAATATTGTAATTTGTTTCCTAGTGTGGGATTTATTTAAAGATGTTTTCACAATACTTGGAATTTTCCCAAAGGAGAAAACCTTTGGTTACCTTAGAACCGAAAGTTTAACTCAATATTTTAAGCAAAATAGCATTTTAAAAATAATAGGTTTTAATATCTATACAGGCCTAGTTAAAAAAAGAGTCAAAATTGATAGGCAAGCTTATTATAAACGACAGTTATTACTATATAACTTTTTTAACGTTACTAAAAAACAGCAGGTACAAAAACTATCAAAATACCTTATAGTTTGCAAACTACAACTATTCTATCAAAATATTAACGTCAATATTTATTTTTCATCTACTAATAGACCAAACCAATAGGAATTTGAACAAGGGCTTTAGTTTTATCTTATCTGGTTTTCCGTTACTAAAAGGGTGTACTGAGTATTTTTTCATAAATGTTTTCCCAATATTTCCATGAAAATTCATGCACTTATCATATAAATTTTACCTTAACCTAGATTGAATATTCTGACATCACAGATTGGTTGTAATAATATACATGCACACAAAGAATTGCCGAAGGCTATTTCTAAGTCTAGCTCATCAAATTTTAGACCCCATTTTGACTTAACCATAAATAATCATCGCCATAGTTTTTTAACCTCCTAAATTAGGGTTAGTCCCATAAACAATCCGACAAAAACTTCCTTTTTTTTTGCATTGCTCCCACTTCTCGTCTTTCTTAATTTATCGCAAGACTCCGGCAGAACATTCTACACAGAGTGTTTCTATAACAGACACTAACTTAACCTCCACCAGAATGGTCTCTCGCATTTCTCACCATCAACCACCACCATCACCTCCCCTTCATACCTTACAACCTCCACCTTTCCCTCATACCCCATTATCATGAGCCACCGCCGATTTCTTGAACCATCAGGAACCACCCCACATCCTCCCAGGACACTTCTCCAGTACCATTCCCGTAATGGAAACAGCAATACCTACCCTTCGAAGGAGGGTAGATATATTTCCGATTCTTGTCTTTACGAGGGTGTCCGATTTCCATCTTCCCGTCACTCTAAGGGGGTTGTTCATTGCTCGCTGGTGTCGTGGCTGGCTATGAGCTATGTGTGATGGTACATATATTCTCTGCGCTGCTTAGGATAGGGAAGATTCCTTAATGTCATGTATCAGTCTATGGTGGTCTTCTACTAAAGCCAGTAGGCGGGTTCATAGACAATTACTGTGTGGTTTGGCTTGAGGTGATTGGCCCTTTTCATTTGGTGTGGAAATGCAGAGCCGTGGGAACA
Source organism: Timema cristinae (assembly GCA_039000515.1). Lineage (NCBI taxonomy): Eukaryota > Metazoa > Arthropoda > Insecta > Phasmatodea > Timematidae > Timema > Timema cristinae. Next base: position 42,664,351 of record JBCFYV010000935.1, on the reverse strand, counting down.
TACGGTTATCGTCAAGAATTTTTATTGCTTTGCAATTTTATTTTTGGAAACTGCTTCTTCAAGAATATAAGCATGTTGATTATTTTATATTTGTTGTATATACACCTCCTATATAATTTTTACAGTGATCAAATATCAATAGTTTTGAAATTTTTCAATAGAAAACTGGCGGCTCCATAACAAAAAATAAGAAAATGTAATACCTAATAAATATTGATACAATCTTAGAAGAATTGTTGAAAATATTACTATTAAAATTTCCCTTGTTCTCGAGAAAATTGATATTTCCAAACGTATGATTTTTCCGCAAGACCTGTCCGGTAGCTAGCGTCATCTACGTTTTCCGTGATCCATCTGTTCTTGTTGGCGCGGAAGGATACTTTGGTCGGTTGTGAAGCCAAGCCAAGCCAAGCCAAGACTTTCACCCTCCCACCCACCATCCCACAAAATAGGTTTTAGAACTGGACAGGGCCAAGGGCCTTAAGATAAGACCCGCTTCAGTGGCCGAATGGTCTAAGGTGTCCGGGATAGACTGGCCTTCTTATGAAGGGGAATTTGGGGTTCAAATCCTGGTTGGGTCTATTGAAAGTTGTTTTTATTAAAAGTTTTCCCACTATCCTTCCATCCAAATGCGGGTGTATTACCTGTAAAATGCTTCCTTACTCATCCCTACGCTACTAGAGTAATTATCATATATGTGCACACCTGAACAGGTAGTAAGACACGGTACTAAAAAAACGCTAAAGATAAGAATAGTTAAACTTCTCTTCCTACCATTTTATATTTTATCAACTATTTATAGGTCCAAATTTTAATTAAACTTTCTATTATAACCTGTAGAACCTAGTAGTTTGTATGTATAACCAAATATATTAAGGATAATCAAGGTACGTAGGCTGAGGTGGGGTGGTCATGTGGCACGTGTGGGTGATGACAAGCGTGTACACAACATTTTAGTTGGGAAACCAGAAGATACAAGGCCCCTTTATAGGTAGATATGTCGATTGGAGGATAAAGTTAAAATTGATATGGTACCTGGCTCTGTGGTTGTGTGATCTAACATGATAATCTCTTTTTGGACTATAGACTGCCGGAGACGGGGAGATCGAAGTTTGATTTTGGTTGGCTGTATTGAGGGTGATATTTTTCAAAATGGTTTTCTACTTTCCTTTCATGTAAATGTGGGTGCACGTCCTGTAAATTAAGACTTTCTTATCCCTGTCCTATTGGTGTAATTGGTACATAGAAGTATAATCTGAATGGGTATCGAGACGTTGTGTTAGAAAAATTGTATTTTGAAGGAGCTTTGTTGTCGGCTTGGTGATTGGATGGAGCTAGTTCAGGATATGACTAAATGGTGATCTTACGTTCTGAAGGCATTGCATTTTCAAGGTCATTAACGTTATAGAGTTAGCTTCATATTACATGTATTGCCACTTTAGGAAAAATATATTTATTTAATGAATAAAAGTAAGTTTCTAAAAGATACATTTCTTGTTAAATGTAAAAGCGGTTACTGTTTCCAAAATTCAAAAGTATATGCAAATATTAAATAACCTCTTGAATTCAGTTTCACGGAGGTTATACTTTAACAATGCAATGAACATTCTGAGTTATTTGACAACTAAATCAATTATGTTAAGTGAAAATAAAAAAAAAGCAGTTTCCTAATTTTAAGACAAATAATTAACCAGTTATGAAGTTAGTGATTTGATTAAACTAAGTATTGACAACTAATGATCTATATTAGCTATCACTTTACTCTAACCTGTGGCACTTGAACAAAGGCGTCATTCTTGTGTATTAAGGGCGTTTAAGGGCTCAAATATAGTCTGGGTCTATTGGAGTGTTTTTCCAAAATAATTTGCCCCTCTTCCTAAATGCAAATGTTGCTAAGCTTATTCTATCCTATTCAAACCTACCCTATTATATGTATATCCTCCAAGGGTGGTAAGACGCTGATCTCAAGAAAAATAGTAATATACTTTTTAACCAAAAAGAGAGATTGAATTAAGTTATATATTATAAGGTAACATATTTTTAAATTTTCATCATTCTCATATTTCAGTGTGTGCTTAGATCAAGCTAGATTAGTTTTTAAAAATATAACTTTTTCGTCTAAACTGTTTCATTTAAAAAATTAAAAACACCACGCTACATTATTTTTTATCTATCAAAAAAATTAATATATATCCACAGGTTATATATTTTATATAATATATATTATATATGTGATATATATAATGATATATGTAATAAATAAGGTGGATTTTTATAAAAAAATGTATCATAGTAAATATATTTTACATAATATATGGAATAGTATCGGTTATTAAAGATTTGAAAACATATATATCCATATATTTTTCTTGTTATCATATTAAATTGTAATTAATAAAAATATTCATACATAAATAATGAATGTTGAATTTTAAAAATATTAGGTCTAAATATATTTCAATAAAATAAACTAATTATATATTCCGAATAAATTGGTACCAAACTTTGGTCGTTTTAACTCTCGCAATTAAGTAAAAACCTCAAATTAAAAAAACTTAATTTTACAATATATTTAAAGAGGTTTTTTTAAGGAAATAAGCATAATATAAAAATAAAATATAAAAACACGTAGAACTAGTTACTTGTTTGGTAATAATAATCATCCAAATAATGTTTTACATAATATACGTGATATCCAAACTTAATTTTGCCCTGCATTAATGTGTTAAACAAAGAAATAAGCCCACGTAATCTACAAAGTCAGGTAATCTGATTACCGAATCAAACAGGATCTCTCTCTCTCTCTCTCTCTCTCTCTCTCTCTCTCTCTCTCTCTCATAGTCTCTTAATATTTTTGCAGACCACGTATCTCGTTAATTCGCTTTTGTGAACCGCAGTCACACAGAATCATTACCCTCTCTGGGGGGGGGAAAAAAGCATCTGGAAATAAATAACGCGAACAAATGGGGCGGAAATAATGAAAACAAACGAGATCAACAGAATGTATTTGAAAATAAGGGGTAAAGGGAAAGAGGAAAAGTTCCCTACTCGAAAACGTATGTGAGGTGAATGCAATTCACATTTTACCCCTTGTGGTCGTTAGGTGCGAGTCTCGTTGTTAGCCCCCTTACACTCTTCATGCCCCCTTTGTCGTTCCACTCCCACCCCAACCCCCTCGTTTTTTTTATAATCCCGGTACGATGCTAGCTAAAACAAAAACCGTGTCCAGAATGTGCAACGTGGGCTCAATGCTCCCGTAAATACCAATACTTCTTAGCACCCCCCTCCCCCCCTCTTTTCTTCCTAATTTTTTTTCCCCTCCATGCTCCATAATACCCTTAAAAAAAAAACTTCCCCGATTCCATTCCTCTGCAGACCTTTTGCAATAAGGACGTGGTGTTAGCTTCAATATTGTGCCAAAATATTTGGTGGAACCAAACCGTGTTCTAAGAAAAATGTTCCTTATCATAGGAATGGGAGATACAATTTTTTTTTATTTATTTTCCAAAACAAACTATATACCATATTTTCTATAGCATGTTAGCTGTCAAGAAGAGAAAACAAGTTTAGGAATTAAGTTATCCGGGAAAGAATGGGGAAACAGAGAGATGGTTGAGGAAGCAAGACTAAGATATCATGGGCATGTAATGAGGATGAAGAAGCAGAGGATGCCAAAGAAATCGATAGGATTGAAGTATGTAAGAATAAAGATTGCAAGGGAGGCCAAGAAAGAGAACGGGGAGCAGATAGACAGAAAGTGTGCAAGTGATAAGTGAAGAATGGAATCAATTAAAGGAGGATGAATTATGGTAAGAATAGTGGAAGATGGGGGCATTTTACTAAACTGATCCATCCATAGGCTGGAGGTGACCTGGTGGTCTAGGGGTAAGGTGTAAGACTTCTCTGCTGGGGTCCGGGGTTCAATTCTCGGTTCCGGCACAGATTTATCTGATTACCAAACCCTTCCCTCACCTCTGACAAGACATCTTGTGAATGTGGAGAATGCCAGGCCTCCACCGTGGTTCGGATTCCACGTTAAACTGTAGGTCCTCCATTACATCTTACAATCACCCTACCATTACACATTAGCGTAAGTGCGTATAACTTGAACGGGTAGTAAGACGCGGTGCTAATAATAATAACATAGGCTGGAAAAAGTTGATGATTTATTTGTTGGTTTGGAGAAAGAACACGCCTGTACAATTTAACTGTACATAACTTGTGAAACAAAATCTAAGGATCTGGGCTAGTTTTCTGTGTCCTAATGTCATTTTTCAAAATTTACTCTTAAAAATTTTACATAATCAATGTCACAATGATTGCACACAAATTTTACTCAAAACACTCTTAAATGACACACGTGCCTGTATAAAATATTCAGCAATATGATTTCTTATTTGCTCATTTTATAGTTCAATAACCATTGAGAAATTTTTAAAGTAGTATTTACTATAAACATTTACCAAACTATCCTTATAGGCTAAGATATCTATATTAGGTAATCACATATCATAATTCTAATTAGTATTTATTTTAACAATAGTATTAAGCTCTGAATATTCAATAATTCATTAAAAAAACAAGTTTAGTAGACAGGTTTATCTATTTTTACAATTTAAAAGTTGTACAGTAAAATTGTTCAATAAATTATGTGTTTTATTTCCTACATTGAACAAGATATTGCATACAATGTGTTGTGAAAAATATAGATATTATTTAATTTTGGTTGTTTAATCAACACAATCTTTAGAACATAGGAACTTCTTTGATAAATTTTGTCACTGTGTATTGGGCTTGTTGCAAACTTACCAAAATAACCCCAAACCTACAATTTACGAATTTGTTGGTTTCTAGAAGCAACAGCTATATTTGCCAGCCCATACATTCCTTTTATTTTTCCTATCAACGCGTTTTACTACCTATTCGGTCTATACGCTTGTGTACTAATCACACAATTGTATTAGGAATTATTATTAAAAGAATTGTGCCAGAATTTGTGAAGTAAGAGAGAGAGAGATAGAGAGAGAGTGGAAAACGATTTTGAAAAAAAAAAAATCCGTACACCCGATCAAGATTAAAACATTGGCTCTCTCCATCACCAGTCTAACCTACAGCAAGAGTAACACCTTAGACCATGTAGCCACAGACGTGGATAATTATTTGAAAAAATATTAAGATTACATATCAATCGACCTTTATTTTGATATTTCTAAATAATTAAAACACCATGTAGATTAAACTTGGAGGATGATATACTTGATGTTAAAACATTAATTAGTGTGACTTCCTTTTAAAAATATTTTTCTTATCGCTTCGGTGGCCACATGGTCCAAAAGACTCTCTTGCAATATACTAGACTGTTAATAATGAAGAGATCATGCTCGAATTCCTTACGACTGTATTGAGGGTGGTTTTTACTTTCTCTCTATCTTACAAGTAGAGGTAGAGTATTGTGATCGTCAAAAAAATAGAACAAGATTTTTATGAATCTTGACGTTTAATGAAACCCAGAATCAAAAAACGTTGTCTGTCTGTCTGTCTCCCCAACTAGAGCCTAAACTATTTTACCGATCAAGATAAAACTTGGTTTCTAGGCTTTTCAGAAGGCTGCCCCAAGGAGTTTTTGGAATTGGATATCTAACCCTAAAATTAAGGGTAGTTTAATGAAGGGCAAAAAGAGAAAATATCGATTTTCTCAAAATCGGAACTAACGAGTTTGATTAAATTTCTTTTCTAAACATTTATAAATATTCCAAACCAAATGGATTATCTCAATATTTCGGAAAAATGACTTTAAGTGTTCCGGTCTGATGCGGAAATTATCTTTTTTATATATATATAATATCTCTCGAGCGTATAACCCGAACGGGTGGTAAGACGCGGTGCTAATAATAATATAATATCTCCTAAACTATTTTAGATATGAAACTACTTATCATTACAAATATGTAGTTCTCATTATAATACAAATATTTTATAAGCTGCACATTTTTATAAAACCAATAAATTTCAAGCTATAGGGGTCTATATAAATATATATGATTTTAACTTTTCGAACACAAAAGGTAAAAGTATTGCGACCGCAAAAGAAAATCTAACCTGAAATGTCGATGGATGACCCCCCAAACCATGAAAAGTGGTCTTTGCAATGACATCTGCGTGTGTCGGTTTAAACTTAAAATTAAGAGTAGTTTAAGAAAGGGCGAAAAGAGAAAAAATAGATTTTCCCAAAATCGACTCTAATGATTTTGATTAAAATTCGTAGACCTATATAGGTATTGTTTAAGATTATAAATAAACTGACTATTTTTATTTTACCATGAAAATGAATTTTAGGGTACTTTAAAGAAGCAGAAACTTCCGTATCTCCGCAACTATTTGAGATACTAAATAACTTATCATTGCAAAATTGTAGAACTATTAAAAATAACAAAACTTTTATATGAAATATATTTATATGAATCCATACATTTCTGAAATATTGGCAAACATATTAATTCAATTTTGTGAGCTTTAGTTGTAAAGAGATACCACTTAAGTTTAAACGCAATAATTCTCCAATGCCATAGAGTAATTAAATATAAGTCTCTCAAAAATTTGTTGTTTTTCCTTAAACCTTCTAGGAGAAATGTTTGTACAACAATGATCTATCTCAATTTTAGAATCGATAGTGAATATTTCGATTTTTTATTGGTCAAAATTTATAAATGATGAATTTAATATCAATGCGATTGCATGATGATTTGCAACACCTAATAAAATGTCGAAAATTTTAACAAGCAGTTGAAATTTTAATACAAAGTGTTGACCCTTGTGGACCCAAAATTGATCTTTTTTAACGGTCCAAACATACAAATGAGGACATTAATTCTTTAAAAACAAAATTATAAAATTTATAAACGGGATTAAAAAAAAGTGTTACCATAAGTATAGTGCAATTTATGCTTGGGTTTGCTAGTGTATATTAATTCGTTTCACATATATTACGAGTTTTGGGTAGATAACTCAAATAATAGAGCGAGAAAGTCCGTGCGGAGCTCCGTACCATTTATTTTACTCTACCGTCATGCAAATGCGGCTAAAATACCTCTCAATTCAAACTTCTTCTTCCCTAACATATTAAAGTAATTAGAATATAGACGTATACACTGAACGGGTAGTAAGACGTGGTGCTAAGAAACCCATTGTTCTTCGAAAATGACACATGTCTGTGAAGCACTTTGTATTGTAACAGTGTTTCAATGATAATATTGTCTAGTTTGTTACTATACAGTTATTATAGTTATACTATAATATTATATATTTACTATACAGTCGATGTTTTCAGCACGGAGGGCAGCTGCGAATGATAATATTCTAGCTGTAATAAGCCAGAAAAGGGGGAAATAGCTTAGTTCTACGTCCTGTAGCATGAAATGGTTAGCCCTTATTCCAACAAGGTACAGCGAATATATGAAATGATATCTCAAAAATACATGCACAATACCGTCCCTGGCATGTTATCATGGACCTCTGGATGTAGTCACAGCCATATAAAAATTGACCCATGCTCTTAAAATGCTAAATTTTCGAAGTTATTAAAATTGGGCAGGTAATTTTAAATAAAGGCTTTTAATAAACACAAATGATTATGAATAATAAATTAACGTCAGTTTATAAATATTTAACTTATCTTCAAAATGTATCTAGAATTAAATTTATCATTGTATATGTTTAATTATATGTATATTGTTATATATAAATCCATTAAAGTATATTAAAAGTTTTTCTATATTTATTTATAACAATCTATTCAATAGATGCGATATAAGTATGTATGTGTAGGAAATCTATATATATTATATAAATGAATGTTTTAATGATAAATTTAGACTTATCCACAAATAATGATAAAAACGAACCATAAAGTTCTTATTAAATGAATGAATATCCAAACTACAGGCTCTCTACTCAAGCGGTAGCACGGGAATTATAATAATAATGGTTTTATTGCACTGTTATTAATGTTAATATTATCTATCATAAAAAATGTTAATTTTTTGAAATCTGTCAAGAACGTTGCATGATATTTACCACAAGCAGAGGTCTAAAATTTATAAAATTAGTAGCCCCTGTGCACGAACATGTGTACCTTGAAAATTGAAATTTAAAATTTTGATTTGATTTTTAAAATTAATTGGGTTGAAAGTAATAAAATAAAACGAAAATTCTTTCTGTTTAAAGCAAATAAAACCATTACCCAGAGTAACCACGCAATCCACTGTGGTGTTACCCAGAACAACGCAGTTACTTATGCTAGTCATTGATTTTATCAAACCAAATTTTATTTAAATTTTACTGAGGTGAGATGGCTAAGTCTTAGTATATTTATGTTTAGTAATTAATTATAAAAATTGATAAATATCATAATGCTTGTATAGTAACAGTTCGATCTAATCTGGATGGTGATATAGCTTTATTAACCGTCACTATTTATATTTACTAAAGAATAAACTAATTTATTTATGTTATTTATAGGGGAATATAAAATCAATCACTTAAATTTTAATCAAGATAGTCATAAAACACGACAGTAATAGCAGATTATTTCAGTAATTAGAAAAAAATAATTATCATGTGTTTAGTATTCATATGGACAGATTCTTTTTTATTAGTATGTTCAACGCCAAGGTCATTATTTACTTATTTTTAAGGGAGGGTGGAAGAGGAAAGTCAACATCATTCGAATAGAAAGGTGAAAAAAAATCTTAAGTAAATCTTAAATATAATGTGTAAAACCACCTGCAGTGCATCCAGTCGGTATACGAACCCTTATCTTCCCAGCACAAGTAGTTCCACTCATGAATTTTCTACAGTGACGGTGACCTGTTGGTCTAGGGGTAAGGTGTCAGACTTTTGTACTGGCGGCCGGGGTTCAATCCTCAGTCCCGGCACAGATTTATCTGATTTCCAAACCCTTCCTTCACCTCTGACAAGACATCTTGTGAATCTGGGGAATGCCAGGCCTCCACCGTGGTTCGGATTCCACGTTAAACTGTAGGTCCTTCATTTCATCTCACAATCACCCTACCATTACACATTAGCGTAAGTGCGTATAACCCGAACGGGTAGTAAGACGCGGTGCTAATAATAATAATTCTACAGCGACAAAGATATCATTTTATAATTATAATTATAGTTTTTTTATAAAGTCCAATTTTAATACGTTCAATAACCATGTTCAAAGCCAAAGTTAACATAAAGTTGTTAATAAAAAACTGATATGATTATTTTTTAAATTTTGCTTTTTTTTAAATTATATTTTTAGCAATGCGTCTTACTACCCGTTAGGTTCTACGTATTTGGACCAATTACGCTATGCTAAGGAAGAGTAATATATGATTTAGAGAAAGTTTACCCTTATTTACTTGGAGGAAGAGAGAGAGAGAGAGAGAGCAAGAGAGTGGAAAACCATTGAGGAAAAACTAACCCTAGTATTCCCGGAAGATCAGTATTTTTTGAGAGTTTCTCCTTATACTATTCAGCCACCGATGGAGGAAACTAGTTTTTTTTCTCATTAAAAGCAATAAATCTTGGTTCCATGATTATGATCAAGATGACTGCAAGGGTTAATTTTAAGCACAATCAAATTTTTTGTTCATATAATCCGGTTTTCCCATAAATTTGTGCTCTTTTGTGTTGCGTAACAAACCATACACTGCACTAGGAGACGTGGTGAAATGTGTATTGCATATGTAGCAGGGTAAAGGGACCAGTTGGGGTAGTAGGGTGAAGTGGGGTTTTTGGGTGTTTATACAGTGGCTTCTAACTTCCCCTTCCCTCACACATCCAAATGCTAAATAAAAAAAAACCAACCCAAGTTTACACGGCCAGGGTCTAAAACTGCTGCCTGTGTCAGATTTTTTCACCTCAAATATTTATAACTTGCCATCTAAAGCAAAAATGAGCCAGTTCATTTTCCTTCCAGTAGTCGAGTGCTGTATGAATTAGTTAATTTACATATTAATTGAAACGTCGATTATATTTAGCAATTTTGTGATGTTCAGTGTGTATCTAGGTTTGGCTGTAGCTTGAAATTTGATTTTTGGTATGTAATAAATGCATTACACTTCATTGGATGTTTAGTAATCGTTATTTGACAACAACAAAATAAGGAAACAAAGAAACAACCATTAATGTAGACACAGAAAGACCCATTTTTATATCTAAGATTTATCTCAATGTGTAAATTTTCCGATGGTTTTGATTTGACTAAATCAATATTTAAATTAAAATAAGAGTCATTTTAATGTTTTAAAATTAATAAATAGTATATAAAATAGTTGAAATGAGTACTACTTGCATTATTTTTAAACCACATTAGATAAGAAAAAAGATATATATTTAAGAAAGTAAAAAAAATAGCGTTTAGGACTAAATGCTTCCACCTCTAATGTATATAATACTTTATGCTACTAATAGCTTATTTACAGAATTTTAACAAAGATTTTAAAATGTTTAAAAGACATAACTAAACAGTCGATATTTAACGTTTTGAAACTGACTATTTGGTCAAATAACATAATTTTTACGCTAGATAAAATATATTTTAGTTGCTTATTCATCTGAATAGGATTCAATTTTTTGCCCCTTTAAATAAAACTCACTTAACTTAGCTGGGAAAACAGTTCCATAAAAGTTTTTTTTTTTTTTCAAAACCTTGTTTCTTTGGAATCCTTTTAAAAATTCTGCTCGCCTGTTCCTGACTAGAAAGTGAACTACAAAGAGTATTTTTTTTCCCCATTCCATTCGATGTTAGCGAAGTGGTCGTAGAGAAAAGGCCCTGTCCGCACTTTACAGTATCTTTTCAACCTTACTCTTAAAGCTTGAGCTTCTAATTAAAGTAAGGGCACGAGTCAATTTTACCGGAGCAGGATAGAGAGGGTAAGGGAGAGATAGGAAAAGGGTTATTCTTGGAAAATAGAGGCTTAGAATAGGCTTAATATGGAGAGAAGTTAGTGAACGGGAAGATTTTGCTTTCTTTGATCAAATCTTTAGGCCTACCTGTGTGTTCAGAATATTCCAGTAAATTTCCAATAAGAACATTTTCCAGAAACTTTTCGTCAATGGTAGTCTACTGTGCCTTAAACCTTTACTTTCAAAGGTATCCCACTTTCAACCATCAATATTCATTAATGTCAGTAAAATTTGGCATTCTTGAAATACATCTTATTTGATTTAGCAATTAAAAATGGAATCTAAACATTTATCAAAAGATTAAAATATTACTTTCTCATGGATTACTGTATATAGTTTATCTTTAAATTATTAATAAAATAGACTTAAAATGTAAATAGGTTGTAGTATGTTTTTATTTCCACCATTTTGACAGTTTGAACTTACAGTTTACAAATAACGCTTCTTCCTATGAAAATCAGACAAGGAGATGTGGAAGGGATAAATTAAAGAGGTAGGTAGATAAAGACTGAAGTGCACGAATCAGAGAGCGGACGCTGTTGGCCGAAGAAAGTGTAATCAATTTTACTCGGGATAGGCAAAATTGGAGGGTTGCCGTAAACAATTGGAATATTGAGGACCTAATGATGGTGAAGATGAACAAAACCTATGTTTAACAAAAGATCTCAAAAAAATATAAACTATTATTACCTTAATTCATGAATATATTTTTAATCCCTTTGGGGTTAAGATTAATTATAAAGACAAATAGAATCATAAAATGATTTTTATGGCTTTTAATATTATAAACTTTAATTATTATTTGATTGTAGAAAACAGATTGTATATTAGAGTATTTAGAATTAATTTCCACGTTAGATAATACTTTCCAAAGTGCTAAGATTATAGTTAGTTTTAAAATAATCTTATAGTATAAAAACAAGGATTTACTTCTAAAAAGATTAATCAAATAGGTTGCTAATACTATTATATAAGAGATTTTAGAAAATAAATTCGTTGTGTTCCATATCATGTTGCAATTTAGATAATACAATTTTATTTGTCTACTTGTTTCTGTCTAAGAATGTACTAGGAGTAAATTTCTTCCCATACTGTACCCCTCATTTTCCACACTTGTAACAAAGCTTAATACACCCGGGGATATTCTTAATTTTCTCGTTTCGGTATTTTTCCTCTAACGCTATTTTTTTTTTTCGCTTTTTTCTTTCTTATTTCCTTTTAGTTTCCTCAACTTGAAAGTTCTTGCTTCTACACATACTCTTTCTCACACACACACGACCAAGGTAATACGATGTCTCGAGCTCTCAACACCCCCTCGCTCTTTCTCGATCTAACTCCACCCTCTCACAGCCTCTTTTCTTACCCTTCATCCCCCAAAAACTGCTCTAGATTTAACTTGGTTCCCTTTCAACCTCACAAAAAAAAAACTTTTATCAGAATTCCAGAGGCAATGAGCCCCACCCATCTAACTTCCCAATCCTAAAACTTTCTACTACCCTTTACTGAAGTTTAAAAAGAAGATTAAACTGTGGGTACCATACAGGCAGTTTTCTGATGCAGTCTCTCTAAGCTTAGGTGAAAAGCCTCTTAATTTGTGTCATTATGATGAAAAAAGTCTCAGAAACGCTCATTTTGGTTCATAAGTGTGAAGATTTTTCGTCGTGATTGAGTAGTGCGGTCGCGAAGTTTACTAGCGGTGAAAAGTGCAACCTGGCACGACGCTAGTGCTCCAAGCTACCTGAGAGTATAGCTGGGTGTATATCTTGTTGTATAGCTCTGTAGTGAGCATATTAGTTAAAAAAAACGTTCGCCTTTTACAAGACGTGTATTAATCACAACTTGTGAATGTGTGGAATGCCAGCCCTCCACCCTGGTTCGGATCCCACGTTACACTGTAGGTAATCTATTTCATCTCTTAATCACCTTTACATTACACATTAGCGTAAGTAAGTATAATCCGAATGGGTAATGATATGTGGTGCTAATAATAATAATAATATATAATAATAATAATAATAATAATGCACTCCTTTAGCACCCATTCATGACTGACTCTATCCACACGAGCTATTCCAAGTATGTCTCTTAAATATCGCATTCCAAAAGCATTCATCTTGTTCTCGTGTTTCTTCTTACCCACGTTTAATATCCACAAAACAATTTTTGCGTTAACAAAATATAATATACTGACATCTTTGCCTCTTTCAATACTACTACATTTTTTGCAATAGTCTACATACATCCAACTACTCTCGGATATGCATTCACCCATCTGTTGATTTCACCAGCTATCTTCCATTTTTTCTTAACCTAACAGTTGTCCCTCTGTACTAAGCTGACAATAATTTTCTGATCAATCTTTATAAAATTTATTAACTTAGTTTTGGAAACATTCATTCTTCCTATCGCCACATTTAAACGATTTAATGCATTTTGTAAGTCATTTTTACTCTCAGCCATTATAACAGCATCTAATATCTCTCACATTCACATAGTCCATGTGTACACTAATAACTTAATCACAAGCATCCCTCATACACTTGTCCATAAATATATGAAACCACTGTGAAGACATAACCCAGCCTTGTTTAACATCCAGCTAAATATTAAACTATTTGCTCAAAGCTACATCTACCCTAACACATTCTTTTTGGCATGAAATAACAGTGCACACCCCAAAATTTGTCTGCAGTTTTTCCACGCACCCTTTGTGTTAACTCTCCTAAAAACTTTGCCTGGAATACTAAACTAATTTATTTATCACTCTTGCGTTTATTCTTATTGCATTTTCCTCTGTACAAAATAACAATGACGGCATTCTTTCCAGTAATGAGAAAAATTCGAAACTCTAGCACACACCTTGAACAACTCGCACAATCTGGCAAGTGGTATCTTACCCCCACTCCTATGCATAAACTTGTGACCACATAAATCACGTAGATTTGCCATTCTTTTACACTTTCATAGATTTAGCACCTACTCCTCATTAATTATTTCATTTATAGAAACATTTTCCCTATTTTCTGCTTCTTTCTCCACGTTTTTGCCATAAAATTGTTCAAAATACCCTAACTTGCTCTCTTACACTGTTTAAATCACCGATCATCTCACCACGTTCATTCTGAATACTATATGTCTTTTCTTGCCTTTCTTGTTTAGTTCTCTCTACCTACTTCTATAACATATTTTGTCCTTCAAAATCACTCTGCATTCTTTCTCCTTCTTTCAATCTCATTTGTTATTTACACTCCTTGATTACTTTATTGGCAATCATATTTTTCTCTTTGTATATGTCCCACAAATTCCTAAGTACCGCTTCACTTTTCATAGCCATTATTCGTTTGTATTATTCTTTATTTTCTCTCACAGATTCTTTCACTTGTTCGTCCCACCATTCATATATTTTTAAGTTTGCCACCATTATCGCAGATCAACACACATCTTTCACTCACTCATCTACATCCTCTTATATTCTATTCCAAACACTTTTTCTATTATTAACATTTATTTAAACATTCTATTCATGCTCTTGTAAAGCTGATTTTTTACCCAGCACTCTTTCATATTGCCTTCTCACAACTTTATACGGCAACATTTCCCCTTTCCCTCTTGTTTGCTTAATACTATTGCGCAGCTTCTTCACAAGTTTCCAACCTTAATAAACTACTGAGATCACTAGGAAGTGATACGTTCCAGATTAATCTCCACGCACAGTCCTAGTATTCTTTCATCATTCTTGAATCGCCCTTTTGCCATGAATACAAATGAATCTATTTGTGTTTGACACAAATAAACCTTTTTCTAAACACAGATTCACAAACTCATCATTCTCATTTATCTGCCAGCCACATAACTTCGTAAAAATTATTTCTGAATTCTCTCATAGTATACCTACCTACCAATTCATCTATATCTTCTATCAAGATCATTCTTTCAGCCGGTGCACATGTATTCAAGACTTCATTGAGCTCATGCCAAAACTCCCTTCTCACATTCTCGTCTTTACTCTCCACCGGAGCATAATCAGCAACTAACACAATTCTACTAATGACTATTTTCAAACGTACCCATAAAAGTCTAGATGACACCAACTCATACCTTCTCACAAACAGCTTAGCTATTAGGCTTAGGTTTAAACCTACTCCCTGACTTACCCATATCCATTCATCCACACTTGACCAAAGTACCAGGATACCATTATTCATCAAAAAAATATATTTCCCTTTCTGCTTGGGTTCACACTTAGTATAAAGTTTTATTTGACTCCATTCCTATAACAATTCATTTTCTTTGCCACTCACTCCTCTTACATTCCACGTTTCAATAATCCAAGTTCTCGCCAGTGTGTCAACAGATGGGCTCTTCAGCTTTAACTTCATCTACCCATCATAGCTTTTGTCATCCGAGACTAATATTGTCCAGTTTATTTTAATAATCAGTTTATACAGTAGTGCAACAGGCTACTAGCCTTGATCGTACCCTCGCCCATGACAGTGTTTGCTGCTTACGGTAAGGATGCTGTAACGATCACTGCTGTCACATTTTAACCAATACACCAAAAGTGAAATCATTGCTCGATTAAAAATTAGTTCAATCCTAAAGTATTATTCATTGTTGAGTGTGATTCCTCATTCCTTTTTTAATAGAGTAATAATTAATGTAAGAGTACAGCCCGAATGTGTATTAAGATTTGTTGCGGGTGTGAGTGACTATGTGTAGCAAGCCTTTTTTGCGCATTACTCTTGTTATTTATAAAAATAAAACGTAAATAATTTTATATGCCATTGTAATAAAAAAAAATTTAAGTCTAAAAGAAACAAGAGTACCCTGTTTCAAGTCCGTTAGTTAAGTATAATAATTGAATTAAGATGTCAGACTTATACATCTTACTAATAAATTAAAACTATTGTTTTTTTTTATTTGAAGTTTAAATGGTAGAGCTTCAAGCAAAAATAAAAAATAAAAAGAATTTAACTCCTCTCAAAACTAACCGTACGTTTTTAGAACTCCATTCAATTCAAAATAAACATATATTAAGCCTAATAAACTTAATAGATAGTCCAAGTGGATTGTCTTTCATGTTACCGCAATTCATATAATATTACTATGTATATTTTAAATTACAAGCTTTTTTTTCCTTTTCTCTACGTTTAATTAAGTAGCTTATCTGAGTCACCGAATAGTTTGACTTAGTGAGGAAAAAAATTATTTTAAATTGGGAACATATACATTAGTATCTATTCAAAAGAAACAAGTACTAGTAAGTTAACAGTAGCAGTTAGTTAGGATTTTATTCAAATTAATTTTTTTTATGAATAATTAGTTTAAAACGCAGCATTAAAAATAATTGTACCAGAGTTTTTTTTTAAAACAATTGGTTAATTTAGTAACAATTTAAAACAAAATAAAATATACATAAAATGCATTAGCTTATATATATTAGGTGACCTGGTGGTCTAGGGGTAAGGTGTCAGACTTCTGTGCTGGCGGCCGGGGTTCAATCCTCGGTCCCGGCAAAGATTTATCTGATTTCCAAACCCTTCCTACACCTCTGACAAGATATCTTGTGAATGTGTGGAATGCCAGGCCACCACCGTGGTTCGGATTCCACGTTAAACTGTAGGTCCTTCGTTTCATCTCACAATCACCCTATCAATACACATTAGCGTAAGTGCGTATAACCCGAACGGGTAGTAAGACGCGGTGCTGAATAATAATAATAATAATAATAATAATATAATAATAATAATTAGCTTATATCCATGAGTTTAGAAACTAAGGTTATATTAGCTACTACTCTAATAATTATAAATATCATGAACTTCACAAAATACTTTTTTTTAAACTAAAAACCAGGTTTTAGGTTGGCGTCTTAATAGTTTCTTAATCAATAGATCAAGATTCATAACCTGGAACATTATGTCCTAGTGTTTTTTTATTTATCACTTTTAAACTAGAGGGAAATCTCCAATTTGGATATTTTTCTTATTCCTTTGCCATAAGTCTACATTTAAAAGGATGACCTATCTCATATTATTCACAAGAAGGGTTATAGAAATTAAAAACTAAATGGTTTGCTTGTAGCTTTCATGAAAGTCATTATATTGAATAGATCAATATAATTCAAATCCATACAAAATTTATTTAAATTAATCGAAAGAATGTCAAACCTAGGCTTATTTGAATTTAATACTCTGTATGTATTAATTTAAATCTATTCAAACCATATGTAGGCATAAGCATGAACATGTCTTCCTAATTATTTACTTTGGCATCATATTTTAAAAGAGAATTGAAATATACTATATTTAGTGTCTTAGTATTAGAAAGTAAAAGTGTATTTATAACTGTCCTTAAATGCTGTGTTCGTTAGACAGGCTAAAGAATAAATGGATATAAAAGCTAGACAATTGATGGGTATCTTCATAATTGAGAAATAAATATCAAACTCCTTAGCTCAGTTTGTAACGTGTCTATTTACTGAACTAAAGGTTCCGGATTGATTCCTGACATGGTCGAAAAATTTTCATTGTTGAAATGTGGGTTTACCAACTATTAGTGATGAATTAATGGCCGGGGACTGGGTTTTGTGTCTGTTCAAGATTAAAGTTAGTTTATATACCCTCTTCCGTTGTTGATTGATCTAAGGGCCACACTCACAGTAGATTGGACTGCTAATGACGAGGTCCGAATCTCAGTAGGGTATACTAAGGGTGGTTTTTCCTAAATGTTTTTCCACTCTCCCTCTACGCACATGTGGTTATACTTTCTCTAAATATAACCTTTCTAATCCATAAAACCATTAAAATAATTAGTACATAATCCGAATGAATTGTAGGACGCGGTGTTAGCAAATATATAATTATAAGTCACGTGCTGAAATATTTATGCGGTTCAAAAAGTACACGTTAAACACCTCAAATAAATTAAAATGAAAGAGGCTATAAAGTTATCATGTTTAATAATTAAAGTAATATTAGTCTTAGTATACATGAGTGTCAAAAACATTAATTAACTAACAAAAAAAAAACACTCGTAGATCTATTTATTTCTAACATAAATTTTATCCCTTGATGACTGGAATATATATTCATAAAAAAAAAATCAATCTTTTGGCATCTATGTATTATTTTTAATTTAAAAAAAGAAATATTCAGGTTGGTTATTCAATGAATAGGTTTACTCTTATACAGAATGCAGGGATTTAATCTTTAATCAGCTCATTATTTTTAATCTTGTTTTCTTCCCCTTAACATTCCCAACCCCATTCTCCCCCATTCTTTCTTTAAACGATTACTTGTAAATTTATATAATTTCACCTTACTTATCTGACTCATACGTTCTTAACATATATGGTTAGGCCACACATGGGTACTCAAAGCCGTACATTGTTTAAACTATTTTATTCCTCATGTTTTATCCAGAAAAAAAAATATCTACCAGTAAACTAAACTTAAAGGTTCTACACGACATTCTACTGTATTGTACTCACGCTGTGATAGAGCAATACTTTATTTTCAAGCCGCGATTGTTTGTGACCGGGCAGGTAGGTTAGGAAGAGGGGAAAGGAGGGGGGAGGGGGTTTGTCTTCCCCTATGGAACTGTAGTTCAAGCGAGGAGTACCAGCGCCTTGATATATGTGTCCCACAGGGTGCCTGGTACACCTGTACAATGTGCCTCAGGAAAAAAGTAGCCTCCCCTTACCAAAAAAAGAATGTATTTATCTTTATGATAGCATTCTTTACAATCAAGCGAAAGATTGTGACAGTTTCTACTCGATTTATTCTTTTATATATAAACTCTACCTCCTTTCCTTCTGATTCTCGTAGAATACGGATTGTGGACTGGTGGGATATGATGATGATCTACTTGAAAAATTATTGAGGTAAGAGTATAGGCACACTAGCTAAGGGCAGTATAGTTGTAGCTTTTTATATCAAAACTTTTTTTTGACAAAATAAATCAAATAGTTCTCCAGTAGAAACATTAAGTTTAATTTTCTTCACATGGATATATTAACAGTTCTTGAGTATCTGTCAAAGGTGTCTTGTAATTTAATGACAGCCCTTTCTCATTATTTAAAAAAGTATCATCTAACGCCACTGTGCTTATGACAGGTATTCAAGAACTGTTAATGTAACCACATAAAAAAACTATGTTACTATTGGAGCTATATTTTATTTATTTTTGGCAAAACCAAAATATTTTTCTATAAAAATTTGTAACATTGCCCTTGAATTGAGCTTCCTATGCTACAAGCTTAAATCAAACCAGCTGCATCAATTAAATAAATGATTTTTATGGAATATTACCTCTTTCAATAATTTACGTCAAAGTCGAGTTGGTATAGTACGCTGGCTCAAGATTTTAGAGTCTGAGGCTTGAAACTTTTCTTATTTAGTATATTTTGCTTTCGAGCTGACACGTGACATATCTCAATTATATTTTGACACACAATACGTTTATATTTGTAGTATAAAATATTCATTTCGCCAAAAGTTGTTTTTTTAAGATAGTATCAGTATATTATTATTATTCTTAGCACCGCGTCTTACTACCCGTTCGGGTTATACGCACTTACGCTAATGTGTAATGGTAAGGTGATTGTGAAATGAAATGAAGGACCTACAGTTTAACGTGGAATCCGAATCACGGTGGAGGCCTGGCACTCCCCACATTCACAAGATGTCTCGTCAGAGGTGAAGGAAGGGTTTGGTATTATGATAAATTTGTGCCGGGACCGAGGATTTAACCCCGGATCCCCAGCACAGAAGTCCGACACCTTACCCCTAGACCACCAGGTATCCCAGTATCCGTGTGGATATACACACAGATCAAAACGTAATTCTTGTCTTGTCTGGAGTGCGATTAATGTACAGGTCAAGTCTTTAATCTTGACTGTTTGTGATGAGGTTTTATACCAAAATGCCCAGGAAATTTAAAATAACATGTCTACTTTTTTGTTTAGCGCTGCGTCTTACTACCTGTTACGCTTATGTACTAATTAATATAATGGTTTTAGGGATGGGGAAGATTATATTTAGAGAAAGTTAACAGGCATTTGTGTGGAGAAAGAGTGTGAAAAATTTTAGTGAAAAATCACCCCCAGAGCACGCAACAAAGATAAGAAGCTCGATCAAGATTATAACCTCAATCTCCTGTCATCGGCAGGTTAGTCTACAGTGAGAGTGAAGCCTTAGATTGTGCTTGTGGCCACCGAAGCGGGTAGTTATTATATTCCATTCACGGTAGGAATTAATCTCTGAAAGGTCTTTTTTTCCTACCAATATCCTACATTATAATAGATTTCTGGTAGGGAAAAAAGCCTTTCAGAAATCAATTCCTAAGCTGAACAGACTACTATTAACAGCATCGTTTTAACCAGCTTAATAAATCAAGTCAACGAATTCCACCTTTTTGAATTATTATTTTTTCTTTTGCATCTTAATACCTATTTAAGTTAGGCACATTTAGCTAAGCTATTGGGGTAGGAATGAGGGAAGTCAAAAATATAGTAGGCCTAAATATACCCATAATTTTGCTGAGGCATATCGAGAAATAATTTAAGAAAAACAACCTTCAGTACACCCAGATGAAGTTTGAGATCCCAAGTCACTGGCAAACGAGACTTGACGGGTGTGACATTTAGTCCGCGTGCCCACCGATACCGGTCGTAACCTCTCTTTACCGTTGGCTCCTTCAGACATTACACAGTCTGTGTAAGACCGTCTCTAAATGTGACGTACAAATCCAATTAATTCGAGAGAATCAGGTCTGTTGAAGTTTACGATTACAGCCGCCAGATTGCAGTAATGTTCCTTTAGCCCCCTTGAGGGAACGGGCGACAAGGCGTCATGATATACGACATGCGCGGGACGACATTGCGCATAGTGTCACATGGTGATGACATTATCTCAGGGAATTAATGGAAACTTTGATTTCCCTGAAAAGAGGAGAACGTAGGTTTGCATAAAAAGGGAGGGGTGGGGAGTGTCTGAGAGTAAGACGGAGGGAATTTCAAGTGGGTGGTTTATGCATGTAATCACTGATGCTTGTTAGAAGTGTCTCTAAAACTTTTGGAAGTTATGTTAGCTTTTCTACTAAAGGATTCCACAACCAAGAAAGTTCCTCTAGATCATAGTAGTCTTTTCTTCAATCGACTGTTTAATAAACACACTAGGTTTGTTTACTGTTTTTATAAACTATAAATTATGAAAACCACTTTGTTATTATTTTGTTTTAAAAAATATTAGACGTATTTATTTATTAAAAATGTTTCAAATAAAAAGTTTAAAATAAATTCTATTCAAGCATGCTCTGTATTTTTTAAACTTGCTTTAGTTTTGTTAAAACACCTAGAATATAGTTTCAAAAAATTATCAAATTAAATTTTTTAACATATTGTGTTTAAAAATGTAAAATTATAATAATCTAAAGACATTTTGAAGTTTTCTTGTTTGTGGTGATCTGGCAAAAATTTAAATTACGTATACAATTTTAATGTGCTAGAACATATGTAAGTAGTTGATAATATTTTTTCTAAATAAGTTAATGATGCATTAGTCTTCTGTAACCCCAAGTATCAATCGAATTAAATCAAAATATAGTTCTTAATATAAATATAATTTCTAACTATAGTATAACTTTGTTAGAAAGAGTTTTTAGAAAATATAAGTTTTTTGTTCAACATCGATGAAATCTTAATTTATTAATTGTAGTATTTCCAAAGTAGTCGATATTTTTCTATATAATATAACAATACAGATCAAATAATATGATTTATGATTACATGAAAACATAGTTGTAGTAATTCTTAAAATTGCACAATGCGTGCTGTTAAGTGTTGAGCTAATTCCTTCACAAATTACATACATTTTACAACATTTTAATGACGTCTCCAGAGAATTGTGTTATTCTTCCTGGGGTAGGCTAACGCGGGTGAATTGGCAACCCTGCAGAAGCAGACAAGGATAGCAGCGACTGTTGAAAGACAATAGTCGCTGCTATCCTTGTCTGCTTCTGCAGTGTTGCCAATTCACCCGCGTTTTTTATATATGTTATGTATTTTTTACCACAGAATATTGCTTCAACTGATGGAAAATTAAGATAAGTTTTCCAATCAAACTGATTGAAATAAAAGGATTTAGGTAAAGTTGATAAACACAAAAATTTTGAGTAGCCTTTAAAAATATGTTTAATGTTTTAGTTAAAATAATTATAGTTAAAGGTATAACTTATAGATGAAAATACGATAGGCATTCCTGACTACAAATCTAGAGGTTCCCGGTTCCTAATCCTGGTCGTACCATAAGTTGTTTTTTTCAGTAGGGAATTTTCCTTATGGTTTTTATGGTCAGGTTGACTTAATCTGTGTTTTAAGATTTTTTTCCTTGCGGCGTATAATCATCATCATATCATTATCATCACATAATCTTATTAGGTTGGAGCAACCGGACCTATATGGTAGACCAACGCCAGAAGATTGTAACATCATCACCACTGCCACGAGGAGACGAGGAATGTCTTAAACGATAAAGCTTGGTGCAATGCACTAAGTCATTTTTTTAAACGACAGGTGACCTGGTGGGCTAGGGTTAAGGTGTCAGACTTCTGTGTGGCGGCCGGGGTTCAATCCTCGGTCCCGCACAGATTTATTGATTTCCAAACCCTTCCTACACCTCTGACAAGACCTCTTGTGAATGTGGGGAATGTCAGGCCGCCCCGTGGTTCGGATTCCACGTTAAACTGTAGGTCCTTCATTTCATCTCACAATCACCCAACCATTACACATTAGCGTAAGTGGGTATAACCCGAACGGGTAGTAAGACGCGGTGCTAATAATAAAAATAATAATAATAATAATAATAATATTAAACGATCATACGATACTTATAAACAATGGTGGCCATTTCCTTCACTATCACTCATGCTTGCAATTCGAAACGTTTTTATTTGTCTACCTTTGATTATTCCTCCGTGATCATCCGTAACGACAATCATTAAGAACTCCTAGGCGTACCGTAAATCCAGCACCTTTGGATTGCGACTCTGTTGACTAAGTAATCCATAACTCTGTAACCGATCTCTTATTACGGACTACGGAACTTTAATGAAAACGGGAGTATGTAAACGGGGCTTAACAAGAAAGGCTATATTCCGGCCGTGGTGCTAATTAAAGCGATAGTCATTTGTTGGCAGCTTGCTTCATCTTTTGTTGCACATAGCACTGAGCAAAAGCATCACTCGTCCCAAAGGATATTTTCAAAGGGGAGAGAAATCACATTTCCAAACGTTTGATGATATTAAGTAAACATATATTGATGACGGTATTTTTTTGAGATTTATTTATCAGTATGGTTTGAAACAAGACTTTATATTTTTATTATTTTTATCGCGTCCGTTGACCCATAAGAGTTACCCCCACTTGTAAAATAATACCACATCAGCCCGCAAGTGAGCTTACCGACCGAGTGGTGAAGATCGAACCCATAACCTCTGGTTCTGTTGCTAGGAATTCTGACAAATATAATACCGGGGTGGTTGGGTTAAATATATGCTACATTTTCTTTTTTTATCACCGCATCCTACTATCCCCAACCTTCACCATGTACTCATTACGATAGTGATTTTCGGAAAGAAGGTTATATGTATAGGAAGTGTATCTGCATTTACGTAAAGGAAAAATGAAAAACTAATTTGAATAACCGTTCTTAATACACCCGACATAGATTCGATTCTTGATCTCCCCGTTATTGGCAGTCTAGGTCTACTGTGAGAGTAGCGCCTTAGCCCATGCGGCCGACGTAGTGGGTTAAAGAACTTCGTATTTGATTGTGATGCTAATAAACACGTATATTTTTTAAAACAATTTGAATGTAAGCCACGTAAGTGTGTGTATATATAAATATATAATAATAAATATATTATAAGATAAAAGTATAAGTTCGATGTAAACACGTAGGGTCTATTCACGACGCTAAATTTGTGTTAGGTTCTATTTTTACAGTACTGTAGACTTACAAATAAAAATATTTGCGTTAAGGAAATTGTATGACTTCGCAGGTTTATATGGACGACAAAAGTTTTGTGAGTTCACATTTTTAATTAACCTGGTTGTAATTATGCCCAGTATCCTCTGTAGAAAATGTTTAATAGGACGTTATCTAATTAATTTTTTGGGTGAATCCCATTTACAGAATCTGTATCTGTAGTAAATTGGTACCACGGTATCATTTGCTCTGTCTAAGTAGTCCAGATCTTTATCCTTTATCCTGTCCATACTCCTTAGAAGTTGGTCAATGACTAATCTATACGGACTACCAATCAGAGCTAAGTAAATATGTGCTCACGCATCAAAATAAAATAACCATTGGCAGCAAAAGGACCCATTGCTAATTATAAGTTTTACTGTCAAAATCGTGTTGAAAATATATGTATTGTGATTGTACTTAAAATCTACATTAAAAGTTTAGGTATTCTGGACTTATTCTTTAAAAAAATATTATATTATATTTAATGGTCTACTGACTGCTTGGCGGTTGCATCTTGCAGACTATTTTCTTTCGAGGAGTTTTATTGAACAAAGTCTCTGACACGCTCATTGGTTGGCACATTCACGTGATTAAGGATAAGGATTCTGTGGACATGAATATAAAGTCTAAGAACCTAGGACCATGGACTTGGTAGTCTGTAAATGGGAGCTTAACCCGTCCAACTAATGCATGCACTAGATCGTTGAAGCGTTGATTCGGAACTCCTATTCAAATCTTGGTTGATTCAAAAATGTAATGTCGTGGGCTGTGAAAGGGGTGTGGTATCTTGAAAGTTATTCGGCGTTATCTATAAAGTTTGTTCGTTTTTACCAGCCTTTAGATTTATTTTAATAGAGCATTGGTTTAAAAAAATAGTTACGTATCGATTATGATGTCTTGATAATTTGAAAGTGCCGGTAACAAACTACAGTAATTACCACTTTGAATCTTGTGAAAATAATTATAAAAAATTATTTTCAGTTAAGTGAATAATTACGACATACACATAGGAATCGAAGCCAGGATTACTCTCCCACTGAGCCATATTGGTTCTTCTCGTATGCAAGAAAGCTTTTCCCTATTTTCTTAGGACTACTAGCTACTTATATAATTTTTTTAAACTTCTAAATGAAAGTTAATTATGTAACTAAGGTATGTTTTATTTGACTTTACAAGAACTGCCAATTTGGTAAATTATCGTCTATAAATTGATTTTTTGTATTCGTATATGGCTTTCCTTGAAATGATTGTATAATTATAGCTAATAAATGTTTTTGCTGTAGCCAACAAACTATAAATAACCATGATCTTGCAGTAATTAAAAGTGAATAGAAAGAATTTTAGTAATAAATATCAAAAAACAAATTATATATGGAGTTAAATTTTAAAAGGTTTCAGCAAACGACATAAAAAAGCTTATTCAGTCGTCAGACCAAATGCCAACACGGTAACAAATTATGTCCTGAAATGACATAATTTGTTAGAACAAATATATTCTCTTTTTGTTTATTCTCTACGATTACAAGCATCTGGTTTAACCATCAAACAAGTAGGCCTTTCTATTTATCGGCAATCCCATCTTGGTGATAAATAATTTAAATTTCTAAGAATGATGATTCCAATGACGCCGTTCTCGCTTGTAATTAACATTTTCTTTTTTTAAACCAGGATTATATTTATAGTGTATCACCAAACTGACACTGTAATAAGGGTGACTTCTTTCTTGACAAGGTCAAGTGTTAAAGATCTTTCAAAAATTAAAGTCCAATCCTTGCTCTCTAAAGTCCTGCAGAGAGACAAACGCCAAACTTTTGACACCAACCAACAGAGAATATAGACATAAATTTTACGGAAACACCAATTTACTGCAATCAAAGATAAATCCGTACAACGAATACCATAGTTAAAATACGCCTTTCATGTCTTAACAACGTCACATTTGTTTTTCTCTACCCAAAAAAAATAAATCCAATTTATTTTGATACAAATGGCCACAGATAAAAAATACAAAATATGAGGATCTTAGGAAGGTGTTCTAAAGTTACTGGTAGTGGTGTAGGCATGGAACCGGGGATAAATATTCATAAGGCTACGTATTAAAGTAGTAGATTTTATTTATCAAGACATTTTGGGAAGGGGGTGTTTTGAAGGGGCATAGAGTGAGGGTCTGGTGTTATTTTGTAGAGAATAATGATAAGGTAAGTTAATACAAGGTGTTTTTGGTTTATATCAGTAGAGTGCAGTTAGCGTGAAAGTCGAAATTGTCAGCTAGCACATTATACTTTCCGTAAACTATGAGCATTTCAGAGATTGTGAATTGAACATTTTCGTCGGTAATTGGGTCACGCGTTTTATACAGAATGGATCTAAAGAAGATAAGTTAATAATTAAGATAATTTTAACGTTAATTAAGATTCCATAAACCTACATAAAATACCTTGATTAGCTTATTTTTAGCACCACATCTTACTACCCATTCAGGTTATACGCCTATGTAAGTTTACTAACTACTAAACTAGTTCAAGGGATTTGGAATTTTATATTTAAATGAAATGTACCCGCACTTGCGGGGAGGAGGAGTGTAAAATCATTTAAGGAATACCACCTTCAGTAAACCCGACCTAGATTCGAATTTTGATCTCCCCGTAATTGGCAGTCTAATCTACTGCGAGATTAACTCGTTAGACCACGTGACCACCTATGCGGCTTTGGTGAGCTATTATTACTTTAAACAGCTTATTTCTAACTTATCTTATTATTCCAATTGAAAAATATAAGCGTCAACTAGTTAGTTTAATTTCAGCAGCTATATTTAATTTTATTAACATAGGCCTAGTTTGCCAATTTTTTTCTAAACAATAGTGTAACTTTTAAAAAGTATTTTGGCTTTTATTTAAAGGATGAGTAGACCTGATCTAAGATAACTTATAAACTAGTAGGTAGGTAATGATTTTACCTTCAGTAGATAGTAGCATAGCATAGTAATTAATACCCACTACAGTCAATTTCTCAAACGTATTAGTTTGTATTAAGTAACTGTAAAACACTCAATTCTTGTTACAGTCAATAGTTACAAACATTGTAGTGAGTATTAATTTAAAACATCCTAATCTTGTTACAGTCAACTAGTGTAGGCCACACGCAATAGGTTCATTCAGTATGAATGTAGGCCTATAACAGTCATTACTTGTTTTAGTCGATGAAACATTTATAGGCCTATTTAACACTAGATTATTGTTACAGTCAACTATTTTAAAAATTGTTGTCTGTAATAATGTAGCCTATAACACTAAATACTGTAACAGTAAACGGTTACAAAATTACTATCAGAATTAATGTAGGTCTATAGCACTCCATTATTATTTCAGTAAGCAGTTAAAAATGGTTTGTAACATGTATTGAGTGTTATACATTAATAGTAAAGAATCAATGGCTGCAAGCAATGTAGTCGGTATTAATGTAAGTATAACACACTTACAGTTACAATCAATGGTTGCAAGCGTTGAAGCTGGTATTAATGTACAACACACTTAGTGTTACAGTCAATGTCTGCAAGCGTTGTAGTCGGTATTAATGTATAACACACTTATTGTTACAATAAATGGTTGCAAGGGTTGTAGTCGGTATTAATATATCACACTTATTGTTACAATCAATGGTTGCAAGCGTTGTACTCGGTATTAATATATAACACACTTATTGTTACAATCAATGGTTGCAAGCGTAGTAGTCGGTATTAATGTATAACACACTTATTGTCACAATCAATGGTTACAAGCGTTGTAGTCGGTATTAATGTATAACACACTTATTGTTACAGTCAATGGTTGCGAGCGTTGTAGTCGGTATTAATGTATAACACACTTATTGTTACAGTCAATGGTTACAAGCGTTGTAGTCGGTATTAATGTATAACACACTTATTGTTACAGTTAATGGTTGCAAGCGTTGTAGTCGGTATTAATATATAACACACTTATTGTTACAGTAAATGGTTGCAAGCGTTGTAGTCAGTATTAATTTATAACACACTTATTGTTACAGTTAATGGTTGCAAGCGTTGTAGTCGGTATTAATATATAAAAACTTATTGTTACAGTCAATGGTTGCAAGCGTTGTAGTCGGTATTAATGTATAACACACTTATTGTTACAGTCAATGGTTACAAGCGTTGTAGTCGGTATTAATGTATAACACACTTATTGTTACAGTCAATGGTTGCAAGCGTTGTAGTCGGTATTAATATATAATACACTTATTGTTACAGTCAATGGTTGCAAGCGTTGTAGTCGGTATTAATGTATAACACACTTATTGTTACAGTCAATGGCTGCAAGCGTTGTAGTCGGTATTAATGTATAACACACTTATTGTTACAATCAATGGTTGCAAGCGTTGTGGTCGGTATTAATATATAACACATTTATTGTTACAGTCAATGGTTACAAGCGTTGTAGTCGGTATTAATGTATAACACACTTATTGTTTCAGTCAATGGCTGCAAGCGTTGTAGTCGGTATTAATGTATAACACACTTATTGTTACAGTAAATGGCTGCAAGCGTTGTAGTCGGTATTAATGTATAACACACTTATTGTTACAGTCAATGGCTGCAAGCGTTGTAGTCGGTATTAATGTATAACACACTTATTGTTACAATCAATGGTTGCGAGCGTTGTAGTCGGTATTAATGTATAACACACTTATTGTTACAATCAATGGTTGCGAGCGTTGTAGTCGGTATTAATGTATAACACACTTATTGTTACAGTCAATGGTTGCAAGCATTGTAGTCGGTATTAATGTATAACACACTTATTGTTTCAGTCAATGGTTGCAAGCGTTGTAGTCGGTATTAATGTATAACACACTTATTGTTACAGTCAATGGTTGCAAGCGTTGTAGTCGGTATTAATGTATAACACACTTATTGTTACAATAAATGGTTGCGAGCGTTGTAGTCGGTATTAATATATAACACACTTATTGTTACAATCAATGGTTGCGAGCGTTGTAGTCGGTATTAATATATAACACACCTATTGTTAGAGTCAATGGTTGCAAGCGTTGTAGTCGGTATTAATATATAACACACTTATTGTTACAGTCAATGGTTGCAAGCGTTGTAGCCGGTATTAATGTATAACACACTTATTGTTACAGTTAATAGTTGCAAGCGTTGTAGTCAGTATTAATTTATAACACACTTATTGTTACAGTCAATGGTTGCAAGCGTTGCAGTCGGTATTAATCTATAACACACTTATTGTTACAATCAATGGTTGCGAGCGTTGTAGTCGGTATTAATATATAACACACTTATTGTTACAGTCAATGGTTGCAAGCGTTGTAGTCGGTATTAATATATAACATACTTATTGTTACAGTCAATGGTTGCAAGCTTTGTAGCCGGTATTAATGTATAACACACTTATTGTTACAGTTAATAGTTGCAAGCGTTGTAGTCAGTATTAATTTATAACAAACTTATTGTTACAGTTAATGGTTGCGAGCGTTGTAGTCGGTATTAATATATAACACACTTAATGTTACAATCAATGGTTGCGAGCGTTGTAGTCGGTATTAATGTATAACACACTTATTGTTACAGTCAATGGTTGCAAGTGTTGTAGTCGGTATTAATGTATAACACACTTATTGTTACAATCAATGGTTGCAAGCGTTGTAGTCGGTATTAATGTATAACACATTTATTGTTACAGTCAATGGTTGCAAGCGTTGTAGCCGGTATTAATGTATAACACACTTATTGTTACAGTTAATATTTGCAAGCGTTGTAGTCAGTATTAATTTATAACACACTTATTGTTACAGTTAATGGTTGCAAGCGTTGTAGTCAGTATTAATTTATAACACACTTATTGTTACAGTCAATGGTTGCGAGCGTTGTAGTCGGTATTAATGTAAAGCACTGAGTAGTTGTCCCAGTCAGTCAGTTTCGGTGGAGGTTAAGCAAGTAATGGAGTATTCCTCCAAAGCGCGGCCATGTTGTTTCTTGCCGGAGGTTCTGAAAGGCGTTCCCGGGCAAGGAGGGGTTCATCTACCGAGCGATTGGACGAAGCTGGGTCTCAACATTTCTATTGTCCATAGCAGCCATAGTGAGACGAGAACATGTGCTTTCTCTTTAAATAACAAAACATATAATCAATATATTTGGGAATATATGTTAGTTAAATAATTAAAGATAATACCTCTCACCAAATTGTACTGAATTTTTATAATTTAGTTCTTGTGTATTATAAATAAATGTTTTTAATATGTTTTAATTTATAATATGTCCATGTTAATGATTACAGAAAAGCTTACACCAATCTATAATCCACTAATATTATTTATTAATTAATTTTTTATGTTTTGTGTTGGATTAAAAATTAAAATAATTCAAATTAAAAATAACAATTTTACTTGTAACCTGGTGGTCTAGGGGTAAGGTGTCGGACTACAGTGTTGGGTTCCGGGGTTCAATCCTCGGTCCCGACACAGATTTATCTGATTACCAAACCCTTCCTACACCTCTGACAAGACATCTTGTGAATGTGGGGAATGCAAGGCCTCCACCGTGGGTCGGATTCCACGTTAAACTGTAGGTCCTCCATTTCATCTCACAATCACCCTACACATTAGCGTAAGTGCGTATAACCTGAATGGGTAGTAAGACGCCGTGCTAATAATAATAAATAATTTTACTTAGGATAGTGCCTATATGTCACAAACACACATAAAATTATATCACATTATCAAGGGGCGTAGCTCAAAAATACCTAACAAATAAAAAATAATCTTTTTGTAAATAATTGGAGATATTCTTTAGTATTTCCTTTGTTGTATTTCAGGGCCAAAACATTTTCATATTTGAAGTTGTTAAACTATGTTTGGGTTTTTTTCAGTATTTTTTTTAAGATTGTATTGGCCTAATATATATTTTATTATGCACATGAATTTTTTGCTACATGTCACTTATCCAGAAAACTGTTTTGTTTCTAACTATGTTCAATTGAAATGTATAATATTGATATACTTGCATGGACATAATATTCTATACTATCTACGTTTATTAAGTAGATAATTGAAGCTCAATGTGTTCATTTAAGTTGCTCAGCGTTTGTTTTTGAGGCATATAAGGAAATGATGGTTTTTAACCAATTTTGTAAAGATTTTTTTCTTCATAAGAACATATTTTTAGTTAGTCGAACCAGACCCAATGATTATAAAGAAATTAAGTGTGTATTATGCATCTTTGCACTTATTTTAAGCCTTTAAAGGCCTAAGAAAATGATCTATATAAGGCCTACTAAGAAAGTCTAATTAGAACAAATTGTAGGCCTAAATTTATTTCAAAAATAGATAAGGTATTTTATATCATACTATACTTGTATTATTAAAATAAATATATTGACCCTTGCCTAATGTATTTTGTTCCAAAAAATACATTTGATATTAAATAAGTTATTTCTCAAAGATTCTAAATATTTCATAGATAAGTTCTAACATATTCTACTTTGAATTGAATTTTAAACTATTATGTAAAAGCTTTAATTTGTTGTTTGTTTTGTAACTAAATAGAAATAAGACTTCAAGCTACGTAGACAAACCATCATGCAATTTAAATATGATTTTATGGATACGGGTTTGAATCGCTACTGGATGCACGGAGATTTGTTTTTATCAAATGGTTTACTATTTCCCTTCCATTAAAATACCATAGCTTCTTAATACTTAGTCCACAAGGGTGCTTAAATGAAGATATCACAGAAGGGTAGAGAAAAAATAGAAACATTCTTAATTTTAATATATCTTTAATCTTATATATAAAATTCTCGTGTCACAATGTTCGTTCCCGTACTCCTCCGAAATGGCTTGACCGATTCTCATGAAATTTTGTGAGCATATTGAGTAGGTCTGAGAATCGGCCAACATCTATTTTTCATACCCCTTAGTGAGAAGGGTTGTCCACCCTTAACATTTTTCTTTAATTTTTAGACATTTTTTTAATTTCTTTATTTTTTTTATTATGTCGCATTAAAAAATACATACAACCCTAAATTTTTACCCTTTTATCACCAACCCCTAATTTTTAATAGCCATTTTAGAGTTTTTGAACTCACTGGATTTGCCAGGCATGCCACCGCATAATTTACAATTAAAGGTTGGATCTGCGATTATCTTGCTTCGTAATTTGAACCCGCCCCGGCTGTGTAACGGTACGCGATTAGTCATTCAAAAATTAATGAAAGACGTGATTGAGGCCAGCATTTTAAATGGCAAGTTCCGAGGTGAAAATATATTAATACCACGGATTCCTATTATACCTACAGATGTGCCAATTCAATTCAAACGTATTCAGTTTCCGATTAGATTGGCATTTGCAATGACTATCAACAAATCCCAAGGTCAAACGATGTCTATTTGTGGCTTAGATTAAACACCATGTTTTTCACACGGACAATTATACGTGGTATGCTCTCGAGTGGGTAAACCATCCAGTTTGTTTGTGTTAGCTAAAGATGGACTAACAAAAAATATTGTTCACGCTATAGCATTAAGAGATTGATATTGTTTGTTAGTGTTACTGTCGTAATTGATTAATTAATGATATATAATTTTAAGGAATAAATTATAATAACTTAAAAATAATGTTTGCCTTTTGTTATTTTTATATTCCCTCATCGTTCACAGCGCTCCATGCCTATTTCACGCATATACCACATTCTTACACACTTACAATAAGTAAGCTATTTTTTGTCTACACTAGAAATTACTTAAAAATTATTTATATGGCAAAACAACGTTTGCCGGGTCAGCTAGTTATTTATAAATATTTAAGAACGGTGTTTAAAATAATTATGAATCAGCTGTTTAACTCATTCAACAAATTACTACTTATTTCAACTAGATCTTAATTCCAGTATTGAAAAGATGAACTGACCCATTTTCAGGCAGGCTATTTATAGTCATATGGTCCCAAATATATGTGTGTATGTGCGTATGTGTGTTGTGTGTGGCCACACAAGCGCTCCCATTTTAAAACCACTAAATTACTAGTAGATACCATCGCTTGGAAGAGATAGCATAATTCGCTTTTCTACGCTTAGTTCTATATTTGTTTGGATATTTTAAATTAAATTTATGGAAAATCGTACTTAACAAAGATAAATTATCTAAAGCTAACATTATATTGGTCTAATTTTTCGGTGACCTGGTGGTCTAGGGGTAAGGTGTCAGACTTCTATGCTGGCGGCCGGGGTTCGATCCTCGGTCCCGGCACAGATTTATCTGATTTCCAAACCCTTCCTTCACCTCTGACAAGATATCTTGTGAATGTGGGGAATGCCAGGCCGTCACCGTGGTTCGGATTCCACGTTAAACTGTAGGTCCTCCATTTCATCTCACGATCACCCTACCATTACACATTAGCGTAAGTGCGTATAACCCGAACGGGTAGTAAGACGCGGTGCTAATAATAATAATAATAATAATAATCTAATTTTTCAGTATGCATATTTATTAAGACGAGAATTCTACTTGTATTCGATTGCATAGTCTAAAGCCTTTATTGCTGTACAATTACCTGAAAAATAGGCTGAGGGTATAAGTTTTATTTGCATATAAAATAAACAGCTTATTTTCTAATAAATGTGTTGGGTTATGTACTAGTAGTATTGTTGTAAAAAAAATAATTTTCTCCACTCAAATTTAAAAATATATATATAAATATAAATATATAATATTATGTTTTACGCGTTATCTCTTAAGATTCCAAGTTAAAATATCTGCTATAATT
Organism: Timema cristinae; assembly: GCA_039000515.1. Lineage (NCBI taxonomy): Eukaryota > Metazoa > Arthropoda > Insecta > Phasmatodea > Timematidae > Timema > Timema cristinae. Next base: position 42,630,562 of record JBCFYV010000935.1, on the reverse strand, counting down.
TCTCATTTGATATGAAGTTAATATATTTCCTTGTGGATCGTATTAAGACAGAAGAAAAATTAATATCAGATTCTTTAAATAGAAAAGGGACACCTGGAAACGGAAATTGAACCCAGGACCTTCGGTTTAGTACGCCAATGCTCTAACCACTTAGCTTTCCGTGAGTCAGCCCGTGCCCAGGATCGTTTTTCACTCATATTTTAGGGCAGAGTCTGTGATAGACATGTATAAATCATCGGCTACAAATGTGTGATCAAATTAGATAATGAGCGATCAGATAACGCAACCACCATCAACTCTGTTGATTACAACCGTACAAATGCGCATAACATATTTTTATTTTTTAGCGCAGCTTTTTAATACCTGTTAGGGCTATAAATCTCTGTACTAATTATTACACTAAAGGCTTAAAGATTAGGAAGGTTTAATTAGAGGAAATTCTCCCACATTTGAATGGAATGAGAACGGAAAAACAATTTAGGAAAAACCACCCTTAGAGCACCCGACCGGGATTGAACTTTGTTAATTAGGCCTAGGGTTAAAGCTGAATAATATATTTAATAGGAGGTCTACACAGTAGTCAAAGATAATGTCAGTAGTTCACGCGGTGTAAGAATTAATATATATATATATAAAAAAATATTCACACACCAGTCGGTCTAGATTCAAAGAGTGTCCTTGACAAATTTCACTAAAACCGGTCAACGCATTTGGCATTCTCACGTATCATTTTCAATAAATCATTTTCACTTATTTATTTTTCATTAAAATGAAAATGAAATTCGTTCACATATTTTATTAATCATGATGATCATGATGTGACTGACAAACTGGCGTTTGATTTATAGAAATTATCTATAAGAATACAAAAATTTGTTAGTTTGTTCGTCTCGCCATTTAAAACACCATTTTTGAGAACTCTTACAACAAAATGTCTGTAAATAAGCGCCACAAATTGTTAAAAGCTGTTTGGTTTGTCAACGCTAGTCGAAACTTGAAAACAATTGAGTATTAAATCCAATGAAAGGTCGCAAGTGGTCAATGTAGTGTTTAGTTAAAATACATTTTTACATTCTAAGAAAAATGTATTCATTAATTCTAGTATATATTCTCACAGTTCATTATGTTTTCATTTTTCAATAATAATAAATAATAATAATAATTAAAAATGAACAAAAGTATAACTCCTTTTCCCTCTTTATGAAAGCTCTAAATAATGATTCAGTTTAATGAAATGAGTGTTGTAACGTCCGTTTAGTATTATTGAAAATGATTAATTGAAAATGACACGTGAGAACTGGCCTTTAAACATCTTGCCAAACAGTAGAGCTACGTCAGGAATTAACTTCACTCAGTCAATAAATATAACCTACTACTCAAGATCAGAGAACATTTCTAGATACCCCAAGCATCCACAATTTTAATTCAAGTATTATTATATTTGATACAGCTCATAAAGTTTCGCGTCGAATTTAAATACCCTGATTTTGGTTGGAAGAACAGTTAAAGAATTAAATCATATTTATTTTCGGCCAACACTGATAACATTTTAATATATATTTGTGTTATTTTATAGTTATTGATAATATCTACCGAAGGTGATGGATGCAAATAACATGACTTGATGAATGAATATATTAAAATTGTTCTAGTAATTTTAGTAACTAATAAATACTGTCCAACCTACCAAAATCAGCAATAAACAGTTACAAAATAACGAGGCAGCTAGCAATTTCATCAAATTCCAAAATTCAAAATAAATTATCAAGCTTACTCTTTGTGTTATTGTTACGTTATTTGGAATATATTTTTTAATGTCTAATGAATGTTCAAAAGATAAAGGGTTTTTTGAAGTTATACTTCTTTAGGCCGTTATGAAAAAATGATGAGAGTGAAATTTTAAGATGCGCGCGCATCACTGTAACACAAAAGTAACAGGTTGAAGTTAAACCGCTCATTAAGTCTCGAAAAAAAAGCTACAAACAAAATAGAAATAGAACCTCTGTTAGTCGCGCATGTTGGTACGCTCGTCACCTCTGATCACTGTTTTCATATATATAATATTTATCCACATGTTTCTAGTTTCTACATTCACAACACGTGTTTTAGTTTCATACAAGTGCGAATTATATATGTGCTAATAAATTATATTCAGTAGTGATTTAATTGAATATTTTGATTAATATTATTTACTATTCGTAAATATTAGTGAAAAAAAAATTGTGCTTATAGACTTTTTCAAGTGCTCAATATAATGAGGTAACTATCGTATGTATTATTTATTGATATAAATTAAAATATTATTATTTAACATAATTAATACTAAATATTATTAAATTATTTTTTATTTTTTAATGATGCCAAAGAAGTATAACTTCTCACGCGCGTACATAATTACACACACCCATTTTATAAAACAAACCATTTCTGAGCTATATGCAAATATAAATACTTTTGAATCCAGGTCTTTGAAAATTAATTTTTAAGAAATTTTCTTTTCCTTGAAGGGCTCACTTGAAAGAATTCATATCCTGATCATATATGGATGTTGTGAAAATTTTAATTTAAAAAAAATTGACATATTTTAATAGTCATCAATTTATAAAGCAAATAATTGTATTAGGCTATAGCTATTTGTATAGTACGTCCATGATATGACCTTTATCATGTAATTTTTAAGCACTACGTCTTACTACCCGTTTGGTTTATACGTTTGTTTATTCACTAATTACGCTGATGGTTTTAGGGTCTAGGACGACTATATTTAGAAGCAGGGTACCTGCATTTGCGTCGATGCAGAGTGGAAAACTAGTTTGGGAAAAACCACCTTCAGTACACCCAACTGAGATTCGAACCTGGATATTACCGTCACTGAGCGTCAAGTCCAACACGAGAGTAGCGCGTTAGACCATGTGACCGCCAAAGCTTGTGTCTGACATATAGGATACAATATAAACTATATAGGCCTACATATAGGCCCTATTGTGGGGCTCTTCAAGATATATTAAAATTATGTATCCAATATGGACTTTAATATGACATTTTATGTGTAGCGTGTAATTTATCAGCGAAATTTTATAGATAGGTATACGTGGAAAAATATTTATATTAGTAATGCATAGGCCCTATTAATAGAGAGGGCATCTAAAAGTCTATGGAAACCTAACTTGATTTTGGAAGTTGAGGACAAAGATATTTGTTTATTTCGCGTGTTTTCTTACTCTTCAATTAGTGAATAGCTAAGTGTCGATGCTGGGAGTATATATCACAGCCTCCCTCCCTGGTAGGTGAGCATGTTACTGGAGCTCGTTTATGAACACTCTGATTAGCCTGAGAGGAAGACTTCTTCTTTTGACGGATACTGATATAGCCTTATATTATAAGCTATACTAAAAACGGGCAACATATTTTTCCATGTGGCGTCAGATGGGGTGAATGAGAAGTAAAATTCGTAACACCATATAAAAAGTAAGAAATTAGGCTGTTTAATAGAACCTTTAAAACAACATATATCGTTTGAACAAGTTTATTAAAAACGTGTAAACCCTATACTTTAACCACTCAGTTACAACCGCCTCAGACACAAATGTTTAAAAATTGTCCAAATTGAAAATAAAAGACAATTTAAGGTGAATTTTGACAAAGTTTTTGTCTCAATGTAGAGAGGAAACAGAGTGTAGGGAAATATTATTATTAGCACCGCGTCTTACTACCCGTTCAGGTTATACACACTTACGCTAATGTGTAATGGTAGGATTGATTGTGAGAAGAAATAGAGGACCTACAGTTTAACGTGGAATCCGAACCACGGTGGAGGTCTGGTATTCCTCACATTCACAAGTTGTGATTAATACACGTCTTGTCAGAGGTGAAGGAAGGGTTTGGTAATCAGATAAATCTGTGCCGGGACCGAGGATTGAACCCCGAACCCCCAGCACAGAATTCCAACACATTACCCCTAGACCGACAGGTCACCTGATGGGAAATAAAATGGAGGGTAGTATCAGATAGCTGTGTTGCGTCAATGACTCGCACAAAAGGATGGAATACTTCCAATGACAGCAAACTCATTAGGAATAAGCTAACCAGCCTCGTGTTATAGTGGTCAGAGCCCCTGGTTGCTGATTTAAAGGCCCCAGGCTCAGTTCCCAGCTGGTACAGAAAGATTTATCTCGAGAGGGAATGAGTGCCATGGTCATCAGGTTTGGTTATTATTATTATTATTATTATTATTATTATTATTATTATTATTATTAGCACCGCGTCTTACTACCCGTTCGGGTTATACGCACTTACGCTAATGTGTAATGGTAGGGTGATTTTGAGATGAAATGAAGGACCTACAGTTTAACGTGGAATCCGAACCACGGTGGTGACCTGGCATTCCACACATTCACAGGTTTGGTTATTAAGGCATAAACTTGCTTCGATGGCCGCATGATCTAAGGCGCTACTCTTGCAGTAGATTAGACTGCCGATGATGGGTAGATTGAGGCTCGGTCGGGTGTACTGAGTGTGGTTTCCCTTCACGCAAATGTGGGTGCACTTTGTCTACATACAGCCTTCCTAATAACTAAAACCACTTGCCTAATTAGTACTTAAACGAATAACCCGAATGGGTGGTAAGACGTTATTCTATAAAAAATTACTCTGAGGCTAGGTTTAAGATCTTTATTGACTTCACACAATCATATTTACTTTCATCATCCCCTCATTTCATAGGGACATGCAAAGAACTTCCACGGAAAGTATGTACAATTAGTACATTCTGGTGTCCCGTGGGAAACTGTAATTAGTACTGGCTAATCTTTACACAAACTGAGGTACAGATTGATGTAGACCCAACACGCCATAATTATTAGCAGGGATAAGCATATATTTGTAGCTTAGAGTTGGCAAACTCAAACTTTCTACACTATGGCTATATCTTCACTTTTGGCGAAGGTTTACATTATTATTATTATTATTATTATTATTATATTATTATTATTAAGCACCGCGTCTTACTACCCGTTCGCGTTATACGCTTTAAGTACTAATTACGCTAATGGATTATGAATTGGGAAGGTTGAATTATAGGAAGTGAACCCGCATTTGCGTGGAGAGAAAGTGGGAAACCATTTAGGAAAAACCATCCCCAGTTCACCCGATCGAGATTCGAACCTCGATCTCCCCGTCCTCAGCAGTCGAGCTCAACACGACAAGCGCGTTAGCCAACTACGCCACCGAGGCGGGACGAAGGTTTACAAGAGTTGCCACCCGCCTCGGTGGCGTAGTTGGCTAACGCACTTGTCGTGTTGATCTCGACTGCTGAGGACGGGGAGATCGAGGTTCGAGTCTCGGTTGGGTGAACTGGGGGTGGGTTTTTCCTAAACGGTTTTCCACTCTCCCTCGGCGCAAATGCGGGTTCACTCCCTCTAATTAAACCTTCCCAGTTCCTAATCCATTAGCGTAATTAGTACTTAAAGCGTATAACCCGAATGGGTAGTAAGACGCGGTGCTAAATATTATTACTAATACAAGAGTTGCTCAATCAGGATCCATGTAATAATGACAAGGTAAGCTCACCCACTACCTCTCATGTGAAACGGAATAAGTTTTCATAATACGTTGATATAATGAAGGACTTAAAACTATGTATATTTTTGTTCAAAGGATCACTTCTTCATTCTTAATAAGTGGATTAGTAAGCATAGAACATTTATTATACAAACTTTTATAAACCTAGATACTATGTATGTGACATGTAATAACTTTTTAGCCTCTACAAAATGGCAAAGTAATTTAAAAAAACTATTACTGGCAACAAGTATTTGCAGAGAGGTTTATGTTAATTAGCTTTGCTGCATGTTCAAATCACTTAAACTCTCTTTTTAATTTATTATTCTGCTGCATAGTATCTTAATAAATAAAAAACTGTAATCTAAAAAGAGATTTCTCTCGATACATGAAAATATTGCAACACGGGAACCAATTTCTAGACGGAATACGTGAAGGTATACGTTCATGTGTGTGTTTGTGTGTAAGCGAGTGTGCTGTGATTTGTAATCTTTAAGTGAATGTGTGTTTAGGGCAACAGTTAGGATTGAACTGTTGGAGTAGTTTAAGGTCATGAAGATGTGCGTACAGAGATAAAAATTCATGTAGACAAGACCGGAAAAACATCGGCTACTAATTGTGTGCGAGTCGTCTGCATTCCTATTTCACTCGAGGCTAAATGTTTTTCCCATTTCCCTCGAATCTATCTGTTTTCCTTTTTCACTTGTAACTATCCTTCCTTAGGTTGTTTAAGAGCTATCTGCTTTCCTATTTCGCTCATGCTTAGTAAAAATAGTAATAGTTTTATGTAGTCAGCAAAGAACGGATTAGTATTGGCCTTAAATTGAATAAATGTGTATAATTATATATTATACTAGCAGTCCCGCACGGCGTTTCCCGTGACCCTCTGTGGGATAAGAAATACATAATCCCAACTCCCAACGCTGCCCGTTACCCAGTGTGTTATAATAATTATATTAATACTCTTTATTCCCTATCCCGTGGGAATTTCAAAAAATCCGTCCTTGTATACATCATAAAGGGAACCTCTGTGCAAAATTTCAGCTTTCTAGGTCCAAGGGTTTGGGTTGGGCCTTGATGAGTCAGAACTTTTCTTTTTATATATATATAGATACATATATGAAAATATATATATTATATATACATATATATAAAATACATAGCCTATATATATATATATATATATATATATATCGACCGGGGATGAAAAATGATTAAATTACTAAAATGGCGATTAAAAATAGGGGTTGGTGATAAAAGGGTAAAAATTTAGGGTTGTATGTATTTTTTAATGCGACATAATAAAAAAATAAAGAAATATAAAAAATGTACTAAAAATTAAGAAAAATGTTAAGGGTGGACAACCCTTATCACTAAGGGGTATGAAAAATAGATGTTGGCCGATTCTCAGACCTACTCAATATGCTCACAAAATTTCATGAGAATCGGTCAAGCCGTTTCGGAGGAGTACGGGAACGAACATTGTGACACGAGAATTTTATATATGATGTACTTGAAATTGTTAAAGGATTTAATATATGACTGTACCATGCCTACATCTAAAATATAAAAAGTAACTATTCGACAATTTAACTGTGTGAGTCAATTGGCTGTATTTACCGATATGCTAGTGAAAAGTAGATCTAAGTTGCTTGGTGTATGTTCGAGGAGAAAAAATGCAATTAGGGTTACCCCTCCCCTCCCCCGACCAATAAGACGAGATTTTTTTTAATGTGTTATGGATTTAAGTACTAAGGTGGCTCAAATTATTCCTTTTTGAGTCAGCGAATATCAACCTTTTTTCATTCAATAGTTTACACAAATTACAACTATTCCTTTCTTGGAATGCATCTTGTAGACTGTCAACAAAATAAATTAAGCCATACAAGTTATATGAAAACTTGCAAATATGTGTATGTGTGATAAAAAAAATATTCTTATGTATAGTTATGCAAAATTATTTAAAGATATACAATGCGTGGATAAATTTCATGCATATTTTCTCTATCATGAAAGGAATCAATCTTACTTTGATGGATTAAATTAAGGCACAGCCTATAAGCTAGGGTAATTTTATAATCTTCCAAGATAATATTGCTACCGTTCATGATAGAGGGAATATACCATTGCTTTGAGAAACTTTTTTTTTTAAACATTTAATAAAGTATAAATCCTAGCCTTGGTAGTTACAATGATATTATTTTATAGATTTTAAATCTAACAGTCATTATTTTTCTAGTGAAAGGTTTATTCTATTATATCACTTGGAATTGCACTTAAGAGTGAATTAGAAGGCAAACACATATAGCTGGAAATGTCATAAATTATGTGTCGTGTTTCGTAATAACACATATGTATATTCTAAAGGACTCAGGGGAGCATAAAAGCATAGCGATATGACAAAACAATTTATATTTTATTTAATTAAAAGATTTTTTGTTAGAATATTCATAACATTAATCATAAACTTAAGATTTCAACATTTCTAAATATAGAAATATTTGAGTGCTTGAACTACAAGCTGGAGTATATATAAAATAATTAAATATGGTAGACCAAGCCTATCTAATGCTTTTACAACATCATGAATGTCAAATGTAAACGAATATTAATTGATTAATTATTTTACCAATTTTCTATTTAATTATGAGTTGGTACTAAATTGCAAATTTAGTTTGGATTTAATATTATTTTATATATTCCTTAAGATAATTCACAAAGCTTAAAGTAAGGTGCAAACATTTAAACTTGTACTTAAGTTTGAAGTATAAGAAATGGCTAACAATTAGGTCGTTTGCAAAAGAAAAATATCTTTAAAAGTACAAAACAATTACCAGATAAGAAGATAGCAATAATTATTGTTCTTTTCATATATATGATTCAAAGTCTTATATCGTCTATAAGAGTGTCTTAGTTATATAAGAATCCATAGTTTAATTCTTATAAAGGCAATAAAATTAAACTATTCACTAAAATTTTAGGAAATTTTCTTTCTCTTAAAAGTTCAATTGAATATTAGACTACTCAAATTTTCCTTTAGTCATTTTAGGTTTTATTACTTTTATCTAACGCACTCTATATACATCTGATTGATTGATATATATTCACCCGCTTCGGTGGTCGATTGGTATAACGTGCTACTCTCGCAGTTGATTACACTGCCAATGACGGAGAGGTCGAGGTTCGAATCCTTGGTTGGGTGTACTGGACGTGGTTTTTTAAAATGGTTATTCACTCTCCCTCCACGCAAATTTGGATACACTTCGTCTCAAATTTAACCTTCCTAATCCCTAAAACCATTAACGTAATTAGTACCTAAACATATAGCCCCAACGGGAATAAGGCATGGTGCTTGAAAAATATAATATATATAATATATTTTCTGTAAGTTTGAAAGTTTTAATTCGTTGCATCAATTCCTGACACATCACCAAAAGAATAAAGCAAATTTATACTAATTCTGTGCGGTGCTAGCAATAAAACTAAAATATTTTGGACTAGCCTTTTTTTTTTTTTCTCACTCCTACTTTCTTGGTTGTTTGTAACTCTTGAAGCAACCAATCCTTTTTCTCTCTTTCTGTCTCTTATTTACACATATACACACGTTACGTTTGGGGTCAAACACCTCGTGTGGCCAGTATTTGTCCTTCCACCTTCTGAGATGTAAAAGGAAATATTTAGTTGGACTTATCCTACCATCCTAGAAACGGATCGAGTTTTTTATTCATGAATATATCCAACATTAAAGTTAGTGCTAAAGTTGTACAATAAATCTTTTTGGATGGCTATAAATGGTGATACTAAAATTAAAATACCTATTCCCATAGGTATAATGGTTACACCAAACTACGTAGGATATTGGGTGTGTTTATTTAACATCCGTGAAAACATTTTATTCCAAGTTTAATTACTTGTTGAATGTTTCTTTTATTTTGATAAAAGCACTTATTCCATAGAATTATATCTAACACAAGGTCGGTGAGTCAGTATTGAATTCCTACCGCACTGATTTGAATAAAGCAGAATAACCTCTCAGTAGGAACATCATATGTTAAAATTTGTATGCTTTTAGGGAGGAATTCTCTATCAAGATATATTCTGAAAATTGAAAAATAACACCTGGACACGGGAATTGAACCCGGGACCTTTGAATTAGTACGCTAATGATCTAACCACTGAGCTATCCAGGAATCGTCCCGTGCCTAGGGTCATTCTACACTCATATTACTAAGCCAAAGGTCCCGGTTTCGATTTCCGTGTCCAGGTGTCATTTTTAAATTTTCAGAAAATTATTACTTATGTTAAGTTTAAATAACCATAACCTGGTTATCGATGGTATAATTCCCCTTTGGAAAAAAAATACCCATGATACTACTAGCCGGGAATCTAACTCGGTACCATTAGGTTGGTAGTTAGATGCACTGACCACTATATCAAGGGGCTTGTCTGGAGGAGTTGTTTTGCGTCTGCTGTAGACATATGGCTACATTTTTTTTATGTACTTTTATCTTATTTAAACAAAACCATAGTCCGATTTAGGCAAATGACTTCATATTAAAAAGCAATTTCAACTAGATTCTGTTTTATTTTATAAGTTGGTTGTGGTTTGAAAATGATTTTTTTTTCTTAGAATATATCTTAATTAATTTGGGCTAGCGGGGAGAAAAAATATCTTCAGTGTACCGTGATTCTAACCGGAAACTTCCAACGCCAAACCAGATTATGTTGACGTTTAGTCCACACGCCCACCGATACGGGTAGTAGTTTCCAAAACCCATTAGTAAGCCTAAAGCTCCCACATTTCTAACGGTGATGTAAATAAAAAAAAAAGCTTATAAATACACCCCCACGTCGTGATTTGTGAAGCTTTATTTAGTTTTCATCAACTCTTTGAGAGCGCGTTTCAAATATTTACGTTGATTTCTCCTCTAGCTCTTTGCTTGAAAATTCCCAATGTGCCACAGTATATTTAGATAGCTTATTATAGACATTGCTGAAACAAAAATTTGTTCTTCACTCAAGAATTAATAAGAGAAGCAAACGTTAGCTTTTTCTAAGGGATTTTTATCTTTTAGCACTGAGGGAATTAAATATTTATACCACTGTTTTATGATAATGGCTTACGATGGTGAAGAAAATCACTGCATTTCCACCATTGACTAATAAGATCAATGTGAAGTATCCTTTTTGGTCAAAGGGGATACAATGTAGTACTATTTCTTATATATGATTATGTAGCGAGTACTCTTAAGACAGTTTTGTCAGAGGAATCTTTCCCAGCAATTTATATATAATTATATATATATACAAATATAAGCAATTTAGAGGATATTTATATGGTAATTAAATACATTTTCTAAAAGCTTTTGATTTTACAGAGCTCACAATCTACTGCGAATATGATGTAACATATTAACAGTTTCATGACTATATCAAAGGGGAATGGCGTGATTAGTGTATATATAATATATATATATAATATATATATGCATGCACGTTATACTACCACAAAATATTAATCTTATCCGCAGAATATATTTTCCAAAAGTGTGTATGTGTGTGTGTATATGTGTGTGTGTGTATCTGCATACCCCACAAGCCAAGATGATCTTAAAAGTCGAAACCTACCACACATATATGATATAGAGCACAGGACAGAAGCTAATCAAGCCAGATTTTCAAATTTCAATTATTATTTTTATATTTATTTTAGTCAATAAAAATATAGAAAATTTAGTTAGATTTTACTTTATCCATTCTTAAGTAATAACTGACAGAAATATTCTATTTTACAAACAAAGCCCTAAAAACTAGTATACCATACAATACTTTATTTCCCTCTTATATGACATTTATTTGGGTGTGTAGTAATAAAATCCCTTAACCCCAGCAGCCTGTGTAGGAAATGTAATAAAATTTTAAAAATATGACCCCTTAGCAAAAAAAAAAATATATATAAAAATGAGCGAAAAGTTTGAACAGGCCTAAGAAGATTAAAGTCAAACTACTATTTTTTATTAAATTTTAACATGTAAAAAAATTGTTAGAAATTATTAAATAAATTTCACAATTGGGAGCAGTAATATGTTATGTTGGTTAGGGATAATTCATAGTCACTCGAAAGTGGTATTCATACTCATATATAAACTCACAGACCGAAAAGCTAAAATTCAAACCAATTCATTCTTTTTATTAAACCTCAACGATTAATATATTTTATATAAGGTTTATTTTATGCTTTTTATCTCTAAAAGGTGACCTGGTGGTCTAGGAGTAAGGTGTTGGACTTCTGTGCCGGGGGTCCGGGTTCATTCCTAGATCCCGGGACAAATTTATCTGATTTCCAAACCCTTCCTTCACCTCTGAAAAGATGTGTATTAATCACAACTTGTTAATGTTTAGAATTCCAGGCCTCCATCGTGGTTCGGATCCCACGTTAAACTGTAAATCTTCAATTTCATCTCACAATCACTCTACCACTACACATTAGTGTAAGTGCGTACAACCCGAACGGGTATTAAGACGCGGTGCTAATAATAATAGTAATAATAAATCTCTGAAAAAAGCTATTTCTTCTTTTATTTTAATTGGTCCTGTTAATTATTTGTCTGGCTTATAGGTACAATATTTTTCGTACAGGATTAGGAGCTAGCTAAGAACCATCTCACATGTAGTTTTAAAATATTATAGTGTTCAATACTGCTGTTCTTGATCTTTATGGTGCCAAAAATTAGTACCAATAAAACATCAAATAGCGCACCAAATGTTGATCCTGCTTCTTTCTTAAGGAATTTTTATATTAAACTGATATTAAAATAAAATAAAATAATCTTTATGATATTCAATAAATTCCACACAAATATAAATTATATTTTAGATAACTCTTACCTGGATGCACTATATAGTTCCAGAATATGCGTTTATGTACAAGCGTCAAATTGATATTTTAAGAAGCAATGATTAATCTAATTATATACTCCAAGAAACTGCACTATCAAAAATAGCACTGAATTGAAACTATTGAATTTTGACTTTACTTTAAATGACAGACCACGTAACCAAGATACGCAACCAAACGTTAAACCATCTAGCAAACAACTGGCTGACCAAATCACGGCTTGTAAAAAATAAAAATAAAGAAACACTACCTTGAACCGTAAAAAAAAAAGTGTATAAAAAGATCCCGCTATAGCAAGTGTATTGAACCCTTTTAACACGAAAACATTCAACGAACAGCGTGACCTAGACACCCATAAACCACCCCTATTCGCGTTTTCCGATACGTTTTTTTTATTATTACTATTTACACAACTTACAACCCTTCAATTTATCTGTTTCACACCAGACCTTGAAATATATTTCTTTAGCTGCCACCCTCCTTCAACCCTTTCTACAACCCTGAAGTTATCCTTTACAATTTTTTTTTACTCATAAATGTGGCATACCGTACAGTGATATAAGTGGACAGAAACATTTAGGCCTGTCACACACTGAAGGTCTTCGTACCTAGGATTGATTGATTTTTAAAGTTGCCTTGGCTGTGTTTCAAATATAGAGCAATCAAATAGGGGGAATAATTTTGACTTGAAATTGCTAATTTTTGCATGACCTTAACTGTTATATAGATTTAGAGCAATCCTACTTACCTACTCTATGGCACTAGGAACTCGAAAGTGCATTACGACACTTACAAAAGTACACTCCTTATCCCTATCTTGAGTTAGTTTTATCCAGTCCACCTCATTACACCTTATCTCTTTTTGTTCATTCTAATGTTATCCTTCCATCTGCGTCTAGGTCTTCCCAATGGTTTCTTTCCATTGGGTTTGCCAGTCACTACCCTGAACACGGTTCTAGATTTTTCGACTCACGCTGCATATCCTACCCACTTTATCATCGTATCCTATGAGGAGTGAAGGGTATTGAACTCATCATTATGTAACCTCTTCCACTCCAAAATATCCTCCTAAGCACCTTGTTATTGAGCATTCTAAAATTTTTGGTTGTCATGTAATGTAAGAGACCACGTTTCAAAATCATAGAGAACGACCGGTAAAATTATTGTTTTGTATGTCTAGGAGTTTTACATTCCTTGAGCAATCAAAACAAAAAATTGCATTTTATTTTATGTGTGCAGAATTAGTTAATATTCCATTTTCAATGTGTAACTTTAACATGATGCCAAACCTAAAAATAATAATCCAGGTCGTTAATCTATTATTCATTCAAAAGGTACGAGTTTAGCTAAAATAATATTTTTTGATGCTATAGGGAATCAAACCTGTACAAATTATATATCTACTTTTTCTTTGATACATTCATGTAGGTTTTTTGTACCACTTTTTACTACTTAACCAGACTATCCATAAATGTAGACTAAGCGGGTATGAATAAAGAAGGTTCAATTTATAATAATTTCTTTAGATGGGGAATATAAAACCAAAACCAGTCAGAAAACCCTCACTACATCCCTTCCGATACTCGAACTCTGACCTTCTGATTTCTGACAAGTTATACTATAATAGACTGACGTCTTTGTCTGCGTGCTTAAATCTGTAGGATTTGGTAGATTTCGTACAGAATAATTATTGACTCTTAGTTGAGAAAGATTAATCTGAGATTAAAATTAAGCTTAGGAACGATATATTTTTTTCAAATAGCCTTGAAATAATTAGAGCTAAAAAATAGTTCAGTTTTTTATTGGATATTAATAATTTGATCACAAGTTGTATTTGACTCCCAAAGACGTATAATTGTAAGGTAACGTTTAAAGATCTAAAAATCTCTTGATTGAACTATTAAGTTTTTTTTATCGCCGCGTCTCAATAACCGTTTGAGTAAAACGCATATGTACGCATTGCGCAAATGATTTCAACTTTCAAGAATTAGGATAGTGTGAGAGTGGCCACACTACGTCTCTATTAAAGTTTAATGAAAGTGGCCTGTTTGCAAACATGAGTGAATTTGAGTCTGCCATATAAACAGTATTGCTTGACGTTCTGACCCGCCTCGGTGGCGTAGTTGGCTAACGCACTAGTCGTGTTGAGCTCGACTGCTGAGGACGGGGAGATCGAGGTTCGAATCTCAGTCGGGTGAACTGGGGGTGGTTTTTCCTAAATGGTTTTTCCACTCTCCCTCCACGCAAATGCGGGTTCATTTCCTTAATTCGACCTTACCAATTCCTAATCCATTAGCGTAATTAGTACTTAAAGCGTACAACCCGAACGGGTAGTAAGACGCAGTGCTAAATATTATTATTATTATTATTATTATTATTATTATTATTATTATTATTATTGACGTTCTGGCATCTAGTCGCACAGTTTTTGTCATAGAGACCCGGTTGTAAATATGAATTTTTTCTAATATAAAACGATTTATGTGTAAGTAAATTTACCAATAGTCAGTGCAGCTGTCTAGGCTCAAACTCTAGTCTATCGTGTCAGACGCGCTAATCGCACTCGTCTAACCCTTACTGTGACCACTTTAAAGATCCGCTTATAAAGTTGTATATTACTCCTTTATGGAATGAGCTCATTAAAAATCTACTTCTCCGTTTCAAATGGACTACTTTAATGGTGGAAAGACGTAGATTTGTATAACGTCAACAACAAGGACTAAGCGATACGTGACCAGACTCAAGTCACTAAGAAGCATAAGCGTTTACGTCACGTTTGTCCAAGACTTGGGCAACGTGTTCGTGTGTCTCGTTACTATAAGATGTGACAGGACTGATGAGAACACCGGAGTGCAAAACGAAGTAGAATGTTAAGCTAATTCAAATGAGAGATTTTAAAATTAGATTTCGCTATTTTTTAATGCTGCCGGTGTTGCTTTAATTGGTGATTTTACATTTAAATTGCTGAACAGGGTCATTAGTAACATAACATTGTAGTTAAATTACTTGGTTGACCTCGGTGGTCTTGAGGTAGGCTTAAGGTGGAGTGCTAGTGAGCGTGAGTTTAGGGCAGTATTTTTGCAGTTTTTATAGAACAAACATCTTTTGGCCAAAATAAATCAAATATTTCTTCTATAGAAACATAGAGTTTAGTTTTCTGCACATGCTAGTTTCAACAGTTGTTGAATATCTATCATGAGCATGGCAATATTTGGTGACAAACTTTTAAATAAAGAGAAAAGTTTGTCACCAAATGCTAATCTCAACAATTGTTGAATATCTGTCTTGAGCATGGCAGCATTTGGTGACAAACTTTTTAAATAAAGAGAAAAGTTTGTCACCAAATGCTAATCTCAACAGTTGTTGAATATCTGTCATGAGCATGGCGGCATTGGTGACAAACTTTTCTCTTTATTTAAAAAGTTTGTCACCAAATACTGCCATGCTCATGACAGATATTCAACAATTGTTGAGATTAGCATGTGCAGAAAACTAAACTTTATGATTCTATAGACGAATTATTTGATTTATTTTGGCCAAAAAATCTTTGTGTGCTATAAAAACTGCAAAATTAATGCATTAAACTTGCGCTCACTAGCACCCCCCTTAAAGTGTTCGCCTCAGGTCCCAATATTCATGGGTTTCAAACCCTGCCTGGGTCGACGGAGTTTTCTTGAGTTATAGAAATCCTTAGCACAACTTCCTTAGGAGGGAAAGTAAAGCCGTCGGTCTCATGTCGATTGTGGTGTGTAAAAGCACCCTGGAAGGTATGGGGAAATTAATTTCCTGGTAAAATTGATAGGCCCTTTCGTGCTCACTCATAGAAATTCAGTGTGTAAGGCAGTGTAGAGCCAGTGTAGAGTGGACTCCAATATTGCAGGATATTTTTACCAGATGGTGTGGGAAGCATTAACCAGCCTAAAGGACGAGTGCGTGGCCAACGCTGGAATGATAGAAATCACATCAAGCCAACCTTCGGGTTGTCGACTTAAGACGAGGAAATATATTTTATTTTATTTCCAACCCAAATATGTTCAAGTTAAAATGAAGAAATTGGTGTAGTACATCTTTGGAGTCATAATATGATGTTGTAGTGACTAGAACATAGATGCATCCACATTTGATATCAACAATGTGTACATCGAGTCATTTTTTTATTAGCTTTTAGCTTAAAGAATCCATCTAAATTCCGATCAACCAGGAAATTAGATACAGGAACCGGAAATAGCATCAGAGTGTAGATTTTTGCGTTCTTTATTTGGTAACATAATATTGAGATTAGTTTAATAGTTTTTTTTTTTTTTTTTTCATTTTAAAACCAAATGTTTTTAAATTTTGTTATACTTTTAAAAGGCACTAAAACAGTTCACACGTCTCTATTTCCCTGTTTTTAAGAGTCAAATATAAATCTGCTCTGAGCCATGTGGCCTAACAGCGATTGATAATGCTCTGTCATTTTCTGGAACTACTTCTCTATTCTGTTCTAACTTATAACACCTTTCCCCCTTCACATGCAACCCCCCCCCCCTTTGTAATTTCATTGAGAAAGGGGGTAGAGGGAAATAGGAAACATACTATTTCAAAGTAAATATAAAAGCTCTCTGTTAGTTCTCGAATATCTAGATTTTCCATTCATGCTGCATGTCCTACCCACAGTTATTTACAAGACTTTATCATCGGATCCTGTGATGAGTACAGGATATTGAACTTATCATCATGTAACCTATTCCACTTCCCAATAGCCACATACTATTTGAACCAAATACCCTCCTAAGCACCTTGTTTTCGAGCATCCTAATATTTTTTGTTGTCATGTATGGTAAGAGACCACGTTTCAAAATCATAGATAACGACCTCTAAAATTATTGTTTTGTAGGCTATGTCTAGGAGTTTTACATTCCTTGAGAAATCAAAACAGAAAATTGCAATTTATTTTATGGGTGCAGAATTAGTTAATACTCCATTTTCAATGATTAACTAGACCACAGAGATGGTCAACATAATGCAATAAGAATATTATTACTAATTATAAATAAAAATACCCTAGTATTTTTTCTGGGTAGGGATGTACATTTATATAATGGAAAAACATCCCAAAAGTAAACCTGATAAAGATCATTTGAGCCTAGACCAATCAATCGGCACACACGAGCACTTTTTAAAGTTTGTCTGTAATTTATATCATATATGTATGGTTTATTTAATTATATTATCACTTTACATTTGCAATTATTTATTCAGTGTGAGACCGTCCTCATCACATGTCTAAGAATGAGGAAGGGTTGTATTCTATTTTGTCGTTGTAAAACCAAACAATTCACAAACCCTTCTCAACTTCAAGTGTTGACCTGAAGTTAACCTTGAGAATGAAAAAAAAAAAAGAGAAAAAATCAAAGCCTTATTTTTAAAAAAAGGCGTTTAGCGAGCTAGTTTAAGAAAAGATGAAGACTATTTCTCTTCTACCGCAAAATATTAAATTCCCTCCTATTTATCTTGTAAAAACTAACATCATCGATGTTAGACATTTAAGTTTGTATGAATCTGGCAGGATGGGTGTAGCGGTTGACAATTTTTACTCGATGGGGAGGACTGGTTAAAATCTGAACGAGTTTCCTCCGAGGGGTTCATGCTCCGAAAATGTTTTTACATACATTCTATATGTAAATTTTTTTGCATATATGCCCATACTTAAAGTTCTTCTTTCCTGTTCTTAATTTTCTGAATCTTAAGTTGTAGATTGTAAAAGGCCAAATTTACTCTAAGATCACTGGGGACCTTGCGGTCTAAGGGCAAATACCCATCTACAGAGTCCTTGAGCTCCGTATAATTATATTCCTCAAGTCCTTAATGGTCCTTAGAAATAGAAATTGCTTCAGCAAAATCCGTATCCATAATCATGTGACTATGCCAACCAATGAGAAAATTGTAAACAACATCCAATTAAATTATTCGAAAGGAAATTTCCTAGAGCTAAGCACAAGCAGAGGTCATATGTGAAGTAGACTATATCCAATCTGAACAATTAATAACAAAAGTAACTACACAAAATGTTTTGATAAAACACACGAGATATGCTTCATTTCAAAGGTAGGTTAAGTACTATCGGAAATAATAAATTTAAACATGAGCTACAGTAACCCCGTGGCTTCTTTGGTGCTGACTGACAGCTCACAGCTGACAGCTGACGGCTTTGAAAAGTTACCAGACCAAATTATATATCCCTACACTGAACCATATGACCTGCAAAAACATGTGTTTAGCAGCTGTAACTTCTGACAGTCAAAATTTAGGTATATACCTAAAATGTTGACTGTCAGAAGTCAGCTGTGAGCTGTCAGTCAGCACCAAAGAAGCCATAGGGCTACTGTCATTTGTCTAATTCCTAAGAAAATGACATTGGTGTTTCCATTTTGATGCTCTCACGCGCATCCTTACTTGCTGTGATTGGTAGTCCTTAGTAGTCCGTATCGACTAGTCCTTAGAAAGTTAGTTAAAGCTGGGTCAACTTATACGGAGTGGTAAAGACTAAGAAATTAAGGATAGGGACCCTGAAGACAGTACAATCCGTTTTTGTAACGTTGATCTCTTATGGAGTACTACAAACCTTACGGATACCGAGTCTGTAGATGGGGCTTAAGGTGTCAAACTTCTGTGTTAGGGGTCCGGGTTCAAATACTGGTCCCGGTACAGATTTATCTGATTACCAAACCCTTCCTTCACCTCTGACAAAGTGTGTTTTTTCGCTCTTTGTGAATGTATGGAATACCAGACCGCCCCACCGTGGTTCGGAACCCACGTTAAACTGTAGGTCCCCTTGCTTTCCACCATCATCATTCTCACGTATCATATCATCTTATCATCTAGGGCTAAAGGAATTTTGCCTTAATGTTGCCCCCACCTCGGAAATTAATACCTCTATACCTCTATTTTATTTGTATTCCTACCCTATTTTTATTATTATTATTATTATTATTATTATTATTATTATTATTATTATTAATATATATTTAATATTTGTAATGGCTTTTGTAATATACTATGCTTTTATGATGTTTGCCTTAGGCTAAGCAGATGTTTAATTTTATTCTTCCTGCAGTTGAATTTTTTTTCCCCTTGTATCTGAAACCGGCTGTGATGTTAGTTTCATGGTAGCTTCCTGAAAGTTTATTTTTTTCATATCGGTCATAAATCTTAGCAACAATTTATATCTTCCTGTCTTCGAATTTTTCTCTGGGAAGCTTACCTCCATAGCTGAGTGAATCACGAGTTAATTTTTTATTTCCACCTTAAGTCTACAACGAATCTAATGTAGGCCTGTGCCAGTTCGTTTTACTACCCAGTGGCTTGGCGTGGAGTATTGCCAGGGTAGGCAGAGAACATTTAAGCTGAACCTATGAATTTATATCATCTCTCAGAAGAGTACTATTTGCCAGGAAACAACGGAAATAAATTTCTAATATAAGATATAATGTGCAAAGCCTATTTATGATTAGTCAAATTGGGACTGATGGATGAAGAACATAATGATCTCAAGTAATAGTTTTAAGAAGGTTCTGGTAACACTGTAAACACTCAACAAAACGACACTGCTGCTATCAATTCATATTATTTCTTCGTGCTAAAGTTGAATACTTAATGATACACCTACATGTGCTGTAGGTATGTTCTTGTTTTTATCTATATATGTTGTATTATATTAAGTTATATTTTTAAACCAATTTAGCAATACAGCCATATTTTTAAAAAGCACTCATTAAATCAACACACAGGCTTGTATAAACATCACTTATGAATTATGATTCAATTAATCTGGTGCTGGCGGCCGGGGTTCAATCCTCGGTCCCGGCACAGATTTATCTGATTACCAAACTCTTCCTTCACCTCTGACAAGACATCTTGTGAATGTGGGGAATGCCAGGCCTCCACCGTGGTTCGGATTCCACGTTAAACTGTAGGTCCTCCATTTCATCTCACAATCACCCTACCATTACACATTAGCGTAAGTGCGTATAACCCGAACGGGTAGTAAGACGCGATGCTAATAATAATAATAATTAATCTGGATTTTAAAGACCTAGTTTGATAAGTATTTTGGGAAAGGAAAATATAAATTTTCAATTTATACATTTATTTTTTAAACTATATCCCTAATAGGTGCCGCGCTCAATATGGCCTATAAGCACCTGTAGCCATAGTTATAGTAAAATCTTAACCACATAACATCAACAGGATTTAAACCAAAGTCAATCTAGAGTGGCTGTATGATTTATGAAACACAAAGGCTTTAGCTATCATGGTCTACTACAAGACTTAAGCAAATTATAAACAATTTAAATATTTCTATATTAATACTCTCAACATATTAAATTATTTTCCCATTAACTATTTCTAGAACGGTTCTGATTTGACATTTTCCTGTTGCCATATAATAAAATATAATATATAATTTTGTTTGTGGATTGGTGCTATAAGCTAAAAGTCAAGAAAGCTGGTAGGCTTAAACTTAGAATAAATATTATTTTACAATTGCTCACAGTTCTTTCTGTAGAATATTGTATTCATCTGTGTTATGTCTAGTTTGACAACCAAGGAAAAAAATCAACTTTAAAAAAGGAGAAATTGGACAGGCTATATAGTCCATAGATAAATTTCATGAAATTGTTGTTTGATGGGTAGGTTCATGCATTTGAAGCTATTATATTAATTGCCAAATTAATGGCTTTATAAAGGTGTCGCCGTATTTAAACTTTGATCAATATAAAGGTTTTCAAGAAATATAATTCTTAGAATTGACTAAACCATTATTGTTGAACATATTTTCTCTTCATGGTTGTAAATCCTGGTCTCTTATCTTCCATGACTAGAAAAAATTAAGGGTGTTTGAAAAAATTAGTTTAAGATAATATTTGGTACTTAAATGGTATAGTAATAATTATTATAATTACTACTATACCATTTAATATATAATTGTATACTATATAATTATTATTACTATTATAGTGCTGGCCAACAGTCGTAAGACCTATAACGGGCCAGCACTGAAAAGTATACAACTACCTTACGAATATATATATATATATATATATATATATATATATATATATATATATATATACACGAGAAAATAAGATTAACAATAATAGCTAAATAATTTTATTTAATATTTAATAGTTACGAAAAAAATAGTAATAATAATGACAAAGATAAAAATAGCAATAATAACAAATAACTTTGGAGTAGTTGAAAGCAGTAAAAATATGCCAAAAATAAATCAGAATATTGTAAATTTAAATATTTTAGGCTGAATCTCTATATGATAAATTATTGATATGGGATTTCCTTAAATAACACTCCAAGTTTATCTTTTCCTTTATGATAGAAGTTGAATTCAATAAATCTAGGATTGGCGCTATGGATATAACGACCTTATAAAAGCTATTGAGAAAAAATAATTATGATTACGAGAAGCCCGAGAAGGGATATGAACGCCTACATGATAGAGGGAAAATGTGCAAGAAATTTTGCTATTGAAAACATAAAAAAAAAAAGCATCACAATAAAGTCCACAAGAGAAATGAATTTGAAGCCCTAAGAGGTTTCGAATTCTGTCATAATCATAATAAATCCGGTTACTAAAGAATTTATCATAGCACGAAGCGACAAATTTTCTCTGAACGATTTCCAACCTAAGAGAGTCAGTTAAGGTAATGGGACTCAAGCAACAGTAGCATATTCTAACTTTGATCTAACCAGGGCGTAATACAGACATAAAAAACAGTCAACTTTCTTAAATGATGAAGTAATAAAATTTAATTAATCTAAGTAATTTCAATGACTGGGAAATTATATGGTCAACATGATAGTGGAAATAAAGTATGTTATCCAGGATAACACCAAGATCATTAATATAAAGGGTGCGATGATGATGATGATAATAATAGGAATGGTAGAATATTAAATAATGACAAGTTAAATAGATGGTACTCGTCACCATACACTGTAAATAAGTATAGCATATTATGGTGGAGAGAACATAGCCTGATTGGGAGCATATAGCCGGGGTATTATATTGACTGGTAAACTTAATGTATAGATACCAGTGTGAAGACCTAGACACAGATGGGAGGTTAAATTTAAAATTGACTTGAAATAAATATGGTGTAGTGAATTGGTCTGGATAGACCTAGCTCGAGGTAGGGATAGGTGGCGTACTTTCATAAGTGCAGCAATGAACTTTCGAGTTCCCAATGCCATAGAATTGGAGTGAACAACACTATCGTTGATCGCCATAAGTGGCGAATTCACCATAAAGGTCGGGTGAATTTGAGTTTTCCAATTCTTACAGTAAAATATCCCCCCTCCCCCACCCTAATAACACAGAATGGTGGTCGTAGCTTGTAATAAAAGTATAGTCAATTTTTTAACGAAAATGTTTTACCTTTTCAATTTGGACAATTTTTATAGTTTGTGCTTGAGACAGTTGTAACTGAACATTAATCAATCGAGCAACCTGAGTTATCAATTTTTACATGTTGTTGTGAATTTAACTTATCATCTGCCATAGCTTCGGTTACAGTGAAAAATATGTTACCCACCTTTGCTATAGTGTAAATAAATATCCTTACGATAGCCAAAGTAGGGTGGTTTTGTGAACACAGGGAGTTTGCCATAGTTAAGAGCATTTATCTTTATAAGCTTATCAAAACGCCTGAAAGACTTTTGTCTCGAATCCTGAATGAGTTAAGATTTAGTATTTGCATGTTTTTGAAGTAAAGGAGTTAAGACTTAATTTGAATTCATAAAAGGTAAGGTCTCGAATCTTTAAAATCAATTATCACGTTATATCTATATATTTAAAACTTTAAGCTATTCCTTCCTACAACGGTCCTGTAGTTCTCCGTACCAATTTTACTATTATTCTTTATATAAATAAAAATAAAGATTATAGCAATTATACTTATTATAGGTACATGCCTTGCTGAACTTTACTATATAACTTTGACTACCCATAAAGTAGACCTAGTCGATTTTAGCCTGGCTTCGACTCGTAATATGTAAAAGGCTTATATCAAAATAGATTTCATTTATAAGTCGGACTTTTTTCACAGATCAAGTTATACTTTAAGAAGTATATTGTGTTTAATTTCTAAACTAACTAATTATGTAAGTATACGACCTACAAACTGACTTATTTCTGGACTCTACTCAGGATCTAGTCTCCCGGTTGGTAATATCATCCCTATGGGAGGATAAACTTCAGTCTCACTAATGAAATATTTTTCTACCAAACCGGTAGTCGAAACCTGGGAACCTCGACTAAGCAGGTAGTTACTACCAAACGAAGGGGTTGGTATGCCTGTTCTCATTAGATGGCAAGTGGCAGCACCAAGTGTCTCCGAAGCCATCAAACTATCAGCGACACTTGCGTTGATTTATGTCACCTTGATGGCATTCTGAACACACACGTCCTTTCCCCCCCACCCCCACCCCTACTTTATCTCCAAGACTTTTCTCGGTGGCCCGTGCCTCTGTGTGGAAGGTTCCTCATACACACACATACACACAAACACACACACATGAGCACACAGATCATAAACAGTCGTTTTATGACGCCATCAAATAAACAAGGCAACTTGTTACTACCTAAGTGTGTGTGCGCGCGCGCGCTCGAAGTTTTTATGACTTTGTTCCATTTTCGTTAAGATCTGACTGTACCAGTGGGTCATCTTTTATGGCTTTTTTTTATTTATTCTACCTCCTTACTTATTGCTTTCCTGATTACCTTTTGGTTTAATAAAATCCATTCACTGGCATTGTTACAAACGCTCCAAAAATTTGCAGTTCTATTCATGCGGGCAACACTCATAAATGTTGTTAATTTTGGGGTCCGTATCTTTGGCTAAATGGTTAGAATGGTAGACTCTAAAAACTTTCCTAAGGTTTCTTGGGTATATTCCGAATGTAATTTATAATATTTGATTATTTATTTTTTTGGAAATCATCTCATTCTGAAGACTAATAAATTAGTAAATTTCTACATTCCAAGACTGGATTATTTAGGTTAAGTTATTTTGTAGGTTATTTGACCCTAACTTAGTATATATGTATTTAGAAATTATATGTTAAATATTCTTAGAAATGCTTTAAAGAAACATCAAATCAGAAATATTTTAAAATAATTATTTAAGATTTATTTAACGAATAATAATATTTTCCAATTTATTAATACGTCAATAATAGTTTCTTATACTATACTGAGAAGATTATTTAAATTGCATCGTTTTCAAAAGCTAAATAAGAAGCTCCTAGGGTATAAAAATGTCTTATGACTCGATATGAAAATATTTTATAGATCGACGTTTAGGATAGATACCAGATAAGAAAGAAAAAGATCGCTGGAGATGATAAGAAGGTAAAGTAAAATTTTAATAGTAGAACTTTGTCTGTCAGCTAGAAAATTAACTAAATCTTCTCAAGTCTCATGTGTCGTGTAATCTGTAGCTGATTCTCTTGAATAAATATTATCAATACTTATAAAATATAAAATATTAATCTCTTACCAATAAAAAATATAATAGTATTCTTACTTTTACCCCTCAACGGTATTGTGATCGTAAAAAAATCGGATGTATACGTTTCATGGCTCCCTGAAAGCGATTTTTTTTTGTGATAGTGCATATCCTATAAGATACGAAATAATATATAATATAAAAGTTGTAGAAAATTTTAAAATAAAAATCTTTATTTTTTTAATACCTTTTATTAAGCCAATAGTTTCCTTTCTATAAGCAAATATATATATGTTTGATTTAAGTTTTTTTTTAAAGAGGTACAGAGATGTTTGGTCCTCTTTTCTCAATGTTTCTGTAACAGTTTATATTATTTCACTTATGTTCTTTGGTATGTTTCTGCAACAATGTCTAGTATTTTGTTTTAAATAAACGGTACTTTGTAGCACATAGTTTTTATTTAAAAGTGTCCTACTATCAAAATTATACAATTCATAAACTTAGTAAACAAAGATTTTGTCCTTGACAGATTAGCTATGGAGATTTATTAGATTTCTAGAGTGTTTGACTCAATTTAAAGTCATATTTTAGTTAGAGCACTTACTGGAGTTGAATACTAAGGCTAAGTTTTGTGTGAGTCGTGTACTAATGTAACGTTGAATGGTGCGTATAAATGTTATTGGGGTTGGGTAAATCTGACCAATTAATTACACGTAAATTGTGTTTTAAATAATCCAAAATACTTAAGAACTTCATAACTGTAACACAATTTAACATTTTATGGAATGAACATCATCAACAATCCAATAAAAACAACTTAAGTACTAAGGGGGAAGAGAAAATATAAAAATCCGAGTAAAATTTTGGCTGGATATCTCGGCGTAAAAGAAAATAAAAGAACTGCAAGCAAGTAGCAAGAATCGTAAACTCCAGTTTTATGACGCTATCAAATAAACAAGACAACTTGTTAAAACTGGCACGCGTCTTTGAATTGGCTGCGGTCGTCCCTTAAACATATGGGAGGACTTACAAATTAAACAGGTGGTTCCGTCAGATACAGTACCGGGTTCATATTCTCCTGAGTATAATAAGTATATTGTGAAGGTCATTAGCAGAACTAAACCTCATTTTGATATGCCATATTCTATAGGCTCTTGTATCCTTATAGTCCTAAAGTTCATATGATTTTTAATTTTATGCACACTCTTCGAATTCTTAATCACTTAATATTTAGCCAACCAATGGGAAAATAAAATATTTAAACCCAGATTAGCCACCATATTTAAATATTATTGTATTTTATCACCACGATCAACTCTTTTCTAATTTTATTTCTGGGTTTAATAAATTTAGTTTGAAAATGAAACTATCGTTATTTTAAGTTTTTTTTTTATTTTGGCTACTAAAGATGGACACTATAAAATAAGATGTATTTAGAAAATGGCAACAGTTTCATTGATGATGCGTAAATTTCAAATAGCACATTGATAGTAATTTATTTGTCTGAATGTGATTGGTTCTCCGTAGATATAAGTAAAAGCAGCGCTTAAGAAAGATAAAAGTTCTTCCAACTTCTACGGAGCTATATCATAGTGGAACCAGTCAACGTAAGTTGACCTTGAAGGTAGAAACCTTCAAGATAAACTAGTGTACATTTTGCCACCATTTCTACAGAATAAATGTTGTTTTAATATTTCTAGACTCGTCTTTCTAGATATGCGCATTTTAATTACATTAGTGGAATAGGAATGAATAAGTTACTATATATATTAAATGTTCCAGCATTTGGCTAGTGGTAGTGTTAAATAATCTTTGCGTAGAAAAACACCTTCAGTACGATTGACTGAGATTTGTGTCTTAAACAACCCCCTACCCCCTCTTTACATCCTCAGCAAATAAGAGCCCAACCAGAGTGTCGTGGAGTGTCACCAGCCTAAACAGAGCAGAGAGAACTACACTTGTATTGTGTTTTAACCCACCTTGACCCCCATTTGACTAGCCACACATCACATTTCCATTTTCGTCATCTAACCGAAAGTACTGAGCGATGAGAACAATATCACAAGTATAGCTTAAACAAACTCTGCTTATTCTGTGAACACTCCACACACGTTGTTAAGCCTGACATTTGGTACGTGCTCATTGATATAGGTAAAATATTGTTGAGTATCAAATAAATGCCAACTTATTACCGTATCTATAATATAATTCAGGTTTGAATCCGGGAAATAGGTAGTGAAAGGGAGGCCTGCCTAATCGTGTTGTTCAAAAGCGGGTAAGTAGACGATTTCTCTATAGCAGTGGTATTCAACCTGGGGTACATGTACTCTCAGGGGTACGCGAAGACAAATTAAAAGGTAGGTAAAATCTAATATATATATTATTTCATGATAAATACTGAATAGCTATGGTCTGATTTATGGCTATTCGTAAAAGACCCGGACGTTTAAAATATGTATAGCTTGCATTATGCACACACAGCTTTGTGGGTACCAAATTGAAGACATTTTATCTTGGGGGTACGTTAACAAAAAGTAATTACTGCCACTGATTCAGGGCTCACTCAAAATCCTAGACTTCCAACAGCCTCAAAAGTAATTCCCAATAAGATAACAAAACATAATCTGATAAATGAGTAGCATAAGGAGGGGTAGGGGTGAGTGAAGGGTTGTGATAAGGTGTTGTTCTCTTTTTTGTCGTCGACTATAAGTAGCCTCCCAGGGGGCGCCACGTCGATGAGTGCGTCCTCACCTCATCAGGACGTGCAAGACGGCACGCAACAAATCCCACCCACTTGTCTACTGTGGCTCTAGCAGCCGTGCATAATTCATGACGTGTGGCCGCCTTAACCGCCGCATACCACAATTCCTGGTGGTGACTGGCACACTAACACACCGAATCCGACGTTGCCATATGTGTTAGAGGGGGCCGTCGTATCCGCGCGATGACCAGGGTGTCAACTTAAACTAGAAAGAAAGCTCCCCAGTGTTGTCAGGGTGAACAGAGTTATTCGAATAAATTGAAAAATGATAAAGGGACATGGGGATAGAACATTTGTTTCTTTGGTTTAGCTACCCGCCTCGGTGGCGTAGTTGGCTAACGCGCTTTTCGTGTTGAGCTCGACTGCTGAGGACGGGGAGATAGAGATTCGAATCTCGGTCGGGTGAATTGGGGGTGGTTTTTTCCTAAATGGTTTTCCACTCTCCCTCCACGCTAATGCGGGTTCACTTCCTCTAATTCAACCTTCCCAATTCCTAATCCATTAATGTAATTAGTACTTAAAGCGTATAACCCGAACGGGTAGTAAGACGTGGTGCTAAATATTATTATTATTATTATTAGCACCGCGTCTTACTACCCGTTCGGGTTATACGCACTTACGCTAATTGCGTATAACCCGAATGGGTAGTAAAACGCGGTGCTAATAATAATAACTTACGTTAATCTGTAATGGTAGGGTGATTGTGAGATGAAATGAAGGACCTACAGTTTAACGTGGAATCCGAACCACCGTGGAGGCCTGGCACTCCCCAAATTCACAAGATGTCTTGTCAGAGGTGAAGGAAGGATTTGGTAATCAGATAAATCTGTGCCGGGACCGAGGATTGAACCCCAGCCGCCAGCACAGAAGTCTGACATCTTACCCCTAGACCACCAGGTCACCCTCTAAATATTATTATATTTGGTTTAGCTACCCATTAGATCGTTCCATGTTTTAAATCCAAGGGTGACCTGGTGGTCTAGGGGTAAGGTCTCAGACTTCTATGCTGGGGTCCGGGGTTCAATCCTCGGTCCCGGCACAGATTTATCTGATTACCAAACCCTTCCTTCACCTCTGACAAGACATCTTGTGAATGTGAGGAATGCCATGCCTCCACCGTGGTTTGGATTCCACGTTAAACTGTAGGTCCTTCATTTCATCTCACAATCACCCTACCATTACACATTAGCGTAATTGCGTATAACCCGAACGGGTAGTAAGACGCGGTGCTAATAATAATAAATCCAAGGTCTATAAATAACGTGTGAATATCTGGCTACCAAGAACTATAAATGATATCAAAGCCACTGGTGACCCACTGGTAGAGCATTGGCACGCTAAGCCAAAGATCTCGGGTTCAATTCCTTAGTACAATTGTAATTTATTAATATTTATTCTAATATGATTCAGATACGAATGGTTTCCACATTTTCATTCATCCCCTAAGCTTCGCCTTCTATATACACTTAAGTGTATATCATTGATTTATTCTATCCAAGCAGAGTTAGTTTAAACTGGAGCTGCTACAATCAAGGAATTGAAAACAATAATTTGATACATGAAATCTTTAAGCCTCTCAGATAAAGACATTTCTCTCAAATAAGTGTGTTGGAATCCCTCTTTATCTACCATTTTAAAACAAAAACCACCAAAAAGATTAACAAGAATCTGCCTATAGTGATACACTAATAGCAAAAACCGGACGTGAGCAACATAATTTTTTCTTTGAAACTGATACTATCTTAAATTCAGATAACTCTGTTGGCGGTAGCTAATAAAGATTTTTTTTTTCTATCACAAAGTAATCGAAATTGATGTGTCAATGGTGATAAGGATTATGGAAACCTCTTTTCTTTCAAATCATGTTCTAGTATACTGAAAGTGTGTTATTTAAGATGTCTTACGCCTCATATCCCTCCACAAAAGTTTGGGACATTTCCTTTAAAATGCTACCTTTCTCATTCCTATTCCATTTGCGTGATCAATTTATGCATTTAGCACAGAAAGGTGGTGGAATAAAAACCAGCTAGTGATTAAAACAATTCACAAGATCCATATAAAATAATTCTTCCTACCCTAGCAATACTCCATGACACGCCACTGATGGCTACGTGTTTCAGTTAGATGTAATAAAGTCGAGACATGACACCTGGCATTTTAATCGATTACGAGGCCTTTGGTTTAGCGCTACAATTTTCTGTCCCTCAGGTATTCAGGAATGGCTCAGTGCATAGGGTCATTCTTCTCATAAGGTATAAGGTATCCAGATTTATTGCAGAAGGAAAATGGAGACCTGGCTAATAATATCTCGGGGTGAATAAGTACTAAGACGAAGTTATAGTTGGCTCACGGTAGTTTTGGCCTTTTATTACATTTGAAAAGTTACTAAAAACACAGTTTGGTATTCTTCTGACACAATGGCAAATAAAATCACTTTACATCACCTGTCCTCTTAACCCAACATATTTGCAAGTTGGATCATTGTTGAATTATTTTTAGTCAATTTTCAACAAGTATAAAAGGACACATCTACAGTGGCGTGTCTTGTAATGTTGCCAGAATGATCTGAGTGAGTTTAAACTGTACTTCTGAAATTTTCTCCTCACAAAGTAAAACATTGAATGGTATGGTACGCTAGAGCAGAGCCTTTCTATGAATGGTCTAATATGTGGGTATGTGGGCCCAGAAGGGGAAAGAGTCACACGAACAATTTTAAAAAGCTTTTATTACACTGGCAGTAGGCTTACTATACCCCATCTACGGTATGAAAGGTGGTATGTGACAGCTAAAAGAAGGTTCTTTATTGCAAACATTGGCTTAGGGTGAATAATGTCAACCTATTAGTAAATACAGTAGCCCCATGGCTATTTTGGTGCAGACTGACAGATCTCAGCTGACTTCTGACGGTAAACATTTAGGAATATACCTAAATTTTGACCGTCAGAAGTGACAGCTGCTAAACACTTGTTTTTGCAGATCATATGGTTCGGCGTAGGGATACATAATTTGGTCTGGTAGCTTTTAAAAGCCGTCAGCTGTCAGTCAGTACCAAAGAAGCCATGGGCTTACTGGTACTATTATGTTATTTGTAATACTATTTTATTAATAGATATTACCTTCCAAGTTAGTTGATATTAGTTACTTCCAGCCAGTGTTTTCAATGAAGATATATCTGTTAGCTGTCACCATCTCTCCTATGGTAGATGCCCTGTACACGCTATGTCACACAGAGTTGCCATGAACGGATTGACAGTTAGTAAACATTATTTTCTTCTCGTCCTCGGCTGGATGTTGTCTAAACACTTTGGATTACCGTTGTTTAGATGTAAGGTTGAGATAAGTTAATTTAAAGGCAGGTAAAAAAGTGGCATTCCAGCGTTGCATGATTGGACGTATTAAAATAAAGTCAAAAATACTTCAGAGCAAGCTAATGGCAACGCTGTTAACCAGTTACAAGCTGAAGATGGTAACACAGTTAACTACTTCCCATCTAGAGAGAAACCTGTCTGAATGCTCCAATCCTCGCGGCCGTGGTCGGCTCCAGTGAACCGATTTCCTTGATTAGATTGTGAAGACGTATCTATATTTGGTCTCTTCCGATTCCTTTGTTTGATAAGATTGTGAAGACGTATCTATATTTGGTCTCTTCCGATTCCTTTGTTTGATAAGAGTGTGAAGACGTATCTATATTTGGTCTCTTCCGATTCCTTTGTTTGATAAGATGTGAAGACGTATCTATATTTGGTCTCTTCCGATTCCTTTGTTTGATAAGATTTTGAAGACGTATCTATATTTGGTCTCTTCCGATTCCTTTGTTTGATAAGAGTGTGAAGACGTATCTATATTTGGTCTCTTCCGATTCCTTTGTTTGATAAGAGTGTGAAGACGTATCTATATTTGGTCTCTTCCGATTTCTTTGTTTGATAAGAGTGTTAAGACGTATCTCTATTTGGTCTCTTCCGATTCCTTTGTTTGATAAGAGTGTGAAGACGTATCTATATTTGGTCTCTTCCGATTCCTTTGTTTGATAAGAGTGTGAAGACGTATCTATATTTTGTCTCTTCCGATTCCTTTGTTTGATAAGAGTGTGAAGACGTATCTCTATTTGGTCTCTTCCGATTCCTTTGTTTGATAAGAGTGTGAAGACGTATCTATATTTGGTCTCTTCCGATTCCTTTGTTTCTAATTTTTAGTGATGTATCACCGTCATCCACATCAGTGGGCACGCGGGCCAAGGCGTCTAATTAATTTTGTCTGAATTACCTTTGACAGGAAGTTGAGGGTAGTTTTATTGATGGTGGCAACTGCCATTAAGATTTTCTACTCGATGTCCACGCAAATTTGAGTACAATTCTTCTAAATTATTCCCCATTATTGTAAAATATGCAAATATCCCAGAAATAGATAAAGTGAACCAAAACACACACAATATAAGCACCATAAAGCAATTTTTTGTTTCTATTAGTATGGATGCATAAAGTATTATTTAATATAAATACATTCCACTTAACGTGTTCATGCATTTTTTCCACGTGATCCGCATTTTAACACACATGTCTGACACCTCATTTCAGCTGGTAACGTATCTAACTAACTACCAAGCTAAGGGTCCGCGGTTCAGATTCCTGGCATAGCCAAAATAATTATTATTGGGGAGATGTGGGCTTTCCATTTCACAGTGATGAATTAACGGCTGGGGACTGGATGTTGTGTTTGTTCTAGATTTGAATGTTTTTACTACCATATCTTACTAGCTGTTCAGATTATTCGTTGAATATGGATTAATGATTTTAATGTGTTTGGGATGAGAAAGGTTGAATTTTGAGAACGTGTGTCCTCCTGTCTGAGATTGAATCCCCCCCCGATCATCGGCAGTCTTTCTATTGCGAGAGTGGTGCCTTAGACTATGCAACCACCTAAGCAGTCTTTTATTTTATTTTTTTTAGTCTTGAATCAATTCATGGTAAAAAAAAAATCAGCATCGATTCAAATCACTTTCTTTAATGAAGTTGTTTTGAAAGGCATTTCAGTCTATTATCTAAATAAGTGTTTTTGTGAATTATGAATTAATCATCCGGCCAATCGCACATAATCAAAGTTTGTATAGGCGTTCAAAGTTATAAACTTAGACTGCATATTCTTGAGCTAATTATTTCTATTGCATCATAAAAGTTTTAGATTTTATCCGAAAATGTCCATAGTTAGCATAGTAAGAACCAAATAATTGGCCCATAAGTTCGGCATAATTAGTATAATTTATTACATCTACACGGAATCCTTATATTTTTATAAGTCCACAATGAAGAAATAAGAAAAGGAGTATGTTGTTGATGAAGTTATCTGTTACAATCTAATTTAATTAATAATTGATGTAAATTATCTAGATTCTATAATATTTGCGTAGATATACATGCAGTAATGCATTTATTTAAAGCATTAACTTTTGTAAGTAATCAAAGTAGTCTACTGAAGACATTCACTTTACCTAATATGAGTCAACTGTTTATCTAGGTGAAAAAAAAACAAAGCTGTGGCATAAAATATATTAAGATTATTTATAAAAGCTGTGACTTTGAATGAAACTAATTAACTTTTATAAATGTTTATAATATAATAAATCTATATACGCATTGTGAAGCCAGACAAAGTGAGATAATATAATCAGACCTTAAACAACCTTAAAAATGATAAGGGTTCTATGTATATGTCAACCACAAATAAAGGAATGTCAAAAATATAAAAGTATGATTCCAGAAAATAGGTAAACTAGTACATTTTAAATAAGCCTCAGGAAATGTCATCACTAAAGATTGTATTGGAATCTTTATTTTTAGATTCCAATAAACTTAAGTTCTAACCATTTCACATAAACTTATAACACATTATATTGAATTAAGCTTCATACAATTTAGCTATATTTCAATGATGTTAGATTAAATAATTGTCATATTAAAACACGGAGAAATATACATAATAAATTAGTAACCTTTCATTAAAAGTTAGTTTGTATCACTATATAACACAACTAGACAATCCCGCACGTGGTTGCCCATGACCCATTGTGTTATAAGATTTATATAAGGCCCTCACTTGCTTCTTCCCCCCCCCCCCCCCCCCCGCTACCTGTGACCCACTGTAGTATAAGATTATATAAGCCCCCCCCCCTCATGGTGCCAGATTTCAAATGAAAACTTAATTCTAAGCCAAATTATGTCAATAAATATAGCTATATTATACCTTGTGTAAAACTATCGACATTTTTATGAGGAATAAATTAAATTTTCAAAATAAAATATAGCCTATGTTACTCGCTGATAATGTAGCTTTATATTGGTCAAAGAATTTTTAAAATCAGTCCAGTTGTTTTTGAGTTTATCCATTACGAACAAAAAAACAAAAAATCAAATCTTTCCTATTTATGATATTAGTATAGATAATAGTAAAAATTTTCATATTCTCTTATTATCATTGGTTTATTTGAACTGATAATAGTTAAGGTGAGGATGTATAGAACGCAAGAAAGTGTGTTTTTGAAGTTTTATAGCAAAAAATTTGTTTGGCCAAAATAAATCAAAACTGCTTCAGTACAAACACAGGGTTTAATTTTCTTCTCATGATGATATCAATAAATCTTGAATATCTATCATGATTATAAGGACATTACTAACAATATATTTTTTTAGGAGAAAAGGTTGTAATTATATTCCAGGATACTCTCGACAGGTATTCAAGAAATGTTGACATCAATATTTGAAGAACATTAAACTAAATGTTTTTACTGTAGCAATATTTGATTTATTTTGACAAAAATTATTTTGATAAAAAACCGCAAAACACTTTAACTTCTTTTGCTTTCCCTAAATTCTCATCTTAATGAATATCAATTTAATTTTGGTAAATTGGGAGATGTTTTTAAATATGGTGAAAAATAAGAATAAATTATTAGAACATTAAAAATAACACGAAACGCATTAAAATTAGGTAAAATCACCAAGTTAGAAATTATGATAGGCCTATATGAAAGAAAAATTCGAAAATAAAACTAGTGCATTGAAGAAATAAAATATTAATATTACAAGTTAAATAATATTAAATTATTTTTACTGATTTATATATGAATATATATTGTCATGTAAGCCTACGGTCACATATGAAACATATCCATTTGACATGAGTAATAAAAGTTTGTAAAGCAATCACTGTACTCGAAACTATTATTGCTTAGTAGGTTAAATACATTTGTATTGATGGGTTAATATTTCAAACATTGATACAACTTGTTAAAATGAAGTTTTTTTATTGCTAACACTACGTTTAAAAATTCGTATTGATACAAAAGTATAGATAATTATAAAAAATCTAGTTTAAAATGATATGATTTATAGTAAAACAAATATGTTTGAGGCAGTATTTTTTAAAGTAAATGGATGTGATTTAATAGTAATGTCATTGATATCGTTCGTAACTTCTAATTTTTATTTTTTTAGTAACACAATTTTCTTTAATCACCTCTCTGATGCCACCTCGACATTACGTGCGTCGTGTTGACTAACCTGCGCGATCGTGGAGCAGTTGGTAGCACGGTCATCGTGCGTCACAGCCGCCGTAGCACACAGCGTCGCAAAGACCTGGGTGGCGAACTACGTGAGAGAGAAAGGTATTGTGTTTTCGGCGGGTAGTTTAACCCCCTCATGTACGCCACGGACCTAACACAGAGGGGGTTGACGGGTGGGAGGGCTCCGTAGGGCCGAAATGGTACACCCACCCCCTTTCTCTTCTTTGGCGGCCATGACACTGAGGTCTGTTGCAGAGATATCGACCCTCTAGGGCTAGGCGAGGGAGGACGAATGGTTTGTATGTGTGTGTGTATTTTGGGGGGTAAAGGGGGATACAGCTGTATGGGACGAAAGGGCACCGCCCAGATATTCTCCTGCTTATCTTTCTAGTGCATGTGTAGCTACTGTGACTTTTCAACTGCTTTGCCAGTTTGAAAAAGGGCAGACGTTGTAACATACACACACAAACAGCCCAACAGCCAAAGGGCTCGGGTCAGTGGATACGAGTAAGCACGGAATGATTTAGATATAGTAACATTTATATTAATAATAATAATAATAATAATAATAATATTTTAGTTCGAAAAAAGATTAGGTAGCTAATCAGTTAACACTAAACTTTTTTTAAATTATTTAATTATAATAAATATGTCCAGCTATTTATAAAATCGGTAATCTAAGTGTAAGAACATTATAACGATTGTACATATTAATCTAAATATATTTTCTGATTCAACACGACTGTTTAATATATTAAGGTGGGAGTGTGGTAAACGCGAGAAAAAGCTAGTGTGTTTGCAGTATGTATAGCAAAAAATTTGACACAAATAAACAAAATATTGCTCCAGTAGAGACATAAAGTTTATTTTTCTGCACATGGTGATATTTGAATATCGGTCATGAGCATAGCGTAATTAGATGACAAACTTTATAAATGAAGAGAAAAAGTTGTCATTAAATTCTCGGACACCCTTGACCGATATTCATAAAAATGTTGATGTCACGATTTGAAGACCATTAAACTCTATTTTTGTAAAGAATCAATATTTTATTTATATTGGCATAGAAAATATGTTTTGTTTTTAAAACTGCAAAAACGCTTATCTTTACTCGCGTCTTCTACATTCCCACTTTAATAGATTTAAATAAAACCATTACACATAGACATATGTATGCCTCTTAGAAGATAAACTTAGCCAAAATATAAATTACATATAAATTGAAACTCGAGAACATAATATATTAATATTTGATTTTTGACCGATCGAGTATGTAAGTTGACATTTGAAAGGAATTTTAATCATGACAATAAATTTATTTAAATGAATAAGTTGTAAGCATGGCTAAATTAAATTTGGAATATTTACTCTGTATTTACTATAGCCACCGATGTTACGGCCTATATGTCTGATTCTCAGACATATTATGTCAATATACCAATATTGAACAAACACTCCGAAAAGGACATTGATCTATTATAACCATTATTGAAGATCCAATATTTATAGTAAAAGTTGGTATATAAATAGATGAGAGCTTGGTTAACACTATTGGTAGAGCAATTAAATCATAAAGACCAATATACAGTTTTCAAATCTTTGCCTTGTGTAGTTTTACTTAGCTAATAAGGTGACCTGGTGGTCTAGGGGTAAGGTGTCGGACTTCTGTCCTGGGGTCCAGCCCCAGGGTTCAATCCTTGGTCCCGTCACAGATTTATCTGATTACCAAACCCTTCCTTTACCTCTGACAAGACATCTTGTGAATGTGGGGAATGCCAGGCCTCCACCGTGGTTCGGATCCCAAGTTAAACTGTGAAATGAAATGGAGGACCTACAGTTTAACGTGGAATCCGAATCACGGTGGAGGACTGGCATTCCCCACATTCACAAGATGTCTTGTCAGAGGTGAAGGAGGGTTTGATAATCAGATAAATCTGTGCCGGCACCGAGGATTGAACCCGTGACCCCAGAACCGAAGTCCGACACCTTACCCCCTAGACCGCCAGGTCACCACGCGTTTATTGAAGACATAAATTAACTACAGTATTATTTTCATTCCTAGAAGTGAAGCAAAAAAAAGTAATGAAAGTTATTTTAGGTGCATCCATATTTATGATGTTATTTAATACATTTGCAGTGTATATGTTATGTAAGTGTTCAAAATAGATTATTAAATAATATCTGAATTCAAATAGTGTTCACCTCATTAGTCTAGTGGTCAGAGTTACTGGTTAAACATCCTGAGGTCTCGCGTTTGATCCCTGAGTTTTAAAAAATGTATCTATGAATCTGTG
The DNA here is from genome assembly GCA_039000515.1 of Timema cristinae. Taxonomy (NCBI): domain Eukaryota; kingdom Metazoa; phylum Arthropoda; class Insecta; order Phasmatodea; family Timematidae; genus Timema; species Timema cristinae. The sequence goes on along the minus strand of JBCFYV010000935.1, from coordinate 42,592,986 downwards.
GATTTGTAACGGGGTCAAACTCAATCTAGTGAGGACAAATTAGTTACTTTAATAAAGGAGTAACAGTTCTGGTTTATAAAAATGAGATTAATGGCTGGAGAACTGATTGTGCTGACCACATGACAACCTCTATCCGCAAAGTTCGGCCCTATCATCACAAATGGTGGTGGACGCTTGGTCGATATAGTTCGCATGTGGGCTCACACCATGGAGCTAAAATTAAAATAGTTATTTTAATCAAATCAATTAAATCAACCTTTTTGTTTGTTTCATGTTTAATAAAAAAATGGCCTATTTCGTAAGGGATTATACCTATTTTTTTCCTCACTTAACTAAAATATAATTTTATATTTCAGTGAATTTATCATGTATGTTTATCCAGTTAAACTCATGATAAATAAAGCTATATTTGAAAATTCTGTATGGTTAATTACAGCAAAAGTTAAAGAGTTTAAAACTGTAGAAGGTATATTTTCAAATATTTGACAATTTAACTTGTTAAAATAGTGAGAAGAAGCAGGATGTTTAAATTGAATAAAAAATGAATATTTAAAATATAATATTCCAATAATGATCACACTTATTAAGGACTAGGTTCATACCCAGAGTAAAATTTTCGTTAAATCTCCTCCCTGGGAGACTCTTGGTGAAATCCCTCAACAGGAATGTAAGAAACTTTTTTTTTTTTTTAGAGAGAGAATGAGTCCTTCTTGAAGAAATTTAAAATGTTTCGGTTTAATATAATTGAAGTTGTAAATGAAATGCATTTATTGAGACCTCAATAACTAACCACTAGCTCTGGTAAAGAGGATAAATCTAAAGGTAACACTAATACAATTTGTAGGATAGATAATACTAGAATTTTAAAAATACAACTATTCTTTAAAAAAACAAAATATAAATACGCGACGATAGTGTAAAACTCAGAAAATACAAAACAATAATTTTACCGGATGCCCGCTAAATGTGCAAAATGTGGTCTCTTACCTTACATGACGAAAAAAACATTAGGATGTTTGAAAAATAGGTGTTTAGGAACATATTACCTCCAACAGGGGATGAGGCTATTTGGGAGTGGAGGAGGTTACATTATGATTATCTACATACCCTGTACTCATAACATTACCTTGTTAGGATATTGAAATCTCTTAGATTACGGTCGGCAGGATATGCTAAACCCAATGGAAAGAGACCATTGGGAAGACCTAGATGCAGATGGAAGGATAACATTAGAATGGACCTGAAAGACATGGAGTGTAATGAGGTGGACTGGATATAATTATCTCAAGATAGAGATAGGTGGCGTACTTTTTTAATTGCATTAATGAGCTTTAGGTTTCCTTAATCCCATAGAGTAAGTGGGTACAAATTAATCTAGAATACAAAATGTTCAAATACCTCAACAGAAAGCTTAACGCATTTTTTCTTCTGAATTAATGTTATGTTATTGACATCGACATACTTTTTCAATAAATCCTTCAATTTCTTGCAACATTCTTCATGGTCAGTAAAGAATTAGTCAAGCACAAGGCTGCTTGGTCATCCACCCTTAAGTTTTTACAATAGTGTCATTTCAACTCTTTTTCCAAGGCCACTGTTTCAACCCTTTTAGCACGAAACGTTTTATTCAACCCTTTCCACCCTACATATAGAAAAAAAGGAGATGTATTGTAAAGAATGTTTTACTGACTTTTTTTGTATAATTTTTTTAACCACAGGGTGGTGGCAAGTAGAGTTCGATACAAGGGGTGGGTTGTAAATATAGACAATAGGGATTATACGTTACTCTGGGTAGAAAAAAAAATACCATCATAGAAGGGATAAAAAAAAAAACATTTACTTGCCTGTTTACGACATGCAGGGTGGGAGAGTTGTAAATTACACTATACTAGAGCACCACATGACAGCTTTTTTTGAAGGGTTGAACAGCTTGAAAGATTGAAAGGGTTGTTGTAACATGTTTCTATGCAATACTTTCTGAATAAAACATCGCTAGTCTGACTACATTCCTCAACATCCTACTGTAAATACCAATATCCTATTATATTTAACGTTTTTTAAAAATAATAATTACAACACACATATATTCAGCTTGCATGTACTAAGTACTGGATTATATAATTATAAGTTTTAGTAACAGCTGAATCTAAGGCAGAAAATTATGTGTCTCAAATCTTGTTTTTAACTCTAAACTATTTTAGTCATGGTAAACTGGATAAAACAATAGTCACCAAACTTTATAATAACAAGTGATTACCTGCTTAGGTGACCACATGGTTTAAAGCGCTACTCTCGTAGTAGACTAGACTGCCGATGATGGGGTGATCGAGTTTCGTATCTCAAGTAGGTTGTACTAAGGATGGCTTTCTCAAAATGATTTTCCACTCTCCCTCCACACAAATGTGGGTACACTTCCTTTAAATATAACCTTCCCAAAACCTAAAACCGTTAATGTAGTTAGTACATGACCATATAAACCGAAATAAAAATAAGACTCGGTGCTAAAAATAAACACTTAATTAAATGTAGTTTGGGATTTAAATCACACATTTATTCCTCTGTAATATGTCGTTTCATAAACATAATATAGACACCTACTACGTTTCAGTGGAACGCAGCAAAAGAGACGAGAGGTCTGGGTTCAAATCCTTATGAGGTGTTCTAAAGTTATTAGTTTTCATAGGATAGTGTTAAACACTAAATAAGCACTAATCAGTGTAAATTACCTCTAAAGCTTAGCCTTTGTCATCCGTAACACTTTTGTATAAATGTGTGGATAGCTTGGATGGGTAGTAATATGAGATGTAAGATATAAACTGTCTCTACATTTAAAAGGTTGTTCTTAATAGTCATTAAATTACAGTCCCATTAATATAGGACAAATTTTTCTTAATGCTATGAAACAATTTTCATATATCAATACGTCAAAGTACTGTGATCTGCAGCTCTCACTTTTGATCATTAATAACCTACTTTGGTGGCTACATGGTTTATTGCGTCACTCTCTTAATAGACTATACTGTCTATGATGGAGAGATTGAGGTCCGATCCCTGTCGGTTGTACTGATGGTGGATTTTCTAGATGGTTTTTCACTATCCCTCCAAGCAAATGTAGGTAAACTTCCTATACATTCAACCTTATTCATCCCTAATTCATTATCATAATTAGTACATATGCATATAGCCTGAACAGGTAGTTAAATGCGGTTCTAAAAAAACTAAAAACATTTCTCCCAGGCAATGCAAGGTACTTCGACTAGTCATGATATTAAGTATAAATATCCATAAGACTATATTGCATACTTTATCGACTATAGTAGTCCAATCCCAGTTTCCCGGCTCATATAAAAACACACGAACGATGAGAACTCTGTAGATCCGAAATTTCTTCATGAGCCTTGCTCGTGATTTGATTGTTTTGTTTATATGGCACCTCATCTTACTACCCATTCGGTTTATAAGTATAAATAATAATAACGCTAGTGTGTTAGGGGTGAGAACTGGAGAATCCAAGGGGGGGGGGGGCTTCAAGGTTGAACCCCCTCCCTCAGACCTTGATACCCATCTACCTCTTTCTCGTCCCTAAAGCTGTTGAAATCATACATGAGGAACTCTACAAATGAAGACAGACTTAATCGGCTTCATATACATACATCCAGAGGTGTCAGTTATGGACCCATGTGGAAAAATTTCAGATCTGACCCATAAGTGGAATTGGCCAGATCTGAGAATACCAGATTTGTCCCAGATCTGGCTCAAATCTGGCCTAGATCTGCCTCAAATCTGGCCCAGATCCGCCTCAGTTCTGGGCAGATCTGGGTATAACTGGCCAGATGAGATTTTTTCCCATGTGGAGGATGAAGTTCTCAATTAACTCTCTATGAAGCCAAGGAAAATTAATATAAGACTACAGTGAATAATTATAAAAGTGATTTTGTGAGTCAAGATTTAGTGCAAGTTGCTTATTTTAATTTTCAGATTTTAGGCAATAAAATAATTTTATAAATCAAATTTCCAAAATACAATTTATTGAAACTTGCATGTTTGTATATTATAGCAGTAGGCATGGATAAAAATTTGTTCACAAAAACCTAATAGTCATAATAATTAGAAAATTATGACCATTTTTATAGATTTTAAATTATTTTTGATATTATTGTATTTCTTTTGATGCATTTGCAGTACTTAAATTTTCAAATTTTCTGCGGGAAATACCAATGGATCTCGCTTAATTGATAAGTGAAACTAGCCCCTCCCCCCCCCACAAACGAATCCTGGCTGTGTCAGTGGGTGTGGATATAATTAAATATCGAGTAAGTGAACCTGCATTTGCGTGAAAAGAAAGCGAATAACAATTTGGGGGAAACCCCTCCAAGTACACCCGACCAGGTTCTATCTGTGATCTCCTCTCATTGGTAGGCCAATCTATTGAAATAATGACGTCATCACCGACCACACTACCACCAAAGTGGAATTGACTCCATTGCCACCCGCTTCAGTTAGATTTGAGTTTTAAAATGTCACCTATTAATTACACTTGAAATGAGGTATTTAGGAAAAGTATCTCAAGGGAGGCCAAGAAGAGAAGGAAAGAGCATATAACAGAAAGATTGAAAGTGAGAGGAGAAGAACGGTGGAAGTATGGAGGAAGATGGGGGGGCAATTAACTAAACTGACCCAGGCACAGGCTGGAAACAGTTGATGATGATGATGATGATGTATTTTAAATAAAATTGTTGTATGTGTGCGCGTGAAAATTGTTTCGATTTCTTTCACTATTAATAGTTCAGTGTTTGTCCACAAGATGTCAAGGAGACGTACAGAAAACAACACTTTGTCTTGTGTTAGTGAACCTATTTTAATTAGCTTACAACAGCAAGATAATAAGCGTTCCAACGTTGGTAGCTTCTAATAGATGTAGAGGCAAGTCAAAGTTTGTCCTCCTTTGCTAGTGATAAATCTATATATGGGCTGATTAAACCATTAATCCCTTGTAAGAGGCATATATAGGTCACTATATGTTTGTCCTCTCTTGTAAATTCAACGTTTGGCCTCCCTGGTAAGTGAGTTATAGAGGCCAGTTAACGCTTGTCCTCACTTTTAAGGGAGCTATAGAGACCAGTAAACACCGTTTATTGCCTGTAAGTTGTCTCTAGAGCCAATCAATGCTGATACTTTCATTGTAGCGAGCCCTTAATAATATATTTAATAATTTAATAAATATTTTAATTAATAAGTGTGTTATTATTAGAAAAATAATTAATTTAATCAAAAAATATAATAATTTAATAAAAAAAATTGCTTAACCTCTACCCTTTTCAAATGTTCTCTAGCAAATCAAACCTGGTACAGCTTTAGTCTTCTTCTTTGTATTATACTAGATAGCTGTTGCCCGCGGCTTTGTTCACGTGGAATTTGATTATATACAAATACGAAAATATACATATGTATTTACAGATTAATTAAAAATATTACGTTACGTTGATGACCATAACTTGACCTCAGATCAAAAATAATGCAAGTCCTATACAAACATTCAACCCCTTTTTCATCCCTTATTAAATAAAATTTCCAAAATTCCTGAAACACGTATTTATTTGTTTTACGTCAATAACCGAAATACAAAATTTATTTATGTAACTTTCAAAATGACGGACTTTCATACATATTATCATACATATTATCATCCCCTATTTTGACCCCTTTGGGGTGGAATTTTCTAAAATCCTTTCTTAGTGGGTGCCTACATAACAAAATGAATATACAGTCAGAATTTCATGCTTGTAGCCTTGAAAGTTTGGGCTCGGCGATGATGAATCAGTCAGTCAGTCAGTCAGTCAGTCAGTCAATCAATCAGGACATGTTATTTTATAAGTATAGATATAGCCTATTATAGAGTGAGAGTATTTTTTTTCTCTACAGTAAAATCAATTGAGATGATACTAAGAGGGGAGAATCTAAAAAAAGATTAAGGAAGAAACAAAAATATATTTTAAATATACCATGCTGAAATAAAAATATATATTTAAGATATGCGTATTGGGGTTCTTTCAATTGATAGCATTTTTACTATGAGTTCCAATATTATTTAAAAATTATTATTTGAGATGGATACATGAATTTACAGCAGGATATAACGATCTATCAGCCTACATAACGTTATCCATTTATGGTCTACATACAGTGCGATATTCTATTAAAAAAATGCATCATTGCTCCAAATGATCATTAATAAGAAATGGTTGGCGTTTATAAAAGTGAAGTTAGAGGATCTTTGTTGGTAACTTTAGGAAACTGCAAGGTTGTTAAAGGCCTGTTGTATTTATTGATGCCAAAAGATTGGATGTGAATAAAACAGTATACCTATATTTTAAATTTACTTCAATACTATTAGATTTATAATTAATGGCTATGAGTTTTAATAAGGGCTTGGATCTTAATGTAAAGCTTGGTTTTGTATTGAATTTTTTTATGTAACACACTAAAAAAAGTTAAAACCTTTTATATTATTAACCTTTCTTAGTTTGAAATAAAATCAATCAAATTAAATATGTTGATTAAATAACTATAAAATAAAATGTACTTATATTACTCCATGTATTTTTAACTAACATTTATTATTGTAATTGTCTTCAATCCATAGTCTTAAGGTGTTTGGGATTATTATTATTATTAGCACCGCGTCTTACTACCCATTCGGGTTTTACGCACTTACGCTAATGTGTAATGGTAGGGTGATTGTGAGATGAAATGAAGGACCTACAGTTTAACGTGGAATCCGAACCACGGTGGAGGCCTGGTATTCCCCACATTCACAAGATGTCTTGTCAGAGGTGAAGGAAGGGTTTGGTAATCATATAAATCTGTGCCGGTGTTTGGGACTAGATTTAAATTGATTTTAATATAGATTTATTAATATAATGCATAAACAGGCAAGGACAAGGATACTTATGTGTAAAGGCTCATTAGGTAATAACCCCACAGGATTTAAGCAGCTTGATTACAACAAAATAGCTTCACTCACACACTTTTAATAAACACAGACTAGCCGGCTGAACCACCGAAGTTAAAAGTTCACTCACTTGAAGTTGTCAGAGTTCAGGGTCACGGACATAGATGTCTCTGCATGTATTCAACCCTTAACTCCCCCAATTCCTCCAAACAGTACACGATTCCCTCGGAAGGGTGCACTCGCGATTATATATATTATTTTTACGAGGAAAATAGTAAAGTATAAAATAAAAGAACAATAACGCAACTGAATCTGTTCTGTAAAAAACATATCACAAAAAAAATTACGCGTTTAGTGAGTAGAAAAAAAGTATATGGTCATAAAAATATAAATGAGCTCACATTATGTTACTCATAGTTATAACAGGGTTTTTACTTTATGATTTTCTTTTTGGTGTTTTTATGTTTATATCTATATCGTTTTACTTTCGAGAGCCTCTTCGGGGTGTGATCGTCGTTTTTGTATCAGTTATATTCAATGTTTTATACATGTTTAATGTCCAATAAAGTGTTACAAAAATAAAAACCCTAACAAACAAACATAAACTGAAATTGGTCATCTTGATCTGTTAAAAAACTGTTTTGGACTCTAATTTACGTTCACTACCCGTAGACAAAAGTTTACACAGCTCTAAAATTATTTAGTTGCAATCCCTTAAGAAAGAATATATTACTCTAAATATTACTTTATTGAATTATATAATATAAAAAACTAGGCCAATATATAACTAAATTTAATTACATTAAAATTGATAGAAATCCAATTTATAAGGATAAGTACTACATCTCAAATGTTTATATTTTATTTCACATTACTTGTAACTTTCACTACACTATCTCGGATCTACACGTTGCGGGAACTACAGTAGCCCCATGGCTTCTTTGGTGCTGAATGATAGCTCACAGCTGACAGCTGACGGCTTTGAAAAGTTATCAGAACAAATTATATATGCCTACGCCGAACCATATTATCTGCAAAAACGTGTGTTTAGCAACTGTCCCTTTCAAAATTTAGATATAGGTCTATACCTAAATGTTGACTGTCAGAAGTCAACTTTGAGCTGTCAGTCAGCACCAAAGAAGCCATGGGGCTACTTTAGCTACAAATATTATTAATTGCGAGTCAAACTACAGTACAATTTTATTAGGAAGACCAGTTTGAAAATATTAACATATTAATTAGTAACCAAATTTGATGACATTTCACAATTTTATTAGTGTCCTTTTAAAATTATTATTAATAACTAGCAAAAGGGTCTGCTGAGTATCACATGACTTGAAATATAGGATATGTGAAAGTAGATCGAGTAATGTTTATAGCTGTCCTTCCTATGAAGATTGGTTTGTTTGATAACATTTCTTGGTATTATTATTATTATTATTATTATTATTATTATTATTATTATTATTATTATTAGCACCGCGTCTTACTACCCCTTCGGGCTATACGCACTTACGCTAATGTGTAATGGTAGGGTGATTGTGAGATGAAATGGAGGACCTACAGTCTAATGTGGAATCCGAACCACGGTGGAGGCCTGGCATTCCTCACATTCACAATATGTCTTGTCAGGGGTGAGGTAATATATTAGTAATTATATATTGATTTTCAACGATATCTCTTAAACACTTGACATTGTGACAATAAATCTCAAAGTATTTTTATAGGGGATAATATAGAAATATTTATACTTCTAAATGCCAATAATGACTATCCAATAGATCTACCCATACAAATTGATAGTACAGTACATCACACATACTTTATCTCTATTTCATTTTAAAATAAAAACCTTTACAAATAACTAGTGAGATTTGTGAGAAAAAAAAAACTGTTGCAGGAACATTCCACCAAAGATCATAAATGTACACACGGCTATAGAAACATTGTGAAAGGAAGAATTAATATGTCCTTCAAGGAGCATAAATACCATTTTGATATTTCAAAAGTAATCCACATAAAAAAAAGTATTAGCTTTTAGCTCATAAATAAATAAGTTTATAAATATATCCTAGACATTTTTATTTTTAATAGTACTACAACCTCACAGTGATTGAATATTCCATATCTCAACTAGTTGCGTAGAAATGATGAAAATTGTAGATATCCGCTTTTCTAAGGAACCATTTGCCATTTTCATTCTAAATTTTGACCAATAAAATAGGTAAGTATTGATTATTGAGTCTAAAATGAGAGATATAGATAATTTCTGTACCAGGGGTGGATCCAGGACAGGTTATGGAGGTCGCACAACCCCTTTCAAAAGATTAAATCAATAAATCAATGTTAAAGTCACTACTAGTTTTATTGTCACGTAATACTATCTCACTAACCAGATTTCATTTTTTAAATGGTTATTGGTGTATTATTATTAAATGATTAATATACGGTAATTATTATAAATACTTAATATGATTGTCTTAAGTTATTAAAGTGGTGAAAAAGGGCATCCATGAAATTGAATCAAATAGATAAAACTATTATTTATGTTTTTTTTTAGTGAGGATTACTCCATCTAGATATCGATTTATGAAAATGTAAAAAGTAAACCTGGACACGAGGATCGAGCCCCAGACCTGGATAGCTCAGTGGTAAGAGCATTGGCTTACTAAGCCAAAGGTCCTGGGTTCGATTCCCTTGTCCAGGTGTCATTATTCACTTTTCAGAATATTATATCTAGTTGGAGTAATCCACACTAAAAATATAAATAATAACTTTGGCTATTTAATTCATTAATATTCAATCCCGTACAGTTATAATAATTGTACAAGTGGCAGCATTAAGCCAACTCCGAGTCGAAGGTGGCTGCGTTATCTGATAATCTTTATAAAAAATCACACATATGTAGCTGTCCATCATAGACTGCCTTAAAATATGATTGAAGAATGACCCTGGGCAAGGAATGATTCCTGAATAGCTCAGTGGTAAAAGCATTGTCTTACTAAGCCAAAGGTCCCGAGCTCGATTCCCGTGTCCAGGTGTCATTTTTCAATTTCAGAAAATTAATGAAATTACCCAAATTTAAGTTGCGCGCCTCTCACCTTGTGTTACAAACCTTGTTTAGGTTTAAATTTATTTATCATTTTTACTATTAATATTTCAATGATTAATAATAAGTAAAGATCTTAGATAATTAATTTTTAAATAACGTGCTTTAAATAAAATCTTTTATTATTATTATTATTATTAGCACCGCGTCTTACTACCCGTTCGGGTTATACGGAAAAATCTTTTAATAATACCACACATATAACGTGTTAGAATGGCCTGTGGTAAAATTTCTATTTCGAGTGAGAAATAGCTAGCTATACTAGAGGCCCATCGATTAGAGTTAAATTTAGATTGTTCGAAATCTGAATAACTACATCTATTTTGTCTAATTGATTGAAGAGCTATAAATCTATTTATATAATAATTGTTAATGTTTAAACTTATTTCCCTCTTAATAAACACTATTTGTTATTTTTTTATCTGATTATAATAAATTTCAGTACTAATCGCAAATCTCGAGAATAATCTTCTAATGAAGGGTATAACTCAAGTTTAAGCGCTACACTTGAAAATTACTTAAAGATTTACTCTCGAATTTTGAAATAGTTTTATGTCAACATTCCATGAGTCCCCCCTGCCCCCATCACCCCTCACGAAAATCCTGGATCCGCCCCTGTGTTGTAGAAACATTTCCCTAGGAGGTTAAAGGAAAAAAATCAACTTCATTATCTCTTCACAACTAAATCTCACAAAATTGTATTAACATATTTTCCAACCCCAGAAACTGTTGGTTTTATAAAAATATAGTACATAAACCAGTTTTTTATTTTTTATAATACTACAAATTTGCAATGATAAGTTATTTACTATCTCAAATAGTTGCGCAGCTACGGAAATTCCTCTTCTGTGAAGTACCTTAAAAGTCATTTTCATGGGAAAATGAAACTAGCCAGTTTATTTATAATTTTAATCAACGCCTAGACACGAGTTATAATCAAAATCGTTTGAGACGATTTTGAAAAAAATTACTTTCTCTCTTTATGCCCTTCAGTAAACTACCCTTAATATTAGGGTTAGATATCAAATTCCAAAACCCCCTCTGGGCAATCCTATTAAAATCTCCACCCCTTCCAAACTAATTAATTTTTGTTCTACTCATATGAAATATTTCAGAAAAAAAAACTCTTTTAAAGTAGTTTAAAATGTAACGCGATTTAAGTTAAATATTTTTGTCATTTATATAGGCCCTAAAAAAAAGCTTGGCTAAAATAAATAAAATATTGCTTCAACAAACACGTTTAATTAAATCAGTTACAAATATATATATATATATATAATATTTGTAACTGTTTTCATTAAACGTGTTTGCTGAAGCAATATTTTATTATATATATATATCGTGGGCATCATGGAATTTGCCCAAGATTTTTTTTAATCTTCATTTAAAAAATCTAGTTATATAAACTACAAAATATTGACCTTGAACTTTCTACTACACCTTAAGTAAATAACTTTTGGAATTGCCTACTACTTTATCACTATTCTTTGCACGTTTCAAAATGTCCATAAGTTTTATTACATGTGTGCATCAAAGGATTAAATTAAAACCATTTTAACGATCTTTTTTTTTTTTTATATAGCGGCGGTGCACTTGTTGCTAAAAGGTTTACGATTGTGATTGAGGCGATAGTCGAATACTTTGCACCCGTTGTTAGAGTGGACATTTATATTGAGTTTACTTACGAGAACGGTTCAGTTAAGTTTCAACATCAATCTTATTTTTTTAATCATTTCTTGTTCCTTTGTCTTATACTCGTCCGGTCTATCCTCATTTAATTACAATTATAAGGGGTCGCATGGTCTGAGGCGTCACTATCGCAATAGAGTGGACTTCTGATAATTGTGAGATAGGCGTTCGAATCCCAATCGGGTGAACTGAGGGTGGTATTCCTAAAATGGTTTTCTACTTTCTCTTCACTCAAATTTTGGTCATCACTAAATTAAACCTTCCTAACGTAATTAGTACATGGCTTAAAACCCGAATGGGTAGTAAGACATGGTGATAAAAAAAACTAGCAGGGATGATTAAGTCAAAATGTATAAGAAATCTAAGCGTAATAAGAGAGTGGAAAACCTTAAGGGGGAAAATAATAATTATTATTATTAGCACCGTATCTTACTACCCGTTTGGATTATACGTACTTACGATAATGTGTAATGTTAGGGTGATTGTGAGATGAAATGGAGGACCTACGGTTTAACGTGGAATCCGAACCACGGTGGAGGCCTGGCATTCCACACATTCACTAGTTGTGATTAATACACGTCTTGTCAGAGGTGAAGGAAGGGTTTGGCAATCAGATAAATCTGTGCTGTGACCAAGGATTGATCCTCAGACCCCCTCAGCAAAGAAGTCCGACACCTTATACCTAGACCACCAGGTCACCTTATAGCCACCAAATAACTGACCTGTAATTAAAAACTATTTTTTAAATATTTTGAGGGAATCACATGTCATAAATATATATGTACACAACGTTTTACCTGGAGAGTGAAAATTGTACCAAGACAAATTAGGGATTGTGAAGTCTAAAAGATTGGGCCAGAACTAATACGTGATATTTCCACCTCTTGCGGTTAATGGACTGAAAAGCTTCGAATTATTTTATAAAGAAGTGTTCATCAATCTAACTGTTATGTTTCGTCACCCTCAATAGAAGCCAAATATATATGTTTGTTGCGATATTGTACTAACGTCTTACAATCATATTTTAGACTTGAAAATATAGCTTTGATCATGGAAGTCGACAAGTTATAAGTAGTTCCGTTGGAGATTCAAAATCTCAACATCTCTTCTTTAATATTCGTCTCTACTTTAGCACTGCATCCTCAACCATTCAAAGTGGCATGAAGGTCCTTTTCTTTCTTATTATTTGCATGAAGGTTCATATCTCCATTCGTAGTGGCATGAAGGTCCATATCTCCATTCGAGGTGGCATAAAGGTCCATTTCTCCATTCGTAGTGTTATGAGGGTCCATATCTCTATTCGTAGGGGCATGAAGGTCCATTTCTCCCTTCGTAGTGACATGAGGGTCCATTTCTCTATTCGTAGGGGCATCAAGGTCCATTTCTCCCTTCGTAGTGGCATGAAGGTCAATTTCTCCCTTCGTAGTGGCATGAAGGTCCATATCTCCATTCGTAGTGACATTAAGGTCCATTTTTCCCTTCGTAGTGGCATGAAGGTCCATTTCTCCCTTCGTAGTGACATGAAGGTCCATTTCTCTCTTCGTAGTGACATGAAGGTCAATTTCTCCCTTCGTAGTGGCATGAAGGTCCATTTCTCCATTCGTAGTGGCATGAAGGTCCATTTCTCCATTCGTAGTGGAATGAAGGTTATTTCTCTGCCTTAAACCCGTTTGAGTGAGTATCTATGGCTGCAGAGTCTTGGGAGATGCTTTTATTGAGATGTATGTCTTGGACTTGGACAGGTTAGTAGAGCAGTTGTGGGATAAGTAAATATTTAGGGGATTTAATCCCCGTTGGATCTTTATTGCTCTTGAATTAAAAGGTGTTTAGAAGTGAAAAGGCTAGTGAAGTGATTTACATTCCTGACTTTTACTTGAAAGAATTCAACCTCACCTGTATGTAGCCTTTTTTATGTCCCCTTTTTATGTATTTTTATATCACCCTTCTCGCATTATGACTTTCATAAATTAGTGTAGTCTGCAAATACAGTATTACGGACGGGCAGTGAGATACGGAACAAAAAACAACTTGGTTTCATTTTTGCCCGTGCCATTGCGCATGAGGACAAAGGCATCAGCTTAACCCTGTCTGGTTTGACTTTGACAGGGATGTAGGGATTAAAATGCCATCCGGGTGTACTGAGGCGAATATTCCTAAGTGAATTTCTCATCTCTTAGATTCAGGAACCATTCCTTTACTTTACCTATACAATTTACAAGTCCTGGTAGGATAAGCCTTTAAAGATATATTAACTTTATTTTTTTGCTCGACATTGATAATATTTTATTACAGTAGATTTTGTCACGCCCATTTTTCATATTATAACGATGTCAACCTCTGTGGTCTTAGATTAAAGTGCTCTTCTCAGAAACCTATGTTTGTGGGTTCAAACTCCACTGAGGTCACTAAATTATTCTTGAGCGATACAAATACGTAGCACAACTTTCTTTAGAAAGGAATTAAAGCCGTCGGTCTCATGTCAATTTTGGCATGTAAAATATCCCTAAAAGGTATATTAAAGTACCTTTTGTGAACAAATTGTTAGGCTCTTTAGTGCTCACTACTATCAATTCGATGTGTAAGGCAAGGAAGAACACCACATTTTATGAACTCCCCTAGTAAGTACATTTGATGTCTACCAGATGGTGCAGGCAGCACTAGACGGCCGAAAGGCTGAGTGCATGGCAAACCCCCAATGGATAGTAATCACATCAAACTGACCAACAGGTTGTTGACTTAAGAAGATTAGAATGATCTATTCATTAAATTTTCAATGCTTTAATTTTTTTAAATTTTTATTTGATGTTGTAATAAATAGTATAAATTTGATCACCCAAAATACAGAATTACACACTATACTGTTGAAACGTGATTTGAATGAGAACAATAATAATTTGAATCAGATTACTACTAAACTTGAAAAATGAGTGTTGCTGCATCTGGAAATAGTCTCTTACTAAATTCGAAAAGGAGTGACTATATTTGAAAACATGAGTGACGGTTTTATTCGGTCCAGTAACTTTTATCACTTCTGTTATCACCTCTGTTGGACCCGCGTCTTACTGGTCATTCATTACATTCCTACCATTCTTCGCCTTGTTTTGAATTTGAACCAATGGTAACCTGGTCTGTGAAGAAGGTACTTTTCATTTTAGAATTTTTTTTAAAAATTTCATTGTATCCTATAAAATATGGTAAAAAGTGTTTCACTTTTCTTAGTCACACTGTTTTCTTAAAGTAATGATCAGTAAACTTTATCACCATGTGACGCCTGGTTCGGGCAGTATCACTTACTAAAGTTAGGTGTTATCTCTGAGGTGACATGGACTCTTAAGCACTATCTACGATAACTTTGATACGTAGGATAAATCTTAAGCTTTGGCTTAGAGCGCTAATATGTAAATTATGTTTAAAGCGCTTGCCTTCGGCTACAACATGAGAGATTTAAATCTTTAAGCTCCGCTCCTATAAAGGGTTGATATGATAGATATAAATGTTAAGCTCTGCTCTAAGGGAGGGTTAATCTTTTAGACGCATATCTTAAACCTTCTTCAAGATAAGGTTAATATATTATATGCAAATCTTAATCAGGTCAAGACAATTGTGTTTAGTGTGTTTATGATCATCTTAAAACTTACGCCTTATACTTGGGGGATGGGAGCATTCAAATTGGGGAGTTTGTGAAATAACCTTATAAATAAAACAACCGTTTCCTTTTATGCATCTAAAAATTGATGTTTTGGTTTAGTTATGAGGGTAATATTGAGATGACACTGTTCATATACAGGTTTAGAAATTAGTGTTTAAAATTACATAGATTATATACTTTTTTTTAAAAGCTTATGGTATATCTGATCTTGAGAGATGCAGTATTTAGTCCAGTCACCTTGTATGTGGACTTTTGACCTCTTTGTGAGAACCGAACGTTGCTCAGGGTATATACATTGGAGATTATCCGCGATGATTGTGATTATGGATTAATTTATAAAGTTGTGGAATCAGAGGAAATATTAAACTTATCTTAAGTCCAACTACCCAGATCATGGTTACCACAGGCACAGTTCCCCTTTACGGGAAAAAAATATCCATAGCAGCATGGGAATCGGACCCGGGACCTCTATATCTGTAGCCAGGAGCCCTAACCACTAAAAAAAAAATATAATACAGGTCAATTTTATAAGATAAGAGCTCAATACCTGAAGTAAAAAGTCAACATATCTTTGAACCTCAGAAGATGACAAATACCTCCAAAGGGCCTAAGCTAAGAAGAGAAGGAAGGTGAGAGAGAAAGAGAGAGTAGTGTTTTTGCTTGAACGAGCAGTTTTTGATGGCGCTATAAAATTTGCTTGAAGCAGCAAGCTGTGCGTGTGTGTGTATGTGTGTGTCAAGAAGGGCCCCAGAATCCAGCATCCCCACAGGAGCAAAAACAATCCGTCGCTCGTACGCTTTCATTCACAGCTTCCACAGCGATCGTTATATATAAAAGGGACACCGTCAAACCTAAACGCGTTTTAACGGTCGTTATATGGTCTCGTTTTATAGACATCCACCAAACCCCAGAGGCAGTTGAATAAAACAATCGGAAAAACATTACTTTTACTTCACCCCCTCTCCCTCATTTTTTTAAATAATAAAACTAGGAGTGAAGTTAATGTTTATCTGTGATCGTGATACGAGTTTTCGTGTTGTCCTGCTTTCATGAATGATTGGTTTAGTAGAGTTGTTTTAATAGTTCCCATTGAAAAGATCTTCATCTAGTCATAAAATAGCCATGCATACCTCTTTTTTTTTATGGTTTTATGATGTTGCTGAGGGTAAAGGAAGCCTTTTTTTTCACCCTTTATTTATCCAAACAGTTAAGTAGAAACTAAACCATCTAATAAAAATGTGGTAGCAACCTACTTAGAACGTTTATGATTATTTTAGGATCATGTAAAATAATTTTATGGCATGTATAATACAATGGAGTATAGATCTTAGCTTAATAAGTAAACTTGTTGAGGTTTCTTGACCATACAAAGCAGATAAACGATCACATTACTTATATAGGCTCATATTTTTAAAGATATAATTTGTAACTAAAATCTAAATAGTAGGGGGTAGTAAATTGGATTAGAATAAATGCACCTAGATTTTCATGGAGAAGGGCTGGTGAAAGCCAGGGATAGATCATAGATCACATGTGAAGAAACACTTACCAAGTATAAACTATAATTCCCCTTATTCAGCAATGCAGTATATTGGGAAGAAATGCTTTATATTCCGTGGCTCAAGGTGCAGATACGTATATTTAATATATTATTTTTTTATTGATTCGTAACATTATTTACCCTAACCGCTTTATATCAATGAAATACACTAAATAGTTTTTTTAACACCCCGTCTTACTGCCAATTGAGGCTATACGCACATGTACTAATTACGCTAATGAGCTAGGATTAGTAAGGTTAAATTTAGATAAAGTATACCTGCATTTGCATGTAGTGGGGTGAATGGAAAACCATAAAGGAAAACAACCCTCGGTAAAAACAACCGAGATTCGAACGTCGATCCCCCTGTAGTACACAGTCTAGTCTAACATGAGAATGACGCCTTAGGTCATGCGACCACTGAAGCAGTTAATGAATAGTTTATTAAAACAATGTTTATATCTTATCAAAGTTAGAAAAAAATCGTGTAAAGCTAGTTTTTGAGTAAAATAATGACGCCCAATGGTTAGGCTTACAAACCAACCACCTACTTTAGTTACCTTGTTTTTAATAGCTAATGGCGAAGAGTAAAAAATTAGTGTATGAATAAGCAAGTTAATTAAATAGTCATTTAAATCAATAAATAATTTTTTTATAAATTCCACAATCACTAAGACGAAATGTTCTCAATTTATTATTTCTTTTGTTCGGATAGATTCATTTAAAAGCAGCTAAATTTATGACCCGGCTTTACTCAGCTTAAACTTGTTTTAAAATAGAAGTAAACCTTTTATTATCCAATTAGTCTGTTTTTATTTACGATGTGTCGATTCAATAAGATGAATCATGTCATTGAAAGGCAAGAAGTTCATCTAGATAGTAGTTTGTCAGTCATGAGAATACCCAGATTTAAGTCTGTCAGAACTGTGTTGGGGTCCGGGGTTCAATCCTTGGTCCACGCACAAATTTATCTGATTGCCAAACCCTTCCTTCACCTCTGACAAGACATCTTGTGAATGTGGGGAATGCCAGGCCTTCACCGTGGTTTGGATTCCACGTTAAACTGTAGGTCCTCCATTTCATCTCACAATCACCCTACCACTACACATTAGCGTAAGTGCGTGTAACCCGAACGGGTAGTAAGACACGGTACAAATAATAATATAATAATATAATAATAATAATAATAAGTCTGTCAGAAATACCAAAATATCACTGACGTGGCTTGATTGTTTCCAGTTGGTCAGAGCTTGTTAAAACTGTAGTTTTGTTATGTTCTCGACCACCTGGTCCCATTTGACCAGTAAATAATAATTAGATTCTAATCTGTATGGATATGTATTTATGTTGTCACCTGATCAATAAATGTCTTATTAAGGAACTAGATAGCTGTTGCCCGCGGCTTTGCTCGCGTGGAAGTTGATTATATACAAATACGAAAATATACATATGTATTTACAGATTAATTTAAAATATTACGTCACGTTGATGACCATAACTTGACCTCAGATCAAAAATAATGCAAGTCCGATACAAACTTTCACCCCCTTTTTCATCCCTTATTACATAAAAATTCCAAAATTCCTGAAACACGTATTTATTTGTTTTACGTCAATAACCGAAATACAAAATTCTATTTATGTAACTTTCAAAATGACGACTTTCATCCCCTATTTTGACCCCTTTGGGGTGGAATTTTCTAAAATCCTTTCTTAGTGGGTGCCTACATAACAAAATGAATATACAGTCCGAATTTCATGCTTGTAGCCTTGATAGTTTGCGCTCGGCGATGATGAATCAGTCAGTCAGTCAGTCAATCAATCAGGACATGTTATTTTATAAGTATAGATGAGAGCGTTTAGTTAAAGTTTAAACTCTTACTACCCATGCAACACGGCACAACACTGGCTGCCAGTGTGGTGTCAATGGAAACACATTGCTTGAGGTATGTAGATCAGATCCCTTGTATGATTAGACAAATGGGGACAGAGGTGGTAAATACATATCATAAGTACAGTTTTAACAGGAACCGACATCTGCATCAGTGGACGAGTGGTCTAAAGCGTCACTCTCGTGTTACACTGGCTTGCTGATGACTCGGAGATTAGAGCTCGGATACCGGCTGGGTCTAGTAAGATTTTTTTGTTTTTCCTAAATGGTTTCCCGTTCTCCTTTCACGCGTATGTAGGTAGATTTCCTCTGAAATTACTTCTTCCTTATCCCGACCACATTAGAGTAGTTATCATATATGCGTAGGCCTATAACCTTAACAGGTAATGAGACTGGGGGCCGTATGCAAGAACTTGACTAAGTGGATGTTAAATGGACACTAGCGTGGGCTTGCTTGCTTCATCATAGGTTAAAAGGTAGGCCGATAGTGTGCTCGGAACCACATTATCGGTCCACTAAGCATTCACTGACGTTCTTGCATATGGCCCTAGGCGATAAAAAAAAAACTAGCTTTGCTTATGCCGGGATCACGATAAACTTAGCTTTAACTTAAGGTAACGTTCAACTAAGGTTCACTTAACTTAAAAAAAATATGTGTGATAACGATTCACTTAACGTAACAACTCGATCCAAACATCTGTATTCTCGAATACCTACATTAGCCCCATGGCTTCTTTGGTGCTGACTGACAGCTCACAGCTGACTTCTGACAGTCAACATTTAGGTATATACCTGAATTTTGACTGTCAGAATTGACAGCTGCTAAAAACATGTTTTTGCAGATCATATGGTTCGGCGTAGTGATACATGATTTGGTCTGGTAACTTTTCAAAGCTTTTAGCTGTCACTGTGAGCTGTCAGTCAGCACCAAAGAAGCCATGGGGCTACTGTATGTGTGTTGATCTGTGATATGTACTATTTTTTAAATGATGCTCTGTGAATTTTTACAGTTTTCAAATGCTATAATACATATATATTATCAAAAATTTTTTAATAAATTTAGCTTTCCTATTTTAGTTTAATTATTTGGTTTCAATGTCTGATCAATAAAACTTAAGCTAAAGAGTAAACCTTGGTCATAAAACCAACAAATAAATTATTAAATAGCCATGAAGAAGTCACTCGCATGATGATTGGCTTGTTAGATCACGTGATACCCTTCATGGAACGTTCACATGAAATACCTCCCAGGACATCTATTACGTTAAGTTAACGGCATCGTGATCCCTTCCATATAAATATACGAGAAGAACCTTTACGTTAATTTACGTTAATTTACACATCATGGCGTTACTCTGGCAACACTTCAAAACACGAGGTTTGGGGAGATCATAGGCCTATGTGTGATTGTTTAGCAAAGTGTCTTGGGACGGAGGATGCACAAGTTGGCCAACAAACACTTATGGATCTTACTCCAGTATTAAATTGAAAATTGTGAACCAATAAATAGATCTATGTTTGTTTTGTCTTGAGCACCACAACTCACTAGACACTAGGATTATGCGCTTATATATTAACTTAATTATGCTAATGATTTTATGAATGAGGAAGGTTATATTTACAGAAAATTTACCCAAATTTGCATGGAGGGAGATTGGAAACAGTTTCTGAAAAATCACCCTTAGTACACCTGAATGGGATTTGAACCCTAATCTCTGTCCTAGGCATTCTAATATAATACAAGAGTGACGCCCTAGACCATGTTGCCACTGAAGCAGGTAAAAGTCACATTACACACATTTTCCCAGACAACCGATTTTATATCCGAAACCTCATAAGAACCCAAGCAATTAAAAAAAACAATTTAATATTAAATACCCGCTTCGGTGGCCGCGTGGACTAATGTTCTACTCTTGTAGTATGCCAATGATGGTGGGATCGAGGTTCAAATCTCAGTCAGGTGTATTGGGAGTGGTTATACCAAAATGGTTTTACACTCTCCCTCCACACAAAAGCAGGTACACTTCCTCTAAATATATCCTACCTAATTCTTAAATCCATTGGTATAATTAGTACATAGGCGTAAAACCTGAATGGATAGTAAGACAATATGCTAACAAAAAAAAGAGGCAAAGACCTATTTTAACAATAATTTAAAGTGCAGTAGAAAAATCTCTTGAGGATTGCCTAGAAGAATTAACATTGGACTATCTCCCTTTTTCCCTTGTATCTTATCTTTGTTTCTTCAGTGTTATGAATTTAATTTTCCTACCTTATCAACGCCATCCATATTTTATACTTAAATGCCGATAAACCCTATAAGAGAGAACATAATTACTTTTGTTTAAAAACTGTAACCTTAATTTAACTTAATACAATCAAGACTACAATAGAAAATGAAGAATTTTATCCTGCCATAGTATGATCAGTACTATAACAACTACCCACATTTAAATTTAAGTCCAAGTTAAATGGATTAAAATATATATTTAAAAAATATAAACCAATTAAACCTCAATAAACTAAGCAATTACATTCTCTAGTTTATATAGTTGTGATCGAAGTTCTTACACAATAAGTAATATTGATTTGAATTGATATGTTTCAGGAGGTTCAGGTACCCTGGTACTCAAACAGCATCATAGATCATTTGAAGACATTGGGTGAGTTTAAACTATGCAAGATGGTACAGTAGACAATATACTAAAAAAGACTAGCGTTAATTTTTCAAGTTAGTATTTATTTTATTTATTGTGTCATTTTAATTGTGATAATCAAATCTGTTCATCTTAAGTAAATAAGGAAATAAAAAATAGAGGCAGTAAATGTTTTACCAGCACTATCTTGGAGAGATTATAAAAATCTCTAGATGGGAAAAAAACCCAGCTAAATTTAAACTAGTAGCTCGATTAAAATGCACTATTTGTTGAACCAACTCTGCCCGATGCATTCGATAATGTTGACTTAACCTAAATTAACTAAGTTATTTTTAAATCTCAATCATTAATATAAATAGTCATGTTTAATTAATCTCGTGTACTGCCAACGGTTTCAATGTATAACTGTATAGTACCACAATTAAATTCAATAAAAAGTACTTAACAGAGCTGTAGGGTCTACTTTAAAAATAGGTATTTTGTGAATATTGTATTAGTTATTATTATGGTAGTGTACAATGCCTTTGTTCAGTCGTAACCATGTCTGCCTGGTAAGTAAGAAGTCCCGAGATCAATTCGCGACATGACCGAAAAATTAAAATTGGTAAAATATGGGTTTCCCCTTTTCCAGTGATGAATAAAAGCTGGAGACTAGGTATGTTTTTTTTAGCACCATCCCTTGATACATTTTCAGGTTATACGTATGTGTACCAATTACGCTAGTGAGTTAGGGATAAGAGTTTGAATTTAGGGAAAATAGACCCACATAGGTATGGAGAGATAATGTAAAATCACTTTCAAGAAACAACCCTTAGTACACCCTTCAAGGATTCGAACCTCAATATCCCTATAATTGGCAGCTTGCTCTATTGCGAGAAAGATGCATCAGACTATGTGACCACCAAAGCAGGTTTGTGTCTGTTCTACGTGTAAATATTTTATTTATAAGACACGTTCTGATATATATTCAACCCAATCCGACCCACACAGATGATATAAAATGGGTTTCGAGGAAACAGCTGTTATTTGTGTCTTACAAATTAAATTTGGTTGGGAAAAAAAATTCTGATATAATCGGTTTACCCCAACAATGATTTGCACTAGAATCTCAATTTTTCACACCCTCATCAAATTATGACATTATTGACCATCAATTTGAGTTGATATAGGATTGTATGGAACACAAATTAAGGGCATTTTCTTCTAGTTTTTTACCCAAAATTTATTGGTCAAAATAAATCAAATAATTCTCCAGTAGAAATATTTATTTTAATTTTCTTCATGTGGGACCTCAACTGTTCTTGAATATCTGTCAAGGATATCCTGGAACTTTGGGACAGTTTCATAGTAGAACTAAGAAAACCTCAAGTGACATCCTACTCTAAATACAGGACAAAACCTACCAAGACCGGAATGAAATGGGCCAATTTTAAATGTGAAACACAGAACACATATAAGTAATATGTAATATGTTCTAAGTGTTGTCTTGTATTTAGTGCAGCACTGTTCTTGAGGCGTAAGAGTATTACTATGAATCTGGCCCTTTTTTCCTTCGTTTGAAATGTTTGTTATTAATGTCACAATGCTCATGACAGATATTCAAGAACTGTTTTTATTATTAATATTATTGCACCGCGTCTTACTACCCGTTCGGTTGTACGCACTTACGCTAATTTGTAATGGGAAGGTGATTGTGAGATGAAATGGAGGACCTACAGTTTAACGTGGAATCCGAACCACGGTGGAGGCCTGGCATTCCCCACATTCACAAGATGTCTTGTCAGAGGTGTAGGAAGGGTTTGGTAATCAGATAAATCTGTGCCGGGACCGAGGATTGAACCCCGGACCCCCAACACAGAAGTCCGACCCCTTACCCCTAGATCGCTAGGTCACATTTACATGGGTAAACTTTATCTAAATTCAACCTTAATCATCCCTAACTCACTAAGGCAATTAGTAAATTTTGGTTTAGCCTGAACCGGTAGAAATTCGGTGTGCTAAAAAAAAAATCTCTGCTTCCTCGGAAAACTTCACCATGACACAAAACAGGAATTTTAGTATTTAATAATCTGTTTAAAAGTGACGCCTGTACAAGGCACTAGATCTGAGCCAAAGTTGTATTTTATGGTATCAATTGAATAGCTTAATTAAAGAATAAAAATACTATTAAATTAGGGAGAATGTATAAAAAAACTTTTTTATAGTACTTTTATTATTGTAGTAGGCTGGAAGTAGTAATAGAACCAGTCATAGGCGTTGACCTATTCCCTTAAATTATTTATAGTTATCTTAAGATAAAAGTAAGCACAAAATATGATTACACCATTTATTTGATTTTAAATTAATATGATTTATTTAATTTATCTAAAATTAGCTCTGTAGACTAGGTGAGAATATAATTTGTATTACCTGTTTAAATAAGGGTTTCAATTTAAAAGCTATTATTATAAGTTTAATTTTTTTATATAAATTTAATTTTTATATACATTGGTTGATGAACACTCTAATAAGAGTAAATGGAAATATTTCTTCTCATTACAAAACTGGTTAGCTAATAGTCCTAAGTATGTTAATGATTGTATCTAATACTTAATTTGTGGGTTAAAATTAATTTCAGGAAGGCAAAGTTAAGGAAAAGGTTTTTTTTTCTAATATTTTCATCATCAAAGCCAAGTACAGGCTACTCATAGAAAGAGCCTTTTAGAAAATATACACTTTTTTTTTTGCAGCCAGTATTGATAACGTTTTACTATAGTATTAATTTAATTTTATAGCTATTAATATTATCTAGGCCTATAAAAAGTGACAGCTGCATATCACATGACCTGACGTATAAATGAGTGAGAGTAGATCTAATAACTTGGTTATACTTTAGATAAGAGGCTCTTCCTATTAAAATTGTATTGTAGTTAGAGTTGTGTAATATAGCATACTATCATTCCACCAAACAAACCCTGAAACGTAGAAAATATGTATAAAATAAGTGGCCCGCACCGTTGGACACGTGGAAAAAGTCGTCAGTCTAATTTTGTCTGACTTACTGGCGATCAGAGAGATTGATGCTCGAATCTTGGCAGGATATTATGATTGGTTTATCTTTCCTAAATAGTTTATCACTCTCTCTTTACGCAATTGAATGTAGACTTAATCTTCATTTTTCATTTTTCATTTTTCATCCCTTCCCCATTAATGTGAATATACAGATAACCTAGATGGGTATTAGGACTGTATCATGCAACATGCCTATAGTTGACCACTTTTAACAACTCGGCCAAGGACACAGAATGACTGAACCTTTCTTGAGATTCCTGTCATGTTCACGTTTTTATTATTTATTTATTTTTGTTTGTAAAATTAGTAAACGCCCTGAAGACCTGATAACCCTCACTCAAAGCTTTGGTCATGTCTGCCGTGTATTGATTTCTAGTTTACGGTGAAGTTATTCTCTTGAAGATAGATGTCGTTAATATCGTTGAAGCAGAAGTATCCACACTCTTGAAAAAAAAAAATTGAAATCACAAATCATTATATATCACCATAAAATAAAACACGAAATTACAAATGGATTATTTGTTGGTGGCAGCAAAATTGCAGACAATCAGTGGCGACGAATGATACACCGGAGATAAATAAGGTGCAACTGAAGAAAAGAAGAAACCACGTGGTTGCGGACAACACCTATGACGTCACGAGACAGCCCTCTTCCCCCCTCTTGGAAAATGGGGACTTGTCTGTGGTGAAGACGAAAAAAAGTCACGTGTTTGTTTTGACTGCTCTTGTCAACCGAACACGGACAAAACAACAACACAACCAAAAAGTGTTTGTCTTGTGCAGACATGGCCTACAACTGTTTTATAAAAACTACGACGACAAATCCTACCGTCCCCCCTCACCCCTATACTTCTCCTCCTTGCTCACCACTTCACGCTGAACATCTGAAGACGAGTGTTGACAAGTAGTTGGCGACTTTCGACAGTAGATGGCACTGCCATCAAGATGCCGGGAGAGAAATTCTCGCCGCGGAGAAAACAGAGAAAGGTATAACCCACAGACATAGAGATAGAAAACAAATATCGAACGGTCTTGGGAGGGTAAAATAATAATAGTAATAATAATAATAAAAGTTTTCAACAGCGAGCTCGAAAAGAGAAGAGAAGAAAGAACGCGAAAGCCCCCATGTCTTCTCCGCGGCAGAGACCCTGTGCGTCTGTGTGTGTGTTTTCAGACAAGCCCGCCACGCATTCATCTTTGCCATAGGGCCGCTCCCATTGGCCAAGCGGCACACCTGCCCTCCGATTGGTCGCCGCTATTTACCCAAGTTCCCCGAGCGGAAAGGAGGAGGAGGTGTTTGGCGGGAGGGGGGAAAAACAGTGCTATTATTGTAGACAGGGTTCCCATTTAGTTGGTCCGCTAGGTATAGCACGGTCTGAGGTACCTAGAAGGCTATAGCCTCAAACATACAAGGGTCATAAACGACAACGAACGAGTAGTAGGAAGGAGGGTTAAAAAGATATCCTTTCGTAAGAAGCGGCAATAGGGAGAAAAAATTTTGAAAAGAGGGCTTTTAAGAAAATAAAGAAGGCAAATAAAAAGATTATTTTGTTAACAACCGTCTTTTGAGGTACTTAGTAAAAAAATATATTAAATCACCACGCGACCACGTGAATGTTGACTGATGGTTTTTAAAGGGTCCTTATAGTAGGTGATCATTCCAAAGGTCGGTATAAAAAGGTAAACAAAGTTAAGCTGAATTAAATGAGTAGTTAAATTACTTAAGGGCTCGTATTAACGATTAAGGGAAAATTCATCCGAGTGGGTTCGCGAAGAAGAATGTTGCCCAAGACTGTTGGGAAGAACAGAATCTCAGGTCGGCAGCGATGAGTTCCAAGTTCTTGTTGGATAGCATGCTCCCTAAGTACCACCACCAACTGTACCAGCACCACCAACAACAGCTCTTGAGTTCGACGCCCTCTGCCACTTCCGCCGCCCTCTTCTCAGACGCCGTCAGTTCTCACTCTCCTTCCTCGGCGTCATCATCCCCCCAGCACACGTCCTCAGCTTCCGCCTCCCCAGGTGTCTCCTCGGCCAGGATGTACCCTTACGTATCAGCCGCCGCGGCGCACCACCACCACCAACAGCAACAGGCCGTCGCGGCGGCTGCCTTTGGAGCGGCCGCCGCTTCCAGTTCGATGGTCCCCGGCGCCTTCTCTTCGACCAGCTCCGCCGCCCTCGCCGCGGCGGCCGCCGTGGACGCCGCCGTGACTGCGGATAAGTCTTGCCGCTACACGGCGGGTCTGGCTGCGGCGGCGAACGTCCCGCCACCGGACTCTATGGTCAACTACACCCTGGGCCACCACCACCAGAACGGGACGGCGGTGTCGGCAGCGAGCTCCGTAAGCGCCGCCTCAGCCTCCATGGCTGCCGCGGCGCAGTTCTACCACCAGGCGGCCGCCGCCTCGGCTGCGGCGGATCCGCTGACGTCTTGCTCGCAGCCAGGGTCCGCATCTGCCGGCCAGCCCATCCCGGATATACCGCGTTACCCGTGGATGTCAATCACTGGTGAGTGGACCCCTTATTCCCGTCACCTTGGCTTAGGATAGGTAGCTTGTTGGTGTGTCTGGAAACCGAATCTGATGTAGGGGCCACGCCCACTTCGTTTTTTGACAGATGTCAAAGTACGTGCATGCTTGATTAACTGTAGTGCCCTCAAGGGTATACTAGGATTCTGGTAGGAAGAAACTGTTCGATAATTATAAACATAACTTTTACGGTTAATATTGATATATTTATTTATATTAATAGTGGTATTTGATATGTATTGATGGTAATACTATTTAAAAAGTGATAGCTACAGATCACATATCTTGACAATATACACATATAAAATTATTTTAGTAGATTTTTTTGTCAAAAAGGTTTCTTCCTATCGAAATTTGCCTGTAGTTTAGTAACAAAAATATCTAAATATAAATATTTACATTGTACACGTTTAAATTTAGTTAGAAACTTGAAATAGTAGTATAACTTATTTGTTGTATTCTTCTTATTTGTGTATCCATACTGTTGGCAATTCACTAAGCATGCTAATGATAATGTTTACAAAATAGTTTATTGTAGATCTATTTAAAGTATAATATTTTATCTCGGCTTATGAGTAAATGATTTCTTTCTTAGCTATTAATTTTATGAGATATCAATATTTGTAGATATATCTTTAAAAAGTAAATAGGCCTATGTTGAGACATTTCTTAAACCTACTCAGTCAATACTACCTTATGACAGCTAGCTTTTTCTTTAGTAGATCTAGTTTTGCTCATTTTTCTTTAGGTCTAGATGAATTGATTAATAATTATGGACCTACATTAATATTATCATGCATGTTTAGTCTGTATAGAACTTTATCTATATAAAAGATATTAAAATTTCTTATTAATTCCAAAAGTATATTTTTTAGATGTAGTAAGTTCATTAAAGTCTAAATTTGAGTCTCAAACATATTCTCGCTAACTATTAGATTCAATACAATTTTTTTTACCATATTACTATTTTTATTTACTCTCTGTATTTTTTTGATTTGGCAAGTTAAAGGCGGGCTTGCCTTACATTTAACCAAAACCATGTAATTACTTAACAATAATCTTTTAATAACACTCTTAATTATAATATCTAACTACCATGAAAATGAAATAGTTTATCTCTATTAATTCTTTCATTAATATATCCATTCTAACACAAATACAGGCCTATAACCAGATTTATTTGTGTATGTTTTACAAGAATAAATCACAAGATTTGCTTGGAAATAGTAATTTATTTTAAGCTAATTTTTAAAGCCTTTATCGTGTTATATCATAAACAACTGAATATATTTATGATAAATGAATTATTACTGTACATAATTATAGTAACGATAAGCTAGGTTATTTGTTTTGAAAATATAAACTCGTGGTCTAGAATACCATATAACAGATCTTCATTTTAAATTGATCTATATTTTTAGAATATAATACATATAAAAAAATTTTATATGAAATATATTTTATTTTATTGTGCAGCTTTAATCAAAGTAAAATGTCGTTAACGATAAATAATGAATAATATTTCTCTTTTAAATCTGGAAACATTAATTTGTATTTGTCCTTGAAAAACTAAGATAAACGGTTAAAATGTAAATGTACGTTATTTGCATGTAAACAACTGCAAACATTGTTTTATCATAGGCATCATAATTTTGAACTAGGCCTAGTTCCAGTTTACACAAATTCAGTAATTATTTTTTTAGGTACATTAAATGTATTTTACTCTAATTTATAAAATTAAACTATATGAACAATAAATACTAATTTGTGAAAAAATATGTAAATAACCACCAAAGTTTAAGTTTCTTTAAACTTATTAACTACATATTAGTAACCATAATATAGTCATAAGTTTTAATCTCAGCCGAATGTCACAAATGGCCACCAGTCTGCCATGAATAAATTCTTATTGAAATTATTTATTACAAACCTGCATATATTAAGACCGTGTTTGTGTTGATATTTCAACAAACTTAACATGTAAATACGCTATAATAATTTACTTTATTAATTCTTTTTTAATCTTGAAATAATATAGGTTATTTATAGTTGCTCCTAAATATTATCAAGCAAAAATAATATGTTTATATATAATAAAAACCAATTAATTTGATTAAAATGCGTAGTGAGATAAATAAATGTTTACATCATTGACAGTTAATTTCTAAGCTATACTACCTTTCCATAAGACTATACATTAAAATTAACATTCTTTATTTTATTCCAAACATACAATTATCTTATATTTTCTATAAGATTTAACATTAGAAATAATTTATTTAGCCTACTTTGCCACTTATTAGTCTTACTACAGGAGAATAATATTCAGACACAAATGGTTTTCTTTGATTAAAACTTTTATGTCAAGCAACCACATTTTTCGCAGCTATCCAAATTAATATTTCCTCATTTAGATTGATGATAAGTAGTGTAACCATGATTTCTAAATATTGTATAAACTAAAAAACTAAACAAAAACTTAATTCAAGGAGCCATTTGTAGCTGTGGGCTATAAATAGATCATTCTTTTATATTTATGAAATCAAGATTATTAATAAATGTGGATATGAAAGAACACCATTTAATTAATTACATATTAATAAAGTTTAACAAATTTAATTAACCACGCCTTATTTATAATATTCTAAATGAACAATGGGATTTTAATTCATTAAAAATATATTTTCCGTATTACTTGGATTAACTAAATCTGAGTCAAAGTGATTATTATTATTATTCTGCAGTGGTACATAAATAAACAGTGGATATAATATAGGTTATATTATTTTAGCCAAACCTAAAACCTAGAATTATTTAAGATTAATTTTGGCTAATGTTTATTATATAAGACAAAGTTTAGTCCTAGCACAAATCTAATAGGCCTGCCTATCTATATCAAACCCTTAAGTAAAATTCCACAAATATCGTACTTGTATAGAAGGCCTATTTACTTAAAAATCTATAACAATGAAAGCTTGGAATCAATTATTGGTTTAAATACTATTTGATGTAATAAATAGTCTAAAGGTTACTTTACTTCCTGAACCAACAGATCAAATATATTTTTAGGCAAAAAAACAAATAACAATGTTGATTAACATACTTGAGAGAACAATCCTTTCAAAATTGGTTTTAAAATATAATTTTCAAAACATTTATTACAATAATATCAATAACTAAACCCAAAATATGTGGTGATATATGAAATGGGGTTAGTCTTTTATTTATATATATATATATATATATATAATATAAATAAATATTGTCCTTTTGAATTTAGAATGTAAAATTTGGGGTTAACAGGAATTATTCTTGGTGAGTTAGCGATGACTAGAGAAGGAGTAGGGGCTAATAGAGGGGGAAGGGGGGTTATTAAGTCATCTGCGTTGTGTATGGTCTCAGGATGGATGTATGTTTTGTTTGTTTGAACGATAGAAAGCGGCGAAATTGTTTGGGGGGGTATGGACGGGTGCGGCACAACTCCTGTTTTTTTTTTTAGGAGGATTCTGCGTTCTATCACTTGGTTACTGGCAAATTGATGATCTTTTAAACAGGGACTAATTTATGTTTCTTTTTCTCTTTTTTCCACCCAACCGATGAGATGACATAGCGTCCTAGTTTGTTTATAGGTTTTATGCGGTTCCCCCCACGCTCTTACTGAAAATACTTCCCCCTTCTTCCCCCACCAACCATGTTTTTATATAATAGGCAACCTTAACTAATTTAAAGTACATATATAACTAATTAATGTAGTTACATTAGAGACTTTAGGCTTATCAATTTACCCTTTTTTTTAAATTCTTGTTTCTTTTAAAGCCACTCTGAGATTAACCAAATCTATATTTCTAAATGAACATTGCTAAACGTTTTCAAAATATTAACAGGCTCAAGAACCGTTAAAATAATAATATAAACTATAATTAATATAAGAAGAGTTGTATCGTTAAAATAAAAATTCATTCAACTTTCATGTAAATACATAAGCTTTGAGTAATCATGGTTATAGGTACAGCCATACAAATATTTGATACAATTATCATACTAATCGTTATTGTAATAAAAACAATAATTGTTAAAATATAAATCCCTTTCAAAGCCATAGTTTTATTTTTAATCACTCATTATTTTACACGTATATTTAGTGATTTACTCAGTGTAGCTCTCTAATTATAAACACACAAAATTACACAAACCAAATTAAAACAATTTTAAACTAATATTTATGCCTATTAAAATTTAATTTAATTCAAACGCCTTAAGAAGGATTGTAAAGTATAGGATCTATATGTTACATTTTTCAATCGCAAGTTTGTCATTCTTCTTAATTATGTTATTAATTTTTATTTCTCTAGGTAGTATAATCTTACAAAAATTTTTAGGTGAAACATAATTACATATATTTATAGGCTTATGTACAATTATAATAGGGTGGGATCAACGTATAAATGTATTCATACATCTGCTGTTTCCCGCAGATATAAGCTTAATTTTATACTCTCTGTATTAAGGGTTAGTTTCATGTATTTAATTTGGTGTAAATAAAGTAAATCTAAATTTAAAACCTATAGAGAAAAAAAATACGATAATAAGAAACCTAGGTTCAAATCTAAAATAATGTTAATGTAAAATAATATTAAAAACACACACCCTCAACGTAGGAGTATTAAATTTAGTTTATTGTAATATTTGTTGAAGCGTCATTTAAATTTACAAACATTTATTTTGATAACTGACTTAAATGTTGATATAGGTCTTACAATCATTTAACTTAGGTATAAATAGTAACAATAATACATTAATAATACACCTCGATGGCCACATGGTCTAAGGCGATAGTCTTGCAATAGACTAGACTGCCGATGACAGGGGAAAAGAGGTTCAATCTCTTTGGGGTACTAAATGGTTTTCCCCTTCCCTCCACACAAATACGGGTACATTTCCTCTAAATTCAACCTTCCTTATATTTAACACATTAGAGTAATAAGTATATATATATATATATATTTAACTCGTACGCGTAACAAGACGCGTTATTACGAATTACATGGGTATGCCAATATTTTACAAAATTACCTTCCCAAATAAATAATTTAATACTTTAATTCAGGTCAACTTTAGATAAAAACAAGAAAGTGAGGCTCAGTATTATGATTAATTAACATAGCTTAAACTGAACAGTAAAATTAACTAATATAATTAGTGAGAATTCAAATATTGGCAAATAAAAAGTACATGAGTGTTCTTTAGTTTTTGAATCAGCGTGTAAACGAATAGTATCTCAGTAATTTAATTATTTATGAAATGATTAAAACCCAATATTATTTGGTATAAAACTTGTTTAAAACAACACTAACCCTAAAAAAAATTAATGTCAAAGAGATTTTGATCAAATCTAATGAGATAATTCAGATGAATGTGACATAGACACAAGTTTGAATACCGATCTAACAAATTATATATTGATGTTATTCTTATAAGAGATAGAGAGTCTTCTTTCTCCCACGACCCTACATTTTGATAACCATTACCATAAAAAGATGTCTAGCCCAAACAATAAGATGGATTAAAGAGCCAAGCCTTTATAGTTGTTAAGTATTTTTATAGCCACATCTAAATATAATTTTACTTATATTAAAAAAAACACCTGGAAATTGGAATCAAACCCGTGACTTTTGGGTTAGTACGCCAATGTTCTCATTTATGAGCTATCCTGGAGTCATCCCATGCTTTAGAATATGAGTGAAGAATGACCTTAAGCACGGAATGACTTATGGATAACTCGGTGGTGAGGGCATTGCTGTACTAAGAAAAAAGTCCCAGCTTCGATTCCCGTGTCCAAGAGTCATTTTCTATTTTAATATCAAAGAGTAAGCTTAAGTCAAAGCTATTTCCAAGATATATTTTTCAAATAATATTTACCTCAAATATATATTGTGTATATTTTTCAAATGTAGGACCTATAGGCCTGCATGTATTTATATAGGCTACTTAAATTATATAGGTCTACATATAATACATTTTACATTTATTTATGTATATATATGTGTGTGTATGTGTATGTGTGTGTGTACACGTAGGTACATACATATATTTGTATATACACATAGGCATATATACATATATGTAGTATATATATATATATATATATATAGGCCTATAAGAAGAGAGAGAGAGACAATAATATGTAGTACATGTATATATGCATATACACGTGGGTATATACACATATAAGTGTAAAGCTTGTTCGGGATTTCCGTAAGGTTGACCTTATTGTGTTTGTAAAAATATTGATCAAAAACTGTTTTGGACAGGAATCGAACCTGGTACTTTTAACTTATATTGACAATGCTTTGGCACTGAGCTATCAGAGATTCTCCCAATGCTAAGCGAGCTTTGTTATTCATAGTTTGAGACAATATGAATGATAGAAGTGAGAGATCTTCGGTTGCACAATATCTATGAAAAATACAGCTATTGTTGGCTCAGGAATTGTAAAAGTTAATAAATATTACATTTCTGAGTGTCTATATTTGGGTGAATTAATAATAATTGATTAATATTTTTATGGTGAGTAACTTTTAAATAATGATGCCCTGCTGAGACGTAACTCAAGTTGGCCCGCCACATTGCTGAAAAAAAAAAATATTTTTTTCTAATCGTTTGTGCTCTATTAGTGCTCATATGTGCCCGAACATGAACATTTGTGCTGTGAAACTGGCATTTAGAAAATATTTAATGTGGCGGGCCAACTTGAGCTCAAGCTAGCCCGCCACATATTGAAAAACACAACATAACAAAATTTATTTAAGTCAATCCATTGTGCTCCGTTTGTGCTCATATGTGCCCGAAAATGAACATTTGTGCTCTAAAATTAGAAAATCTAGAGGACAATTAATGTGGCGGGCTAACTTGAGTCTTCCCTATACCATAACCTGTAGAAAAATTGAGCTCAAGCTGGCCCGCCACATTTTTAAATATCAATCTAACGAAATTCTGTTTTCACCATTCGCTTAATCTTCGTTTGTGCTCATATGTGCCCGAAAATGAACATTTGTGCTCTAAAATTAGAAAATCTAGAGGACAATTCATGTGGCGGGCTAACTTGAGTCTTCCCTATACCATAACCTGTAGAAAAATTGAGTTCAAGCTGGCCCGCCACATTTTTAAAACTCAATGTAACGAAATTCTGTTTTCACTATTCGTTTAAGCTTTATTTGTGCTCACATGTGCTCGAAAATGAGTATTTGTGAATTTGTGCTCTAAAATTAGGCATGCTATATAACATTTAATGTGGCGGTCTAGGTTGAGCCTTCCCTATACCATAACATGTAGAAAAATTGAGTTCAAGCTGGCCCGCCACATTTTTAAAATTCAATGTAACGAAATTCTGTTTTCACTATTCGTTTAAGCTTTATTTGTGCTCACATGTGCTCGAAAATGAGTATTTGTGAATTTGTGCTCTAAAATTAGGCATGGTATATAACATTTAATGTGGCGGGCTAACTTGAGTCTCCCCTATACCATAACCTGTAGAAAAATTGAGTTCAATCTGGCCCGCCACATTTTTAAAATTCAATGTAACAAAATTATGTTTTCACCATTAGTTTTTATTTCGTTTGTGCTCATGTGTGTATGAACATGAACGTTAGTTCTGTGAACATAGGCCTTTTATGACAATTATTGAAGGCGATCCCATTAGAGCTCAAGCTAGCCCACCACATATTGAAAACAAAACAAAACATAAAAAAAAAATGTTTTCGTCATTATTTTGTGGTTAGTTTGTGCTAATATGTGCCCGAAAATCTATTTGTGCTTTAAAATCAGAAAATCTAGAGAACATTTAATGTGGCGGGCTTACTTCAGTATTCCTTATACACATTAGCCTGTAAGTAAACTTGAGTTCAAGCGGTCCCGCCATATTTTTCAAATGTTATTGTTTCAAATATTAATTTTTCTGTTTCAGTATGGCACTACATTGATATTTAAAAATGTGGCGGGCCAGCTTGAACTCAATTTTTCTACAGGTTATGGTATAGAGGAGACTCAAGTTAGCCCGCCACATTCAATGTTATATAGCATAGCTAATTTTATAGAACAAATGTTCATTTTCGGGCACATATGAGCACAAACGAAGATTAAGCGAATGGTGAAAACAGAATTTTGTTACATTGATATTTAAAAATGTGGCGGGCAAGCTTGAGCTCAATTTTTCTACAGGTTATGGTATAGGGAAGACTCAAGTTAGCCCGCCACATTAATTGTCCTCTAGATTTTCTAATTTTAGAGCACAAATGTTCATTTTCGGGCACATATGAGCACAAACGAAGATTAAGCGAATGGTGAAAACAGAATTTCGTTAGATTGATATTTAAAAATGTGGCGGGCCAGCTTGAGCTCAATTTTTATACAGGTTATGGTATAGGGAAGACTCAAGTTAGCCCGCCACATTAATTGTCCTCTAGATTTTCTAATTTTAGAGCACAAATGTTCATTTTCGGGCACATATGAGCACAAACGGAGCACAATGGATTGACTTAAATAAATTTTGTTATGTTGTGTTTTTCAATATGTGGCGGGCTAGCTTGAGCTCAAGTTGGCCCGCCACATTATATATTTTCTAAATTGGCCAGTTTCACAGCATAAATGTTCATGTTCGGGCACATATGAGCACTAATAGAGCACAAACGATTAGACAAAAAAAAATTCGGCGGGTCAGCTTGAACTTAATTTTTCTACATGTTATGGTATAGGGAAGGCTCAACCTAGACCGCCACATTAAATGTTATATAGCATGCCTAATTTTAGAGCACAAATACTCATTTTCGGGCACACATGAGCACAAACGAAGCTTAAACGAATGGTGAAAACAGAATTTTGTTACATTGATATTTAAAAATGTGGCGGGCCAGCTTGAGCTCAATTTTTCTACAGGTTATGGTATAGGGAAGACTCAAGTTAGCCCGCCACATTAATTGTTCTCTAGATTTTCTAATTTTAGAGCACAAATGTTCATTTTCGGGCACATATGAGCACAAACGAAGATTAAGCGAATGGTGAAAACAGAATTTCGTTAGATTGATATTTAAAAATGTGGCGGGCAAGCTTGAGCTCAATTTTTCTACAGGTTATGGTATAGGGAAGACTCAAGTTAGCCCGCCACATTAATTGTCCTCTAGATTTTCTAATTTTAGAGCACAAATGTTCATTTTCGGGCACATATGAGCACAAACGAAGATTAAGCGAATGGTGAAAACAGAATTTCGTTAGATTGATATTTAAAAATGTGGCGGGCCAGCTTGAGCTCAATTTTTATACAGGTTATGGTATAGGGAAGACTCAAGTTAGCCCGCCACATTAATTGTCCTCTAGATTTTCTAATTTTAGAGCACAAATGTTCATTTTCGGGCACATATGAGCACAAACGGAGCACAATGGATTGACTTAAATAAATTTTGTTATGTTGTGTTTTTCAATATGTGGCGGGCTAGCTTGAGCTCAAGTTGGCCGCCACATTAAATATTTTCTAAATTGGCCAGTTTCACACCATAAATGTTCATGTTCGGGCACATATGAGCACTAATAGAGCACAAACGATTAGACAAAAAAAAAAATTCGGCGGGTCAGCTTGAACTTAATTTTTCTGCATGTTATGGTATAGGTAAGGAAGGCTCAACCTAGACCGCCACATTAAATGTTATATAGCATGCCTAATTTTAGAGCACAAATACTCATTTTCGGGCACATATGAGCACAAAACGAAGATTAAACGAATGGTGAAAACAGAATTTTGTTACATTGATATTTAAAAATGTGGCGGGCCAGCTTGAGCTCAATTTTTCTACAGGTTATGGTATAGGGAAGACTCAAGTTAGCCCGCCATATTAATTGTCCTCTAGATTTTCTAATTTTAGAGCACAAATGTTCATTTTCGGGCACATATGAGCACAAACGGATCACAATGGATTGACTTAAATAAATTTTGTTATGTTGTGTTTTTCAATATGTGGCGGGCTAGCTTGAGCTCAAGTTGGCCCGCCACATTAAATATTTTCTAAATTGGCCAGTTTCACAGCATAAATGTTCATGTTCGGGCACATATGAGCACTAATAGAGCACAAACGATTAGACAAAAAAAAATTCGGCGGGTCAGCTTGAACTTAATTTTTCTACATGTTATGGTATAGGGAAGGCTCAACCTAGACCGCCACATTAAATGTTATATAGCATGCCTAATTTTAGAGCACAAATACTCATTTTCGGGCACATATGAGCACAAATACTCATTTTCGGGCACATATGAGCACAAACGAAGCTTAAACGAATGGTGAAAACAGAATTTTGTTACATTGATATTTAAAAATGTGGCGGGCCAGCTTGAGCTCAATTTTTATACAGGTTATGGTATAGGGAAGACTCAAGTTAGCCCGCCACATTAATTGTCCTCTAGATTTTCTAATTTTAGAGCACAAATGTTCATTTTCGGGCACATATGAGCACAAACGAAGATTAAGCGAATGGTGAAAACAGAATTTTGTTACATTGATATTTAAAAATGTGGCGGGCCAGCTTGAGCTCAATTTTTCTACAGGTTATGGTATAGGGAAGACTCAAGTTAGCCCGCCACATTAATTGTCCTCTAGATTTTCTAATTTTAGAGCACAAATGTTCATTTTCGGGCACATATGAGCACAAACGGATCACAATGGATTGACTTAAATAAATTTTGTTATGTTGTGTTTTTCAATATGTGGCGGGCTAGCTTGAGCTCAAGTTGGCCCGCCACATTAAATATTTTCTAAATTGGCCAGTTTCACAGCATAAATGTTCATGTTCGGGCACATATGAGCACTAATAGAGCACAAACGATTAGACAAAAAAAAATTCGGCGGGTCAGCTTGAACTTAATTTTTCTACATGTTATGGTATAGGAAGGCTCAACCTAGACCGCCACATTAAATGTTATATAGCATGCCTAATTTTAGAGCACAAATACTCATTTTCGGGCACACATGAGCACAAACGAAGCTTAAACGAATGGTGAAAACAGAATTTTGTTACATTGATATTTAAAAATGTGGCGGGCCAGCTTGAGCTCAATTTTTCTACAGGTTATGGTATAGGGAAGACTCAAGTTAGCCCGCCACATTAATTGTTCTCTAGATTTTCTAATTTTAGAGCACAAATGTTCATTTTCGGGCACATATGAGCACAAACGAAGATTAAGCGAATGGTGAAAACAGAATTTCGTTAGATTGATATTAAAAATGTGGCGGGCCAGCTTGAGCTCAATTTTTCTACAGGTTATGGTATAGGGAAGACTCAAGTTAGCCCGCCACATTAATTGTCCTCTAGATTTTCTAATTTTAGAGCACAAATGTTCATTTTCGGGCACATATGAGCACAAACGAAGATTAAGCGAATGGTGAAAACAGAATTTCGTTAGATTGATATTTAAAAATGTGGCGGGCCAGCTTGAGCTCAATTTTTATACAGGTTATGGTATAGGGAAGACTCAAGTTAGCCCGCCACATTAATTGTCCTCTAGATTTTCTAATTTTAGAGCACAAATGTTCATTTTCGGGCACATATGAGCACAAACGGAGCACAATGGATTGACTTAAATAAATTTTGTTATGTTGTGTTTTTCAATATGTGGCGGCTAGCTTGAGCTCAAGTTGGCCCGCCACATTAAATATTTTCTAAATTGGCCAGTTTCACACCATAAATGTTCATGTTCGGGCACATATGAGCACTAATAGAGCACAAACGATTAGACAAAAAAAAATTCGGCGGGTCAGCTTGAACTTAATTTTTCTGCATGTTATGGTATAGGGAAGGCTCAACCTAGACCGCCACATTAAATTGTTATATAGCATGCCTAATTTTAGAGCACAAATACTCATTTTCGGGCACATATGAGCACAAACGAAGATTAAACGAATGGTGAAAACAGAATTTTGTTACATTGATATTTAAAAATGTGGCGGGCCAGCTTGAGCTCAATTTTTCTACAGGTTATGGTATAGGGAAGACTCAAGTTAGCCCGCCATATTAATTGTCCTCTAGATTTTCTAATTTTAGAGCACAAATGTTCATTTTCGGGCACATATGAGCACAAACGGATCACAATGGATTGACTTAAATAAATTTTGTTATGTTGTGTTTTTCAATATGTGGCGGGCTAGCTTGAGCTCAAGTTGGCCCGCCACATTAAATATTTTCTAAATTGGCCAGTTTTCACAGCATAAATGTTCATGTTCGGGCACATATGAGCACTAATAGAGCACAAACGATTAGACAAAAAAAAAAAATTCGGCGGGTCAGCTTGAACTTAATTTTTCTACATGTTATGGTATAGGGAAGGCTCAACCTAGACCGCCACATTAAATGTTATATAGCATGCCTAATTTTAGAGCACAAATACTCATTTTCGGGCACATATGAGCACAAATACTCATTTTCGGGCACATATGAGCACAAACGAAGCTTAAACGAATGGTGAAAACAGAATTTTGTTACATTGATATTTAAAAATGTGGCGGGCCAGCTTGAGCTCAATTTTTATACAGGTTATGGTATAGGGAAGACTCAAGTTAGCCCGCCACATTAATTGTCCTCTAGATTTTCTAATTTTAGAGCACAAATGTTCATTTTCGGGCACATATGAGCACAAACGGAGCACAATGGATTGACTTAAATAAATTTTGTTATGTTGTGTTTTTCAATATGTGGCGGGCTAGCTTGAGCTCAAGTTGGCCCGCCACATTAAATATTTTCTAAATATGCCAGTTTCACAGCACAAATGTTCATGTTCGGGCACATATGAGCACTAATAGAGCACAAACGATTAGAGAAAAAAAAATTTTTTTCAGCAATGTGGCGGGCCAACTTGAGTTACGTCCTGCTGAGAGCTAAGCTACTTATCTTAACGTGTGCTAATCTTGACTTATTATTCCAATTGGTGAATGAATCCAAATATGGAAGTAAGTTTTGTCATCAGCAAATCTCCCCCCACCCCTCCCCCTATTTAAGGCGAATCAAGAGAAAGTAAATGGAGGTGGGAAAATGCCACAAATGTAAAAATAATTTATGAGATCCTGCAGTCAAATTATCAATTTGATTAATTTAATGAGTAATTGGTGTGCTCTAGACATTAAACAAATCTAGATACTTCTATGGTTGAAACTTTGGTATATCAATTCAAAGGCCTTGTGTTTAATCCACATGTCCAGCTTTATTTTAAAATTAAATTTGTTCATGATCTTTTAAATAATAATTTCTCGGTAAAAAAAAATATTTCAACTAAACATATCTATGGAAATTAATCAACTAGTTTCAAGACACCTTTAGCTCATTCAGTAGCGTATTTATATACTAAGCTAAAGGTCCCGGGCTCAATTCACGGCATGGTCTAAATATTTGTCATTGGTGAAATGTAGCTTTAACCATTCCTAGAGAGCAATTAACGGTACGGGACTGGATGTTGTGCTTGTCCTATTCTTAAGTTAGATTATAAGGCGTATGAAGCTACGACAGGCCTAGCCAAATAGTAGTGGAAAAGTATATGGTTTGAATAAAAATCTGGGTGACCTGGTGGTCTAGGGGTAAGGTGTCAGACTTCTGTGCTGGCGGCCGGGGTTCAATCCTCGGTCCCGGCAAAGATTTATCTGATTACCAAACCCTTCCTTCACCTCTGACAAGACGTGTATTAATCACAACTTGTGAATGTGGGGAATGCCAGGCCACCACTGTGGTTCGGATTCCACGTTAAACTGTAGGTCCTCTATTTCATCTCACAATCACCCTACCATTAAACATTAGCGTAAGTGCGTATAACCCGAACGGGTAGTAAGACGCGGTGCTGCTAATAATAATAATAATAATAATAATAATCTGACCCAGACCACAGGCTGAAAACAGTAATGGTAGTAACTAAATAAAATAATTTAATTGATTATTATTGTTTGTTTTTTTCAGATTGGATGAGCCCCTTTGACCGTGTCGTATGTGGTAAGTGTCATTATGTCATATAATCTCTCATCTCGTAGAATATCTCACCCTTTCCCCCCGCCTTAGACTAGATGATGTTGATATGTGTTTGCATGGTTCATTACACCCCTGGGAGTTAAACTTCTCAGCAAACCGCATGGTGCTCTAGCGTATGTGGTCAGTTTCATTAGCTGCTTTATTAACATTAAGCTTAATTAACTTTATGACGTCGTCAACATGCAACAATAAATATATAGTGGCCATTGATTTAACTGCCCTGTCAGCTGTTACCCATACTATAGCTGGCTTTAATTAGGCATCATTAAAATTATATTTTTAATATATTATATAAAACTTAAAAAATATTGTTTTTCTACAACTCTTAAAAATATATTATATTATTTTTAATTTACATCGGTGGGAATGCAGATTAAAAGCCGGCCTCTCTTAGTATTTTAATTTTCGTTACCAGAGCTATCAAGGTTTGAATACCTATAAGTTGGATATGGCCAAAGATATTTTTTCCACCTAGACTTTGCGCAAATGAGGGTGTATTTATTAGCAATTATACTCCTCATTTTCACTATATTAGCGTAATTAAAATATGGGTATTTGTAACGTGGCATATAAAAAAAATTATATAAGCCTATGCAATATGCATGCTTCATTATTTAAAATTAGTTTATAATATATCAAATTAATATATTATATACATATTTCCTTACTTGTCAACATTATGTAAATTTTGTTTGAGCTGCTTTTAATTACCATGGAAACTTCAATTGTTTCCTCTTGTTTCACGATTTTGTTAAATGAATTCGTTTTAACAGAATAACACTTCATCAAAACACAGATAATTTAACTGTGAAGATTTATCAGTAAACTAGTGGTTATTTTACAAATGTTTATTCATTATTACATTTATTTATTTGCTTCAAGTTGTGGCATAAGATCGATATTTCAGAGTAAATATTATTTATTCCTACTGTCTCTAAAATTAAATTAGTAATTTAATTAAACTCTCATTTGAATCTCGATGTTATGCTTTTGTTTGCACAATATTTATAAAATACTGTAGACAATTTCAAACAACATTTTAATTGCGTTGATTCGTGCATGTTTCAAAGCAGATGTGTACTAGAATTTAGGTAGGAAGGACCGTATCTGACAGTTATAAAAGTAAATAAAACGAGTTTGTTATTTTTATTCATCAAGTCATGTTTTCTTCTGATGTCAATTTTAACATATAATACCAATAGCTATAAAACAACGCCAGTAATATAGTAACATTGTAAGTGTTGACCACAAAATGAAATATT
Organism: Timema cristinae; assembly: GCA_039000515.1. Lineage (NCBI taxonomy): Eukaryota > Metazoa > Arthropoda > Insecta > Phasmatodea > Timematidae > Timema > Timema cristinae. The sequence continues at coordinate 42,550,613 of JBCFYV010000935.1, read as the reverse complement.
ATTATTTACTTAAAGGTCCTTCCTGCTATAATTCTACTATAGCTAGTAGATTTATATTAAATTTGCTCCTTAAAAGTAGCTTAATAGCATGAAATTAAAGGTTGAGGCAAAAGTTAATATTCAATATATTATAAGTAAATACATATCTTGATACCTATATTTTCAGGTATCAAAACTATTTCTAAATTAATTTTAGAATATTATATTTGTGAGATAATATGGTTTTATATTTTTAAAGCCTAGAAGAAACCAATTAAAGATTTTGAGGACGTTTTAATTGCTTATTGACTATTGCCTTATTCTTCATTTACTTTTATTCCCCTATTTATTTTTCTTTGGTTAAAGAAACGTTTAAAAAAATAAAATTTGCAAAGATTAAACAGCTGTTAAATATTCACAAATAATATGATTTGACATTAATGCATTTATAACAGTTATATTGGTGAAACACATCTATTATATATAATTGGAAATATTTTCGATAAATATTGTGTTAATATATCAATATAAAAATGTGAGACTTAGATAGAAGTGATTTTTTTTTAATGAGCCAAACAAAAACTCTAAGCTTATGTTCTGAGATTTTACTTATAATTACTTTAAAAATAAAAGGTTTTGTTTCACTTTTTGGGACCTTTAATATTGAAAAAATAGATTCAATTTTCTTATGTTAATTATGATACAGTAATTTTGATCATTTCTAGCCTATATTTACATAGGCCTATATTGTGCAAAAATACTACCACATAAAGCAATGGTGTTGCTTGACTAATTGACTATAGTGAAATTTCACGTCAATTCATTGAATTAAAGATTATAATTTATTAATGACAGCATTTTGGCTTAAATAAGGTAAATGTGATATCAACTATGGTTGTTTTTTTTCTAAAATTTGAGGCTCTAATATTAATAGTTTTAAAATAAAAATAAGACCAATCATAAAGCAATAAAAAATTCTGACACTTCTTCATAATTCGTAATTCTTAAAAACAATTATTTTCATGCAAATCTTTTGATATATGAAACCATAAATTAATTATATTTACTTTTATATCTATAGTCGCTTAGAAATTTTTGCCAACATTTGATTTTATTAGGTCCACCCATAGGGGAGATTTTACTACGATGTGGTCTTTTCTTTGGAATACGGTAAGATTTACGAAGTTAATTCTGAATTTGTATGTTTTATTCTGGTCAAGTAAAGGGTAGGAAGATACTACCTGCTATGCATTTAATTGAATAAGAATTTTCTTGATTGATAAACATGTATTTTTTACTTATGTGTGTTGTCGATAAAATAATAAGCAAATTTAGATAAATAATATTTATTCGTCTTACATTGGAAATGGAAGTGTTAGTTATTTTAAGTAGAGTGTTTAGATCATACTGTATAGAAACACAGAAAAAGCTGTTTTGCAGCCAATATTATTGTTTATATTCCGAGAATTTGTAGGATATTCTTGAAAATTACAGTTGAAATAAAAATAAAAAGTCAATACGCACTAAGACGTCACTTTTGCAGTAGACTATCCTTCCGATGACGGGTAAATCATGGTTCGATCCCGTTTGGTTGTACTAAATGTAGTTTTTCTTAAATAGTTTCCCACCCTTTCTCTCTCCTTGCAAATGCGTGTACAATTCCTCTAAATTCAACCTTTTTAATCCTTAACCCATTACCGTAATTAGTACATAGGCGTATAGCCCAAATGGGTAGTAAAACGCGGTGCTAAAAAATAAATAAGGTTCATAACCATGAACATGTGGTTATAGGCGCAAGAAATTGTCTTGTTTGATTTGATGAGGATGAAGAAATTTTGAGTTGGAGACTTAAGGTTAGAATCTCTACTGAGTGTTAAGTTGTTTGCAACATTCTTAACATCATCTATATGTCGATGATTTCCAACTTTATTTATCATCCTCTCTTTCTCATATTGATAGGGCCGTGGATAATATGAATGTTGACATAAGTGCAACACATAATTGGTCACTACAAAATTGTCTTAATGTAAATCCTAAAAAATCTCAATCTGTTGCTATAGGGTCAAAAATATTACGGTACTATCCACATTGAGTTTCACATTTGTACAACAAATAAATTTAAATAACAGCTCAATTCCATTTGTGCCGGTTGTTAATAACCTTAGTTTACATATAAAATAATACTTAACATGGACTAATCATTTGAAACAAATATGTAAAAAAGTGTTATTTGCCTTACACTTAATTAAACGCCTGAAAAAATTTATACCAATGAATATTTAGATCCACTCTTATCCAATTCCTTATCCTCCCGCTTTTCTACTATTGTGATGGAGTGTATAAAATGACCTCACAGCTGACCTTGCGGCAAGACTACAAAGACTCCAAAACACATGTGTTAGATTTATATTCGACCTCCGATCACGTGATCATATTTCCCCATAATATAAGAGACTGACTGACTTGGCTACGACTTAAACAAAGACGAACTCTACACTCTATGACCATCATAAAGAAACTATTGACTTCCAACTCCTCACAATACCTTTCTTCACGTATACGCTCACTCAACTCTAATAATAATAATTTCAACACTCGATCACAAGAAAACTCAACTTTATTCATTCCTCTCCATAATTCCAATCATTAGGCCCCACTCAAATTATTTCACTGTTTCAGCTTCTCGTTCAACGATATAAAGAAATTAGAAATTGAATGGTTTCAAGCGAAAGTCGCAAATAATCTGCGTGTGGAAGCTAATTCGTGAGATTGAGCAGTGTGAGACTTAATCACACTTTGTGTGTGTATGTGTGTGTGTGTGTGTTCGTGTTCTCATATTACGTAATCCTTGTATATCTTAGCTCTAGATTTTAAATTTTTTTTGTTTTTACATATACTATTTTGTTAAACTTCATTTTAATTGTATTGGCTAAGTGTAAGAAAAATCGGTAGCCTTGACTACGCCCTTAAAGTCGATTATTATTATTATTGAGTTTTAAATATTTATTTTTTTCAAAATGTAATTTCACTCTCCCTCCACATAAGTGCAAATACCATTCTTCTTAGTTGGACCTCTCTCATACCTATTCCAAATGTAAATTTGTTTCGGACAGGTATAAAGACTCGCGGTGTGATAAAAACACAGGAATTTAGGCGGTTTGTAAAAGTGTTGAAGCTTTGCGAACACAAAGTGTAACCAACCTTCTCTTAAAGGTTTTGGTTCGAATCTAGCAGGAAACCCGCATTTAATCTTGACATGATGATTCATAACTCTCAAATAGTGCAACTGGTGGACTCACGCGTGTTAAAGTAGGGATCATGTATGAAGGTCAGTGTTTGCAGTTTTATAGCAAAAAAAATCAATAAAAATGTAGTTTAAATTTCTTCACATGATTGTCTCGTGTGTTCTGGAATTTCATGAAAACTTTTTATCTTCATTCAAAAAGTTTGGTAGATAATACCACTATGCTCATTACAGATATTCAACCGTTGATATCAACATATGAGTAAAATGAAACTATATTTGTATAGAAGTAATATTTGATGTATTTTGACCAACAAATCATTTGCTATATAAACAGACAGCAAAAAACACTTTAAATTTCCCTCTTTCCCTGCATCCCAACACAAAGTGCCTGTAAAACAGAAAACTATAAACAATCCTGACCATGGATCTTAGTCCACGGTTCCACCAACTTCAATTGCGTGACCTTGGAGCATTTGGAAGAAATAACTCGACCAAATTTTGGCGTCCAGCAATCATGGACATTTCTCCACGCTGGGTCACCCATGACCTTGAACAACAAATTTATGGACACGGTTGTGTTTATTTCTAAGATGATACAAAAAGATATGTGAGAACGGATTAAAATAAGAAATAAAGATATAAAGTGCGTATAACCCGAATGGGTAGTAAGACGCGGTGCTAATAATAATTATAAAGATATAAAAGGACAGCATTCTGCCTCCCATTGTGATTGAATAGATACTAAAATTTACATAGCTGCTAGTTTTCTTTTTCCTATGGAAAGAGGATAAATGACCCATATGAAAATCTTGTGTAATTGTTTATTTGATTACTTTGGTTTGCCAGCATCGGTTGCTATATGATCTAACGCGTCATTCGCATGATAGACTAGATTGCCGGTGACGGCGGAGTCGGGGTTCAAATCCCAGTTGGATGTAGTGAAGGTAGGTTTCCTTAAGTGTATTTCCACTCTACACGTATGCAAATACTGGTGCACTTCCTCCAAAACTTTAACTTCTTTATAACTACTCCATTAACGTAATCTATTGTTTCACCGCATCTTACTAAGTATCCAATGCATTTTTTAAATAATCAAATGTGCTAAAGACGATTAAATAAGATTTAATAGCTGTACCCGCATTTTCATGTAAGTCGAGTGTGAAAAAATTGATGTAGAATCACCCAAAGTGTACCCCACCAGAATTTGAATTCGGACATCACTGTCACAATCAAACCAGACTGAAATACGTAGCTTATCTTCCTCTCTATATTAAATTATTATCGTATCTTCTTTTAAAAAAATATCTTGAATCTTACCTCCTTAAAAAATAAATCGTGATATTAATTTTGCTAAAATCATGGCTATCTCGTAGGCTGTTGTTGCAAGGGCTAGACTCCAAAAGAATGAATAAGTAAACTATTATATTTTTCTCCACAATAAACAATCGATCAACCACAGGCACAGTACTTTAATTAATGGATGAAGGTTTTTTGACATTAAAGGAAAGCTCATTAATAAATTGGAGGACACAGTTTAATTGCGAAGCCTGGTAAAGCTTTTATTTCATTGCAAACAAACCGCTACCTATACTTATATATATATAGATAGAGAGAGAGAGAGAGAGAAACGCAGCTAATGGAGGCTTGTTAAAAACTATTCTCTATAAAAATGTGAATAAAATAAACCTTAATTTAATGGAAAAATAAACAACATTAAATATACTAAGATAATATTCTATGTTCTAAACCTGTTAGCGTGAAGATAAATGCTTCAATTAAGATTAATTATCTTTGCTGAGAAATGTAAATATGAGTACTTAAAGTAATATTTACTTCAATAAAACTTACTTTGTAATGAAAGCTGTTATTATTCATTAACTATTTTTCTAGCCATCGGCCTTTATCTAAAAAAGTTCCCTGAACATAGAAAATATAGTATTGGATTAAAAAATATTTTTAAGTGGTTTTTCATGTAGTTCATTTCACAAAAAGTAAAATTTTCTGACCGTAAATATTAATATATTTTCTCCGATTGGAGCCAAATCTACTTTTTAGTGTCTCTACGTTTAGCAAACTAATTAACAGCTTGCATTTTTTTTAAATAAGCGTGTACAAAATTAAATTACTAAGATAGCTTCAATATAAAAATAATACTACCGCATTAAAAAGACAAGGTTTATCGACAATTTAGTAAGCGGGAATGTAGTTTCAATAGCTTAACATATTTTGCTTGAATAATTTGAGGTCATATTTTTATTTGCTTGAATCTTCAAAATCATAGTTTTAACTACATGTTGGGTGACCTGGCAGTCTAGGGGTAAGGTGTCAGACTTCTGTGATGGGGGTCCGGGTTCCAATCCTCGGTCCTGACACAGATTTATCTGATTGCCAAACCCTTCATTCCCCTCTGACAAGGCGTATATTAATCACAACTTGTGAATCTGGGGAATACCAGGCCTCCACCGTGGTTCGGATTCCAAGTTAAACTGTAGGTCCCTCATTTCATCTCACAATCTCCATATCATTACACATAAGCGTAAGTGCGTATGACCTGAACGGGTAGTAAGACGTGGGGCTATTATTAATAATAATAATAATAATAATAATAATAATATTAATATTAATAAACTACATCCTTGTTTTTACATGGCAATTTTATTTAATAATGAATGTGTTAATAGATTATATAGACCTAGTTTAAGTTGGAGGGAAATAGTTAATGAAAATAGCTAAAATTTTATATGTTGGTAGTATTTGATACATTTCCATTAAATTTTTGCTAATTTAACCAATCTATCAAAATATAACTATGCAACGTATACTTAAGTGGTTTTATTTAACTTTCAAAGTGAATGATGAATATAGAAACAAACAAAAAATTCATTACAAATCGAGCATATCAAGAAAATTATTTTTTTTTTACAAAATTTACATCCTTTCATTAATAACAAAATTTAATTTTTTTAGTTTTTTTAAAAAAGATTTATACACCTTAAAATAAGCTTATTATTTACTAGCAAAAATCATTGAAGTGATGAATATGTAGTTCAATCACTTCTGTAAGAATGACAGTAAATCCGCAAAGCACGAAGAACCCCGTCATTTGTCAGGTGGGTGATGGCTCAGATAATGACACAAGACACAAACATATGTTGAAGATGTTCATGGGTGACCTGGTGGTCTAGTGGTAAGGTGTCAGACTTCTGTGCTGGCGGCCGGGGTTCAATCCTCGGTCCCGGCACAGATTTATCTGATTTCCAAACCCTTCCTACACCTCTGACAAGACATCTTGTGAATGTGTGGAATGCCAGGCCTCCACCGTGGTTCGGATTCCACGTTAGACTGTAGGTCCTTCATTTCATCTCAAAATCACCCTACCATTACACATTAGCGTAAGTGCGTATAACCCGAACGGGTAGTAAGACGCGGTGCTAATAATAATAATAAGATGTTCATGAGATAGTGTTAGCATCAGTAGTGGAGGGCTACACTACTTCAGAGGTCTACTAACTAATCTAGGCTATAGCCTAACCTTATGAATGAGTGTTATACATTAAGTCGCAACGGGACACATGTTTGCAATCCACGTGCCGACTCGGGTGAGAGATAACCCTGGCCTCAGAGAGCTTCTTCGTCCGTATCTCTGCTATTAACCGCTCACTTAAATCCTTCCTGGTCGATCAACGATCAGATAAATCCCACAGGTAGGGTTGTATTACCAATTCAATGATTTCCATAATCTATTTATTATTATTATTTAGCACCGCGTCTTACTAGCCATTCGGGTTATACGCTTTAAGTACTAATTACGCTAATGGATTAAGAATTGGGAAGGTTGAGTTAGAGGAAGTGAACCCGCATTTTCGTGGAGAGAGAGTGGAAAACCATTTTGGAAAAACCACCCCCAGTTCACCCGACCGAGATTCGAACCTCGATCTCCTCGTCCTCAGCAGTCGAGATCAACACGACGAGCGCGTTAGCTAACTACGCCACCGAGGAGGGTATTTCCATAATCAAGGAGGCTGGGAAAACATTGTGACAACTGCTAACTTATTGTGTAACAAGTATTATTTACCTTACATAGTACAATTGTCAAGAGGAAAAGTATGTAATATTGAATACAAAAAAAAAACCACTCCATGGTGTTAGCCAACATGTGAGCTAAACCAACCGAGTGGCCATCGCATTTTGGCCAAGACAGTGCCAACATTGGTAGATAAAGGGTGTCATATGGTCAGCACAACGAAGCCTCCTGCCATTAAGCTCACTTTTCTAGACCGGGGCCGCTACTTATTTATTCAAGTAGTTCCTAATTTGTTCTCAACAAGGTTTGGTTAACCCCTTTCTAGATCTGCTGCGTCAAAGAAAATCTGGAAACAATGGGGATAAAATCCGATATATTTGGATCTATAGCTAGGAATTTTGACAGTGTCCTCTCAGGTCTGGGTAAGGCACAATAGCCGTACTACCCGGCGAGGATTCTCGCTCTCTTGTCTTCTATGATGACTAACCAATTCCGCGTTGCAAAACGGATGCTTGGAGAGAAACAAGATTGAGAAAGGAATGGGAAAATAAGAATAAGACAAGCTTGATGATTGAAACTATGGGCCAGTTTCCTATGAGAGAACTGCCCATTCCATTCTGGTTTAGGTAGGTGTCGTCATGTACTTAGTGTAGCGCCGCACTTGAGGCGTACTAAATTTGACCATGAAACTGGCCCTATGACTTTCAGTTCAGCGGCAATGTGCACGAGGCGAGGATGTATTTAATATCTGGTCATCGGAAACGCCCTGTCAAGAAAAGAAAAAAAGCCAATGGAGGTCATGGATGCTATAAATAAAATTTAAGGTCCCAGATGTTTTATTTTTAAATTCAATAATGTTAATCATTATTATTAATATGTATTATTATTAGCACCGCGTCTTACTAACCATTCGGGCTATACGCGCTTACGCTAATGTGTAATGGTAGGGTGATTGTGAGATGAAATGGAGGACCTACAGTTTAACGTGGAATCCGAACCACGGTGGAGGCCTGACATTCCTCACATTCACAAGTTGTGATTAATACACGTCTTGTCAATGGTGAAGGAAGGGTTTGGTAATCTGATAAATCTTTGCCAGGAATTAATGTTAAGCCTTTAAGAATGTTTATTATATAAACATATAGTCACATATGAAAGGTCTTGAAGCTAAATAACACAAACATAATATTAGCCATAGTAATATGTTGTAATAAAGCAAATTCTTGAACTATTTGTACAGAACCAGTGAAGAAGCCTGGAAGATTGAAATGATCTTTAGGCTATGGATATAGGCGTATCAATTAACTTGTTCGTAAATTTAAAAAGTAATATTAATTCTCACTTTTAATTCTAAATTGAACAAACTGATCATTGAAAATTGAGATCGTATTTAACTTAGTACACTCCGTTTTCCCTGAAATATAGTAGTCTTACTTTTTTGTGCCACATTATGTCCCTATCTTAAAGGCTTGTTTTTTTTTAGCACAGCGTCTTGCTAACCGTTCGGGTTATACGCCTACGTGCTGGTTACAAGAATGTGTTAGGGATTGGGAAGGTTTAATTTTGAGGAAGTGCCCCCGCATTTTGTGCAGAGGGAGAGTTTAAAACCACTAAGGAAAAGAAACCTCAGTGGACCCGACCAGGATCGATCCCCGATTTCCCAGTCTTCATAAGTCTAATCTAACACAAGAGTAACTCGTTAGACCATGAATAAACTGGAGTAGGTGGTAAACATCTACTTTACAGGGTGGACGAAGGGTGCAAAAGGTTTCAAACACCTTCTCAGTCTTAATATGACATATTTAATGGTAAATATTTGCAATAGTGAAAATAAAGGTAGACCTACTTTCACATTGGTTAGTTTATGTTCATTGGGAAACAATGGGTCTATAGACCTGGTGTATACCTACATTGGTAGTTAGGTTGGGCGTGCCTTTAAAATAAGGAATGACGCAAGTGTATCCATTTTTAATGTGTTATTCTATTGAGGAAAGAATTTATCATAACATTGTATACTATTGCGAACACCTATTTTCTCCTCCAGAATCATAGCTGTTTTTTTTTAATGTATACTTATTTTATCCTGAAAGATAACAAACTAAATTACTTGCTCTATGACATCAGGAGATCGTAAGCTAGTTGCTGCACCAACAAAAATATGCCACCTATCCCTATCTTGAGCTAGTTCTATCCGATACTACTAATTACACCCTTTCTCTTAAGGTACATTCTAATGTTATCCTTCTATCTGCGTCTAGGTCTTTCCAATGGTCTTTCCTCATTAGTTTTGCCAGTCAATACCCTGAACAAGTTTCTAGAATATCCCATTTGCGCTGCATAATCTACCCTTGGTAAATAACGAGACTTGATTATTCTAACAATATCTTGTGATGAGTACAAGGTATGTAATCCATCATTATGTAACTTCCTTTATTCCACAGTAGTATCATCCCTTCTTGGACTAAACATATTTCTAAACACTTTGTTTTCGAAAACCTTAAGCTGGTTTACGTCATGTAAGTTAAGAGACAATGTTTCACAACTATAACCGGTAAAATTATTGTTTTATATAGTCTGAGCTTTACATTCCTTGAAATCAGGTGAGATATCTACAATTTACTGACCCTGCTTGTTTCACTTATACTCAGCTTGTATGATAGGGCCATAGTAAAGCCCATCAAGGTGAAACTGTAAGCTTTCAGGGTAAACGGAGTATAGCCTATATCATATCCAATGTAGGCTATACCAGCATTATAATATTAATCTCTCTTATATTGTGTTCTAAGCCTGCCCGCAGTATGAAGGCATTTCTATTTATTTGATAAAGTGGTGTTTATTATTATTATTATTATTATTAGCACCACGTCTTACTACCCGTTCGGGTTATACGCACTTACGCTAATGTGTAATGGTAGGGTGATTATGAGATGAAATGAAGGACCTACAGTTTAACGTGGAATCTGAACCACGGTGGAGGCCTGGCATTCCCCACATTCACAAGATATCTTGTCAGAGGTGAAGGAAGGGTTTGGTAATCAGATAAATCTGTGCCGGGACCGAGGATTGAACCCCCGGTCGCCAGCATAGAAATCTGACACCTAAAGTGATGTTAATCTTTGGTCAGATCCACTATTAATCTTACCCGCCTTGGTGGCGTAGTTGGCTAACGCGCTTGTCATGTTGAGCTCGACTGCAGAGGACGAGAGATCAAGGTTCGAATCTCGGTCGGGTGAACTGGGGGTGGTTTTTCCTAAATGGTTTTCCACTCTCCCTCCACGCAAATTCGGGTTCACTTCCTCTAATTCAATCTTCCCAATTCCTAATCAATTAGCGTAATTAGTACTTAAGGCGTATAACCCGAACGGGTAGTAAGACGCGGGGCTAAATATTATTATTATTAACTATTATTCTTCCCAAATGGTGATTTCTGATCCAATCCTTTTTAAAGACGAAAAAAGTTGTAAGCCCTTAAAATAATCGTCCTCATTCTTCAAATTTTAATAAATATACGATAGCCAAATTTACTAATGAATAGTAATAAATCTATAATTGTATAAATAGATCATCATTGCCGATTAAGTATGTTTAGAAAGTGTGCGTTAAATCCCTTGGTGAACATAAAGTATCAACAAGCCTTATCTCATTGGTCCAATACTCCATCAACTATTATGTTTAATCATATAATTTTTTTTTAAGATTATATTTTTCTCTATGTATAAAATCCTTAAAGTCGAATTCAGGCTGTGGTCTCAATTTATTTTGTGTCGCAACTTTTATGTGACAATGTTTTTTTAAATTTAAATATGTGCTTTCACCGTTAAACACACTTTAACCGACCGTTGGGTTTACAACGAAATCTTGTGTTTTTGTTGTTGATAAGACACCACACAAGTTCTTTTGTGTCGCAAATTTATGTATCTTCCTCGGAACTGCCTATAGCATGGCCTACTTCATTAACTGGAAGAGGCAATACGCTCCCTTTTCCACCACACCCCTTCCCCACCTCGACTGCCTTGATGAGGAAAGGAAAACTTACGTTAGAAGTTTTTTTGGTGTGTGTGTGTGTGTGTATGTGTTTAGTCTTTTGTTTTTAACCCCATCATTTTGCTGGGAAAGAGGAGAATGGAGTGAATGGGGTATTTTAACGCTTCTGATTCACGTGATTAGCTACAAAGTTTTCTCATTTTCCGAGGATGCCGCTTTTCATCTTGTGCGAAATATGCACATAGATGATTTTCAGGGTTCACAAGCCCTCTTAGGGTTGACTGACATTTTAGAAAGAAAACATTACGCTAGTAGTGTTAAGATCATTTTTGACCATGACCTACCACACACAGGCCTCTATAAGAATTAAAATTTTTAAATAATTCAGATTAAATTATTCAGTGTTTAATTAGGTTTAAAATCATCATGGCTTAAATTATTGATTTATTCTACCAAAAAAACCTTTTATATTAGTTTATATATATTAAGGAAAATTAAAATATGAATTTCCACTCAACGTTGATGACATTTAAAATATATTATAATAATTATTTTAAAGGTCTTGACTCTGTCTATCAAAAGTGAACGTTAAAAATCATATGACTTGACGAGTGCGGAAGAGGTTTCAGTATTTTTGTTAACTGTTGGATGGATACATTTATTTCTATCGAGTTCAAAATATAGTTTTGGTTAGTAAAGTAAAATAAAACCAATGGGGATTCGCTTCTTTGGCCACATGCTCTAACGCGCTACTCTCGCAGTAGACTAGACTATCAATTATGTGAAGATCAAGGTTCGAGTCTCGGTCGGGTATACTGAGGATGTTTTTTCAAAATTGTTTTCCACTCTCCCTCCACGCAAATTCGGTCACACTTCCTATAAATATAACCTTCCTCATAACTTAAACCAATAGTACATAAGCGTATAGCCTGAACGGATAGTAAGACGCAATGCTAAAATAAACGTATTATGTTGCTTGAAAGATTTCTCTTTTACACAGTGGGATTTCTCATTTAGTTTTGTCCTTCCATAAGACTGGTTGTATATTTCTTTAAATGTCACCTTTCTCATCAGGAGTCCTCTAATTAATGTGAGTTTTGAATATCTCAAAATGGCAGTAGGCCATTTAAAACTTTTAAAACTGAAGAGTTTAACCAAATCGCAAAAGAAAGCCTTAAGCAGCGTTTAATGTGTTTGCAAATTTTTATTCTCTCGTGATCCCCAGAGAAAGAAGTATTGTAATCGTAAAAAAAAAAAAAAAAAAAAAAATGAAGTTTTGGTGGTTTTTGACGTTTCATGATATCCTGAAACTGTAAATCTTTTTGTGCAATCTGTGTTTCTGTAGCATGGTATAGAGCCAAAACAATATTACCGATCAGGCTGAAACCTTAGGGTTTTCAAAATACTCGCCCAAGGAAATTTTACACTTAACCCTAAAATTAAGGGTAGTTAACTCAAGGATGACAAGGATGAAAAATAGATTTTCTCAAAATTAGTTTTAATGATTTTGATTAAATTTCGTATTTAAGTACTGTTTAACACTGCGAACAAAATGGAGCATCTCATTTTTCCTAGAAAAATCTATATTTTCTGATATAAGTTATAAGTAAATATATTGTTTTTAAAAATTGAGTTATTACCTTTCAATGGGTGATTGATGGTTATGCCCTTAGGTGGACAAAGATGAACCACTTTTCTAATTGTTTCTTGAACAGTGTATATTATTTTACCGATGCTCTTTGGTTGAATGGGAAGCTCTGTTTTTCCATTAAGTTTCTGTAAACTATGTATTATTTCATTTCACAGATATTACGAGTTTTAGGTACATGTCTCAATTTTTAGATATAAGGTCGAGAAAGTCTGTGTGGTGCACTGTAGCCTACCGTTTATTTAAATTAAAAAGTTTGGGAGTAGGTTATAACTTCCATTTTCATAACCTATTGACTCTTTCAGAACACAGCCTACCAACAAGTCTAATTCTATAACAGACACTACAGCCTGTCCCTCAGCCGTTAATTTATCGTCGTTTAAGGGGTTACCTTAGTTTTTCATTAATAAGTTAGTAGCATTATGTATCATACATCTTTAGATCGAGCCTGATAACCTAATCTCACCAAACAAGTGCTACTTGTTGAGTTAAAGGTGTCAAACGTGCGTGGTAGGTGATAGTTTCGATATCCTGAGGCACTTAGTCCACCAAGGAGACAAAAATTAAAACGATTAAATCACTCACGATCAAGCAACCAATCACCTCTAAGCAACTTTTGCATCGAAACAATGCTTCGCTCGTTTACAGAGGAGAGTACGACTTTAGCGCTGGGCGATACATCGTAAGGAGACAAATATGTTGGTTACTAGGCTATAAGTTGCCTGTTAGTAGTTGAGGCGATCACTCTTAGATCTGTATGCAGTGTTTTTATTTCCATTTGTGCAAACTTAAACTTACATCTTCTCGATTTTTTTCTGCAAATCTTCATTTCTGGATAACAAAATGCCACGGCCAGTGTCAATGTCTTGATAGTTTGACCTACCGGTCGTTCAAGCTCTTCAAAAGTTTCCCTACTCACCCTACACGTTAGTTTAAACTTAACAGGTTCCCTGAAATTACTGTCAATTTTGAACCACCCTCCCCCCCCCTCCCCTCCCCCGAATGAAGCCAAAATTATTTCCAGGCCATTTTATGAACTTTTAAGCGGGTACATGTAGCCAACAACCAGTTTCTCATCAGCCGACAACATTTCTCGCGACTGATAGAAATTAAGTTTTCTTATGTGGACGAGAAACGGGGAAACTTAGTACAGTAGCCCCATGGCTTTTTTGGTGCTGACTGACAGCTCACAGCTGACAGTCGACAGCTTTAAAAAGTTACCAGACCAAATCACGTATCCCTACGCCAAACCAGATGATCTGCAAACACATTTGTTTAGCAGCTATCACTTTTGACAGTCAGTATATACCTGAATTTTGACTGTCAGAAGTCAGCTGTGAGCTGTTAGTCAGCACCAAAGAAGCCATGGAGCTACTGTAAGTAACCAATTACCCTCAATATATCGTGTCGCGTTGCTTTTATCTGTGGACGAAGGGCTTTAGACACCACATTGAGGGAAAACTCCAGAAGGTCAACGTATCGCACGACGCTCTCAAATTGTCCTTGCATGTCTTCTAGAAGTAATCAATCTCTCTTATATAAGAGAGTTAGTAACTGTATTGTTCAGGGTTCTTGCTCCCCTCTGGCACTCTTTGTGGTATTCCATTGTTGGGGGGGAGGGCCACGCCCACCATACATCAGTCGGAGGAGGTCCCCCAACACAAACACACACTCCACTCTCGTCTCATTAATCCTGATGGTAGGATGTTAGATGAGGGGTGCCTCTAATGTTAGGACACGGGACTATGCCTCGAGCACTACAATCAACAGATTAGAATGTTGTCTTTTATTTATTTGGTCTGTTTAATGTTCTCTTTATAGTCAAATAAATATTGAAACACCTTAGCTCAAGCGAAATTACTTCTACCTTCTTATCCACCACTTCTATATCTAGTATAGTTATAATATTGGATTTGAGGCCCTATACTAAGGGATAGTTTAATAAAATGGAACCCACCTCGGTGGCGTAGTTGGCTAACGCGCTAGACGTGTTGAGCTTGACTGCTGAGGACGGGGAGATCAAGGTTCGAATCTCAGGTCAGGTGAACAGGGGGTGGTTTTTCCTAAATGGTTTTCCACTCTCCCTCCACGCAAATGAGGGTTCACTTCCTCTAATTCAACCTTCCCAATTCCTAAATCCATTAGCGTAATTAGTACTTAAAGCGTATAACCCGAATGGTTAGTGAGACATGGCGCTATTATTATTATTATTATTATTATTATTATTATTATTATTATTATAAAATGGAGACTGGCTGATGTGTTTTCCTAGAAACAGGTTATACTAAACTTCTGATATCCTCGGCATTCATTAATTATTGGTAAATATTCATTATTTTTTTTAGAAGTTGGACCCCCAATTTCTACTAAAAATTATTTTAAATCTTCTCCAATACGTTCTGATGGCACCATTCTAAGTGTAGATGTTTACCGGTCATCACCAAGCTGAAAGCAAATAAAAATTCCAGTAAATTTAATGTAATCTCTAACATTAAGCTCTAAATTACAATTGACGCATTCTATAGATTAAAATGTTATCTACTCCTAAGTGTTGATAGGTGATGTTAATGTCAACTTTTCCATGTCTTTTTTAATTTCCACCTAAGGTTATTCAATGGTTTGATGGGGCATGTTTTGATTAAACATTAAAGCTTCAAAAATCAATAGACATATTTTTATTCTGGAAAGCTTTCACTTATAAATGCTATATTTTGAAAGAAAGCTAGAATATTGCTTGCCTTTTTTAAATATAAAATACATTTATAGAAATAGTTGTAGGTTATATTTAACTCAGCAAACATAGGGAAATTCCAATTTTTTTTTGTCAACATCGACCAAATTTAGCTAAATATTTATTTTGTCATAAATGGGATAACCAGTCAAAAGTGTCGGTTACACAACACATGACTTGATGTATGACAATATGAAATTAATTTTGTAATTGATCAATACAGGCCCTTGTGTGGCAATACCATTATTGCAAATAAATAAATTATTAACAATTTATTCAATTTATTGTCTGAATATAGCTTCTTTACGATAGCTACTTGTTTTATTTAAATTAAATGGGATTAAAATATATTATATTATTAGGTGTTCTGTCTTACGACAAGTCCACTCCTTTTGTCAGTGAAATTATAACCTGTCCTGTGCCTCCTTTTTGAGCTCATAGAATATTCTTATTTCCTCCAAGTCATCTAATATTTGAATCCTCCTCCTTCCTAAGCTCCTCTTTCCCTCAACCTTTACTTCTATGACGTTGTGCAAAAGACATTTCCTCCTAAAGATGTGTCCGAGTCAGTTTGCTATATACGTGAGCTATATTATTATTACTATTATTATTAGCACCTCGTCTTACTACCCGCTTAGGTTATATGCACTTACGCTAATGTGTAATGGTAGGGTGATTGTGAGATGAAATGAAGGACCTACAGTTTAACGTGGGATCCAAACCACGGTGGAGGCCTGGCATTCCCCACATTCACAAGTTGTGATTAATACACGTCTTGTCGGAGGTGAAGGAAGGGTTTGTTAATCAGATAAATCTATGACGGGGCGTCGAGTATTGAACCCTGGACCCCAGGACAGAAGTCCAACATCTTACCCTTAGACCATGGGTCACCTACGTGAGCTATAAGCATACCACTAAAATACGTATTATAAAATGAATTATATGTAATGGGGAAGCATGGAATCACCACAATTTTTTTTTCTTATTTTGAACCCGTTTTCAATTAGTTAGATCTATCCTATGGTTTTTCCGTAGAGCAATCTGCTCTAGGTCTAATAATTATTTTATTTTTAACCGTCGGTGAATTTAGTGGTCCTAACTTAATTTAGATAGCCCACATCAAATAATTTACTCAATTATTTTCTACCGCATCTTAGGGTCTACTACCCGTCCAGGATATCCACATTTAATTACGAGAATGGGGTAGAGATTAGGAGTGAAGTATAATTTATATAGGATCAACACTCATTTGCATAGAGCCAATTATGATTTAACACCTTCAGTACTCCCAGATGGGATCCAAACCCTGACCTCTTCAAAATTGGCAAACCAAGTGGATAAGTCGCAACATTTAATCTTCGTTCTCACCGGTGCGAATAAATGAATATGGCTACAAATTGATCAAATTTAAATGAAAATATTATTGATCTTTTCTTATTTTACTCGTATTATGTTTTTTGAATGTTCATCCACCACCAATAACAATAATTTAAATCAAAGCTGGCACTTAAAATAGTTGCGATTATAGATGGAATACATCTACTTAACTTTAAGCTCTCTATCATTATTACTAGGTTGAAGGATTACTTAAATATTTTACTCTCCCAACAAAACTGTTTGGATTGCTGCCAAGATGATTACAATTTACGCCATCTTAAATTGTTCAAATGGTTGAAGCTATTTCTGATTTCTTCAGTCCGAGCACAATTTATGACCCATTGATTCGTGCTGGTTGTCAAACGTATTGGCAATCAATACATCGTGGCCTCAAGAGGTCTAACGCTAGCATGCTGAATGTTATGTTATAAACAGATAGTCTTGCGAATAACTTTTATGGTAGTTTAAATAAGTGTTAGACACAATTTTATAAGCCAAGCCATGTGCTATAAACTCGCTTATGTTGGCAAATGTGGCCAACTTTGACAGCCACATGTAAGGTAGTCATCGTTTCATAACTATACCGCCTGAGAAAAGAATGTATCTTACGGTTCTAATTGCTGCTAAGTAGAATATATATTTTTGTGTAATCATACACCAATTTCTGTTTTCTATTACTCTCGCTGTTGAATAATATAAACTAATCTTGACATTTTAATTATGAATATAGATCAACATAGCATATTGATTATGATATACTGCTGAGGACGGGGAGATCGAGGTTCAAATCTTGGTCGGGTGAACTGGGGTGGTTTTTCCTAAATGGTTTTCCACTCTCCCTCAAGCAAATGCGGGTTCACTTCCTCTAATTAAAACCTTCCCAATTCCTAATCCATTAGTGTAATTAGTACTTAAAGCGTATAACCCGAACGGGTAGTAAGACGCGGTGCTAAATATTATTATTATTATTATTATTATTATTATTATTATTATATAACCATAATACCATTGGGTGAATATTGACAGTAAAAAATGTTAGTAAAAAAACTTTGTTTTATCCGTACGCCAATAGATATATTCTGTAGCTGTCACTCTTGAGAAATATATTGACAGAGATAAATATAAAAACAACATACAGCGTATTATGTGTTGCGTAGCAATATCGCCTTAAGAGAACAATATCCGACAGTTCAAAAAGTTACTAAATCAAATTTGACCAAGTTATATTTATGTTTGTATAAAGGTTGTTACAATGGCGATCTGACTATACTACTGATATTTGGGTCTCATCTATGCCACCCTTCATGGCTTGCCTCTGGAGTTTGGACCCACCTTACTTACACCAGTCTCGCCCTTCCCTTTCTTTTGAGAAGACCAGAATGCCCTCCCCTCCCCCCTATATTTCCACCCTTCTGCAAGACAGACTTACCCCTCTCTCCTCTATCCGCTCACACACCAACCGACCGCTCCCCTTTCTGCCATGGGCTCATCCATCCTGAATCTTCTTCACACAGCCCAACGCTGGGAATCTATAGAGATGCTGAAGAGATAGTCTTTCTATAACCTCTGAGAAATATCTTAGCTCACAATACAACTTGTCATAATATGTTGCGTTGTATGAGGGCATTTCATATATATATATATATATATATTTTTTTACTGTAGCGTTTAGAAGTGGTCAATGGACGTTGATTTTATTTAACGTCTTTCATTCTATGTTTTCTTTGTATAAAAGAAGGCTTAGTTAATATATATTTTTACCATGGTCAAGAGAGAATACATTTTTTTTTTTTTTTTATAAAGTATATTCATTTATATGCGTAAATTATTGGTTAGCGTAACGTAATTCAATGTGTATTCTCAAAGTGAATTTGTCGTTATGTTATTGTCTAAGATTTTGAAAAATATTACATCCAACAATCAAGGAGAGATTTTTGTATGGTAAGGTATTTTATTTTCATTCTGTATATGATTTCTTTTATTAAAATATAAATTATGTTTAAAAATATTTCAGTTTAAAAATTCTTCAAATATCAAATTAAATAAATACTTAATATACTTTACAAGCCCAATTAAATACCTTGTAGATTAAATAAAACAAATTTCTAAAATAAAAAGCAATTACTATGCTTAATTATATTGTTGGTTACATTATTTTAAAATATAACCATTATAACCTAAATATTAGAAACCATTTTCATAAGAATATAACAATCATTATAACTTATTTGTTAGCAATTTTCAAAACAATATAACAATCATTAAAAATTGTTAATTAAGAATACATCTAATAAGAAGCATAGGTAAATAACTAATTTTAAAATGCTCATAGATCTTGAAACCCTGCCAATATTAATCCAAAGTTTATGTACTCAAAATTTTTCCAGGTACATTTATGGAATATATATTTGTGATCAAATAACCCAATAATAAAAATAGTTAGCCTACATTTTATAAAATAGAACCCGCCTTGGTGGCGTAGTTGGCTAACGCGCTAGACGTGTTGAGCTCGACTGCTGAGGACGGGGAGATCGAGGTTTGAATCTCGGTCGGGTGAACTGGGCTGGTTTTTCCTAAATGGTTTTCCACTCTCCCTCCACTCAAATGTGGGTTCACTTCCTCTAATTCAATCTTCCCAATTCCTAATCCATTAGCGTAATTAATACTTAAAGCGTACAACCCGAACGGGTAGTAAGACACGGTGCTAAATATTATTATTAATATTATTATTATAAAATATAAATATTTAGTGATTTAAAACCAACTTAACGCCTCATGTTTTATTTTATTTTAAATCTTACGTATAAAAAAATGTTTTAAAAAATGCACATTTTGTGCTTCTACTAGAATTTACTTGTTAGCTTCTAATAGTTGGCTCCAAAACAAAGTTTTACATAACCTTTGAAAAATGTAATGTTTATTATTATTATTATTAGCACCGCGTCTTACTACCCGTTCGGGTTATACGCACCTACGCTAATGTGTAATGGTAGGGTGATTGTGAGATGAAATGATGGACCTACAGTTTAACGTGGAATCCGAACCACGGTGACGGCCTGGCATTCCCCACATTCACGAGAGGTCTTGTCAGAGGTGAATGAAGGGTTTGGTAATTAGATAAATCTGTGCCGGGACCGAGGATTGAACCCCGGCCCCCAGCACAGAAGTCTGACACCTTACCCCTAGACCCCAGGTCACCGAAAAATGTAATGAACTATTAATAAAACAAATCTATCTTTGGTGTTCTTGGTCATCAAACTGCCCATTTCATAGAACAGCAGGAGTAATAATAAATAAAGTTTACACGCACTGATACATATACTATTTAAATTGACAACGTAAATCAAACCTGTACCTTAAAATTAGTAAGTGTCTATAAAAGCATCTCATCATTTGTAGAGTGAAATATTTAGTGCCCTGTTTAACGATTAGGTCCTTACAATATAGATATCACTTAATCTCAGCTCAAATCGTTATGTCTTTTAAATTTTCTAAACTTGAGTTCTAAGATTTAAGGCTTATAAAATAGAATTGTCACCACTGTAAACAAAGCACGCTGGAAGATTGCAATAAAAAAAACACTCAAATTGTGTGCGTGCGCGTGGTTTTTTTTTCGCGCATGTGGGAAGTGCGTTAAACAAATAAGTGCAGCAGTAAACTCACTAACAAGCGCTAGAATGATGTGTAGTATTATAATAGCAGTAGTACACACTATAAAGATTATTGAAACTGCATTTTTATGGTCGTTATATGGTCGTAATTACGGGGGTCGTTTGGGTTGAGGTTTATTGTGTGAGTTAGTACCTCTAGGCGGCCATGTTTCTTTGTGTGACGTGTAACTGCCGGGCGGAGTGACGTCATAGAACATTTCGAGACCCTGCACTGGGTTAACCTGGAGTAAGATAACAGCCAACTGTAATAACTTTCAGGTGAAGGGACAATTTTTTTTTATTTCCCTACCTAGATTGTCTTCTAGGCTGAAGGTCAGTATATTTAATTGATACTAGTATAACTATACTGCAGCATTTATAATATTAATTTGAAAACGGAACGTGAATTTCATAATCAGGGATTAGGTTTGCCTGGCTTAAACTGGGCAATAAAAAAAATAAACCATCTTGTTTTTTTATGTAGGGTAATCTCAATTATTAATAGACTAATTATTATTCCAGATTGGCAGATTAAGATTTTGGTATTACATTTTTTACTAATTTGTGTCATAGGAACTTTGTTTCCATATACCAGTCTACTGCTTAGAGTAATTTTGTAAATGAACTACTTGATATATAAATATATATGTATATATTAATTGTGTTTTTCAAGTGGGGAATTTAATATGACCAGAATTTGACATTAACTTAGTTGAAAGAAAATAACGTCATCCCTATCAAATATAATCCAAATAACGTGGAATATTTTCTGTTTATATTAAAAGCAAAAAAAAAAAGACCTTACTTTATTTTACTGCCTCTCAGTTTTGATTTTTATATTAAATACTAAATGACGTTTTTTAGGGGTGTTCTATATTGCTCTTCGGCGTTGCTTGAAAACAACCATTTATTTTTCATTTCACTGTCGCCATTTCCGAAACGTTTTTATTCTGACAATTACTGGAAAATATGTATTTCATAAAGGGGCATCCTATTTTATTTACATATTAGTTTCCAACCAAGACCCATGGTACCCTTGAACACACAAACACACAAACACACACCCACACACATACATAGTTTCCAGCTTTGGATATCGTCATCTAAAATTTCCTCAGACGTTTTAAGCTAAGCCGTTGTTTTTAATGTCCATTCCCAAGTAACGTCACAAACTCTCTCGTTCAGTGAGAATTACTTTATGGTTGAGGGCCAATAGAAGGGCTCCTCACTCCGTTTCGTCATCAACATGGCGGCACCGCGTGGCTTTATTTGGCCATCAATTGTTTGTCGCCTCGTTATCTTTTATGATATGGACTGGATCACCCTTTTTTATGCACAAAGAGATGTTATATTTTTATGTTTTGGATATTTGAAAGTGTTTTTCTCTTTTTTGTTATTGTGTGAAGCAAGATTTTCTATTTAAAATTTTGTGGCTTGTTTTAATATACAAAACAACAGTGTTACCGGTTGTTCTCTATGGTTGTAAAACATGGTCTCTTTGCTTACAAGATGAAAAGAAATTTAGAGCTTTCGTAAACAAGGTCCTTAGGAAGGTATTTGGTGCAAAAAGGTATGAATATTTTGAAGACGGGAGGAGATTACGTAATGATAAATACTTCTTTGTTTCTATAATTTGGATAGAATAGCTTATTAGTATTTACACTAGGAGAAGGTGGGGGAAAGGATGTAAGAATAGGCCTACGGTACTCGACCTGTTGGTAGGCCGAGCTCCACTAAGATCGATCAAAGAAATTCTTGACCTGAAGAAGAATATTTAGCACCACGTCTTACTACCCTTTCGGCTTGTATGCTTAAGTACTAATTACAGCTAATGGCTTAGGAGCTGGACAGGTTGAATATAGAGGAAATTAACCCGCATTAGCGTAGAGGGAGAGTGGAGAGCCATTTAGGGAAAACCACCCCCAGTTCACCCAAGTGAGATTTGAACCTCGATCTACTCGTCCTCAGCAGTCTAGATCAACACGATACTAGGGCGCTAGCTATCTACGCCACCGAGGCGGGTTTGACCTTAAGAGCATACGATGTTGCTGCGAAGCCTCAGGATGGAAGCTTTTTACAATAATCATCTGGGCTATCCACCTAGGGGTATTTACACTAATGAGATAAAGATAAGGAAGGTAGAATGTTTAAGATATATATACCAGAATTTTTGTGAAGGGATAGTGGGAAACCATTTAGGAGATAAAATCGGTACACATGACCTTAATTCGAATCCTGGTCACCTAGTAGATAAAAACCATAATAGAATAGACTGACGCCTTTGTCTATTAACTATCGGTGCGAGTATGGAAACCAATATTTTTGTAAAACGACGATGAATTTACAACGTGATAGAACTTCACCCTCCCACGTTGGCATCAGGTTAGCGATAGGCTACCAAATTTAATCTATTTAGCTACTAAATAGCTAACCCTCTGGTCTTGAGGAACTCAAAAGTTAATGGCTGCCAGAACGTAAAATTGGCCTCTATCGCTATCCTAAGACACCTTCATCGAATACCTAACCTGATATTCAACTTCCATCAAATGCATTTTCAAATTATCCTTCTATCGAGGTCTTGCGCAGCCTAGGGGTCTTGTTTCTTCAGGTTTATCAACTAAAATGTGTTGTTTACGCCTTTCATCAATCATACGCACCATATGGAATCTCACCTTCCCCTCAAACAAAGTGCCTTTATTATATTTAATATGGTTTTGACCCTCCTCGATGGCCGCATGATCTAAGACGTTACTCTCACAATAGACTAGATTTCTCATGATTGGGTGATCGTGGTTCAATCCCAGTTTAGTGTACTAAGGCTGGTTTTCCCCACTCTTCCTTCCAACAAATGTAGGTACACTCTCTAAATATTACCTTCTTCATCCCTAAAACCATTGGCGTAATTGGTACATAGGCATATAGCCCGAACGGATAGAAAGATGAGATTGTTAAAAAAAACTGGTAGGACTTTAGTTTAATTAACTCTCAGTTTAATATTTAGAGAAAGAACACTAGATGACAAGAGCTTACAAACTGAAAAATATCAAGCATCGCCTCCCGAATTATGTTTAAAGCCTACTCTTTAATTTCATTCCTATTTGTTATCAAATTTAATAGATATTTGTATTTATCTTAATCTTTTACAACAACAAAATTCAATTAAAAAAATATGTTTCAAATAATATTTTCAATTTTAAGTAAAAGGATACGATGAATTTGATCTCAAAATGGAACCTGGAAGCTTATGTTTATCGTTGCCACCCAAAGAGAAATAAATTCCCTCTTCGTGCTTCCACAGGAGTCTGTATAGGCCCGACCATCCGTCAACTGCACCGTCCATAATAATACACTGTTCTCTAAAACAAACAAAACACAAACAAGTAATGAATTATTCAAGAGCAAGCCTCACATCATGACCATTGTACACCTGAGTCAGTATAGTTACGGTCCAATTTTCATAAGAAGGGCCTTCAACAAAACTTAAAAAATATTCTTCTGCTGATAATATTGATTATATTTTATCATGCAATTAATTTTATTCTACAAGCAATGATAAAAGTGATAGCTTATGATCACATGACCTGACGTATGTGAAGTATGAATACGTGAAAGCTATAGTACTTTTTAGAGATGTCAGATAAAGTTCTTCTTATGAAAATTCGAATATGCCAACGTATAGAGTTTAAAAAGTGTTAATATATTGTTAAATGGTGTTTTACAAAAACAACGTTACAATACCTTTTATCTGTAAATAGAAGATATACCTCTGACTACCAGTTCACAGAGCCCCGGGTTCGATTATAGGTTTGATAGAAAATTAATCATTGGTTAATTGTTGCCAATGAGACTGAGGGATTTATTTTATTCTAGTAGTAAATCCTATAAGATAGTTTGTAAGTCATGTGCTGATATATTTAGTATGTTCATAAATGCAACTTAATTACCCCCAATAACCCAAATTTTGGTGCCGGGGAAGTCGGGGCTAGACTCTATAAAGTAAGCCTATGCCAAGGTTTTTTTTTTAAATTATTTCCAAATCTCGTCCCACCAAAATTGGGCTAGTTTATATAAATTATACCTTCCCCGTCCCTACCCCATCAAAGTAAGTAAATTCGGATAAACCATACTGGGAGTAAAATGTGGGGTGAGGTGGGAGTTGTGGTCGGGAAGGGATGGGGGGAGCGGGGGAGGGGTGAAAACCTAGCAAAAAAATTAGATAATATTACTACCACCACCTAGCCAGCATCTCATGAATACCTAGCTTAGGTTTGATTATTTAGTCAATATTAAAGTTAAAATACTGTCCGGAATCGAACTTTTAAAACTTCAAAATATATAGGTCTATAACTTATATATTAATTTATTGTAAAGTTATATCTACTTGTTTATTATTTTTATTCCCTTCCCCTTATTTTATATACGTATTTGTTTTTCTTCTATAACGACGACATGTTTAGATGATTTTTCACCATCTTCAAGTCTTATTTGTATTCAAGATGATTAATTTTACTTCATATGCTAATATAATAGTATAAAGGAAAATCAATCATCTTTAATACAAATAAGACTTGAAGATGGTTAAAAATCATCGAAACAATTCATTGTCATAGAAGAAAAACTAAAACGTATATAAAATAAGGAGAAGAGAATAAAACTAATAAACAAGAAGAGATAACCTAACTATCAATTATTATTACTCCTTACCAAATAAACATGAACATTATTATAAACATATTTATTAGTAGAATATTACACTCTATGACTCTAATAATTGTAAAGAGTTTTGAAGAAATGGTTTTAGAGAAATAGGTGTGAATATACAAGCTATTAAACGGAACTAGGGAAGCCATTATGATGCTGAGAAACATATCAGAATGTGCTGGATGTCAAGGAAGATGTTTACATTGGTTTCATTGACTAGCAAAAGGCGTTCGATAGAGTGAAGTGAAATAAACTGATAGAAATACTTAACAAGATCGGCATCAACTGAAGGGACAGAAGGCTGATTGCAAACCTGTACCTTAGATAAGCGGGTGAAGATGAGGTTGAATGAAGGAGAGACCAACACTGTAGAGATAGGAAGAGGAGTAAGGCAGGGGTGCTGTTTGTTACTCAGTCTGTTCAACTTGTATAGAGAGTGACTGGTCAGGGAAGCCTTGGAAGAACGTGAAAATAGGAGGGCACGTCATAAAACGATACGCAAATGATCTAGCATTGCTGATCAAAAATAAAGAAATAATTTACATAAATGATGGATAGGCTGGAGAAGATAGGGATGAGATATCGCATGGGGATAAATATTGGAAAGGAAAAATTGATGGTGATTTAAAAAAATAAGAGCTGCTGAAAATCAAAATTGTAAATCAGTAGTTGGAAAACAGAGCAGTTCAAGTAACTGGGACGTCTGCTGACAAAGAATTCCTACAGTACCAAGGAAATTAGGTCGAGGATTACCATGGCCAAGGAAGCTTTGAACAAAAAGAGGTTACTGCTGACCAGCAAGTTGGTTTTGGAAGATAAGAAGAAATTGATGAAATGCTACATTTGGAGCATCACACTATATGGAGCACAAACTTTGGACTCTTAGGAATATGGGGAGGGGGGGATACTTTTGACAGCTATGAAATATGGTGCTGGAGAAGACGTGAGAAGATTAGATGGACAAACAGGATGATAAATGAAGATATCTTAAGAAGAAGGGGTGACTAGAGAACCATATTGGATGTGATTCTTCGGTGCAAAACAAACTGGATTGGACATGTTCTTATGAGGAAATGTCTTCTGCATGACGTCATAGAAGGAAAGGTTGAGGGAAAAGGGAGCTTAGTAAGAAGGAGGAATCAAATATTGGATGACTTGAAGGAAAAAGAAAATTCTAGGAGCTGAAGAAAGAGGAGGTAGAGAATATTGTGCATTAGCGGTCTAAGTTCAATGACAAAAGGATTGTATTGTAGATAGAACAAATAATAATAATAATAATAATAATAATAATAATCCAAACTAACATGAAAATAGATTTTTGTCTATAGGCCCCATGTGTTTTTGTACGATTAAATTTTAATAGAAAGGGCCATATAGAAAATACAAACACATTCTATGTGGCCAAAATTGATAACATTCCACTATTTTAAAATCATTCATTTATAGGCATCATTTTTATAGGTTTGTTTAAAAAATGACAGCATCATAAGTCATAACTTGACGTAGAATAGTTGAAAATAGATCTAATAACTTTTCTAGCTGTCAGATAAGACTCTTCCTATTAAAATTGGTTTTTATATTCGGCGTGTCTCTCTCTTAGCCCTGAACTTGAAATGCTCGTTCAATATTGCGGGTACTGTTCATTCAAGTTTCTCTTGCCATTGTTGTGTTAATTCATTCAGAGTTGGAGGTTTGTAGATAAGGTCTATAGTATTTCCACACGTGTTAGTGTGTGTGTGTATTTATCAGGCTATCAATGGTATGTAGGATTGTATTATCTACCTTCATTGTAATGTGAACATCTGTCGCGTGTCAACAATGTAGGAGCTTTTACGTTATGTAACCAAATGTGGATTTAATGTGTTCGTTGTTTCTGATTTTCATAATGTGAACGAGTTGAAGTGCGGTATAAGTTAAGTCATACATTGACTCGAATCTGTGGGTACAAGTACCAAATGTCAGGATCATTTAACTAGTTTGTTCGTGATCATGAAAAGAGCTTGAATCCCGGATGGATGTGATGTTAGCAGTTTTTTCCAAAATTATTTAAGAGACTCTTCGCAAATGTGGATAAATTTTATCTTAATTTTACCTTAATTATTCCTATTACATTAGTGTAAATATTCGGGAAGCCTAGATGCGTTACTAAGATTTAGTACATACATAATAATTTTAAGAGCTATGAATAATAATAATAATAATAATAGTAATAGTAATAATAGGAGTAATAAATTTAGTAGCCTTGTGTTACGGGAAAAGTCACAAAAGCATACTCTCGTCCACCTATAGGGAACGCCGAGACGCGTCATTTTAAAGATGTTTTGTTATTTCCAAATTTGGTTCAGCCAGAATGAAGATACATGGTATGAACATATCAATATAGGGTTCTAAACCTTACATTTTAAGTTTAGTTATAACAAAAAAAAAATCATAAAAATGTATCTCAATTTAAGCAACATTTCAAGCGAGATATTGTTCTTCTTGGCTCTTACTAGATAGGTGTGTGTGTATATATATATATATATATATATATATTATATGAGCAATGAGTGGAGAGCGATGGGTTCTTAAACTAGGTATTTAATTTTATTTTATTTGAGTACTTAACGTGTATTTTTTGAACCGATTCAATATATCAACATACGACTTGTAAAGAAACTTGAATCTATAAAAGACACAACATCCATTCTTCCTCAGCCGTTAATTCGTCACTATGAAAAGGTAAACCTCAATTTTACCTGATGATTAATTTTTCAGTCATTCTGGGAATCGAATCCCGATCCCTTGTTCAGTAGGCAGACACGCCCCGACTGAGACAAGGTGTTGTACTCGAGATCAATAGACACGCGCTATTAATTAATGGGTGATCCTCGTTATGCGATAAATTGTTGCGCAGACATCCAGCTCTAACGCGATATTTAATTCTAAGCTTCGTTATTAAAACCTTTAGTTCACGCCAAAATAAAGTCAATAAATTTCAACTAAGCTTTTTTTTTCTTAGTCAATAGGAAAAATGTGTTAAAATATAACATTAGCCCACTTTCAACGGATTTTAAAACATATTTTCGGAACTATTAGGCTAAGCTTGATGAGAAAGCGCTTTAGATTTTTTTTTTAGGCTTATAATTGAAATTTTCAAGATGTTTGAGAACTAGCTATGGGTGACCTGGTGGTCTAGGGGTAAGGTGTCAGAATTCTGTGCTGGGGTCCGGGGTTCAATCCTCGGTCCCGGCACAGATTTATCTGATTTCCAAACCCTTCCTTCACCTCTGACAAGACACACTTGTGAATGTGGGGAATGCCAGGCCGCCATCCGTGGTTCGGATTCCACGTTAAACTTAGGTCCTTCATTTCATCTCACAATCACCCTACCATTACACATTAGCGTAAGTGCGTATAACCCGAACGGGTAGTAAGACGTGGTGCTATAATAATAATAATAATAAAATAATAAATAATAATAATAATAATAAACTAGCTGTGAACGTTCCTTTCTACCTTGAGATAAGAAGTTTCGAAGTTTTCTTTCCCCTCATTTTTATTTACATGACAAAGGGTGTGTTGTAAACGAAGGGTAAAAGGGAATATAAGCTTAAATAAAATAGGGGACTAGTTCCAGAAAACTTTGGTGGCCTATGAGCGATTTATACTTTTTTGCTGACTGAAGAGGCCACCTTAAGGCTAAGATAGCTGACGAATTTTAATAGGGAACTTCATGCTGATTCCCAATTGTATGTTCTGATGCTTCCGGAAGGGAAGCACGTGAACATAATAAATCATGTACTCACATTATAGATTATCACATTTCACGAAATAAACAAGAAAAACATTATTAAACACCAATTGATAAATTATGTAATTATCTATAAGGCTTACAAAGATGTGTGCGGTTACATTATTCTACGTGCCCAAAATGATAGTCTCTATAAAGACCACAGAAATCAACGTCTCGCTCAACCGTGCGGGTCTTTTGGACGTCTATGGGAACCTACTGGGTCTATCGGATGTATACGATTTTAATAGGAAGCCCGTTCTGAAAGGCATTTTATCTCACCAAAATATGGGATTCTGGTAGGAAATAAGGCTGTCAAAACGGGCTTCCTACCAAAATTAGAGTTATGGCTCCCAAACCCCTAGATAAAAGGATTGAAGGAATCCGTTTCTTTTCCGTCAAATGATTGTTCAAACTTTCACATGAAGAAGGTTATCTACTTATTTTTCCCTAGTGTTGTTTTACAGGGGAATATATCTCCATGACCCTCAGCCAGTTTATAAGCCAGAAAGAAGCGTTTTAAATTTTGGGTTGTGATGTGGACACCCTGCCATCGGAATCAGGGTGAGAATCCTCCACTCTAGCGGGAATGTCTGGAATGCGTTGTGTGTTGCTGACTCTCTCCCGCGAGCGCGTGCGTGCGTGTGTGCTGTGTTTTAGGGGGAAGTTCAGGAAAAAGCTGGTCGGATCAATAATGCCGCCAGGTTAGCTCTCTACCGGCCCAGGCTGTGTTTGAGGCGGGGGCGTTTTGTTGAGGTCAGAGAGGAGCGGAGGGTGAAATCAAGGAGCGAGGGACAGCCTCCCATTTCTACTCTCTCTCTCTCTCTCTTTCTCTCTCTCTCGGCCCACATTCAGATGGGTGGAAGAGTTGTGACTGAATTCAGAAAGGGACTCTTCCCTTGGTTGAACGGTTTGGGATACTGCGATGTAGACTTAGGGGATTCTAGTTCGAAAACTAGGTGGTACCAGAAATAATTAGGTTGCATTTGCGGATTTTACTTTGAATAGTATCCAGCCTCATGGTGTAGTGGTTAGTGCACCTGGCTATGAATCTGGATGTCCTGGGCTTGATTCCCAGCTGGTACTTGGGGTAATTCCTCTTAAGAGAAAAAAAATACACAAATGGTCACCAGGGGCTGGTAAATTAGACTTTAGTTAGGTTTAAGACTCCCTCTGGCTCCACACCTTCATATTCACTATCACCACATCACCTCACTGCAGGTACGACGTGTGGACATCCTCCATAGGTTGTACCTTGGACAATTCTCTGTGCCATCACAGCGGTGAATTATTATTATACTACTATAAAGCCACATGGCTGACTCACTCACTAAAGATTAATGTTTACACATTTACAGATGAGCTAGAAACTTGAAATTTGGCTAAATTATAGCTTCTAGCCTGTAACCGACGGGAAAATTGCAAAAATGGAAATTTTAATTTTTAACCCTCGAAAAAAAAAATTAAAATGGCGTAGCAACTTTAAAGTCGGTGTGACCTTTCTTTAGAGGTCTCTTGTGGTTAAACGGTAAGACCTATCAAAAAAACGGCTCTGGAATTACATTAGTTAAATTCACTTGTTAAGAAAACTCACTAGGAGTTTGGGGGCGGAGCCCCTAACGAGCAAAGCGAGTAATCTACATACAGTCGATGGAACTAGTCTTCATATCTCTCTAATGTCATACGCTTTAAAAAAACCTCCAATAGTTAAGTTTAGGGCCTCGACCCCTAAACGGGTTCTGACCTTCCTTATGACTTAGTTGTTGGGGAGGCCAATGACAAGTATAGGGGTAACTGTTTTGATCCTAAGCATTGTCAGCAGAGATTAAGGTTGAGCTGGCGAGCTCCCATTTGATTAGTTAGGCTCAGGTCTCTCGACACTGGAATGAGGGGTTCTCATATTTGTGGATAAGTGTCTAGAATGTTTGGTCACATATCCAGGGGGGGGGGGGTTGTTTTAATTTAGAGTTGTTCTGATGAGGTGTATTTGTTGCGGGCGACTTCTTTCAGTCCAATAATTAAACATCTATTCGCTAGGATTGGCTAATTATATGTAGTGTTCTAAGATAACTCTATTATTAATCTGCTCTGACATAATATGTATGTTTAGACCAGCCTCGTGGCGTAGTTAGCTAACGCGCTTGTCGGGTTGAGCTCGACTGCTGAGGAGGGGAGATCGAGGTTCGAATCTCGGTCGGGTGAACTGGAGGTGGTTTTTCCTAAATGGTTTTCCACTTTCCTCACGCAAATGCGGGTTAATTTCCTCTAATTCAACCTTCCCAATTCCTAATCCATTAGCGTAATTAGTACTTAAAGCGTATAACCCGAACGGGTATTAAGACGTGTGTACTAAATATTATTATTATTATTGTAAGTTTAGAAAATCCATTTAAATACTACCTCAAATATAATGAAAATAACTTTATCGATTGCAATAGGATGGTTTTGTTTTATAGAGCAGGGCTTCCTTCAAAGACTGTCTACAGGTGAATGTTGTTGCATATCTCCCGAATAATAATGCGTCCTTTTCATTATTTTCTGTAGACTTAATTTATTGGTGTTAGAGAGTACAAAACAGCTCAGTGGAAACTAAACTAAACAGGATAAAAATCTTAAGATAAAATTTCTAGTTTTGGTTTAGTTGTTTTATAACATGAGTTGATTTAAATCAATTTTATGATCAACAGTTTAACTCATAGTCCTATATCTAGAAATAATAGCAATAATCATAAGATAAAATATGGAAATGGTGTTAAATACATCAAAATGCCATGGTATTAAAAATTGTTTTCTATGTTATTTCGTATTTGGTTGTCATTTGACTAAGCTGACCAATATTTCTTAAGACAGGCCTTTCAGAAAATACACACTTTTTGTTTTTTTGTGGCCATATTATACAACGTTTTATTTTTTTATTAGTGTTATTTAAAAGGTGCAGTTAATATTTATCAAAAGTGACAGCTGCATATAACATTAACTTTCAAACAAGTGTTTGAAAGGCGATCTAATAACTTTTATAGCAGCTAGATAAGTTTATTCTTATGAAAATTAGACTTTATCTAAGTATAGCCTAATTTCTGAGATTATAACCACGTTTACCTCAGATGGTCGTAAATACTAGGTATATATCATCCAAATTTGATTCTTAGTAGTCCTATCTCCATATTTTACAAATGCAACTTAAATTAATGTAATTAAAGATTGATAATCTGGACGTATAGTGTGGGTGGGGGGGGGATATGTTTCTGAAAAAAATTCACAATACCTAAGTTACAATTGAAGGGTACAGGGGAAATGGGGGAGGTCATACATATTGCTTGCAATTTCCAGGACAGTAACTTGTATATCTCAAAGCCCGTAAAGACCGCAGAAAATACTTTTGATTTTATTTTGATACTTTAGAGAGAAGGTATTGTGATTGTCAAAAAAAATTGAACCCTAGATTTTGATAAATGTTGACGTTTCATGACGCCCTGAAACCAACAAAATTGATTTTAGCGATGCCATCTGTCTGTATCTCGGGATAGAGCCGAAACTATGTTACAGATTGAGTTAAAACTTGGTATCTGGAGTATTCATAAGGTTTTTTGAAATTATATGTCCAACCATAAATTTAGGGGTAGTTTACTGATGGTCAAAAAGAGAAAAAATCGATTTTCTCGAAATTTGCTCTAACGATTTTGATTAAATGTCATATCTAGACACTTTATCATTATAAAAAATATGGAAATTCTCGTTTTCTCATGAAAAAAAACTTTAAGGGTAAACCTACTTACAAATTTTCCAATTTTTATTATTTCTCCGCAATTATTTGAGATACAAAATATCTTATCATTGTAAAGTTGTATTATTAAAGATAAAAGTCTTATATTTGAAATACATTTTTATAAAACCAATGATTTCTGAGCTATAATAAAATGTATATACTTTTTAATTCAAGTCTTTGAACATTAATTTGATTATTATTCTCGCTAGTGGACAAAGATATGTTTCGTTTCTCAATTTGTATGTAGCAGAATTCTTAATGCCAGAGAGTAAGTAACTAGCAGTGTATATTATTTCATTTATGATCTTTGGTCTAGTTTTTATACAACAATGTATAACCCTATTATTTCGTTTCACAAATCTCGCGATTTTATATATTTTAAGATAAAAGCGAGAGAAATTCTGTGCGGTGCATCGTACTAATATTTGTAAATAATTTAAATATGACATAGCTCTTTTAACCATTATTAACGTGTATTTTAAAGGTCTCATAACTGTTTAACAGATGGAACAACTAAATCAATTTGAGTTAAAATTGAACTTTCCCCCTCTCCCCCTGTAAGTTCCTTCAATTATTTTGGGATAAATATTTAGGAGGGAGTAGTTGGTATTATTCTTATGGGGAGATTAAAAAGATACAATATCCATTAAAATGAAGACATTTACCTTTAAAAATAGAGAGATTTGCTTTCATAGGCCTCCTTAAAGTATAAATTTTTAATTTTAATTAGTTATAACAATAAAATAGTAATAATAAGATAACTTTTAAGTGAAAACACAATTATGACTAACTAATTCGTAATTTTAATACTAAACACACGAAACAAAAAGTCACCGTTAAAAAAAAGTAATAACTATGTGCACAGGCCTAAATATGTTAGTATTAATAGAAAAAATATTTATTATAATAAAATAATACTTGGCTATCATACTACTCGTATACTTAATAGTCAAATTACGGGAAAGATTTAAATCTAAAACCAACACCTTTCTTCATTGGTTTCGATATTTTTGACTATTTTTCATGCAGGAGAAGGCTGGGGTGATCGCACCTAAACCTCCTTTCTAGATCCGCCACTGGTATCCTATATAATTATATGTTATGTTTCTTTCCTCTTGACAGAATTCACATCTCGTTCCACGTGCCACGCTGT
Organism: Timema cristinae; assembly: GCA_039000515.1. Classification (NCBI taxonomy): domain Eukaryota; kingdom Metazoa; phylum Arthropoda; class Insecta; order Phasmatodea; family Timematidae; genus Timema; species Timema cristinae. Next base: position 42,516,581 of record JBCFYV010000935.1, on the reverse strand, counting down.
TGAACTGATGAAACTCTAGAAATTTTAGTAAAATATGGCCTCGATCCGTTGGCACAGGTCCCCTATTAAATCAGATGAATTATAAATAAGTTTCAGAAGCAGCCTTTTCCCCCCTATTCCCTCCCAAAGTTCTCTCTACCCCTGCATAACACCACTCCTTTTTCAGGTCCTGCTGCAGCATGCAATTCATGGAAGTAGTGTATTCTGACGCCCTTATTTTCCATCCTTGCTATTCCCCACCTCATTTAAATAACCACCCTTCCCGCCCCCTCCAGGGATTGTTTCAAAAGAGGGAGAGAGGAGGGCATAATGTATGACAATAGTATGCAGATGAAGGTAGGGTGAGATCGGAATGGGATTGGCTAACGACTGTAAACCTATGGAATGCTGGTTGGTCGGTTGGTTAACGGGTATGTATAATTCATGTCATGAGTAGAGGATTGATAAATGATATGGTGATAATAAATAATAATCCAACACGATATATTTAAAAAGAAAAGTTACATGACCTTTCTGTGACAGTAATAATTTACTGGTATCATAACAAAAAAAATAAGATCTTAAATGTATTTCCAGTCTCTATAAATTAGCGGTCAACTAACCTTGCTACAGTTCTAGGGGACATTAGTTTCAATAACAGACACTTAATAAAAAAAAAAAGAAAACTTACTTACTGGCACGTTGACGCAATAAACATCTATTTCGTAACTACAGAGATCAACTATCAACTTTAGATTTGAGAAAATTTAAGCTTGAGATTTCAAAAATATATCACCTTCAATATATAAGCTTGTAACTAAAAAAATAAAATTTGAAATGGGTTTTTATAACTGTGGGAATCGTTATATATTAAACTGCGGATTTTTTCTATTTAAAATTCCTAATCCTTCATGTGATAATCTTGGAATAAATGCTTTTATTTTAATTAAGGAAAATTAAAATTTGTTTGTAGAACAAGAGAAATTGTCGTTTTATGAAATTTCTGCTTCTCTTTGGAATAATTTGAAATAATTATAAATGTGTGCCTCACTTCACGTTTTAAATATATAAATAGATGGGAAGAGTTTATTGGGAAGAACTAGATGCATATGTAAGGATAACATCAGAATGGACCTGAGAGGGATAGAGTGTAATTAGGTGGACTAGATATAAAATTAGCCCATTATAGGGATGTGACGTACTTTTAAGTGTGGCAGTGAATTTTTGAGCTCTTAAACCCATTCTTCAAACTATAAAGATATTTAAGTTCTAGCGTAGAGGTTGAATATAGGTTTGCTCTTATATGTAGAGAGTTTTTAATTGTAGCATGCAGCCAAAGGGCCATTAACGGCTTAATCTAAGAGAAAGGAAATGCGAAGTATAGGTTAGAACTAGAGGAATTTCATATACACTATATTGGCAAGTGATTGGGAAAAACAACGTGATGTAATTAAACCTATCACAGGGCACTAGCCGGAATTAGAGTCCTGACATTTACATTAATGACTAACAAAACAAGACGCGACTGACGCCTTTGCTTCGTTCTCACATCTACCCATTTGGGTGTGAAGTTAAATGTTTCATTTAATAATCTCCGAATCATGTTAATATATGTTAAAAAACGCGAAACAAGACAAGTAAGTTTATTTACAGTACAAAACATAATCAAGCTTAAGGTGGGGTTGTATGAAACGCGAGAAAAGGTAGTGGTATTTCAGTTTTTGTAAAAAAAAAACTTTTGGCCAAAATAAATCCAGTATAAAAACTAAAAATATGTATTATTATTTAATCTAAAGCAATTCGTTAATATTGGTTGTCTTACCAAACATATTTTAATTTTCCTTAATTAATATAACTGAATGCTATCAATTTTCACCACAAAAAAATATTTGCACTTTAAAAAAAGGTTCTACGAATATCGAATTATAATAAAATCAAGTATAAATGTACCCACTGGTTCAATATTTTATTTATTTTGTCCAGTAATTTTCAACCCACCGGTGCAGAATCGGGTGAAAAGGCATAAATTCGCTACATTAATGTAAGAGTCATTGGTTTGTACAGCTATTAACAGTATGATTGTGTGCCATGCGTGAGTTTGCCATATACACACACACACACACACACAAATATATATATATATATATATATATATATATATATATATATATGGCAAACTCACGCATGGTACACATGAGGTAGAAGGGGGATGTCATTAAAACTAAAACACCACACCTACACCTATACATACCAATATATATTGGTATGTGTAGGTGTAGGTGTGATGTTTAGTTTTAATGATATCCCCTTCCTACCTCAATCCGTTATACACAGTCAATCAATTAGATTGACTAGTGTGTGAATGTATTTGTGCTTTACTACACAGATCCATCACACTGCATAAGAGATATTAGAAGACAAGATCCAGAATAGTAGTCTAGTTACATCTCGTTTACATAATAAAATAAAATCTCAGTCTCCTTCTCGATTCAAAGAGAAGCCGCATTTAAAGAAGCTTTACCATTCCTCGTCAATTAAAGGGCCATTTAACACTGGAATGAAGATAGTGTTGGAAGTACAATGGGCTCATTCAGAAGATCTTTTATGGAGTTGTATAGTGTTTTTTTTTATCTAAAGTATACATTAGTTGACGAGTTTATTTCAGGAATATGTTGAGATTTTTCTTCACTGCCCTTCACTATCCATTAATTTTTTTAATCATTGCGTCTTAATACCTGTTCTAGTTTTAGGCTATTATATAGCATTTTTAGAGGTAATTCCAGTAATAAAATTACACCCCAGTAGACCCGATCTGTTTTCTAACCCAGATATCCGTCATCAGTAGGCTTGTCTAACACAAGAGTGACACCTTAAACATTCGGCCACTGAAGTGGGTCATTGAGGTTGTTCACGTTAGTACTTTAATTACACTAATGGATATGGATAAGTAAAGCAGAATTTAGTGGAAATGTCCTCACATTTTGTGGAGGGAGAAATATTAGAGGTAAAATCACTCTCAGGACGATTGACTGGGATTGAAACTCGATTTTCCTGTCATCTTATTGTGAGAGGGGTGCTTTAGAGTATTTGACCACCTACCTATACTAATTTTTATGTGGCCACACATAAATAAATTAATTAGAGGTATAACCCGCCTCGGTGGCGTAGTTGGCTAACGCGCTTGTCGTGTTGAGCTCGACTGCTGAGGACGGGAGATCGAGGTTCGAATCTCGGTCGGATGAACTGGGGTGGTTTTTCCTAAATGGTTTTCCACTCTCCCTCCACACAAATGGGGTTCACTTCCTCTAATTCAACCTCTAATTCCTACTCCATTAGCGTAATTAGTACTTAAAGCGTATAACCCGAACGGGTAGTAAGACGCGGTGCTAAATAATAATAAATAATAATTAGAGGTATACATAGTGGAGTATACTAAAATATATAAATGCATATACACTTATTATAAATGTTTATTAATTTCCCACATAAGCATAAGTTTTCCTCTCTCTCAGACTTGGATATCGATGCATATAAATTGCTGAACAACTCATTTGAGGTCAGCAATACCTTAAAAGTTACAAAAACTGTGGAGTAAGAATTAAATTTATAATGACTTTGCTCAAACTGGAAAATGGAGGTTAGGCTAGGTTATGTTAGGTTAGGAGTTGAATGGGATTACTGTTTATTCCTAATATCGAGCGCATAGGATGACAAATATATTTTATTCCTCAATTAGAATGACCATAATTGAGTGCCTGCGGACAGGTATACTTTATTACACAATTCGAGTGCGCCCATATATATGTATATTTGTACACATCAATGTAATAGCTACTATACTATTACGTATAGAAAATTTATAACACCAATTTTATTTTCTCAGCATAGACTTAATATGTTACAAGGAATATATATTTAAGTATCATGTGGCAATTACCCTAAACTGTAGGTATATATATTTTTAAATATTATAACACAACATTTATGACCGTACCGTACAACTAAACCTCTTACACAATTACTATACCGGCTCAGTAAGGAAACGCAAAATTACACGTTACAATGTTATGAACTTAAAATTATCTTAGGATGCTAAAATAATTTTTTTTTATTTAATGAATGTTAAAAAAAAAAGCTTAAAATACTGTATGTATGATCATGCGGTACAGGGCTGTTTTTATTCTAAATGTGTTTGTGTGTGTGATGTGTATGTGTATGTGTATGAGAACCTATAATAGAAGTAGTGTGTTGATGTTTTTCTTCTTTAGCATATGTGTTAGGTTGAAGCGCTGGTGAAAACTTTACTGCCGATCGTAAAATGTCTAACTGCACCTGTAAGTCGGTCGTAAAGGCAATCTTCCTCCCCCCCCCCCTCCCTGTCCCCTCCTATACGCTTATTATATAGCACTTAACTGGAAAAAGGGGGCTGACTTAATAAGGGGCATGGGTTGGAGTGAATGAAAAAAGGGGAGGGGGGTGATGTAGATTGTTGGGGAGGGCAAAGGCAAAAATTGTTTCTTAAGACTCTTCGTGATTCCAGTTACCGAACAATTTTGGTTTGTATTGTTTTGTTTAGTAGAGCTATAATTATCCATAATAATATTCTTACTTATTTTACTATTTTTATTTTCACCAAAATAGTTAGTGCATTTTATTATAAACAAGTAATTGAGAAAAGAGTTTTTTTTATTGGTTGGTTTAATAAGTTACTATGTAGGAGCATTTTTTTTAATGTTCACATACTTCATTAAATATTTATTTTTTACAATGGAGCTTTTAAATTTTGATTTGTAATTTCAAATTGCTCATAATAATATTTTTGGGTTCTTATTAGTAACGCATTTTTAGTTTATATTATTCCATACATTTTCTTTTCTTATAGTTTGTGTGACGTTTTTGTTTCTAGTGGAAAATCCCTAACTTGACTTGGGGCTAGAAACAGAAAACTATAACCTAATGTACAGTAGCCCCATGGCTTCTTTGGTGCTGACTGAACAACCCCCAGCTGACAGATAAAATCTTTGAAAAGTTACCAGAGCAGATTATGTATCCCTACGCCGAACCATATGATCTGCAAAAATATGTGTTTAGCAGTTGTCACTTCTGACAGTCAAAATTTAGGTATACACCTAGATGTTGACTGTCAGAAGTCAGCTGTCAGTCAGTACCAAAGAAGCCATAGGGCTACTGTATCGATGCTCTGCCATCGAGCTAACTAGCTTAATCAAATGTCTGAAGTAATTTTTAACTCCTTATTTATGAAAACAATACAATATCCAGACAAACGATCACATTCTGCACTTAATAATCAAATGGGACTCGGCCATGACTACACCTTATCTACGGTAGGACAGTAGTAGTAAGTGACAGCAAGATAAAGGATCTTTATTGTAAACACTGGCCGAATATCGCTAATGTCAATTCATCCAGAAATAATTGAGATGTTCTCATTAGTAATACGTTATCAATAAAAGAATTCTTATGAAACGCTTATAATAATACTTTGAGCGACTGTTTGAAATGGAGATCCTTCTGCTATACTAGCCCCATGGCTTCTTTGATGCTGACTGACAGCTCACAGCTGACTTCTGACAGTCAACATATAGGTATCATACCTAAATTTTGACCGTCAGAAGTGACAATTGCTAAACACATGTTTTTGTAGATCATAAGGTTCAGCGTAGCGATACATAATTTGGTCTGGTAACTTTTTAAAGCTTTTAGCTGTCCGCTGTGAGCTGTCAGTCGTGAGCTATCAGTCAGCACCAAAGAAGCCATGGGGCTACTGTAGATGTCATTTACCTACATATCAACTGTAGCAAGACTCTAACGACCACTTATAGACTTGAGTTCAAAGCCTGGTGGATCTAAGATGGTTCTTTACCTTCTCAAAAGAGAAAAAAAATTAATACTGTAAAATGGATCGTTCTTTAATTTTCACAAATAAATAAATTTAGCGTCAAAGGTTCACTTATTAAGCTTTATATAAAAATTTAATTTGTGTAAATTTTAGACATCTGACATTAAATAATGTATTATTAGATACAAGTAAAAAAACTTGGAGCGAATGAAATTAATGTATTTACATTAGCTAGGTATGGAATGAAAAGGTAGAATTTTGAGGATATGTAACCACATCTGTGCGGAAGGAGATTAGGAAACCATTAGGAAAAACTCCTCCTACACCCCTGTTTCAAATTCTAACCATACCTATCCGTCACCTAAAGAATATATAAGAAGAGACAAGACTCCTTGTCCATGTGTTCACCTATGTCGGTCAGTCTGTGTTATATTCTATTTCTCACCGGTCTTATTTCTATGTGAATTCATGTGTTACGTAACTATCGAGTATAGAGGTTCATTGCTACTATCTATTCTGCTCAGTACACGCAATCCCTTCCCCCACCACCAACCACCCTCTCCACCCCCTCCACACATGCACTCACGATGTTCCAAATTAAAGGGACTCCCTTTACGGTCATTGTCCAACGCAGCGTTATATCGGCTCTATATTCGTATCACTGGTGATGATCACCGGAATACATAGCCCCTGGATGGAGGTCGCAATGGCTCCTTTGAGGTCCTTCGGCGGCACAGGACGGGATAGAGGTCCGGAGGAACCGTGAAAGAAGGGCGCAAGTGTCTCTCCGCCCCTATTTTACACTTTACCGCCAAGTTGGCTGTTATACTTGATTTGGGGATTTTGAGAAATGACTTGAATTTATTTGTGGTTCACTCTTATTATTATTATTATTATTAGCACCGCGTATTACTACCCGTTGGGTTATTCGCACTTACGCTAATGTGTAATGGTAGGGTGATTGTGAGATGAAATGAAGGACCTACACTTTAACGTGGAATCCGAACCACGGTGGGGGCCTGGCATTCCCCACATTCACAAGATGTCTTGTTAGAGGTGAAGGAAGGGTTTGGTAATCAGATAAATCTGTGCCGGGACCGAGGATTGAACCCCAGCCGCAGCACAGAAGTCTGACACCTTACCCCTAGACCGCCAGGTCACCTGGTTCACTCTTCTCTTAGATGATATCTTGGTTTCAGTACAAGTCACCAATTACTAATGTGTATAACGACCGAGTATCATGGCAACTTGTAACAAAAACACGTACGGTAGCTATCACGGAAACTTGTGTATTATTTGAAAGTAGTATGGTATTAGCTTTTATACATGCTTAAGTACAGACCTATGCTAGATTTGAAAAATTGAAAACGTGATATCCCTTAACTTTCAAATCAAAACTAATTTTAAAAATAAGTTAAATTTAAAGTTATTATATTTGAACATTCATAAATATTTATTATTAATAAAATTTGCCAGATAATTTCTAAATACAGGCCTTACATTAAAATTTTAATTTACTAATACACAACACATGGGTAACAGTGTTAATACACGTATATAAGATTGTCATATTAGCTACATCAGTTATTATTCTGTGATAGCTACAGACACTATTTCAACACATTTTTCATTACTTAATTAAGTATTAAAACATCGTCCGTGGTGGGAAAGATATTACCAAAGTTTTCAATGCGCAAACTCCACTTATAAAGTGATATTGATTCAGACATGATTTCATAGAAGATATTAAACTGATTTTGTTCTGTGTAATAGTTATATTGTTGGTTTAACAAAATCTTTCTGCATCAAGGCCGTAGTCAGCCAATAATTTCAAGGTTAGAGGGGGGGGGGGTTGGTGGGCGCATCTCCCAATTGCTGGAAGCTAGAAAAAATTATAAATGATAAACAGTTCTAGACGCTCTTTGAAGTGGTTTTTTTTTTCATGATAAAATAACCCCCTAGCTGCCGAAGGCTTGGAAAATTTATAAATATAACTCTTTTTGAAGCTCTGTGAAGTGTTTTTTTTATGGTAAAATAGTCCCCAAAATGTTGAAGGTTAGGAACATTTCTATATATTTAACACCTCTAGAAGCTCTTTGAAGTGCTTTTTATGGTAACACAACCCCCTAATTTGTATTTGTATCTTAATTTTGATATTGTTTGAACCCTAAATAAAGCCATGTATATTTTATTCATAAAATTTCGCGGGGGGGTTAAACCCCCCCCAAAAAAAACCTGGCTACGGCCTTATTCTTTATGATCTGTAATACGTTGGTTTGTTTATGCTCAGACAATAAAATACACAGTGATAAGATCTGCATGGTCCATTACATAGAATTTTGTTTGTTTATTAGAAAATGACGATTGTCTCTGTGATTTAGTAAACAGAATTCCTGGATACAGAGATAGAGGTCCCGGTTTCGATATCCAGAATTCAGATTTTTATTTTTTCGAAGCAGTAGATTTGGAACCGGATCAATTTAACCTCGCGATGACAAAAATTGAGGAGCTACTTGAACGACAAGTAGTGGATCCAGTCTAGAAAACTGAGACTCGCATCAGTAGAGCTCGTTGTGATGACACATGACACCCTATATCGCAAAAGTTGACACTATCATTGTCAACAGATGGTGGCTGCTCTGTTGGTATGGCTATATTGCGCATTAATGCCATGGAGTTAAAGATATATTGCATATTTTATCTAAAGTGTATTAGAATGAAAAATGTAAATCACAAAGTGTACATTGTTAGACATAAGAATCACCCTTATCAGTGGTAATGTTGACTGACCAAAGCGTCAGACTAGCTTGATTCTATTTTCAAATGACAGAAAGTTCAGGGTTTGAACCCCAGCCAGGTGTAATGAGATTGGTTTATTTGCCCTAAAATGTTTCCTACCCTTCATACACGCAAATTGGGATATAATTATTTTAGTTTTTACCTTCCTCATCCCTATATATTAAAGTTGAATTTGTGGATAGCCTAGATGGGCAGTAAGACGTGGATCAAGTGTGAAAATTTTAACAAGTTATTTTATATGTTAAGATATTAATATGATAAAAACAATGTTTTAAGTGATTCAAATAATTACTGTGATTTAGTAGCCCATACCCTCAGCCTATTTAAAAGTCTGACATAAGATTGAACCCGAAATTTTCCTGTGTTTTGTAAAAAAAAAAAAAATTATGTTTATTTAAAAAACACACAAAAGGGCACATATTCCACATGTACCTTTTACCATCGAAAGGGCTCCCTTGAATAGGTTGAACTCCATGTAAATGTGCAGCTATTCATACGGCAAGTTTTTTTAATAATTTTTATTTAGAATCTAGAGACTTGATCCGTTTCTGTCCTCTGAATCATGAAAAGACATAGCGAGATAACCATGACAACCAGAAATGTTGTTTATACTGCAATGCCATTTCCATTTATTTGCGCCTGTGCTCTCTCTCTCTATCTATCTCTATCTCTTTCTTTTTCTGTCTGCTGTGTAGCAGCAGTCAAGTCGTCCTAGCAGCAGTGTGTGTAAAAGGCAGTTTTGAGCCTTTAGGGAAATAAGCCAGCCCCATAATACGGCCCGATATACATTACTACAGCACGAGCATACACTCCGGTTGGAGCATAGTACACCACCGAATACGTAATGAAATAAGCGCGGTGGAACGGGGTGGGGGGGGGTGAAAGGGTTGGGAATTTTTTTTTTTTTGTTCGTGTGTGTTGGTTGGCACTTGCTGTTTCGAACAATTGTAGAGTTTTCAAACCTTCAGTCAGTCTTTACTTGTTATGATAAATGTTATATATAGGCTTAGCAATACAATATTTGACTTAACCTTCTTAAAATAAAGCATGTCAGTTTTTTTTTTTAGCACCGCGTCTTACTAACCGTTTGGATTATACGCTTATGTACTAAATACGCTCATTGTTTTAGGGATTATTATTATATTATTATTATTATTATTATTATATTAGCACCGCGTCTTACTACCCATTCGGGTTATACGCACTTACGCTAATGTGTAATGGTAGGGTGATTGTGAGATGAAATGGAAAACCTACGGTTTAACGTGGGATCCGAACCACGGTGGAGGCCTGGCATTCCCCACATTCACAAGTTGTGATTAATACACGTCTTGTAAGAGGTGAAGGAAAGGTTGGCAATCAGATAAATCTGTGCCGGGACCGAGGATAGAACCCCGGACCCCAGCACAGAAGTCCGACACCTTACCCCTAGACCACCAGGTCACCCTTTTAGGGATTAACAAGGTTATATTTAGAGGAGGTGTACCCTCATTTACATGAAGGGAGAGTGGAAAAAAACCTTTTGGAAAACCACCCTCATTACACCCGACCGAGATTTTTACCTTTATCTCCCCGTCATCGGCAGTCTAGTCTACTGTGAAAGTAGAGCCTTATATCATGCGGCCACCAAAATGGGCGGCTTTTTTTATTTTGGATGAAAATGTAATTTTAAAAAACTATTTAGAAAAAATCTGTTATACACACATGCTTCCATTATTCATTCGTATGGAAATTTACGTAAGTTGTTTATTACAGTCAAATTTTAATTTGAAGGTCCTTTAAAAATATAAACATATGTATTTGTGGCCAAAATTGATAAATGTTACTATCTTGTTAGTGTTATTTTATATGTATTAATAATAATAAAGTCGTTTATAGCCTACATAAACCTGTTGCTCAGTTTGTGGAAAGATTAGCCAGTACTAATAAACCGTTGCCCAGGGTAAGCCCGGATGTACTAATCTTACATCCTTTTCGTAGAGGCTCCTTCCATGTCCACATTAGATGAGGGGATGATAGTGAATATGAGGACACGGAGGCAATGAAGATACTTACCCAACTTAAGCCTAGTTTACCAAACCCTGGTGACCATGGGAACTATTATTATTATTATTATTATTATTATTATTATTATTTATTATTATTATTTATTTAGCACCACGTCTTACTACCCGTTCGGGCTATACGCTTTAAGCACTAATTACGCTAATGGATTAGGAATTGGGAAGGTTGAATTAGAGGAAGTGAACCCACATTTGCGTGGAGGAGGAGTGGAAAACCATTTTGGAAAAATCACTCCCAGTTCACCCGACCAAGATTCGAACCTCGATCTCCCTATCCTCAGTAGTCGAGCTCAACACGACTAGCGCGTTAGCCAACTACGCCACCGAGGCGGGTATGGGAACTCTTCTTCTTACGGAAAAAAAATCAACCATACTAGCTGGGAATCTAACCCGGAAACTCTAGGCTAGCAACCAGGGGTTCTAGACATTATACCACGAGGCCTATTATTTTATAGGCACCAGTAAACCCTTGCGAAATTTTCTCACATTCAACCTTCCCCCTGCCCCCACCTCCAAAATGATTTATTCTGTTGTTGGGTTGTTGATATTAAATACTTAGCGAAGTGTATAAACAAAATAGCAAAGAGAGTTTATTTTCAGTAATTGATAAAAAAATATTGTTAAGATTATTTTTACTTGAATTCTAAACAAACAATGTGTTTTAAAGTAAACTGAGTACGCTATATCGGAAGCCAGTAAAAAAAAATCCTTCCACTGATACCTTATAAATCGCTGTAGGGTTTGTATTATTTGAGAAAAAGGGATGTTGACAACAGAAATAATATATAGGATGAAAGTATCTATCAAAAGTGACAGCTGCAAATTACATAAATTAATGTATGGGTACGTGAAAGTAAATCTATTAACTTTTATAGCTTCCAGATAAGACATTATCTATGAAAGTTGGACTGTAGACTGGTTTCTAAAGGATCAAACTACCAAAAAGAGGTCCTAACAGTAGATAAATAAAGTGTGTGTACTAATGTGCTATTAGTTAATGATGTATGTTCTAAACATTTTATGATAGAGCTGTCTATGTAAAGTAATACAAAAATTATGCAAGTAATAGTAAACATAACTTCCATTCACCATCGTTTCCTTATGTGAAATGCCATTAAATCAGAATTGTGTGGGTATTGCGAGTTGATTTTGATACCTGTGGCGTGTCTTAGAGTTGTGTCAGGGTAGGCAAAGTTTGTTTGAATTGTAGATAATAACAATATTCAGCACCGAGTCTCACTACCCGTTCGGGTTATACGCTTTAAGTACTAATTACGCTAATAGATTAGGAATTGGGAAGGTTGACTTAGAGGAAGTGAACCCGCATTTGCGTGGAGGGAGAGTGGAAAACCATTTAGGAAAAACCACCCCCAGTTCTCCTGACCGAGATTCGAACCTCGATCTCCCCGTCCTCGGCAGTCGAGCTCAACACGACAAGCGCGTTAGCCAACTACGCCACCGAGGCGGGTTTGAATTGTAGATGATATAATATGCTCTCATCACTCAGTAGAACCTACATTCCCACAGTTTTAACACGCTCTGCTTACCCTAGCAAGACTCTACAGTAAGCCACTGGTTGCTAAAATATTATATAAAAATGTTTCGATATTGGAATTATTCAACGCTTGACAACGTATTATTTTATAACCCGAAAGGGTAGTAAGACGCGGTACTATATAAAAGTATTTTTTTTAAATTATCTATCTTTCATTCTCCGTTTTTTTACTAGTATACCTGTCTATAATGGCCAAATGTTTTCGCAAGTAGATTGGATATAAGTAAGTCCTAAATAGAGCAATGTACCTGCATTTTCTCTCAAGAAACGTGGTAAACAATTTTAAGGAAATAATTCTTGGTACATTCAATTGGAATTTGAAACTCAACTTCTATGTCACATGGCAGGAAGTATTTACCCAAGTGTCCACTTGCGTGAGTAATTTCTAAAATGTTTCTGTACAAAAAATTGAGCTAATTATATAGAATCCACTAATTTCTGGAAATTATAAATGTATGTGTAATTTATTAATTTATTTTGTCACATTTGGCAATATAAGTTACTATAACGTTTGCCATAGGCTATATCTAGATTTGTCGCTTATTTTTAATCGAAAAGATTTTTTTTTAAAACATCAGTAGGCTTCAGGTTTTATCTTCATTAAAGTTTTTTTTTATAATCCGTATTAGTAGTATTACTTTTATACAAAAATTGCCAAGCATTACTTTCAAAATGGGATTGCCTATTAAAAAGTAACGTGACTAACTAAAGTTCTTAAATTGTGTAAGACACACTTTTCAGAATTTCATTTTGTCCTTGTGAAATGAATCTTGACGAGTTTTACTTGAGGCATCCATGGGCAACTTAACCCATGTGGCAGTTATTGTAATGAAGTCGGAGAGCGGTTAAAGAGTTGGGGATTGAAGGGGGAGTAGACCACCATTATGCCCCCGCCTTCATTAAGGAATGTAATTAATAAGGAATGTGGCGGTCTATAGAATATTCTGAAGATATGCGGGAGAAGCAAAAGGGGAATCTAAACCCCCCCAAAAAAAGAGGGTTGAGGGATGGAAGAAGTTGGATAGTTTCTATGAAAAGAGAATGTTTTCTTAGGGGGGAAAGGAGGGGTCGTTGAATATCTTATAAAGTTATTTGAATGTATCTGCATTTAAGATTTTTAATTAAATTTGAGAGACAATATTATGGAAAGTAGCAGGTGTTTATTTTTCGTAACATTATAACCATTATTTTATGTTTCTCCTTTAATAAAATGGTCTGTTAATATTTAAAGATTTTTGGAAGCTATCAAATAGGCCTACTATGGCAAGTATAAATGATAATACTATAATAAATTGTTTTAGAGAGCAATTGCTTTTATTTATATGTTAAATTGACAACCATTTCTACAACCAAACAATCCTAGCATGAGTCATATCCCAATTTCCTGAATCCAAATAAACAAGGGCTTAGATTCAAACCAGCAATTGAACATATTACGTTTCAAAAGCACCTCACGCTGGACGTAATAAAATAATATTGTCCATTTTAAATAAATATAGTATGTTTTTGAAAGAAAAAACAGTAGATGTTAGATACTAAAGTAACACAAAATATTTTAATATATTCATGCACCGAGTATGTTATCTACAGCTTTCACATTTGATAAACGTTATTAATACCTATAAAATAACACAAATAACATAATCAAATGTTATCAATGCTGACCATAAAGAAATATGTTTGAATTTTCTCTACTGTTCTTCCAACAAAAATCAGGGTATACTTATTAAATCAGAATTAAAACATATGCCAAAATTTGACTAGTCACTGTTATATTTCAATTGGTATAGCTCATGCTAAAACAGGTCAGCTTAGCATGAATGACGTAAGATTTTAATAAGCTGTAACCTGCTTAGGTAGCCGCAAGCTCTAGCGTGCTACTTTCGCGATATACTAGAATGCTGATGACAGTGATATCGGTGTTCAAATCTTGGTTGTGTCTACTAAGGTTGGTTTTCTCTAAATTCTCCTTCCACGAAAATTAGGGTAAAATAATTCCTTCTTCATCCTTATCCAATTAAATTAATTATCATATATGCGTGTAACCCGAACAGGTTATAAGACGCGGTGGTAAAATAAAACCTAGTCTTGCCAGTAAGGAATCTTGAATTACCCTTGACTTAGTTTTCGATATGATATCGCGGGATCTTTACCCAACCTAAGCCTGTGAACTCGAGTACCCGTGTAAGATAAAGAGGGTTGAAAGTGTTTCGAGGAAGGGGTTGCGTCGGTGTGAAGGGGGTAAGAATGAAGGCAGCGTTTTAAGAGCGATAAAGTTACAGAGAATGGTCCAGTAAAAGGTTCAATGTACGTGTTTATGTGTGCTTGCGGCGGGTAGAAGTTAGTTTGGTGCCTTGTTTTTGGTTAACTAGGTAAATATGCAAAGCGCTTGGCTAAAGCTTCTTAATAAGATTAGTTTACAACTTAACCGGTGATAAACTAAGGATTTCGATCAGCCTTCCTTGCGTCAAGAGATTAATTTCCTTTGTACTTTGCGAGTAGCTTGAAAGGAAAGGTGGGGCTTTGCCAAAACCGAGTGAAGAGAATATTTTTTAGCACCGTGTCTTACTACCTATTCAATATATACGCATATTATATACTAATTACTCTAAGTTAGGGATAAATAAGGTTGAATCTAGATGAAGTGTATTCGCATTTGGGTGGAGGTAGAATAAAAAAAATACTTTTAGTATACGCCACCAGGATTCGAACTCCAATCTCCCTGTCATTGGTAGTCTCATCTAACATGAGAGGGATGCCTTAGATCACACGGCCACCGGAGGTGACGCAAATGATGATTACAGGGATCATTCACTTGTTTTATTCTTTATTATATTTATTAAATTATTTGTAAAGGAAAAGGAGTTTGTCCCGTCACCGCCACTACAATCTTGACAACAAGTCCCGGGTCTTTAAAAACAAATGTTCTGTCCTATAGGATAAGTTAAATGATGAATTTTTTGTTTCGTAGCTTACAGACTATATACCCTAACTAGCTTTTCACAATGCACAAAAAACAAAGGAACTTTGAAACTCCATACTAAATTGTTCCGTAACTTAATCAAGATCAATTGATATAACCAACACAATATAAACTTAATAGTAATGTGTATAAAGGTAAAGGTTTATCTTATGAAATGTAACAGAATTTTCCTTTATGAAGTATAGAAAGTAATTGTATAAACTAAACAACTCTCAGCACACCTAACTACGATTGTAGCTTCATATCAAACTACTCAGCCTCTGCAATTAGTTTGCTCTTCATTATTATTACTATTATTTTCTTTTTTTAGCATTAAATTTACTACTCGTTTGGATTATACGCTAATTTTATAATTACGTCTAACATTAGATATATTGCTGGCTTAAATAATGGGCTAGGTGTGAGAAAAGTTATTTAAAATAATGCGCCTTCTTGGAAAGAGTATGGAATATCCACATTATAAATCATAATATGGAGATAAACGACCCCCTGGGGCAGCCATCCGAGATCTAATTTCTAACCTTGCCTTCGTCAGCAATCAAAAGGTGACCTGGCGGTCTAGGGGTAAGGTGTCAGACTTCTATGCTGGCGGCCGGGGTTCAATCCTCGGTCCCGGCACAGATTTATCTGATTACCAAACCCTTCCTTCACCTCTGTCAAGATATCTTGTGAATGTGGGGAATGACAGGCCTCCACCGTGGTTCGGATTCCACGTTAAACTGTAGGCCCTCCATTTCATCTCACAATCACCCTACCATTACACATTAGCGTAAGTGCGTATAACCGAACGGGTAGTAAGACGCGGTGCTAAAAATAATAATAATAATAATAATAATAATAGCAATCAAAAATATTGTGAGACAAACGTTTTCGACCATGTACACATGGATATTGGGAATTTATACATAGATGTAATTTAAAAATACGAATAACAATAATGATGATGATGATAGTAATAATATTAATAATAATAATGGTAAGAACTGTTTAATATTCTGCTGAGAATAATTTTATTCAGTACATATTGCTGCAATTAAATACATCTAAAGGACTACATCAGAATCTGAACAAATTAACACATTCTTACATTGATTTGTGTGGTATATTTTTCTAGAAATAAAAAAGTTTTCGTTAATTACCTTCAGTCGCGAATTTAAAATAAATAAATATTGAATCTAAATTTTTCATCAAATTATTGATCTAGTTTATCTTTCAAAAAACTATATTTGGACTTTATCTCGCAATCTATATTTATCTACAGTCTAGTTAAGGTAATTTACATTTCCTCTCAATTTTACCTTCCCATACGATTATTAGTTTAATATGTGACCGCAAAGGAAGCAATGCATGCATTTTTTTTAATAAATATTTAATCATCTTTATTCAGCGAATACTCTGGTGCATCCAACTCAAAAACAAATTATATTCCAGGTAAATCGTGACTGAACGCATCTAGCAAGTGTAAAGTCCAAGACAAGTAAATATTACGGTGAAGAATCTTGTTAGTAACAACAAGAGAGCCATCGTAATCAAAACAGATTGGATACTATAAAGGCAGGGGTATTTAATAATCAAGAAACTTTTCTAAAAATACATTACATCAAGGTCAAATAAAAACTATTTTACTCCACCTCAAGCGCAAAATATTATACATCTGTCACCCACCCACTGTAAATTTACATCACGATCTCATCACATAAATTCCCCTTCTAATTACACACTTTCCATAACAACCATACCAAAAACACCTCTAATCCTCTACCCATCCCCCCCCCCCTTGAACTCCATACAACACAGTTCCCTTGGAACATGGAACTTTTCATCCTTCCATCCCTTTCCCAAAAACCCCTCTATCCTGTGCCATATCCCTCCCCCTATACCCTTAAACTACATGCGCATCGCAATTTCTCATAAATAAACAAGCCCCCAACCATGATAGGGAGCAGTACTGTAGTACTGTATTTTCAGCTTATGGTGCTAATACCAGTGGCTATTCTACCCATAACGGACGGCAGAGATACGCCAACAGTATGCAGTTTTGTATACGCCCATTAGCAATTTAATGGGCTACGTACGTGCGTGTTTGTATGTATGTGTATGTGTGTGTGTCTGTGGGTATGAGTTGAGAGGAAGGGGATTTTGATTAGACCTAATACTAGTGCACTCAGCAAAATGTTGGGCTAATGGGCTTATATTGCAACTAATGGATGCCAACACATGTGGTTTAAACAGTCCGATGAAGCTGGTATATAAAAATCTGCATTACATGTTGCCAAAACTTATTTCTTGTTTCTAATAAAGAGATGAAAAGTGCTTGAGTGAGTGGGGGGGTGGGGGGGGATGGAGGGAGGGAGGAAAGTGCTTCAGAGCATGCATAGAATGATCATTGTTACTACAAATATATTTTTTGTGAAATATCCATCAACATATCTAATATTTTTATTATGTAATGCTATTCTTCTTACTGGTTTTGGATCTGTTGGTGTTTTTGGCCTGGGCATGTAAATATAACACTTAAGCCTTAAAATATTGTGCCAATACATCTTTTAAGATTAGATTGTAAAAGGTTTTGAAATCTTTGTACAGTAGACCCATGACTTCTTTGGTGCTGACTGAAAGCCCACAGCTGAGAGCTGACGGCTTTGAAAAGTTACCAGACAAAATTATGTATCCCTACACCGAACCATATGATCTGCAAAAACAAGTGTTTAGCAGCTGTCACTTCTGACAGTCAAAATTTAGGTATATACCCAAATGTTGACTGTCAGAAGTCAGCTGTGAGCTGTCAGTAGGCACCAAAGAAGTCATTGGGCTACTGTAGATTGCACGGATGTGTTTTATCATATGTGATTTTACAATATTTTTTTTATCTCATCCACTCTTCGCGTTAAGGGAGAAGTCTCGGTATGTGAAGGGCGTAAGTTAGATATATTAGAGAAATATTTTCAGAAAACTACACAGACAGACTATCTGGCCGGACAGCGATTGCTACCTTCTCGCCGACAGAGACGACCACCTTAACGTGTGTGTATTTCCCATAATCTGCCATTCTCATTATCTCTTATATGAAGTAGTTTAATAACCCTTGTGGAAAATATATCACTTTAAAAAAAATACCCGCTTTGGTAGCCACATGGTCAAACAAGCTACTCTTGTAGACTTCCAATGACGGAGAGATCTAGGCTCGAATATTGGTTTGGTGTGTTGAGGGAGGCTTTTACGAAACAGTTCTCCACTCTCCTTCCATGCAAATTCTGGTACAATTCCTTTAAATTTAACCTTCCTAATCCCTAAATCCATTGGCATTATTATTATTAGCTACATAAGCGTATAGTCCGAACGGATAGTTAGACACGGTGCTAAAAAAATACTAACTTTTACGAGTTTCAGATATTAAGTGTTTCTTAGTTTATTAATTATAACCTCAGTGGTGGGCATGCGGGCTAAGGCATTTTATCTTATCTGGCTTTCTGGTGACGGGAGCGTTTAAATCTGGGCCGTGTGTACTGAGGGTGTTTTTTTTCTTAATGTTTTTTTTTTCCTTCACCTTTAGGAAAATGTTATACATTTACTCTAAAATCAACCTTACACCTATTTACCCAATCAGTGTAACCATATCGATATCTGGGTAGGGTATGTAAGACACGATGCACTAAAGTGAAGTTTGTCCTTGAAATAGCTGCAATGACCTGGCGGTCAAGGGGTAAGGTGTCAGACTTCTGTGCTGGGGTCCGGGGTTCAATCCTTGGTCCCGGCACAGATTTATCTGATTACCAAACCCTTCCTTCACCTCTGACAAGAGATCTTGTGAATGTGTGGAATGCCAGGCCTCCACTGTGGTTCGGATTCCACGTTAAACTGTAGGTTCTCGATTTCATCTCACAATCACCCTACCATTACACAGTAGCGTAAGTGCGTATAACCCGAACGGGTAGTAAGAGCTGTGCTAATATAATAATAATAATAATAATAATAATAATATAATATAAATAGCTGCAATGAACTTCAACTAACACGATATATCTGTTAGATGAATCAGCCAAGGAAGGGATTATGTTATCTTGTGGTTTTTGTTTTACTGTGGCTGAATACATCACGATGTAATTACATTCTAGTCTCGTTACCACGATCCATCTATGCTGTTGTCCATTTATGGGCAACTACTAATATCACTGGGTCGTTTAGAAGAGCATATAAGTGGTTTGTACTGTGATCATATGTAAATTATATCACCCGCCTCGGTGGCGTAGTTGGCTAACGCGCTAGTCGTGTTGAGCCCGACCACCGAGGACGGGGAGATCGAGGTTCGAATCTCGGTCGGGTGAAATGGGGTGGTTTTTCCTAAATGGTTTTCCACTCTTACCCCACGCAAATGCGGGTTCACTTCCTCTAATTCAACCTTCACAATTCTTAATCTATTAGTGAATTAGTACTTAAATCGTGTAATCCGAACGGGTAGTAAGACGCGTTGCTAAATATTATATATTATATAATAAATTATATCATTTAATGTTTTGCTGAAAGAGACATATATATGATTAGTAACATCTCAAATTTTCAACTTAACTAATAAAAACTAAATTTTTCATAATAAGCTTTCATTTACTTGGCGTGTTAATTATGCTAGAAAAATGTGATATAAGTAACTATAAGAGTAATTGTTTGTGAATACATTTTGGTAGCTATTCTTACCACACATCTACTACACTTCGGTTCTTCACACATGGGACTTCGTATTACATTGATGAGCCTTGAATCACTTGAAATATTTCACTTGATATGGCTTTCCTTGGTTACCAAGAGATAATTATAATGCACGGTTCCCTTAAAAAAAACCTTAAGATGGAGCCTACATATTTTTTAAACTCTGTAGAACCCTTGGAATATTTAATAATTTCATAAATATTTAGATTTCTCTAATATTTAATATATGTACATATTAAGTTTTTATAAATCAAAACACCCTTACGATTGTTTGTATATTATATGTCAGATATTTCATAGTTTGATTTAATAAGAAAACACATTTAAGGAAAGTTAGCAATTTTAAAAGTAGCTAATATCATTGTAAAATATACTAATTTAATTTACTTTTAATAATTTCATTTAAGTATTAAACTAATGAACATCAATAAGCAATTTGAATGTCATTGTGATTATAGGAATGTCTGTATGGAGGAAAACACGTATCAATTAATTAAAATTATTTAAAAAATGGCACTTGGACACGTCCTTCAAATATTCAGCTTTTATTAAGATTGCAGAATGACCCTGAGCAAGGGTCGAATCTTGGGTGTCTCAGTGGAAGAGCATTGGTGTGCTAAGCCCAAGGATCTAAATTCACTTTCCGAGTTCAGGTGCCATTTTTCAACTAATTTAAATGGATTTAAAAGTAATAAATTAGTCAAATATTTAAACTATTATTTGGTGTTTAAAGACGGCAATCATTTGATGGGGATTAAACAAATCTAATAATGTTTGGTTGAAGTAAATTTGTGAATTGAGTAGGAATTGAATCAAAACTTCATAATTAATCATTACATATCCACTTAATTTTTTAGACTATTTTTTTTATTAGGTGGTGAACATTTTTCAAACTAAAAGATTGAAGAAAAAAAAAATTCCAAATACTTTTTTGGATTTGTCATAGGTAATTGTTGTAAATATATTCTCCAAAATTTTAACAATAGGACTGTACTTTTGAATGTTAAAAGGGTTGTTTGTGTGTATTACTGTACCATCCGTAACTTGGCTATCGCTGGTAACTATAAGGGAAGAAGGGTTGACAAGGGGGGGGATAGAGTAAGTAGCAAAGGAGAAATGAGGGAGAGGGGTAGGGGTGAGCGAGGCAAGTTGCGGTTATTCCTGCCATAGGGGCTGAAAACCCTAGCCAGTTACCCGTCTCTTGCAGATTTCCTCTCATAATTTAATATGAGAGGGGATGGTTTTGGACACATAACACACACACACACACACACACACACGCTTGCGAGCAGATATAGTTAGTTATATGTACTCGCAGTTGTAATTAGTTAGCTGAAGTTCTGGAAGGCGAAGAGGACTAAGGTGTGTCATTTGACTTGTAGACTCAAATGATAACAACAAACGTATATATTCTCTTTCTCCAAAGTTGGATGAGGTGACGTCACCGTTGTTTAGTAAAGCCTAGCTGTAGAGAATCTAGATGATATACATTTTGTTGTGAGAGTAGAATCTTACGTGTACCTTAAATTTTGTGACGATTGAGGAAATTACGTTGAAATGAAAGGAAACGCGATTTACGCTCCATATTTGTTTACAGTTTTATCAACTTTTTTTTTAATCAATAAATTTTGCTTCATTAGATACGCTTAGTATATTTCTACAAAAATTAATTCCAATAGCTCTTAAATATGTTTACCGGTTATGGTGTAATTTGAACATTACTGTATTTATTTTAATTTTAAAAGGTTTCTGTTCAAATTTCACTGCGTCAATACAAATATTCAATAACTGTTTGGAATTAAACTAAACGTATCTACTGAAACGGGAGTTTTATTTAAATTTAATTGTGGAATGCCAGGCCTCCACCGTGGTTCGGATCCCACGTTAAAGTGTAGGTCCTCCACTTATCTCACAATCACCCTACCATTACACATTAGCGTAAGTGTGTATAACCCGATCGGGTAGTAAGACATGGTGCTAATAATAATAACAATTTTATTTAATCCAAAATAGGTTTATTTATAATGAAAATTGAAAAAAAAACGGGCCCTATATCACGTACCTATTTCCCCTCCCAGTCCAATTACCGTTATATTTGTTTAAAAAATTGTAAAAGAAGATTAAAAGGATAATAATAATCGTCACATAATGCATTGGGTTTGAGAAAATGTATTTAAAAGGATGTAAATAGACACCAAATTAAAAATCACTTTTAAAAACATGGATTTTAATCGATATAAGGAAATGTATGATAAAAATATTAATAATGTATTCTAAGCCCATAAAACTAATTTAAGAGATTACTAAAACTACTGTGAACAATTTCTCTAACCTTTGTATTGACTATATAACAATTTAATAAAAATAGCTAGGTGTAGGTCAATGTTATTTTTTGATCATCAAACAACAAAATAATACTTTATTTAAAATTTTTATCGAATAAAAAAATGTTATTTGTAGTTACCACAGGAATGTAAAACTCAGAAAATACAAAATAATTTTACCGGTTGTTCTCTATGGGAGAGAAATGGGCTCTCTTACCTTACATGGCGAAAATAAATAAGGGTTATCAAAAACCAAGTGCTTAGGAGGATATTTAGTCTAAAAAGGGATGTGGCTACTGGGAGGTGGAGGAGTTTACATAATGGCGAGTTACATTTCCTGTACTCACCACAAGATATTGTTAGGATAATAAAGTCTCGTAGATTACGGTGGGCAGGACACGCAGCTTGTAAGGGAGAATCTAGAACCGTGTTCAGGGAACTGACTGACTAACCCAATGGGAAGACCTAGACGCAGATATGATAATAATATCAGAATACTCGTAAACCTGAAAGAGATAGTGTTTTGAGGTAGACTGAATAGAACTCGCTCAAGATAGGGATAAGGGGTGTACTTTTTCAAGTGCGGCAATGAGCTTTCAAGTTCATAATGCCATAGATTAAGTAAACTATATTGACAGAATCCAAGGAAATGATAAACTCACCGTGTGCACAAAACACATTTTTAAATTTGTTCTTTTCCAATTACAAAAGTAAAGTAAATATCTTTAACAATTCATCTTTAAATTAATGTAGGCCTATGTACAGTTGTCAAATATATTCTTAAGTATATTAATTTTTGTACACGTGGACAAAATGAGCTATTAGTAAGGCACCTGGCAATTAAAAAAAAAGGAGCTTCTCTTAAGTATTTTCTCAATGTATGAGCTAATATTTAACTATAACCGGCTTCAGTGGCTGCATGGTTTAAGGCGTTACTCTCATAGTAAATTAGAATGCTGATCGAGGTTTGAATCTCGGTCAAATGTACCGAGGATGGTTTTCCAAAATGATCTTCCATTTACCCTCCATGAAAATGTGGGTACACGTCATATAAATATAATCTTATACATACCTAAAACCACTATCGTAATTAGTACAAAAGCGTACAACTTAAACGGGTAGATAGACTCGGTGCTATGGTGCTATAAAACAACTGTCTAGTGAATGTTGAAAAAGTCGATTCATTGGTGTTAAAGTGAGTGTTGAAAAAGTCGATTCATTGGTGTTAAAGTGAGTGTTGAAAAAGTCGATTCATTTATGTGAAAGTGAGTGTTGAAAAAGTCGATTCATTGATGTTAAAGTGAGTGTTGAAAAAGTCGATTCATTGTTGTTAAAGTGAGTGTTGAAAAAGTCGGTTCATTGGTGTTAAAGTGAGTGTTGAAAAAGTCGGTTCATTGGTGTTAAAGTGAGTGTTGAAAAAGTCGATTCATTGGTGTTAAAGTGAGTGTTGAAAAAGTCGATTCATTGGTGTTAAAGCACTAACTAGAAAACATAACACACACATTTATTTTAATCAGAAGCTACAAAAACCGGTAAAGCCTCTTCTGTAATCCTTTCAAAGGTTACAAAATAAATGGTAGTGGTGCGTTTGAAACCATTTAAATGAATGTCTCTGATCTTCACAAGTGCTACTTTTTTTTCTATTCATGCCATCAGACAAGCAGTAGACCTAATCTACAAAATGTCGGTCGGTTATATTGTGTACACCATGAAAAGCCGGTTAGTATGGCTGTTATAATATTTCTTTTATCTCAAGATAACTGGTGGCTGTCGAGAAAATGCTGCAATTTATTGGAGTATCTCAACGCTTTAATTCAGTGCAATAAGCGTCTATATCCATTCAATTTCTTACGTGCTTGGCAACACTAAGCCTAAGATAGTAAGTTTTACCACTTCAACTCTAAAGTATTTCTTGTAATTATAATTGTTTTATTTTTTTAACACTTCCTTAGGTCCAAGCTAGACATGCATTATTTAATAAAACAATCATAAAATAATTTAATAAAGTTTGGTTTCATAGACTTAAATGTTTGTTGGAAATTAAAATGTAGAAACAGTATTGTTTATTTTTCTAACATTAAAAATGTTCATAATTTCTAATAGAAGAGAAAATATTCTGTTCTCTCTTTTTGAGATTCTAGAATAAGGCTTATAGTTCTTAAAGGTTTAAACAAAGCCATTTCTAGATTATATATACAGTAATCAATTAGACTAATTTTATTTAGTTTAGGCTTTTCTGATTTATTTATTTTTACTTTTAGATTGAGTGAATACGTGTTCACACAGACAGCCAAATTATTTATATAATAATTCTGGTTTTAAAATCGTAGATATCATAAAATCATCCGAAAGTTAATCAACTAGCCTACCCTTGTAAGTAATATAATTTTTAAACCAATGAGAAAATACCGAACGTGTAACGTAAAAGGATTAAAACCCTTCCAAACCAATGAACTAGTGTAAAGTATCACCTAAATTAGATCCCTTTTAATTTCCGTAAGACTACGACGTAAAAAAAAACTCTAGCCTTACTTCCGGTAAAATAAAACTTCATTAGTTGGCACTCCTGCCTCACGGCAATTCAATTCGTGTTTTCTCTCTCATCCAGCGGACGCCATTTCTTGGCTCGTAAATATTGGTTACGTGTCTTAAGAGACTTAGCAAGAACATCGCAGAGAGAAGATACTTTACATAGAATCCGCTGTAAGACAATCCACGATATTCTATTCTAAAGCTTGGGGCCAATATATTGTTTTCAGTCTCCATCTCTTGTAAGTGAAATCAAAGACTAACTAACGACACAGTGAACTAATACATTTCTAGAAGAGGGAGGGGGAAAGAAAAAAAAAGACTGTTACAAACGAAGAGGATATATAGAAAAGGACGTGGGATGGGGTTAATACAAGGTTGTATTGTTCAATAATGCATGATGGTGATTTAATACTATTGAGACTTGGCACAATCTCTTTTTTTCTTTTTCTTTCTCGGTGATCTCGTGCTGAGAAAGGAAGTGGGCGGATTGGAACATTATTCTTCTTCTGCCTCACAATTTCCATTACTTACCTTTAAAGAAAAAAAATAAGAGGGTGAGCAGAGAAGTGTTTTTTTTTACTCTTCCTCCTTCCTTGCAATGCTTCTTTCTACCAGCATAATGTCATCCCTAAATCTTGCTTTCTTTTTTTTTTAGCAAAAAATATTTACACTCGACTATAGCGCCCTGGATCCTGATTGGTAACGTGAAAGAGGGAGGTCACAAAAAAAAAACACTTTCTGCTTAGCACAAAGGATGGTCTATATATGTATTCTTAGATATATGAGTAATTTTTCTACCCCCTCAACGACTCCTCCCATATAGAAACACCCTCACCAACTCCCACTCCCGTCCCCCCAGAGTGCTGGGTGAGAAGGTCGGTCGTAAAGATCCATTTTAAGGGTGTTAACGAGGGTTTAAGATGCCGGTGTTGTGTTTTGGAAGAGGTTATTGGGGTGTAGAAATGTTGTAAGGGATGAAAGTAATGTCTAGAAGTGCAATTTACAAGGGTATCATTTATTTTTTTCGGTTAGGGTTGCCTTTGGTGTTGTTCTATTCAAGTAATTATTTAGTATTAAGTTAACAAAAACTCATTTAAGGAATATTTCTACTTCTAATAAAATAAACATAATTTACAAATAGCATCTAGTATATATATTTATTATTATTTTGTATTTTTGTTTACCACATTTTTAATAGATTATAAACAAATACTTACTTAACAAAATAGTTAAGTATAATTGAACAAAGTCAGCATTAATTTTCACGCCATATCATGACTCACAAGCAAACAAATATCAAGAAATAAATTCCAGTCACGCCACGCCGTGCCACTAGTCACTAGAAAACAAATAACAAACAATAAATTCCAGTCACGCCATGTCCCGACTCATCCACACACGAATATCAGGTAATCAACTCCGGTCATAGCTCACTATCAAACGAATATCAAAATATTTACTAGAGTCACGCCATGTCTTGATTAATTAACAAACTAATATCAAACAATCAACTCCAGTCACATATGTCCCGACTCATTATATACGAATATCAAGTAATCAACTCCAGTCACGAATCACTATCAAACTAATATCAAAAAATCTACTCCAGTCACGCCGTGTCTCAACTAATTAATAAACGAGTATCAAGGAATCTACTCCAGTCCCACCCTATCTCAACTAATTAATAAACGAGTATCAAGCAATCTACTCCAGTCCCACCGTATCTCAACTAATTAATAAACGAGTATCAAGCAATCTACTCCAGTCCCACCGTATCTCAATTAATTAATAAACGAGTATCAAGCAATCTACTCCAGTCCCACCTTATCTCAATTAATTAATAAATGAGTATCAAGCAATCTACTCCAGTCCCGCCGTGTCACAACTAATTAATAAACGAGAATCAAGAATATACTCCAGTCCCGCCGTGTCTCAACTAATTAATAAACGAGTATCAATGAATCTACTCCAGTCCCCCATATCTCAATTAATTAATAAACAAGTATCAAGGAATCTACTCCAGTCCTGCCGTGTCTCAACTAATTAATAAACGAGTATCAAGGAATCTACTCCAGTCCCGCCGTATCTCAACTAATTAATAAACGAGTATCAATGAATCTACTCCAGTCCCGCCATATCTCAATTAATTAATAAACGAGTATCAAGGAATCTACTCCAGTCCCGCCGTGTCTCAACTAATTAATAAACGAGTATCAAGCAATCTACTCCAGTCACGCCATATCTCAATTAATGAATAAACGAGTATCAATGAATCTACTCCAGTCCCACCGTATCTCAATTAATTAATAAACAAGTATCAAGGAATATACTCCAGTCCCGCCGTGTCTCAACTAATTAATAAACGAGTATCAATGAATCTACTCCAGTCCCGCCATATCTCAATTAATTAATAAACGAGTATCAAGCAATCACCTCCAGTCACGCCGTGTCACGACTCACTAACATACGAATATCACGCAAGTAACTCTCCGCGCTACAGCTCCAGCAGCATTGTGTCACGAGTCACTGGCACCAAATAACCACACAGCTTCGAATCAATACCTTCATCCCTGAGCTGTGATGCCGAAGATTCCACGGAATGGACCACGTAAGTTTTGAATAGTTTATGAACCGACTTTACGTAGTCTATGAGGTAAGGTGGGTGATCTGTTACGTGTGTGGTTAGGGCGGTAAGCGGGGGAAGAGAGGAAATTAATTCAGTGGTGTGGCTCCGGAGTGTTGCTAGGGTAAATGAAGTTAGGTTATTCCCCATTCTTCTTTAATACAAATTTGAGTGCATATAAAATTTTACATCGATTGGACTTACTCTTGAAGTCAACGTAAAAGAAGTCTGCCATGTGCGTTTGTTATTTGGTCTTTGATGTGTGTATATGTGTGTATATGTATGTATATGTATGTATGTATATAATGTATGAATGTATGTAAATGTGTGTGTATGAATATAATTGTGTGTGTATGTATGTATGTATGTATGTTTAATGTGTATGTTTGTATGTATGTAAATGTGTTGTGTGTGTGTATGTATGTATGTATGTAAATGTGTGTGAAAATATTATACATTTTCCAAATTTTAATAAATTCAACCCATATAATATTTGTATTCATTTCGTCTATTATCATAATCGAGCCCTTTATAATTAACTACAATCAGATGACCCAAAGTAGGATTTTCCTCAAATCTAAATTTTTGTAACAAAAAAAAAAGAAGAAACAATGAAGTGTGTAATTTTGGTTTTTACAAGTATTGTGTTTTATCCATTCTTTTTCATACTTATCTAAGGCAATTATCCAAATTATCATCATCATCATCTTCCTTAGCCCCCTAAGTTGAGCTGGCAATAACCAGCATTAGACTATACCTATTACCTATTTTATACTATTATTAAAAATAAAATATAGTTGTGACATGTAAAAGCACGTTTTAAAACCAATGCAAAGATAACCACGTGAAATGTGTATTACGTTTTGGTCTATTCTCCTCCTACAACCCCCTCCCCAACCACACCCCATGCTGTAGTGCAATGCAGTAAAATAGTATGGGAGGAGGGTGGCGTGAACCTCGGGTGTAGTAGCTGGGTGAAAACAACCCTCTAGATGCCTGACAATGGGGTATAAAGGCTAGGGGATGTTGCCATTTTCCCTTGTCATATACACAAACATGCCGAAAGAGCTGCTTTCATATTCTCTGTTTTAGTTCTAGTCTGCATAACATCGCTTGTGTACCTTGCAAAACTTTTTTGACACACATCTCTCTCGCTTTATCCATTCTTTCTCTATTTTTGTTTCATGCTTTACCTTTATGTCTCTTTATTTACACGATATATATATTATATATTACTTGGAAGAAAATGAGGTCTTAAAAGTCCGGTTTTATTTCGAAATTCTGAGCGGTGTTATGTCCAACTTGAATAAGTTTTCCAAGTCTGCTTTACAACTCATATCTTGGGTACTACGTTATCCCAGAAAACCTCGAAAATATTTAGATTAAAAACTAGAATTTTATTTTATTTAAACTTATTTTATTTATATTTTATGTGCGTTTATCTATAAAATCACAGTAATTAAATTTAAATTAGGCCTATATAAACATTGTAAATAAGCGTTTTCAACTCTTTTTTAGGAATATGAACATGATTATAGATGAAAAACAAGTTAAAAAATATATAAAATAAATTTTACTGTAAAAAGTAATACAAATAAATACAACCATTTAAGGAATACGTTAATTAATTATCGAGGACTAGGTTGAAATATCACACTTTCAAAGGAAATAAATTGTACTGTTTCTTTATTCAATGGCACGCTCATTTAACCAATCCTCAAATAACTGACCCTACCAACCTTGAGATACAAAATTCTCCTTCAAAAAGGAAATTAAAAATGGCGAGAGGTTCAATATAAAATCGGCTCAGATTTTCGAGAAATTTGTGATTATATTTTGCCAATATGAGCTCAATTTTATTTTATTTTTTACTAAAATTAAAATATAGATTACTTTACTAAGGTATATAATTTAGAATTAAAAACCCAAACAAAAAAGCCTACTACACATTTTTGAATAATTTTCTCTCAGAATCTACAAAAGGAATAGACTACATAAATTGCTTCTTACAGATCGATACTAACCATGAGGATATTTACGATAGTGGAACAAGGAAGATGAAGTTAAAAGAGTAGGTATACTAAAAACTACGGGGATGGAGAGATGAAAAAAATCTCAGCCCCCTTTACCAAAAATCTAACTCCAAGCACCCTGTAACCATTAAACCTCACCAGGTGAGTCTGATGCCTTAGCTCAAGTATCCCCACCTACCGGTATAGATTTCTTAATTTAAAATTTGTAGAATTTTTGATAAATTTTTCATATGAATGACAAATCTGACAACCAGAGAGATCCACTAAATCTACTTTCGCTTATTCATACGTTAAGTCATGTGATCTGCGGCTTTCATTTTTGATTGGTTTTATAAATATCTATAAAATAATACTAATAGAATATAAAATAATATAGATGTTGACCGCTAAAATAATATATTTTTATTTTCTAAAAGGTCCTTCAAATGTATATTTGCAAGAAAATTAAGATATATAATTCACCACTTTGGCTCAGTTTAGAGCACTTGCCCATTAATCACTTTGACATCAGATTTGTTCGCCTTAACAGTGTGTTAAATTATTGCCTTTAGTCTAGTTGTTATGTATGACCTATCATAAAGTTATAGTAAGTCACTAATAGTGAGAAAATTTACATTTTAACAAAATTTTTTATAATTTTCTTTATCAGTTACACTTAAAACCACTTTAGGGAGCTGAAGAATGGTATTGACCCCTTATATTAGGCCTTTAAATGTAGATATTTATTATATTTAACTATGTGTTGAGTCCTATGGTTAAATTTTCTTTAAAATCTCGAATTAAAATTAAAGTGCTCAAAACATTTAAAAAAATGCAATTTTATTTAAAGTGGAAATATTTAAAATTGAATTTGATAAAAGTTGTTTGAAGATTGGTGACATAGAAAAAATAAATGGTACGGAACTCCGCACGAACTTCTCACTCTATTGTTTGAAAATGGAGATGTTTACTCAAACCTCGTAATATATGTGAAACGAAATAATATACACTAGCAAACCCAACCATAAATAGCACTATACTTATGTAAAACATTTTTTTTAGTCCCGGTTTTAAATTTTATGATTCTGTTTTTAAGGAATTAAGGTCATCATTTGTATGTTTGGACCGATAAAAAAAGATCAATGTTGGATCCACAAGGGTCAACACTTCGTATTAAAATTTCAACTTCCGGTTAAAATTTTCGACACTTCATTAAGTGTTGCAAATCTTAATGCCATCGCATTGCTATTAAATTCCTCATTTATAAATTTTGACCAATAAAATATCGAAATATTCACTATTGAGTCTAAATGGATATAGATCATTGTTGTACAAACATTTCTCCTAAGAGATTTAAGGAAAAACAACATAAGCTTTTAGAGACTTACTTATATTCCATTACTTTATGGCATTGGAGAATTATTGCATTAAGACTTAAGTAGTATTTATTCTCTTTACAACTAAAGCTCACAAAATTGTATTAATACATTTGCCAATATCTCAGATACTGTTGTATTTATAAAAATATATTTCGAATAAAAGTTTTATTATTTTTAATAGTACTACAATTTTGCAATGGTAAGTTATTTACAATCTCAAATAGTTGCGGAGATACGGATATTTCTGCTTCTGTAAAGTACCCTAAAATTCATTTTCATGGTAAAGTGAAAATAGCCAGTTTATTTATAATCTTAATCAACACCTAAATACGAATTTTAATCAAAATCGTTAGAGTCGATTTTGAGAATCTATTTTTTCTCTTTTCGCCCTTTCTTAACCTACTATTAATTTTAAGTTTAAACAGACACACAGACATACGTTATTACAAAGACCACATTTTTGGGTTTAGGGGGTTTTGAGGCGTCGACATCCATCAACATTTCGAGTTAGATTTTCTTTTGTGGTCGCAATACTTTTACCTTTTGTTTTCGAAAAGTTAAAAAATATATATATTTACGTATAGCTTGAAAGCTATTGGTTTTGTAAAAATACACTTCTTATAAAATATTTTTATTATTAATAGACCTACATATTTGTAACGATAAGTAATTTCATATCTCAAATAGTTTAGGAGATATTATAAAAATATATATATAACTAATGCACAGACCGGAGCTCTTAAAGTCATTTTTCCGAAATATTTAGAGAAGCCATTTTGTTTGGAATATTTATAAATGTTTAGAATTGAAATTTAATCAAAATCGTTATAGCCTATTTTGAGAAAATCGACTTTTCTATTTTTGTCCTTCAGTAAACTACCCTTAATTTTAGGGATATATATCCAATTCCAAAAATCCCTCGGGGCAACCCTATGAAAACCCTAGATACCAAGTTTAAGCCTGATCGGTAAAATAGTTTAGGCTCTAGTTGGAGGTACAGACAGACAGACCGACGGAAAGTCCAAAACAACTTTTTTGGATTCGTGGGGTCCATGAAACGTCAAGCTTCATCAAAATCTTGGGTTTGGTTTTTTTGACGATCACAATACTTTCTCCACCTGTAAACCAGCGAGAAAGTAAAAAAAAAAAAGAGAGAAAAAATTTATTAACAATTTTGTTACTCTACAAATTACACAAGTCTACCTATTATTTCAATAAGCAAATGTTTATAATCGATTAGTAAAATAACCTATTGCTCTGAACGTCTAAAAGTTAAGTAAAGAAGACAGAATGAGGTAGCAATACTTGTCCTTGGCTTTGATGTACTCTACATTCTTTCCAGATATTAACCTTAGAGCTGGTTGTACAAATGATAATCAGTGGTTTGTTAAGAGATTAGATGGAAATATATCTCGAATCAATGTCTCAAAATTTCATTTTGAGTGGCACAATCAAATCTCTTGTAAAGCTAACCAACATAATATCCTCTCCCATCAATCTTTTGATCTACCAGATCATCATATTGATAGGAAACATAACCAATTAGTTTAAACTAACTGAATTAGTTTTTGCACCCTTATCAAATTAATAATATGGCACGTCTGGGCTACATCATTCTTGGCCCAGTTTGTGGAAAAATTAGTCAGTACTAGTCTACATTTGCTCAGGGGACGCTCCGCTCCGAATGTTCGAATACTACGTCATTTCCGTGGAGGTTCTTTCTATGTCCCCATGAGATAACGGTGATAGTATGAGGTTGGGGAACCACTGGAAACACTTAAACTTAACTTAAGCCTAATTAATAAAACCCTGGAAACTGTTGGGTTAATTAGCCTTTCGGGTCAAGTTACCCGAGGAACCAGTCGGGAATCAAACCCTGGGTCCCTAGACCCATAACTAGGTGCTCTGACCACTACTCCACGGGGTCGCTTCTGAATTAAGTGATTTTTAAAAGTAATAAGTGTTTTTACATATTTATTTTGAATGCAGAGTTAAAAAAAAAGAAGACAGTAGTGTCAATTATGTGGGGTCTCAAGATGAAGTGTTTTCAAATATACAGTGATGTTAAAGAGAGAGGTTGATATTCAAAGCAGCTACAGGAAAGAATCTAGCTTTTATTTTTAAAAAATGAGATGAGGGTTAAGCTGATTCAATTTTATTGGTTATAATTTATGTATTAATATCAATAAAAATTGGTTTAACCCTATTTATTAAGGAACGTGCCCAATATTGTAATTTATTGAAATTAATTTATACAAATCAAGTAGACTATCTACCAGAAACATATTTTTTATATTACATTATACCCAATCTTATCTATACATTTAGGTAATTTTACAATAAGAATTTTCAAATACAGCAGTTTTTACAGTGATGCCATGTTGATTTTAATTGATTATTTGATTAACTCTATGGTTAGATGATCGGATTTTTTTTTATCCCTAGCTCACTTATTGCAACCCAAACTTTTCTTGATCATCGATCAAGCTGATTTAAAATCCCGTGTTTTTTAATAATTAATATTAGGTTTGAGTAACCGGTATCTTTCCTGGCTACACGCATAGATTAATCACGTTAATGCAACAGGAATGAGAAAGATATAATATAAAAAGAAATGCACCCATGTTTGTATGGTGAGAAAGAGAATTAGAAACCACGTAGGAAAGGGCCCCCCCTCAGTACACCCAACCGGTTTTGAACCTCAATCTCTTCCACACCGGCAATCTTGTCTAATACAAGTTTGACGCGTGAAACCTTGGGACTATCTATGCGCTAGTTTAAACCTATTATTAACTGACTTGATTAAACCATTTTATTTATTTGTAACACTATTGAATTAATCGCGCTGCGTTGGGCGTCGATTGAAACACTACGGATTAATTCCCTGATATAATAATGCTGTGATGATGTTTAGGTTGTCTATAGCTCCGTGGTCGAGCGCCTATCATCACTGTACGGAAAAGATACCGTTTAACCAGCTGCCTATAGCTCCGTGGTTGAACACTAATTAAATTGGTATATTAATAAAATTAAAGAAAGAGAACTGTTGATGGCTGTTTATTCACACACGGTTTATTTAAATGACATCTGTTAATTACTTATACATACTCCAATTACATACTTTATATCAATGCACACTTGTGATATTAATGTTAGTTATTTTATACCGTGTTAGAATGTGACTGCCAGTGTGTGGCTCTGACTGACTTGTGCATGTGGATGGATCCCTGGTGTGTATGTTTGGATGTCGCTGCTTGTGGCTGATACGCACAAACGGTTTATATATGGCATACCCCTTGCATCTTTCTCCCTTCGTCAACTGTGTAAAAACTAACTAATAGAAAGAGTCCTGGCGACAGGTGTTGTGAAAGCTAGCTTTTTATTGGTATAGGGAATTGGCGTTTTTGCCAAATACTGTGGAGTTGTTCTTTTAACAGGAAGAATTGTATAAAAAATATATTTTACTGGTAAGATCCTTTTCACATTATTTCTGAGAAGCGCGTGTTTCTTCATGGATAAATCATAAAAGGATACTCTTCATATGTTACTTTAAAGAAAAATTACCTTCATCCATGACTTTTTATATATTTTAGACTGATCCAAACCAATATCATTACATATTTAATCCATTTAAAATTTAAAATCTAATTAATTTATCCAACAAACAGGGGACAAAATCGGACACAAGACAATTCCTTAAAATAAGTCTTATTTTGAGTAGCCTTTAATTATACTGTCGCCATTGAACTTGTGGATGAAAACGTAAACATTGTTACTGACTGAAGGCCTGCTAGACACGTGTTTCTGTAGCTATCCAACCAACTCAACCTTTTTTTTTTCCTACCCTCTCATTAATCACACATCCCCCCTCCCCTACCAAACCTTGTCGCGCATAGCATTAACACGGCCCAGTAAATTCAAAGCACGAAATGTCCACGAAACACGCAACGGAGAGATTTGTAGCAACTCTTAAAGGATCACTATACATTATCTCTGCTCGCATGCGGCACGACTACAGACTATCGCGCGCAAGGCATTATGGGAAGGGGGGGCCTTGGTGGTGTGGGGGAATTGGGGTGGAAGGTCACAATGAACTGTAGGGGGGCTCATTCACACAGTATTTTGTGCTTGTTAACTTGCCATAAACATCTTCATAAAAACAATAGCAACATTTTTTTTTTAATTATACCTAAAGAGATATGAATAAAAGGTTGTTAATAACATGGGTTTAATTATATCTTAATTATTTCAAACTGCAATAACTATATTTTTATCATACATTTATGATTATTTTATTTTATTTCATATTAAAGTGTAAGCAAGAACAACTCATTAAAACGTTGTCTTTATGTTTGTCATTAAGATTTAGTCACTCACTTAATGTCTGAACAGGCTATTAAAATTTTAATCTAGTTTGTTTCTCGAATTATTATAAATTTACTCTAGAACAACATGGTGATCACATTCGATAACTTACTATTAATATTATCACTAAGGGAGAGGGAAAAAATCCAAACTAAAAATTATATATTTTGTCCTTCTCTGGAATATAAACTTAGTACCTTCGTATCAGTAGGTGTGCTTTGGTAACTTAGCTATTAGGTTGAATGTTTCATTAACGAATTTATTTTATTAAACCTAATTAATAAATGTTCATCCTTTAAAAATAGATATATTATCAAAATTTCAAATAATTTTTTTTGTAGCCATGCAAACGAAAATATTAGTCTCGTCTCGTCTATTTTGCTGATGACAAAGATGCCGTGTTTGGATTTCAGCCTGTTGTGCTTCACAAACGGTTTCACAATATTTTTTGCCTAAAATGCGGTTACACTTTTTATAAATTATACCTTCCTTATCCCTAATCCATAAGTTAAAATATTCAGCTGGCCAGGTTGGGTAGTAAGACGTGGTGAAGGTGTAAAAACTAATATTTATCTACATATAAAATATAAGTCTACTGTATATTTAAATGTAATCATACATATGACTTTTAAAAGTACACATTATGTTGGTTGTTTTATATAGTGGAGCACACACGAATTCAGGGATGACTATAAAGCTTAGATTACTTTTATTCATGATAGTATATGTCTAAACGGTTTTACTTTCTCATATCAAGATAAAGTTTTATGATTGTGAAAAAAATCAATATCTAGATTATGACGAATCTTTACGTTTCTATGAACACGAATGCAAGTGGATTTTACCATTGTCTGTTACAGTCCCTGTTTATGGATCATAAACGGTTAAATTGATTTGAGTTCAAATTTTATATCTAGATTTTATATGGTTATACCTTGTGACTTTTTATTATTTTGACCTTAGCTCTCAAATTAGGGGTAGTTTACTGATGATTTTTTTTATTCCAAATATTACGAAAATGGCCTTAACGATATGGTTTAAAATAAATATTTAGGATTTTTTTGGAATGAAAGATAGTAATGTTTAGTTGGTTTTTGGTTAAATAAAATCGTTAAAGTGTATTTTACTGATGGAATGATTTTGAAAATTAGAGATATTTAAAAAATTGTTAAAACTAAATTGTTCAAAATGTATATCTTGATACTGTGTGGTATGATAAATAGCAATGTATAATATTTTTTGGGGGTAAAAACTCATTTATGGGTAGTTTTACCAAAGACCGATATTTCAAAGACTTAATATATTTTTAAAAAAAGGCCCAAACGGTTTGGTTACAAATGATTATCTTGGCAGTGTTTACATGACAAATTATCCTGTATACCTGTTTTTAGGTAAAAATACAATAAAGGGTCATTCACTGATGAGTGACTTTGGAAAATTTAAATTATTCTGGAAATAGTTATAACGATTTTTCTTAAAATGTACATCTGGTAAGTGTTTGACATGAACATGACAAATAAAGCTGTATACTTGTTAATGGTGGAAATTTACAAACTACATTAAAACATAGTTTTAGCGATTTGGTTCTAAAGGGGTATCTGTTAAAATGTGTTATTATAAATAGTTACCTATATATTGGTTTTTATAAAAAAAATCATGTCATAGATGTTAGTTAACTAATTATTGATTTTTGTAAAATTTGATTATTTTTTAAATAGCTCTAGCAATTTGGCTCAAAACTTTTATCGGAGGACTATTTTACACTATCAATAATACTGCATATTTATATATCTAAAATAAATTAATTTAATGGTACTTTCCTCAAGAAATACTTTAGAAAATTTGAATTAAAAAAAATTGACATTGAAGATTGAATTCAAAATGTAAATATGGGAATAGTTATTCATAATAAATAAGAATACGTTTTTATTTTTATAAATAATTAATAATTTTTTAGCAGTAAACAGATAATCTAATTTGAAAATTTGTATTTTTTTAAACATATTTGAACAATTTGGTTTAAAATGTACATATAAAGAGGGCAATTATTGGGATTAACAAAATTATATTTTTGTTTTAGTGAGGAATACGTATTAAGGGTAGTTTATTCAAAACCTATTTTTGAAATTTTATCTTCGAAGCCATAATACACAATATGAAAAAGTTTTTATTACTGTGACGTAACATTTATTTTAATTGTATTCTAATTCAGACTTATTAAACCATCTCATGGCTGAGTAGTCGGTGAGTTAGATACAAGATTACAATACGAAATACGGTTTTCTGTATTCTTCATTTGAAAATGTTTTGATTGGGGTTCATTTTTTACCACCTTTGTGGTCTAGTGGTCAACAGTTCCTGGCCTCAGATTCTGAAGTCCTGGATTCGATCCCTGAAGCTTACAGATTTTTCCTGTGAAGCAGTGGGTCTGTAACGTGGTCAACTCAGCTTCGTGAGAACAAATTAGGATCTACTTAAACGAAAAAGTAGCATCTCCAGTCTATAAAATTGAGATTAACGTTCGTATGGTTTGTTGTGCTGACCTCATGATATCCTCTAGCGGCAAATATGGTCACTATCATCACCAACTGACTGTGGCCGGTTGGTATAGCTCGATTGGGAGCTGGCCCCATAGTTTTTTACTTTACAATAATTATATATATATATATATATATATATATATAGAGAGAGAGAGAGAAGAGAATATATATATATACGTAGAAAAAATATATATAGGGAAAAAAATATACATATATATATCAATCTATGTATATGAATGTTTCACTGGTTTTAATGCCACAGTTTTTAAAAATATAATACAGAAAACCCCAACACAATATGACGTTTTATTCGAACTGAATAAACCTAACCCAAGCTATGTGTGTGGTTTGAACCACGTAGTTCTAACCGTTCGGGTTATACGTTCATCTATTAAGTTAGTTAATGGTTTTAGTGATAGGGAAGGTTATATTTAGAGGACGTGTACCCACATTTTCGTGGAGGGAGAATGGAAATAAATTTTGTAAAAAAAAAAAGAAGTCTCAATACATCCGGCCGAGATTCAATCCTAGGTCTCCTTGTCATCTGCAGTCTAGTGTACTTCGAGACTAGCGCGTTATACCACACGGCCACCAAAGCGGGTTGTGTGTTTACTTGTGATGGGTGGAATAGAGGGTTAGACGGGCCCACAAGTGCATGTTCTACAACCATATCAAAATTAGTACATGGTCCTTTTATGTGTTCTTGCGATCGTTATTTATTATTTTGTTAAACACGGATAGCTATAAGATACCAGAAAGGAAACTAGCTTCAATCTGAACCTTTTTTTTTTAATCCTCATAGCCTCATAGGCTATTAAAACTGGAAAATGTTGTTGTCCAAAAAATGTAGGGCTTGTTGGGCATATTTTTTTTTTTCTCAAATTTATTGCTACTCTATAGTAATGTTATGTGTTTTTATACACTCCAGCTCACCAGTCATTTGGATTTTACACATAATCTATACACATATCTTATTTGTAAATTGGAAAAATGACATCTGGACATGGTATTAAACCTGGGACCATTGGCTTCGCACGCCCAAAACTCTACCACTGAGCTATCCAGGTATTCGTTCTTTGCTCAGGGTCATTCTTTTAGCATAGTGTGATGTATATGTCATATGGTTTCTAATTACCGCGTTTTATTACTAATTCGGCTTGTAGGCCTACACCCGTGTACTAATTAGGATAATGTATTATGGGAAAGGAAGTTTTAATTTATATGAAGTGTACCCATATTTGCGTGGAGCGAGAATATAAAACTATTTGAGGAAAACCACTCTCGGTACACCCGACCGGATTAAAGCCACTATTTCTCCGTCATTGGAAGTCTAGTTTTCTACGAGAGTGACGCCTTGGACAACGTAGCCATCAAAAATGGCTTTTATATGTATAACCTATTATATATGTTAGCTACGATAGTAAGTTAAGTTTGATTAGGTTTTTAAAAAATAAAATGTACTCGCATTTTAAGCTGGTAAGGAGTGGAAATCTAAAGGGGGAAAAACCTCAGTACACCCAGCTTGGACTCAAACCTCGAACTACTAGTCACTAAAAAAAGGAGACCAAATAAGTTCTAAATTTAAACTGCATGCCCACCGATGCGGCTTATGTTATCCTTACTAATAAGTAGATAAAAAAAATTCTTGTAACGAAAAACTTACATTAATTTGCATTTGATCGATTTTTTTTAACTAAAGCTGTCAAATTGTTACGATACTACTTGCTACTTGTTACCCCACGACTTATTGATTCGTGGCCAACATGCCATTGCTTTAGAGTTTTAGAGTCTCTCAGGTCAGCCAACATATTTGCATCATAATAACCGTGTTCTGGCACGGCCTTAAGTTCATAACTAACCACCCCGCCGCGGGACAAAATACATTTCATACTTTGATGCAGTGTGGTACAAATAATTGGCGTAAAGCTGTCAAAACCGCAGTCTGGCTACAAAAGAGCTCAGATATCTTTTGAGTCTAGCAAGTGTACATTATTGTATGAAACTTTGTTGCGTGGGGATCACTGGTGGTTGTTGGGGCTTTGCCAGGCTTGTAAATAAGTTGCGTATTGTAATATGATAAAAATGACAAAACGTCCGTAGCTCTTAAATAAACTGCGAACTATCATATATTAAAATGACATTCAGGTATGGTTAATAATATGAATAGATTAAGTTGGTAGAGCATTTGTCGCTTAATCCAAATGTCAAGGTTTCCATTTTATAGTGTCTTACCTCTTTTATAAATTTGACAGTTTATGTAGGTATAGCTCAATGCTCTGTTATATCGTTTAAGCACCAAATATAATCAGCCTAAAAACAAATGATGCCATTGTTTTAAATACCTAAATAATTTTTTTATTATCACCACTTCTCACT
This sequence comes from Timema cristinae, assembly GCA_039000515.1. Classification (NCBI taxonomy): domain Eukaryota; kingdom Metazoa; phylum Arthropoda; class Insecta; order Phasmatodea; family Timematidae; genus Timema; species Timema cristinae. The sequence continues at coordinate 42,476,487 of JBCFYV010000935.1, read as the reverse complement.
ACTTGTTTAGATTATTCGCATGTATAATAGTTACTCTAATGGAAAAGGACTTGAGGAAGGCCGAATTTTAGAGATAATCTGCCCGCATTTGCGTGGAAGGAGAGGGGGTAAAACATTTAGGAAAAAACTCGCAATCAGTAGATCCGACTGGGGTTCAAACCCTGATCTTCCAGTAACCAGCACGCCAATCTAAATCTAGAGTGACACTTTAGACCATTCGGCCATTGAAAGGGATCCTAAATAGATTATTTAATAGGCTATTATTCATCAAAAAAATTGCTATGGGTATAGGCTATAAAATTAATTACAATCGTATAATCTAATCAGGTTTTACGCAAATGTACTAATTACGTTAGTGAGCTAGGGTTGAGTGTGTTTGAATTTAGATGAGGTTTACCCGCATTTGTGTAGAGGGAGAATGGAAAACAATTAGAGGAAAACTCATCTTCAGTACACCCAGCCGGGACTTAAACCCCGACTTTTCAACTGTCACAGGCCTTTCTTTGTATAGTCCAATTTTCATTGGAAGGACATTATTTGACAGATCTATTTGCATGTTAAATCATATGATATGCAGACACCACTTTATCAATAGGCCTAATCATATAACAACACTAATAAAATTGTGAAATATTAACATTGTTAGATGTTAGCAAATAAAAAATATGTTTGTGTTTTCTTAATTTTAAAAGTTTATTCTCACCGAAATTCTACTATAGAAACGCGACAGTGATTTAGGGTCGTTGAGTAGTAAAAGTGTCTGTAGGTTTCTATAAAATCTCAGCAGGGATAGGCCATACAAACGTTTATTTATCGTGACGACAGTCAGCTGTCAGTCTTTTGTTTATGATTGTTTTGTAAATCTGAGTGCTCCAGAACTATATGTGGAACTATTAATAAGTGAGTATAAATAAAATGTTGTGTTGTTGGGATGTGTCTATGGAGTAATACACAGACAGAATAAATATTAAACGTGCCAGGATTCACATTTTTAGAATGTTTTCGTCAGCTTTGAATATCTAGAAATAAATAAAAAAAATATATATAACTGGTTTGTAAGAAACAGTCATTCAACTTGTTAAAAAAACAATGGCTGTACAAGTTACTATTTTCGTGTTAATACGTCATAAATAATCTGCCTATTGCTGTCACTTTTGATGGATATTCAATACATCTCACATTTTACTAATAATATAGTAAAATGTTATCAATTTTAGCCATAAAAAAATTAGTATTTTCTTAAAGGAAATTCTTATGAAAATTTCCCTTGTGTTTAAGAAAAATTTTATGTTTTAGAAATGCCAATCATCACTCAAATTTTACAAAACTAAATAGAAATTTTACACCGCAGTAAAGTGACTTTCGTGTGAACACAGACAAAAATGACAAATTGACGTCTGTATGAACTTAGCCTTATAAAGTAGCCGTTATTCCTTCAAGGCCTCCCAAGACCAAATAATCTAGCTGTATGTCGTGCTAGGAATGTTCTATCTTGAGAAGAAATTGGTCTTTGTAGAGAACTTTAGTCGACTATCGCTAGCTCAATACGTGCTAGGCCTACTCATATATCTGGTGTTCATGTTGCATGTAAACTTTCTCCCTGCGTGGGAAAAATGTGTTTGATCATGCATGTGAAGTATTGTTATGTCTGGAACCTTTACCCGTATGAAGAAAAGAGTAATATGAATTGATATTGTATGAGAAGTATGATATTATTTTGCTTTAAAATGTAATTGAGAAATTTACATCAAGAAAGACATGGCGTGACATTTATTTTTAACGTGTTTTTTTAATTATATAGGTTTTTTTAAACTTACTTGATCCATTATTCCATTATAATCATTCTAGGTTTTTAAATTGATGTAACTTTATATAAGGCTATATAACACGAATTTTGTGGAAAAGCACAGTTATTTCAAGAACAAATTACAAAATGCTTTTTTAAATTGATGATTACTTCTTAACATTTTCAAAATAAGGACAATAATGATTTAATATAAAGGGTTGGGATGAGGAAGGTAAATTAGAAAAAATATACCGACGCTAACCTTAATAGAGAATCGGAATGATAATATCTGACCTTCATTTTAATCAATATTCGATTAGTTTACTTGAGAAATTATCATCAATGATGTTGATAGGTACATCATCATCAACGTCTGTTACTGTTTCCAGCCTGCTTAGAGTCATATATTTGTCCACTACTGGCTGGATAGGCCTGTCGAAACCTCATATACTTTATTATCTATCTTAAGACTAGGACAGCCACAGCATCCAGTCCCCGACCACTAATTTATCAATGTGAAATTGTAAACCCATATTTTCATCAATGTTAATTTTCGGCTATCATGCCGGGAATCGAACCCGGAACCCTTAACTTAGTATGCAGATATGTTACAGACTGACCTGAGGTTTTGGAATAAATAAGTTTGTAATTATAATATTATTATTATTATTATTAGCACCGCGTCTTACTACCCATTCGGGTTATACGCACTTACGCTAATGTGTAATGGTAGGGTGATTGTGAGATGAAATGGAGGACCTACAGTTTAACGTGGAATCCGAACCACGATGGAGGCCTGGCATTCCCCACATTAACAAGAGGTCTTGTCAGAGGTGAAGGAAGGCTTTGGTAATCAAATAAATCTGTGCCAGGACCGAGGATTGATCCCCGGCCGCCAGCATAGATGTAATTATAATAAAATGCCTCCTTTGTGAAATCAAAAGGGTACATCCGTTTTGTTGTAGCGTTTTGGTTGCTATGCAGAACTACGATTTATTCAAGATTATTTTATATAAAACAACAATATTTAAATGGTGACCTGGTGGTATAAGGGTACAGTTTCAGACTTCTGTTCTGGGGGTCCGGGGTTCAATCCTCGGTCCCGACACAGATTTACCAAACCCTTCCTTCACCTCTGACAAGACGTGTATTAATCACAACTTGTGAATGTGTGGAATGCCAGGCTTCCACCGTGGTTCGGATTCCACGTTAAAGTGTAGGTTCTCCATTTCATCTCACAATCACCCTATCATAACACATTAGCGTAAGTGCGTATAACCCGAACGGGTAGTAAGACGCGGTGCTAATAATAATAATAATAGTAATAAAACCCGTTTAAGTTGTGAAATAGCTTGGAACGTCACCTCTCGTGTAAGATTGGTCTACTGAAGATGGGGAGATTGGGGTTCAAATCCCTGTCGAATCTATTATTTTTTTCTAAATGGTTTATCACTTTCCTTTCACGCAAATGTGGGTAGATTGTCTAAAAATTTTCCTTTTCATTATTTCTATATTAGACTAATTAACATATTTGCCAATTTAAAAAACCTATATACAAGCAAAAATTTTATTATTTGCTAACTTTTTTTTACAAAAAGTTTCCAACTCTAGAAATGGGTTTCTTTTCAGATCTAATCGACAAAAAATAAAAATGAAGAAACACCTTTTGGAATAGAAAAATATACCTCAAAATAGTCGAAATTTTATAAAACAAATTTATAACTTGACCAAAAATAATAATAATAATAAAAAAGATTGAAGACAAACATTTTTTTAAATGTAAATATATCTTTGAATAAATCGGTCGTACATTAAAATATGTCAAATTAATATTTTTGACTTAAAATAATGATGATAGAATTTTTTTTTTAAATATAACATTTAGACAATCGGGATGTCATTAATTAATTTCAATTGAGTTCTATACTGATAATAGAGCACGTGAATACAAAGAGATCGGGGCCAATTCGATGCGCTTTGCTATCTCTAAAATGTTTGCACACATACAAACCAAACAATAACTGCACATGGCAAAGTCCTTGTACGTGTTTTAATTCAAAGAAAAAGTTCAATAAAAAAAATCATATAAACAGAGATCCTGGTATTTTATTTTAGAAAATTGGATTTTTATGTGGGTCGCAAGTTAAACCTGAGCAGTAGAGCTCATTTTATTTAGACACATTGAAAATAATTCACTGATTGAGAATAGTGAACAATTAAAAGAACTATGAGGAAGATATTTAGATGGGTGTGTAAAAGCCTTGTTTTTTAGTTAATTATGACAGCTATATTTATTATAAATCAAATAGTGAGTGCATATGTATACTTATCTCTATAAAAAATTGTTAAAATATCTTCAGTGACAAGATTTATCTGGGCCTAGTTCTGGTCCAAGTGTCGTGGGTTCATTCCCAAACGGGACACATTGCATTTATTTCCTGGATTGTGTTTTGATCAACCCTTGACCAAGGAATACTGTTGTAATTAACATTCACACTAGTCTCAATTATAATCTATCAAGTTAACTCTGTATAGTTTCATAAAATTACAACTTTTTAAAATTATTATGTCAATTATTATGATTATTAGCGGCTTAATTTAAATGGGTAGTAATCAGAAGGTTGTTTAGAGCAAGTGCACCTACATTTTTTTCGGTAAATTGGAAATACTATACTGTAAAAACTAAATGAGTAAATACACCTTCATTGTACCTGGCTGAGATATAAACTTTGGTCTTCCCATGACTTGCGAATTCATTCTGTTACGAGACTGACTTTGTGGTTCGTATGAGCACCGATTAGGGAGTAATAAATAATAATTAAATTTCCTTTAACTACTGATGTGTAACATAGAGACCAAAAAACTTCGCCGTACAAGTCTATTCTCAGCCCAAAATTTTGACTTCGTCCAATGACTATACTAATTTACTTTATTCTTCATCAACAATCCTTCACCAAGTCATCCTTTGGCTGCCTCAGCGTCAGTGTTCTTGCACCATCTAGTCCTAGAGCTTCTCTTGAATATAGCTCTCTCTGGTCTCTCCGGGGATTTTGGACCAAGTCATTACCATTTGCGCCATCTGATCTTTTGGAAAAGATTATGGTCCCACACAAAACTTGGTTTGATACAACGTTTGTTCATTACAAGCCCATTATTTTCATTAAACCGCTGTTGATGAACTTCTGAAGTATCTGGGTCAGATGTCTATTCGTTTTTTTTTTTTTAATTTATCACGTGTGTAGAGAAGGATCAACTTCAAATTGCTCTAAAAGATCCGCATTTTGGTCTTTCTTAAATTCCTTCCTTACTCTATAGCATTAATAACTCAAAAAGTTAATTGCCACACTTAACAAACCTACGTCAACTATCCCTATGTTGAGCAAGTTCTATCCAGTCCACCTCATTACACCCTATCTCTTTTAGGTCCATTGTAATGCTATCTTACCATCTTGGTCTTCCCAGTGGTCTCTTCCCATCGAGTTTGCTGGACAATACTCTGAACACTGTTCTAGATTCTCCCATTCACACTCATGTCCTGCTTACTGTAATCTACGAGACTTGATTATCCTGACAATGTCTTGTGATGAGTTCAGGGTAGGTAACTATCATTTTGTAACATACTCCACTAAGCACCTTTTTTCAAACACATTTATACTTCTCCTCATGTAAAATAAAAGATTATGCAGATTAATCAAAATAAAACTTATTTCTTATTTGGCTTGTAGTAAATTAATTTGTCAATAAAAACGATTTTTTTTTATTTTACATCACCAATCGTTTTTTCGGACCTATGTCTCAGCTGTGATATCAGCATATTTACACGGATGAGAATAGTAGAGTTTATATTAAATGTAATCGAATTTGTTTTTGTGGGAATAGATCCAGTAGCAATTAAGGAAAAATAACTATAGTTCACCCAGCTGGAATTCGAACACTTACCTCTTTGTCACAGCATCCTATATGCTTTTGTCTGTGTATCCGCTGAGTGCTTATAATATGTCAGAATTAGAAAATTAATATCGCAAACTTATTGCAGAGAATAAATGCAAGTAGATGATTTTCCCAAATTCATCGAGAAAAAAATCATAGTCAAAAATCATCCACCTAAAGGCAACAAAAAAAAAATTCCTTTAATTTGAACGTGAAGAAAGATATTCCTGCTCAAAGCCGTTGGCCTTGTGGGCCGTACAACCGTAGTTTCCTCAAAGCGATTACCCTTTATTACGAAACTTTATCATACTCCTACCACCCCTAAGATTCTACACCCATACTGATTTTACTTACTTTCTCCTTTCGAACCAAAGAAAAGGGAATAAAAAAAATAGGAAAGTTCCTTTTTTTTTTCTGTAGCACGTACCAACCAACCCTTTTCATTTGTCTTAATCCCCCTCCTCCTACCCAAATCCCCCCCCCCTTTTTTTCGGCCGTCATAATAACCCACCTCCACCCCCATACTCCCCAAAAAAGCACCTACAGTATCTACCATACTTTCTCTCTCTTTTTTTTTCTAAACAATATGAAATAAAATAGCCCAACTAAAGTAAAGAGAGAAGTAAAGTTTAGTTTAGAAAGACCACACACACAGGATTGTTCTCTTTCTAAAAAAAAAAAAAAAAAAAAAAGGCCAAACACAAAAAAAACGTTAAGTTATGTGTTTTAATCTTGGTACCCATAGCGTTGGGGGAAGTAGGAATTGTGTAATAAATATCACGGTCATGGCAAGTATTGCACATATTTCCTGTTAAAAAGAGACAGAGATAGAAGGAATATATGTGTTGTTGGAAAAAGGGAGGTAAGGGGGGATTCAAAGCTAGCCATGAGTAGTTGGATGAAGAGATGTGCACGGGTATCTGGAACCAGAGGGTGCGTGTGGGTTTGAGAGCTAGGGTAAAATAGGGGGTGGGGAAAGAGAAATCAAGAAATATTGCCCGTGAAAAAAAAAAGGGTTGTGATTAAGTTCCTGCATTTGCCATACTTAAATACACCGCCCCTTCACCTATTTCTGGGAAGAAGTACCGATACAAAATTTTACCGAGAGCTATGAGTTGGGAATTTGATTAAAGTACCCTAACTAATAGTGAAAAAAAAATGTAAATTATATCTCTAAAATATATTCATAAATTAGCTCTGGGTGGTCCAAGATTAAGATTATTTATTCACTTTGGTTAAATTTAATCTCTCTGATGTTTTCACGCTTAGTTTGAATTTTATAAAGTGACAATATGAAATTGGTAAAAAAAAACATATTTTTTTAATGTTCATGGTAGCTAAGTTAGCTATAAAATTATGAATTGGTGATAAAAAAAATACAATTTTATTGTCATAGAATGTCTCATTTTGATATTCTGAAATGATATACTACGCTTTCGATAAATAATGCAATTGATTTATTAATAAATATGTTTCAGGCTCGTGTAATTGTTTTAAATATCTGTATTAGGATACAAGTCCTATCAAAGAACCAAATACGATCTTTTTCCCTATAATACCTGCCTTCGCAGCCCGAGACAGCGAGATTACTTTTTTTTTTTTTTAACTTCACAAGGAAACTATCTAGAAACAGTGGCATAGCCAGAACTTTGGTTTGTGAATGTGTGAAAAGGGAACATACAAAAATAATTATATTCATTTGTGGAAGTGAATACCGAAAAAGAGTCCTACTTTTTTGAAAACTTGCCGACAGACACTTCAAATTACAAAAGTAAGGTTGTAGGTGAGCTATATAATGTGGGTCACTTTTAATGTGCATGGCAATTTAAATTTAGGAAATTTAAAACTAAGACTAGTCTTAAAATTTAAGCTTGTAGTATTTGTAGTATCTTCATTGATTTGTATTATGTTGTACTTAGTAGGTTTTGAGCTTTTTTTTATATCGCCACGTCTTAATACCTGTTCAGGCTATACACATAATTATACGACTATTAATTTTTTAGCACCACGTCTTACTATCCGTTCGGGTTATACTCTGATATACTATTTACTCTGGTGGTTTTAGTGCATAGGGAGGCTATATATTGATGAAGTGTACCCGCATTTCCATTGAAGAATAGTGAGATACAATTAAGAAAACTACCCGTAGTAGAACTTATTGGTATTTGAACCCAGATCTCCCCGTTTTAAATAGGAAGTCTAACAGAGAGTGAAGCCTTAAAAACCATTCAGACATTGAAGCGGGTTTTATTAAAATTATTTACGATCTTAAAGGAGGTAGATAGCGAAAGGGGCAGATGCCCTGCTTACCAACCCCTTTACCCCCTGTACACCTGGTCCAAAAGTAATTAAAAAGAGGTTGATCATGAAATATAGAGACCAAAGTGGAAGTCAACTGCAACAATTTTTTAAAATCTCACTGTGCGTACCTATTTTAAGATGTACTTTAGGAATCAACTGATGTATAAGCACACAACTTTTGAAATAGCTGAGTTCACTCTACCTGAATTAGGCACTACGTAGTATAAGGAGTTAACCTCATCGGTTCTGGTTTGGGTTCGAATCATGGCCGGGTGCATTGAGGGTGTTTTCCCCTAAATGTTTTAAAACTCTCCCTCCACGGAATTTAATTTCCTTATCTTTAACCCATTTGGGTAGGGTTAAACGTAGATAAACCAAACAGGTCAAAAGAAAACAGGTCAAAAAATTAATAAAATAATATTTTAAGAACATTAACGATATAAAATAAAATTAGTACTAAAGCTAAACAAATACTTCACACTTAACTCTCACACCTAAAGGTCTATAGAGTTTGATTTATATTGTAAATATATATAGTTATTAGTATGAATTAAAATTACTAAAACCATTTTAATATTTGTATACGTCATGTCATGTGACCTGTCAATTTTCATATTATTAATCTCTAAAATAAAATTATATCCCTTCGGTGGCCGCACGGTTTGAGGTTCTACTCTTGCAGATTACTATACAGCTGATGATGGGTAGAACGAGGTTCGGTTATTGGCCGGGTGAGGGTGGTTTCTCCAAAGTGATTTTACACGTTTGCTCTCCACACAAATTCTGGTACATTTCCTCTAAAAAAATAATGTAAACTTCTTGTTTACCAAAACCATTGGCGTAATTAGTATTAATTTAATTTATTTGGAGTTATTCAACGTGAACGTTCTGAACCACTGATTATACCAGCACATAAGAATTTCAATGAGCAAGAACAAAAGACCTACCAATGTTACCAGAAATTTTTTTTTTACATACTTTCCAAGGTTCTTTTACGTGCCACAATCGACATCGGACCGACGGCTCTAATTACCCTTTGAAGAAAGATGCGCTACGGATTTTGGATCTCTCAAGAAAAATCTTTTGACCATGGTTTCTGAACCCACGAACATCGAGTCCTGAGGCGAGGAATTTACTCCAAGGACACCAAGTTCGACTGTAATCGGTACATAAACGGATGACCCGAACGGGTACACGGGATATCATCGCTGACGGAACTTCATGACTACTATTGGGAAGTGCCTGGTGGTCTAGGGGTAAGTGTCAGACTTCTGTCTGGCGGCCGGGGTTCAATCCTCGGTCCGGCACAGATTTATCTGATTGCCAAACCCTTCCTTCACCTCTGACAAGACATCTTGTAATGTGGGGAATACCAGGCCTCCACCGTGGTTCGGATTCCACGTTAAACTGTAGGTCCTTCATTTCATCTCACAATATCCCTACCATTACACATTAGTGTAAGTGCGTATAAACCCGAACGGGTAGTAAGACGCGGTACTAATAATAATATATAACATATTGGGAAACATCTTAGTCACTCTCTCATTTACGTATGGCCAATCTCCCCTCAAATATAAGATATGTATCACAATGTTGGTTAGTCCAGGTTGCCGGTAGATTCTTTTTACCCCAGCACACCATTTTCAAACGTAACTGAAAGAGAGGATATTTGGTAACAGTTAACAAAAAGAGAGTGAAGATAGAGCTTTTCGCCATAAGACCTGTAGTTACCTCAGCAATGATATTAGGTGTAGTAAGACGCGTTGCCAAAATAAAAATGTAAATGTTCCTTGCTATTAGAATCCTATACCACCCACTTATTAGTCGGACAGTAACTCGAATGCGTTTACAAATAGCGCTAGTAAATATATACAACCGGTCTTTTATAAAGTATCGAATAAAATTAAATGTGAGAAGGTTAAATAGTAGGAATACTTGAAGTTGTCAAACACCTTAGCTTAGTCGGTAACGTGTCTGTCTATCGAGTTAAGGGTCCCAGATTCAATTCCTGGGATAGCCGTAAAAATTATAATTGATGAAATGTGGGTTTCCCCTTTCGTAGTAGTGAATTAACGTCCGGGGGCTGGGTTTTGGGTCATTTCTAGATTTAAGTTATTTTATAAGTCATGCTGATATCATCAGTTAGTTTAGAAAGCGCACGTTAGTAAAAAAATATATATACACTTCAATTTTCTTTAATAACTCTACCTTAAAATACCCTTTCTAAGCAATTTCTCCTACTTCCTTCCTTCCTTCCCAGTCCCCCTACAACACCACGGTACGTCTTACTACCCGTCAGGAATATACGCCTTTTAAATAAGATAATTACATGGGTGTAACTAATTTATGAATTGAAGTAAGTATACCAGAATTCACGTTGAGTTAGAATGAGAAACCATTTAGGAAAAAAAAAACACTATTAGAACACTAAGTAGAGATTTGAGTCCCAGCCACTTGGTCGCGGTGACCTGGCCGTCAAGGGGTAAGGTGTCAGACTTTTGTACTAGCGGCCGGGGTTCAATCCTCGGTACCGGCAAAGATTTATCTGATAACCAAACCCTTCCTTCACCTCTGACAATACATCTTCTGTGGGGAATGCCAGGCCTCCACCGTGGTTCGGATTCCACGTTAAACTGTAGGTCCTTCATTTCATCTCACAATCACCCTACCATTACATATTAGCGTAAGTGCGTATAACCAGAATGGGTAGTAAGACGCGGTGCTAATAATAATAATAATAATACTTGGTCGCCCACAAGTCTTGCTTGATGAACCTAGCATTCATAACTCATGTACAACTATGCGGGTAAATGGCAATTTTTGAAAATTACAATCTCTACACTTAAGAGTTCAGTGAAGATTTTTCATTCACTATTAAAATTCAGTTTTCACACACATATAAGAGCTACTAGAATTTTTTCACGTATCCAAACGTCAAGTTATGTGCGCTATCCCTGTTACTTTTGAAGTTATACTTCTTTAGGCGCGTTATGAAAAAATTATGAGAGGTAAATTTTAAGATGCGCGCGCATCAGTGTAACACAAAAGTAACAGGTTGAAGCTAAACCGCTCATTAAGTCTCGAAAAAAAAAAAGCTACCAACAAAATAGAAATAGAACCTCTGTTAGTCGCGCATGTTGGTACGCTCGTCGCCTCTGATCACTGTTTTCATATATATAATATTTATCCACGTGTTTCTAGTTTCTACATTCACAACACGTGTTTTAGTTTCATACAAGTGGGAATTATATATGTGCTAATAAATTATATTCAGTAGTGATTTAAATTGAATATTTTGATTAATATTATTTACTATTCGTAAATATCAGTGAAAAAAATTGTGCTTATAGACTTTTTCAAGTGCTCTAATATAATTGAGGTTAACTATCCGTATGTATTATTAATTGATATAAATTTAAATATTATTATTTAACATAATTAATACTAAATATTATTAAATTATTATTGTTAAATATTTATTATTGGTTATTTAATATTTACAAAATAAAGAAATAAAATTAATAAAACATTTAATAAAAAATTTGCGATACAAATTTAAATCGAACATCAAATTAAAATATTAATTTTTAATATGTATTATTAAATTGAATAAATAATAAATATTTATAAAAATAAATGAACAAATTTAATGAAAACTTTTTGATAAAAATGAAAAGTGAATATTAAATTAAGAAAATAATAAATATTTAAAAAATGAATAAACTTAAATTCAATTTTTGAATTTATTATTAAATTTATTCATTTACTTTTGAAATATTAAATAACAATAATAAATATTTAAAATTAAGAATCTTATAATATTTAGTACAAATTATGTCATATATATTTATTTAATTTAATTTTTCAAATTTAAACTGAACTTTATTGACTGTGTTGACTATCCTTTTCCAGTCTTTTTATCATTTTATTGTAAATAATTATTTGCATGCAATTAAAAACTATTTTTTAATGATGCCAAAGAAGTATAACTTCTCACGCGCGTACATAAGTACACACACCCATTTTTTTTTATATAGAAATTGTTAGTATCTATAAAATAACATTAATAATATGGTAAAATGTGATCAATGTGGACTGCAAAAGAAAACAATTTATAAAAGGACCTTTGTTTAAAAATTGGACTGCTTAATAGGTTGCCACTTTATGAAATTTCATCTAGAATCAACGGTTGATCTCTAGGTCAATGAAATGTAGTGTGTCAACAAAATAAACTCAATGTCGGACGTCCTTGGCATACCAATGGAAAAAAAAAAGATGGGGTTTCACTGTAGTAACAGCTGTAAAAGAGATCTCTGAAAAGTTTTGGAAACTCCAACCATTCTCGGAATCTTTGATTTGAATTTTGTTCCCACGAGATATTGACAAGAGGCTGCCTCGTGACATGAATACCTCCACCCACTGGCTGTTTAGTTTAGAATTTGAGGAGATAACGTTAAGAATAAACGGACTCTTTCAGTTCGTCGTACTAGCTGAACTAAAAACATTCGGTAGTTGACCGAGGTCACTTGTTTCAAGGTCAATGAAGGGAACGGCGAGCCAAATGTTAACCATTCCCAGACAGAGAAGATCACTAGCCGTGTTGTCATTTTTGTCAAGCACCTTGCCTTATTACTCGTTATGGAATTTGGTCTATGTACATTAATGTGCTACTGATGAGGAAGGTTGGATTTAGATTAAGTGCACACGGATTTGCATGGAGGAACAGTGATAAACCATTTAGTTAAAATACACCCTTATTACACCCAACCGAGACTTGAACCCCTTTATCCCCGTCATAAGTATGTATTCCAGTTTATTACGAGAGTGAAGCCTTTGATCACTTTACCAACGAAGTGGGTTTTGGTTAACAATGAAAAAAAAAATTAAAAAAGTTTTTTTAATAGAAAAGATTCCGCCTTCTTGAAAGGATACATCTTCGTGTAACTGAGATTATTATGTGAGAATGGCAATTTTGAAACCTTAAAACCACTAAAATTATCCTCGATTATTTTAAAATGTTCTGTTGTGAGATATTTAAAAAAAACTTGATTTGTTTGAGGAAGGCAAGAGCTATGTATCTATCATACCTTCGTTTATGAACTATGGTATTTAACAAAATAATTTCACTGAAATAAATAAATGTAGTGTTTTAATTTTATAATTATTAAACATTTTTAGAAAAAATTAACTTACTCCATTACTGATTTAATTGAAAGTAACAAATTGAAAATAATTAATTACATAATGTTAAATATAGTTACAGAGTAATAGTTTAGAAATAAGTAAACTATCATACTATCCATCATAATGTGATATCAGTAAATATTTATAATACCACTCAAACTTAATAATACATTCATCAGTATGAAAAAATTATTATCAATATAAGGCTTGCGATTGATGGTTATATTACAAAAATTTAATATCTGGTAAATGGTTGACAACGCAACATGCATTTCATCCTCAACACTTAGTAGTCAATTTCTAATTCAGTCTTACTCGAATTGGGTGAATTGACAAATGAAATTCACTTATGCTTATATAAAACGTTTAGATTATTGTATATGTTAGGATGTGGTGGAAAAAAAGTGTTTTTAAAGTAGGGGGCCTATGTATCTTTACAGTTTTATAACAATAATTTTTGGCCAAAAAAATCAAACATTGCCTCAGTAGATGCGCTTAAAATAATTGTCTACATATTATAGTAATTTCAAAAGTTCTTGGATACTTTTCACGGTCATCGTGGGATTTTAACATGAATTTATCTCCATTTAAAAAATTACAATTAAATTCCAGGATGTTAGTGACAAATTTTCGAGAACTGTTTGGATTATTAAGTGTAGAAAATTAAACCAAACGTTTCCAGTGAAGCAATACTTAATTTATTTGGCCAAAAATGTGTTGTTTTTTTTATAAAAAATTTTAAAGATAAGTACCTTAATTCACGTTCACTTCCACCTTAATTAATATCTCTCATTTTTACATTGAAATACAGATGTGCTAATTAATTTATCTTAGTTGAAATATAGGACAATAAAATTGAATTAACTCTTACCAAAATTTGTCTACGTACATTTTTCTTTTGCAATCCGACCAGATTTTGTTTTCTTCATTTAAAGTAAGTAAAAGAACGTGACGTTCTTCAAACTGGTAGTAGATAAAGACGTCGTTAGGATGCACGCCTCTCCTTCGCGTCCCGACGTACAATGTGACTCGTTTCAGTGCCTTATGGGAGCCATAGCAGATCTAAATGGCAGCCATTTTCTCCAGGAAAGGGGGGAGAAAAAACAACGACCATGGAGACAAAAGAGTAAGAAACTACACGACAGTGTTTGCCCCCGTTTCCATATGAAAGGGCTCTAATCTACACATTCTAGAGAGGAACGACATCGTTATAATAACGATACCGTAGCAGATCAACTGGGATTGAGACGTAAAGGAAGGGGTACAGATATTCTATACGCCGTATAGAATGGGTCTTCTCTAAATCTGTGTGTAAATATGGTAGGCCTATGATACCCGTAGTGGGGTTTACGTGGCTCAAGGTGCTAGACTCACTGAGCAGGGAAATATAAGGCGAAACGAATTTATTGTACAGTGACTGCCAATTATTATTAGCACCGCGTCTTACTACCCGTTCGGGTTGTACGCACTTACGCTAATGTGTAATGGGAGGGTGATTGTGAGATGAAATGGAGGACCTATAGTTTAACGTGGAATCCGAACCATGGTGGAGGCCTGGCATTCCCCACATTCACAAGATATCTTGTCAGAGGTGAAGGAAGGGTTTGGAAATCAGATAAATCTTTGCCGGGACCAAGGATTGAACCCCGGACCCCAGCACAGAAGTCTGACACCTTACCCCTAGACCACCAGGTCACCTACAGTGACTGCCAATAATTCAAGTATCATATTATATATAATTAGTACGTTATGAATTTGCACGTGGAATTTTGTAGACAAGTATTTTCTTACTTTATAATAAATAGCGTGATTTATTTATAAGAAATCTGAAATATGTGTTCTATCAATCGCAAACATTTCAAATTATTAACTTTGTCAGAATAGAGCGAATAATGAACCGAGGCTAAAAACAAATATTTTAAAAAATCGCCTATTTTATTATTAAAAAACATTATATCGACTTAAAGTAAATGGTTAGTTAAATATCAGGTTGAATCCCTTTTTTTTAAATAATATTATTTAACTGTAAAAACTAAACTTAAATAAATACAGGTTTGTAAACAAAAGGAAAACATGGTTCATATTCCTAAAAAGTTATTTAAAAACAGTATTGCTAAGTAAATATGTAGTAGATCTATCTTGGGGTTATTACCAGTTTTGTGTCATCGAGCTTTAATAGGTTGAGCAGAAATTATTAAAACTATACCTGTAAATGATCTCAGCCAATCGCTCGCTGCCCATTTGACCAATCATGCATACTCTCTTCTCCACACACCTTGCATGGGAAGTTTATCTCTGTTGATAGTTGACCAATGAGTGTTCTACCGAGTTATTAAAATAATTCACTGGTACAGTTTGTACAAATCCGCTTGCTCTGACAATAATTAAAGTGACTCCACTGGTCATTACAACAAATTACCCTTTTCCCTTTTTTTCATACTGACACTCGTTATTCGTAAGTGGGGGGGATGGGGGAGGGGGGTAAAGGATAATAAAATGTGCAATTTTTATTAGAAAATTCCTTGCACTGACTGCATGGAATCCAGTCTTCTAGTGCTGACTAAATATAAGTTTCTAAACAAAATAAACACACACACACACTACATGCAAACGATGGGAAGTTAAACATACAGAAATTAAATCACCAGACTTTAATGAAAGCGATATGCTAAAATGGGAATATATGAAGTAGAGCGCTCATAAATACATTTTTCATTGAATATTTGGACCAACTAGTATTGCCTGCTTTTCTTCTGAATTTGTAGACTATAAACAATATTCTTGAAAAATGGTAATCGTTCATAAATATAACTTTTTTATGATTAGTATGGATACTGTGTGTATATTAACTTTATAATAAGTAATATTTCAAATAATTAAAAATTAGAAAACAACAGAACAAAACTTAAAATGTTTGGTCATAGGATGTAGGCTTTTCACTCTGCCCTCTTTACCATCTTTGAACTATAATATTAAAATGGAGAAAAATGTATTTTAGAAAATTCAGAAAAAAATACTGAAATAAAGTGAAATAAAAAAAAATTATTATATCATTAACCAAAAAGTTTAATTTACAAATTCTGAAAAGAAACTGTTTAAAATATACTTACTATAGCCAGGGCCAGGGTCCATGCGCCCCTCTTCCCCTCACTTTTTTCTCAATTTATGACGACTATGACTATGGCCTCAGATATTTTCAAAGAAATAAACTTACAGCTTACATTAGGACGATCAAAACAAGTGTGTTGTTGGTATTTGCGGCCCCTTGGCTTGCTCTTACCTAAAAATCCCAAAGATTGACTTAAAATTATTATTATTATTATTATTATTATTATTATTAGCACCGCGTCTTACTACCCGTTCGGGTTATACGCACTTACGCTAATGTGTAATGGTAGGGTGATCGTGAGATGAAATGGAGGAACTACAGTTTAACGTGGAATCCGAACCACGGTGGAGGCCAGGCATTCCCCACATTCACAAGATGTCTTGTCAGAGGTGAAGGAAGGGTTTGGAAATCAGATAAATCTTTGCCGGGACCGAGGATTGAACCCCGGCCGCCAGCACAGAAGTCTGATTGACTTAAAAACCAAAATTCCCTCGACGTGGCAGTGACTCGTGAATTGCGACCGCAGTAGTTCAGGTGGTGAGTCGCGGTCGCAGGATACAACGTCCCCTCTTGAAGAGGTGACAATCGTCAATCGTTTGTCATTTTCTGTAGCGTACAGAAAAAGTGCCATTGTTTTCAGAATTTTTCGATTGTGCTTTCTTTGATTTTTCGTAGTTTATTTTTAATTTGTGACATATTCTCATATTTATTTCCATGCGTTCCCTTCACATGCTGGTCCCGGTACAGATAATGAATTAATATTGTGCTAATTATATCCACCTTTGTTGTATAATAGTTAGAATTCCTGGGTTTGTTTCCTGGTGCTTCTAGAATTTTTTCTTTGAATCAGTGGGTTTGTGACGGGATCAAACTCGGCTTCGAGAGGAAACATGAAAAGCTTCTTGAATAAATAAGTAGCAGCTCCATTCTAGAAAACTGATGTTAATGGCTGGAGGATTCACTATGCTGATCACATGACACCCTTTATCCGTAAATGTTGGCACCATTGTCGCTAACGACGGCAGCTGCTAGGTCGGTAAAGCTCGGTTGTGGGCTCAAGCCATGCAGTTTTTTCTATAGCTATTTATAGCTGCATTTACCTTATAAATTAAATCAATTATGAAGCGAGCGTAATATCCGGTCCCCTTGGCTACCAATCCATCATATTAAAATGAAAAGCTCCACTGTCAATGTTATGTATTAGTTTTTTCCCTAAAATGTTATTGGTCAGGTCGTACATTTCTCGTAATATGATAAAATAAGGATATTTATTGGGGAGGATGAAAGTGGAAAGTATTGATGATTTTGATCTTAATACTGTCTCTTAAAATTTGACATTATACCAGTTTATAGTAAATATAAGCTTATTTGTCCGTTTTCAAAAGAATTAAACCAGTCTGAAGCTGTTTAATTAATCCTTCCAGAGTTAGAATTCCCATTTATACCCACGACGGCCTCACTATATAAGAGCAGCAGGAATTTAAGAGAGAGAGAGAAAGAGAGAAAGAGAGATTGAAGGAAGAGAAAGGAAAAGCGGATCAGCGACCGTTGGAATCGAAACGAATGGGGCAAAGTTAACATTTCCCAGGGTGGCCATTCTAGTTCCGGTACGTTTCCTGGATGCTCTGCATTATTTGCTCCGAACCTCCTCTTCATCGACCCCACCCCTTTCCCCACCCCCTCATCTCGTCCTGCTCCCACAAACCTAGAGCCCCTTTGAACACAAGGAACTAACAAAGAGCTGCTCCGGAACTGCCAAAAGAATTAGAGGGGGATGGTGGGGGAGGGGGAGAATTACGCTGCATTGCCTGCCGACTCCTGGTGGAGTAGCCATGAAGCTCTGGATGGAATGTGAGAAAGGTGTTCCCCGATAAAGATAAAAAATGCTGACTTTGAATTCCGGAAGGAAGAAATGGAAGAAAGGTACGTGATTCATAAGAGGGAAGGCTACTTCATCGAGAAGACAATTGGTTTCAAGTTGAGAATGATGTGGTGAAGATTAAGTGATTTCTAATTACATAATATAAGGATCAAAACTGGTTTGAAAATATAAATTTAATAAAATAATTGTTTAATATATAAGTTGATTATTCTCATTTTGAATTTAGAGTCTAGGTCTTAGATGGTAAAATTACCATTTATTTCTAAATTTTTGCTAACCTTTTCTTTACTACTGATCTTTTATCAGTTGGTTGGTCACATTATTGCATTATTATAGGTATGAAAGAAGATACTATTAATAATTTACATGCAGTGAATACGTAGCTTCCACACCCCACACCCTCTTCCACAATATTTTTTTTTCTTTTTTTTCACCACGTTTCATGGCCCATTTAGACTATACGCGTATCACATAGTATAATTTGTGTTTTAAGAGTCCTATGTCCTTGATCTAAGATTTTCCTTTTCAATTTAATGTTTATCGTTGCTATTTCAATCTTATATAATCAATTTCATTTATTTTCCAAAGTATTTTATGTATTATTTCTACATGCTCCAAAAATTACTAGAAAATTATAGTAAGCTCTATTCTAATAACCAAGGAAATGATAATTTTAGTTGAACTGATGAAGTTAACTTAATACTCTAGGTTTTTATTTCATGTTAGGTTATCAGTAGAGTCTAATTATTATTTTTGTGTCAAGTTCTTCAAAATAATAGGATGATTAAAAGTATTTTTATACCGTTAAATTCAGGCTTTACCGATAGAATATTTCTTTTAGCAAATTAAAATATTAGCTTTTGTTGTCTTATTTTAATAAATCTTTAACTTTTGTTTTATGTAAAGAATTTTTTTTTAAGATCCTTGAAGTGTTTCAATGGCATGCTATGTTTATTTAGCGTAACGTCTAGTTTTAAATAATCATTTGTTATAATACAATATTATATTATTATGCATATACTTGTTTTAAAAAGAACAATAAAAATATAATATGATCTTCTAAGACTATAGTATTAAGATTTTATGTGAACAGACTATCCCCCGTATTTCTATTCGGGTCCATGCTCTTTATATTCTCTATCTCTCTCGTGTTGTTGGAAGTACTGAAGGAAACTGGGTCTGGAATGAACCGTACTAGAGAGCTGTTACCATTCCAGAAGCTATTCTCCTTCATGCATAAAATTGTTTGCCATTATCTGCCCTGGGAACTCGGAGCGCCGCGTAATTTTTGACTTTTTGTACGAGGGAAACAAAAAGAAATGTAGAAAAGGAAAGCCTATGTATGGTTATTCTACTTTTAGAGAAGACAAAAATAATAGAATAATTCTAGAACAAAATTTCAAACATGTGTACTTTGTGGAAAATTGACTCAATTCAAAGCGCTGTAATTAAAAGGTACTGTTCATTATCCTATGGTACCTACTTTTGATATAAAATTAAATAGATAATATATTGATAGAGCACCTTATCACTTTAATGAGATTTTTTTAATAATTAGAACGCTTGACTTCATGACAGTTTTAGTCAATAAAATCAAAGCATGAGACTTTTTCTACTTACTTTTCCCGTGTAAAGAATAATTTGCATTTGACTTACTATTAAGTTTAGTTTTAATATTTTATATATATAACTAATTTGTTACCACTAAAGTCCCTATTTAATATGAAACTTTTTTGTTTTTAATAATTTTCAAATTAAAATGATCTATTTGAAAGTGAAAATATTACTGTTGTGCAAAAATACTAACAATCGAAATAAATTGTTGGATACAATCACATGAACTTTCCCATTTTGTATATTATAGCTTCAAAGAATTAAAATAAAAATAGATTTGTAATGAACTACCCTGAAACAAGTTTTAATAATAAAAAAAAAAACAGATCACCTTGTTAATCACAATAATCTAAATTTTAAAACCAATTGTTCAAATATATTTAAAAAATTCAAATTTTTTAAAATAAATTATTTATTAACTATCCTAAAATTATTTGTTGTTTGTAAAAATAAAAATAAATTATTATTTATCATGAAAAGATTTTCACAGATTCAAATTTTGAATTGAATCTTAAAACTCAACTTCCAAAGCATTCAAATTTAAAAAAACAAATGTTGTAAGTAAACTAACCTTGAATTAATTTAGGCCTACATTAGATATGTAATATGTAATAAAAAATTATTCAAATTAAAGAAAACAGCTATCAGTAAACTACCTATAAATGAGTTTATGTCTAAAACAAGTATAAACATGCTGTTATTTGTCTTGTCAAACAATCCCAAAATACGCATATGGAACCAAATATTTAAATCCATTTGTAAAATATTTCAAGTTTAAAAAAAATTGACTATCCGGAAACCACACTTCAAAGAATATTTGTTCAAAGATCAATTATATAGTGCTATTTGTAATGTCAAAAAATCCTAGATATACATTTTAAACAAAATCATTATAGCCATTATAAAAAAATTTGGAATTCAAAATATTTACTCATCATTAAACTGCCCTTAATTAAAGGGCTAGGGGAAAAAAAAAGATTTGTTGTTATTCTGGAATATATTAATATCAATTTTGAACAGAATACCTACATCAAACCCTTTTGGATCCGTGTTCAGGGACACACTGACCGACAGAATTATAAAATTCACATTTTTGGGTCCATGTTCACACAAAACTTAGATATTTGTTATAATCTCGACATAGATTTTTACTCGATCACTATACTCTCTTTATATGAGAACTAGATAGCTGTTGCCCGCGGCTTTGCTCGCGTGGAAGTTGATTATATACAAATACGAAAATATACATATGTATTTACAGATTAATTTAAAATATTACGTTACGTTGATGACCATACTTGACCTCAGATCAAAAATAATGCAAGTCCGACACAAACTTTCACCCCCTTTTTCATCCCTTATTAAATAAAATTTCCAAAATTCCTGAAACACGTATTTATTTGTTTTACGTCAATAACCGAAATACAAAATTTTGTTTATGTAACTTTCAAAATGACGGACTTTAATACATATTATCATACATATTATCATCCCCTATTTTGACCCCTTTGGGGTGGAATTTTCTAAAATCCTTTCTTAGTGGGTGCCTACATAACAAAATGAATATACAGTCCGAATTTCATGCTTGTAACCTTGATAGTTTGCGCTCGGCAATGATGGATCAGTCAGTCAGTCAGTCAGGACATGTTATTTTATAAGTATAGAAGATGTATGAAAAGGTAAAAAAGGCATTTAAATATAATCTCTATAATGATGTTGATTGAATATTTATAGGTTATGAGTCATAAAGGTTCGAACAAGGGAGTTCACAGCTCAATCTTGTCAAATACACTAACTATGAAGGGTCCCCGGTTCTTCCCCGCGAGTGCTAAAAGAGGCTCGGATTGTCTGCGCTGGATGGCCTCGTTTCAGATTGCCTCCACTGTTATTGACGACGGCAAAGAGGGTGGCGCGGGTGGGTGAAAGGGTTCTCAAGGAAGAGAAGGTCGGTTTCGATTGGAAGCTACAGCGGAATTCTTTGTGGCGGAAAGAGGGGAAGGGGGAGGTCACAACCCCTGTCATACCCCTCTCAGCAAAAAAAAAAAAAAAACCTAGCGATAGAAATGTGCAGAAAGGAAATGGAACTTGCGATAAGAAGTCGGCCAGAAACGTTTTCACCAACAATTTATTTCCCTTTTGGTGATGATTCCACTTCAACTCCAACGTGTTTTTTTTTTTCACACGCGTGGTTTTTTTCTCGCTCTTATTTTCTACCTCTATTTTTTATCTTTCTTTCTTGCTCGAACCTAAGTTCCTATCTTTCCATCCCTACCTTATTTGTTGGATCGACGTATTTTTATTTTACAATATTATTGGGAAATCAAAGATTCGTATAAGGTTGTAAATATTTCAATTATTACATGTCTTAAATCTACGTACTGAACGATCAATAAAATGATAAAACACCAAGTTATATTATTCCATTGTTCTATGCTTTGTGATAGTTCTTGACTTAATGCAACATGCAGTAAGTGAAATTAAAATTAATTCGATTTTATAAGACTCTACAAAGGTTATTATTTGACGTAATTGCCCAAGGAAAGACAGTTTAACTATATAAGAACCCTTTTAAATCATTTATTAATATATATATATATATAGGCCCTATGCATTAATAGAAGTATTTATTTTTTAAATAATCTGCTAAACTTATTAGTTTAATCATGCAAACATATTATACCTTAGAAAATAGTCCAAATTTGATGAGACCAGATACAATCCGGGTGTATAATCCGTAATTTTGAGAATGTATCACAGTTAGGGATGTAAGAGATTGTACATACCAAATTTATAGAAGGAATAATATAATTACTTAAAGTATGATGCAAATGAGGAATAATATGGTATTTTTTGTTATTAACAAATACATAATAAGACCTACAACTTGTTAAAAAAAATCTATTTTTGTTGCTGTTTAATATTTGATTATAGCGTTTACATTTTAATGGTAACTATAGCGTCACTTTATTGTATTTTGCAGGACATGATTGTGAAAGTAAATATTTTCAGTTAATACTCATAGAGCTTGGTTTTTAAAGACAAAATAATATTTAGATAAATCGTAGTTTTAGATTATTGAGATACGGAAAAACGTGTTTGTAGTTTATATAAAATGTTTTATTAGATGATTTGATGGAAATAAGAACAGTCTGGGAGCTCAAGCAAGAGGCAGAGGACAGAAGGCGTTGACGGTCCAAGTTCACTACCAAAAAGAATGGACCTGTCTCGAGACAGAACACCTAATAAAAATAATTTAATATTTTTGTTTTTGATGTTGATTAAATTTTAAAAAAAGATTACGAAATATTTCCCACATCTGATTGTATTAACTATTTGATGACGTGCTTCAGTGGTCAATGGTCTAAGCAGGCGTCACAATATTGGTCTGATAATGACAAGGAGATCGTAAATCTGATATTGGTCGGATCTAGTGTAGGTGGTTTCCACTAAATGGCTTCCCACGTTACCTCCCTGCAAATGCTGATATATTACTTTTAAAATGCTGCCTTCCCCATCCCTACCCAATCAGAGTAAATTATCATATATGTGTATAACCTGGAAATGTAATAAGGCACGATGATAAGAAAAACATATTTTTAGTGTCAGACTCTCTTAGTTTTATACCGCATAGGTGAGAAGAAGGATTAGACATCTAACTCGTCTAGTGAAGGATTAGACATCTAACTCGTCGGGTGAAGGATTAGACATCTAACTCGTCTGGTGAAGGATTATACATCAAACTCGTCTGGTGAAGGATTATACATCTAACTCGTCTGGTGTAGGATTAGACATCTAACTCGTCTGGTGAAGGATTAGACATCTAACTCGTCTGGTGAAGGATTAGACATCTAACTCGTCTGGTGAAGGATTAGACATCTAACTCGTCTGGTGAAGGATTAGACATCTAACTCGTCTGGTGAAGGATTATACATCTAACTCGTCTGGTGAAGGATTAGACATCTAACTCGTCTGGTGAAGGATTAGACATCTAACTCGTCTGGTGAAGGATTAGACATCTAACTCGTCTGTTGAAGGATTAGACATCTAACTCGTCTGGTGAAGGATTAGACATCTAACTCGTCTGGTGAAGGATTAGACATCTAACTCGTCTGGTGAAGGATTAGTCATCTAACTCATCTGGTGAAGGATTAGACATCTAACTCGTCTGGTGAAGGATTATACATCTAACTCGTCTGGTGAAGGATTAAACATCTAACTCGTCTGGTGAAGGATTAGACATCTAACTCGTCTGGTGAAGGATTAGACATCTAACTCGTCTGGTGAAGGATTAGACATCTAACTCGTCTGGTGAAGGATTAGACATCTAACTCGTCTGGTGAAGGATTAGACATCTAACTCGTCTGGTGAGGATTAGACATCTAACTCGTCTGGTGAAGGATTAGACATCTAACTCGTCTGGTGAAGGATTATACATCTAACTCATCTGGTGAAGGATTAGTCATCTAACTCGTCTGGTAAAGGATTAGTCATCTAACTCGTCTGGTGAAGGATTATACATCTAACTCGTCTGGTGAAGGATTAGACATCTAACTCGTCTAGTGGGATTAGCGGGGACGAAATGGTTGGGGCTCCATTCCTGAGTGTACTGAAATATGTTCCCAACTCTTCCCCCATGTACATACGGACGGGCTACAATTCCCCCTCTTCCTTTCTCCTCTTCCTCTCCCCTCCACCTTCTTCATCACTACCTCATTAGTGTAGTTAAAGATGCAAATATCCCGGACACGTTAGACAGAGTGAAAAAAAACCGCATATTTTGTTTGCTATTTAGATGAGTAATAGAATAGTTTCCCTTTATTCATTTCAGAATAAGAGAATCGTTTTAAATTCCTTTGAATTCATTTCATATATAATTTGAAAAGCAAATTTCCAGTAATTAAAAATTCGAGAAAACGCTTAGCCGATTT
The DNA here is from genome assembly GCA_039000515.1 of Timema cristinae. Classification (NCBI taxonomy): domain Eukaryota; kingdom Metazoa; phylum Arthropoda; class Insecta; order Phasmatodea; family Timematidae; genus Timema; species Timema cristinae. The sequence goes on along the minus strand of JBCFYV010000935.1, from coordinate 42,451,753 downwards.
TGACTAATGATCTCTAATTTCAAAGTTTAAGGTTCGAGAAAAACAAAAACAATAGTGGCCTAAAACTACAACCTAATTTTCGTAGCGGCAAATTTTTCATCCTTTCCTTCTGTGTGGGCTCATATGTACAATTATTCTTTGTTTATATCACCATGGAAACCTTTATTGTTAAATTAAATTTTTATCTTTTGTTGAACATACCGATGGTATGGTGCAAAATAAAATAGATAAAAAGCCTGGAGAGAGGTCGTTTTAATCTTCTAGCCGTGGCGTGAACGGGGAAAATATACGTTTTGATTGAAATTAAACGCCGAAAACTAAACTTTATGTAAAGTTAATAGCTTTGACGGTGACCTGGTGGTCTAGGGGTAAGGTTTCAGATTTCTGTGCTGGCGGCCGGGGTTCAATCCTCGGTCCCAGCACAGATTTATCTGATTACCAAACCCTTCCTTCACCTCTGACAATATATCATGTGAATGTGAGGAATGCCAGGCCTCCACCATGGTTCGGATTCCACGTTAAACTGTAGGTCCTTCATTTCATCTCACAATCACCCTAACGTTACATATTAGCGTAAGTGCGTATAACCCGAACGGTTAGTAAGACGCGGTGCTAATAATAATAATAATAATAATAATAATATATAATAATAATAATAATAATATAATAATAATAATAATAATAATAATAATAATAATAATAAATAATAATAATAATAATAATAATATAATAATAAATATAATAATAGCTTTGACCAGTAAGATTTTGACTAGAAAATCGAATGAGGGCTTATTATTTAGAACTTTTCCTAATAAATCGTTTGGAAACTTTAGTACAATAATCTGTAGCCATAGTTTGAATATAATTTAAATAATAGAAAGTGACAAAAAAATAAAATAAAAGCTATATACCCCTATATATCTGATGTATCAAGAATATTTTTACATCTCACTGAACAACCTTAATACAAATTCTTTTTTTTTCTTACCATTTTCAAGATAATATTTCATATATTTATACATATGTATGCATATACACACTTACGCTGCTGTCATGCCATGCATAGACACGGAAATGTATCCCCATGTTAGATTATTTATTAAAATTGGTAGGATCGTGTTGAAGTGAAATGAGAGTTCGCTATTGCATTCACGTGGCTTAAGGCAATCTGTTCCCTCTACAAGCTTTATGGAAATGAGAACAAGGAAATATGTGGAGTTTGAAAGGAAAGGTTTTTTTTTTGGTTTTTGAAATGGAAGAATTGAAAATATGACCTCTGTAATAATAAAATATCAAGAGAGGGAACATGTTTCTAAAGTAGGCAGGAAACCTTAGGGAGGTATCGTCAAAACAAATGGAGATGCAGGGACGAAAATATTTGGTGTATCGATATCACCCCTTTAAAAGTGATTCTGATTTCCTGTTACAGTATCAGGGACATATATCAAATGAGCTTTATATTTTTTAAATATTGGAAGACGTTAATATTTCCCGTAGCTAAATGTTAGCCAAATCACCAATGCTATTATTATTATTATTATTATATTATTATTATTATTATTATTACGTCATTGAAATGATATCTAATAGTAAATTTAATCTGAACCATACATATTATCGCATATTATGTTGTGACAAATGATCACGTATTGTTAAAGTGGCAAAGCAACAAATAATTTGCCCAAGTAGTTCTGTGAATTTAAAATAGTAATGTAATAAACTGGAAGGAACGTATATCTGACATAAAGGATTGATTGCACTTCTAACAAGATAATACAATAGCACTAAAACATAATATTTCAAGAGTACTTTGGACAGCGGATATATAAAAGCAAATAATACATGCAGTAAAACTTGTATCTACTATTTTACTCCTATATTCTATATATTTTTAATTCTATATTTATCTAGACGAACATAAAATTGGTTTGTACTTTATTTTAAGTATATTTTTTAATATATTGAAACTCCACATTTGTAAAAAAAAAAAAAAGTGAATTGTAGACGTAAGTGGGGTTCGAAGAAGTGATGGGTGAAAGAAATAAAGGGGGCTGGCTACAAGGAGTAAGGGGTTAGAGTAATGACAGAGAAAGTTTTCAGAGGTGTTTTGGGAGGGACCCAAAGGGATAAGGGGGTGGAGGTGGAAATAGCTTTTGAAGGGGTTGAAGGGGGGTGTCTACAAAAATGGGTGAAAGCACATCCTACGGAGTCATCAACGACATTCCGCCATTTTTATGGAGGGTTTGCAACGGACGGGTAAAACTTGAGAAAGAGAGAGAGAGGTTTTCTTTCTTTTTTTTCCTTTTATTCTGAGAAGACTTTACCGAGGGAATTTCGGATTAAAGGAGATTTAGGATGAAGGAGGTGAAAACATATAATTTATAGTAAGGCCATTGTGCTCTGGGGTCCTACTTTTGTGCAGGGGTCTCTTTAAAGGTTTAATTACAATCTTATTGGCCTAGTAGTGTAGAGATTTTATTATATTTTTATGAGTTCTTTTGATCCCATCTCCATGGCTAAGTTGCTAGAGTAGTTTACCAAAAGTCTAGTAAAGTTTTTGTTTTTTCGATTATAGGGTAGTGCTTTATTGGATATTTACTATTTGTGTTAAGTGCTAGCTCTGCTATCCATTCGGTAAATCATTAAGTGTAGAGATCATTATATTAGTATGCGTATCATTGTGTTACATGTTAAATTAGTCTGCAAGTCATGCTTTGATATAATCTGTTTGTTTAAGAAACTTATATGAAAGACCCCCAGTAAAATTTGATATTAAAAAAACATTCATCGTATAAAACTAGGGTTATTACAAATAATTTATTATCCTAATCACCTAAAAGCCACGAATTTGGTACTCGTTGTGGAATAAATATTTTCCCCTTCATTTTATTAAATTATAATTAAATTAGGTGAAGAGTTTAATAGCTTGGGTATGAGTTAAGTGGGTTAAATATAATTTAAGTTGGAACATATAGTCCATTCATGGTAGCATTGGCTTTTTCTGACAAGTGAGAAGGTACTCAAATACACACATACGTCTACGTTCATATTGGAGATGTGTCATGTCCCGACGCCTGATATCAATTTACATCACACACAAAAATGAATGCCAACCACATTCTTGCGGCGGAATAGTTAGATATGGGGGCCATTTTCCAAACTTTTCAACTCACAGGAAAGGCCAAAGTTATAGTGAACAGACTAGTTTACCTATATAAGTTATATATATATATATATATATATATATATATATAGTTTGAAAAATAAAACAATCGTAATCCGATTGGAACGTCTCAGAGTTGTAAAGGCGTTCCCCCACCCCACCCTCCTTTTCCCCTCTAGCTCTTCTTGATGACATGTAGTAGACCTGCTGGCGTTGACAGTTCTAAAAGATTTCCCAGAAGAAAAAAAAAATTGCGCCTCATGCTTCTGGCGTGGTGCCAGCCCTCCAAATTGCGTCCCTCCACCCACCTTATGAACCCCCCCCCCCCCTCACTCTCACCCTTCTCCCACATCCCTCTAACCCATCTGATATCCTTCACTCAGAAAAATATCCCTTTCTCCTTCCTTCACCTACATATCACACTCGACCATATCTTCAACTGCATGCCAGATTATTATGACTTCCGTTTGAGAAATCTGTTGGACAGGCGATGGGGATCATTGGTTCATGTTTATGCAATACTAAAGAAGTAGGGGTGGGCTCAAGGGGGTTAATTGTTTTCTTGCGAGGTTTATGACGTGGTAACTCTTTGGACCCATACTAAAGAGGCCATATACATATTTCGGAGTCGATTAGCTCAATTATTTTACGTATGTAGGGGCCTGGCAAAAACATGATAGCCCTCATTGATTTAGATGGGATTTTTTTTTTACTATTTTAACTTCTATACAATCTTTAGGGGATGAGAATGTTTTTGCGGTTTTTTATAAGTAAACTTTTATTTTGGACAAAATAAATAAAATATTGCTACAGTACAAACAAATAGTTTAATTTTCTTTGCATGGTGATATCAATGGTTACTGGAGATATTTCATGAGCGAGACGGCATTATCTAATAAACATTTTAAATGAAGAGAGAATGCTGTAATTAAATTCCAGAACACACTTGACAGATATTAATGAAATTTTGAGATCTTCATGTGGAGAAAATTAAATTTTATGTTTGTACTAGAGCAATATTTTTATTGTTTTGGCCAAAAAATGTTTTGCCATAAAAATTGCAAAAAACACAAGCCATTTTTCACGCCCCTTTCTATATCACCTTAAATCTTCTTCTTTCTTCTTTCTAAGCCTTTGGCTTGTTCCATTCCAAAGGAGGTCCTGACATATTCACCTTGGTGTTCTTGGTTTTCTCCTTCCTGGATGTTCAATCATTAAATTGTTCTTAGTTTTCTAACTCTTTTTCCTTTTTTCGGGGTAGGGTTGTCGTAGCCTGATCAGTCCAGTTCAAAGGTAAGTCCTTGATTCTTTGAGCCATCTAATATATTTTCACCCAGGAACCCGTTTCTTTTATCCGGGCTTGGGACCGGCATTGAAGTTGCTGAGCCACTCAAGTCACACAGAAAATGCCGCAGGCCGGCTGAAATGTAGATATAAAAATTATTAAAATATTCGTCAATATTAGCTATCCTCAAGATCTTTAATGATTATAAATGTACTTTTAGTTCAAGAGGTTAGCTAACAAAAATCACCGCTAACACATTTTTTAATAAAATGGGTTTATCATGTTTATTCCTCGGTCGTCTTAAATATACACCATGGATGAACTTCTAATCCTAAAATCTTCAAGCCACTAGATTTTTAATTATAGTCAGGATGAAAGGATTTAAAATAAAGTCAAAATTCAAGATTAAAATAAAATTTGATTATGAATTTTTAGATCTATTAGGGTGCTTACTAAAGGCTTAGAGCACAACATTTTGGAAGGCCAAACCCCATACAATTAATTTACCATTTTCCTGAACGTGACGTCATATTACGAAAAAAATTAATAATTTAGTTAACTTTATATTTCCTATACAAACTAAAGAACTAATGTGAACTATGTCTCAAAACTGGAGAGTTTTTTTCCCCATATGTTTCACGTCTAATTTTCTAATTCAAACTAAAGATTTTGGATTCATAGGTAACATGATCATTTGGTTTCAAACTTAGATTTGATTAAAAAAACTATTTCAACTCACTTTTTATTCATAAGATTTATTTTGCATACTATATATCTTGTTTTATAATACCATGTTTTTTTTTCAGTTTTCACTTTATGATAGCTCTTGTTTCCACAACTATTCATCACACAATTGGCTTTTAGCTTCTGGAACTGCACATAAAGAAAATTAACTAATTACTTGTAGTTCGGTAGATTTCAAATCATGTGAGCTGAGAAAAGGTTTCATAATTAAAAACCTAAAATTGCTTTAAAAAAAAGAGTATCATTCTATAGGCTTGGTTGATTTTTTTAATCTTTCAATACATGTTAAGTGTATAGCTTGGAATCTGGTTGTTGTATTTGTCCTGTAAAATGAAACGTTCTGGAATTACGGGGTCCCTACGTTGTGCGCCAATTGTGATGTTCTGGAATATTACTGCACCGCGATGGGCGCCAATTGAAGTGTTCTGGTTCTGCGCGTTGAGCGTCGATTGAAGTTACACCGTTTAATTAGCTGGTAATTGCCCCGTGGTCGAGCACTAATTAAATTGGTCCGGGTTTTTGATGTTGTGAGTTAATTGGTATTTATAGCCCCGTGATCGAGCGCCAATTAAAGAATTATAATTAATAAACACTTATTTTGTTGACATGTTTTTTATTTCTGAATCTCTGTTTATTTAATGAGAAAATAGATCATGTCATTGAAATATATACGCGGCCTATTGTATGAGCGTGGACAGGTGTTGCTGGACGCCAAGTGCCCAAGTGAGTTCTGTCAGTTCTGGACACCAACTGCCTTTACGTTGTACCATTCTTCGTATATATCCCTTGCTCATGGAAGCTTCGAGAAGGTTTAGTTTAGAAAAACAAAATACAAGACAAAAACATCTCTGTGTTACTGGGAGGTTCTATAGCCGGAAAAATGACTCAAGTTACATTTAAAAATCTCTCTTCGAACCTTCGAGAAGAGGAAGTTATTATTTGAAATATATATATTGTCAACCTGACTTGACTAATGTCACGTGCGTGACGTCACTGATCAGTGGCTTTTGCCTTCTTAGAAGAAGAAGTGTTTTAAGCGCCATGTAATAGATTATAATTTAAATTAAATAAGATATGTTTATAAAATTAAGACGATATTATTGTCAATGCTTTCACATACTTTTCAGGGGCAAATCAATTACATTACAAAAATAATAATCATGTTAAGTCATTATTAACAAGAAACCATAAACGAGGCCAATTATGTAAGTGTAATTTTCAAAAGAAGGGCCTTTTTGACAGCTAGAAATGCTACTAGATCTATTTTCACGTATTCATACACTAAGTAATATAATCTGTGCATGTCACTTTTAAAATATATTTCATCCATTTTTTTTAAACTCTTAAAATAGTGAAATTTTATCAATTTTTGTTGCAAAAAATTAAGTCTGTATTTTCTAAAGGGTCTTTCCTACTAACATTTGACGGCATCATAGGCCTAGTATACTCATTTACAAATGTATGTAGAGTATTCTTTATATTGAAATAAAATCAAACCTGAAGTGTAAAGTATTTGATTTTACACTATATTTAGTGAATAAGTTTTGTTTAGCTCTATCTTCTTCCATTTTCAGGGTGCGAGGAAATAGAGAGGGGGTCATAACTAAATAAATAAGAAATTTATGTGAACTTTGAGACAGGTTATAGTGAACTAAGTAGATTTAGTAGTGTAGATGGTTATAAAAATGGAATACGCATAAATATAAATTTATTCAACACCTTTGTAAATATTTTAAAATATCAGATTTACAAAATATATGTATCATTTTACTAGAGCGAAGTAAAACAAATATGAGATTTTAATCCTCTTAAAATTATTTTTAGCTACGACCAAATGTTAAATCACCCTTATTGATCATATGTACAGAAAATTGTAAATTTGTTAAGTGTCTTGATTACCAGATCACCACTATGTTCCAAAACGGGCAACTATCCCCATCGAGCTTAAGAACGCAACCCTCAAAACAGTAGCGGCCGTAGAACCGATGCCTCTCGCTTGAAAACGAGTCCTTAGTTTCCTTGTATCCTCAAAAGACGTGAGAAAGGGAATGAGAAGGTTAGTTTAGAGGAGTATATTCCATCCAGGCAGAAGCTAATGAAGGAAGGAAGCTAGGAGGTAATTGGGTTTCTGAGTTAATTGGAGATTGATCTTAAAGTGCATGCATATTGCATGACATGGGTCCTGATGGTATTAACCTTGTTACGCGCTCGGTTACGTCTTAAAGGAGGCTAAGGTTAGGCAGGAAGGAGGGGGGGAGAGGCTTTATATTCTTCCATTGCAAGATGTGAGGGCATCCCTTCCACCATCAAGTTCTAACATCGTTGTCAAGTTGATGAATGGAGATTAACGGGATTAGGAGTTGAAAGGGGGTGTTGTGGGAGGGGGGGGGGCTCTGGCGATGACAGGTGCTGCTATCAGCGTGATGTTTTAGAGTGGTGATAAACTCATCATCATCAAACGCGTGGCGTGAAAAGTTGATGGATGTAGAAAATGGGGGAAGGGTGGGGGCGGGGGGGTTGTAACTTTGTTAAAACGTTTACATCCCATTTTGTTTCATTATGTACAACGCCACGCGTGCTTTTGCTTACTTTCTCGTGAGAGTTTTTTGATCTCGAAATTATGATAATCTTTATGTTTGATGTGCCCTAAAAACAAGAATTGTTGGTCTAAAAACCCTGTCTGTCCCCATATCGGTATTTCTGTCCTATCAGCTTCAAACGACACGGTTTTATTTATTTTGTTCAAACTTCATATTTAATGTTATATGCTCATACTTCATGGTGCTTTCCCTTATCTTGATTCTAACCCTATAATTAAGAGTAGTTTCATGACGATTGACTTTAAAGTTTGTTAATTTTTTTTGTAAATGGCTATAATATTTTTGTTCAAAATGTGTATCTGAGGAATATTTTACAGGATGAATAATAAATATATATTATTTTTTCTAAAATAAAACATTTAAGATTGATTTATTTTTAACTGGTTATATAGCTTGGTTCAAAATTCTTATCTTCTGCATTACACTTTAAAAGGAACTGTCAAATTTTAATAAACAAATTTAGGTTTCAGTAAATAAATATAATATACACTTTAATCTTAGCTTGAATAAGATTTTATAGTTATGTTAAGATTTGTCGTAAAGATACACACACACACACACCATTTTCTTCCCCTACCTCCCTAGACAATAAATGTCCACGTAGCTCAATTGATAGTAAACACAACCTCATCTCTCTGGTTTTTAAGTCGGACAGCTTCATAAATGTAAAAACAACAATAATAATTAATTTGACAAAATTTTAATATTTATAAGCACACGCTTATTCAGTGGGTGTAAATAAAAACATATTATACTAGGTACTTAGACAAGAGGAAAAAATATTTCATGAAATAATAATAAGGTTTAATTAGGTGGTTGTATTAAAACATTACAATATCTTAACACATGGATTATATTTCTATTTTGGCTATGGTTGTATTGTGCTAAGCTCGAACTAAAGAAGCAATATAGCTAGTTAAATATAAATAACTATCAAATAAATATTATTCCAATACAATAACTTTGTATTGTTCTTAAAAAGGACGAAACAATAAATATTTACTATTAAAATTGAGTAAATTATAATCTGTAAACATTTAAGACGAAAAAAGTAGCTTATTTGACCGAATAAAATTTATTATAAATCAAACTATCCATGCAATCAAAACTAGACTTCCTTAAATTTCAATTTATAACCAGAAAATGTTTTGGTTCTTAGAAAGTCGTTTCAAAGTTCCTTGGTTATTAGTCAAAAGTTTAAAAAACTAAAAGTAGATACATATACCTAATACAATATAATAAATATATAGTGGGTGTACAATCCGAATAGAGATTAAGATGTGGTGCAAAAATAAAAATATTGTGACATAAACACTATATGTTTCATTCTAGAAATTCCTAGCACATTTTTACGCGTACTGGCTGCTCTCAAAATGGGAAATTTGGTTCTACACCTATTACAGAATAGCGTAGAAAATTGGAGACCAATAAGGCTTTAATTTGTGTGAGTGATAGAGAAAATGTTGGAATTTGATACAAAATACTTTGTTAATGAGCTCTTCTTTTAATAAATGAAGTTTTAAATATATTTATTTGCAATTAACACTAGTTTTTATACACTCCTTACAATTTTTTAGTTTCGTATTTTAGTGTTTTTCAAACATTTGACATGGTAAGTAACATTTTTTAAATGTTAATTTTTTTACATTTCTTATACCCGTTCAGATTATAAGCATACAAGATGTATTAAATGCTAGTTAAAAGCAGTGTTTGTAAGTTTTTATAAAAAAATCTTTTTTTGGGCCTAAATAAATCAAATATTGCTTCATTACAAACATTAAATTTAATTTTCTACACACGGTGATATCAACAATTCTTGAATATTTGCATAGAGGCATCAGATGAGAAACTTTTTAAATAAAGAAATAAAAATGTAATTAAATTCCAGGATAAACTTGATAGAATATATTCAAAAATATTAGGGTCACCATGTGACGAGTTTAAACTCTATGTTAGTACTGAAGCAACATTTAATCTATTTTGACCTACAAAATGTTTTGATATAAAAACTTGAAAAAAATACTAACCTTAACACGTGTCACCTATACTACCACTTTAACTACGTAAATATGATAGGATTGAGGAGGATATGTTTTAGAGGAATGTACCCGAATTTTTGTGGAGGGAAACTATAGGAAACAATTTAGGAGAAATCCCACTCAGTACACCCGCACAGGATTAGAACCCCGATCTAATACGAGAGCGACATGTTAGACCATTCAAACATCCATGCAGGGTAAGTCACTAGACACTATAATAGATCCTCTTCCCCCATCTATGGGCAAACATAAAAAGAAATCAGTATCGTTTCGTCTGGTTTTATAGTGATTGGAAGGTCTAACTCAAATTCAGGCCGGGTGTACTGTGATGGTTTTTCATACATATTCTCTCACTTTTCCTCCACACGCAAATGTGGGTAGAAATCCTATAAATTCAACCTTACTCACCCTTCATCCCGTTAAAGTGATTAAATTTGTCTAGGTCAGATGAATAGTAAAAAACATGGCACAGTTTAAATTTGATAGATACGTGAATTTAAGTAGAACAATTTTAGAATGCAAAACGTATTTATAATCTACATTTATATTTTTCAAACAAATTGTTCCACTTGTTCTGTATTTTAACCTAAAGTGCATGTTTCAACCTTATAACATTGTTTAAAGCATGCAATGCCAGAAGTGTACATGACTTTTGTTTGTAATATATACCCTCCTCATCCCATCGTAGCGCCTATAAAGAAGGTAGTTAAACTACTCTTAATGATAAAGACGTGTGGACACGCCATATTAATGTTGTTTTTGGGACCGTTTGGATAGAAGGGAAGTTTTTTTAGCTCCGCCCGGTAACTAAGACATAAACACGAGATATATTATCTTGATCAACACGTCATGAAGTAAATCGTTTGATAACCCGCACAGGAGGGCACGAGGGCTTAACGTATGGTTCGTCTTGTTTGGCTTGCCAGCGACGAATTTCTGGTGGGTGTGAGAAGGTTTTCTTCCCCATGTGTTCTCCCAAACTCCCTTCACAATCAAACATGGGTACATTTCCTCTAAATTATATTTTACTCACCCCTATTAAGCTAGTGTAATTAACTGGGTTATCTTAAACGGTAAATAAATAAACGTTTCATGTTATTTTAACTTATTTTGAAATAATTCGTCCATTAAAAAAACACAAACCTGTATCAGCAAAGTACTTCCGAAAATAATTTAACCTAAGACATCTCACATAGTTGGATTACTACACCACACATAAGCTTAGCTCAAAGAATATTAATTTAATCATATGTGACCTTAATCAATCGATTGTGTTGGAAACAAGCTGACTTAAGGAATTTTAAAATTAAATCTTCTTTGTTATTCTTTTATTCTCTTCTCCTTATTTGAGCACTTAAACATGTCTTCATAGAAGACTAAAGCTCAAATAAGGAGAAGGGAATAAGAGAATAACAAAGAAGATTTAATTTTATCATTTATTACTCCTTACCAAATAAATATGAACTTTATTAAAAATGAAAGAATTCTTACACTAAGTTTATTTCAAACTCTACCATTTTATAAACTCTATCAACAATGCAACAGTTACAAACTCCTCACAAAGAAACACCACAGATTATAATTTCAAAGATAATCAGTAAGAGATGAACTACTACACATATTTTTAATCCGTTGTTATACAGAAGTTACCAACATTTACAGCACATATAATTAATTATGTGTGAACTGCAACATATTGCATATATGGTAAATTATTTTCATCGTATTTGGTGTAAAACTGTAGTTTTTTGCAGTCGTTCTTCAAAGGAATGTAGACTGGTATATGAAGCTACACCTAAACCATGAGTGACAAGGGTGGCTACCTACCTTTATTAGGTATGTTTTATTTAAAAACACTTTGTTTTTTTTCTACTTTAAAAAAATCTAACACTAGTTTATCCTGTCAAATCAACACATTAAGTCAACAAAAAGATTTTAACTATATTAGTTATTTATATATAATACACTTTTAAATCTTATACATTCTCAGATATATCCACAAACCATGTTTATGATTATTGGAATTGAATTTATGGAATGATTAATAGTTTATTTCAAACAATAATTAGTATTTGAGCTATCGTAGATATTTACTTGTTTTTTTTATATGAAAAATACCATCATATATAAGATGAGAGATTGGGGTTTGAATCTCGGTCAGGTGTACTGAAAGTAGTATTTCCAAAATAGTTTTCTACATTACCTTCACGCAAATGCGGGTACTTTTACTTTAATATAACCTACCTAATCCCCAAAAACATTGGTGTAGTTAGTACATAAGCATATATCCCGAACGGGAAGTAAGACGCTGTGCTAAATAAAAAAATAATTAATTACATGAAATTTTAATTATATTTGGCAACAATCACCTAAATAGGATGTACTTAGGTTTTATTTTACTATTTTTATCTTATACATAAATGGCTAAAATTTAAGATCAAATTATATCAAATTAAATCTCAATTTATATTGTTAGTAATATCTTTCTTTCTAAAAAAAATTAAATATTTATTTTAATTATAGCGATTTTAATATTAATTACAGTCGTATTAAACATATCAAAACCAGACCAGACTAGAGAGAGATAGAGTAAAAGATGTTTGGCATCTTGCCCCATGTGACGTCATGAGAGTTTTGATTTACGAGCTAATTAAAATGCAACATGGGGGATATAAATGTCCAGTCCAAGAACCAAGTGTGATTTACGACGTAGAGCCCGTTTCTGGTCCTTGTCTTACCTCCCAAGTATTTATCTGGCGCAACACTTTTCTATCATTGTCTGTTAGAATTTATTACTAGTTTTTTTTTTTTAACTAGTAAGTTTTATATTGACCTGACACAGTAGTACATGATCGTCTCTTCCATTGATATTTCTTGGTTGTTGTTTTTATTTAGAGAATTTGGTAAATTTCGGTGATGGTCATCTAGAGTTTATGTTTAGTTTAGTGTTTGTAAACCTGAGAAATTGATAAACATTTTTGTAGGCAAACCAAAGTATTAATAATATTTGATATATTTTTAGTTTTATTTTAACTACCTTTTATTTGTAGCCTCCTATCTTTATAATATATTTATAAATAAAATATTGAGCTTCTTCTCTTTATAACGTTTTTTTTTTTACTTTGTTAAAATGGCACCCTTCTCTTCTGCAATGTTAAGGCATTAACAATCATTTTTTAAACTCTAATAAAAGGCCAACGAATTAAAATTTTATTTTTTATTTTGTTGTTTAAGATCGGAGCACCAATCCGAAGAACTGGTGTTCGAACTCCGATTTCTCCTGTTTTGGATTATTTGCTCCAACCGACGTAAATTTCTCAGGTACTATTTCATTTTCCATTTATTAGGCCTTAATATTTATCAGATAACATATTCCTAATTCAAAAACTGTTTTTTTTTTATTTAACTGATTTTATTTTCTATTTCGTTAAAAATCACCAAGAGATTGTTAAATTATTAATGCCTTTACATTCTAGTTGGCAAATATAATAATACTAAATATGTTTATTTTAGTGGTAAATAATTTGAAACCTATTGTTATACATAAAATGAGTCTCCTAATTTCAGTTAGATAAATGAAACAGTTTTTGGAGGTAAAAGGTTTGGTAATGGTAGGCCTACATTATATAGTTTAGGCTTTTCCCCATGTATTTGGAAGCACATAATTATGTTTAAGATGCATTATTTTGTGTTTCTAAATTAAATATAAACAATCCCGCATGGCTAAAATTAGCTTAATCTAACTTCTGTAAAGGACTAACATTAATCCATATAGTTAAAATACTAAATACGTAATTGGAATATACTACTATGGACAACATTATTTACTATTTAAATGTATTAGTACTTACACGATTAATAGAAATCATATCTTATTATTAAAATAAATAACCATCAATTTATTATGTATTCATCGTATTGTCCTTTTTAAATAATCCACCAAATAATATATTCTACATCCTCAATGTGTAATATTTCCTTAAATTGATATAATATCCTAAAATTTACTCCACAACTATAAAAAATAAATGGTACGGAACTCCACACGGACTTTCTCGCTCTATTGTTTGAAAATGGAGATATTTACTCAAAACTCGTAATATATAAGAAACGAAATAATTTACACTAGCAAACCCAAGCATAAATTGCACCATACTTATGTAAAACTATTTCTTTTATTTAGTCCCGGTTTTAAATTTTATAATCTTGTTTTTAAAGAATTAATGTCATCATTTGTATGTTTGGACCGATAAAAAAAGATCAATTTTGGGTCGTATTAAAATTTCAACTTCCGGTTAAAATGTTCGATATTTTATTAGATGTTGCAAATCTTCATGCCATCGCATTGCTATTAAATTCCTCATTTATAAATTTTGGCCAATAAAAAAAGGTAAGTATTGACTATCGAGTCTAAAATGGATACATATCATTGTTTTACAAACCTTTCTTCTAAGAGGCTTAAGAAAAAACAACATAAACTTTTAGAGACTTACTTATATTTAATTACCCTATGACATTGGAGAATTATTTCGCTAAAACTTAAGTAGTATCTCTTTACAACTAAAGCTCACAAAATTGTATTAATATATTTGCCAATATCTCAGAAACTGTTTGATATATAAAAATATATTTCATATAAAAGTTTTTTATTTTTAATAGTACTACAATTTTCCAATGAAAAGTTATTTAGTATCTCAAATAGTTGTGGAGATACGGAAGTTTCTGCTTCTGTAAAGTACCCTAAAATTCATTTTCATGTTAAAATAGCCCGTTTATTTATAATCTTAATTAACACCCATATACGCATTTTAATCAAAATCGATTTTTTCTCTTTTCGCCCTTTCTTAAATTACTATTAATTTTATGTTTAAACAGACACACAGCCAGACGTCATTGAAAAACCACTTTTTAGGGTTTGGGGGGTTTGAGACGTTGACAGTCATCAACATATCAGATTATATTTTCTTTTGTGGTTGCAATACTTTTACCTTTTGTGTTCGAAAAGTTAAAAAATATATATATTTACGTATAGCTTGAAAGTTATTGGTCTTATAAAAATATGCTTCTTATAAAATATTTGTATTATAAAGAGACCTACATATTTGAATCGATATGTAATTTTATATCTCAAATAGCTTAGGAGATATTATAAAAAAAAGATAGTTAATGTGAGGACCGCAGCTCTTAAAGTCATTTTGCTGAAATATAGAGAGAAGCCATTTTGTTTGGAATATTTATAAATGTGTATAAATGAAATGTAATCAAAATTATTAGAGCTGATTTTGAGAAAATCGACTTTTTCTCTTTTTGGTCTTCAGTAAACTACCCTTAATTTTAGAGTTAGATATTCAATTCCAAAAATGCCTAGGGGAAACCATATGAAAACCTTAGATACCATGTTTTAGCCCGATTGGTAAAATAGTTTAGGCTCTAGTTGGAGGTACAGACATACAGACGTAAAGTAAAAAAAAAAAAAAATTTTTTATTCGGGGGGGTCATGAAATGTCAAGATGCATCAAAATCTTGAGTTCAATTTTTTTGACGATCACAATACTTTCTCTACCTGTAAGATAGCGATAAACCTTTATAACCTATATAAACCTTTATAAAAAGCCCACGCACTAAGAAGTCTAAAATAGAGCATAAAGAAAAGAGAACTATCGTCACACAAACAATTTAATTAATCATGATAATAATTAAATATTTTATTTATAAGCTCTTTGTTTTTGAACGTACCGTATTTAATTATTAGTTTAAAAAAAACTGTAAACTTTAAACTTTCATCAAAATAGGGTGGAAAAAAATAGTTTTTTAACTATGCATTATTAAAACTTTTGAAGTTCGTATAAATATTTTATCTATTCAAATACCGACCATCATGTATCCATAAAATCATTGTCCGATGTGTTTTATTTCGTAAATTAATAACAATAAAAATCCTCTTAATTTTCACTTTCACAAATAACTTCAAGGTGGTCGTTTCATCTTCGACGCCAACGATAGTTATTACATAATCAAAATGACGACACAGTCCTTTGGGATAGCAGACGTTTTGGCAGAGCATACGATACGGTATTTTATTTTAATAGAGCTCTTTAGTTCAGTCAAGCAGCCACTTTCTACATGTTTATATCATGGGAACAGCCAGGCCAAGAGATAACTATGACAGATATTGTAGGCTTCGGCCGGTTTTTGGTGTAAGCTAGACGTTCCAAAAAAAATTTCGAAAGTTTGCCATGAAGTCGAAGTACAGTCGTTCACCAAATAATACTGAACATATGATAAAAAAAAATATGCTTAACGTTAGTTTATATGTGATAAGATCCTTTAATTTAATTGAATACGTTTAATGCAATATACAATATGGACCTATTTGATAAAACTACTTTGAACTTAATTGTTATATTTAACAAATATTTCAGTTATAATTGGTAAGAAAAATAAAGTTTATATTTCATAGCTTTAAATTTGTAAAAAAAAAAGACTGTTTTTTTTTTAAACCCTTGTTTAAAGCAGAACTCTTAAAGCTATAACGTCTTTAACTTTGGGCTTAAAACAAGCCTGTTCGTGTTGGTAACTATAAAAATCTGTTATTTAATCAGATAAGTCCAGACACGATTAGGTATTGAGGGTGAATGTATAAATCATTGTTATTGTTGTTCATTAATATAACAATTTAATGGAATCCTGAAGACGCTGGGATTGCTTTACATCAACAGAATAGCTTTATCGATTTCACACACAGCCATTCCAACATTTCTCTTCGTGTAACAATTACTAAAACAATAATAGGGCTTATTTAAACCTATAAAAGCAATATTTATTCAAGTATAATTAATTTGCTATTAAATAAAATTACATCCGAGTAGTATGTGTTTTTAAATTATAAACTTTTCAAAAAATTCTTATGTGTGTGTGTGTGTGTGTGTGTGTATGTGTGTGTTTGTGTGTAAGGGCGGGGGGAGGGAGGGGTGGAAGTTCAGGAGAAGGATGTGTTGAATCTCGGGTATTGTAAAACTTAAAAGTGTATTTGTTCAATTCAAATTTTAGTGTAGGTTTACAGTTATTTTTATTATTGTAGTGAAATAAAAACGTTTATTTTTTTAAAATTTTGTGCACCTTCTGTGAGAAGTGTTACTATATACACATCATTTACTGTATAGTTATAATCTTTTGAACCCGCTTTAGTGGCGTAGATACCTAACGCGCTAGTCGTGTTAAGTTGGACTGCCGAGGACGAGGAGATTGAGGTTTGAATCTTGGTTGGGTGAACTGGGGTGGTTTCCCCTAAATCTGTCTTCCACTCTCCCTCCACGTAAATGCGGGTTCACATCCTCTAAATTCAACCTTCCCAATTCCTAATCCATTATCGTAATTATTAATTAAGCGTATAACCCGAACGGGTAGTAAGACGAGGTGCTAAATAATAATTATAATAATAATAATACATAATCTTTTGAATGTATGATTTTGAATCAAATAAGTTATATCTTACATTAAATAACGTATTTGATTTTATCAAGGCAATCGCAAAATTGTGAACACATATCTTTATAAGTGTAGACTGTGGGGAAAATTTGTGAGCCAAACTAGTAAAAATTGGACATTCCTGGCGCTAATATTAACTCTACATTCAAACTCACCAATAAAAATGTATGATTCAATATTATAAGCTCCAGCAAAAGAACGACAAAAATAAAATATAACGGGTGATAGTCAAAGTTTTTGTATAGGACATTTCAAACCCTTTTATGTTTATTTGATGAGCTGTACTACATAGATTTGTACAACACTTCAATGTTAATTATCATCCAGTCTAGTTTCACAGAAATCTAGTATAGATTAAATTTGTATAAATAATTTTAAATCGTGAATTAAAATTATATAGTAGTAACATGAATATTATACCGTGAAGTTAATGGCTTTATTGGTAATTTTGGGTATGTTGTTACTATACAAACCAGTTTTCAAATTAAAATTTAGACCCTTAAAATGAAATCTTTGAATCTTTGGAAGTATAGTCTGACAAAGCGTTCGTAAATCTCAAGAACTTCGTTGAAAAATATTAGTTTTTACCCACTTCAGTGATCAAATGGTATCTTGCAGTAGATTAGACTGTTAAATATCATATAAATATAGCAACCCGAATCCCTAAAACTATTAGCATAATTAGTACATAATAGTATAAAGCGAACGGATAGTAAGACGCGGTGCTAAACACCTTAGCTATTTTATTAATTGGCTAGTATTAGATACTTTAGTCTTGTTTACTATATATATTAATAATTTGTTTTATATAGCCATTTATAAAATTGATTTGTAAGATTAGTATCTAGCGCAAAGCATCGTAGGAAATGTAACAGAATTTGCATTGATGGAAAGTGGACACTATTTGGTAAATAGCCTCCCTACATCCAGCCAGGATTCAAACCCTCAACCTTCCCGTCACCAACAAATTGGATCAATTTATCCTAACCTTCATTTTGCGTCTGTTTACTAAATATTTATTTTACTGAATAAAGATTATGAATGTAGCTAATAGGAAATACACCGAACTTATAATGATTGGGATGAGAAACCCAAATTTGATGTACTATTAAAATTGATTAACCTTATCTAGCTCAAAGTTATGACTCCGCAAAACTAACGCACGCTTTCTTAATGATCATACACCAACTAAAAAAACACGAGTGCTAAAAAACGTTATTGTTGGTAGTGCTATGATTAGAAATATTATTATTATTATTATTATTAGCACCGCGTCTTACTACCCATTCGGGTTATACGCACTTACGCTAATGTGTAATGGTAGGGTGATTGTGAGATGAAATGAAGGACCTACAGTTTATAACGTGGAATCCGAACCACGGTGGAGGCCTGGCATTCCCCACATTCACAAGATGTCTTGTCAGAGGTGAAGGAAGGGTTTGGTAATCAGATAAATCTTTGCCGGAACCGAGGATTGAACCCCGGCCGCCAGCATAGAAGTCTGACACCTTACCCCTAGACCACCAGGTCACCGATTAGAAATAATACACTAACAAAAGACTATTTAATCATCCCTTGCAATGGTGTGGTGTGGATTGCTGCCGGGGAAACCATAATTGGTCTCAATTGTACCGGTGAAGTGTTTACAATACTCGGAAGAACATTCATAATGCCCAAGCCACAGACAAGTAAGAAACAGACTCTCAAACTTACGGAGGTTTCACTGCGCTCCTTTTGCCAGCTTGAGTCCTTCAACACTGGGCTTCGCTAGTGTCACTGCTGGGTGATGATAGGACTAACTGCAGCGATCCTAGTGTTGAAAGACTCAAGCTGCCAAAAGGAGTACAACCATTTTAATCTGGAGGTTGAGTATCTGGGTATATTATTTGTCTGTGGCCAGGGGCAGTGAAAATACTTTATTATGAAAGGCTATAATAATATTGCACCTCTTGGTTACATCACTGGTAGCCATGTTTGTGGAAAGATTAGTCAGTACTAAAGTACCGTTGCCCAGGGGAGGGCTGAATGTACTAATCGTACATCCTTTCTGTGGAGGCTCTTTTCATGTCCCGATGAGATTATCGCGATAATGGATATGAGGGTGTGGAACCAGTAGAATCACTCTAAGCCTAATTAAGCTAAATCTGGTGACCATTGAGGTAATTCCTCTTTTGGGAAAAATACTCAAGGTACCAACTGGGAATCGAACCCGGGATCCCTATAGGCTTGTAGCCAGGTGCACTGACCACTACACCACGGCTATCAAAAGAGGTGTAAAATAAAGACACTATGTATGATTGGTCAAATGGAGATTAGGTTGGGTGAGCACATATCATTGGTACAGTTAACCGATCTGGTGGTATAATGGCCAGAGATCCTGGCTGCTAGCCTAGAGGTCCCGGTCTCGATTCCCAACTAGTATCAGGGCTTTTTACTTTAAAGAGGAATAATTCCTATGGTAACCAATAATTGGTTAATTAGGCTTAAGTTAGGCTAAGATATTCAATGGTTTCACCCCATCATATTCACTCTCAACATCCCCTTACCTCATCGAGACATATAAAGGGCCTCCATGGAAAAGATCTACAACTAGTACATTTGGGCATCCCCTGGGCAATGGTACATTAGTAAGTTTACTGGCTAATTTTTCCGCAAACAGAGCTACAGATTGATATAGCCCAGACACGCCATTATTATTATATTATTATTATTATTATTATTATTATTATTATTGGCAAATTTTAACAAGATTAGCTTAATCTGACAACACTCCACATCACCACATTGATCCCTTAGGGGAGAACCAGGTTTTCTTTACTAAACCGCATTGAAGGAATTGGTTATTAGTAACATGATCATTGCTAGATTAATGACCTTTATTTGAAAACCCTTATGATGAGAATTAGTCTTATTATATTGTTGGATAATGTGGAAAAATATGTCGTTGGCAGGGATTAGAAACATGTATAATTAGTATACCGAGATAATTCACTTATCACCTCTGGTACCCAAGTTATCATCAACGTCTTAAACCACTCGGAAATCTACTACCACGTCTTAATACGTGTTCAGGCTATACGCGTATATGATAATTACTCTAATAGTGTAGGGATAAGAAAGGAAGCTATTTGATTAAATTATTAATTATTCGCACCACGTCTTACTACCCGTTCGGGTTATACGCACTTACGCTAATGTGTAATGGTAGGGTGATTGTGAGATGAAATGGAGGGCCTACAGTTTAACGTGGAATCCGAACCACGGTGGAGGCCTGGCATTCCCCAGATTCACAAGATGTCTTGTCAGAGGTGAAGGAATGGTTTGGTAATCAGATAAATCTGTGCTGGGACCGAGGATTGAACCCCAGCCGGCAGCACAGAAGTCTGACACCTTACCCCTAGACAACCAGGTCACCTAGGAAGCTATTTAGAGGTAAATACCCGCATTTGCGTGAAAGGAGATTGGGATACCATTTAGAGAAAATCGCCCTTAGTAAACCCGACATGGATTTTAAACCCGACCTGATTGTTATCAGTATACCAGTCAAACACGAGTATGTTGCCTAAGACCATTTTGCCACTGAAGTGGGTGCAATCTAATTATAGAGTTACAATCAGATTCACTGATAAATTCAATATTGTGATATTTTTAAACATTGGTCAGATGTCTTAACTTTGATTTGTACTTTGAACACATTGATTTTTGATTACTTAAGGATAGATAGGTTCATAAATAAAATATGTCCACATTCGTACAAATAGAAATTGGAATAATCACATTGAAAAGTGAACATCATATCTTGTGAAAACTGTTGGACACATGCCATCGGTTCGTGCCTGTGTAGTGTGTATCCTACCACCCTAATGTTTTAGGAGGCTTGAGTACCACTTTGAAGTTATTCACTATTAAAAACACAAGAGTGCTCTTTACCTACTCTGAAAGTTGGCCATCTCAACTCGCATGGTTCCACTATGGCGTGGCTTATAATATAGGGCCATAGTGTTACATGTCAAGGTAAGGCCGCGACCTTACAGGGTAAACGGAGTGTAAGACATGGATTGAAGCAATATGTATCATACAAGATGACCACATGATCTATTATAAAGTAATTAGGTATCAAAATAATTACTTATTTAGGCACAACTTCCTATAAATTGAAAATCAGTGCAATGCTACTTTATGACACACCCTGACACTGATACATTTTAATGAATAGAGCACTTGTAACATATTCCTGCGTTCATATATAGTGGCGTGACGTGGGGTGTTGACAGGGAAGGCAGAGTTAGCTTTGACTGTGTCTAGGAAATTGTTCTCATCGCTAACTAGAACACTCATCGGTTATGCATCAGCGGAAATGCATTTCCCATTAATTGCAGAGTTTTTTTTGTGATTGGTTAAATAGTAACTGAGTGAATTACTATTATTTGGCATCGCACTGTATGAAGCAGAAACTTGAACTTTTAGGAAGATGGGAAATAAATACTTGGAGAGCATTGAAATGTGATTCTGGAGAAAACTTTAAAATATCAGATGGACAAATAGGGTAACAAATTCAGTAGTCCAAAGAAGAGTGGGCGAAAAGAGAACCATTTTGAATGTGATTCTTCGGTACAAAGCAAATTGAATTGGACACATCCTTAGGAGGAACTGCCTTCTGCGTGACGTCATAAAAGGAAAGGTTGAGAGAAATATGAGCTTTGGAAGTAAGAAGATTCAAATATTGGATGACTTGAAGGAAAAATGAAAATTCTGAGAGCTGAAGGAGGAGGCAAAGAACAGGGTGCATTGATGGTCTAAGTTCACTAACAAAAGGAATGGACCTGTCTTAGGACAGAACATCCAATAATAATAATAATAATAAACCTTTTTATACTTCTAACAGTCTGAAGTCAGTTGTCTTTAATACATGCTTCAAACAGCCAACATTAGATGCACATTGATGTATTATTATCCAAAAGAGTTGATAGAATGATAACATTACAAAATTCCTGAGCAGGACCTTTATAGCTTATTTGTTGAACTAACAACGTGTCATGTTAAAGTTAAAGAGTACAATTCCTTGGTTAGAATTCATTTATCTAAACGTAATAATGCGAGAGATAGTTTGAACAAAAATAACGCACCATATGTCTGTGTTTTTAAAAATTAAACTAGGTGGCTTATAAGAGTTCTCGAATTTTAACAGGTGAATATCACTGTTTAAGGTAGAAGTTTGAGAGACAGTGTGAGGCCCTAATTCGAATATAAAAACTGCTTCTTCATGCTAAATTGATCAACAATATCCCTTCCCCTTATTATCCCCCTCTCCCATTTTTTTATTTTACGCCTATGTCTGCTAATTGTATTACCGCAATATATCTGCAGTGCAGTTCCCATTACCCCGGCTAAACTGCTGTACCAC
The DNA here is from genome assembly GCA_039000515.1 of Timema cristinae. Classification (NCBI taxonomy): domain Eukaryota; kingdom Metazoa; phylum Arthropoda; class Insecta; order Phasmatodea; family Timematidae; genus Timema; species Timema cristinae. The sequence continues at coordinate 42,429,030 of JBCFYV010000935.1, read as the reverse complement.
AGACCCCCGTTGTAGAACGTATAGAGGGAGAAGGGATCCTTAAAACAGGGGCGTAAAGGACGATATTCCCCATGTGTAGGCAATTTCTGCCCTCCCCTTTGCTACCCCCTCTCCCCCCACTAACTCGCTCCCAACCTATTTCAAGCCCTCTCTCCATATACCTCTTTCAAACTAACGACTGCCCCACCCACTGACATTTACCGAGTATAATTTGAAACCGCTGCCGGGATGGCGCAATGTATGTAGATTTTCAACTGTGTTTTTTGTTCTTCTCTATCTCTTTTATTTTTGTTTATTTTGTTTTTTATAAATTAACATTTGCACCCTAGTTTTACTCTCTTCCTTTAGTAAAAAAAAAAAGAAGTATTGATTCACGGTTTCCTAGGTATGTTAGGTGCTTATTTTAAAATTGAACCTAGAATACGTATTTTTATTTTTTTTTATTTTTGAAGTTGATCAAAAAAATTATTATTTGTTTTTATTTTCGGCCAATCAAAAATGATAATATATGTTGTAATTTTAGTTTATTTTGATTTTATGAAAGAACGTTTGCTCATTTCTAGATGTATCTTCTTTACATAAAACAAAACCCATATGTCGACACCTTGACCGAAAGTCAAGCACGTCTAAGCTGGTTAAGCTTTAAGGAGGAGGTGGTTGGGACTCGAAGAATACCAACCAGGTTTAGGGTGGTTCCTCCTAACTGGTTTACATTTAATCTTCCTTGTACTCAACTTATTGATGTCATTAAATAGCGCGTAGTCCAAGACGTGCTGGTAAAGAACAATTCTTAAACATATTAATTATTACTTAAATAATTTTAAACACTTTTTCTCAACATACAGTTGCTAAATTAGTTTTGAAAACACGTAAATTAATGTTAGAAAACCCGCTTCGGTGGCCACGTAATCTAACGAGCTACTCTCGTGTTGGACTAGACTGCTGAAGATGGAAGATCGGGGTTCGATCTCAGTCGGGTGCACTGAGGGTGGTTTTCCCCTAATTTTTTCTCACTCTAGAGGAAATGCACCCGCATTTGCTTGGAGGTAAAGTAAGCCCTCCTAATCCCTAACCCATTAATGTAATTAGTACATAGGCGTATAACCCTAACGAGTAGTAAGACGTGGTACTTAAAAAAATTTGGGAAATCTGTAAGTAGGACAATATTAATTATAATAATTTTAATGTCATGAAAAACTACAATAATTGTACTTATCGGGATTTAGTGTGTGTCAGATTTCTATTATCCAATTATACTCCAAGGACACTATATAAAAATAGACAATATTTAAATACTGCAGCAGAATTCGTCAGAGGTGAGGCTAGGAAAGCACATTCTAAGACCGGAGTCACTATCTTACATGCCGCCAATTCATTGGCCAACCGAACATTGTTTTCACTTATCTTACAATAATACACAAACATTCTTGAACACGCGTAAAAAGTACTTCTTTCCATTGAGGGCTACTGAGCGTCATAGGGTGAACATAAGACTGTTTTGACATTAGCTCCAGTTCAGTTGGATGTGGCCTTGTCTTTAACACGCGTAGAAAGCACTTTTCTTAATCGAGAATCAATGATCTTCCTGGGACTATCTTGATATTGGGTTCAGTTCAGTTGGATGTGACCTTGTCTTGAACACGTATACAAAGCACTTTTCTTCATCGGGAGTCAATGATCTTCCTGGGACTGTCTTGATCTTGGCTCCAGTTCAGTTGGATGTGACCTTGTCTTGAACACGTATACAAAGCACTTTTCTTCATCGGGAGTCAATGATATTCCTGGGACTGTCTTGATATTGGCTCCAGTTCAGTTGGATGTGACCTTGTATTGAACACGTATACAAAGTACTTTTCTTCATCGGGAGTCAATGATCTTCCTGGGACTGTCTTGATCTTGGCTCCAGTTCAGTTGGATGTGACCTTGTATTGACACGTATACAAAGCACTTTTCTTCATCGGGAGTCAATGATCTTCCTGGGACTGTCTTGATCTTGGCTCCAGTTCAGTTGGATGTGACCTTGTCTTGAACACGTATACAAAGCACTTTTCTTCATCAGGAGTCAATGATCTTCCTGGGACTGTCTTGATCTTGGCTCCAGTTCAGTTGGATGTGACCTTGTCTTGAACACGTATACAAAGTACTTTTCTTCATCGGGAGTCAATGATCTTCCTGGGACTGTCTTGATCTTGGCTTCAGTTCAGTTGGATGTGACCTTGTCTTGAACACGTATACAAAGCACTTTTCTTAATCGAGAATCAATGATCTTCCTGGGACTATCTTGATATTGGGTTCAGTTCAGTTGGATGTGACCTTGTCTTGAACACGTATACAAAGCACTTTTCTTCATCGGGAGTCAATGATCTTCCTGGGACAGTCTTGATATTGGCTCCAGTTCAGTTGGATGTGACCTTGTATTGAACACGTATACAAAGTACTTTTCTTCATCGGGAGTCAATGATCTTCCTGGGACTGTCTTGATCTTGGCTCCAGTTCAGTTGGATGTGACTTGTCTTGAACACGTATACAAAGCACCTTTCTTCATAGGGAGTCAATGATCTTCCTGGGACTGTCTTGATATTGGCTCCAGTTCAGTTGGATGTGACCTTGTCTTGAACACGTATACAAAGCACCTTTCTTCATCGGGAGTCAATGATCTTCTTTGGACTGTCTTGATCTTGGCTCCAGTTCAGTTGGATGTGACCTTGTCTTGAACACGTATACAAAGTACTTTTCTTCATCGGGAGTCAATGATCTTCCTAGGACTGTCTTGATATTGGCACCAGTTCAGTTGGAAGTGACCTTGTATTGAACACGTATACAAAGCACTTTTCTTCATCGGGAGTCAAGGATCTTCCTAGGACTGTCTTGATATTGGCACCAGTTCAGTTGGATGTGACCTTGTATTGAACACGTATACAAAGCACTTTTCTTCATCGGGAGTCAAGGATCTTCCTGTGACTGTCTTGATATTGGCACCAGTTCAGTTGGATGTGACCTTGTATTGAACACGTATACAAAGCACTTTTCTTCCTCGGGAGTCAATGATCTTCCTGGGACTATCTTGATCTTGGCTCCAGTTCAGTTGGATGTGACCTTGTCTTGAACACGTATACAAAGCATTTTTCTTCATCGGGAGTCAATGATCTTCCTGGGACTGTCTTGATATTGGCTCCAGTTCAGTTGGATGTGACCTTGTCTTGAACACGTATACAAAGCACTTTTCTTCATCGGGAGTCAAGGATCTTCCTAGGACTGTCTTGATATTGGCTTCAGTTCAAATGGGCCTGACCTTGCGAAGTACGTCAACAAACTAATAGTAAGGACATGTGAAGAGATTCAACAGGCACAACTATCACAATCGGTGGTATCATGGTTTAGCGTGCCACTCTCGCCTTAGACAGGATTAACGGTGGTGGAGGGATTGGGAATCGTATCCCGCTTTGATATACGCAAGAGGTTTCTTCCTAAACGGTTTACCTCTCTCCCTTCGCGTCAAGGTGAGTCTTCTAAGCTCTAACCATCCTCGTGGTATAGTGCTCCAAAATCCCTTGCTACTGACCTAGAGGTTTGGGCTCAATTCCCCGCTGGTAACGAGAGATTTTTCTTGAAAGGGGAATAATTCCTATTATCACCAAGGTTTGATTAGTTAGGCTTAAGCTAGATTTAAAAGCTTCATTGGTTCTACCCCATCGTATTCACTATCATCATCGCCTCATCTATTTGGTACATGGAAAGAGCCTCCACGGAAAGGATGTACGATTAGTACATTCGTGCGTTCCCTGGGGAACGGTACATTAGTAGTAGCTAATCTTTTCTCAAAATGAGTTACAGAATGGCGTAGTCTAGACGAATCATTATTATTGTTATTATTATTATTATTATTATTATTATTATTATTATTTATTTATTTTCTAAATCCTAACTTCCTTATCCCTATACTATTAGTGGATAGCCTCAGAGCCCCCCACCCCGTATAAAAATCTGTCGGAACTTTAAAATGAGGGAAAATAAGCCAAACCTATTATTCAATATAGGTCGTGCTAGGCCAAGGACATCGTTTTAGTGAAAACTAGCCTTGATTAATTTGGTCTAAACTTGAACCCTCGACTCTCGATTCAAAGTCAGCAGTTGTCTTTTCATGTATAGACCTAACCACTTTTGGCTTAATTAATTATTTTAAGGAGAAAGCTATATACCGTTTAGTTATTATCATGATTTAGGATAATAAGGGTATTATTTAAAGAAAATGCACCCCCACTAGTGTATAGAGAAGATTAGAAAACCATTTAGATAAATAGCACCTGGAAAACAATCTACAATACATCTTGCCAAAATATGAACCACTATACACGTGTCATCGGATGTCCAGCCCATAGTGAACCTTACACCATAGATTATATTACCACAAATATAGCTAAATTGTCAATTTAGTTATTGATAATAACTAGAACTACTTATTGTAATATCAGTGATCAAATGAGAGGATGGAACATTTGGATGGGTTAAGATTGATGGAGGAAAATATAGCTGACTGTTGGTAAGAACGACTGAGCATGTAGGTACCAGATAATTTGCCAAAAATATCGACTAATTAAAAATTAACATAACCCCCAATTTTAATTTTAATTCATTATTTTCGAGACGAAAACTTCGAATCAGCGAAAGCATTCTGAAGAGCTAGAATGTCATAATGGCTCAAGTTTTTGCATCTTAATAGAATCAAATTTTGAAACTATTATAATTCTGTATTATTTTTATGGTGGTAATTTCAAACTTTTGTGTAGGTGTGTACCATTCTAGCAAACTTTACAGCGTCTCTTTTATTACTCTAGTTTTCGCTGCCTCTTCAATCCTCTTCCTAGATATTAGCTGCATTTCTGAGCCTTCTACCTTCGATTTGCATGAAATTGCCTTTCCTGCGATTGGCACCAAGTGCTGGATTTAAATTTCCTTTCCGAAGTAATTATAGAAGGGTGTATGGGGTAGTTTGGTAGTTTGAGGATAAGGGAGGTAAAAAAAAAAGAGGTGCTGGGGAACGGTTGGCTTATTGCTCTCACGCAGTGCGGCTTGCCGTAATGTCGAGTTTGAAGCTACAGGAGGGAAGGGAAAGACAGAGGAGAGAAAAAAATAACGATTGTGGTAGCACGTTAGGTAGGATATTGTCTTGTGTTGGTTGTTTCCATAATGTTTAATGTCACTCAAATATCTGGTTTCGTGTAGCATTCAAAATATTAAATAAAATTTCCTATAATAATGCAAATGAAGGTTAACTGGTTTATAACCAAAAATAATGTAAAAATCATAAAATGTATTTAGTTTCAGACACATTTAAAAATAATCTTAAGGTGACATCACTTGGTGCTTAGCTGAAATAAAAACATAAAAATATACGTAGTTGTATATATTTAAAAAAACAACTTTTAAATGTCTTGACAACCTTTTGGAAAACGATTTTTGGAAATGGTTAAAACTATTGCATTAGCAAAATATAATTTATATATTTACGTATGTATAAAATGACTTTCAACAGAATATAGCAATCTGGTTTTTGAACAAATGAGTTAGAGTTTCGATAAAATTGTATTTGTTTTTATCTTCATATTTTCTACGCAAAATATTAATTACTAGTAATCTTTAAACTTAGACCTCTGAAATAGTAAATTAAACAGATCCAACATGATTTGGGGTGTTTAACTGAATTGTGTCGTGTATATAACTGAATTGTGTCGTGTATATAACTGAATTGTGTCGTGTTTATAACTAAACCTGTAGAATACTCTCAAAATCGCCGATGTAACTTAACATTTCTACTAAAAACAGTTAAAACTAACCCTGATAGTAAAATCGTTTATTTTCTGAGCCCACAATTGTATATGCTAACTTAGCGTTAGGATATACACAAGCTACACCTACTATTAAACCATTTTAGCGGTAAACCTGTTTTAGGGTTAGGTCATACTGACACACATGCGAATGAACGACTGAGTGACTGCTTGGCCCAACTGGAGAGCCCGTGATTAGCAGATAGCTCTCGATAATTGTTGACGAGGCAAAGATTCGAATCTTGTCTCAGTGAACTGAGGGTGGTTTTTTGACATGTGGTTAATTGTTGTGGTTCTTTCATCCTGTATCTGTGCTAATGGTGATTTTTATTTGTTAAGGCTTACTTTGATTATATTATTGAATTATTTTAACATATCAGTTTTACACACACACACACACACACATATATATATATATATAAATTTGACATATTTGACTTTTTATAACTATCGATAGGTTTAGAACACTTGCTACTAAAGGGCTAATTTAATTGATAAGATCATACACCATATATATATATATATATATATATGGTGTATGATCTTATCAATTAAATTAGCCCTTTAGTAGCAAGTGTTCTAAACCTATCGATAGTTATAAAAAAGTCAAATATGTCAAATTTATAAGTTTTCCTAGCACTCAATGAAACAGCATACAATGGCGCCTGTAAACTAGACTGTTCCGGCTCGAGTGCGCGCACTTGAAGATAGAACTAGTTCTATCTTTCAAAAGCGTGCGCTCGCCTAGTCTGGCCGTACCCGTACTCAATACTTGAAGTCAACCCGTATAACCACGTGACTAAGAAATAGGACAGTCTTCTTTTTTTTTTTCCATAGCATCTCATGCGTTATGCAAAATTTTCTATCAATTAATAATTTGCTCACTAGTGAATATAATTCAGAATATACAAAACAATATTTTTACAGGTTGTTCTCTATTAGTGTGAAACGTGGTCTCTTACCTAATATTCCGAAAAAAAAATTAGAGTTTTCGAAAACAAGGGGCTTAGGAAAATATTTGGTCCAAAAATGTATGTGGCTATTGGGGAGTTGAGAAGGTAATATAATGGTGAGTTACATACCCTTACACATTAAACCATTTTTAGCATAATCAAATCTAACAGGTTACTGTCGAACATACCATTGGTAAGACTTAGACGCAGTTGGGAGGATAACATTAAATTGGACCTGAAGGAGATAGGGTTTAATGAGGTAGATTGGATAGAACTAGTTCAAGATAGGGATAGGGTGTAATGAGGTGGACTGGATAGAACTAGCTCATGGCATACTTTTGCAAGTCTGACAGTGAACTTTCGACTTCCTGATGCTTTAGTGTGAGTAGGTACACTAGTGAATTTTTATACCAAAACAGGTATTTGGTCATATATTAAATATTTTCGGGACTTAATGAGAGGGATGGCTTATTCTAATTCCAAGGGGAATCTAAGGAGCCTAAAAAGATCTTGAAATTTGTTTATAGCTAATATGATTATTACAATTGGCTTAGACCAATGTGATTTCCGATCAAACCTAACAAAAATAACCCCAGATCATTAATTTATCATTAAGCTGGATGTAAATTTATATTATTACGAAATTAAATTAATTAAGTTAGGATTTCTACTCTATATAGCAGCTAAGTAGCTACTGAGATAAAAAGCAGATTTGAAGAAAATAAAAATAATACCAATATAGAAAATTTGCGCTCTTGTACATATATTCTCTAGGATTAGAATTTGGGCTTGATATTCGTTAATAAAATAAATAAAATAATGATTCGAGTGTGCGATTCGTATTCTAGAAAAAAATGATCACAATCATCCCTACTTAAAATTATATAAAGGAGTTATGTTAGTAGATTGAATACTTTATATACCAAAACATCTCTTATGGGCACACAATTTCAACCCATATAACCTTTCTCAATACACCTTTACGATATTTCTGATGATAATAACACACAGTTCTGATGAAAAAAAAAAACACATTAATATTTCAAACTGCTATATTTTTTATCCCCCTCCTTCTTACTTTTTTTCCAAACATAAAAAGAGAAGAGCGTAAAAAGACCAGATTCTCTTCTAAACCATTAAACTTGTCAACGTTGATTTACCACTTGAGAAACACGGTTTTATCCAACCTTTATGGTCATTTCTTTGGTATGCGCATAAGTGGGATAGCAGGCTGTACTACTGTTACTTTGATCACAGATTAACGACGTCCACAGTTAAATTACGTATTATATAAGCCATTCGTTTGTATAAAATTAATTTAAATCGGTAGTTCTAGTGCATATGAAAGGTGGCTTATAGTATTATCTTTAATTACAACATCTAAATATATAATGTACAAAATTAAAGCGAAAACTATGTTAAGTCATTTTTACTTTCTCGCTATCTTAAAGGTAGAGAAATTATTGTGATTTTCAAAACAATCGAACTCAAGATTTCGGTGAATTTCAACGTTTCATGAACCACCGAATCCAAAAAAGTGATTTTTGAATTTCCACCTGCCAGTCTGTCTCCACCCCGAACTAGAGTCCAAGCTATTTTACCTATTGGGCTAAAACTTGATATCTAGGGTTTTGATAGGGTTGTCTTGAGGGGTTTCTGTAATTGGATAATCAACATAAAATTAAGGGTAGTTTACTGAAAGGTAAAAAGAGAAAAAACATATTTTCTCAAAATCGGCTATAACGATTTTGATTAAATTTCATTCCTAATCATTGATCAAAATTATAAACAAAATGGTTACTCTCATTTTTTCGGAAAAAATTACTTTAAGGGTTCCGGTCTGAAGCGTAAACTATAATTTTTTCCACATCTCCGAAGCTATTTGAGATATAAAATTACTTATCATTACAAGTATGTAGGTCTATTTTTTTAACTTTTAGAACATTAAAGGCCAAGTATTGCAACAGTAAAAAAATCTTAACCTGAGGTGTTATTGGATGTTGACGTTTTATGACCCCCTGAACCCTGAAAAGTGTTCTTTGCAATTCCGTCTGTCTGTCTGTTTGTTTATCCCTAAAATTAAGAATAGTTTACTAAAGGTCAGAGAAAAAAAATTGATTTTCTCAAAATCAGCTCCAACTATTTTAATCAAAATTGTATCCAAGCATTGATTAAGATTATTAGCAAAATAGCTATTTTCATTTTCCTATAAAAAATAACTTTTAGACTACTTTACAGAAACGGAAATTTCCTTATCTCATAACTATTTAAGGTACTAAATATCTTATCAGTTCAAAATGGCATTACTATTAAAAATATATTCTTTATAAAATCATTAGTTTCGGAAATAATGGCAAATATATTAATACAATTTTGTGAGCTTTCGTTGTACAGAGGTACTACTTAAGTTTTAGCGCAGTAATTCTCTAACTTCACAGAGTAAGTAGATAAGTAGGTCTCTCAAAAAGTTTGTTTTTTTCATTTTTATTTAACCTCTTAGGGGAAATGTTTATACATCAATGATCTAGCTCTATCATTTTAGACTCAATAGTCAATATTTACAATTTTTATAGATCTAAATTTATAAATGAGGAAATTAGTAAAAATTCGATAGCCATAAGATGTGAATCCCCTAATAAAATATTGAAAATTTTAACCGAAAGTTGATATTATAGTACAAAGTATCGACGCTTGTGGACCCAATATAGATTTTTTTTAGTCCAAATATATTAGTGAGGACTTAAATTCCTTGAGAAGAAAATCATAAAATTTAAATCCGGGAGTCAAAAAATGTGTATCGTATGTATAATGCAATTTTTGCTCGGGTTTGCTTGTGTGTAATATTTAGTTTCACACATATAACGAGTTTTGAATAAATATATCAATTTTTAAACAATAGAGTGAGAAAGTCCGTGAGTAGTTCCATACAATTTATTTTATTCGTAATTACAAAACGCGAATATGTATTTTATCTATCCTCTATCCTACCAAAACCAATTGTTCCAATATGTCAATAGTGTTGGCATTTACTGTTTATAAGTTGAGACTACGAGATTTGAATTTTACTCATACTATTGTTTTTGATAAGGAATGTTTAACTTGTACTTATGAACAAGATGATTTAATTAACAGATGATATAATTCAGTGAAGGACAACTAACAGTGTCAAGACTGTTAAAATTAATAACTCTTTGTTGATTTTAGAACGATAACATCAGTCTGAAAAATCTTTAAAATATTTTATGTTCCTTGAGGGATAAATTGTATAAAATTTTCAGCCTAAGGGATATTCAAACATGAATTTTATTTTGGAATAAGGCTTCATATATTGCTTTAATTTAAATAATATACATTTTTCTTAAGTAAAAAATAACACTAACATTCTTTTACATCCCCTAAGCTTTACCTTTTTGCCATTTTAGTAATACAAAACATGTAATTTATACGTCCACTCTTAATTACTACAACTGATTAACTACACGGACTTTGATGAGTGGTCAAGGGGTAGGCCTCATCTCTTCTCCCAGCCCCTGTAAATTACCTAGCGCCCATTTATACCCCCTTCATCCCTTCCCGCCTCTCTTACCAGTACTTTTTCTCTAAATTACTGTCTTTTTTTTCCCCCTCTCTCCAACCTTTGTGTGTGTTGATTGCTTCTCCCTGATTGCCTCATGGGTAATTTGTTGCTTCCCCCTCCGCCCCAAAACCTCCTCCATCCCCCTAATTCATGTCACGCACTTACTCATTCTAGCCTCCACCGTCTCCTTACCCTTCACGTCTCTGCAGCCAATAATTTTCAAACTCACCCCCTATATGTTTAACACCCCCTCGCTCTTCATGAGACTCCAACTGATGGCGAAGACGTGTTCCTTTCGTGTTGGCTTTATATTACTTTCTTAAGCTCCCTCTAATGTTTATACATCCATTAAGGGCCTACAGTAATGCGAGCATTTTTTTTTCTTTCCATTTTAGTGGATAGCCTTTCTAAAATCACTGGTTGTAGCCGGGGTAGGTATACCCAAATTTTCTTAAGAAAGGACATGTCTGCCTGTTATAAAACGCTATTAGAGCAACCTTCACATATTTATACGTCATGTGATGTGATATGCAACTTTCACTTCCGATATTAAATTATAGGTATCTATAAAATAAAACAAATGGAATAAAATTGTTTGTATGTTGACACTAAAAAAATCTTGTTTTCTAAAAGGTACTCAAAATGTTTGAAAATCACGGTGTAATTTCACATAAATTTCCCTTATAAATTATAGCCTACATATTACAATCTACAGTTAAATATTTTATATTTGTCTTATTGGATACTGTCAATAAATTAGGTCTAAGTAAATATTGTGATATAAATCAAAATTAAACTGATAGAATGGTTAATACATGTTAGTATAGTCAACTAGCCTTCACACAGAACCAACATGTAATAAAAAATAAGTCATATGGAGTGATAAATAATCGTCGCTGGCTTTAATTATGTGTATAGTAATCAGATTTTACATTTAAACCTTTTAGCAACTGACTAATTAAAACATTTTTATCCAGCCATAAAAATCTCAAGTTTGATTAACTTCGTGACCAATTACGGACAAAATCGTGTAAAAAAATTCGTTCGGGATAGAAGTCTTATTTTGTAAATTGTCTCCTAAAATTGTGGCACTACATGAGTCTTATAGATAACCATAAAGTTTATTGTAATATATCGCAATCCAAAGAAACGGCCAGAAACATTATGTATCAATAAAATTGTTCACTGTGCTTGTAATATAATAAACCAATCTAAGCCCAACATGATTCTAGAATACAATAGTCTTACAGTTACAGTTGGTAGTTTAAATTAGCTAAATTTATTCAAACTGATCTCGTTTTTATATAGTAGACTAGAAATCCCTCACGGCGCTGCCCAAAGACTCACTGTGGTATAAGAATTATATAAGGCTTATCCCCCCCCCCCCCCCATGGTGCCCGTATCTTGAAACCTAATTCTAAACCAGATAAAAAATATTGTCTTCAAAAATTTGTTAAAAATAATTAATTAAAAAGTTAATATATTTTTAAAATCCTGCTTCGGGGTGCATTCCCTTCCGTCCATCGATGTTAAAAATTTCAGATCTCTTCGTGCCGTATATTTGGCTGGGCATCGCACACACACAAACACAACACACACACACATACACATATACAAACACTTCCTTTTATTATTTTATTTTTGGTGCATGGGAATTAACTATTTAAGATTCTATTCCATTAACTAGTGTGATATTTAATTTCAAAGAGTTTAATGGTGTGTAGGATACTTATTGAAATGGTTACCATGAACATATAGATTTTCTTGAAAGAATCTATTATTATAATATAAATAAAGCATTTTATTTCAAAGGAAAACTAGTTTTAAAAACCTTATAAGCAAAGCGAAAAAAAAATTTTTAAGAAAGTTGTTTTAAGTTAAATTGAATACTAGAATGTGGGACCATTAAAGTGAAATTGTAAAAGTTTAAACTAAATATTTTGGTTCAATACATTTGTAAAGTCAAACGCATATCTTTGAATATTTACGTTACTGTGTTTTGAGTTGATTTATAAAATTCAATATGCTAGAAAATCTTTACTAATCAAAATGTGAATTATACATATTATTTAACTAAGAGAATCTAAATCCAGATTTTATGGATGGTCTATTTAATCAAATGTGTTTAAACTTTGTCACATATTTTTTTCAAAATAGGCGAATAAAATGTATTGTAACATAATTAGATTCTCACTAATCGTTGTAAAATAAAATGATAGTAATTTTTTAACATTTACGTTTAACACGATTTGAACTAATTTTTTTTTTTTTAATTTTACTATAAAATATATCCGCCAAACTTTTTGTTTCCATGCGATCACTAATATTCCTCTCCTGACTCGAGAAGGGGATAATCACAATGGCTTCTAGTAGTGGAGGGAGGGGCCTAAGCCCTAGCTCCAAAACTTGAAACCCCAGTGGTTGCCATAGTAACCAGGGGCAGCTCCCGCCCCAAAAACCCCCGGCCATAGCTGCCACGAGCACACGAACCATCCCAACTCACCCCCTCTTCACCACCCTTTTTCACTCTAACTCCTCTCACCCTAAAAAAAAAAAACCTTCCATCATCCCCCTTTCTATCCCACCTCTCACAAAAACCAAACCGCTCTTGAAAAACCCTGACTGACTGCTTCTAACGTATTGTTCGTGCTCTGGTGTCCTCCCTTCGTGGGGTGCGGCTCCAACTAGGATCCCTTTTAACTCTTCACGTCCTTGACCTCTCGGTAAATAATAGTCTTAAGCCCTAAGGGTTGTACGGCAAATAAATAGCTCGCGACGAAATACAACCCTTGTTCATATTGGGAAATAAACACACCAGGAATACTTTCTACCCCCTAAATTCAATCAATTGAATGATTTTTCGGATATATGTCGCTTTATCTGTAACCCTCACGCATAATACAAAGAAAATAATATTGAGCTCTTATTTTATTTATTTGTTAACACCGCGTCTAACTAGCCGTTTACTTATTTACTAATTATAGGGATGAAGAAGGTTGAATAAGAGAAAGTGAACCCGCATTTCGTGGAGGGAGAGTGGAAAACCATTTAGGAAAAAAAAAAACAGTTCACCCGACCGAGATTCGAACCTCGATCTCCCCGTCCTCAGCAGTTGAGCTCAACACGACAAGCGCATTCAAGAAGTTCACTTCTCTTCGTGGTACTAACCTAATCTGCTATAACCTAGCATTTTTGCAATATTTTGATAAATATTATATCCAATTGTAATTGTACTGTATATTATATTTTCGTTCAAGTTGGTTCGAGTATATTTCCTATTTCCGTCCCTTTTTCGGATATTTTGTCTTATGTAGAGGTGGGCTACATTTTGGCAGATGAAAAAAGATCTTGATATAGATGAGGCTCACCCATTAAATTTAATCTTAAGCTTATTAACCAAGTCATATTATCTGCAGCTGCCACTTATGATACATAAATTAAAATGTAGTCAATGTCGACCACAGAAAATTTGTTTGTATATTCTAAAAGGTTTTCCAAATGTAAATTCATAAGAACATAAAGTTGTTTTTTATTGATGACTTTAGGTACTATGCTTTCAAATCAAATTATTTGACCCAAAGAAACGAAATGATTTAAACTGTATTTTAAATAAATAAATAAATATGCATTTACCTGCATAAAGAAAATGGGAAATCACGAATTTGGGAATAACATCTGAAGGGGATTTGGGTAAAATAAATATCAGCCTCTCTGGTAAAAATTAGTTGCGATTCATCTAATATGATTTTTTTATTTTTTTTATTTAATTTTAAATTTAAATTGTTATTGGACCAAATATTTGGTAGATATAGGTCTAATTTATCACAATATATAATAGTAACTATAGCTTACTTCTAGCACAATTATTTATTTTTAAGAGCTACGTTTATGTTGAATTAAACTAAGGTGGGGTGGAGAAAAGCTTGAGTTAAGGGCAATATTTTCGTGGTTAAAAACCTTTTTGGCACAAAATAAAATAAAATAAAAAGAGGTCCTGAGTATATATAGTACTTTCAAAACCCTTGAATATTTGTCATGACTAATAAGCCTAGCGAAATGTTAACAAGAATCTTTTTCTTCATTAAAAATATTTCTGTTAAAATACAAATATACCCATTACCAATATCCAATTACAATTGATATCTATAGTAAAAAATTAAGCCAAAAGTATCTACTGCTGTAGCATTTTATTTGCTTGGGCTTAATACATGTTTTGTTATAAAAAAAACTGTAAAAACACTGAATTTAATTCGATTTCCTTTCCATCTGATCTTAAGGACACTAAGCAGGAAATGAAGTAGCCCTATATAACAAATAACTAAGTTTTAGAATACCTATATCCAGTATAAAGGATTTTTTTAATGTTGTGATCATTTTTTGAGATATAATTATTTTTCTATAAGGTTTAAATTTATCCAACATCTAAAAACATTGAGTATTAAAATAATATTTTCATATATAGATTGTATTAAATATTATGTTAATTAAAATAGTCATATGCCAGCAGAATGAAATGCTACTGGATCATTAAATCACGCTTCAGTGATCGCATGGTCTAAGGTGTCACTCTCGCAATATACTAGAATTCCGATAGCGGGGAAATCGTGGTTTGATCCCGGTCGGTGTATTAAGGGTGGTTTTTTCCTTAAATGGTTTCCCACTCTCTTTCTCTCTCCACGCAGATGCGATTGCACTTCTAAATTCAACCTTAATCCTTAACTCGTAATTAACTAATAATAAGCGTAACCAGTTCTTAAGCGTATACCTCAAACGGGTATTAAGATGCGGTGTTTAAAAAAAAGCAAATCACTGTCAAGGTATAAAACTTTTATTAAACAAGTTTTATGATTGATAGTTTACTTTTACTTGGAGTTAAGTCTCTTTCTTGGCTGCCGAAACGGTAAATAAGCTTTAAAACATTTGATTAAATCCTTGATTAAAAACCTTCTACAAGTGAAGTTTTTATTATTATTATTATTATTATTATTATCACTATTATTATTATTACTTAAGTTATTTAACATGCATTTATGAATTGACTGGCTCTATCAGCACACGATACTAAGTAACGTCTAACTAACTTAGACCTAGAACAGCCACAACAACCAGCCCCCAGCCGTTATTCCATCACAGTGGAAGGGCAAACGGACATTTCACCGATGCCGATTTCGACCATGCCGGGAATCTAACCCGAGGCCCTTAGATCAGTAGAAATATATGATATCAACTGGAATATGTTGTAGGGCAAAATCTTATTATATTGATATAATTTATGTTAGTGAAATCACACAACTCTAAATTGCATTAAAATATCTGCATATTTTATTTTTTCTGATAATAGCTCAATACGACACAGAAAGCAATGCTTTAAGTCGTAAAAAAATTTGTTTTGATAACTTTGTAAATCCAGCCATCGTTTACAGAACAGCTAATTAAATATATTAATTGTTTAGAGGCTAATTGATATTTCTTATTTGATTTTAAAAATATATTTATGCTTCCTTTGTAAATTGTATGTTTTAGTGATAGTAATGACAGCTATTCAACGAAATGTGAAGGAAAATATTTTAAGTTAGGCTATAAGCTTGCGAGAAACTAAAATTTTAATAATAAATTAACCATCATTTGAGTACTTCAAATGGCTGACACTCTAAAAAGACTGACACGGTTCCTAAATCACTAGATCTAGTTATTACATCCAGTTTTATAGGTATTAAAGGTGCACGTTCTGAATCAAATGATTAAATAAAAACATGGACTATAAATTAACTTATTTCTAAAAGAGACGAAGAACACCTGCCGTCAAATAATCACTAATTACAATTGTTTTGGTAATGCCACCGGGAATTTAATCTGGTAGCCTTGATAAAGTATAGGACCTACCTACTCATACAAGATCAAAGTATTTATTTAATCGGTGGGAAAAAAACAATATATACAAATAAAGAAAGTTTTGTTTAAGATACCCAAAAGCAGAACTATTTTTCTACCTCTTTTTATTCTTCTGCATAATCTAACAAAGAACATTATTGTTGTAGACAACCTTTGCACACTTTACTTTACACAATACAGCGAGTACTTGACTCTAAGTAAGTAGGTGAAAGTTTTTAGCAGGTAACCTCATTTCTTTCTCTTAAAAAAAGGCTAAATAGAGTATAAAAGAATTACAATCTAGAAATATTTTTTGGCAAAGAAAAAAAAGTGTATCTGCGTTTAGAGACCCTTTTTTTTAATGTCTACGGAAAATAATTTCACGCTTTCTCCTCTCTTTTTCACCCCTTTATGAAAGAATGAAACAAATTTCAAGAGGTATTTCTACCCCTTCGCTCTGCCGTCCAACCCATCTTCTTGCTCCTCTCGTGAAGCTATTTATTTTATTTTATTTTAAAAAAAATAAAGGCTCAGTCCGTCCAAAGATTAATGGTGACATCGTTTATTGCAGCGTCCCCCCGCGTTCTTTTTGTAAAAGTTTTCTTCTTGTGACAACCGGATAGTTTAGAAGTTGGTAATGTTAGACGCTTGTGTCTGAGTTGTACGGAATTTCTTTGCTGCCAGGCCTACTTCCCCCTCCTCCACCTTATGTAACTCTTTATCTCTCACTCTCTCTTTCACTGACTAGCCGTGCTGACCTCCACGAAGAAGGCGCCCGATTTTGGACCATGAATCATCATCATCATCAGCTGTGGCCTGGTCATTTTAGTAGAATGTCGTCTTTTCCTTCTATCCTTCCACCATTCTTCTTCCTTTAATCACTTCCATTCTTTTCTCTCACGTGCACACTTTCTGTTATCTTCTTCTACCACCTCTTTTTTGACCTCCCTTGAGGTCGTTTTACGTGAATCTGAGGTTCAAACCCTGCTAATAATAGACTGTCTGACATACAATAATCTGTAATTCACTTTGAGGAAAAATTATCCCGTACTAATGTACCGTTGTCTAGGAGAAACCCGAATGTACTAATCATACAATATTTTTCGTGGTCGAGCTTTCCATGAACCGGATGAGATCAGTTGGTGGTGATAGTGTGTGTGACGGGTTAAAGCCAATGAGGACTTTAACCTAATCAAAGCCCAAATAACCAAACCCTGGTGACCATAGGAATTATTCCTTTTTCCAGAAAAATACTCTGGTACCGGTCAAGAATCGAACCCTGGACCTTTATGTAAGCAGCTAGACACTCTGACCAGACTAATCCATGAGGACGGTTAAAGCCTGCTTAGATAGGGAATAGATAGAGATTACTATTTCTTAAGGTGGCTCTACACATGCGCTGACTAATACCCGTTATTTTTCATCAATTCTTGAAAGTTCATGTGCAAATAATTGTCAAACACTTTGTCAACACAATATTTATATTCGTTATTCATGGACGAATGGTCTAAGTTGTTACTCTCGCAGTAGACTAGACTACCAATGACGGGGTGATTGAGGTTGGAATATCAGTCGGATGTACTGAGGGTGGTTTTTCCTAAATGATTTTTTCACTCTCCCTCTAAGAAAATGCGGGTATACTTCCTCTCAATATATCCTCACTAATCTCTAAAACCATTAGCGTAATTAGTACATAAGCTTATAGCCCGAATGAGTAGTAAGATGCGGTGGTAAAAAAAAATGCTATCATGCCATGGGGAAGACAAATGATCGTCCAGAATATGTATTTAACGTAAACTTGTTATGTAAAAATCTAAATAAATGTTATAAATCTTTGCGTAAAACGTATCTTAACTCTATTTAATGTATAGGTACAATGGTAGACCGGCCAAGAGAACATTACTCCCGAGAACTTGGAAGCAAACCAGTTGGGGTTCAAAGTTCTCATCTGCACCCACTTTTGATTTAATTAATTGCTCTTTCTATTTATTTATTATCCCCACGTCTTACTACCCGTTCAGGCTATACACATACATGATAGTTACTCCAATAGGGTAGGAAAGAGGAAACCTACCTGTATTTTCATGGAAGGAGTGTGTAAAACAATTTAGGGGAAAAAAAAACACCCTCAATAGACCCAACCAAGATTTGAACCCCCATCTCCCCATCATCGGCAGGTCAGTCCAACACGAAAGAGACACTTTATACCATTCGGCCCATGAAATGGGTGGTAGTTTAATTAACTAATTTATTTAAGAAATATTGAACAAAAATTGTTGGTCAGACTTTGAGAGTTCCATTTCTAACTAATTGGACTGTTGCCCATTACAGAAGTCAGTTTGTCACGTAAAAACGGTTATTCCCCATCTCTATATCTACTACATCTTAACAACTGTCCTTCTTTCCTGTCCTTCACTTTGTGTTGTATCATTCGCATCTATCGACACTAATTTACCGCCCATGATCTGCGGCGCAAGAGATCAAGGTATTATTTTAATAAATGAATAAAAAAATACATAATGGCGTTGTATGATGGTCTTAATACTATTAAGCTGTCAAGTAAACAGGTTTTTGATGTGTCAATGTTTTTACTATTATGTTATGTATATTGATGCTTATTGAGAAAGGTAGTTAAATGACTTCATTTATCTTTCGTTTGGATAAACCACTTCAAAAAAAAGAGAAAGAGAAACAAACAAACAAACATGAAGCTTCTTTGTTAAACTTAGAAAAGTTACAAAAGTATAAATGTGTGTGTGTATATATATATAAATAAAATGATAATTATTATATTTTGAAACATGTTTCCGTTGTTTTTTTTAATCTAATCTCGGTGAGCTTTCGGAATAACGTCAATCTCATATAGTCTGGTTTTTCCGTTGACAAGGTCAAGAATTGAATCTCAGTCGGGTGTACTGAGAAAGGATTTAATAATTTTGGATTAACTCTCTCACTCCCCGATTATCAGGCTCACCTAGTCTTGTTTACTGGTGATGGGATTGAACCCAGGCCAGGTTCATTGAATAAGGTTTTCCCAAAATGAATACCCTTTCTGCTTCCACCTATTGTGGATAGACTCCCTTTAAATTTTACCTTTATTATATTTACCCCATTAACGCAATTAAAATAAAGACAGAATGGATAAAAGACGCAGTGGATAAAGCAAACAAATTTATCTTTGTGATAAAACCATTAAAAACCCTTATGTGAAATAAATGGTAACTAAAACACGTTTAAACTATTCAGTTTCCCTAGAAATCAAATCAAGAACGCCTAGCCTATATCAGAAGGCTTAGGCGTTATTGACCTATTTAATAAGTAATCCGCTTTTGAAAACTTCTAAAAAATACTGTAACCCTTTCGGATAGCTTGCATACAAATTTTCATTGGAAAATCCCCTTATCTGACAGCTATATTCTATCTAATTTCACGTATCCATACGTCACGTCATGTGATTTGTCAGTAACACTTTTGAGAGATCTTCCAATAATTTACTTAGTTTAATGAACAATAGACCTACCTCCCTCCATGTTTTTATCGTTTCTACAATCTTAAAACCTCTCATTTGATTTCGAGATTAAATATAGCTGATAATTTCTCTTTGGATTAGTAGTCTACCTTGAATGATCAAACAAGACAGAAAACAAATTAAAACCATGTTAAATAGTAATTATATTCTTGGATAATATTATTATTATTAGCACCGCGTCTTACTACCCGTTCTGGTTATACGCACTTACGCTAATGTGTAATGGTAGGGTGATTGTGATATGAAATGGAACCCTACTGCTTAATGTGAAATCCGAACCATGGTGGAGGCCTAGCATTCCACACATTCTCAAGATTTCTTGTCAGAGTTGAAGAAAGGGTTTGGTAATCAGATAAATTTGTGCCGGGACCGAGGATTGAACCCCGGACCCCAGCACAGAAGTTCGACACCTTACCCCTAGACCGCCAGGTCACCGATTCTTGGATAATAACCGTTGTCCATGCAGCTCTAAGATGCTATTCTCACAATAGATATCCATTTTTTTCAAGAAAACTTCCCATATACTTGATAAAATGCCTATAGATTAAAATTATAATCACTTTAGATGAGCTATAGAACTAAAAACTTTTTGAGTAGCTTTCATATTTAAACGAAATAGCTAGATTGAAAAAATATTTAAAATCGTCGTTAGGCCTGCTAGTTTCAAAAACGGTGATAATATGGTAAAATGTAATTAAAGTTGGCCTCAAACAAAAAAAAAAGTTTTATTATTTAAAAGATATTTTCTATTAAAAGCATGATTGAAGTCGCATGTGCCGTGGTAGTTCTTAAATAACGCTCCATTTCTATGCCTTGTTTGTTTTGTTTAGTAGCTCAAACGATTCAAGGCCCTCCTAGGATCGTTTTTTTCTTCATCTGTTCCATGCGCATGCCTAGTGTCGAGAGTGTGTTTATACTAATCAGCTGGTAAAGTAGTACATACATTGTACATAGTGACCGACTTCACGTCTTATAGCTCTCACTTGAATATGTAATAGTCACAAAATATAGTTTCGTGTATCACCACTCAAGTACTGGTTTAGTTACGATTTATGTAATTGTAGTTAAGTGTATACTAATCTCTGTGCTCTTATAGTCATTATGAAGTTTAAATTTTTATACTATATTATTATTATTATTATTATTATTATTATTATTACTAGCACCGCGTCTTACTACCCATTCGGGTTATACGCACTTACGCTAATGTGTAATGGTAGGGTGATTGTGAGATGAAATGAAGGACCTACAGTTTAACGTGGAATCCGAACCACGGTGGGCGGCCTGGCATTCCCCACATTCACAAGATGTCTTGTCAGAGGATGAAGGAAGGGTTTGGTAAAATTTGTATACTGTATATTTAGTTTTTAGTGGGGCTATTAAGCAGATGTTAAGTTAAAGTATCAATGAAAAACAATCGAGATTTTATTAGTGCAACTAATTTCAAAAATCTAATCAAAAGTATATGTTATTTAAAAAAAAAAAAAAAATAGCTATAAGTACCAATATAATTTTAAATTAATTGCTCAAATCTTATTCCTAAATGGAATTTTGTAACAAATTTAACTTATTATGTATTATTTTACGATATTATTCTAGTTATGTTTAATATACTCGAAATTCGATATGATATTTAGTTTTTAGAATAAACACTATCGATAAAAGTTTTAATGTTTAATTTAAACACCATTATGTATTTTTACTAGGAATATTATTTGGTCGTATCTTCTAAAACATAATTATAAAACCAAACGGGTTTTTTTTTTTAATATTAACGGATTATTAAATGGATTTACACTTTACTGAGAGTAAGCTATAGAAGTAATATACCTAACAAACAACATAAAAAATATAATAAAAACTAATTTGATTAAATATAGCTATTTACATTAATACATACATTAAATAAGGTTGAAAAAGGACATATAGACAAAAGAATTTAATAATATACTTGAAATGTACTCAGTAAACGGGTGAAATATTTTCACAAAAATGTATTCCAACCAACCAATATTTTTCCTAATATTTACGTCTCACCTGACACTTGAACCCTATTGTAACAACGCTCTTCTACTGAGATACCAGGGATTGTGCCGTACTCGGCCCGATTTTTAATCCTTTTAAAAGGTAAAGTCAGTATGAACATGTGATAGGGGTTTCTTGAATCATGACCATAATAATTATTCGCAGAGTCTTTACTGTAGCCACGAACAAACTCGCACTTTAATAAAGACTAAGCTTTAAAAGTTTTAACAAGTGAATTAAAAATGATTGTGAGCACAGGACAGAAATGTGTATGCTAGTGGTTTCATTTTGATTCGCTAAGCCAAAGGTTCTAGGTTTGATTCTCCTGTCATCCACACTGGTGATAACGTATACCAAGGACTCACTTTGCTAGTTGGGGGCTTCGCCCCCAAACCCCCAGTACGTTTTCTTTGCGAGTGTATGTAAACTGATTATTTCCAGAGCCGTTGTATGATAGGTGTTACTGTTTAGCTACAAGAGATCTCCAAAGAAAGGTTCGCGCGACAAAGTTTCTCCACCATTTTAATTTTTTTTTCAGGGGTTAAAAATTAAATATTTTAACTTTTTGGAACTTTCCCGTCGGTTACAGGCTAAGAGCTATAAGTTTGGCAAATTTCAAGTTTCTAGCTCATCTGGAAGTGGATCAGCCATGTTATTTATAGTAGTATAATTAGGTTTCATTTTTGTGTATGTTGCTATTGGCTTAGGCTGGAATCCTGTCCAAGTCTAATGATATTTTTTTTTCTCGAAATATATTTCTACTCTCACTTCACATAAATAAATACGCCCTTTTTTTAATGCCTCATCCACACTCTCACCGAGACGAATTGAGAAGCCCGAGTGCGAGCGAGATTGTAGTAGATGTTCTCCCTCACCCCAACGACGCTCGGGTCTGTGTCGGTCTTTGGTGTTCGAGTCAAAGGTCCAGTTCATAGTCAAATTTAGTACGCCTCAAGGCGGCGCTACACTAAGCCCCATGACCCACCACCTCGAAATTGATGGATGGGCCATTTTCCTATGTGAGAACGGCCATTCCATTCTGGTTTAGGTAGTGTCGTCATGTTTTAGTGTAGCGCCGCACTGTGGCGTACTAATTTGACTATGAACTGGTCCAAAGGTCTCGAGACGCGAGTGCGAGATTGTAGTAGATGTTCTCGCCTCACCTTCTCTCGCCTCACCCCAGCGACGCTCGGGTCTGTGTCGGTCTTTGGTGTCCGAGTCAAAGGTCTCGAGACGCGAGTGCGAGATTGTAGTAGATGTTCTCGCTTGCCTTCTCTCGACTCACCCCAGCGACGCTTGGGTCTGTGTCGGTCTTAGGTGTCCGAGTCAAAGGTCTCGAGACGCGAGTATGAGTGCATCGCCACACATTCTTATCCATTCAATGCACAATTATAACCTAAAGTGTTGACACCTGATGCGTCATCGGATTTAGGTAATTCTAATCTTGTGTTTTCTTTTAATTTTGGTTAGGTAAATGTTATTTTAAAACATGAGTGACCGGCCAAACGATATAACAATCCAATTCTTAGGATTATACCAAAGCAAGCCCATTCTATTGGAACCGAAACATATGTACCACAAAGATAAGAATAAATGTAACGATATTTAGGTTCGTATAAGTGTCGTAGTACAGAAAGTTCGACATCCTCCATTAAAATAACGACTGCACTGACAGGTGACTTGTGAGCGAGAGGCGATAGTGTAGAGAATAGCTCTCGTCCTCACTTGGCTCGTATAATCTCTCTGAATGTCTCGTTCGGGTCGTCTCTGCGAGAGTGTGGATGAGGCATAAAATTATACCTTCGCCATACCTACCTCATTTAAAATTATTATAGCCAACATGAATGGAAAAAGTTATATGTACTGGGTAAATTTTAAATATATTTTTTACCAGGCTTATCTTAAATTATATCCAATAATCATTTCCAATGTAATAACAATGTGATATATTTTTTTTTCACCTCTCAGGTCCTAATGGCTGCCCAAGACGTCGTGGTCGTCAGACTTACACCAGGTTCCAGACCTTAGAGTTGGAGAAAGAGTTCCATTTTAACCATTACTTGACCAGGAGGAGGAGGATAGAGATCGCGCATGCGCTTTGTCTCACCGAGCGTCAGATCAAAATCTGGTTCCAGAACAGGAGGATGAAACTTAAGAAAGAGTTGAGGGCGGTGAAAGAGATAAACGAACAGGCGAGGCGAGAGAGGGAAGAACAAGAACGGTTGAAACAGCAGCAACAGGAGAAACAACAGAAACACGAACAGCAACAACAACAGCAGCAGCAACAGCAACAACAACAGCATCACAGTATCAGTCACCACCATCACGAACCACACAAGTTAGGACTAGATAAATCGGGTGGTACTGACCTTCTGAAAGCTGTTTCTAAAGTGCCGACGTAGAATTCATGAACGAGAAGGGGGCTAAGGGGGTAAGGGAAGGAAGTCCCAAAGTGTGTCGTAATAATTTTTTTTAATAAATATAAATTAAATCTTCCAAGAGAAACTGAGAATTTTTTTTTTAATAATGGTCCTATTTTTCGTATAAATCTTGGTTACTCACCCTCGTCCTTTACCCAAATATTAATAATTAAACATTTCTATTATTATTCAGTGTCGTAAAAGACTGTTTTCTGTGAATTAACTTTTGTTGAATATTTTATTTGACGTCACAAAAAAAAATCCGTTGCCGTTTAGGTATAAAAATATAAGAAACAGTAAGTTAATCAATAGTTGATACATTTTTTTTTCGAATTAATAAATATATAGCCTTTCTTAGGTGATTACATATATACGTAAGTTGCTCCGTGTTTCCACATACAATCCCACATAAGAAGTAGTTGGCCATTTATGTGAACTGTGATGCCTGGACAGGTTGAATCAACTAACTGCTATATCTACAACCAACAACAAAAATCCTTAATCTTTTTTTAAGAAAAAAGAAAAATCAATCAAAAAGGAAATGAGTTGGTTTGAAATGATGAACAGCTATTTTATTTAAATTAATTTTAAGATTTCATTTTACTAATTATTTCTTGAAAAGAATGTGTTAGAAGCCCTCCAAATGCAGCATTTAAGATACTTTTTTTTTTCTGTTGTGATTTGACAGATAAGTGAGCAAATCTATATTGTTATTGTTGAAGTGGTATTTCTGATTTTACTTGTTTTTAATTTGGAGCCATTTAAGTAAAATTATTAAAGTTTATTACATGTTATATATCTCCGGTTGGCTTTATTCCATTAAAAAATTAAATTATGGCAAAGGGGAGGCTGCAAAATTACATAAAGATGAGTAAATTTATTTGGTAAAAAGTGCCCATTAAATGGGTAACATTGATTAGTTTACAATAATTGTACACTTAGTGTTCAAAACGTTAATTGTTTTCCAACAAATAGACAGCGTTGTTCTAATTATAGTGTTAGTTACAGTTTTGTTTTGTTTAAAATGATTTTGTACCTATTAATAATTAGTCATTAAAGTTATGTAATCGGCCCTACTACTATTTAATAAGGCAGACTTTTGTATTAAATCAAATAGATTTATAGATCTGCTGCTTAGCTGAAAGTAAAATAATAACGAGAATTGCAAAATATTTCGTTTGACTAATAAAATGACGCGTTGTGTCTAATTGATTAAACTCAACTCTTGTTTCCATTGTGGAGAAGTTTTGATGCATTCTTTGAAATAAGATGCCATACATAAAGTTGTATAATACAGCTTAAGTCTTGCCATAATAGTTAATATTATTTTATAGCCTATTTTGTTTGTTAATTTTGTGTCGACCTTGTGGAACCTTCGGCTACGGGATCCTAAACAGTTCGCACAAATATTTAAAAAAAATATATTAATTCATTATTTAAAAATCGAGTTTAATTTTCAACTATTCATTAATGTTTTTCGAATAAATTATTTACTGTTATGAATAACTTTTTTTTTTCCATCGAAATATTTCCATGAACTTATAAATAGTTTTTATAAGTTTAAAAGTTGTTTCATTTTGTTCTCTTTTGTACAGTATATAGCTTTTAAATAATTTAATTAAGTTTGTATTAAATATGTGTTCATATTAACGAAATTTCTTATTTTACAGTTGAGGATGTTGCTGCATCTAAGAAGTATTAACAAATTATTTTTAATTTTTTCGTAAAGAGTTACTTGACCAGTTCGAACTTTTAAAATTATATAGTTTGGTTTTATGAAATGGCGTTGTTTTAATTTGCCAAGATAACTAATACTCTTTAATATATAAGTTATAAATAAATGTGTTTGTTGTGTTTTAAACCCTGTTATTTTTACATTTTATCTTCTCTGTAGTTTTTAATTCAGAGTTTCATGTGTAGATTAAATTATATTAATACAAAATGTATCTTTCAAATTTATTTCAAAACATGTTTTCTTTTAATATTTAAAAATGAAAACTACCATGAATCTTTTTTTATCATAAAAACACATTCAATTCAAGTTTCATTAAAATATAAACAGAGTTGTTACACTTCTATAAAAAAAAAAGGGCTAACCTTGAAAAATTAAGGGAAATGTGAGGGGTAGGGATACTTAAGCATTTTTAGTCATGAATTGTCTTTATTGAAACATGATTACTTGAAATATAATCCTAGTGGCTCCAATCATTATTTCTCTATCACAGCACTAGCCACTTCTAATGTTCGTATTTTTACAAAAAATACAACAGTAGGCCTAATTGAAAGATGAAAAACAGTCAAACAGTATTTCTAGGAGACAGTGTAAAAAGGAAAAAAAGATTTAAAAGTCGTTCAATTTCTCTGATGTTTTTGCAATATTTCATTTAATACAAAAATAGAATATAATAATTCAGTGTAAACTATTCGGTGTGTATCATATTCATGGACAATTATGATGACTACGGGACAGTTCTATTTAAAAAATATTTTTTAAAGAATTTAACTCAAACTTATTAACATAACAATAATGTTTGTTAGTAGCATATAAAATAATTGGAAAATGAATATTTATTGTTCTGGAAAACCTGTAAAAGTAAGAAAATTTCAAAAATTAATTGTATTAACCCTGGTAAATTAATTCCATCGTCATAAAGTACAATAGAGTGTAATTTAATTAATAAATAATTTTAATTATAGGAAATTGAGGAATACAGATTTATATAAGCATATAAGGCCTACATAACATTAAATGCTGTTGGTTGACTAAATTAACTTATCGTCAGATCAATATCTATACCAATGATTTAATTTGTTAAATGCTTACTTGACCCTAAAGTTAACATGTCAAGAAACGTATTGATTTCATTTGATATCTGCTATTAGTATTAAGTATTTTTGAACATGTTAAGTACTTTTTTGTATTGCAGACATGAAGATGCAACCTTTACTGACTTACATCTGAAAGTTGATTATAAAAGTATTAGTTTTTATATGTCAATTATCCAGAAAACTTTAATCAACAGCAAAATCTCCACACAAAAAATTGGCATAGAAGAACTTTCTTTTGCCCCATATGAAATTTAAAGCATTTTAAAAATTATGAAATTTAAGACCTGTATTAATATAAAAACTGTAATGCTCTAAAATATAAATCTGTATATTCTTCAAATGTTCTATAGCAAAAATCCCCCACTAGACTTAAAATTATCGGACTCTTGTCAGTTTTTCTTTCAGCTTGAACATTTGCAAGTTTGTTTATACCTAAGTATTTATCTGATATATTTTTATTTAATACTTACCCATTTCAAATCCTAATTCATTCAAGGTTTTATTCTAAACAAAATGTGGCCAAACAATCTATAGGAAGACAATGTTACTCCAAATTTACTGCACATAATATAATTACACTAGTACATACATACGTAATTTGTTGTCAGGGTAGGCCATACATAATGATTATAGAAAATAATGAATCAGAATTGAAAGCATCATAAATTTAGAAATCAAGAAAGTAAATCCAAATTTGAACAAATGTTTTTAATCAAATATATTTAAACATGTGTAAATATTAAATGTTGTAGATTATATGTGTAGTGACTCTGCGTGCATTCTTAAACTTAAATAAACGTAAACAAATCAGTTTGATTTTGATTTTCAGTTTAGATGTCAATAAAATAATTTTTAAAAGGTGAATTCCATCTTGTACGTTATATTGCTTTGAAATAATTGGGTTGACCCGAATTATTGAGTAAAAATTACGTTAACGAAAGTGTTTATCATTTTTTTTAAGTACGCCACTCTTTAGTGTGTTTTTTTAAAATGAAATGTTGAGATTGTTGAAAGAGTTAGGTGTGCTAGTAATAACGTATCTACATGAATACCTAACAATTAATATTAAATATTGATATGTCTGGATAAAGGTAGGTGATTAAAATGAGTAGAGGAATGCTTTAAGTGTTTACTTTTAAGTCTTAAGCTATGAGCATTTAAAAATAACTTTAGCGCTAAGCTTTTTACACGCATATCAGATTGCTATGCCTCTTTATTGGGTTTATAAAATAAATATAGTTAAAACATATTTGTTAATTTAAGTTTGTTTTTTTGTGAAGTGTGTATGTTGTTAACTATGTCTACTGTGCGTTCAGGAATAAATTTGCAATTTTTCACGTCTTTTTTAAATTATAAATTTCGCATATTTAGAACAAATCAATAAAGCTGCCAAAAAGGTTAGTAAGCTACGAACAACTATTATTTTACCTTGATCTACAAGTATACCCAATCGATTATTTATTCTTAATAAATGCTTCAAATGTTAATGACTAAAGAGGCAATCATGAATAATATATTTCCAAATATTACGCAAATCCGTTTATACAAAGGATGAAATGCAGCTCAAGAATAAAAAGATTATTTAAACATTAATTTAAGATGGATACCAACTTTTAAGTAATAATTTTTCTTTCCTTTGACAATCTCTAAACAAATTTTTACTAATATGTTGAGGAGAAATTATTACTATAAATTTATTTCCTCTTTATTTTTCATTTTATATTTAATTTTATTTGTTATTATAAATTGTTCGTACTATTTTCAAAACATTGTACAAATAAACAATTGGATTATACTATAAATAACAATAATAATAAACATGCAATCATATTTTATCACTAAGAATATGACAGCACTATTGACCTTATTGTTTCATAAAACATAGACTTATAAAGGATAGTCACTTAAAAACGATTCACAGCTCAAAATGAATGAGATCAGGTTAAACCAAAGTATCTTAAAGGGTAAAAAAAAAATCTACTTTTTACAGTCTATTGTGTTTAAAACTCAAAACTAAATTTAGTTTAAAACGAAAATAAAGTTTAAGACTTTAATTTTAAGAATCTGCTAGATAATTTTCTTCTTGGCTTTTTTTCTTGAAGTTTTTTTTTACTTACATAGTTTTGATTAAAGGTTTTGACTATATCGGCACAACACTTGTTTAACTATTCTGTCATATCACGCACGTTACTAGACACCCAAACATAGAATAGGCGATAATTGATTTGATGCACTTAGAAACTTGTGCAATCACTGGTCTTCTGATAGTCATCACATCGGGAGTAAACAAACCTAGAGCTCCTATTCCTGTAGTTGGCATTTCTCACTATTTAACTACGATAATAATTTAATTTTATAAATTATGTTTGTACGAACGATCTTCTTAAAATAATAATTCCGACAAATATTTTTATGCAACCATAATAGTAAAAATAAAATGGAATTTCAACGTAATGGGAAAAAAAAAATCCCTCCTGAAATGTAACCCAGGACCTTAGAAACTTTCCAAAATAAAATAAGAAATTTTTCAGTGGTTGTAAAGTTGAGATGTATCTGAAGCAGATTTGGATGATTTTAAAATCTATCTGAAGACTTTTTTTATGATAATGGAAAGTGAAAAAGTAAAGAACACAATATATCTGGATTCATAAGGAGAATGTTGTGTTTTAGAGATGAATTATTATTTTTACTTGAATTATTTTACGTGCATTTCTGAATCGACTGATCATATTAGTACACAGCTTATAAGCTAACTTAAAACTAGAACAGACAAACACTCTGTCTCCAGCCATTAGTCCAGTTATGTAAAAGAAGAAAACCACATTTCCCTAGTGACATATTTTTTGACACGCCGATAATTGAACCCGAGATCTTTAACATAGTAGGCAGGCAGACACGGCACCGACCAAACTAATATCATGGACCCAAAATTAGATACTTTTTTAAAATTATATTATCTCACATTTTAAAGTCTCATCAAAGCTTAAAGGTTCATCCTTGAGCATCAGTGTCATCAAAAGCCAAATTAGGCGTAAAAAAAAATACAATTTAGAGAATGATAAAATTTTTCGTCCATGCTAAGAATCGAAGCCGAGACCCTTAGTTCGATAGACAGATACGCTACTGACAGAGCTAAGGTTGCGTCGCTATAGAAAGATTCTTGTGGCACTTTCCACCGACATAAACTAGTGTTTTACAACAGACCCCGCACGCACAGTAGTCGTGGCTATTAAAGAATGTTGTCAAAATTGTATGTGCAATGTGGGTTATAACTTGTTAGACGCGCTCTCTCTAAGTCTGTGATAGCGGATCTACTGCATGTGGGTTCACGTATACGCAATGATATCTGTGGTGGACCTTCCCTTTCTTTTATATATAAGCTTGCTAAACATACGCTCTCAATAGTAGAAGCTATTCAGTAAAATTCATATTGTAATGTGATGAACAGAAATGGCCTCGATTAAAATATCTATCTATATCTGTTGTTGTTTTGTTTAGTATATGGAAAAGTAAAATAAAGAGATGAAGACGGGGGGGGGGGGGGACTTGGCATTGTATAAAGTGGAACTAACATTTCATTCATTATTAAAAAGGTGATGCATACAATTATTGTTTTAATCACTTTTATGATGAAAGGTGACCTATTAGTTAAGAGGGATGTATACCTTATTCACATTTAAGATACTTTATTGGAATAATACTGTTCATTAGTGAGAAATAAGAAAAGAAGCTTACGTAAAAATCAAGTAAAATCCCTATTAATATAATCTATCAACTGTTGCTATGAGCTTCATGAGGGATCCCACGACCAAGCTATACAGACCGAGTGGCCACCGCCATTATAAATGATACTGCCAACATTTGAGGATAGAGGGTGTTATGTTGTCGGCACAATGAGCCTACCTGCCATGTATTACAGGTTTTTTATTAGACCGGAGCTACTTTTTTGTTTATTTAAGTAGCTCCTCATTTATACTCACAAGGCCGAGTTTAAACCATTTCAAGACCAAAAAAATTAAAAGTTCTGGAAGCACCAGAGATCGAACTCTGGCCACTAGATAACAGAGGAAAATTCAACCATTTATATAAACCTATAAATCAAGAATATTTTGCTACTTCATGTATGACCCTTATTATATTTTGATCACACATGTGTAGTTCCTACAGCTGTTTTTTTTATGTAGCTCATATTAATATATTAAGGTGCAAAAAAATATTTAAATTCACTTGATTTTTCATTGTCTTGTTAGATCAACTATATACTTTGCCATCGTGATTTTTTTTCTCCCCTTAAATAGTGTTTAACATAAAACCAGTTAGAATATGTGCTGTCAGCTAGTTCAACTAGAATATTACAAACAATTATTCAAATAAAATAATATACACATTTTTATTAAATGGTTTAATTTCTAATAGACGATTAATATAATGTAACCACTCTTTCAGTATTTGTACATGATAACTTCTCGAATCCGAATTAAAGATGTACATAAAAGTATTAATTAATGTTAGATTTATAGCTATTTGTCCCATGATGCATCGTGTATTTAGTTTTAATGTATGATAGTGTATGTAGGTGAGTATAAGCTTTCTATACATCGACAGCTAACAAATTGAAAATCTTACACATATGGGATTGAATGACATATGTTTAAACATATGGATTGATGTATAAAGACCCCTATTACAGTGGCCATTTTAAGAAGTTCTGGTTGGTTTTTTTTAGGGAGAAGTCACAAGTATAAACTTTCATGTTAACACTTTCACTTCCAAAAATTATTATTCAAGTGTAATGCAAAATTTCACCATGGATTCCAAATTTAAATTAATATTTGTGTGTTTTCAGAACGTGGAGGATTTGCTAAGAAACTACATTATTGATTTGTAAAGAGGATATCATGATATCCGTATGTATCTGTATTGATAGGCAAGCGTAGCAATGTCAAGTTCTTCTAGTATTGTTCAGTTTAATTTTAAACAAGTTTGAGCGCAATTTTTATTTGATTTGATTTCCTCCAGATCTATTGGTAAATAAAATAAATTAATATTATCTTATTACAGCTATATTTTGTGACTTCTTGCTTTAAATTAAGTTAGGCCTACATAATATTTACAGACTTGCGTGTGTTATAAGCATTGTATTAATAGGTAAATCGTGAACTTCTATTATGATCTTATTTTACTAAAAAATTTTCTTTTTTAAATATCATGGTTCAACAATCTTTGTAGATGTAAATGAAATAATAATATTATTGCTATGTGCATACACGTTATTTAAATTTATTCAATTTGTAAATTTTTAATCATTTATCGATAAAACCATTAAATATAAAGTTATTTTGATTATAATATAATACATTTCCGCTTAAATTTATTACTCAAATCAAAGTGTTAAAACCTATTTCAATAATGAGTTTTAAGTAAAATGTATAGGTTTTTTATTTTATAAGTATCTATCTGAATTCTAAATAAAAAATAAAAAAAACTAATTTCTTTATACATTTTTGGCACCCGACTTTATAAGGTATGATATTGGAAACCTGAACAAATAAAGTATATCACATTTTCGTAAATAGAGCTGTGTAGTGAAATAAAAAATATATATCCTCAGTTTATTTTTAAAGTTAAAATTAATTTTAATGGATATTCCATCACTATTTGCCTGAATGGAATTGGATTGTAAATACTTCATCTGTATATTAAAATTATATCTAAATATAATTTAACTAAGCTTAGCTTGTGTAGGACTCTGCATATAATTTATTTTTTCTAAAGCTTTAATAAAACTTGCTTTAATGTTGGACGTTAATTTATACTCTCCATCTGTATCTAGTTCATATACCTACAACATTAATTTTGTATAATAAATTGATTTAGTTTAAAGTCTACTTTTCTAAAACATGCAATTTGCCAGCTAATCAACTTATTTCTATGGTGACACCTTTTAAGTAAACCCAGACTGTACAGTTTAATTTAAGAATGAAGTGGAATTAATTTTAATCTAATTAAATTATTAGATTAAAAATATGTTTCTTGTTGATTGTCTGTACTAAATGTGTAATTGTGAGTACATGGTTTTATGCCCATCTGCTACATGAAAGTCACGTGCCGTGTGTAATTTGTCCATTTTTTTTACTAAGCACGAAAAACATATTGAACAGTAAAGAAAACGGTAGGCCTACAAATATTAGTGTAAGCATTTTTTTTTTAAAAGCCATACATCTTAAGAGTAGTGTTCAGAAATTATGTATCAAGAACATTAAATAAAGTGAGAATGTATAAGATAAAACGTTTATAGCTTATCTGTGTAAATATGCACTAATCTGGTGTGCTGCATATTATTTTTTACCAAAATGTGAAGCAAATTGTCCACCTCAGTGTTTAAACATTTAACATGCCGTACATACTTAAATGTTGCTCAGTCTTCGACACATTTTGAAACATGAGATAATTACGTTCATCTTTGAATACATTATTCTTCATAGAATGACATGAAAAATGTTCCCTTGTTAGTGAGTAAATTATTACTCAAAGTCACTTCAATGTTATTAATTTGTTAGTAACGTAGCTTTTAAATATCTTCATCTTAAAATTCCATTAATTTTTTTATATCAATAACGTTCAAATAAAATGGAATCGTTTTAAAAGTGATTCTAAAATAGCTTGGATAAAATTTCGTCCATTCTATTGACGACTTGTGACCATTTATTATAAATAGCCTAATTTTTTATTTTAATTTCAAAGTTTAAAAAAAAACTCGTTAACTACCGTTTGGTCTTGAATCAAATGTGTTCTTAGTGACATTTAAAAAAAATATTTTAAATGTCTCCATTAAATCGTTAGATTTACCTTGTTGTAGGTAAGAACTAATTTAGATAGTATTTCACTCTGTGTATAGTATTTAAAACTAACTACTCGTGTTAAATGTCGATCCTTTTTATTTTTAAACTCGTTAGTGTGTGCTGTAATTAAATGATTTTAAAATGAAAACTACTTTGTATACCTTGTGGAATATTGTGTGTGATATAGTAAGTAATAGTTCTCCTTGTTTTAATGTGTTTTATTTCTGATGTTACGGTTTTGTTAATGCATATTATTGTGTTTTGTATTACGCTAGAGCTAAAACAAATATTTACTCAGATTCTTTTTTTTTTTAATATTAGCGATCAAATATGAATGTTCTTGTATATTTAGGCCTACTATCATTTATGTAACATTATTATTAATAATAATAACATGATGATAAACATGACGATTATGATATTATAGGGCAGTGTGCTTTTTTGAAAATAAAAATAAATTCACTTAATTTTCAAATTAAGGTTAAGCTGAATAAGGAAGAATGTATAGCCAGTCCTCAACTTATGTAAATAAAAATTTAGTATGTATACATTATTTTTATGTATGTTTTTCTTACCCAACTCCTCAAAATTCGTCACACGAGCATCCCGGAGCTTTTTATAGATAAAAAAAATTACTTTTAATAACTGCAGTTACTTTACTTGCGTTACAGAAATAATTAACAAACGTTTATTAAGATTTGATATAGTAATTATTATGAAAATTATATAGAGGATAACGTATTTCAATGGCAACTTATGATTTTTTGCATAAGAGAATTATACTAATAGATTATTTACCCATATTATTTAACTACTTTATGACAATGGCAACTCAAAAGTTCATTGCCATGCTTACAGAAATACGCCATATAGCCCTATATTGAGCTAGTACCATCCAGTCCACCTCATTACACCATATATTTTTCAGGTCCATTTTAATGTAATCCTATCATCTCTGTCTAGGTCTTCCCAATTGTATTTTCTCATTGAATTTACCAGTCAATTCTTTAAACATGTTTCTAGATTCTAACTTTCGCTCTGCATGTTCAGCTTACAGTAATTTACGATACTTGATTATCTTAACACTTTTTTGTAAAAAGGACACTATATTTAATTCATCATTATGTAACATCCTCCACTCCCCAATATCCCCAATTCCTAGGCAGCTGGTCCATTCTACGATAGAAACTTTAACGAAACTCTCCCATAATTAACTGTACACAACAATCTAATGATATTTTATGTATGACAACGTACGAGAATTTAGTAATTCAACTTTCAGTAAACTTGTAAAGGACATACCATATTTAAAATTGATAAACAATTAATAGTTTGATAAACAATATTTCCTCACTATACAATTCCCTTAAATTGGTTAATTATATACCTAAGTAACACTTCTGTCTAATGATTGGGGTGGTGCTAAGGAACTTAAACAGTAAAAGATTATCTATTTTAAAATTATTAAATATATATATATATTGTATCACCGCGTCTTACTAACCGTTCAGGATGCGTATATGATAAATATTCTAATGGGCTAGGGATGAGGAAGGAAGCATTTTAGATTTGATATACACTCTTTTGCTTGGAATAGGAGTGGAAAACCATTTAGTAAAAACCACCTACAGTAGACCTGACCGAGATTCAAACCCCACCCATGAGCGACCAGTTGTAAACCCTTACCTTAGAACAATCAGCCATTGAAGCAGGTCAAGATTCAGTTATAACAAAATGTTGTTAGAATGAGGTAGCAGCAGACATTGGCTATAAAAGGTAATCTGGGCAGCCCCTATCTTGATAATTGCTATGTGCGTTATAAATCGATATTCTCCAATAGTATTAAATGTATTAAAATGATTTTTTACTTTTAATGTTAGTAAATATTTGGTAGTTTGTTAATATGAAAACTCAGAATATACAAAACAATAATTTTACCGGTTGTTCTCTATGGGTGTGAAACTTTGTCTCTTACCTTACATGACGAAAGTAATTAGGGTTTTCGAAAGAAAAAAACTTCTTAGGAAGATATTTGGTCTAAAAAGGGATGAGGATACTAGGGAGTGGAGGATTTTACATAATAATGAGTTACATATCTTGTAACCATCACAATACATTGTTACGATAGTTAGGTCTAGACTCGTATTGGATGTAAACATTAGAATGGTCCCGGAAAGGTATAAGGTGTAGTGAGGTTGACTGGATAGAACTAGTTCAATATAGGACTAGGTGGCGTACTTTAGTATGTGCGTCAATAAGCTTTCGAGTTTTATAAGCCATAGAGAAAGTAAGTAAGTAGGCCTATTGTAAAAGTAAATGACGGGAGAGAATGAGCCGTCAATAAAAAAAAAAAGCGTATCAGCTGTTTCAAACCCAATCAAACAGATATCCATCAACTAAACAAATTGTTGTTACTCATTTCAAGAACTGTTTACGATATCAGTGTGGATAACCAGGATGGGTAGTAAGACGTGGTTCACTCACACAAACACATACACAATCCAGCTTTGATTTTCTGTAATAAATTTCAGTAAACCAAATTGGTAATAAACCCTTCCCTCTTATTTCTGAACTTCATTGATTGAATAGTCTAAGGCATTAGTTTTATAATAACTAATTTTGAAGCAAATATAAGGTTAAAATAGCGTAATATTGTCAAAATATCATAATAAATTATTTAAAATCCAACTTTATGTACTTAATTATAAAAGTGTTTCTTTCATACAAAACATAGATTTCATCTTAGTGAATAACTTTTTGAATCAAATCAATTTTGGAAAATTTTAAAATCATTATTATTATTAGCACCGCGTCTTAATACCCGTTCGGGTTATACGCACTTACGCTAATGTATAATGGTAGGGTGATTGTGAGATGAAATGGAGGACCTACAGTTTAACGTGGAATCCGAACCACGGTGGTGACCTGGCATTCCCCACATTCACAAGATGTTCTTGTCAGAGGTGAAGGAAGGGTTTGGAAATCAGATAAATCTGTGCCATGACCGAGGATTGAACCCCGGCCGCCAACACAGAAGTCTGACACCTTACCCCTAGACCGCCAGGTCACCCTTAAAATCTTAAAAAGTGGTTTGACTATTTGGATACAAACGTAATTTAAGTAATGTATATTAATTACCTATTGAAATTTAGTCAAAGCTTGATCAATAATCTTTTGAAAATATCAATATAAATAAGGGGAAATTTCGGGTGCCTACTTATCGGTTGAAAGGGCCTTCTTCGCCGTTTGGATAAGGAACAGTCGTCGCCAGACAAATCGCAATCCAAAACTTTTTTTTACGTAGGCCTAAGTATTCCTTGTGTGTGGTTTAAGTTAGTGTTGGTCGTAAGAATACAATTTATTGTGAGATGCCAAAACTCTCTAAATTATTAGTAGTATGCATAATTATCTCTTATTACTAGTTCTGTATTTATGCCTACGCAAAAAAGGGTGTTTGTTTTAATATATTTAGCTTACTAACAAATATGGAACTATTCATTTCTTTTAAAATGTGTCTTAAATATGGTTTTCTATTTTTAATTAGTGCTACACAAATATATATCCATACCATGTCGTGGAGAGTTGCTATGGAAAGCAGATCTTGTTAAAACTTTACTTGTAATATGATCTGGCCCCTTTAGCTCTACACACATCTTATAATAAACGTACTTTCGTTGATACTTGACCAATGAAAGTCCTACTTAGTGATGAGAACAAAATATACATACAGTTCAAACTAACTCTGCTTACTCTGAAAACACTTAGGATACCAGTTGATATTACATTTTATTACACGAATTAAATACATTTAAAACAAGAATTAACTTATTAAGTGGAAACTATGTTAAAGCGTGAAAAAGTTTTAAGAGTAATTTATTTATTTTTTCTTAGCACCAGTTATGTGATGGGGCTAGGAATATTTAGAGGAAGTGTACCCACATTTGCGTGGAGTAAGAGTGGAGAACCATTTAGGAAAAAAAAACTCAGTGCACCCGACTGGAATTGAACCCCGATCTCCCCATCTTCAGCAGTTTAGTTCAATGCGATAGTAGTTCCTTAGACAATGCATCCACCAGAGCATACCTTTATATTATTGTTTTAAATAACACGTCACAAATATGTCTTCGCAATTAGATCTTTGATGTTAAATCTGCAATGATAGAGGCTTTCAGCCAGATCTCGGTTACAAAGTTAAACTCGTTAACTTAATTATTTTAATACAAATACAAACTTAGTGTACCCGGCCTGTTTACTTAAACAGTGTTGTTGTCAATCTTATAGACAAAAATATTAATGTTGATTCATTTCCTTAAAACTTACATTGCGTTCCCGTAGGCAAGATACCTTTCTTGCAAATTTTTGAAATCCTTTTACTGCAGTAAGGATAATTAACGGTATTTAAAGAACACAAACCACCAAATGTAGGGTCTATTAATTAAAAGATATTACTAAAACATTTATTTATAATCAACACAAATATACCATTGATTACACTGATAGTTAATATTGATATAAAATTAAAATTGCAAACCTAGAACGATTGCATATTTTGATAGTTTCAAAATTTGAAATAGAAAGATCTTCAAATTTGCTAAGAAATCATTGAAAGTCTATTTAAAAAAAAAAGATACCTTAATTTAACATTTTTTAGCACCATGTTCTAGTGCCTGCTCGGGCTATACGCTTATGTACTAGTTACTCTAATGATTTGTGGTTATATTAAGAGAATAAGTACCCACATTTGCGTGGAGGGAGAGTGGAAGTTCACTTAGGAAAACCACCCTCAGTGCACCCGATCAAAATTGAACATTGATCTTCCCATCATCGGCAGTATATTCTATTGCGAGTGTAGGCGGTTAGACCATGCGGCCACCGCATATAACCAAATGTCTTGCTATTGAATCTTGTCATATATTAACTGTAGGTCGTTGTTAGTAAGTATTAGCAGTTAATTAGCTCAATAAGGAATAGCATTTGTTTTAATCCCTGGACGACCTCACACAGTACAAGGTCAACCTAGCTTCTAAGAGTTCCAAACAAGAATGGCAAGAGCCATATCTGTTTACATCTTCACTACTGGGATATTTCCTCTATGGACGGATACCGAGTCGTATTTGACTCACGCGAGCGATCTTGGTACGGGTTTATTTTCCATTAGGAGGGTAGCAAAGACCTAGAAATTGAAACACCTCTCTCTCTCCACACAATTCCTCCCCTCCACAACCTCTCTTCCCACTGTTTCTCTTTTCTGCCCTCACCTCATACCCCTAACCCAAATTTATTTCCTTTCTCAAGACATTGCTGTTATTGAAATAGCCTTTCGCGAGTTCTGTGTGTGACTGTGTCGCTGTTTCTGTACCCAAGGTGCACGTTCGGATTGGTACCATCCTTGTTTGTGAAAATGAGTGCTCTAGATCAAGTCAGTAAGTACCTACGTCTTGAACGTACGATTCATTCTTTTAGTTATACTTATACTAGATGTTCTTGACACTTTTCTTCATAAATTAATTGGTATTGTCTGGTGAAACCAGTGGATGGTTTTAAAAATAAATTATTATTATTATTATTAATAGCACCGCGTCTTACTACCCGTTCGGGTCATACGCAACTTACGCTAATGTGTAATGGTAGGGTGATTGTGAGATGAAATGGAGGACCTACAGTTTAACGTGGGATCCGAACCACGGTGAAGACCTGGCATTCCACACATTCACAAGTTGTGATTAATACACGTCTTGTCAGAGGTGAAGGAAGGGTTTGGTAATCAGATAAATCTGTGCCGGGACCGGGGATTTAACCCCGGACTCCAACACAGAAGTCTGACACCTTACCTCTAGACCACCAGGTCACCCGAAAAAAATTAATTGATTATTTATTTAATAGAGGGGCTAAAATAAAGTGACTATTCTTTTCTATCCATTTTTGGAAAGGGCGTAGTCGAGTTCCTTCACAAGGCCTGGTTAAATTCTCTTTACGAAAAAGTTATTTTAATTCCAATGCCAGTTCCTCCCCTGGAGATGAGGCTGATTATTTTTAAGACAATTCATGAATCATAATTTTATTATAAACATGGAAGTTTTTAAATTTAGGCTTGGTTGTACTAAGTATTCACTAACGCTAAACTCTTCTGCATTAATTAATTTTGTAATTTCCTGTGCGTATCTACTCTTGTTACCGTGATTTGCATGCTATGTAAAGGGGTTAGTCCTTAACCCATTCCCTCTACCTCCTCCTAAAAGTGGTGGAACTAGACTACTGCTAACTTATCTCCGTGGAGGAACTCAACACCCCCGTTCGGAAACCACCACTCTAATCGCTGGAAGGAGTTGAAGAAAGTACACCCCATCTATAGTAGGAATATATCTAGGTGACAGCTTGTGAAAGTTACCAGATCTGCTATCATGTATTTATTCATCAAATCAAATCATCCGCAAGACTATGTTATTATTATTATTAGCACCGCGTCTTACTACCCGTTCGGGTTATACACACTTACGATAATGTGTAATGGTAGGGTGATTGTGAGATGAAATGAAGGACCTACAGTTTAACGTGGAATCCGAACCACGGTGGAGACCTGGCATTCCCCACATTCACAAGATGTCTTGTCAGAGGTGAAGGAAGGGTTTGGTAATCAAAGACTATGTTTATTTGTTGTTACTTTTGGCAGTCAAAACTTTCACTACAAACAATTTGTTTTTATTTGGGGTTTTCTTCTAATCCTTTTTACACATTCTGTTAACTATCTGAATGGTGCGTAACTCCCCCTATAGTCACGTAGTTTATATCCTTACTACTCAACACTAAACAGTGTAAATGAATTAAGTATTTTAAATGTAGTAATATATATTAATAAAAGTGATAGGATATAATACATGAAAGTAGTGAACTAGCCAAAAAAAAAAAAAAATCAAAGAAAAATAAATCAGAATCAAAGAAATACTCGTCGCTAACTGTTGGCATATTTTACATTTAAATATTTTAACAATTGGCTTGACTAAACAATTTTTATTCATTTCATGTACATTTAAAATTGCTTTAATTTACTTATCAAATTGGGGATTAAATCGGTCTATTTCGGAAACTGTACACGAAAAATTGGGAATTAATTATCACCTTAGCCTATACTTCAATCACCATAAATTCCACCTTTATATGAAAGAGACGAAATAGGCGTACTATGGGCCCTGTAGCACGAACCCACACTCAACATAGCCAACAGTTTTTGCTACCTGCTTCAGGTGTCGAGTGTTCTAAGACGTCAGACACCTTAATTTATTGAGTTGTCTTTAATGGTGAGATCGAGGATCGATTATCATTAAGGTGCATTTAAAGGTTATGCTTCAAATGTGATTTATAGCTGTGATTTTCAAATCTCATATAAGCAAATGTGGGTACATGCTCTATAAATATGTGCTCTTAGCATTGGAGTTAAACGCACTAATCAATATCATTAGGTTTCCATTCCGTTGTCCTTTTATTTCAGTGCTGATCAAAATTAAACAAGGACCTAGAACAGGCCAACATTGAAAAAATTCAAACAGATAATTAAAATAGATTATAATTTATTAAATAATAAACTAAGCTACATATTAGAGAGTATTTACTCAACTTATTTGGATACAACATAGTATATATATTTAAAATTTAGCACCGCGTCTTACTACCCGTTCGGATTATAAGCTTTAAGTACTAATTACGCTAATGGATTAGGAGTTGGGAAGGTTGAATTAGAGGAAGTGAACCCGCATTTTCGTGGAGGGAGATTGGAAAACCATTTAGGAACCCCCCAGTTCACCCGACCGAGATTCGAACCTCGATCTCCCCGTCCTCAGCAGTAGTGCCCAACACGACTAGCGCGTTAGCCAACTACGCTACCGAGGCGGGTTACAACATATTAAATATGGGACTTTATAAACATACTAAATTAAGATTTCCAAAATAGCTCTTTAGGTTGGGTCTTACATTTATAATATAAATCTAATTTTATATTAGTAGAGTTTATTATACGTATACAACGGCCAATATGGAGTTAAACGTGAGATGAGAAAAAAATTAATTACATTTTTCATTATTTAAGTTTTAATAGGTTATTTAGACATACTCTAAAATCATTTTTAAACCATCAAGAGCCAAATATACTAAACCAGCTAGTATTTATTAAAAGTAGGAAATTGTACCAGTGGCGTGTCGTAGAGCGTTTACAGGGTAAGCAGAGTTATTCCAAGCTGTATCTGTGACAAGTAAAGCCGTCGGTCCCATGTCAATTGTGACATGTAAAATAACCTTAAATCTCTTAGTACATGAGATTTTTTACCAGATGGTGCAGGCAGCATTAACCAGCCGAGGGGTTGAGTGCATGTCCAGTGCTTGATAGATAGAACCTTCGAGTTGTTGACGTAAGAATAATTCAGGGATGTAAAGAAGATGTTTGGTAAAATGGGGACCGAGTGGGTGAGATCATATAATCATTTTAAAAAGTTTTCTTTAAAATGGCCACACTCCATGCCACGACACTGTTTTTGCAACGTTTACATTAAAACTGGCAAAGTTTATTGTAATGATTCAAAGATAGAGTGCATTTACCTAAATGGTTCAGACGCTTACTCTAGAAAATAACGTTATAGTTGAAACAGTCTTACCACGCGACCAACTCTTTCAGAAACGTGAGATTGAGGCGGTAAAGGAGTGAGAGGGAGGGTGGGAGGGATGTATGGAAAGAGGCCAAAGACAAACTTGGGAGTAAGGAAGAGGGTGAGAATACCATTTGAGGAAATTGATTCCAATATGAGCGGGCACTTTGTTAGAAGTTGGAGCACTTTTGAAGGTAATTTGTTCTCCGCAAAGTTGGCAACTTGAAGCAATAAGAGCGGTACGAAAACGTGCGTAGAAACGCTGAAGGGAAGAATGAAAATTAAATGGAGAGGAATAATTATTTTTATTAGTTCTTGTGATGTGTTTTCTTAGTAGATTTGCCAAACAAGGGGAAATCTTAATGTATTTACCAAAACGATTAACAGTAGAAAGTTAATTTTAATATTTTAAACTAATTAAAGGTGATTCTTAATTTATATGTAAGCTCACTTGTAACATATGACACTAGTTTCATATTTACTACTAATTTATAAATCTAAGATTTGATTTAAACATTTAATATATTGTTTCAAATAAAATTTATGTTTTTGGAATAAAAGCTTATTCTTAAATATTTAATTATATAAATGAGTAAATTTATTTAAAACCAAAATAATCTCTATATTATTTATTTGATCGCCAACCGTGAATCCACACGTGGTTAAAAATTAATGTTTTACTAAATATATATATATATATACTCATATGCACTGGTATTCAACCTGGGGTGGGCGAGGACATCACAGAGGGTGCGTAAAATTTAAAATAAATATTTATTAACATTTTAGAAAACATTCTAAACAAGTTGAAAGTAAGGAGTGGATTTTAATTATAATTTAAGACTAAGATCTATTGAACAAAAATATATAGAAACATTGATTAATAAATTGGTTAAGTTAATTGATGGAATAAATTGAATTTATAGATCAAAATGTAAGATTAGGTTTAACTTATGGTAGTAACATATTGTCAAAATTTGACCATTACACATATAATAAATTAATTCATCGTCAATTTAGCAGTATATTAGGTGATGATAAGTCTAAAATACATGAAAACAGGTTAAAAAAAAAGGTTGTAAGACTTACAGATGACAAAATAAGTTTGACAAAACAATGATAAAATTACAGGTAAGTTGAGAATTTAGATTATAAAATTGGATTAAAAAGTTTACTTCTGCAAATCGGTTATTAATTATAAAATATGTTTAACTTGAAATGGCGTAGAACGCTAATTCTAATAAAGGTGTTCCACTCAAAAGCGCAGAAAGAGGGGTGTTGGAAGGGTCCAGCTCCCCTTTGAAATTAGATGGATTCTCCCTTATATATTTATGTATCAACGCTTTTTTGGCTAAAGCAAGACTGCCGTGGCTAAAGGTATAGTGTAATTTTCCAGTGAACCTACTCTTCTCGCCCTCCCCCCCCCTCCCCCATTCCCCCATCCCTCAAAAATAATTGTTTTCTCTCATTCCTAACAGGTAATAAGACGGTGCAGAGAAAATACTGAAAAGATTGTATTTTTAAATTAAAATTTGCCTATTGGTCTCATATATATTCAATTTACAAAACAAACCGATGCTATCGTATAATTCTAAATAGTAGTAGCTCCATGGAAAGAAGGCCTGTAATAATAATAATAATAATAATAATAATATTATTATTATTATTATTATTATTATTATTATTATTATTATTATTATTATTATTATTATTATTATTATTATTAGCACCGCGTCTTACTACCCGTTCGGGTTATACGCACTTACGCTAATGTGTAATGGTAGGGTGATTGTGAGATGAAATGAAGGACCTACAGTTTAACGTGGAATCCGAACCACGGTGGCTGCCTGGCATTCCCCACATTCACAAGATGTCTTGTCAGAGGTGAAATTATTATTATTATTATTATTATTATTATTATTATTATTATTATTATAATTATATGCCAACGTAAATAAGTTAACCCCTCTTAATTTTATCTGCAAGAAAGACATTTTAATGTCCCAATAATGTTAGATAAAATGGGTTACAGCGATATTTTTTATTGATGCTTTGTACAATAGCTTTGTAAATTTATTTCTGTGGTTTATTGGTTTTTCCTTATGAAAATAAAACACTGGGGTATATATTTCAAATATTTTTTACACAGTGACATACTTCTTTATGCCATTTTATGTTTGAGAGGAGGTAATAAAAATTACTGAGTAAAATATTGTTGCGTTATTCAGTCTGTTCTCTTAGAGCCACCCCATTCTTCCATTCCCAACCCATCTAGATAAAATATGATATTTATGTAGAATTGGACTGATAATATCCAGTCTAGGAAAATTACAGAAATATATTTTAGATAATTGTATGGCCTTACGATATCTTTTAATTATCTTAAAATTCTGTTTTGAGAATTTTCACTGGAACACTGTAAAAACTAAAGTGCCGTGTTTTGTTGATAAGGTAATTAGATTTTGTACACGTAATCATATTAATGTTCTAA
The DNA here is from genome assembly GCA_039000515.1 of Timema cristinae. NCBI lineage: Eukaryota > Metazoa > Arthropoda > Insecta > Phasmatodea > Timematidae > Timema > Timema cristinae. The sequence goes on along the minus strand of JBCFYV010000935.1, from coordinate 42,384,035 downwards.
GTACAAAGAATTTTGATAAAAGAAAAAAAAGGAGATTTTATTTTAGACGTAGTATAATATTGGCAGCAAATATTTGTGTATTTTTAATATTTTGAGAAACAAAAAGCACAAAGCAAACATTAATAGCTTGATCTTCTGTGCTGGCGGCCGGGGTTCAATCCTCGGTCCTGGCACAGCTTTATTGATTTCCAAACCCTTCCTTCACCTCTGACAAGACATCTTGTGAATGTGGGGAATGCCAGGCCTCCTCCGTGGTTCGGATTCCACGTTAAACTGTAGGTCCTTCCTTTCATCTCACAATCACCCTTCCATTACACATTAGCATAAGTGCGTATAACCCGAACGGGTAGTAAGACGCGGTGATAATAATAATAATAATAATAATAGCTTGATACATCTGGGATCTATAAAAAAGTGTGTTCAATCAAAAAAACTTAATGGATTTATTTTTATTCAAGTTGATGCTGTTTTTAAGAAAAATATAGGGCTATTTATACTAATATTATAAAGAGGAAAGATTTGATTCTTTTTTTATTTGCAATGGATAAACTCAAAAACTACTGGACCGATTTTAAAAATTCTTTCACCAATATAAAGCTACATTGTCAGCGAGTAACATAGGCTATATTTTATTTTGAAAATTTATCTTATTCCTCAAAAAAAGTCGATAGTATATTATATAGTCGTTGGAAAAAAAAAGTTGTTGAAGGGAAAGTGGGGTAGATGAGTGGGGCGGGGGGGTGTAGGGGTGTAGGGGTGAGGAAATAGAAATAGATGTAGTGACGAGGAACGCAAAAAAAAATTAAAAAAATTGGGGAAACAAGGGAGTAAATGAAAGGGGAGGAAGCTGAAAAATTAATTTAATTTTAACAATTTGTTTGATTGGTGTATACAGAATTCCTTTCGCGCCTAGAGCAAACAAAATTATAGAGAAATGAGATGATAATAGGAGGGAGGATAAAAAGAGGGTGGGGGCTATACAGTGATGGTAGGACTGTATTTTCAAAAAAAAAAAGTAAAAAAGTTTTGTTTTTATATTGACATGATGGATGATTTGAAGCTTTGTTTTACAGGATTCTTTACAATATTTTTTATGGAGAAGGAGGTTAATATGAAATAAAATAATTGAATGTTATGACGTGTACATGATCAATAACAATGCCAGAACAAACTTTGGCCTATAATGTAGCTAAAGACTCAAATGTCCCAACTCAGTTTTAAATGAACTAATTAATATGAGGTAGTAACTAAGCTTCATCGTTTCATTATGAATTGTAATTCTAGTGATTGATTTTTGTAATTCGTTTTATCAGAGTAGCGGCTGCAATCCCATTTCAGCTTGGATCCTTACACTGTTGTAATATTTATGGCTATTTTTACTCTAAATGACCAATCACCAATTCTATTTTGCTATTTTGTGAACATAATTTTGGGATCTGAATATGTACCCCCTATTATCCACATAATTGATTGATATTCTGGAAACAAGAACTGCAATATAGTTTTTTTGGCACTTTATATAACTAACGGTTAAGGTTATATCCATTAGCACTTATTACAGTAATACGTTAGGAATTAGTAAGGCTTAATTTAAAGGAAGTGCACTCGCATTGGAGTGGAGGAAGAGTGTAAAACGATTCATGTAAAACTACCCTCAGTGTACCTTACCGGGATCGAACCCAATCTTCAGCAGTCTAATCCAACACGAGATTATTGCGTTAGACTACGTGACCACCGAATTGGATAATATAGTTTATAGACTGTAAGCTAACCATGACCCGTGGCATCTTTAAAAGCCTTGTTTATTATGTAACAAGTTGTGAGCCAACGTGGTAAAAGAAGATGTGAATATTTATACCAACATGTTGGATCAAAATCCTAGACCCTTTTCGAGTTTTTAATCAGTCTACACATTTCTGGCCCTGGATAACGACGTATTATTTGCCATTTATTTATTTATTGTGTGGCGCGAAATGTACTCTCAAAGAAAAGACAAAAAAAAAGGACAAAAAAATCTTCAGTGAGGTTAAAAAAAACCTTTGTTATCGCAACAAGCATATCTTTTTCGAGTATTTGAATTCTTTTGATAGTCGAGGTAGCGTTCCAAAGAACAGAATATTTTTGATACAACTAATTAGTTAAATTATTTTCTCTTTGTTCTACTCTATACTCACAAATCTATGTAGACCAAGATCTTAAATTATTCTAAAAACAAAACACGTGCGTCGCTAAGGCTAAGAATGACTCGACTCAATAAAGCACGCGCAAACCTCCAAATTCAGCCAATATGCTGTGTTAGCTATTTATCATTTACAACAACTGAGAGAGTACACTCTCTACCAACGCAATAAATGAAGTCATGTCAGGTAATATGTCGCTCTCCATGGCCAGATATGTGTAGAGTGTAGAAAGATTAAGAAACAAGAGGCGCGAGATGCTGGCATGAATAGTCGCAGTTTACTTTCCCCTATTGGACCCAACTTGTTAAACAATAAGCCCAAGGCTTTCTTAGGATTGCCAGTTTTCGTAATAAAGGGAGACATAGGTCCAAACTCTTCCTTGACCCATTTTACTGATTTGTATTGTTCTTTGTACTTTATGGCTTTCTTTATTGACGTGTCGTGGGGTTTCTCCAGAAGAGGCAGAGTTAAGCCCTGTTGAGCAGGGAACGTTGCTGGAAAATGACGTAACTGATGGCTTGGCTGCTGGCTAACCTGCTGGTTTCTCTTCATGGTCCCGTAATATATTTTCCGTGCTTGGTTCTCGGCTGGATCTGGAGGTGATCCAATCGGAGAGCAACCTTCAGTCATGTGACTAGGCACGACGATCGCCACTGTTTACGTGCAGTCAGTCTTATAGGTGGTTACGTTCATGTGGGCTCCTACATTTTCTGCGACTCCTCAACGCATCAATTATTGAAAATATCACCATCACTAATTAACTGTCTTCGACGAATACAAATCGCCCGCAAAGTATCGTCTTCTTAGAAGTCATCATCACCGTCCGTGTTTGTTGACAACAGAGCTAGCGTTCTTTCACGGCTCTTTAGTAAACTAGCCGCATGGCCTGCAGACGGCGAGCCTGATCTGAAGACAACCAGCAGCGCCACCTGCTTGACACCCAGTACGCTCCCTGCTTGACACCCAGCACCGCTCCCTGATTGACACCCAGCACGCCACCTGCTTGACACCCAGTAGCGCCCCTGTTGACACCCAGCAGCGCTCCCTGATTGACACCCAGCACCGCTCCCTACTGACACCCAGCACCGCTCCCTGATTGACACCCAGCACCGCTCCCTGCTTGACACCCAGCACCGCCCCCTGCTTGACACCCAGCACCGCCACCTGCTTGACACCCAGCACGCCCCTGCTTGACACCCAGCACACCCCCTGCTTGACACCCAGCAGCGCCCCTGCTTGACACCCAGCACGCCTCCCTGCTTGACACCCAGCAGCACTCCCTGATTGACACCCAGCACCGCCCCTGCTTGACACCCAGCAGACTCTGCTTGAACCCATAGCGCTCCCTGCTTGACACCCAGCACCGCTCCCTGCTTGACACCCAGCACCGCTCCCTCATGACACCCAGCACCGCTCCCTGCTTGACACCCAGCAGCGCCCCCTGCTTGACACCCAGCAGTGCCCCTCTTGACACCCAGGCAGCGCCAGCAGGCACAACAACATCAGCGAAACACAGCAGACAATCTAACAACAAACCTGCACCATGTGCGGTAGGCTTCGGTGAGTCCACACACTTGTCTAACATTTGCATGTTGCATATGGAATGCTAGATGGGATCAAGTTAACAGCCATACTTGTGAGGCCCACACTCAATGCCTTGCCATATGTGTGTGGATGTACATACCACGCGACCACACTCTAGCGACAGCGACCTGATTGCAAACGTAAGCGACTTTGAGTCTCCTGTATAAGTACCATTGCTCGATGCTCCGGTGACCTGTGGTCGCGTTGACCGATTCGCATGTAGCCTATATCCGTGCCCTAATGGCCCTAGTGCCCCCCCCCCCCCGCCCCGTTTCCTGGGTCCAGTCACCCCCACAATCGTTCATCTCTGGCATGAACCTTAATATATTCCCAATATCAATCGTTACATGCTTCGGTGGGCGCATGGTCTGAGGCGTCACTCTTGCAATAAACTAGACTCTCGATGATAGGGAGATCGGGGCTCGAATCCTGGTAGAGTAAAATGAGGGTGGTTTTTCCCCCAAATGGTTTTACCACTCTCACTCCAATCAAATGTGGGTACACTTCTTCTAAATGTAGCCTTACTCATTAACGTAGTTAGTTAGGAAACCTGAACAAGTTGTAAGATCCGGTGCTAAAGAACAAAATATCAATTATTCTTAGAAAATCTATCAAACTGAACATTTTAGACGAGACATTTTAAATATTTTTGACATGTATCATACATTTCATGTGTGTGTGTTTTTATTGTCACTGTGTGTACAAGTCATTTCGAGATTAACCTCTCCTTGGCTATATTTGTTATGTTTGACTTGATCACACTTTAAAAACCTTTGTTTTTATCCGGGTAACGTAAGAGATTTATGGTTCTTGCAGGATAAAATCATGTGGGCAAGAAAAATACTGTTCTGAGTTCAACGTTAAAAGTTACTGGTTTTTTTATTTTATAATTTCTGCTGAAAATTGTAATGTCCCAATATTTTTAACTTTGAAGTATAGTCAAGGTAAATATCAGTGAAGCGATCCTCAGCAACTGACCACATACATTCCAATTGATTTTTGAGCAGGTTCTGAAACATACATACTTAATTTACCTTCCTCAAAAATATATTAAAATTAAGAAGGCCTAAGCCTAAAGAATTATTGTAATTTGGATGTAATCTCCAATTTGTTTTTCTTGGATTTTTGGAGGGATATTTAAACTAAAGGCAATGAGTTTGATAATTATATATAGGCTTATAATATTGTATATATTAATCTTGATTTCCATTTTTTACTTTCTTATATAAAGATAAATTATTGTGATCGTGAAAAATTGATCTTTGGATATGTAAATATGAACTCTAAAAAGTGTATTTTAGAATTCTGTCTTTCCCTCGCCTCAGATCCAAAACAGTTTTATGGATCTTGTTCAGACTTGATATTTAGATGTTATAAGGCAATACCACAAAAGGTTTTTTTTTTACTTAAAGCCTTCAATTAGGCCTAAGGGTATTTTATTGATAAGTAATTTTTTTAATCCCATACTTTTCAAAAATGGCTCTAATGATTTTGTTTGAAATTTGTGTCTATTAACATTAAAAATATCACAATATAATTGGTTTTTGGCAAAAATACGTTGAAGGAGAGATTACTGATGATTGATTTTTCAAAAACTTGAAAGATTTTACAAATGGCATTAATGAAATGGTTTCAAATAGGTATCTTGTGAGTGTTTCACATGACAAATAGCCCTGTATATAGGCCCTACTTAGATTTGGGTAAAAATTCGATAAAGGGTCGTTAACTGATGAGTGATTTTTGAAAATTCAAATTATTTTAAAATAGCTACTACGATTTTGCTTAGAATTTATAATTGAGGGGTGTTTGACAATAACATGAAATTTCAAGCTGTACTGGGTGTATCTTGTTTTTAGGGGGAAATTCGGTTGAGTAATTTAATGATGACTATTTTTTCAATTTAAATTTTTTTAAGGTGCCCTTAATGATTTGGTTCAGAATGGTTATCTATTAAGTTTATTGTTTAAAAAAAATTGTGTAGATATTTTTTAATCATTTTATAGCTAAGCCTAACTGATCACTGATTATTGTAAAGTTTGATTTTCTTTTAAAATAGCTCTAACGATTTGGTTAAAATTGATATTGGGGGACTATTTTACATAACAAAAATAATTTATCCTTATTTATCTAAAATAAATTAATTTAAAGGTAATTTACTTTTAACAAATTATAGAAAATTTAATTTTTTTAGATGACCTTCAAGATTAAATTCAAAATTAGAATCTGGAAACAGCTGTTATTAATGATAAATAAGAATACTTTTTTTACAATAACAAATAATCTTACAATAGTTTACAAATAATATTTGAAAACATGAATTTTGTTAAAAAATATTGATCAATTTGGCTTAAAATGTATTAATAAAGAGTGATTATTGTGATTAACAAGATAATGTGTTGGTTTTATAAAGAAAACATAATTATAAAGGTAGTTACTCAAATCCTATTTTTGAAAATTTTCTTTGGAACTATAATACATAATATGAGAAAGTTTGTGCAATTGTGTTCTAACATTTATTTTAAACTATTGTTTGAACATCTTAGTTACTAGGAAAACATACGATTATTTATTGTTAAAGCTATAATAGGATATAATGAATTTGTGCCCAAACTAAAGGCTACCTATTTTGAAATATATAAATACACCTTTTTAGATATTTAAATGCAAGCTGTAAGCGATTCAATCATGTATTTTTGAAAAAAAAAAAACATAATCAACCCAAGTCATTAAATTTGATAACAAGCAATTACATAAACAAACAGAACTAACTCTGATATTCTTAGCGTGATGTTATTATGAATGCTTTGTGTCCGTGTGGCGGCAGTAAAAATAATTGATGGCGTAAATCTTTGATCACGTTAAAGGATCAAGTTTTTAGTGTAAACCACCTCGTTATTCGTGAGACTCGTAAATTTCCAACCGGGAACACGGCCGTAAAAAAAAGTTGACTTTATCGAGATCAACCGCTCGAGAGTTATCGACAAGACTCGACCAAAACAAAAACAAGTGACTGTGCAGCCCCGCGTCTCAACTCTGGCGGTGAGATACTGAAATAAAAATAAAAAAAAGTCATGTAGAAGTATCTATGGAGAAAATATTGGCTTTATTCTCATACTTTATATCAGAATTTGTGATAATAAATGTGTTTTATTTTATTAAATCACTTGCTGAAAGATATCAGTCGCAGATAAATCGAGTTTATCAAATACAAATTTAAAAAAAAAATTACTTTGGCCTTAGCCACGTTTCAAAATGAGTTTATAGGGTTCTAAAACATGTTTAACCACACATTAGAGTCTCTTTAGGATTTTGAAAGGTTTGAGGGTGTGTGAGAGAGAGAGAGGGTGAAACGGAATAATGGGAATTGGTGGGGAATGGAATACGTGACGTCACAAACAAGCGCCGCCTCCCGACGAAGCGATGGGCGGGAAACTTTAATAGGATTTACGAGGTGCGATCCCACTGCCATCTAGTGGCGTCGAAGAGAAACGTTTACCACCATTACCGTTCCGCCCGTCTAACGGGTGGAATGGCTGGAAACTATACTAGTCGTTGAGTATTTTACTTTCATGATCAGTGACAGTGAAGCGGTCGTAGCTTGTCGTTAAATCATTTTTAGGGGCGGTTGCAAGAGCATTGCCTGAATAAATGTTTCAAGTTTTAACTCGTCTTTTTCACTTGTCAGATCTATTGCAGAGATTTTTAGAGCTGCATTTTGTTTTCACCCGAGTTTGTGGAAGTGTTAACTTGGCTTTGAGGGTGAGTTTTGTCGAACTAGGGGATGCTGTGAGAAAGAGGGAAGAGGGGGCTTTGCAGTTAACCCGGAAAAAAAAAGTAGGGGAAAGATAGGGCGGCCATGACTAAAAAAAAAAGAGAGAAAAGAAGAAACGGATGAAAACAGAATAAAGATAGACAGTAAAAGAGGAAGAGGGTGGAAAAAGATAGAAGAAGAGCAAAAATGAGCAATAGAGTTAGGTGCTTCCCTCTAAGCGGAGGATCTGTGAAGTTGTTTCCTCAAATGTTTTTTCTCACAATTCTACACACCATTTTTGTAACTTGACTTCCTTTTTATTTTTTCCCACTCTCTACGGCCTAGCAAACAACCCTATTTTGGTTCTTATCTCAATAGCGACAAAATGTAACGGGAAGGAAATGGGAGATACGGGAAATAGAGAGAGAGAATGGATACACGAATAGTTACAATGTAAGGGAGCTGGTGTTGAAGTGGGGGGGGGGGGAGGATTTAGAACATTGTCATGACGACTGTCATTCATGTGGCCTAGTCCTGAGGCTTCATTCATGATCGTGGGGGTGGTACGAAGGGATGAACAAAGTGGGGCTCCCAGTATTTTGTAAACACATTTTTTCTACTCTGATTTACGTGATGTGCTGAGTAACAGGCTCTCTTTTTCTTTTTCCCCACGCTGTTTTACTACTACCTTTCAAGAGTGCAAGGTCGTAGCCAGCCAATAATTTCAGAAGGGGTTTGGTAGGCACGTTCCCTAATTGACGGAGGATATAAAAAATTCTAAATATTCAACACCTCTAGAAGCTATCTGACATACTTTTTGTGGTAACAAAGTCCCCTAATTTGTACTTGTTCCTTAATGTTGGTATTATTTGAACCATAAACAAAGCCTTATAGGTCTATATTGTGTAATTAAATTTCGGAGGGAGCTTGAACCCCCCCAAAAAAACCTTGACTACGTCCTTGCAAGAGTGCACACATGTAATAAAACCATTGGGCCGTGAATGAGGAAGGTATATTTTAGGGGAAATGTACCCCAATTTTTGTGGAAAGAGAATGAAAAATCTTGTAGAAATAACATTCTTAATACACCCATCTGGAATTCGAACCTTGACCTGCCCATCACTAGCGAACCAGACCAAACCAGCATGACGTTTATTCCACGTGCCCACAAATACAGATACGTTCGTGACCCAGGTTTGATATCCCGCTGGTAACACTAACATATAATTTGGCTTATAATACTCTTTAAAGACTTAAGTTTTACATTATGGCTTTGCATTTACTTAGAAATTCACTTCATCATGGTTCATTAGTTTGTATGTTATTAGTGGAAAACAGTCATGTAGCCCTAGTTTAAAATAGGCCTAAAATTAATAAAATATTTATAATTTTATTTTATTCAAAGAAATACAAGTTAGCCCAGTACTTTCCTTTAATAAAGATATTCTAAAAAACATTAAAGGCTTTATTGATATCGCAAATATTACTTGACTTTAAAGTTTAATACATCCAAATTTTATTTGTATTTTCAACCAACAGACAAAATAAATTGTATTTTTAATAAACTCAAATTTCCATATATTTTATTTATATGTGCAACAAAAGTTTAACAACTATTTTTTCGAAGGAGAAACTAAATTAACACTCACTATCTTGGAGAGAATATGAGAAAAACATGTTAAAATCACTTGCAGAAGGAAAAACAACAAACCCACTGCACCCTGTAATTGATTTTAATTGGCTAGATTAAGAATAGCCATTATGTAAAAAATATATATATATAAAGTGTTTAAAAAAGGCCATCTGTTTATTGGTATAATGCGTTCAATATTGAGCTGATCTAATGTTACAAGTAGATATGTGTGGTTCAACGCAGATCTTAAGGCTTGTTCATATCGTGCATACTAAATGAAAATTAACAAAATGGCTAAAGGAATTGAATTGTGACCTAATGGCTTGGCACGCAATTCACCTGGTATCCAGGGCCACTTTTTTTACAAGTATATTAAATATCCGTTTATAACAACTGGACTGCTTTGGACCCAATGGTTAGGCTAATATTTGAAACAACCACACAAATCTATTTATGCAATGACCCTCCAAAAATACAAAAGTCATGTAGACGTATCTATGGAGAAAATATTGACTTTATTCTCACACTTTTTATCAGAATTTGTGATAATAAATGTGTTATATTTTTATTAAATCACTTGCTGAAAGATATCAGTAGCAGATAAATCGAATTTATCAAATACAAATTTAAAAAAAATTACTTTGGCCTTAGCCACGTTTCAAAATGAGCTTACAGGATTCTAAAACTTTAACCACACATTAGAGTCTCTTTAGGCTTTTGGCACGTCTATTAAAAGTCTAGCTCAAGTCTGGTTTGTCAACTACGGGAAGGTCGGGGCTCAGATCTCGGTGTGTTGCATATAGACTATTTTTCAATCAATGCTTTCCTATTTCACGCAAATGCAAGTTCGTTTTCACTAATTTATTCATTCTTTTGCGTATCTCCGTAGTCTTAGCCTGCGAGGAGCCTAAATAGGCTGTAGCACGAGCTGAAGAATTACCCGCGCAATCATTGTCGTGTTGTGGTAAGGGTGAGCAAAGCTAGCTAAAAGTGTCATTTTGATATGTTCTCCCCCCTATTTCCCCATTTGAACAATCATACAGAAGCTCTGATCTAAATATCTACCATTGGAATCTATTTCTGTTAACATCTGGCCATTGAGTTTTGTACTGAGTTAGGAGAACAATAATTTACAGCTACAATTTGAACAAACTTTGCTTACCTTTGCAACATTTCATTACACGCCACTGCACTCACTGTAAGAATCAGGTGATCAGGGAATGTATATTTTAACTACATCTTTCTGAAAAAGCCTGTAGAGTTTGCGAACCATGAGTTTAACTACTTTGTTTTGGATTGGGCTCATCTTTGCTTCAGAAGTTCTTTGGGAGATTTCGCTTGGGTGTGGTTCACCAAGGTCAAGGTCATAGACGAGGGTGTGTCTGCTAGACACCCTCCAGGCTCCTTCTTGTTGGTCTTTAAGGTGGGGTGGAAGAAGAAGTGAATTAAGATAAATATTTGACTTATCCTATTTAGGTTATGTTATATCTTGGCCATTTTTTCGTTTAATAGCCCGTCTCGAATGATTTTGATTTTTAATTTTAGTTAGTTATTGATCGAGTACATAGGGAGTATTTATTTTTAATTTTGACATAAGCGATAATAACGTTTTAAATAACGTGAACACTGGTTATAATCTAAAATATAATATATACTATTAAAAATATGGTATTCATTTGATCTCAATTTAATTGATCACTAAGGAAAAATATCAAGTGAAAATCCAATTAGAAATTATTATAGGAGGGATTTCAACTTTAAATCCAAATAAAAATATGAATACGTTAGTAAAGATAAGAACATGACATGATTCTTAAAATGATGTTACTAGCATTTTTTAAATGGAATGAGCGAGATCTACTAGTTTATTTTAGTTTTCATACCAAAAAGACTTTCTTTTTATCTAAAATAAATCAAAGTAGAGCAGTTTAGTTTAATTTGTTTGCATATTTATTTTATCATTTCTTGAATATTTGGCATGAACATACTATAATAATATTGCTGGTCTGTGCTACAATATTCGTAACCGATACTAATATATTCTACCGCTGCCCAAAGGACGACCGAATGTATTAATATTCGTAACCGATACTAATATATTCTACCGCTGCCCAAAGGACGACCAAATGTATTAATGATACATCCTTCCCGTGGATGAATTTACCATGTCCTGATGAACCGAGATGATGGTGATAGAACCTGAGGAAACACTTAAACCTAACTTAAATTTTAACAACCAAACCCTGGGGCTTGGGGTGATTTCCCTTTCGGGAAGAATAACCAAGGTATCAGTCGGGAATCGAACGCAGGACCCCACTGGTTCGTATCCAGGTGCAAGTGACTACACAACGGGGCAGGTTTTAAACATACTGATAAAGGTTTGTTCAAGTTCCACCATGCCATGGCAAATATTAAAAAACTGTTTTTATTAAATATGTTGAAAATTAAACGTAACATATCTATTGAAGCATATTCTATTTATTTATGCCAAAAGGTCTTTGTTACTACTCTGTCTAGTGGCTTATGACGCTATTTTTCTGACTATCTAGTTTTTTTTAAAAGAATTCGTCCAGCAACTAAATTAATCAAATAGTGTTTAACGGGGTTTCCAGATTTTTGGAACCTAACTGTAGTTTTTTTTTTTTACAAAGGGAAATAAATTTCTATACCAGTGGAGTCCTTGCACCAAAACAATTTCACGCTGAAGCCCTCATAATTATTACTAGAACTAGGATGTTGATATGCCATCTTTTTAATTAGCGGTCTGGTGCAATGCTCCAATATATATTAACTCTGTTCAAGACATCCCGTTTAAAAATATATTTTATTTTGCATTTTCTGCTGTTTTTTAATTTTAATGGTATTTTCTTTGATTTTGGAGAATTATTCGGTCCTTTTTTTTTTAAAGAATGTTGTCATTTTAGATAATTTTGTCATGTTACCATATTATTTTATGGAATTCCGTCTCCAAGCTTTAAGTAGTAATTTATAAAAAAAAACCATTCCTTTCAAAATATTGAAATAATAAATTTCAACATTATATTATTTTGATAATAACTGACTGAAGGTTAGTTGGCTACACAAAGACAGGCCTACACTCGATTTTGCTGGAAGCAAGTTATTTGCGGAATGGAATGTCTGGAATGTTACCTTGAGTCACAAGTAGGCTACTTCTCTGGCACATACATCTGTTAGGGTGGAAGAGAAGGAAAGTCATGGATTATCCATGAACAATTCACAGTGTTCAGTTGGTGTGGTTGTTTTGTGGTGTGCAGTACACTGTAGCGTTTTAGCACTACTTTGAAAACGCCAAAAGTTAAACCTTGTGTGTCAGTTCATTTAAGACAAATAGTAGCCGAGTTTGGTGATAGTGTTTTTCCTACTGATGGAAGCATACTATATTGTAATTTGTGTGAGACCAAAGTATATCAGCTGAAAAACGGCTTACTGTGACACAGCATATTGGTCGCGAGAAGCATGTTTGTGTTCTTGAGCGTGCATCAAAGAAAGTAGCAGTTCAACGCTCGCTACCTTCAGTTGCTTCAACATCCACCAAGTCCTCCCAGTTTGGTAAATAATTGTATGACGTGTTATCTTCAGCAAACATTCTACTATATAAACACTCTAATCCGAAATAACGTGCATTTTTGGAAAAATACACAAACCAAGAAATACCAGACGAGTCAACTTTACGTAAGAATTATTTACCACAGTGCTACAAGAAACTTTAAATAAAATAAGGTGCGGTACTCGCGGGAAGAAGCTATGGGTTTCTATGGTTGAGACCACTGATGTTGTGGGGCACTATGTAGCCAATTCTGTGATTGGAACATTAGAATTGGATAGACCAGGTGAAATATGTGTATTGACCACCGAAGTATTAGAAAATGCCAATTACTCGACAGTATCCAAAATGGTTGACAGTGCTATGTTTCTTCTGTGGCCCGAGAGCATAAAACATGACAATGTGTTTTTATTTCTAAGTGATGCAGCACCATATATGGTATGAGCAGCTAATTCATTGAAGGCACTTTACTCTAAAATGGTACATGTCACGTGCCTAGCACATGGTCTACATAGAGTTTGTGAAGAAGTGCAAGCAAATTATCCCAACGTAGACAGGCTTGTGGTGAACGTTAAAAAGATTTTCTTAAAAGAACCCTCACGAGTTGCACATTTCAAAAAAGAAGCACCGAACATCGCGTTACCACCACAACCTATCATCTCACGCTGGGGCAAATGGTTAAATGCATGCTTGTATTATTGTGAACATTTCCAGGTAGTGAAACAAATAGTACAGAGTTTTGACTGTGATGAATCTGCTTCAATACAAATTGCTCAAGATAGGTTCTCTGAGCCAAACATGGAAGGCAGTTTGACATTTATTAAGTCTAACTTTGCATTATTATCGACAACTATCACATCACTAGAAAAAAGGGGGCGAGGAAATGGTAGATTCCATTTCATTGGGAAAACAGGTAGAGACTGGTGTTAACAACGCTCGTGGAAAAATTGCTACAGCTATTGTATGTAAACTGGAAATAGTGTTGGAGAAGAATAGCAGGTATAAAACTTTGTGTCAAATCTCACATATACTCTGTGGTAATAAATATTCCATGGAAGGGATTGAGGAGCATTTAACAGCTAATGATCTTCCCTACTTCAAAGTACGATCCGATCACATCAGTTGATGTAAAACGCAGCTTTTCGAGCCGATAGCCGTAGTTCCTTCACTTTCGACAACCTGAGAATGACATTTGTAGTCATGTGCAACTCAGACTTAGGTGGATTACAATAATATATATTAGTTTGTGTCTATTTTCTGAAGAATTTTTCCAAACATTCATTCTAAGATAATTTTTTAAATTTTATCTTAAGTTTTAGTTCATTTAATAAAGTCAATTTTTTAGCATTTTAAAGTGTATATTTTAAATGTTTTTACGTCATCAACATCCGTGCCCTAATCATGATTTTTGAAGTGTGAAAGAGTGCTTTAAGATGGTTTTTATTCATATCAAGTGGAAGCTAACAAAAATATTATTACCAATAAAATTATGTTAAGAGCTAATAATTTCCTTTGCTATTGAAAGGAGCCGAAAAAAGAAATACAAAACCTTTATGTTTTCGCACTTAAAAGTGTTATAATTTATAGGTTGTCTTGGTTGAGTTTTATTAGAAGAATAGCACAAGTATAGCATGGTGGGGTGGTGGTAAGACTTTACGATGTGTTTTATGAGCTTTAAAATATATTTATACACTGGTTTAACTTTAAAAGAGGGAGCAAAAATACACACAAATATTTTTTATTATTATTATTGTTTTTAGTCCATGCATTAGCCAAAACTGGTAAAACGAATGAATTTACAAAATATAACTTTAATTTTAAAACAATATATGTGTATTAATTATATATATCAATTAAAAAAAAGTGTTTATCTCTTTGTCACAACCAACTTACTTTTGTTTAGGTTATATTTATAAAACTTAAATTTATCTCACGTAAACGTTTAACTTACGAATGAAAGAGGAAGGAAAGAAACACATGTGTTAAAATCTATTAAGTTTATCAGCACTAAAAAGCACCCAACTGGTGCAATAAAAGTTTTCACGAACTACCCTACTACCGGAGTAAATATAACTGTCTGTTTTAATACCCATCCTCGGTGGACGGGTGGGCCCCAAAATGATTTTTATGTCGGTTTAAGTGGCGTTTTTATATGTGTTTTTAAAACCCGCTTAACTTGAGTTGTAACACAAATACGACAGTATAAAGGTGCTCTTAAAAAACCATAATCTTAAATCTTGGAAGACCTTTTTTTCCCCCTTCATTCATTCTTTGGTATTTTCATATTTGTTTATAGGCCCTAAATATTTCAAAAGTGAATATTTGGTGAAGTATAAAACAGTTAAATAGTAATAGTTAAACTAATCCTGTATTAGTTGGGTTGTACCCGAAAATTTATCTACAAAATTGTAATTTACACGTGATCAAATGTGATACTAGTTTTTTAAATTACCAAATGTCATTTATGTAAATACAAAAATCTCCCTCAAAAGATTCTTAAACTGCTACCAGTTTTCTTTCTACAGCTCCTGCTTTATAGCGAGGCCATCTGTTAGCCGATGAGTGAATTACATGGTCATTCACTTCCACCAAATGGCCACGAAGAGGCGCGGAGCGCGCCACTGAATTCCAAGTAGTGCTATAAAATGACGTCAGATGGCAGGAAGCGTGAAAAGAGGCTAGTGGCGGTGCCAGCCGGTAAAAGTTGGCAAGAAAAAAATTGAGCTTGGCGTTAACTATTGAATATGATTTATGACGTCACTTAGAAACAAGTAAAATAGTCACATGTAAGAAAAAAAAATTTAAAAAACTAAACAAATATAAAAAAGTGTACAAATTCGAGCGTATTCAATTTAATTAGAATAAAAGCACTAGAAATATGAACAAATCGGACATCAAACGGATAAACTATAATAGTTTATTGAAAAGGTGTATTAGCCTTTTTCTATTATAAACATTGGTGGCTAAGCTCAAAATAATTTTGGGCATTTTAAATTAATTATATCATAAGGTATTTTATTAATAAAGATTAAAATGTAAAATATAGGCCTAGCTACTACGTATTTTTAAAAATAGCATAGAAGTTTCACTGAAAAAATATTATTTGTATGGTCTAGTTATTTTTACAAATAGCCTTTAATAAGATGCATAGAAAGAAAGTCTAAGATAGTTTTGATAGTTATTTCAAAATACTCATTGTTCGTAAACATACATTGACTACTTAACACAATGCATTTATAAATGTCTGGAAAATGGTATTGGTGATCCATCCCCCGTCTCTGTTTGAGCTGGCTTGCCATCTTGATTTCAGAAGAGCACGTTACATTTTAGAAGCTCTCGTTCGAGAATGATTTTTTAAGTGAACCATAGACGCCAATTGCACAAGAAAGAAATATCCAAATAGTTATTTTCATAAGTTCGTCTTTCAATAATGTAAAAACGTTTAGTAATTTAAACCAAATTTACTTTCTGTGAGAATGTTCTGACTACCCCAAGTAACAGATACCAACATATGTTCTTGTAGATTATATGTTTTGGCGAATGGATTTATGATAACTCTTCCTACACTGGATAATATCATCTATGAGGGAGCTGCGTGGCTAATATTGGGATACGGAGTTGTCATTTACCCGTTTCCGTGTGGTCAATCTACTCTTAAATATAAGACAAGTTTCGCAACACTGGTTCGTAGATTTTGCCAGTAGCTCCTTTTTATCCCAGCAAACAACCTTCCAACATAATTGAGAGTGAATATATTTTTGGCAACAATTAATTGAGAGAGATTGGTTGATAGGATTGAGACAGTAAATAATCTATTTTAAAATTAAATATAATATTTTAAGTGTGTATTTGTCGCGTATGGAAGACTATACACTATTATTATATTTCCTTTATTCATTTAATTGTATTTAGGCCTGTACATTTATTTACTAAGTAGAATTTTCTTAGATTAGTTAAATTCAGTTAGATAAATAACGTGAGTTCAGTATTTTAGAAACAAAAATCTGTTCCAGTTGTTAAATACAGATTTGTTGTGATAAAGGTACCGGGGAATCCAACCGAATTATTCCTAATTATAATGTGTATAGTTAGGTCTAAGAATTTTCTTCCATTAAATATCCCCTTGAAATAATAGTGGGCAAAGAAATTTACTCACTGGCTGGCCTTTATTCTAAAGTATTATTTTTAGTAGGAAGGACCGTATCTGACAGATATAAAATTTCCAAAATTATTTTAATGTATTAATAAGTTAAATTTACGCATTTCAGTGTCGTTAGCCATCTTCTTAAGTTAACCCGAAGGTTTGTTTGATGTGATTTATATCGAACTAGGGGTGGGCATTTACTCAACCACTCAGCTGGTTAGTGCTGATAGCACCATCTGGTAGAAATCACATGTGTTAGGGGAGTTCAGAAAGTGTGGTGGTTCGTCATCGCCTTTCACGCTGAATTTCTATGAGCGAGGACAATAGAGCATCACAATTTTGTCGGGAAAGGTATTTTCATATACTTTCCAGGGTGCCTCAACATGACACAATCGACATAGGATCGATGGCTTTACTTCCACTCCGAAATAATTTGTGCAACGGATTTTTATATAGTATACAGTATTTGTAATTTTTAGACGTTCCTTCTATCAGCAATTTTATTATAGCTTGTCACTAAATTATTATTGAACGTTCAATTTATAAGACAAAGCTAACCAACTCTGTATAACTTATTAATCTCTTAAATTAATTATATACTTATGCTTATAGCCTGAAGAAAAATTAAATACTTTATCAAATATGTCTGTGAATAGCTTACTAAAAAAATTAATTCTCAATAAATAAATTATTTATTTAAATCAGAACATTTGCTTTATTTTTAGAGACATCTAAATTCAAACATATATACTTTCGTTTCAGTTCTGTTCAATGATATGTAAAGAGATAGACTAATTTTCTGAATTTATCTTGTGAAATGGTGTTATGAGATTTAACCAAGGAGAATTTGTTGTTTAGAAGTAGGCCTATATGTTTTCCCCCATTACTTAAAAACTGGGTTACATTAAAAAAAACAGAAGAAAAAAACCCGCACAGAACCAAACTTTTTTTCCGGCCGTGTTTTTATTTTCCCCATATAAGATAACAAAGGAACGGAAGGTTT
Source organism: Timema cristinae (assembly GCA_039000515.1). Taxonomy (NCBI): domain Eukaryota; kingdom Metazoa; phylum Arthropoda; class Insecta; order Phasmatodea; family Timematidae; genus Timema; species Timema cristinae. The sequence continues at coordinate 42,366,175 of JBCFYV010000935.1, read as the reverse complement.
AGTTGTACAAAAAAAATAGGAGAATGGTCGAAATGTAAGAATCATTGAAGTGTATGCTATTAAGCATGAGACATTGAAACTAGAGTTTATTCTAAGGTAAATTGCGCTATTCTTCCGACCCATAAGAAACGAATACCCAGTCCTCATTGGACGAGAGCCAAATATTTGTGAGAGAAGCGCCAACCTAACGCCATCAAAAAAGAAATTGCCCTATTTTTTTTTCCTTCCTTACAAAGTTTATTTTTTCTATTTGTATAAATTTCCATAAATGTTTATTTTCGAAAAATATTTTATTTCAGATAATCCGAGATATATTTTATATACATTAAAGGGAGAGATTCTATTAACATGTAAACATAAATTAGGCAAAAAAGATAAAATCACGTTCAATAAATTAATACACACATACCTAATCACGCTGTTCCCTTATGGTATAGAGAAGAAACTGTAAATAAAGTTCAAAAAACAAATTTACACTTAATCTATCCTCACTAACTTTCTCCACACTTCCCTATCCTCGCAAACTTCCTTCGCTTCAACAACATCCATACACTGCTCTTTTATTCTTAAAACTCTTTATGTTTCTCTTGTTCACATATTCATCTACATCATTTATCCACCATGTCTTACATGACCTACCCTTCCTTTTGATCCATACATATAAGTTATTTGTTTCGTTACTCGATCCACACTCATCCTCTCAATATACCCAAACCACCGAAGACACTTCTTTCACATTGAACTATCGGATTTAATTTCAAATCGAACTCTTTCGAAGATTGAGCAAATTTTAGGAATAACCTTTGAATCAAACATTTTCAAATTTGAACGTTTAATTAGGATTTCGTTTACTGTCGATAGCTATCTAAATATTAATTTACAAAATTTGTAAATCTATACTTATAAAATAACATGTCCTGATTGATTGACTGACTGACTGACTGATTCATCATTGCCGAGCGCAAACTATCAAGGCTACAAGCATGAAATTCGGACTGTATATTCATTTTGTTATGTAGGCACGCACTAAGAAAGGATTTTAGAAAATTCCACCCCAAAGGGGTCAAAATAGGGGATGATAATATGTATGAAAGTCCGTCATTTTGAAAGTTACATAAATCAAATTATGTATTTCGGTTATTGACGTAAAACAAATAAATACGTGTTTCAGGAATTTTGGAAATTTTATTTAATAAGGGATGAAAAAGGGGGTGAAAGTTTGTATCGGACTGACTGACTGATTCATCATCGCCGAGCGCAAACTATCAAGGCATGAAATTCGGACTGTATATTCATTTTGTTATGTAGGCACCCACTAAGAAAGGATTTTAGAAAATTCCACCCCAAAGGGGTCAAAATAGGGGATGATAATATGTATGATAATATGTATAAAAGTCCGTCATTTTGAAAGTTACATAAATCAAATTTTGTATTTCGGTTATTGACGTAAAACAAATAAATACGTGTTTCAGGAATTTTGGAAATTTTATTTAATAAGGGATGAAAAAGGGGGTGAAAGTTTGTATCGGACTGACTGACTGATTCATCATCGCCGAGCGCAAACTATCAAGGCTACAAGCATGAAATTCGGACTGTATATTCATTTTGTTATGTAGGCACCCACTAAGAAAGGATTTTAGAAAATTCCAACCCAAAGGGTCAAAATAGGGGATGATAATATGTATGAAAGTCCGTCATTTTGAAAGTTACATAAACAAATTTTGTATTTCGGTTATTGACGTAAAACTAATAAATACGTGTTTCAGGAATTTTGGAAATTTTATTTAATAAGAGATGAAAAGGGGTGAAAGTTTGTATCGGACTTGCATTATTTTTGATCTGAGGTCAAGTTATGGTCATCAACGTAACGTAATATTTTTAATTAATCTGTAAATACATATGTATATTTTCGTATTTGTATATAATCAACTTCCACGCGAGCAAAGCCGTGGGCAACAGCTATCTAGCATATTATAATAACATTGAAAATAACTACAAATAAATTTAAATTTATTTTCCAAATATGCATTTTAAAGTAGATAATATATTTTTTCTTACCTTTAATATTGGTGCTAAATGTAACTCTTGAGCATGTTTTTTTCTGAAGTATTTTGAAGATAAGATTAAATTTTATGAATCACTTTGGAATAAAACATTTTCAATTTTGATCTTGGAAATATGGTTCAAATGTTTATATATAGTCAATCAATGTGAATAATTTATTAATTGTCTCTTAAATTTTATCACTATTTCTGTAAAAAAAAAACTATTGAAAACTCTATTTAGTATATTTTATCAAAACCTAGGTGGCAGTTAAGATGTTTTGTGATCTTTTAAAGGAGCCTCAATCAATATACGTATTACCTTTGCATAATTTTCACCAACTAACATTGTTATATTGAAATTAATTATAAATAACAATAAATAAAAAGTAACCAAGGATCCGATCAATTTATCTTGACTATGTATTATTATACTACTAATTTGGTTTCACACTAATAACTTCAGATTATTTTAAGATCACATTTTACGCTTTTAAATATTAATTATTAATTATCCAATAGAATAATATCTGAGAAAGTTATATTCACTTTTACAACAAAACATTAATAATTTGAATTGAATCAAAAACCTGTCAAATTATTACTCTCCTCGTAAACTCAAATTTTTTCACTGTAGCTAAGCTACTTCGATGAAGCAACAAGTCCGACTGAACGCTGGGTGCGTCCAATACACACCACCACTATTCCAAACTGACGTTCAAAAATTTGAAATCCCTCATTGTCTAACGTGGTCAACACTTTCTATTTTATTACCTCTAAATATAACAATACTGAAAGAGTGGAGCTGGGAAATTTAATTTTTACTACAGCTTTCTGTACTTTGGTGTCTCTTTTTTCACCCCTTTTATTTTAGAAAGTGTAGTTTTCCTACAAACAGTTTTATTGTGTTATTTGAGAATGTGTCAGGGTAGTATTTTTTAGATTTTTTTTCCTTAAAAAGAGAATAAAGGGTTGTAAGGATCACCTAAGTTTTTTTTACATCCAATGTTTTGTTTATTGACAGAAAGACTAAAAAGAAAGTTTTGGTTTCATCTCAACATTTTTACTTTTGCAACTCCAAGACATTTTTTAAATAGAAATTTCTTAAAATTTTAACTAAAATTGAAAAAGTGTTGCATACAATTCATAGAAGTATGCTAGTAATTCATATATGTTCATATTTTTCTTGGAAATTACGTTAGGTCATATTTCTTAAGAAAAATATAATCTGTTAATCTAATTTGTATGCAGATTTGACCAAATCCTTTGCTTAAATTTTAAAACAATAAGAGAAAGCTGTCATCACAACTGCTCGTTAGTGTAATGAGGCTGTGTCAATATATTTTACGTTTTTGTTTGCTTAAATAAACTGTTGATGCTTACTGTTCATTATATTAATTTGGCGTTGCTTATCTATATTTAATTTAAAATAAGCTAACTTCAAACGAACTAGTGAATGTATTTAAAAAAATACTATAGCTTGCACAATTAATTATCATTTAAATCAAATTTGTGAACATTAATTAATATAATATCACCACGTCTTACTACCTGTTCAGGTTGTACGCATTATGATAATTACTATAATGAGGTAAGGATAAGGAAGGAAGAATTTTAGAGGTGATCTACCTGCACTTGCGTGGAAGGAGAGTTGAAAACCTCAACACTAACTGTATTGGTTATCCAATAAATAAACAAACTTATTTAGTGAAGCCTGATCTAAACAAGATTTGTAATGATATGGAATTATACAACTCAATAATATATTATTCACATCTTTATTCAAAATTAAGATATTTTAAATGAGAGCGGGTAGTAAGATTTATTTGTGTTAAGTTGTTAAGTTGCAAGGTATGGCGACATCCTTCTACGTCTCTATTTAAAAATGACAACGCAGTTTTGTGGACAGAAACTTACCTGGATGACCACACTTTTTTTTCTTTTAGGAAGCTTCGAGAAAGAAATGTCGCTTGATATACCCCTCAGGGTACGCATCTCTTCACTTTCCTTCCTGACGAGGAGCCGTGTAGGTAGAGTCTATGACATCTTAATCTGTGTTATAAATCTCACGTGTCGGTAATTATCATGCATATGATGTAACAGTTGGGTTTTTATTAAACTTCTACAACGTGTGAAATATCTAGTAAAAAACTGTTAATCTGTTTAAAATTTTAAAAAAACTTAAAACACCAGAACTTTTAATTTATAAAATAAGACATCACTTTTTAATTACTATAATACAGAACAGCAAACTTGGACCCAATTCAATCGTTATATCAAACGTCACCTAATGGTGGCGTATACACATTAATATATCAGGCTAGCTCTTTTAAACGTTACTTATTTCAGACCCAGCATACAGACATAACTTTCCACTACTGGTCAAAAGAATATAAGTATATTTTTAGATCGTAAGCTTTCCTGTTTTACGGTGTCTGAGAGGTTCGAATCCTGTTGGAACATACGGATTTTATTATTTATAAATAATTTCTCACTCTGCCTCTGCAAAAATCCTCATACATTTTTTCAAAATGTTACCTTCTTTGTATCAACCCCATTAGTGTATTTGTTGTGTGTTTATTCTTAGCATTGAATCTTACAATACGTTTGCTGTATTATGTAGTATAATGCCACACCTAGGCGTACTGTGTCTGACTATGAAACAAACCACTGGCCATTTACTAATCTAATATTTGTAGCTATATGTATTATTTTTTTATTATATATTGAAGATATTACAGTAATCCTTATCCGTGGAAACTAGATTAAATCACTCTCATCTAGTCTGCTGGTGACAGCGGCTAAGCGCAAAGGCCAAATTTGTCTATCTTCTTTTATGTATATCAGAAGCTCACCATTGTTTATAGATTATGAACGCCATATTGCAACACCGCTTGTTGGCTCGTTCTAGAACGATATAATATCTCAACCCCAATTTCACTCGCCTCGGTGGCGTAGTTAGCTAACGCACTAGTTTCATGTTGAGCTAGGACTATTGAGGACAGGGAGACCGAGGTTCGAATCTCGTTCGAGTGACATTATTTCCTAAATGGTTTTCCACTCTCCCTCCACTTAAATGCTGATTCACTTCCTCTAAATTCAATCTCCCTAATTCCTAACCCATTAGCGTAATTAGTACTTAAGCTTATGAAACGAACGGGTAGTAAGACGCTAAATAAAAAATAAAATTGCTTATTGCACTGTGTTTGCAAGCGTACAAACATAATTTAACGTTGTAGTTTATATTATAATTTTATTGTAATGAGGTTTTTACAATATGTGTTTGACATGCAGTTCTTCTATTACTAGTATTATATTACATATTTGACCTTGAGAGTTGCAGTATCTAGTTTTGTCACCATGTATGTGGATTTATAGCCACACCGTGGAAACAAAACGTTGCCCAGGGCATACCTTGGTTATTTAATCACAACTTGTGAATGTGGGAAATGCCAGGCCTCCACCGTGGTTCGGATCCCACGTTAAACTGTAGAGCCTCTATTTCATCTCACAATCATCCTACCATTACACATTAGCGTAAGTGCGTATAACCCGAACGGGTAGTAATACACGGTGTTAATAATAATAATAATAATAATAATAATAATAATAATAATAATTAACTACGAAGTTTTAAATGTTTAGTAAACACGTAGTTAAAAAATATCTAAAACTTAAAAGATTACCCTGAATCTGTTTTATTAATTTTCATTCGAAATTTTGATTGTTTGAATGTGTTCCCGGGCTTTATAATTTCCATTCGCAAATTATATTGAAAGTTATTTTCGACATTTTTAAATAATTCATTTATATTTGTGAATTGGGTTCTAAAAATAATATTATTTAGGTCTATAAACAGAATTGTGGCTTTCAACAAAGGGATTAAAAAAAAAGTTAAAATAGCTAGGATGCACTTAAGGATAAAGGATGTAGGCTAGGTGGTATCTGTGATGACGAAGTGGGTGAGCCGATGACGTCACTGACGGCACGTAAGGGAGAGGGACGCGATGCTCGCAGCAATCATGTGTGTTAGTGTGTGTGGGGTCCCATATCCCCATTTTAAGTTACCTAATTAACATGAGCAGCACAAAACTTGGCTTGAACCGGTTTACAATTAGCGTTGGCGCCTTTACGCTCATCTGACAGGGTCCGTGGGGGGATTTACGAGAGCGTGGTATTAATTAATGTAGGCTGACACTCGGGGCGTCTTAAGGGGGGGGGGGGCTAAGGGGTCCTGGCCCAGGGCCTCGCTCTACAGGGGGCCTCTTAAAAGAGAGAAAATATTAAACATAAACTCAAACAACAAATATTTATGAACCAGCCTATTAGACACCAGAAAATAAAACATTTTTAGGTTCAGAGATAGATCAGGTGTCAATGGAACAATATAATCAGAAATATTCTGAGGTAAAGGATTGCCTTAGCGGATGTGAATAATATGAGAGGGGGGGGGGGGGGCATCGACACTTTGAATACTGCAATGATGCAGCAGAAAGGGTGTATTGAGAGACAAGACCGCCAGCAGCAGGAAAGGTGGATCGAGAGATAAAACCACCAAGTCGCAGTCAGCATTTTGACATCCCGTCTTTTATTCTAAGCCTGCAGACTTCACTCACACACACACACACACACACACACACACACACACACACACACACACACACCACACACACACACAGTGGCATTGACTTAGGATATCTAGAGCAGTGGGGATGAATCGGTCATTTAGTAAAGTAGTCAGTAGATAGCGTGATATCAGTGCGGGAGTGCATCTACCAGTGTTGAAAATCTATCTACATTTCAAATAATTTGTTCTGTTTTAACATTACATGTAATTAAATATTTAATTTTTTCGAGATATTATAGGGTAACTGTGATGAGTTTTAATGATATAATAATCGAATTTTCATTTTTTTTTTCTTTGGTAATTATTATAATTTAATAATGAAGTGTATTTTTGACTGTGGGGCTAGTAAAAGGGAAAAGGCAAAGGCGTTTCATAACTGATCTGCTCTTTTACCAAAAGTGACTAATTATTTTGAGAAACAAGAAAGTGTTATGATTGCATGTTAAAGTGTAAATTTTATTAATGCTATTGTTGGTGCTGAAAATATATAGATGAGAATCACAGTGAAGAAATACACACTTATATAGAAGCAAATAAATATAATGATGAAGCAAAGGCACACAAACAACAGAATTTGAAGTACCTTTGGATTCGTCACTTCCCTCCAATGATCAAATTCTAATAATAGAAAAAAGCAACTGAAATACCAGTCTGTGAGGAACCAAATATGTTTTCCAATGATCCGGGTCATTGGGGGCCAATAAATGATTAGGATCGAGAATATTGGGTGCCTGAAGGTCCCTTAACTTGTCAAAACAAAGATTCAAACTTTACAAACCTCACGCGTTCTTACACACAGAGAGAGAAAAAAAAACAGCATTGGAGCAAGTACAGTGGGCATTCCCTAATTCAGAAATATGTTTTCGTATCATTTTATCATTTATGGTAACAAATTGTAATGGAGAACGTTCGTTTTCAAGATAGAAAAGTATTCTCAATGATTTACGAACCACGAATCTTCAGAAGAGGTTGAACTATTTATCTTCAATGAGCATGGAATTTAAATTATTGAACAAAATTTACTTCTTTCAATTAATAAATAATTTAGCTTTTATAATGGTGAATGTAAAAAAATCTTAGGTGGGTTAACACACTCCTATACATTTGTGAGTATTCTTGATAATTCTCTCCACACGGAGTTTTAATTTTTTGGGGATGGGTGCATTTTACTACTGGGAAAATATTTTATGTCTTTGTCATATTGAATTTAACATTATTATTATTATTATTATTATTATTATTATTATTTAGCACCACGTCTTACTACCCGTTCGGGTTATACGCTTTAAGTACTAATTACGCTATTGGATTGGGAATTGGGAAGGTTGAATTAGAGGAAGTGAATCCGCATTTGCGTGGAGAGAGAGAGTGGAAAACCATTTAGGAAAAACCCACCCCCAGTTCACCCAACCGAGATTCAAACATCGATCTCCCCATCTTCGGCGGTCGAGCTCAACATGACTAGCGCGTTAGCCAACTACGCCACCGAGGCGGGTCTTGAATTTAACAGTATTTTATATTTTAATATATATACATACATACACACACACACACACACACACACAAACAACAACAAACAAGAATGCAGTGAAACGGATAAAAACAAGATTAACATTGATTCTAGGTTTTATAGAATATAAACTTAAAAGTATACTCAACTAAATCGCAGAAGAACGTAAATATATAAGGGAATGTAAATGTCATAGCATGACACAAATGTATTTTAGTATTCAAAATATATGTTTAATTCTATAAATTATTCCAAAATAACAAAACCTAATCTTCTACTTGACAACAAAATTTTCTTCCTAAGATATATTGTTCTGGCCAAGCTATATCCTGAGATTTAGACAACATCCAGCCCCAAATCATTATTTCATCCCTATGAAAGGGTAAACCCAAATTTCACCAATGATAAATTTTATGGCCATTCCGGGAATCAGAACCCAGGGGCCCTTGACTCCGTAGGCAAACCGACTGAGATAAGGCGTAAGACTATTATTAATCAATTCACTCCATACTTGTTGTGTGTATTCAAAATTAAAACTATCTTTTTTTTCTATTTTTAGAGAAAGAATACTATAGTTTTCTCAGTATAATAAGATGCACACATCCCAAAGTATTATTTATAGTCTCCACCCTCTAGATAGTTACTGTAACCTTTTTAACATTTTCAAGCCATGCAAAAATGTTATAAAAAAGACGGGATAGGAAGAGGGGCCTCAAAAAAGTTAGGGCCAATGGCCTTCAACTGCTCTAAGATGGTCCTACTGACACTTTCTTTCTGATGAGACGTTGATTGAGAAAATGGGCCACCTCTCTGTGAAGGTTGCCGTAGTCTCCATCTGATTTCTGCGTCTAACATTTATAAATAATAACTTTTCTTAAGTACTACGTCCTACTACCTGTTCAGATAATTACACTAATGAGTTAGGTTTAATTTTGAGGAAGTTTAGTCACATTTTGCGCGTAGGGAAAGTGGAAAACCATATAGGAAAACCAAATAATAGCTAATTGGTTTATTTTTAGCACCATGTATTAATACCAGTTAGGCCTACTTGCATATGTACTAATTACGCAAAAGTTTCCGTGTGGAGGGAAAGTGAAAAAACCTAGAGGAAAAACCATCCTCAGTAGATCTGACCGGTATTCTAACCTGATCTCCCAGTCGTTGGTATTCATGTATATTGCGAGAGTTACGCCATAGATAATGCGACCACCAAAGCAGGTAGATAAGTTTAAACTAATGACAACACACTATACTTTCACATTGAACAGTATTTTCTAGGAGATAGTAATATTTGGGCTTATTCCATAGGCCTATTATATTTATTTCATTTCGCTACCTGGATTTTTAACTAGGATGACTAGCTTAAAAGTTAAATAATGTCTAATCAACTTGACATTTAGATGTTTTAGGTGGATTTGGATATATTTACTGAAAACCATGTGACCTTTTTGTCTAAAATGGCCTTATGTTTTGACAACTATCCATAAATTATAAAATTAAAAAACCTTTATATTCTTACAGATCAGTAGTATGAATTATTCAAAATATAACAATAGAGACTAAATTATTATTTATAGCTTAGACTTATATTTTCAAACAATATGTGTTTTAAATATTATTATTAACTAAAGGAGACCCACTTCTGTGGCCACATGATCTAACGCGCTACTCTTGCATTAGACTAGACAGCTGGCGATGGGTAGATCGAGGTTCGAATCACGGTTGGGTGTACTAAGGAAGGGTTTCCAAAATGGTTTTCTACTCTCACTAAATGCAAATACCGTTACACTTCCTCTAAATATAGCCTTCCTAATCCCTAAAACCACTAACGTAATTAGTACATAAGCGTATAAACCTGATCGGGTAGTAAGACGCGGCGCTAAGAAAAAAACAAATAAACGAGAAATGTAAGTTTCAATAGTATAGTGTTATGGAGTGTTGTCAAGGTAAGTAGAGCTTGTTAAAACTGTAACTTTGATGCGTTTCCCCCCCTCTAGGCCCCATTTGACCGGTAATACATAGACTGTTGGCTCTGCACAACACATCTCAATAGGAATTGTACATTCGTCAGTATCTAGTCAGTGTGTGCTCTACTCAGTGACGAAAACAACCTACAGTTTAGTTTCAACTAACTCTCCTTTACGCCGGCAACATACACTATACGCTGGTGAGTGACAAACATAGTTATTATTATTGTTATTATTAGCACCACGTCTTACTACCCGTTTTATTTATAAGCACTTACGCTAATGTGTAATGATAGGGTTATTGTGAAATGAAATGGAGGACCTACAGTTTAAAGTGGGATCCGAACCACGGTGGAGGCCTGGAATTCCACACATTGACAAGTTGTGATTAATACACGTCTTGTCAGAGGTGAAGGAAGGGTTTTAGTAATTTATTCCTAGTGGATGCGTATAAGGGTTACAAATTCAGTTGATATACGTTGATCATTTCATGAACATAAACATGGTTGTCCTATCAGTAGGATACTTTTTTTTCTAGTAAATATGGTAAAATTAGTGGATTAGAAGGTTTTTTAGGAGTGATTTTTAATTGTTTGTACATGAGTAACTAATAAAAAAGTATCAAATATTATTTGAACAGAAAAAAATAATTAAATTATCTACACTCTCTTCACTGGTCGAATGTTTCTAATGGGTTCTGTTGGGTCCATTGAAGTTTTTTTTTTTTTCCTAAATGGTTTTCCACTCTACTTTCACGTATGTATTTAGACTACCTCTAAAATGTAGAGTAATTTTTATCATACATGCGTATAACCAGAAAAGTTAGGCTAGTAAAACGCAGCGAGAAAAAAATAAAAGTTATCTATTATAAATGTTGCTAATGTCACCGCATGACTTTTACTAGACGGATAATACATTCTAATTTGGATGATACAGGATGTGATGCCATATTGACTGCACGACGTTTGAAGGTCTACTGCACGAAGCATCCTGTATACAGTCAAATTTTCATAAGAAGGGTCTTATGGAAAATATATTTTTATTTTAAATTGTTAAAATTCGTATTCTAATATTTAATTAGCGTTATTTTATAGGTGTTGGTACTATTTTTTTAAAAAAGTGATAGCTGTAGATCACGTGACTTGATTTATGTGTAGGTGAAAGTATATCTAGTATCGTCTCTAGATGTTCTTAGTGAAAAGAGGAACTGTACCTCTTAACCACGACTTGTCCTCTACGCGGGAGGCGGGAAACTGAGGCGAAATGCTAGGAAGCGTGTCCCTAGTGACATTGGGTGGTCATGTTGGAAGTAACGAATATGTCTTGACACGCGCCTACACTTCCTGTTTGGACTGTCTGAAACTTGCCCCTGCCATAACTAATGATGCTTTATGTACACTTTAATAAACAGATACCCACTTCAGTGGCCGAATGTCCTAAGGCGTCACACTCGTGTTTGACTTGCATGCTGATGACGGGGAGATCGGGGTTTCAAATCCCGGTCCAGCTTTCTGAAGGTGGTTTCCCACTCTACTTCTACGCAAATGTGGATGGCTTGCCTCTAAATTACTTCCTTCCTCATCCCTGCCCCATTAAGAGTTTTTTTTTAAATCTGGTACCCGCCTCGGTCGCGTAGTTGGCTAACGCACTTGTCGTTTTGAGCTCGACTGCTGAGGACGGGGAGATCGAGGTTCGAATCTCGGTCGTGTGAACTGGGGGGGGGGGGGTTCCTAAATGGTTTTCCACTCTACCTACACGCAAATGCGGGTTCACTTCCTCTAATTAAACCTTCTCAATTCCTAATCCATTAGCGTAATTAGTACTTAAAGCGTATAACCCGAACGAGTAGTAAGACGCGGTGCTAAATATTATTATTATTATTTTACATCCATTAATATTTTCAGACAAAGGCCTGTGCTAGTTTTATTTTTTTTCAAACCATATTTTTCCATATCCGGCTTGTTAGGCCTGTCGCAGCTTTAGATGCTTTATAATCTATCTTAAGATTAGGACAGGCACAACCTCCGGTCCCCAGCCATCAATTTATCAATTTGAAAGGGTAAACGAACATTTTCATCAACGATAAAAGTTTTTGACCATGCCAGGAATCAAACCTGGGACCCTTAGCTCAGTAGGCAAACACGTTACCAACTGAGCTAAGGTGACGGAGTGTACCAATAGCGTAATTATCATAAAGCATATGTGTGTAACGTGAACAGGTAGTAAGAGGCGGTGATTTTTAAATAAATAGTTCTATTAATGACCTAGTCAGGAGGTAAAACGTGGCGGACATATTAAAAATAAATGAGCCATAGTTTTAATGGAAATAAAACATAAAGCTAGATTATGTAAAAGAGGTATTTGGTTCACTCTTTGGTGTTCCAACTTCCTGGGGTGAGATTTAATCTCGTTGAGTTGTCTCTTGTTGGTTGAATAACGCAGGTTATTTTAAGGAAATTAACCCTTCTTCGTTTTGGTGGCTGCATGGTGTGAGGCGTCACAGATTAGCCTACCGATAACGGGAAAATTGGGGTTTGAATCCTGGTCAGATGTACCAAGGATGGTCTTTCTTAAATATTTTTACACTCTGCCTTCACGTGAATGAGGGTATACTTCCTCTAAATATCAACCTTCCTCATGCCTAAACCATTAGTGTAGTTAAAACATAGGATAAAAAGCAAAAGTTATCTAACATTTCTATTTAACAAAAATTATCAATTGTGCACCTGATTTGGATTCAAACCCGGCCTCCTGGATCAGTACCAACCAATTCGGTTATTGAAACCTTGTCAACTGTTTCATATTAAGGAGTGCCAAATCTGTAGGTCATAGAACCCAAGCCCAATTGGATCAGAGCTATGAATGCCAACCACAAGGTAATACCAGTTCAACTAGTCAAAAGCGGCTGAGATGGACAGTAAGACTAAAGTTGAAAGTAGTTTACTCTTTGTTTCCAAATAGACCACATCTTTTAGTCAAGGCTTAAGGTTTAAGAAAAACGTTCAATCAAGGTGGAATGAAGAGGAACGTGAGTAGGAGCCAGTGTTTTTGTAGTTTTTATAATAAAATATCTTTTTGGACAAAATAAATAAAATATTGCTCAAGTACAAACATATAATTTAATTTTCTTCACATCGTGACGTAAATATTTTTTGTATATAAAAAAAAGTGTTGCCATAAAAACTGTAAAACACTTGGTTTTTTTTCCTCGCGTCTCCTTGCATTTAATCTTAAAGGAAATGTAAAAAAATAAAGTAGACAGTTTGTATTAATTATATTTTACAAAACAACTACAAAATTCCTTAACGTTAATTTAATATTCCTTTTAGGAAACATAGACTACCCATTTTATATGCGTAATATTTTTGTCAATTTCTGAGAGCCAAACCAAAATACATTAAGTTTAATTTTCAAACCGATTAATCTTCACAGTTTTTGAATATGAGTCATGGGCATCACGGAATTCAACTATCACTTTTCTTCTTTTAAAAAATGGTTATGTTGAAATGCCACAATACCTATAACAAATATTCAACAACCGTTACGATTATTATATGTAGAAAATTAAATTAAAACGCATTTATTGAAACAATTCTATATTTATTTTGGCCAAAATGGTTTGTTTCTATAAAAACTACAAAACAATCGGGCCTGAAATCTTGTTACCCTCAATTACGCATAAAATCATAACTATAAATACATGTTGATTGCTTAAGATAATTAAATAAAAGTAAATATTTTTCTCTGTTAGCAAGATAACCGTTTTCCAAAATATCCATTTAACTTTTCCATATTTAAATTTATATTCGTTTTTCCAATACATTTCCTAGAAATAAAAACAAAAAGACAAACGTGTTTTAAAGATTTATCATCCTACTTAACAAACTTTCAAATATCCATAGTACGGAAACAGCTATTATTTTAATAGTGTTTGTGTTACGAACAGTAAGTTGTTTTTTTAAAATAAGGCCAGCAAGAGAGAAACTTTTGTTTCCATGTAATAAAACCTATTAAAACAATAGTCGTTTCGCCCGTAGTTGAATGGCCCCACGTCGGGGGCGCCAATATTTCGTTCCCCAGAACAAACAACGCATACAGCGGTGTGAGAAGGGGGGGGGGGCACATAGTGCCATATAACCAGGCGACTACGTGTATCTATCTCACTCTGTTGGCCAGGATAAAAACATCTCACGAGACATTAAAACTAAAATGCGAGCTTTTGCCCCCCCCCCCCCCCGGCCACCCCCATCTTCCCCACGTATACCCCCTTTCACTTCTTTTTCTTTCCTTTTCCTACGTTTGTACATTAGCCATGCTACATTAAACAATCTCAAAGAGTGCTCATATAAATTTTTGATATTTTCTGACGTAAATGACGTTTGCGCCGTTGAACTACGGAACGAACGAATACTCCCCCTCTCACCCCACCATCCTCCATCATCCCTTTTTACCCTTGCTTTCCCTTTTTCGTTTTGCCTCCTTTTTTTTTCGTTTTTGGTTATTCTTCTCATCTTTTCTTAATTTTTTTTTCCCCCTTACATTTTCATCTTTGTCGGTCACCCCAATATCTATAGATTTTTTTTTTTTACTATATGGGTTGTCCCTACATCAAATTTTTACTTTCTCTTTCTTTCTCAATTTACTCTCCTAGTATGTTACATATGTACCAACTTTCCCATAATTTGGTTTTACCATTTCTGCGATTATTTATAAAAAAAATACTAAAAAAATTCAATAAAGAGATCCGACTTGGTTTAAAATCTTTTATTCTAACACACAAAAGTACTAAAATTTTAAGGTTACTCTTGGTTGAAAATTTTTTTTAGACAAAAGCAAAGTTAACTTCATTTCAACTTTTATGAACATGGTCCATTATAAAAATTAAGAGTTGTTTATAATTATCAGTTAATTAAAGGTAAATAAAGATGGGAAACTTTTATATAGGTATTTGTTTTTACATTATTTCAAAAAGTAAAGTTGTAGGGAACTACATTTCTTAAGAGTATCAAAACATAAAGATACATTTATTAATAGATAATCTTATATAACTTTAAAATACTCTAGTTGTTATAAATGTTTTTATTTAAATGATAAACAAATATATAACTATACAAAAGCAAAAAATCACACAAGATACCATATTATCAAGTTGATTCTTCTACCATTTCACGTACGAATCAGGAGATTAAAAATAATACATACTTACACCCGCGGACTAATTTTTATTAAATGAGTAGATATAATTTACCTCTGTAGTTTTGGTGTTAGGAAGTGCTTGCTCTAAGACCCGATGTTCACGAGTTCAAACCAAGACGAGGTCAACGGAGTTTTTCTTGAGCAATAAAAACCCGTTGCACAACTTCCTTCGTAGAGGAAATAAAGCCGTTGGTCCCATGTCGATTGTGGCATGTAAAAATAACCCTGGAAGGTATGTGAAAATATATTTCCTGGCAAAACTGGTAGGCCATTTCACGCTCGCTCATATAAATTCACTGTAGAAGGCAATGGGGAACCAACACGATTCCTAAAACTTCCCTAGTACATGGGATTTCTACCAGATGGTGGAGGCAACACTAACCATCCAAAGGGCTATGTGCATTCCCAGCACTAGATGTTAACTTAAAAACAGTGAATTACCCACTTCTATTGCCCCATAAGGCACTACTCTCGTAATAGACTGAACTGCTCAAGATGGAAGATCGGGGCTTGATTCTGGTTGGGTCCACTTAAGGCGGTTTTTTTCTCAAATGGTTTTTACCACACTCCTTCGATAAAATTTCAGCTACATTTCTTCTAAATTAAATATTTCTAATCCCTAAAACTTTAGTGCAATTTGGTGACCTGGTGGTCTAGGGGTAAGGTGTCAGACTTCTATGCTGGGGTCCGGGGTTCAATCCTCGGTCCCGGCACAGATTTATCTGATTGCCAAACCCTTCCTTCACCTCTGATAAGACATCTTGTGAATGTGTGGAATGCCAGGCCTCCACCGTGGTTCGAATTCCACGTTAGACTGTAGGTCCTTCATTTCATCTCACAATCACCCTACCATTACACATTAGCGTAAGTGCGTATAACCCGAACGGGTAGTAAGACGCGGTGCTAATAATAATAATTTAGTGCAATTAGAACAAAGGTGTATAACCTGAACAGTTAATAGGACGTGGTTCTAAGAAGAATAAAAATAAAAAGAGAAGCTACAAGGTCTCATCAGTTGATGAGCGGATATAAACGTCAAATTCCTGTACTAGAGTTTGCTGGTGAAGGGAAGGTAAGAGTTTGAATTTTGACTGGGAGAACTTAGATATTTGTATCTAAATTATTTACCACCTTCCCTCCATGGAAGTGCATTTATATTTCTTCATAATGTTACCTTCATTATTAATGCAATTAAATGCGAATATCACGTCCAGGAAGTAATACTGAAAGTAAATAAAAGTTGACATATAAATAAAATAATTATAATTTCTGGATTATTGTTTAAATGTTTTATATTATTATTAACTAATCATCACAAATAAAACAATTGGTATTTAGTTTGATGCATTTAATGCTAGCTCAGGCTGTTACCGTCTTTCAAACTTAATTTTAGGACAAATATAAATTTCTAGAACGTTAATTATCTACAACTAAGAAAGAAGAGAAACATTATCTAAATTCTGAACATTTAAAAATGATACCTGAACACGGGAATCGAACCCGGGATCTTTGGCTTAGTACGCCAATGCTATAACTACGGAGCAATCCAGGAATAATCCCTTGCCCAGAGTTATTCTTAACTCATATTTTAAGGTAGATTTTATACATTTCAGTTCTATTTGGGAATTGAACCTTTGACTATTGGAGCCAAATATCCAAAGTCATTTTGAAATATTTCTTTGAATGAAATTAAAAAAAGCGAAAGAAAGAGTTTTTTGACATTCGCTGCATAGTAAAAGATGCGTATTGGAAGTTGAGGATAGTGTGACATCTGGACGATTCAGCGGAAATACTGGGAAATGTGGACCTGGGGATTGAGGGTTCAATCCTCCCCGCCTTTGGAAGTGATAGTGGACCAAGTCGTCCTTGCAGGGAGGGGATATAGTGAAAGAGGGCTTCTGACAAAATGTTTTTTTATATATCAACTGTATATTTTGTAAGGTCTTGGACATAGGGCTCTCGGTTAACTCTAGGAGAAAAATATAAAACATTTAAACCTAAGTATATTATGTTAGTTAAATTTAGTTAATTATTAAAAACGCGGAATTTAATCATTAAGGTAGAATTTAAAAAAGTAGATAATTAAAAATAATATTCTTTAAAATCAAAATACTTTTATTTTATTTATTTAAGCAACGCATCTTACTTACTAGCCGTACGGGTTACACGATATCTAAATACTAAACTATGCTTTTATATAACCTTCTAAATAAGCCAATAGCTTATGCTAACATAGGCATGTTTTAACAACATATTTTTAGCACCATAATGTCCTACAAGCCGGATCAATTATTTAAACTTCAGAACAACATTTCCCATCTATATAGGGATAGAAATTAACTTTGTATCAGTACTTCTGTTACTGGTTGCATATTTAAATTGATTTAAATATAATTGAAACTATAACAAGTTGACAAGGGAATCAAATCCTTGACATTAATAACTATTATGCTTTTGTTAGGAATAATAGTATTTGTTAGTCACTTAAATTAGTAAAATAAGTTTAATATATTTATACCTCAATTCATATAATCTGCAGCTGCCATTTTTGATTGGTATCATTATCTATTAAAAAAATATTGTAAAAGGTTATCAATATTGACCTGGTAGTCTTGAGGTAAGGTGTCTGACTTCTGTTTTGGTGGTCCGGGGTTATCTGATTGCCAAACCCTTCCTTCACCTATAACATGACGTGTATTATTCAAAACTTGTAAATGTGAGGAATGCCATGCCTCCACCGTGGTTCGGATCCCACGTTAAACTGTAGGTCCTCCATTTCATCTTACAATCACCTTACCATTACACATTAGTGTAAGTACGTATAGTTCGAACGGGTAGTAAGACATGGTGCAAATAATAATAATAATAATAATAATGACCGCAAAGGAATGTGTTTGAATTTTCTAAACGGTTCTTTCAACATATACCCTGATTTTGTTTGGAAGAACAGTTGAGAAAATTCAAACACGTTCGTTGCAGCCGACATTGCTAACATATTAGTATATTGTTTGTGTTATTTTATAGGTATTGATAATATGCTCTTACCAATGACCTATCAAAGAATCATCCTGTAAATAGGGTTATTCCTTAATAAATTCATCGTATACAAAAGAACCAATAAACCTCACATAATTCAGTAGATTTTTTCCCTCCCTTGCTCTTAAATTATTTGTTGCCCCCCCTCCACTAAAACTCGCCTACCCCCTCCCCAGCGTGAGCAATTCCACAAAGCTCGTCAGTTTATCTCTCGATCTAGGGCAGATGGGGTGTTACTGCACCCGCTAGAGGACATCGCACGTCTCTTGCGCTCATTCTCACCCCGTTGTCCGACACCCCCCTCCCTCCCCTGCCATGACCCTCACCCCACGAGAGTCACCCATCACCCCTTGCTATCTGCCCGACGACAGTTCTCTAACGGACCTCTATGGGCTGTGGCCCTTATAACCGTGTAAAAGCCACCGAGTAGGATTCTGTGACCAAAAAAACTTGACCGTGGTAATAAAATAACGCCTTTCCTGTTGTTTCAATGGGATTCCTTAAGTGTCTTGCTGGGGAATGTTGCCAGAATAAGCAAGGCTTGTTAAAGCTGTGTCTGTGATATATTCTCACACGTCCCACCCCCCCCTCCCTCCCACACTATTTGACAAATCATACATAAGATCTGTTCTACGAGCCTCACATGGGAAATGTATTTATGTTGATACATGACCAAAGAGTGATGAGAAATATTCGCTACCCGCTTAGGTGGCCACGTAGTATAATGCGCTAATATCGTGTTGGACTAAACTGTCAAGGATGGAGAGATCGGGGTTCAATCCCGGCCGGGTGCACTGAGGGTGGTTTTCCGAAACGGTTTTCTACTCTCCTTTCAGGAAAATGTAGGTGCACTTTCTCTCAATTAAACCTTCATAATTCCTAAATCATTAGTGTAATTAGTACATAGGTGTATACCCGGATGGGTAGTAAGATGCGGTGCTAAAAAAATCGCTGGTACATTTTAAACTAACTCGCTTACACTGGCAAAACTGCATTTCACGTCAAATGATTATTTATAGGTATAATAGTGTATTCTAATGCATAGAGCTCACATAGTAATTCATAGAATAAAATACACTCGCATTTATGTGAAAGTTGAGTGTGAAATCACCGAGAGAAAAAAAACTCGGTATGTTGGGTTGGGATCCGAACCATGACCTGACCGTCACTTGTCAACCAACTCAGATGAGGTTTACACTTTAGCCCATTAGGTGCTAGCTATTCAATCACGATCCTATGTCGCCCACTTCAATGTCTGATTTAAGGCGTCATTTTCGTGTTATACTGGCCTGCTGTGGAAAGGGAGGTGGGGGGGGGGGGGGCCTTGAATTTCAATTAGGTCTACTGAGGGTGATATTCCCTAAATAGATTATTCCCCCTCTCCTTCCAAGTAAATGTGTATAAATTACCTCTAAATTTCTTCCTTGCTCATTCCTACCCCATTAGAGTAATTATCTTGCTTATAGTTTGAACGAATAGTATGATGCAGTGATAATAAAAATGTCCTATGGTAAGAAGCATTTTAAATACTTAAACGTGAAGAGATTCCTTTCGATAGTGATTTTCGTAAGTCTTACCACAAATTAAGTGAATTTCCCGTTAAAATTTCTAAAATATAAAAACTACATATGTCAAGGGGTCAAATAGTTATTGTTTTTTTTTATTTAAAATATTTTCACAATAAAATAATTAAGGAATTTTTTATTTTTTGTTCTCATATGTTGTCATTATAATTATGACAAACCTCTTGGTCTAGTGCAGTGATTTAATTTTCATTCCAGGGCACACTTAGTCCACGACAATATCATCATGGCATACTTGTGTACAGGTTGTAATATAATACATTTTCTATTAAATTTAGATAAAAATTTAAATGATGATTATCGAGATGCAGTTGACAATAAGTGTATTCTTTTATCGGTGTCCTCATCTAATTGAAGAGCAAATTGCCTGTTTTCTTTAATTATTTCAACATCATATTGACTGATGTTCTCAGATATCTCAGAAATAATTCGGGCTACCTGTTATTCGATAAAGACACTTTTGAAACTTGCTCTTTAGATTATTTTATAAGCATGGTTTCAATAATGACCCCACAAGCTGACCCAATCACATTTTCACAAATAACCTGTAGTTTCGTTGTTTTAGCAAAGTTGAATGACGCCTCAGGTGCACTTTCTGAAATTTAAAAATTATTTCCATTTCATTTGTGTCTTGTGTAAGGATAATGGTTTTTTTTTGGGACTCACTGGGATGTTTGGTGGTAGAATGCCGCTTTGTTTGGCTCAGAATCATAGTTTAATTGCTCAGGCTTTCTTCACAAAATATACAGATAGAAACTGGTCGGTCTAAATCTTATTTTCAAGTGAAACCTAAAATTATCTATAGCTATATATCTTTGGGAAGCTTAAAACTGGAACTAGTAGTTACATTAAAATCTTTGTAAATGTTGGCGGCACACTTCCAAAATTTCATGGCGGTTGTTTGGACTAGTGGTCAGCACTCTGGCTATTAATATAGAGGTTCTGGGTTCAGCTCCCGGTGATACTGTAGGTATCTTTCTTGAAAGGCGAACTGTACCTAAGATCAATATTTTCCTGTTAATAAATTGATACCCATTTTTGTGGCTGCCTTGTCTAACGCCGATAACGGGAATATTAAGGCTAGAATTTCGGTCTGGTGGAAAATTGTTTTCCACTTCTGGCCTCTGCGCATATGCGGGTACATTTCCTCTGAATATAACCTTCTTAATTCCTAAAATCGTTAGCGTAATCTATACTTATAAAATAACATGTCCTGACTGACTGACTGACTGATTTATCATCGCTGATCGCAAACTATCAAGGATACAAACATGAGATTCGGACTGTATATTCATTTTGTTATGTAGGCACCCACTAAGAAAGGATTTTAGAAAATTCCACCCCAAAGGGGTCAAAATAGGGGATGATAATATGTATGAAAGTCAGTCATTTTGAAAGTTACATAAACAAAATTTTGTATTTCGGTTATTGACGTAAAACAAATAAATACGTGTTTCAGGATTTTTGGAAATTTTATTTAATAAGGATGAAAAAGGGGGTGAAAATTTGTATCGGACTTGCATTATTTTTGATCTGAGGTCAAGTTATGGTCATCAACGTAACGTAATATTTTAAATTAATCTGTAAATACATATGTATATTTTCGTATTTGTATATAATCAACTTCCACGCGAGCAAAGCCGCGGGCAACAGCTATCTAGTAATTATATTAGCATAAACCTAAAAAGGTAGTAAGACGTGGTGCTAAAGAAAAAAATTCTTAAGCTAGGTTTAAGATTACATCATTAAGTCATCTCGTTAAGGTTATTTCGTGTAGACAGCCTCCAATGTATACTCTAATACATATGATCAAGCAATTTAAATTATGTATTATTATTTAGCACCACGTCTTACTACCCACTCGAGTTATACGCTAAATTTAAATTAATCTTTAAATTTTAATATATAAAATAAGATTCTCGGGCTCTCCTAAATTTACATTTACACTAATATACATATACTCTAGACCCAGGAGTATAAACATTAAAAAAAATTGAATTCAACCCCCTATGATGCACACAGTATGGATAGAACCATAGCCATCCGAGTAAGTTTCAGAGGAATATAGGGGGGGGGGGGGGTTGAGGGTAGGAGTGAAGTGATAAATAATTGTTTTTATCTTGCTGGTGACGTCAGCATTTTTTTTAACTTACCTATATTATTATTATTATTATTATTATTATTAGTACCGCGTCTTACTACCCATTCGGGTTATACGCACTTACGCTAATGTGTAATGGTAGGGTGATTGTGAGATGAAATGGAGGACCTACAGTTTAACGTGGGATCCGAACCACGGTGGAGGCCTGGCATTCCCCACATTCACTTACCTATATTCTTTAATGCAGGATTGTCCATCTTTTCAACTCTAGGCACGCTGAGCTGAACAAGGCACTACAATTTTCAAGGCACATCACTATTTTGCTTTTAATTAGCGATGTTATAATTATAAAACTAGTATGCAGTCTATTTATTATGATTGGGTTTAAAAGCCCAATATATAAAATTCTTAAAATTTTGTTATTTGAAAAAACAAAAAATGTTTTTAATGTGTTTCAAAATGTTTTTATTTTACTTCTCGCTTCTTTTTGAACCTCCCTCAAATTTCTGCGAAATATCTGCTTACCTGTCGCGTCATACATGTGTACTGCCCACCGATGCTGTCAAGTGCTGCAATTTAAGTAATGGGAAGATAAAATAAACAAATAATATTTTCCTGTTTATCCCATAATTCCTTCCATAGGCTGCTATGCTACCACACCATCTATCGATATATATATATAAAAAAAAAGGAAAACTTATATTGAACTAAGTTTATATTAAGCTGTTAGAGAGAAAAAAAAAGGAGAAACTCAATTTGTAACATAATTTATTGGAGGGAAATATTTTATTTGAAGCTGTTGTTTTTTATGTGTATCCATAAAAATGTTTGCAAATGATGAGGCATGTGAAATTGTTAGGGAAGGTTTTCAGCAAGGGAAGCTAGGGGAAAAAAAAAAAAACCAAGGGGAATATATATACAGGGGAAGACAAAGAGATGGTAATACATGAATATTCATATTGTTGAGGGGATGGAAAATGTCCAAACAAACAAAAACACACTGAAAAATGGCCGTAAAAATGAAGAGGCAGCATATCGCGGCTACGCCGTACGGTTTTTACATGTAATTTAATTTGAAGTGTAAAGGGAGAGTGGGAAAAAAAAAAGCTCAGTGAGCTTACCCTACAATAATTATTATTTCTTCTAATTAAAAATAACCGGTGGGGGGAACATTGTGGGTCTATTTGTAATGCGCAATAAGAGTGTTATTATCGAAAGACTGTTCTAGGTAATATAAGTGACTCTTGCATTTTGAAGCGGTAAAAGCAATTTATATAAGGAGAGGACTGGATCTACGAAGGGATACACTGAAATTTTCATATTTCAGAACTTTTAATTAATTTGATAGCTAACAATTTATTTTACACATAGGTCTGGACGGTAATTTATAAAGATGTTTAGTAGATATCTCCACAAGTAGTCTCTACTCTCTTCAAAACCCAGCCTAGACTACTGTGGGTGTTTTACCCTAAGGGTTTTCCCACTCTTACTCTACTCATTCGGATACATTTCCTCTAGATTGTACCTTTCTCCTATTGTAATTAAAATACATAGTATGTAAATCCAGCACAGGATAAATACAAATAGTAGTCAAATTTAAAATTTGAAAATATAATTTGTGAGTTGAGAGTAGAATATAAAACTAATAAATTATTTTAAAAGCATATTAAATGGAATTATTTTAATAACTGAATTCAAATATAAATGTAAAAATAAAAAATAAATTACGTAATTATTTTATGGACTTGGCTAATCCTGTACAATCACTATCCACACAAACTATCTGTATTTACTACCCATCTAGACAATCCGTATTTACAAACCACACAAACGAGCCACAAATTTCCACAATTTGGATAGTCATTTAGGAAGGGAAGTTGGGAAACTTGTAGGGAAAAAAACTCCACTACACCCAGCTGAGATTTGAACACCACCCTTTCGTCGGAAAGCCCAATAAAACTAGTTGGAGGTTGATAAATTATTGCACTAAATTCAAGCACGTGAAAAATATTGTATGTGACAGTGAAGAAGTTAAATCTACCAAATAAAAACAATATTACTTTGCAAAATTACATAAACTAATTTTGAATCTTCACTATTCTATGAAATCTTCATTTGGACTCTCAATCCGAAGCTATTTTGGATCACCTGAAAAATAAAGGATATAAAACCATTAAATTTGGAGGTTGTTAAATGTTTTATTTAGAGTCTCTCTTTCTCTCTCACACACATTAAAATAAAATATAGTAAAATAGCTCACAAATCTTGCCAACCTAATATTATATACATGAGATTGTTCTTTAAGGGCAGCATTCGGCATTCCTTTGTCAGTCACAATAACTATAAAAGAGTTATTTGTATACGGTATATGTATAATAGATATATATCTTACATACATACACTGATATACTATACAAACCTTATATAATACGGCATAATATTGCAGGACAATGTTTGATTTTATGAGTATATACACCTACCTATAATTTAACAATTTAATCTGGAAAATTTAATTACTATACCAAAGTATGAGTTAACATTTTTGTATGTGAAACTGGTATAATATAATATTAACAGCTGGTTTGATTTTTCTGAAAAAAAAATTGAGGTCTAGAATACGATAAGTGTATTTTTAAGAATTTTTTTTCCACTGAATTGGCAGTACTGAAAACGGAATAAAAAATAACCCATAGATCCAACCCCTAGCCATCATAAAGTACAGCACAGCTATGACATCAATACATTCCTTGGCGAATACTCGTACCAACATAGACTTTTGTCCACTCGATAATGGTATCATTCGTATTATTCGAGCAGGTCACAACATAAAAACACATTACATCTTCATTATGTCTTACAATGTCGCCGAGTTTTTCATGATACCATTCAAAGAGTTTTGACGACTCCATCATTTAAAACCTCTTCTGACTATTTCTATTTCCCCTTCCAAATCAATCCTTAAGAGCCGACATCAATAGACGATTTGATCATGGTTGACTGATTTCTTTGAAAAGAAAACAGTTTTCGAAAGCCTTCGCAAATACTTTATTTTTATTGTTACTATTGTGATACTTTACGTCTATATAGTAGAAACTGTTTTTTTTTTGTATGTATAAAGTTGATTTTATATCTTCTATTTTCATTTTAAATTATGTTTTATACACATTACATTGTATCTTTAAATACAAATTCTTCTTTACTGGCAAAATATAAATACAGTGGAAATCAAAGTGTAGACTGAATAAACATGCCCTTGTTTATTATAGTTTTGATAAAAAATGGCTTCTTTGAAAAAAAAAATGTTTTGTTTAGTACATTAATTCCACCGCAAGATTTGTGTGGGTATGCTGTAGTAATAAATTGAATTAGGAAATAAAATATATTATATAGTCGGGCTTAATGTGAAATTCACGACCATTTGACTAACCTTTAGCCAAATATTTACACTAATTATGAAGGTAGTGAAGATTTGATTGGTAATATACCCTCATTTGTATGAAGGAGGAGTGATAAACCATTAAGAAAATAAAACCTTCTGTAATCTCATCCAGGATTCTGACCGCAACCTACCCGTAATAAGAACATGAATTTGCCATGGCTTACATTAAGCCAGTGTATTTTGTGAGGTTTAAACAAAAATTAATAACATTAGGACATTATATTTATTCTCATTGATCTGCATGGCGCCACCAATTTTAATCTCAAATTTCCGTGAGCGTAAAACATTTTGGAAGACACTGGTTTGGTATATATTTATTATTATTATCATCGCTTCTTACTACCCATTCGGGTTGTACGCACTTACGCTAATGTGTAATGGTAGGGTGATTGTGAGATGAAATGGAGGACCTACAGTTTAACGTGGGATCCGAACCACGGTGGAGGCCTGACATTCCACACATTCACAAGTTGTGATTAATACACGTCTTGTCAGAGGTGAATAATGGGTTTGGTAATCAGATAAATCTGTGCCGGGACCAAGGATTGAACCCCGGACCCCCAGCACAGATGTCAGACACCTTACCCCTAGACCACCAGTTCACCTGTTGGTATATAATTAACAGCCAACTTTGTAACAGCGTTTAGTTACGTAAGCCAAATAGTTAAAATTAGAACAGCTATGTTTGTTATATAATATAAAAAATTGCAAGTGGCGTTTTGTGGATTGTTGCGAGGGTAAGCAGAGCTTGTTAAAATTGTACTAATATATTTGCATCCACTCTATCCTCATTTGACTAACCATACATAGGATTTACTATACATACAGTAGCCCCATGGCTTCGTTGGTGCTGACTGACAGCTCACAGCTGACTTCTGACAGTCAACATTTAGGTATATACCTAAATTTTGACCATCAGAAGTGACAGCTGCTAAACACATATTTTTTTGCAGATCATATGGTTCGGCGTAGGGATACGTAATTTGGTCTGGTAGCTTTTCAAAGCCATCAGAAATTAGCTGTGAGCTGTCATTCAGCACCAAAGAAGCCATGGGACTACTGTAGCTCACCTTACATGGGAATGTTGATATTTTATGGTCAACGAATTGAGTGATGAGAACGTATCACATGTATAGTTTAAACAATCTCTGCTTACTCTGGCAACACATCCCGGCAAGCCATTACGTAGGGCTCACAATATATTTTAGGCTACAACCATTGAAATTGACAAAATTGTTTAATATTTTGTTTTTTTAGCAACAAGTTTTATTAAAAGTTTTACACGTCTATGTACTAATTACACTATTGTGTTAAGGATTGTAAAGGTAGAATTGAGAGAGAGTGTACCCCCATTTGCACGGGGAGAGAGTGAGAAACCATTTAAATTAAGCCAACCTCAGTACACCCGACTGGGATTGAACCACGTTTTCCGCGTCTTTGACTTTCTAGTCTAGTATGAAACTAGCGCCTTGGACCATGCGGCCACCAAAGTGGCTCTTTTTTTCATTATAAACTACATTTGTATTCCCATAATTTTTTTTATACATTCAATCAAAATATAGTAATTGAATCAAATTTCAATAAATAATAATTATACCAGTGTCGTTAAAAAATAAAGTAAAATAAAGATCTTGTAAAAAATCACTTGTATAGATCGGCGCAAAACTTGTTTTCCTTAACAATCCTCCCCTACATTTCAAAGAAACTACTACTCAAGCTATAAACATTGTTATGTTCCCATCAGCTGAAATGTAAAACGTGACGTCACCATTCATAGAGATGTGGATCGTAAAAAAGTCGTACCCTGACCTAACCAAATCCCAGTCAGCCCAAAAGGCACGTTGCGTTTTATGAACCATCAAAAGACGTTTCGAAAGTGGCGCTTCAAATCCCTTCAAGTAGTAGCTTCCATAGTCAACGACTAGTTCATACAAACATCAGGCAGATGGAGGGCAATACGGGCTTAAGTACAGATTTCTGAAGTAGCTCTCTTCTTGTTTATTGAGGTCGGCCTTAAAGAAATTATTCTAAACCTTTTACCTCCACATCTATGACAAGATTTGTAACCTAACTGACCTGGTGGTCTAGGGGTAAGGTGTCAGACTTCTATGCTGGCGGCCGGGGTTCAATCCTCGCTCCCGGCAAAGATTTATCTGATTGCCAAACCCTTCCCTCACCTCTGACAAGACATCTTGTGAATGTGGGGAATGCCAGGCCACCACCGTGGTTCGGATTCCACGTTAAACTGTAGGTCCTTCATTTCATCTCACCTCACAATCACCCTACCATTACACATTAGCGTAAGTGCGTATAAACCGAACGGGTAGTAAGACGCGGTGCTAATAATAATAATAATAATAATGTAACCTAACAAAAATCAAGGATATTTAGGCTATGTTAGGTATTTTTTTAGCACAGCATCTTATTACTCATTTGTGTTATACGTTTATATATTAATTAAGCTAGTGGGCTAGGGATGAGGCAGTTTGAATAGGAAATGTACCCGCATTTGCGTGGAGAGCGTAGGAAACCATTTAAGACCAACCTTAGAACACCTGACCGGGATCGAATCAAGATCTGCCGTTATCGGCAATCCAGTATACTGAGAGGGTAGCACCTTAGACCACGCGGTCATCCAATCAGGCTATGTTAATTAATATTTGTATCAGAATGTGTGATAAAGATTTACAAAAATATAGGACAAACAATTATATTAAATACAATATTACTTTGTCAGTGATTTTTTGAATAAAATTAGGTTCAATCAATTATGTTTGTTTTCAATTATCAATGTTTACACTAACATTTATTTATGACGTGAAAATTCTATCAATACCACATTACAATAATATTTTTACTTGATCTAAAAATGGTAAGTATTTGAGCTTAAGTAATAAGTGGTTTTGAAAACTTTATAGTCATAAAATGTTAACTATTGAATTATAGTTAAACTTCTATATTACCCAGCCTCAACAAAAGCAATTGATAAGAAAGTTTAGCTCTCTATATAATATCTGGAATAACAAACATCAATAGTACGGGTGATAAAACAATTTCAGTTCTGATTGCCACTCAATTACTTTCAGTAATATTGTAAAATAATTATATTAAAATTGCCTAAAATTTTATCTACTTTTAAGTACTTTATTACATCTTTATAAAATACTGTGCATAGGATCAATTATTAGTTCACACTTCAGTTACAGTTAAAGCGCCGAGCCATTTGTGAAATTAATTTGTTTTCAACAAATATTTATTTTATTGTGAGGCGTTAATTTTAATCTCACTGTAAAATTGCGTTTGACGTTATTTCAAGGAATTAATAAAATAAATTGTTATTTTCAAAAAGTGTGTAGAACTTACAAGATAATCTTAAATTTACTTTCGATAAAGAAAACTAATTAAAGCCAACCATAACGCTAATTATATTAAAAGTAATAATAGTATTCATCTTTTCTCTCAAGTAAAAGTGTTTAAAAGAAACGTCTAGATTGATATAGCTTTTGTATAATATTAATATAATGTATTTTAATGTATTCTTTTAATAAGGCAAAGATTGGTGACCTGGTGGTCTAGGGGTAAGGTGTCAGACTTCTGTGCTGGCGGCCGGGGTTCAATCCTCGGTCCCGGCACAGATTTATCTGATTATCAAACCCTTCCTACACCTCTGACAAGACATCTTGTGAATGTGGGGAATGCCAGGCCTCCACCGTGGTTCGGATTCCACGTTAAACTGTAGGTCCTTCATTTCATCTCACAATCACCCTACCATTACACATTAGCATAAGTGCGTATAACCCGAATGGGTAGTAAGACGCGGTGCTAATAATAATAAGGCAAAGTAACGGTGCTAGGGTGTTAACTTATCCAGGTTACAAATATTTTACAAACTCATATAGTGAACATATTAATTTAATAAGTTATACTTTAAAGTCGGAAGTTTTATTCTCAAACTTTATGCAAAGCAATGCCTTTGTATAACTTTGGGGTGAATTAATTGGGTTTTTTGTTTGGAGAATAAATTTATAGTTTTTCTTTCTTAGTAAAAACATACAAATCCAAAGAATTAAAATGATAAATCTGATAAAAGAGTTTGAGCCATTGGGACAAGGACATTTCTTTCAAGTGGTATTTTGGAACTTCCTCTTTTTCCTCAAGTTCAAAACAAAAACCACCATAAAAGACTAATAAAAAAAGTTGCCTATAACGATATCCTATTATAAAGACGCGTGCTTGGAGAATATAATATCTTTTTAACATGATACATTCTTACATTCAGATGAAATCTGTATACTGTAGTCTATGAGGATTTTTTTTATCGCAAAGTAACGGCATTTAAAGTGGCAATGATGATGAGGATTATGGGAACATTTTTTTTTTTCAAGATAGAGAAAAAGGGTGGTTAAAAGTGAAGGAGAACGGGGAAAGGTGGGGGGAGAAGGTGGTCCACTAAAAGTTTCACGTCTTACCGTAAAAATAAAACACCGGTATTATTGCAGCCATTGAGACTCGTGTCATCTTATGTTAGGTACAGTTGTAGGGGAGAGATTATGGCACACGCAACATTTTATATTGACGCGTGTGGTTCTTATTTGGTGTCGCACACAGTTTTGGTACAGTCTCGGTCTATCAGTGCGATTGATCGAATACATTATGTTTGTCATCGAGCTACTAAAGAGGTGATAGTGATTTAATTTTTTTTTTAACTTTCGTAATTCTGAGGAGACTAATAATTTTAATTGAAAAATATGTTTGCGTTTTCTTACTATGCATTTTTTTTAAACCCATTACAATTTTACTAGATCTTACCAAGTATATAATATTATTTTAAGCCCACTTCAATGGCCGAACGGTCTGAGGCGTCACTCTCGTGAAAGACTGCCCTAATGACGATTGGAATATTGTTGTTCAAATCCTGGTTAGGACTACTGAGAAAGATTTTTCCCTATACGATTTTTCCTTTCTCCTTCCACGCAAATGCAGGTAGATTACCTCTAGTTTAAGGCATCACACCATATGATATTTAGTAACCATCGTAAAGTTCGGTTATGGCATGTAGAATTATTTTCAGATGTATTTACCTAACTTTGGTAGACATAAATAAAAGTTTTGTAAATTTATCAAGAATTAATAAGTTTAATAAAGTCTTTCAGGATGGAATAAACTAAATTTATTTGAGTCTGTTATGCATGAACTTCTAATAAATAAACAAGATACATTGTTTTTCAAAATGTGAGGCCCTTCCAAACGTCATTGAGTTAAGAAAAGTAAAAGCAGGTCTAATAAAATATTTGTGTATTTAAAAAAAATAACTGTCCACCTATCTCAAGGCTTCATTTTTGTGAACATGAATTAAAATTATGACGGCTATGTCATAAGCTTTGTCTTGACAAGTTAGGCTCAAATTTATCGATCTGTTGATTTTTCTTTAACAAATGACACAGCTGCTATGTGTTGCATTACAGGTTTTAAATTACGTTTGTATAGCTAAATATATTTTTGTGTAACATATTCATAATGCTATGCTATTTGTGAACAAAAATCATGCTTAAGTTTTGTTTAGCAAAAAAATTGACACACAAGTCAGTTAATATAAATACAAATTTCAATAAATATAGTATCGGTGTAATCTTTATTTAGGGTTATGAATATTAAGTTTTATTTAAAATCTGTTGATTTTTTTTAAAAATGATTGACCTTGCCTGAATAAATTTTTGAAAATATTGTCTTTAATTTTCAGGTCATTATTATGTTAGCGTTTCACATCTTTCAAAGTTTTCACAAGTTCAATTAGATTAGTTCAATGGTTTGTGATAAATCCAAGGCAAAACTTTAAAGCTGAGAGTTTAAAAACTTTTAAATACCCTTTGCACTAGTAATATTGTCTAAAGGATCATACTTATATTGTTTTATTTAGCTAAGCTATCTTAAATTTTTCCATAATTAATATTTAATTTCTTTCCAAATGGTTGCTCAGCTCTATAAAACCTATCACAGATTTATCTCTTATTTTTTTAATAAAGAAATTATTTTATGTTGTGACACTTTTGCCATATTCATTCCAAGTTTAATAACCATAACATCATGCCCTCTGTTAGATTTTGGGAGACAAAATTGTCTATAAAACTTAATTTAGAAATTTGAACTGTTCTAGCCCAGAATATTAGCCAATAGGGGCATTAAAATGTAAACCAATTTTTCAACTGGCTGGGGTCTAATAGCTTACACTAAATTTAATCAAAACCATACAATTAGTTAAAAAAATATATAGACACACAAACTCATACATGGTTTTAATCCAAAAGTATTTTTTTTTATAAAATAGAAATCTAAATAAACACATTATCAAATCTTATCGAAATCAACAATAACATTTTGTTTGGAAACACTTTATTGAGCAACGAAGTATTTTATTCTATCTCATGTTTCACCTGAAAGTTTACCTGTTTTGCGTGCTTACAATTTGAAATTAACTCTAAGAAAGTATTCTTGTATATAAAACCACATAATTAGAGTTCTAACGTTGCACTTTATTTAATTTTATGGTCATATTCCCTTAATTTGACCACAAAGAAGTTAAAAGATGATAAAGAAATGTTCTTCCTCAATAGAACTTTGTATAATCCACTACCGCACGATCGTACATGGCTATCTTTGTATTTCTTTTTTTAATTTGAGAAGCTTGTTTGATGTCCTCCTTTCCATTTATAGATGTTGTTAATTACCTAACAAACTCTTTCACTTCTGATTCCTTTCTCTATCTGCTCATTAAAGAAGACGCTAGATACAGAAATTCCTTCAACATTCTGTGGTCAGAATTAAACCATTATTTTTATATTTTATATTATGTTTTACCTGTATACCTTGTTATAATTTAGAAGTCATTATTTTATCTTGATGTCAGAGTAAAAAAAAATCCTAATGCGACGACCAATGGTTATCAAGTCAGTTTCCAAACTACCTGTACTCATATAATTTATTGAGTCAACGAGTTTCTTTAAATTTAAACCTTACGAACATTAGCTTTTTCTATTTAGTTTACATAGTAAATTACACTGTGCATAAGGTTGGGGCTGGTTCCAATGGTTCTAGAAGGGTCTAGTATCTATAATTCAGGGGCTTGGGTAAGGGGGAAAGGGAAATTTCTCATTATAAGTGGTTGTAAATTCAAGTAACATATTGAGACAAAGAGAAGGCGTAGATGAGCAAAAGAAGGTGGGAGTGAGAAATTATCACTCATGAAAGATTGTGTTGACTATATGTTATGAAAAAGACCTTCACAGATTATTAATATTTCTAATATTTTATTATTATTTGTAAAATGTCCTTATATTGTTTTTTATTATTTGTAAAATTTCCTTAATTTGTTTATTTACTGAAAATATATCCAAGGCTGTTACATCAAAGTATAGCAAACTCACCTTTATTTTAATCTAACTTATATAATTAATTTTATAAAGTTGTAGTGTATGTATGTGTGTATAGTGTTTTATGTATTTATAATTAAGTTATTTAAAAGTTTAATATAAAGATAAGGATGAGGAGGATAATTAAAAATAATGAATACTCACTAGCGTGGAAATAATCTGGTACTACGTGTGTGATAGATTAAATATGGAAAGCCACGCCCAATACACCCAATCAAGACACGAACCCGTCACCAGCAATCCAGCCATATTACTAGTCTAATGCCTTATATCACGTGATCGCCATTACGAGCGTGTGAGCTTACTTAGTAAATAAATAAAAACTTCTGTTCCAGAATCCAATTTATGCTAATCTGGTCTTCTAAAGAGTCAAAGCCAACAATATTACATGCCATTGGTTCATCTTAAAGAACCTGTTTTTACCTTTATTTATGTATTCATTTTTAGAAATAGTTTGGAAATATATCTTGGACGAGATATAAAGGAGTGTGTTAATTGTATCATTAATATTCATACGATGACTCTTTTTTTTTCCACCACTTTATTTTGTAGTATAGTATTTCAACTTGAAGGGGCAATATCAGTCAAGTGATGCTGTATTTGGGAAATTGGAATGTTTAGTTTGGGTTCTTTTGTGTTCTTCTTATGAAATATTATTTAGGTAGGCCTTTTCAATCTACCGGACTTGCTTCTCATTGGAGCAAAACCGTGCTAAGACATTCAATGTGGAAATTAGGATTAACTAAATTGTGTGGCAAGGTGGTTTATTTTTAGTACAACGCCTTATTAACCGTTTAGATTATACGGATGCAAATTTATTAAAGACATAATGTTACTATTAGAGCTGTGTTGGTCATGGTTAATGGATAATAAAAGGGAACCATAATGGTATCTAAGGAAGATATAGATACATTTATTTTTAAAAGATATTAGAATATGATTTCTTTAATTGGTATAAGATCTTAAAAATATAATTTATATTTTTGTTTAAAATGAATAATTCTTGAAATTTAATTTATGATTGGCCTAACAATTACAATTAGTTTTGTTTTTATTTTTCTCGTATATGAAGTGAAAAGAAAAAAATTATTGTACGGGAAATTTTGTTCTTTAAATTTGATCGAAAATTAAGTTTATATGTGTCCATTTACGTAAAGATGTTTGTCGATAATCTAATAAGTTATTATTTATTTATGAGTGTGCATTTCCATAAAACGTAACTGACTCAATATTTTTTATGATCAAAACCAATTTTTTGGGGGGTATGGGGAATCTAAATATAGAAACATAAAAATTAAGGGTAATTTTTTTAAGGGTTTACATAGTTTTACTTAATTCCTGATAATTTTGTTTCGTTGCAAAGAACTTTTCTATGATTTAAAGCATATTTAATTAAAAACTAAGGGTATCTAACTTAAAACCAAAAGATAGCTCTGACTCTATTTATTTTTGTATATTTAATTATTTGAAACAAATATTTGATTGAAATGGAGTTTTTATATTGGAACTTTCAAGTAAGTTTTAATATATCATTATAAATACAGTTATCACACATAGGTGACCTGGTGGTCTAGGGGTAAGGTGTCAGACTTCTGTGCTGGCGGCCGGGTTTCAATCCTAGGTCCCGGCACAGATTTATCTGATTACCAAACCCTTCCTTCACCTCTGACAAGACATCTTGTAAATGTGGGGAATGCCAGGCCTCCACCGTGGTTCGGATTCCACGTTAAACTGTAGGTCCTTCATTTCATCTCACAATCACCCTATCATTACTCATTAGCGTAAGTGCATATAACCCGAATGGGTAGTAAGACGCGGTGCTAATAATAATAGTTATCACACATATTTTGAAAAACCTTTCATCTAAAAAACCATAGATTGATAGATAGATAGACAATTATTAAAAACAAGTAATTTTCTATGTAGTTTTATCCTCATTCTCCAAGTTAATGCAGGTGCATTTTCTTTACGCTAACCTCCTCAAACCTAGCCATTATTTCAATTCGTTAATAATCATCAAATCTGATTTGACAGATATTAAGGACTTGGGATTCAAATTCTGGTAGGCTGATATGAAGTAATTTCTTCCAAAATTAAGTAATAATTTTCCGTGTAAATGTGGGTAAAGCTACTCTATTTTATCAATCCCTATCCCAAAATTGTAAATATATTAAGAACACTAAACAATGTGTTATTGAATGGTTCACAAAATAACATTTAAAAAAAAACTCGCAAGCTTAATGAAAAGTAATAAAAATTATATATTTTATTTTCTAATTAGATTTTATTTTCAGCTTATATATTTTCTTTTTTTCTTTTCTATACCAATACATCTTACTTTTATTCATGGCTATACTCTTATATACTAACTAAACTAATGTCTGAAGTATTAATATAATGAATGAAGTATTAATCTAATGAATGAAGTATTAATCTAATGAAAGGAGTTTTAATATAATGTAGTATAATGAAGAAACTAGAATTTTAGAATAAATGCATATGGACTTGCATGGCGATACGGCAAACAATTTAAGTCAATACAAAACCTTATCCCATCCGGAAGGGAATTGAGCCCTGACATTTTCAACAGTGAAAAACCAAAATAAGTTAACTAGCCACTTAAATGGCTTGACCATTTGTGTGATAGGTACATTTTAACATTTAAACTTATAATGCATGCTCAAATTATTATTCGCTTGAAATTAATGGCTGGATATTTTTTATGCAAACTTTTTTCACATTTGTTGATAAAAACGTGAGGTAACCAGATCATAAATATATTTAAAAAAATCAGTAACAGAAGTCATTGTCCATTTTCTTTTATTGCTTAGGATGACAGTGAAAAAAGGCATGGTGTACCACACATACATTCTCTCTCTTAAATCTTTAAATATATACATTTTCTAAAAAATAATAGAATTTGGGAAACGAAATAATTTACACTATTGCATAAACACTCGACTAACGAGCATAAAAGGTGACCTGTCAGTCTAGGGGTAAGGTGTCTGAACTCTGTGCTGGGGGTTTGAGGTTCAATCCTCGGTCCATCCACAGATTTAACTGATTGCCAAACCCTTCCTTCATCTCTGACAATACGTGTATTAATCACAACTTGTGAATGTGTGGAATGCCAGGCCTCCACCGTGGTTCGGATTCCACGTTAAACCTTAGGTCCTCCATTTCCTCTCACAATCACTCTACCATTACACATTAACGTAAGTGCGTACAACCCGAACGGGTAGTAAGACGCGTCACAAATAATAATAATAATAAAATTATTATAAAAAGAGCATACATTTAATAAAATGTAATAAAATACACTTTTACAAAACTATTGCGAAAATAAGACCATTTCTGTCCACCAAAGGCATAGAAAATAATTTAGTATTTCTAAGTACTCCGTAAAAAGTATACAGGATGTATAGTAATTCGCAGATCACTACCGCATGATTAAATGGGTAAATATAAGTAAAAAATACTCTTAAAAAATGTGTTGTTCCCATATCTTTTGAGAAAATACTACATCAAAGTAAAAGAAAAGTGATGTGGCAACACTGTGATTGAAATGTCAGTCATCAGTGACGATACGTAGGCAGAAATTCTAGGGGAGTATTGTGTAAGCAGAAATAAGCCACACACACGTAAAATACGGATGGCAATGATGATGGGAGCATCTAACAATCCAGCTTGAGGTGCGTTAAGCTTGTACCTTGATCCCTTCTCTGGAATACAATGTTTGGGGATAGTATTATTTGGGATGTGATTGTGGGCCCATATTCGACGACAGATTGTTTGTATTCGAACAGATACCATCTGTTACTTTACACCGTTCTACCTGGGCTGCTGGCTACAAATATATCTAGAAATATATTTAAATCTTAAGCCTAAATTATTTATTCAAAACACTGAACTTATATTTTATTTTATTTATTTGTTTTTAGCGAGAAAATAAACTACTAACAAATTTTTTAAAGAGAAATTCAACATTTATTTAACGGTATAAGTTTAATTTACCACGAATAAGGAACTCTAGATCACATTGTAAAAATTCTTTTGACTTTATTTTAGAAATATTAATTCAAATAAAGTATTTATTTATAGTAATTGTGAAGATAAAGATAATATATTTTTATTTTTTTGCTTAGTGCAGTTTATTATTAATATGGAAACTAAATAAGACTAACTTTTTTATTCACTATTGAAATTGGGGAAATAATTTTATTCTGCAATTACAATACTCGGCTCGTTCACCCTTTCCTAGCGAACAAGATTCCGTTACCTCGTCTCTCGGCCACTAGCAGCGCTGCTCTCGCTAGAGCCAGGAAGATTTATCTGTGGCACGCAGTCCCGTATATCCTTCCGCACCGCAGGACTCCGGTCCGTGTTGCCATGGCAACAGACCCACCACTAGCCAATCGCGTCACGAGGATGCTTGAGAAAGGCGGTAACCGTCAGACAGTAGTTTAAAAGCGTTACAATAATTTTTCCCTTTTCTTTACCCCCCCATACCCCTTCACTCCTCCACCTTTTTTTTCTTCTTTCTATTCTTTTTATCTTTCTCTTAAAGACATTATTTTCCTTTTTCTTCTATTCGACTTCTTTCTCCGCTCCAAAATAACTTTTGTCCCGAGAGCCCAACCGATTCTAGATGAGTAATTTATTTTGGTCTCTTTTCAACCGGATTCTTTATTAAGAGGTTTGAAACTGTTGTCTGTTCATTTCAGGTTATTCACTTGATGCTTTGCACAATGCGAGACTGTATTGTTGATTAAAATTATTATTCTTTGCAGAGGATAACCCTTTCTGCTATTTGACTTAATCAAGAACTGTACCTTCACGCAAACTGGAAGGACAAACTGATACCAAAGTAACAGAGAACCGTTGAATAGTTAGTTTTGAAATGGATTGTTCTTTAATAATTTCGAATCTAATATATTTTTTTTTATAATCATCGAATACCCTTAAAGATTTTAGGGTCATATCCCTAGCAAAAATGTAGAGAATATCAGTTTTAATAATTTCGTACAGTAAGTTTTTAGTGTAAAATAAAATGTGTTTTTACACAAAAGATTATTTAAATGCTTAGATATATTCAATTTATTTTCACTAGCTTAGAGCCAACCTATAAACTATTCATCTTCTTTCCCCCTCCCCAACAAAAAAAAATTAAAAACTGAACTTCTGTTTGATGATAATACGGTGGTTTGCACTTATATCCCAATTTTCAACCGTATAAGATATTAAGAAGGTAGATCCACGTACTAATTAATGCTAAAAGCCGTGGTTTTATGTAGACGTGTTCGTGTGTGTGTGTGTATATATATATATATATATATATATAATATATATATATTTGTTGTGTGTGTGTGTGTGTGTGTGTGTGTGTGTGTAGATACATTTATCTCAAGGATGATTCTTGATTATCAGCTATTATTTGTTCTCAGGGTGGTTTTGCTTGTAATCCAACGCATTATTATAACTTGTGTAATGAAGTATTAGATTGTAGTTATTAGCAACCACCATCCTAAGTTTTAGAAACAATAATAACAATAAAAAAAGTTAAAATTAAAATTTATTTGTGTGTCCGTACAGATAGATTTTCTTTACACTAATATTTGTTCCTTAAATTTGACAACACAATTAATGTTCCTGAAGGTATTATTTCATTTGATGTAACACAGTGTCACCAGTATTTAGCAATGAAAAGAGAATAATAATAATTAGTTATACACTTTTCAGTCACCGAATGATCTAAAGCGTCACTCTCGTGTTAGATTAGCGTGCTAATAAAGGGGAGATTGTGGTTTGAATCCCGGTAATTTCTACTGAGAGTATTTATTTCTAAATAGTTTACCCACTCTCCTTACACGTAAAGGCGGTTAAATTACCTCTAGAATGCTTCCTTTCTCACGTCTACCGCATTGGAGTAGTTATTATATGAACAGGTATTAAGATGAGGTGCTAAAAAAAATTGTTTCAACTAATTATTTTTCTCTCCCTTTATCATTTTCCCTCTAACTACTCTATTTCCCTTTTTTGTTGCATATACATGGAATATTTGATATAAAATTTGGTCCTACTTTTCACTAAAAATATGGTCACTATTGGTTTAAGCTATAAGGTTCACGGTAGACTAGATTGCCAATGAAGGAGTTATCGAAGTTCAAACCTATACTTGTAAACTGGAGGGGTTCTTTATGAACCCCACTCTCCACTGTAGTTTCCTATTAAAACTATTCTACCCATGGGATTAAGCCGCTTATAAAATAGTAGTAACTTATGTGGAATATGAAGAACGTAGGGTGTGTGTGTGTGTGTGTGTGTGTAATTTCTTCCTCTTAATAACGAAGGCACATCGAGACCTGTAGAAACCAGAGCAATGTGTAGTTCTCACAGAAAACGCTACCTGAACTGTCAAAGAATTCAAAACAACTTGGTCACGTCTTGTATGCCACTACGCGCATGATCTGAATGAAACAAAACACTGCCTTTTTAAGAAGATCTGTGAATGGATAAATCAATGTTTCCTTATCTCAACCTACCTACTTATTTTATTTACTTTATGACATTAAGAGTTCGAAAGTTCATTGCCGCACTTACGAAAGTACGCCACCTATCCCTATCTGAGCTAGTTCTATCCATTCCACCTCACTACACTCTTCAGGTAACTTCTAATTGTATCCTTCCATCTGCGTCTAGGTCTTACCAACGATCTCTTCCCATTGGGTTTACCAGTCAATACTCTAAAAATTTTTATAGATTCTTTCATTCACGCTGTATTTCCTATTCACCGTACTCTGCGAGACTTGATTATCCAAACAATGACTTGTGATGAGTACAGGGTATGCAACTAATCATTATGTAACTTCAACTACCCAGTAGCCTTATCTTTCTTTGGGCCAACCTACCTAGAGTTTTTTATATAAAATATAAATAAAGCAAATTTTATAGCCGACCTAAAATGATATACGAACAAAATAGAACAGCATTGTTTGTATAGGTCTCATTTGAAAGTCTTGAACATTTATAAAATTGTTGTTGTCTTTATTAATATTCTAGAATTTTAAAGGCCAACTTCCTTCCCTTCTTGAAATTGTACAAGCATCGTCTTTGTGCCACTGTGAAAATTATACAATTACACCTTTTGAACCATGAATAGGTCTGGAGCTTTGTCAATAGACCCTTCTGTGGGTCTTTTTTCAAAACCCCAAATGAACCCTTTTCTTAGTTACTTATAAATAAATTTTTCTGGGACAATTTTTATTGGTTAGAAGCGTGTAAATATATATATATATATATATATATATATATATATATATATATATATATTGCTTTCAATGGTGTATTATTGGTGCGTGCAGGTATAATTCAGCTCAACGGAATAAATAATAAACACATACAAATAAATATGGATAATATCATATTTATGTTTGAACTTATATTACTTTACTAGATTTTAATATCTAGGGCCAGCTTTAATGGCCACATGGTCTAGTGCGTCACTCTTCTAATATACTATACTGTCGGTGACAGGTAGATTGGTGCTCTAATCCCTGCCGAGTGTACCGAGAAAAATATTTTGTATAAGTTACATGATTTTCTTTTATATTCAATGCAAATGGGGGTATACATCCTTTAAATTCTACTCACCCTATCATATTGAGATTACAAGTATCCCAGACCGTTAATAAAACTGAGCAAGGGAAAAAAATTTATTTACTCTTAAGTGAAATAAGGAATAAGTTTAACCCTTTAGGCCTACACCAATTAAATTTTATAGGATAACAAATATCAAAAATATATTAAATACTTGTTTTATTATGTTATTTATTATTATTACCATTATTATTTTATCAACGCTATTTGCTTCTTGTTCAGGTATTTATGTTCAATGTCAGTTTATTGAAACTATGGTGAGATTTCATTTTAATAAAATGTATATTTTGAAATTATGTTTATTTATAGCAACGCCCTTTTGAACAAAGTATTATACTGTATCATACTTGACCTCACTGAGCGATAAAAATCCCGTTGCACAACTTCCTTCGGAGGGATAGTAGAGCCATCGGTCTCATATCGATTGGGGTGTGTAAAAGATCCCTTAAAGGTACCTGTCCGGTCAAATTTGAAGACTCTTTCTTGCTCGCTCGTAGTAATTCGTGGGGTGGGTGAGCTAATAGATCGCTCCGTCTGAAATTAATATATCGCAGGAACTGTAACAATGAATAACTAGACTATCAAAGCATTGTTGTAGCCTTATTTTCCACATAGGGATTTTAAAAAAAAATTAATAAATAGAAATATACTGAACCACTAACAACGTATAATATGATCCTCAATAATTCACCATTTTACTAACGACGTTAACTTAGGTAGTATAAAAAACATATTTTAATTATCACTTGTCATTCTCTTGTCCTCTTTCCTTGTCTTCGCTGCTTCCTTGTGTTTTATCTTGTTGAAGGCGGCCGGAGGGAGAGTTTTTGATGGTACTTTATTATATACAGGGTGTTGTTTATCAGTCTCCCCTGGTGGTAGTGAAGGGAAGGAGAACATGGCCATGCATGGTGCGCCCCATTTAAACAGAGTTATGTTGGCTAACCTGCAGGGGAAACACTACTCCAGATTTATGTTGGTACTGCCGCAGAGGAAAACAAGCTCATATAAAAGTGCGCAACACACTGGAGTTTATTTTGCCCCCCACACCCCCTTTATAAACCCCCCCCTTTTTTTTCACTCGCCATTTTATGTAAAGGATCGTTTTTAATTTCGGCTGTCTGGGATGTTAAAAGTCAAGTCAAAAATGAAAAGTGTTCTGGTAAAAAATTGGATATTGTATACAATTTTGTTGTACTTCTTATAATAAATAGGCTATTATATTTACTACAGAACATAAGTTTTAAAATTAT
Organism: Timema cristinae; assembly: GCA_039000515.1. Lineage (NCBI taxonomy): Eukaryota > Metazoa > Arthropoda > Insecta > Phasmatodea > Timematidae > Timema > Timema cristinae. The sequence continues at coordinate 42,324,338 of JBCFYV010000935.1, read as the reverse complement.
TTAAGTTGGAATATTAAAGAGCTATCTTTGAATGTAGATTTTATTAACAATCAGTTTATAAATTAGCTTTTCAAAGCACATTACACTTGATGGCATACACCTTAACTTAATGATTAATGATTGCAGATTTGTTAAAAGGAAAAATCGATGTTAAAAATATTGAATTCCAATAATCAACAACATCTAGAATAGAACTAATGTATTCTAGTCAACCACTTTAGTCTCTTTGCCACGAGACTAATAATTAAGTTTCGTTATTATTTATCCAAACGTTTTGTTTCTTTAAAGTAACCCCAAATAGTAATAAAGTGCTTTTACCAGCATGAACTACAATTTAACAATAATAGGGCAGATATAAAAGTTGCTTTACTATCACGTCATACATCAGGTTAAGATTCATGCAGCTGTTACTTTTGATAGATATTATCAATAACTATAAAATAACACTAATAATATAGTGAAATACTTTGAATTTCGACCGTAAAAGAATGTTTATAATTTTTAAAAAGTTTCTTTATTTTAAAATTGGATTGTATGTGAGTATACTTATGACTCCAACATTAAAGACCAAACCCAATACCCTAGATAGATTGAATTAGGTTAATTTTTCAAATCAAATATTTCCATCTTCTTTACAGACTAGTCCTTATGCAGCTACTTTTTATTCATTATCCTAATGATGCCACTTTATGTTATAGGGATCATTGTTTGTCAGTAATGGCAATATCGAAAAACACATCAATTGTTTATTTGTGATTTAAAATTAACCAAATTAAAGTCAAATTTTATAGAAATTTAGTTAGATATTTTTTTTCTATTATGCTATATAAACAATAGTGTGAGTTTGCTCAACACACCGATTATGTCAATCCACGACTTAAAAAAACTATATGAACCTAAGATATGCCTAGTACGTCTCATATTATAATACCAGTTTAGGTACCTAGATTATTATTTTATTTTGGCACCATAGCAAGACCAACTTAGATCTCGATTCGCATATACGTTTGTGTGTTGCGCGCGAGGTATGTTTGTTAATCTGTGAAGACATTTTAAAATTGTCAAAAACGACCTTTTCATTGTAGTTTTTATCCAAATATAATTTAATATTTCGACAATATTCAGTATTAAGAACTTCAAATAATTCTTTATCTACATTATTGTGTAAGCAAAAATGATCCACGTGCAATAATGTTTGTGTAAAATTGCGATTTCTAGCCGACTATATCACAAAGTTGAATGACATGTGATGATGTAATGCAGCAGGAATGACAAATGTAGATTTAGATGAAATATGGAGAGTGTGAAACACCTTTAAGGAGAAATAAAAGGTAAAAATAACCTGGTTGGGATTTAAACCCTTACCTCCCATCATCTGCAAACTAGATACACTATCTTTAAGTTTATTTTATTTCTTAACCGATGAGGTTTTTAACTGCTATTTATTTACTAATAAAGATTATGATGAGTTTTTCTTATAAAAATTACAACTCTTTAACAACACCAACTGGAATTGAACCAAGGTTAGTAAAGTGTGTGGTCATTGAGTCTTAGTTAAATCATATTTATAACAAGTAACAGCCAAACCCTTCTTTTACCTCTGACAAGACGTGTATTAATCACAACTTGTGAATGTAAGGTATTTCCAGACCTCCACCGTGGTTTGGATTCCACGTTAAACAGTAGGTCCTCCATTTAATCTCATCACCCTACCATTACACATTAGCGTAAGTGCGTATAGCCCGAACGGGTAGTAAGACGTGGTGCTAATAATAATAATAATAATAATAACCATAAGTAACAATTAGCCATATAAGGATGAATTTCAACGATTCTGTTCAGGGTTACGAGGTCAAGATGAGATTCCATCTAAACAAGACTGTATATTTGTGACCCAACACTCCTGATCTGATAAAAATAACTATGGAAGGGGGAAAAAAAGATAATAAGAATTACGTGGCGTCTCAAGAATGGAAAATTACCGTAGATGTAATTTATATTCCAAGCTATTACCCCTCTTCCCCCTTAAACATTTTTGTCTACGTAGCTCTGTTGACAATAAAGTAGCTGCGTTTCGATTCCTACATAGTTTTTTTTAAATGCCGGACATTGTAAGTTTTTTTACTACATATTTTATTTGACTGTCGTTTTAATGTATGTTTGTATATTTTTTAGTGGTCTCCTCTATTGGGTGTTTAAGGTCTATTACACTATAGGTATGAGCCATAACATTGGCCTAGAATGACTAGATGGGTCTATTTCTTAGTTTTAAAGGTCTGTAACACTAAAGGTAACACAGCAAGATAAATATCAAATATTATTTTTCAACATAATTCTCAGATAATAATCCTTAAATCCAACTGTTAAAATCTTTGTTTATTTGTGTGGATATTTTAGTATTAAATGGCCAAAATTGTTAACACAGGTCTACGTTAGTTCATCAAATTACTTAAAAATTAACATAACATTGGAAAATAATAGTTAAGATTTATTATTCATCAAATACTTCCGACAGAAATTTGAGTATTGTATATTGAAATGAACCTAAATAAAAAGGCATACTAATTTGTTTAGGTGGCAATGATTTAAACTAAGGTTATTTGAATTTATAGCCGTAATTGGTTGGTACATTAGTTTAGTTTGACTTGGAAAATGTACTATACTAGTGTTTAATTTTTTGGGCACATCGTCATTTAAATATATAAGTTTAACGCGCCTTACTACACGTTTAGACTAGCCGCATATTAATAAGCCCCTGGTTTAGTGGTCAGTGGAAATAGCTACCAACCTAGGTGCTCGGTTTCGATTCACGGTTGGTATATTTTTCTTGAAAGGGGAACTATCAAAACGGTCACGAGGGTCTTGTTAGGTTAGTTAAGTTAGTTAGTCAGGTTAAGATTTTCTATATTTTTAACACCCTCATACTCACTATCATCACCTCATATTATCAGGATACGGAAAGAGACTCCAAGAAAAAAACATACGATTAGTATATTCCAAAGTACCTTGGGCAAAGGAACACAACTAGTCTAACGTTTAGTTTTCCCACAAACTGGCCTAAGAGTGATGTAGCCCAGAAACGCATATATATATATATATATATATATATATATATATATATATATATATACTATAGTGGGATTTATTAGAAATAATTTAGAAGAGGTGTACATGAATTTTGAAGAAATGATGAAAACCTCTTTAGGAAAAATCTCCTTAATTTAAGTTTATGAGCATGGTTAAACCAATCATTCCTATATTGTATATCTCTTGATCGGCATCTAGTTCTTTTATATCAACATATTAATATGTATGTTAATATTTCTTATCATATTCTAAATTTAATATATAACTAATAAGTATGACATGTAAACGTGATTAAAATATATTTATTTACAAAGTAATAATGTATCACCAAAATTACAACGCCAACATCCGCGATTAAATGTTTTAAATTTACAAAGTAATCATATCAAATTTACAATGAACGTAAAGTTTAATATTCAAGTCTAAGAAGGTAATATTTCAAACTTCTGATATGAGAGAGAAATGTTATTTAGGATTTAGAGAACCAAGTGCCCCCCCCCCCCTTACACCCTCCTATAGGTACTACAGTTATTAGGCCTATGAACGTATGAATTATTTAATCAATACAGTGGATTTATAGTTTAAATTTGAAAGTACTGAAACTCTTATACTCTTATTTTCTCTCAATAAAGTAAAATTATTTTTTTAAATTTTGATTTATATATTTTTGTCATTTTAAACGTGACTTTTACCGTAGACCTAAACTTTTGTAGTAAAAATAAATTCAGTTTAGTCACTAAGGACTGATTCAGTGTTCTAGTGGTCAGAGTTGCTGTATATTTAAATCTTAAGGTTCAAGGTTCGATCCCCGATGACCCCATATTTTCTGTGAAACAGTCGATCTGTAACGGGATCAACTCATCCTCGTGAGGAATGAGGAGCTTCTTGGATGAAAAAGTAGTGGATCTAGTCTAGTTAACTGAGATTAATGGCCAAAAGCTTCATTGTGATGAGCACATGACACCTTCTTTCCGCAAAAACTGGCACCATCTTCTCCAACAAAAAGTCGATCACTCGGTCAGTATAGCTCAATTTTTGTCTAATTTCATTAAGTTTTTGGCGTTAGTCACAAAAGTGTTGCCAGTTTAGTCACTGGATTTTTTTCTTAAACATACTAGTATTTATTGTGCACTGCATTTGTAGTTTTCAATCAAAACCTCTGGAAATCTCTTACTTTCTTTTATGGTTATAAATGATCATATATATTCCCCATCGCATAATACTTATTTTTAAAGGATTAGGTTAAATAATAATAATAACCTACACTTCCACTTGAAATGCGAGAACCAGGAATAAATACAACCCCTGATAAGCTTTGTTTTAGGGTTGTAAAATCTCAAACAATGCAAACACTTTTCAAACCATTTTAAGAGGCTCCAATTTTTTTTTCTTTTCTACCAAGTTTAATATTTTACGCCAGCAATTCATTTTTTAATGTCTGTTTATCTTCTTTTCTTCCACTTTCTTCCAGAAAGAAAATTGCACACGTCCGTTTGAATTCATTGTCACGTTTTTCTTTTTTTTTATATACAAAAAAATACGAAATATTTAGAATGCTTTAAAACACAATAATAAAGCTCATATAATAGTCGTAGATAAAATTTAAGTACGCTCTTTAATGCACGCAGAAATTGCCAAGAAAAAGTTGGTATTAAAAAAATGAAGATTTATAAGTGAGATAAGCCACGGTCCTTTGGATATAGGAACAGCTAGGAAGGTTTTATTCTAACTTGACACAAATAAACGTCATGACAAAGAGTTTTACTACAAGGAGAAATGGCTGCATTGTATAGGCCTAAGTGAAGAAAATAGGAAACATGCTTGCAGTAACAGGCTCTCTCTTTTTTTCTCAAACATGTCCCAGCACAATATGTCCTTGACCTACGCGTTTAATTTGTTCTGATGGGTTCCACGCGAATTGGAAAAACTTATTAAATAGATTGGTGCCTAAATATGATCTATTTAAGACAAATACGTTTTTTTAGAAGGGTCTATTATAAAGCTATATAATGGTTTTTTTGCTTATAAAATAAAAATTTGGAATCTGCTAGTCGTAAGTCGAGGTGCTGTAGCCGTGTAGCTACAAATCCGCGTAGCTCAAATCCATGTAAGTAGAGGATATTCTCTATGTGTAAAGGCTTAAATTTAACAGTTGAAAAATATATATTTTCATACCATAATTATATAAAGTTGTTGAACGTAGAGGGATATATTTTTTAATTTATTCACAGACCAAATACTTCAAACAATAGGTGAATAGTACAATATATTTTACTATCATTAGAAAATGTGTTTTCCTTAAATTAACTCTTTTTTAGATTATTTTTCTAAATTGGCTTAGATAAAAAAAAATTCAACGATTCCAACTTTTTATCATCTATATTCATTAAACACTCATAGCAGACTCACCACTAGTAGAACTTATTTGAAAATAAAAAAAACATTACACTAGACATTATTGATCACATACACTTATTAAAATCAATACTATTTCTAATGTATGCCATATACAAAACAGATTGCTTGGTGTATTATAAAAAAAATGTAAACGTTCCCTAAACAACCAAATAAGATCATTTTAGTAAAAATATATATGTTTGGCCAATTCATAATTCAAAAACACACATTCTTTCATTTAATGAAAAATGTACAAATTATTATTAGCGAAATGAATAGAAAAACATGCTTAGTTCATATTCATATTATTCTGATTAACTAACACATTTGGTCAATATTTGCCACAACTACCTTTTTGAATCAAATTTTTAAAGCAGCTCTTTGTTTTGTTTCCTAATATATTAAATACATATTTTTTTAAAGCACCCTTGCCTGTAGAACACCTTTGATTGCATGCAACCAAATATAGTTAAGAATTGTTACTAGATACAAATTTTTTCATATGTCAAATCATTTTATATGTCTGGTTACTTTTTACAAATAATATTAATGTCTTTTGAATAGTAAGATTGTAGCTAAATTTAAAATTTACAGCAAATTGTTGGAAATGAAAATAAAAGAGAGGTACTTTAAAAGAGTGGTAAAGATAAACTGTCTTCTGCACGTCGTCGTAGAAGGAAAGGTTGAGGGAAAGCGGAGCTTAGGAAGGAGTAAAGGAGGATTCAGATAGTATGTAACTTGAAAAAAAAGAAGTAAATTCTGGGAGATGAAGAAGGAGGCAGAGGACAGGGTGCATTGGAGGTCTAAGTTTCACTGACAAAAGGAATGGACCTGTCGTAACACAGAACACCTAATAATAAGTATAGAATTTAATGCCATTAGAGTAATAATATTGTAGGTAAATTTAAATTATTACATCAAATAGTTGAAAATGAGAATAAAACAGAAATACTATATACAGATGTAAAAGAACAAATCTCTAAATGAACCATTGATCCATAATGTAACTTCAGCTATAGCCAAGGGAGTAGAAAGCGGGTGGGGGAGGAGGGGAAGCTTAAATAGTGTTCATACCACCTGGAATTTGTTATATTTATATTTAAATTTAAATATTAATCTATTAATGTTACAATTATCTATTCGACCCCTCTTGGAAAAATTAAATCTCTACGGCATTGACTGTAGCCTTAACATTTTAATTATTTAAACTAAAGATTTTTGAAAGCTAGATCAGCATCCAAAAACGTATTTATGCTATAGCCTATAGTAGTTCATTAATTTTTTTAAAAAATTGTATAGAATTGTGGCATTTGCATTCTTAAATTTCGTTTTAACTATATGTAGACTTTTAAATGGATCACAAGTTACTCTAAGTAAAGTATTTAATTTCCTAAATAATTTAAAAAATATATATTTGGTAGAACACGAGAAATTGCTGTTGAAATAAATTTACGTTTACATACATTGAAGCTTTCCGCTTGAATATTTTTGAAATTTTAAATTTTTTGGCACATTTTCTGTATATATAGGCCTAAGGTGAAATAGAGGGGAAGGAAAGTTAAGGTCAATAAGTTATTATTGAAGTTTTTGTATCCAAACAATTTAGGGTCTAAATAAATCAAATAAATCTTGAGTAGAAATAATAATTTAATTTTTTTTCACACGGTGACCTCAACTTTTGGATATCAAGCAGGAGTGTCCTGGAATTTATGACAACTTATCTTCATTTAAAAGGTTTCTCATCTAATGCTGCTATACTCATGAAAGATATTAAACAACTGTTAATATCAACATGCGAATAAAATAACTCTACATATCTACTGAAGCAATATTTTAATTATTTGGGCAAAAAAAAAATGTGTTAAGCAATGAAAAGTAAATAACATAATTATTAACTCACCATAATTTCTACCTCACTTAAGATTTCATTATTTAAAAAAAAAAATTGAAAATCTATTTGGTATATCTTTGAGGATCATTGTCGGAAGTAATAGCTTCATATATATGTGTGTGTGTGTGTCCCAAATTGCTATTCAATCCTCAATAGACACAATCTTTGTAACTAAGCAATGTCAGAAGTTTCAATGCCTCGCAGCAAGGGTTGAATGAAAGGGGTATGACGTGTTAGGTGGGGTTTTGTTGGGCTGGCATTGTTAGTGGGTGGAAAGAGGAATAGGTGGGGGTAGAGGGGGGGGGTCTTGAAATGTTTATGCATGCGTTTTAATTGTGTGGTGGTCATGTCGTGTTTGCTCTCCGGCCAAATGGGTCCTGGTGGAGCAGTTTGTTGCGGAGGGCCCAATGATGCACAAGCATACAGTTTTCAAAAGGAAGCGGATATAAACACCGCGACCAACTCCATGTTGCAGTACCGCAGCGGTAAGTCCGGGAGGTCATAGAGCGCCGACCTCCATCTTGGTTATTACCAGCTGGACGTAGTAAAACAGTTTCGTGATATGCCAGTCTTGTTCTTGTTAAAAAAAAACCATAACAAAGAACCTGGCAAAGAAAATACTTATATAATAATAATTTTAGAATCTTATATTTGCGTGGTTAGATAATCTAAATTTAAATTTGATATATTTAATTACTTAATGCAATTAGAGATTTGAAAGTGCATGGCCTCACTTAAAAAAGATCACTACCTATACCTATCTGGAGCTAGTTCTATCCAGTCCACCTCATTACACCCTATCTCTTTAAAGTCCATTATAATGTTATCCTCCCTGTTGCATCTAGGTCTTCCCAATAGTACCTTCTCATTGGGTTTGACAGTCAATACCCTAAGCAAGGTTTCAGATTCTTCCATTCTAACTACATGTTCTGCACACCATAATCTGCGAAATTCGATTATCTTAGTAATGTTTTGTGATGAGTACAGGTTATTGTAACTCATTATTACGTAGCCTTCTCCACTCCCCAGTATCATTGTTTCTTTTTAGACCAAATATCTTTCTAAGCGGCATAGGATTAAAATCTTTTTTGTTGATAATGGAATTGGTGGTCTTTAAATTTACTGGATTTGCCAGGATTATTCCTGTTTTGACTCCTCATTGACATAATTTTTCCTTCTTTAAATACCCATTAAGATCAGTGAGTCATTGAATCCATTTCCTTTGGAAAATATCATTTATTGTAATTCTTAATTTTTTTTAAATAAATTAAGATTTTCCCCTAGATGTTCTAGTAATATTTTCACCGTTTGCATTTATATTTTCAAATATTAAAAATATTAAAATTATCATGATATATAGAAATATATTTAGATTTATTATCCAATTAAGTCATTCTTATTTAATGCATGTATTTGAATAATACAAGGTAACCCAAACTATATTAGTACAAAACTCCTAGCTTCAAAACACAATTTGTATTTAATTTTTCAACAATCATCTTTGTCGGTTCTACCTTAAATAATTTAAATCAAAATTCTTTATATTTGGCTACATTCTTCCATGTCCAGTCTTTAAGATACTTTATCAAATACATTAATCACACTGTGTTTAAATGGATCATAAGTAATTCAGTTAAAAAGGTCATCTCATTCAAGCTATCTCGCACCAACGTACACTTTCTAGAAAAGAGCATAAAAAAAGACTCAACATGTTCTAAACTGAAGCTTAAGACCCAAAATAATTTCTAGTTCTTATCATCTGGCAAGCAATACAAACCTTTAGGGCCATACCAGTTATATAGTTGGTTCCCAGTAGACTTAAGAAGGGCCGTATCCGACGACAGTTATTAAAACTACTAACAATACTTAAATTTATTCATACACCAAGTCAGGTGATCTTAGACTGTCCCTTTTGATATATATGGTATTCCTATTTATTTTTATAACAACATTAATAAAAACTCCTGGAACAGATTTATCTGATTGCCAAACCCTTCTTTAAACTATGACAAGACTTGTGAATTTGTGGAATGCTAGGCCTCCCACCGTGGTTTGGATTCCACGTTAAGCTGTAGGTCCTCCATTTCGTCTTGCTATCACCCTACATTACACATTAGCGTAAGATGTGTGCAACCCGAATGGGTACTAAGACGAGGTGCTAATAATAATAATTAATAAAAACAAATTCGGTGACTACATGGTCTAGGACGCTATTCTCTCAATCGACTAGACTGCCGATGAAGGGTAGAGCGAGGTTTGAATCTCGGTCGGGTGTACTAAGGGTGGTTTTCCAAAATTGATTTCTATTCTTCCTCCACTAAAATGCTGGTACACTTCCTATAAATAAACTTTCATCATCCATAAAACCACTAGAGTAATTAGTACATAATCGTGTAACCCGAATGGGTAGTAAGATGCGGCGCTAAAAAAAAAACTAGGCCTAACAAGCCTACTTTTGTAGAAGACTGCTCTAAGAAGTCGCATTTGCAATATATTGAACTGCTGATGACTGGGAGATTGGGGCTTGAATCCCAATTGTTTGTACAGAGGTAGGTTTTCCCTAAATTGCGGTTTACTCTCTCACCATGCAAATGCGGGTACAACTCCTATATATTGAACCTTATTCACCGTTAATATATTAGTCTGATTTGTACATATACTTAGGGATAACCCTAACGTATACTAAAACATCGTACTAAAATAAAAAGTAAAATATCATCAATGTTGACCACAAAAAATGTGTTTTTTATTAAATAAATTAAATATCAGAATCTTACTAGAATTGTGTTTAGGTCCCTTCTTATTTTCAAACGTGACCTTACAAACACATAAAAAAATAACCGGAGTACACATTACATCGATAAACTATGATTGTGATGCGAGCAGTCGTGGGCAGTATACTAAGGGATATATCCAGTAACACGTGGACTGCAGAGGAACGAAGCTCATTAAGTCCACTGTGTCCTTCTGGTGACTCGTGGGAACCCCGTGGTGCAGGTAATGGCCACAAACAATTAACACGGCAGTGCTCTCTATAACCCTTCCTTCCTCCCTAGTGGGGGTATATGGTTGGGTTTTTTTATCTCTGGGAAATGAAGGGTACGGCCAACATATATAACCCTGCTGTGGTCATGCGCTACGAGGGTAGTTTCTATGATATATTTAACCCACCCTTATGTTTGAGTGGTTAGGATGCATGACTACAAGAGAGGTCATCACAAACCATACCCGTATTTTAGGGGTGTGTGTGAAGTCCTCTTTTTTCAATTCGATTCTAAGCGAAATATAATCGAATATATTAAATATTCTCGAAGACTAGATGAAGTTTGAATTGTTTTTGTTAGTTTATGCTTGAAAAAAAATTATCAAATTGTTATTATTTAATTACTTTGTGCATTAAAATGGCTTTGGAAATGTTTTATTGCAAAATTATTCATAATATTTAGTTTTATTCTGATAAAGTTATGATCACACGTAAAACTAAATTACTTCAGATTTTATTTTCATACTTGTTGAAATTAATGCCCTCAAATATAAAATTACCCATAAAATCCTCCCACATTACTAAAATTACATACAAATAAAATGAGAGCACTTATAGAGAAAATAAAATTATTTTCACGAATTTTAAAGAAAATTAACAAAACTATATTAGAATAGCTGGTAATTTATTCAAATAGATTATATTTGATATAATATATTGTTAGTTATACGAGCGTTTAGTTTTCTCCCCAGATACCAAAAAGAATTGTATTATTGTTCTGTTCGTTTACCCTGAGACGTAGCAAGCTTACCTTATTTGGTTCAACTATCCAGGGTATAATTTATAATAAGGCCATAGAATAGTCCGTCAAGGTATGACTGCTACTTTCAAGTGTGGATGGTGTGTACAAGGTGGTTCTTAATTTGTATTAAAAGCGTCGAATCATATATATACACTAGATAGCTGTTGCCCGCGGCTTTGCTCGCGTGGAAGTTGATTATATACAAATACGAAAATATACATATATATTTACAGATTAATTTAAAGTATTACGTTACGTTGATGACCATAACTTGACCTCAGATCAAAAATAATGCAAGTCCGATACAAACTTTCACCCCCTTTTTCATCCCTTATTAAATACAATTTCCAAAATTCCTGAAACACGTATTTATTTGTTTTACGTCAATAACCGAAATACAAAATTTTGTTTATGTAACTTTCAAAATGACGGACTTTCATACGTATTATCATCCCCTATTTTGACCCCTTTGGGGTGGAATTTTCTAAAATCCTTTCTTAGTGGGTGCCTAAATAACAAAATGAATATACAGTCCGAATTTCATGCTTGTAGCCTTGATAGTTTGCGCTCGGCGATGATGAATCAGTCAGTCAGTCAGGACATGTTATTTTATAAGTATAGATATAGTTTTATAAAGGTACATTACATTTCACTGTCAATATATTCTAGAACGAAAGACAGTAATGTCTGTTGAGTCATTAATAATGTATTAATTTATTTTCGATTGTATTAATATACTGGAAAGAATTAATCATCCCCAAACTATCTAACTTGGTATTCTTCACCCCACCTTCTCCCTTATCAACGCCTTACACCCAGTTTCCACAGGGCCTAGGCCCTGAGAGAACATTTGAAAGCTTTCCAAAATACAGTAGCAAAACAAACGGAGCGCGAAGAAAAACAGCGAACTCTTGTGTTGTATACAGTAGGTTGTGGGAGAGGGTGGCAAGGGGGGGGGGGTTCTTGGATGGGACTGTGCACTACTCTGAACAATATTCATCTCCTCTTTTTGGAACAGTGGGATATGGGACCCTTTAAGGTGGGAAGGAAAGTAACACAAGTTGAGGCAACTATTTTTTTTCAGCTTTTTTTTTTTAGTGATCTTAACGAAAACCAATTAAAGGCGTTCGAAAACTAGGTGCTTAAGAAGATATTTGGTCCTAAAAGTGATGAGGATACTGGGAAGTGGAAGAGGATACATAATGATGAGTTACATATCCTGTAGTTAATCAAATTTCAGTGGGCAGGACATGCAGGGTGAATGGAAGAATCTAGAACCGTGACTGACAAACCCAATGGCAAGAGACCATTGGGAAGACCTAGACGCAGAATGGAGGAAAACGTTAGAATGGACCTGAAAGAGATAGGGTGTAATGAGGTGGACTGGATATGATTATCTCAAAATAGGTGTATGTGGCATACTTTAGTAAGTGCACCAGTGAGCTTTTAAGGCCTTTATGCTATATAGTTATTGAGTGAGTAGGCCTAAGTGATAAGAGATGTGGATTATTTGGCATGGGGCATACTGGAATTTGATGTAAACATTTGCTCTTACTCGCTTCTGTTGCCGCATGGTCTAACGCGCTACTCTCGTGATAGCCTGAACTTCTGATAAGGGTTAGAATCTGGGTTGGGTGTACTGAGGGTGGTTTAATAAAATGGTTTTCCACTCTACCTCCAAGCAAATGAAGTATAACCCTACAAAACGCTAAAACCATTAGCGTAATTAGTATTTATATAAGTGTATAAATCGATCGAATAGTAAAGTGCGGTGTAAAAAGAATAAAATTATTATTATTATTATTATCACCGCGTATTACTACCCGTTCGTGAAGCTATACTAGCCAAGCAACCACTGTCTGTTGGCGATGATACTGGCAAATTATGTGGATATAGGGTGCCATTTGGTTAGTACAATGAACCCTTCGGCCACTAATCTCAGTTTTCTATACTGAAGCTGCTACTTTTTCATTCAAGTAGCTCCTGATTTGTTCTCACGAGGCTGAGTTGACCCCGTTCCATACTCACTGCTTCACAGAAATATCTGGAAGCTTCGGAGATCAAACCCGGGGCCTTAGGATCTGTAGCCAGGACCTATGACCACAAGACTATATAGGCGGTTTACAATCGTGTGCTACAATATCTAAATATATTATAAATATATTTTATCATTAGCATTAGGCAGTTTAAAAAAATAATTATCTCGCTTTGGCCTAACTTTCAAAATATCAATCTTCCAAACTATTAATAAGGATTATTGTACTGGAATTGACTGTTATTACATCTATTATTATTAGTTTTACACCCGTTATTAACAACTTAACCAGTAGTGGGGGATGAAAAGGATATCTTAATGGTAGTGCACCATCATTCAGGTGAAAGGACGGATGGAAAAAAACAATTTAAAATCAAATGTGGAAAACCAGCCCCAGTACAATGACATCTGAAAGGGATAATATCCCTGAACTATCTACGATGACACCTTATTCAACCACCCGGTTTACACCATCTCCATTGATATTATCATTTATCTCGGTACTCAAAAGAACTCAAAATAAAGTGATCCAATATTTTGGTGTAGCTTATTACAAGATACTTTTTGAAAGCCAAGTTATAATTAGGATCACGACACAATCTTAGACGTTAATTAGTTATTCCCTTTTCCAAGTCAATATTTCTATGAAACAAACTAGTTTAGCATCAATTACCTTTTTTCTTTAAAGTTGACCTATACATGAAGAATGATAAGCTTATGTACCATGTGGCAAAATAAATGAAGTACAAAGTTAAGGTCACGTGATCATTAATGTTGTTAAAATTTAAATTTTAACAATATTAATAACTAGCAAAGTAGCCAGCGTTGCCCGATTGAATTGCGTGGTTACTCCAAGCAACGCTTTTATTTGTTTCAAACAGACGCAAAACCATCTCTTCATTCTATTTATTCTAACTCAGTTTTTAATAAATTGAATAAATTTTAAAATTTCAGCTCAAGGTATGATGGAAGGGGGCGCGAGTAAAGGCCAGTGTATTTGCCTTTTTTTTTATGGCAAACGTATTTTGGCCAAAAGAAATAAAATATATCTCTAGTACAACAGATCTTAATTTTCTTCACATGATGATAACAGTTCTTGAATATGTCATGAGCATAACAGCATTAGATGTGAAACTTTTTAAATAAAAAGAAAAAGTTTTCATGAAATGGTTTATATAATAATGTGAATACAATTAAATTTTGTTTTTATTGAAGCAATATTTGATTTATTTCGACCAAAAATACGTTTTATAAATACTGTGAAAACACTGTCCGTTTCTCGCGTGCTCTATATTCCCCCCTTAAAGATCATCCCCTCTATTGTATATGTTATTTGCGATTGCAATGGATTTGTGTCACTCTTACAACGAATATGTTCCCGGCGTTACCAGGAGCTGCTTTCCCTCTATCCATCGGGTACCGTAGAATCAAACGACCTTCTTCCTTCTAGTCAGCCATTACGTTTCTCTGGGGCGATTCTGGTAACCTTCTAGGGGCATCTCTGTTTGGGGTTGGAAGGGTAGCAACGTGACCCTTAGGTCAATGGGGTGTGACATCTAAACCCCCCCTCCTCCTTCTTGCTTCACTTTCTATACTCTCCAAAAACCTAACTATCGATACTTTTATTCCCCTGCTCCCTCTTACCCTTTAATTTCCTCTACCCCCTCTTTTTTTCCACTTGTCTTTTTCAATCTCAACCACATTACTTAAAGCACTAGGAGAAAACTCTTCATTGGGCTCGCCGACTTAATTTTATGGTACCATAACTGAAGGTTTCTTTCCCCCCTTTACCATGTCACCCTTCTGTCCCCAGATTCCCATCTACTGAATAACTTGATAAATGATTTGGTGGTAAAGATAAGCTACTGAAGTGTCCTTATTTGAGTGTCGTTTTCAGTGGGGTTTTCAAGTGCTTGCAAAACATACACAAAGATGGCCGGTAATGGAGACAGATGTGGTTACATTATCTCTTTAAGTAACGAGGGTTATCTTGTTTGGGTTTATTGCTATTAGAAACTAGACGTATTTATTTTTATGAGGAGGTAAGTAGTAAAAATTTGTGAATCTAAGTAGGGAACTAGTTAATTGAAAGATAAAAATTACTTTACATGTGACTTTAATGTGTGGTTCATATTCGTTGATTGTTAAATTTAGAGAGTGGCTATGTTTTTTTTTTAATCTAAAGGCTCTTTTATTAGAAAATTAATCAAATGATATAATTTTTATGTTCATACAAAAAAACAATAAAAATATATTATAAAATAGTAAAAGATTTTAATAATTACGGTATGTATGATTGATTTTTTTCCCTATAATTTTGGTGCATTGCGTTTTTAACGTTTAAAAAAATTAATGAGGTAGTTTTTAACTGGTTGGAATTGAAGTTATATGCTTAATTATTTAAAATATTGATATAAAGTATTATAAACTATGTATTGTTGTTGTTATTAGGTGTTCTGTCTTACGACAGGTCTATTCCTTTTGTCAGTTTCTTATACCGCTAATGCACTCTGTCCTTTGCCTCGTCCTTCAGCTCCCAGAAATATTGAAAATTATATTTTAAAATTATATGAATTAAAAATGTCCAACAAAGATATTTAATCACCAATAGATGATTCTATCAGGTATTTTTACAATTTAAAATTTGTTTATTGATTTTAAATAAAATGGGATAAATACAAATTTTGTGAATAAATAACTGAGTTCATAATTAGTTTTTTAAAGTTATTTGTTTACGTAAAATAAATTATTGTAAAATTATAAATATTAATAATTCTTTGTTCCAAAACTAAACACCTAAAATATATTAATGATGAAATACAGTTTTCTTAATCTATGAAAAATGAAAAAATCCTGTTTATAAATTGAACTTGAAATTAAAGGAATTTTTTAGTATTGGAACTTTCTTATGGCGTACAGAAAGTAGGGGTAAAAAAAAGAAAGGATTTTGTATAAAAATGTAAGAGGAAAAAGGAAAGGTTGTGGGGCAAGGAAATATTGAGGATTGAAATGGGTAAGAAGATTGATACGCAATTCCGAATTCCCATTACCCTTCCCCCTTTCTCGCAAGAAGGAAAAAAAAAAGGGTTTTGGGGAAAAAGGGCAGGGGCGGGGGCATGCGAGGACTACTCTCATACTTCTCGTAGGTTTTTTTTTCCAAGGGAGAGAAGAGAAGGTGAAAGACTTTCTCTCTCCAGGAAATTACACTCCCAAGGCTTTTTCTTCTTCCCACCCCTTCCCAACTCTTCATCCCCCTATCTTTACTTCCACCCCTTGCTCTCCTACTCCACCCAAGACCCGGAGAAAGTCGATTAAAACTCCTCCTAAGCTTAACCCCTGGGCTTTCTCTACTACTGACTAAACTTTACTTTCATGAAGGCAACGCCACTAGCTTTTTATTTGCCTTTATTACAGTTTTTTTTTTACTTGATTTTAGTGAGGACAAAAAAATAGAAACAATACCTCTGATTTCAATTCTAAGAATTTAAATACGAATTAACTATTTTATTATTTACATTGTGGTCGTTTTTAAGAGGTTCGATTTGGCTATGGAAATTTTTACGAGGTTGAAATTACGTATCTACTAGAATATTACTACTAGCTTTTTATAACTAACTTGATTATCTGTTTGGATATCTGAATTTTACAATCACGAAAATGTATTCAAGACAGAAAAAAAAACTTTTATTTTATTGGTGATTTAAAAAAATGCTTGCTTATTAAAAAGGTTTGACACCCTAGTTCAATCGGTCACGTGACTGTATACTAACTCTAAAAAGATATGAGGGTGTATTCCGGTCACAGATGAAAGATTCATCATTTCATTTTCAAATTTAGGAGAATTTTTTTTTTCCTTATTGTCTGTGAAGAATCGATGGCTATGGGAACTGGTTATGCATTTTCTAGAGGTAAATGATTTTTTTTTAATTCGGTGGTCTTGTGGTAAAGTACTCTCCGCAGGACCCGATGTTTGTAGGTTCAAACCCAGCTGAGGTCGATGAATTTTTCTTGAGCGATCAAAATCCATAGCACAAATTTCTTCGGAGGGAAAGTTAAACCGGTGGTCCTATGTCAGTTAAGGGATGTAAAGGAACCCTGAGAAATATGTGAAAATACCTTTCACAGTAAAATTTGTAAGTACTTTCATTCTCACTCATAGAAATTCTCGTATATTGATATAGTCAGTCGGTACAGAAAGTGCACGTTAAATACCTCCAATAATAATAAAAATTTAAAAACGTCTGCTGTTCGCCTACTTACAATGATGATATGAGGAAGTGTACCTGCATCCATGTGGAGAGAGGGTGTGAAAACCTCTCTACACCTGGTATGGATATCCACCCCAACCCACCCACCATCATCAAACCAGACAACACGAGAATTATGCCCTACCACTGCTAACTTATAGATATTGATAAATTAAAGTCTTGGGGCTTTCTTGTTTAGTGTCTTATTAATTTAGGATAAATCTCCATCAACCTGCATACTTAGCTTATAGTGAATAATAAAACATTTATCTATCAAATTCCACATATATAAACTTTTATTCCAACTAATAGTTTTTATATGGTTTATACTAACTGGAGAAATTGATGAATTTTAAGACTAAATAATATTATATTAAATCAGTTAAGTTATACCCATACATCCTTATTTGTATTTAATTAATCATGTGAATTAAATAAAACATACATTCACAAAAAAGTAGTAATGACTTTAATATAAAGTAAACTATATCTTATTAATGCAAACTTTAGTAATATGGTTAAATGTAATCCAACAGTAATAATTATATTATAGTTATTTTACCAGCACACTTTCTTTTGAATTAAAATATGTGTTCATTGTCCTGAAATGAGCGTTTTTTTTATTTTCCAAACCTACATTAGAGAGCCATTTTAGAAAAGCGTTAATCCTAGTTAGTAGTATTTAAGCAGGATTACTATGCATTGTCGTATATTTAGAGCTTAACGTAGTTTCGGCTTTTCAGCACACAGTTTCCAGGATTAAGGTTAGAGTGTTGCTATAGAAAATATGAAGCTCATTAGAGCAACAAAGATGGAACACACAACCATGCCCCCCCCCCCCTATTTTTTTCCTCTTCGTTCCCCTGTTATCTCACCCCTTCCATTCCTTTAGCTCTTCTCTAAGTAAAATTTGCATAACATTCATATAGAGAAGACTTAAGCTTTAGAAAGTCATTTTGTGCACGGTTTGGAGTAGTTGGGAGATAGCCGCAGGCTTATCCTATCCCCCTTACATCCACCCCTTCACCCCTCTCCAGAACTAACATCAAACTTTCTAGATTTTGTGTTTTATACTAGAAGATGGCATAGCGTTATTTTGCTTCACACTTTAAGAAGTTTCTTTAATAAACAAATGTATAAAATTGTTTGATTTACCATTATATAGAAATTCAGTCAATATCGTCTAAAGATTAATTTATCCAAACAAGACATAGTTGTTTTTTTAAGAATACAAGTTAAAAGAGTCACCTACTGGATAATATCCCCATTTTGTGATATTTCTTATGGCAATTCTGAAGCTTCAAAACCAATCAAACAATCCTCATTTATCTTAGAAAATGTTTTTTGTAAAGATATTATATAAAAATTTACCATAATCTCTTAAATTCGATATTTTACCTTAAAAGTCATTAAAAATGTTTTTCTTTCTATGTGATTTTTTAAACCATAGAACTTATAAAAGTGTTTTTTAATTTTATAAATATATGTTGATACCATCATCACAATAATTGTTTTGGTTTAAGCCATATTTTGAAATAAGAAAACCCTTTTATGTCTGGACGTCTGAAATGTATCTCGGCTTCCCGGTAGAAGGTTTAGAGTTTGTCTCCCTGATTATTTTATTTTAAAATAAACCACAGTAGCCCCATGACTTCTTTGGTGCTGACTGACAGTTGACGGTTTTGAAAAGTTAAAGACCAAATTATGTATCCCCACGCCGAACCATATGATCTGCAAAAACAAGTCTATCAGCTCTGTCAGCACCAAAGAAGCCATGGGGGCTACTGTATTATGGATATATTAAATGATATTATATTTTATTATTTGTACAGTTGTTCTAAATACGTTGAACTAAACAAAACAAAAAATGACGCATAAAATATAGAGAATACACTTCCTTAAGCCTGAAATTTAAAACATTAGTTAAATAATTATTAGTTAAAATCGTTATAAAATATATTGCACTGATACATGTGAGTAAAATCAACGATGTACTAACTTATCATATTTGATTTTAGTAATGAAATAAAATACTAATACATAAAAGCTCATTGAAATAATTTTATTACAATATTTTGATGACCTGGTGGTCTAGGGGTAAGGTGACAGACTTCTGTGCTGGCGGCCGGGGTTCAATCCTCGGTCCCGGCACAGATTTATCTGATTACCAAACCCTTCCTCACCTCTGACAAGACATCTTGTGAATGTGGGGAATGCCAGGCCTCCACCATGGTTCGGATTCCACGTTAAACTGTAGGTCCTTCATTTCATCTCACAATCACCCTACCATTACACATTAGCGTAAGTGCGTATAACCCGAACCGGTAGTAAGACGCGGTGCTAATAATAATAATATAATACATTATTTTATTTATTCATTTACGTAAATATAAGATACATATGCCTATTATCAGAGGACCTCTAGCACTGTTGATTATATTATGAAATGTACTACTAGATGACTAAATAGTTGATAAATATAATAAAGTAAGAGTATTATCTCATTCCTTTAACCTTCTATATTACTCTATTTAGCTTAACAATATTAATTATTCCTAACAATCTTGAAAAAAAAAAAG
The DNA here is from genome assembly GCA_039000515.1 of Timema cristinae. NCBI lineage: Eukaryota > Metazoa > Arthropoda > Insecta > Phasmatodea > Timematidae > Timema > Timema cristinae. The sequence continues at coordinate 42,304,317 of JBCFYV010000935.1, read as the reverse complement.
CTGCTTCACTTGTTAAAAATCAGACTCGACGTACCGTGTTGTAGAAATTGTAATACACCTATTGAATGCCAGTGATGGGCCATAATCCCAATAGCAAGTGTTTTTAAGGGAGTGAGGGGGGGGGGGTTCAAAATGGGTCCGATAGTGGGGTGTGTTTCGAGTGTGAGAATGAGGATTCTGAGAATTGCGCTTATAACATCCTCGGAAAACAGCCACTTTTACCCCCACCACCCTTTTTATACCACACTCTCCTTTTTCTTCCAGTTTTCACAACGCCACAACGTCCGCTATGAAGATGATTGCATGTGGGAAACCTCTTTTCAAAAAGGGTGGGTGCATCTAATCCCCCACCCCACCACCCCAAACATTTTTGTTTTACTTTTTATCATATTTCTAAATGTAGATAGGTTAATATCAATTTTAAAAACAATGTTATAATTATATATAAAACCTGTATCAAATTTTTTCAGGAAATTATTATTTTGCTTAGAAATTAGATATATGTTTAGAAACTACATATATATTTATACAATAATATATATTTAAATTTATTTTGTTAGTGAATGGTCAGTGTTTTTGAAATTTGTATATAAGTATATTTTATTTTGGCCAAATTTATTAATTACTGTTCCATTAGAAACATAGAATGTAATTTTATTCGCATGGTGACCTCAACTGTTGTTGAATAGCTCTGATGAGCAGAAAGGCATTAGATGGGAAACTTTTTAAATGTAGAGAAAATATTGCCTCAATTCTAGACACCCTTAAAAAAATTCAACCACTGTAGAGATCACCACGCGAAGAAAATTAAATAATGTTTCTTCTAGAGGATAATTCGATATTCTTTGATCAAAAAAATGTTTGATATAAAAACTACAAAAACTAATGTTCTTAACCCACGTTACCTAAACTAACACTTAGTATCCACTCAAAAAGTAGCTACTGAATAAATGGGAGTATCAAATAAAATTATTGAATACCTAACCTAGCTTGATCTTTATATTAATTTTATCTCGAAGAAAGAATATTAAATTATTTACAACTGGTATATTTTTTGTGGTTTGGAACTCATAATAAAGGCGCCCAAGACCCTAATAGGCCTATTTATGTATTGACTATTTATAAACGATACAAATAAAAATACTTAAGATAAATTCCATATATTTAAGTGGAAAAACGTATCACACAGTGTGGATCACAAAATCTTGTAGTAGGATTGTGTTTAGTCATTATTACTGTAATTGTATTTTAATGTCTGACCACAGCTGTCTATTTACAGGATATCAAATATGGCAGCCGCCCGTAACCCATAATTACTGCTCGTTCAAGTCTTCATAAATTCTACTGCAACACTTACTAATTATAGGCCTATACCTTAATACAATAACATTAGGGGTGGAAAGACAATTTCTACGTTAGCCACTATTATAATTGCATGTTTACAAATCTAGTAAGAGATAAGATTTTAATTTGATTTTTGCTAATGATTTTCTGTACATTCAAACCATAGATGTCTTCTTAATAATAGTTTTAAGACTATTTTTCGACAAGTTTAGATTCTGGTAAAAAAAACGAGGTCTGAAAGAGCAAAATAAAATAAAAATAATTCAAGGGGGAAGCTGAAATGGGGGCGTTGTGTATCACTGTCACTTGATTATATAAATCGGAGTAGAAGGAACAGCTAGTACTTTCTCCTTATTGTTATTATTTAATTGTGAAATTTTGTTTTACTTGTTACTTGCAGAACAATTTAAATATATTATTCTTAGTGGGCCATACCAATATTACTAAGGTACACCACGGGGAGGAAGTCTCTGGGCGTACATTCTTTTTTTTTGTCAATTCAGGTTAGGTTAGGTTATAGGTTAGGTTATCTGGTGTAAAGTGATTTTAGCAACAGACTGAGAAGGCATTCCTGTTTCCCACTTATAGCCCGCTTGAGGACTTTAACGAAATTTCTAGAATGTAGGTATAACTCGCAGCTGGGGAACCCAAATTAACTGTCTTGAAGTACTTTGGTTCACTTACCATAAGCCAAGACAGGAAAAAAATATTCCTCTCCCCTTCACAAGTATTCCGTTACTATCTGCGTTCTCTACTTATGCGATCGAGAGCTAGCGTTCTCTACGTTTGTGCGCTCGAGTCTAGCGTTCTCTACGCTTGTGCGCTCGAGTGCTAGCGTTCTCTACCGCTGGTGCGCTCGAGTGCTAGCGTTCTCTACCGCTGGTGCGCTCGAGTGCTAGCGTTCTCTACCGCTGGTGCGCTCGAGTGCTAGCGTTCTCTACCGCTGGTGCGCTCGAGTGCTAGCGTTCTCTACCGCTGGTGCGCTCGAGTGCTAGCGTTCTCTACAGCTGGTGCGCTCGAGTATTAGCGTTCTCTACCACTGGTGCGCTCGAGTCTAGCTTTCTCTACCGCTGGTGCGCTCGAGTGCTAGCGTTCTCTACCGCTGGTGCGCTCGTGTACTAGCGTTCTCTACCACTGGTGCGCTCGAGTATACGTTCTCTACCGCTGGTGCGCTGAGTGCTAGCGTTCTCTACCCTGGTGCGCTCGAGTGCTAGCGTTCTCTACCGCGGTGCAGCTCGTGTGCTAGCGTTCTCTACCGCTGGTGCGCTCGAGTGCTAGCGTTCTCTACCGCTGGTGCGCTCGATGTCTAGCGTTCTCTACCGCTGGTGCGCTCGAGTGCTAGCGTTCTCTACTGCTAGCTTGCTTCTCTAGTGCTTAGCGTATCCTACCGACTGGTGCGCTCAGTGCTAGTAGTTAAAATATACCCACTAAATGCTAAGAATCTGAAATCGTTTCAATAACCGCTGGTGCGCTCGAGTGCTAGCGTTCTCTACCGCTGGTGCGCTCGAGTGCTAGCGTTCTCTACCGCTGGTGCGCTCGAGTGCTAGCGTTCTCTACCGCTGGTGCGCTCGAGTGCTAGCGTTCTCTACCGCTGGTGCGCTCGAGTGCTAGCGTTCTCTACCGCTGGTGCGCTCGAGTGCTAGCGTTCTCTACCGCTGGTGCGCTCGAGTGCTAGCGTTCTCCACTGCTAGCTTGCTCAATTACTACATATTCGTGTATGATAGGTCAGATGGTAGATCACATATGCACCGGTAATGCATGGTGAAAGACATCAAGCTCACATTATGTAAAAGTTAAAAAATAATACGCCCAACTTAAAATAAAAATGCTAAAGAAATCTGAAATTTTGCAAATAAACTCATGGAAAACAAAGTAGATAGTACGATACAATCGTACAAACTTTATCATATTGAGAGTATTACAGTTTGGAATAAAATTTTCCCCCAAAGAAAATGTTTTCACTAAGCTAACATTAACAAGTTTTTTCACTTAAACAAATGCATTATCTTGTTAATCACAATCACTCTACATTTTAAACCTTATTGTTCAAATTTTCTCACAAATTTTAAATTTTGAAACATAAGTTTTTTTTTGTAAACAACCCTAAAATTATTTTTAATTTGTAAACATTTTGATCAAAATCATTATGATTTTCAAAAAATCGAATTTTACCATAATCATTGATCAGTAAGTTACCTTTAAACAAATTGCCCCTCAAAAATAAGCATTAAGTTTTATTTGTTTGTCAAACCATCCCCAGGTATACATTTTATACAAGATCTTAAAAGCCATCAAGTTTTTGAAAATCACTCTTCCGTAAACAGCCCTTTAACGAATTTTTACCCTAAAACCGAGCATTCGGTGGGATTTAGGGGTTAAAAACAATCCCTAAACATCCATTCTAAACAAAGTCATCAGAGCTATTTTTGAAATATTTTGAATTTAAAAAAATACTCATTATTTTATATACCCTAATTTGAGGGTTTGGGTGGAAAAAGTTTACATCTAGATATAAAATTTGAACAAAATCTATCAACAGTTTTAGATTTGTGGCTGGGGACAGACAGACATATATACATTTTTACAGATAGATGGACAAACTGACAGAAAATTGTAAAATTCACTTTTTTTGGGTTCGGACATGCATAAAACGTAAAGATTAATCGTAGTCTTAAGGTAAACATTTTTCACGATTACAATACTTTCTTTCTCTTGATATTAAAAATAAAAAATGTATAGTCCAACTCCCAATTAATTTGTTTATTAATTTTAAGAAAAATAAATGCACATTTTTATTTTACATATAAAATAGTCCTCAAATACCAATTTGGAACTATATCGTTAGAAGCTTTAAAATAAATTAAAATGATCTAAAATATCATCACTAAACTACTATTAAATTCATGTTTTTAATAAAAACATATTTATACTGTAAAGAACTTACTAGATATAGGCTTACCCATTTTTAATCAAATCGATGGAGCTATTTTAAAAATAGTTTAAATTAAAATAATAAATCATCAGTTAACTGCCTTTAAGAGAATTTTCACCTGAATAAGGAAGGGTACGTACGGCCACCGTGAGCGATCGAGCGAGCGACTAAAAAATAAAATAGAGCACATTGGTTGTAATGAGAGGTGGCTAGACTGGAGCGACCGAACGAGCGTGAGCGCTCGAACCGGAACAGTCTAGTTTACAGGCGCTATGTAATAAGTAGTATGTTGGTTCATTGAGTGCTAGACAAACTTTTCATTATGACTTTTTTATTACTATCGATAGTCTTAGCACAATTGCTACTAACAACCTAATTTAATTGTTAATATTATAAACCATACCTATAAATGTAAAACTGATATGTTAAAATACTCAAATATTATAATCAAAGTAGGGATTTACAAATAAGAATCGCCATTATAATGGATAGAGGATGGGAAAGCCACAACAATAAATTACTTGTCAAAATCACCCTCAGTTTACTGAGCCAAGATTCGAACCTTTGCCTCCTCGTCAACTATCGAGAGCTATCTGCTAATCACGCGCTCACTTGCACGCTTGTCAGTCGGGCTGAGCCCTAAAAAGTATAATATACTTGTTTCTTGTCGTATCAAACACTTCCTAGATAATTATACATAATTACATAAATATTTAAAATAAAATCTTTAAAACCATTTTAGAAAAATTCCGAATTTTCAAAAAATCTCTTTTGTGAATTACTCTTAAATGGATTGTCTACCTGAAATCAATATACAGTAATCAAACACTCCCTTTATAACGATTAGAAGAAATTATAACTTTCAATCATTATTCATCTGTAATCTACCATTAATTTAGAGGCCTAGAATTAAAATCAAAAGTATTTATCGAGGTCTAGGTATTTAGCAAAATGCATCAATTTTTTTGGGACTAACTGACACACCTTCAATTTGGCAGAAGGAGGTTTAAAATAAAAAAATTGGGGGTTCGGGAGCACTATGGCAGCGCAATGCACTTGCATTTAGTCTCATTTAAATTATATATTGATAATAAAATAATTTTAATAATATTTTTAATATTAGTAACTTAAATAAAATATATTTTAATTAGATAAAATCAATATTAGTGTTATATATAATTAACATATTTATATTTATCAAATTAAATAACATTTTTTTTTTGTTCAAGACTTAAACCAACCAAATTTTGTTTACCGCGCAACAATATGACATTTGTATTAAAATTGTCTTAAATTATTAACTACATTTACAAATTAAAACTGGAAAATAAAAGTACGTGATTTTGATACGTCAATAAGAATAGAGTAGTTAAGCCTACATTTTACTATCTTGCTTTAACCCTTTCCTTGTTATTTAAAACAATGTGTTGTGTTACAGTTTGAATTTGGAGCGACTAGTTCCCCCGCGTGCCACTTAGCGCTGCCTGGAGGGGTACCATAATTCATCAGTCGTTCTAATAGAACATGTGATCCAGTTGGTTTTGTACAATATTTTCGGCAAATTAACTTGATTGAGGATGAGTTTCCTGTAATATTGGAAGAATAATAGTGAAGTTTAAAGTTTTCCTACATTTTGTGATGAGTTAGTGACGAGTTAGTGACGAACTTCCCGTATATATGCTGGTTCCACGCATAATTCTCTCGAGTTAAAACGATCACTTTATCTTGTGACAAGTTAGTGATAATCTTTATGTACATTGATGCAAGTTTCATACGTAAATCTCGCGAGTGAAAACGACGATCTCTTAAGACGTTACGCTTCTAGGACAGAATAATGTGCAAGTAAGTTGTTTCTACCCTGTTATTCATTATTTTTCTTTACTGTTCCAGGCTTACTTGCCGTTTTGTTAAAACTAGTTCTAAATCTGTTTGTTGGCTTATCTTAGCCTACGTTCTAAGTCAGTTTTAGTTACAAATAACTTACACCTTCATAGTAGGTATACTAGCATATTATAATAGTTCATACTAACGCATCAAACTTTCGTGATAACACTTAACGCTCGAGTATCGCCTTAGGCTTTAATACTAGCCATAGACTTCATTTTAGGACTAAATTTATTAGTCATGAAATATTATATTATCCAATTTAATTGTAGATATGAGCTTGTAGTAGTAAAATATGACATAAAATGATATTTTCAGAGTAATCAATTAACAAATAAAAATATTGTGTTCATTATTTTAATATTTAAATATACAATCGTATATTTTATATAACATATTATTAAAATGACGAAAGCTCAATAGTGTTTATATATAAACAAACAAAAAAAAACACAAATAATACATCTAGATTAAGTAAGTGGTGTTCATATTTTCTATGTTTAACGTAAAGACAAATTTTCGAATCAGTTAGATCACGTTACAGTAGATTCAAATAATATTAACTAAATAAAATCAAAACTGGGGGCTACATGGTCTGAGACGTTAGTCTCGTAATATACTGTATTTCCGGGGATTAGGGGGCGGAGGTATAAATACTGACCTGGTGCACTCGGGGAGTTTTATTTACAATTTTACTTTCGTCTCTTAACGTGAATGTAGGTGCATTTCATCTAAACTATCCCATTCATACCTAGCCCTAGAATTAAGTATTCACATATTTTTTTAGCACCACGTATTATTAACGGTTTCAATTATACGGATATGTACTGAATATATTAATGAGCTAGAGATGAGGCAGATTGAATTGTTCCTAAATTTGCATGGAGGGAGAGTGTAAAACTTTTTTTGGAAAACCACCTTCAGTACACCCGACTGGGATTCGAGCCCCAATTTCCTCATCATCGGCAGTCTAATTTAATCCGAGAGTGACACCATAGACCATGTGACCACCGAACCAGGTAGTCAAGTCATTAATAGCCTTGTTACACACACAACAATTAATAACTACTACATATGGTATGTAATGAAGTGTACTGATGGAAAGCAGAGCTAGTTAGAACTACACATGTCTTAAGATCCTTTCCATTAGTTCCCGGGTGACCTGGTGGTCTAGGGGTAAGGTGTCAGACTACTGTGCTGGCAGCCGGGGTTCAATCCTCGGTCCCGGCACAGATTTATCTGATCACCAAACCCTTCTTCACCTCTGACAAGACATCTTGTGAATGTGGGGAATGCCAGGCCTCCACCGTGGTTCGGATTCCACGTTAAACTGTAGGTCCTCCATTTCATCTCACAATCACCCTACCATTACACATTAGCGTAAGTGCGTATAGCGCGCTTGAAAGATAGAACTGGTTCTATTTTTCAAGCACGCGCATTCGACCCGGAACAGTCTAGTTTACAGGCGCTTAGCAATATTATTGTTTGGTTCATTGAGTGCTAGGAAAACTTCTCAATTTGACATTATATTTGACTTTTTTTATATTTATCGATAGGCTTAGCACACTTGCTTCTAAAGGGCTTATTAATTGGTAATATCATAAGCCATATATCTATATATACAACCTATATAATTATATATATAACTATATAATTATATATATAATATATATATATATATATATATATAACCTATATAATTATATATATATATAACCAATATGTTAAAATATATGTATATTATATATCGATAGTAGGCCTTTACAAATAATAATCACCATTAGCACGGTTTAGGTATGGAAAACCACAACCTAAAATCACTTGTTAAATCCACCTGTGTCAATGACAAGATTCGAACCTTCATCCTTGTCAACAAATATCGAGAGTATCTGTAATCACTGATCGCCATTTGCACCAGTCGCTCGCTCGCTTGTTCGCACGCTTGTCAGTCTGGCCGGACCCTAAGGCACCATTATCGTGTAAGACTGGCCTACTAATGATGGGGAGATCCAGATCTAAACCCCAGTCGGTTTGTCTTAGTTTTTCCTAAATGGTTTCCCCACTTTCCTTCCACGTAAATGCGGGTAGCATACCTCTAAAATGTTTTATTCCTCATCCTTACCCCAATAGACTCATGATAATATATACATGCGTGTAACCTGAACTGGTAGTAGTACGTGTGAAAAATCATCATTTAACCCACCATAAATATGATATGCTCCACATACCACATAAGGACATGCATGTCCATTGGTTCATGACCACTGTGTGTTTGTAATGAGTGATGATAACACATCACAGTTTACAAGTCTAAATTAACTCTGCTTAAACTGGCAACACGACACAACACGCAAGACTATTACTATATTAATAAAAATAATTAAACATTTTCTGGTTTGAATACACAACTAATTTCGACTTCGTAGGTCAGAGTCTAGCAGACAGGTTATGAATTAATTCTGACTATTATTAAATGCAATGTCTTAGATCAGTGTGGTCCAACGTTTTTAATCTCATAGATTCTAATCTTCAGTTTGCTAAACGGGCCAAATATATTTTGAATAACTTAATATAGGTTCACGCATAGTAGTAAAAAAATATTTCAATATTTATTAAAATAATTTTTTTATATAAGTTAAGATTTTTCATATTTTACTGCAAAATAAAAAGTGTATTTGCTCTCCCAAACCTATTTCATGAAATATGCACGCAAACCGACTTTCTTAAAGTAGCTTGGGATTATAATTATATATTTATACAGATTTTATTACTCAAATAAACTATGTTAAAATACAATTATGAGCATTTAAAATATATATATATATATATATAATTAATATATTCAATTATAATATTATATTATAATATATTATATATTAAATTAGAACTATTTCACATCTGTCACGAAGTTTCCATTTAATTTCCTCGGATACTGTGTTGGCCACATATTTGACACATGCTTAGATATAGTTGTGTTTAAATCTGTGTTCAAAAAGTATGCATTATATTTATTGTTACTCTAAACAATAATATTTTTTAAATAATTTTTCACTATAAAAAAATTTGGCTTACATAAGGCCCCCTACCCCCCTTTTTTATTTAACCCATTATTGATCTAAGCTTATACCAATCGAGCTTTCGATTCAACATTTACTACTCCTCCCCTTTTTCTTCCAACATACACTCCGGTTCGCAGCGCCGCCCCTCCTCCCCTCCCCCCAGAACGTCGCTTCCACGTTCCATATCTCAGGAAATACCCTCCCTGCAGTGTTCGGCAGTAGATATCGCTCACGTCTGATGGAGGACCCCATTAGACCGGGAGCTAATCCTCTATCCTGCCGCTAGCTTCCCGCTGACTGGTTGGTGATAAGCGGTGATAAACACACCATTACTCCTGGAGCTTAGACTCGCCCGCCTGCCTGCTTGCCAGCTTGTCTGCCTGCTTTTCACCTCCGACTGGGAGGGGAGGTTGATGGGTCACCTTGGCCAGGTGGTGTGGAGGTTCTTACTCAGACTCCAACCTGTCTAAATAACACAAACCAATTAGTTTCCCGTACTTTCTTGAGGACACATTTTATTGTAATAATTGCTTTTTGGTCACTTTGCTAAGGGGTATACTTATTTATTTAGACTACAATACTAATGGTAGAAGCAAAATTTAATTGAGAAGAAATGTGCCCACATCTACTTAGGAAAGAGATAAAGTAAAGAGATAACTTCAGTCTATAAGGTTGGAAATCGAACCATCTGTCACCGTGAAACCAGATTAGATGTGCTTGACATTTAGACCGTCTGCCCATCGGTATGTGTGTTACTGTAATGTTGTTAGTAGCCTATTATTACTATTATTATTTTTATTATTATTATTGAGTTAAAACCTATTCTGGGAACAAATCGTGTTGATTTTAAAAGCCACCACTGAAATAAGTGTTTGATTCTAATCCAAGTGGGGTTTAAGTATATCTATGCTCACGTGGTGAGGCCTATATCAGTGGTCATGTGTACTAGACATCAAGGCAGTGTTTTGGCCATTGAAGATTAGATTAGGTTGGGTTCGGATCCCAACCGGGTGTTTTAAAGGTGTTTTTTTTTACAAAATGGTTTATAACCTCCCTCCACGCAGATACGGATACATTTCCTCTAGATCCTACCTTCTTCATCCCAATAGACTATAAGTAGTGTAAATATGCTTATTAGTGGTAGTACGCGGTGTAATAAACAGAAATAAAGTCACTAGAAAGCAGAGGACGTATTTAATTAGACTACATACAATACTATTGGTACAAAGGAAATTTAATTGAGAGTAACTGTGCCCCCATTTACTTTTTAAAAAATACCTGCAGTATATACATCTGGGAATCGAACAGTGATATTAAATTTTATGTTGTCTTAAAATCCTAAGAACATGTAAGGACTTCTATGTGTACGTAAGTATATGCAAAGCGGTAATAAGAAAGTTTAAGTTTTACTAGTTAGTCATGTAAAATGGGAAATGACCAGGTTAAATTGTTAGAAAAAAAAAAGTACATTCCTTTTACCATGAAATGTAGCAGTCTTATACTTTGACATATTAACCAATGATCTTATAAACTACTCCATAGTGGAACAATGCAAGGCAAGCTTACTACCTATCAGGCTAAATGAAGACTACATTTATTAATTTATTTCCAATTATTTATATTAACACTGATGAATCTTGTGAATGTGTGGAATGCCAGGTCGCCACCGTGGTTCGGATTTCACGTTAAACTGTAGGTCCTTCATTTCATCTCACAATCACCCTACCATTACACATTACGTAAGTGCGTATAACCCGAACGGGTAGTAAGACGCGGTGCTAATAATAATAATAATAATACACTGATGAAAATAAAATGTATCGGTGAAAAACCAACAGAATATAGAAATCATCTCAATACAAATATATCTTGATTCTCTTTGTTTATTCCCACAAAAAGGACGATAAACAGTTAAGATTGTCTATTATATTAATTGTGAAACACAGTTTGTGTTAAGTCCTTTGTGATCACCATTTGATGATGTGGCAACTTTGTCGGCATTCTTAAAAGACCCGGAAACTTTGTCGAGCCGCATACCGGACTGATCTAGCATTCAGTGTCTTGAGAGATAGAATAGAAAACAACAAAGCATCGAAAAACAGCTGCAACATCAATATTTGAAAAATACCAACTATTATTGGTCCATCCTAACCTAAGACCGGAAGTAAACACATTCCCATATCACTACGTGAAGGACATAAATTATTGGTGGAATACCAGTGCAATATTTTTAAATAGGTGCGATAATGTATAGTTAGTATAATAGAAAAGTAGGTCACTATGATTTTTTTAATTTTTAATACGTTTAAATTTCCTTTTTATGTTTAACAAAACTCATGCCAGACTCAACAAACACCATAAATAGGCGGGAAGCATTCAACAGTCACAACCGTCACTGAGCACTGCTTAGATGAACTGTCGACTGACCGTTGCTGAATTGGCGTTAAAATGTGATAAGGATTGTACCAGGGGTCCCACAATGCAGTCAGGAGTTTGTTGGTATTGGAATAGCGCTTGCAAAGCTTAAGTATAATTTCAAAATCAAATTAAGGAATAATATTTAGCTATAATAATTTTCTAATGTTATTTTAAAATAAGTTTAATACAAACCAAAGGAGGTAGGCCTACTATTTGGTGAAGGGGTACTATTGAAGTCCGTTCAGTAACAAATCAGAGCATTTATTAGAGTCCCAATTTTTAAGTAGTATTAACCTTCACAACATGTACGTAAAAATATGTAGCAAATTATGAAATGTTGAAATACGTAACGATGAATACACCGTATTTCCCTACTTTTCACACATGTATTAATGAAACTAAATTTAATTTTATAGCTGCAAATTTCTGAAGAAAGTAATAGGAACACATTTTTCTAAAAATACACATACAATTAGTTTTTAAATAGTTGTAAACTACAATAAATATAACTAATTTGATCTCTATTTCTTATCTATTGCTATATGTATTGTTCAAAATAGTATTTAATAATTATTGGGTTTATCACCCGTTCAAGCGATCTGGAAATTTAAAGAAAAACACTACCATTTGTCTGTAGAGGATGGAAAAGCATATATTTCATTTATTTAAAATACCATTCCTAGTTTACACAGATGATATTTAAAATCCTGACCTATCGGTTCAAAGTCGAGATACGTCGATTAAGATGAGTTGAACTGACTAGTAACCTATATCATTAAAAAAATATTCTTAACTTGTTAAACGTCATGTACAAGATTTTTGCATTTGTACTAAACACTTGTCAAAAAACTAAACTTTTAGCAATTTTTGGCTATTTATTTTAAGAAAGAATTAGTGAATGCACACATTAATGATGTAAGTAATTGTTTGAGGAATGTGGAAAATATAGTAAATGCACCGACATTTGAGCGTAAGGAGAGTGAGAAACCCGTCGATGTGTAACAAGGGTGGCTTCAACCAAAAGAATTTTCCTCTCTCTATCCGTGCAAATGTGAGCGCATTTCCTCTATACTAAGTTAAATATTTCTTATCCTTACTCTATGAGAGTAATTATGGAGTGTGGTAAGACCAGGTGTAGTAAAAAGATATTAAGTCAGCTACATGTAGGCTTACATACAGTATGAACACTAATTTATTTTACAGTTTATTCGTAGGGATGAATACCAAATGATGACAAAGAGATCAGAGCCAAATCCTGGTTGGGTCCCGTAAGGATGTTTTTATCTAAATTGTTTCCCACTCTCCTACCATGCAAATGCGAGTAGACTACCTCTAAAAAAACTTCCTTCCTCGACCACACTTCATTAGAGTAATTAACATATATGCGTAGGCCCCTATTACCTGAACAGGTAGTAAGACATAGTGATAAAAATCAAAAAACAAAAGTGTGGTGTATTTAGGACTTTAATACAGTAATACGGAACAACAATAGAATTGGTAAATATTTCAAAAAAACAATGCTTGAGGCGTGACTCTACTTTTTTTTTTAAGTCCTGTGAGACCTATACGTGTTGCTACAAAAGATTAAAGTTAAAATGTTCCCTTAGAGATTTCGTGTAATTTTCACGTTTAAATCAAGACATTCAGTTGATCCTTGATAGCGTTACTGCGAGACCCCCTCCTCTCTTAGAACGTTTCTAGAACGCCCTCTGCCCCCTGCAGGGCATGTAGATATAGAACCAACACCGCAAACATGCTATACAGTAGCAGGGGGGTAGGGGTATAAGCTCAAAGGGTTGAATAGGGAGTTTAAGGGAGGGTTGGGGAGGTTTAGAAGTTTCACTACATTTACCCCTTCCGTTACAGGCATAGCGCGAAGAGAGCGATATAGAGCCAGCTTATCGCACATTCGCGCTAAATTACATCCCGCAACACGTATAGAGAGACTGTGTACGAGAGAGAAACCTATCGATACTTGGGCGATATATCGAGCACATAAACGAGATATCGCTTCCGAATCAAATGATCCATTAAGTTTTATAGTATGGAGCCATTTTCGGTTGGGTGCGCTATACACACATACACAAACACAAACAAACGCACGCACCCGCACATATAGACGTTTGAACACACACGAACGCTTGAATAGTCTACAACCATGCAAATACACAAACACGCTTCATGATTTCCGTCATATAATTCCCGAACCCAGTTTCCGAAATTTTGAAAAGGTGGGGAAAACCTCGATCTTTGATCATTAAATTGATAGAAAATAAAGTCACAAATATTAGGATAGGATTTAAATAAAAACTGTAGTAGCCTAGGAAAAATTTAAAATTAATTCTAATTATGGTTGTGCTAATTTATAAAGAGGAAAAATAAATAAGGATATTTAAGTGGCTTAAATAACCCTTACATGTACAGTATATTCAAACACAGATACTATGTACATATTGTATGCACATACTACATCTATAGGGCCTATATAAGTTTATGTATATGTATATATATACATATATACATCATTAATATTATGTACTAAATATATACAATGTGTGTGAATATATATATATATATAACTAGATAGCTGTTTCCCGCGGCTTTGCTCGCGTGGAAGTTGATTATATACAAATACGAAAATATACATATGTATTTACAGATTAATTAAAAATATTACGTTACGTTGATGACCATAACTTGACCTCAGATCAAAAATAATGCAAGTCCGATACAAACTTTCACCCTCTTTTTCATCCCTTATTAAATAAAATTTCCAAAATTCCTGAAACATGTATTTATTTGTTTTACGTCAATAACCGAAATACAAAATTTTGTTTATGTAACTTTCAAAATGACGGACTTTCATACATATTATCATCCCCTATTTTGACCCCTTTGGGGTGGAATTTTCTAAAATCCTTTCTTAGTGGGTGCCTACATAAACAAATGAATATACAGTCTGAATTTCATGCTTGTAGCCTTGATAGTTTGCACTCGGCGATGATGAATCAGTCAGTCAGTCAGGACATGTTATTTTATAAGTATAGATAGATGTATAGGCATACAGTTTATGTGTATATTTGCTATATTTATGTATACTTTATGTATATACTTTTACACTAAATATACAGTATGTTGTGGATAAAAGTTTTATTTAGGCATTTAATTATAGTTTTAATTATACAAGCATAGTTAAGTGTTGTAATTTTTATTAAGTTGCTACAGTTTTTATTTAAATTCCACTCTCTCTCTCTTTCTCTCTCTATATATATGTGTGTGTATATATACACACAGATTTTATTTAAATTCCACTCTTTCTCTATCTATCTATCTATCTATCTATCTATCTCTCTCTCTCTATATTATATATATATATAATATTCGGTTTCTTTAAATTTAATGTTAAAAGAATAAGGAAATTGGGTTCGAAAATATGCAACGGGGGAAGTCATTAAATATTTGGGTATGTATATAAAATTAAAGTTTTATTAAAAATTATTTTGATATTTTTTCTAAGGTATTATCAGGTTATTATTTTCGATACTCCGTAGGCCTATTTGAGTCTTCAGGTGGGGTGAAAGTGGAAGCGTGAAAAACTTTTTCTTTTTTGCTAAAATAAACAAAAAGATTGCTCCAGTACTAGTTTAAGAGTTTAATTTTCTTCACATGTTGATATCAACAGCTCCTGAATATTCAAAATGAGCATAGCTGCATTGGTGATAAAACTTTTTAAATGAGGAGAAAAAGTTGTAATTAAAGTAATTAAATTACAGGACACCCTGGAAAGATATTCAAGAAATTTTGGAGGTCACCATAAAATGATGAAAATTAAATTTTTTGTTTCTAGTGGAGCAATATTTTTTTTTATTTTGGTTAAAGAAATGTTTTGCTATAAAAACTTCAAAATCACGGGCTTTTTCTCGCGTTTCCTTCCATCCCATCTTAATTGAACCATCTACCAGTTTTACAAACCATTTATTTGTTTCAAACTGTTTTAAAGCCTGCTTTAATGGATCAATGGTCTAAGGGATGGGGAACCTGCAGCTTTTTGAGGTGTTTGATGGAGGCTTTACGCAATTTTTTTTGTCAATTATGTTCCGCGCTAGTTTCATGTTGAGCTAGATTGCTGAGTGTGGATAGATAAAGGCTTGAATCTCAGTTGGGTGAACTGGGGGTGGTTTTCCCTAAATGGTTTTAAACTCTTCTCTTCATGCAAATGCGGGTTCCCTTCCTCTAAATTCAACCTTCACAATTCCTAACCCATAAAGTAATTAGTACATAAGTGTATAAACGAACGTATAGGGAAAGGCAATGCTAAATAAAAATAATAAAAATGTATCTTTATTGTTTAGAAACACTAAATTTTTAAACTTCGTGTATTTAATTAATAAAAATAATAAATTATTATTCTTAAAGTATTATGTTAAAAAAATAACCGATCTTGTCGATATATTCATTTAAGTTTGGCCACGCGATTATATTTTGGAAATATTTACTGTACATGAGAAATCCTTGAAGTGACGTGTGCTCTTCCAATGCCTTACTTTACTCGATTCGAATCTTGGTTGGGTTTACTTAGTTTTTTTTTATGTTTTCCACTTTACTTCCACGCTAATGTAGGTAGATTACATCTAAAATGCTTCCTTTCTCATCCTTAATCCATTTAGAGCAATCCTATATACGTACATCCTGAACAGGTAGGAAGACGCGGCGATGAAAAAACTATTAAACTAATATTTCAAGTTAATGAGGAGTATAAAACAATCCAGCGGTCTATTCATGGGAAAATTCTACACTCACAGAAGCTACCTTTTGTTTTTAAACCTATTAATGTGAAAATAAAAATAAAAACAAGAATAAAACGTTGAGCATCAGAGGTAGGTAGGTTGTTTTAGGCTTTTGTTGTATATCAGGGTATTCATTTAACGAGAATTTCGGGAGCCCATTTATTTCTTTGGATCACCTCGTTTCATAGGGGCTTAGAACGGTTTTGGAATGTGACTGAACTGGATGCTAACAGCTTCTATATCCCCCCCCTCCACCTATTTCTCCCTCACTCTTCCCCCCTTTCCATTCCCATCGGATTCACGCCAAACTCTTCTATCTGATTAACAATATACAGTCTCATCGCTTATTGGATAGGCAAACGGCGCATGTGCACGTTTGTGTACGTATGTTGTGTGTGTGTGTGTTTGTTATTTATTGTTATAGTGTTCTATCTCGTTAGATTTGATGTTCGTTCAGCCATTTCACACTCGATTCACTGGCTTTGTTGAAGTAGAGTTTAATTAATTTATCTTTTGTTTTATGGTACCAAGTCGATTTCTCTTTAAAATGTAGGTAAATAAATATTATTAATTATTTCACATTATATATTGAATTGTTTTATTTTTAATATTTGTTACTATAATTGATTTTAGTCTATTAAGCCATTGGGTCATTATAGGCTGATAATTTAAGATCTCTCTTCTTATTGGAAGTTATGAATTTAATAGAGGCTTATATTATGTCGAAAAAATTACTATTCAGTTTTATCTGTAATATGGAATCTTTCAAATTTCAACATATAAAATACTCTTAATTAGTTTTTAATTATATTAACTAATTAGATTGCTGCACCACTCACATTTAAGCCAGTTAAGTTAATTTTTTTTCCAGCGATTCATCTAAACTAACAATATCCCCATTTCAGACACGTATGCGGCAAAGGAAATGTTTTATATGTCGACGGCGCCACACATGGGCACAAAAAAATAGTTTACCTATTTGGCATTCCTTAAATAATATCTCTTTTATATGGAGGAACTGTTGCAATGGATCCCAAAATAAATAGTATAAATTTAAGCTTATTTAAGATACAAAATTAAATAAACTTAATTCAAACGCAAAACTATAAATAAACACTTGAAAATGTAGCAAAATTTTAAATGCAAATGTGGGCATACTTACAATTACTAAATTAAGTGAAGACATTATTGCAATGAACACCCAAATATTCGTATAACCTTAACAGGTAGTAAGATGCGAGGCTAGCCAAAAGAAAAACTCCTAAATAAATAATTCAAATTTGCCATCTAAGAAACTCAAAGAAAATTGAAAGAATCGCTCTATATGAGTGACCAAACAAAATTTTCCTGTTGGATTAATACCAGACAGTAAGCAATAGTATTATTCTCAGCGCTAACGCATTTAACACATCCGATAACTTTAAATGCTATAAAAGAATAAAACCAGCTCAGTACTTTATACGTATTGAAGATTACCTAAGAAACATGGAACATGCCACCCTCGCCTGCCCCCCCTTCCCCCCCACCTCCTTCCCTATGCAGTAATCAAGGGCCATGTTTTGTACCCACGCAGAGATGAACGGGGTATGTTTACTATTCTAGCCAGGTTTCTTTCAACACTACTTTATTCTGTTTCCGGAATAATGAGCTCAACAAATAGTCCCGTCTTAATCTTATGAGAGCTTTACAAGTTTGAGTTTACTGGAAACAAACAAAAGTTCTAAAAAATAGGTAATTTGGACTTATGGTTTATACCAGCCAGAAAAAAAGACTAAGCTCCATAAAAACTCGTACAAACAGAACTAATAGTTTTATTTAATGTACAAATATTAATAAAATCGGAAAGAAATAGTATAAAATTTGATCTAATAGTAGGCCTACAGGGACAAAATTAATTAGGTTATTACTTTCTCATTATCTTACAGGTAGAGAAAGTATTGTGATCGTCAAAATACGAACTCGAGATGTTGATGAATTTCGACGTTTCATGACCCCCCCGCCCAACGAATCTGAAAAAGTGTCTTTTAGGATTCCCATCTGTCTGTACTTCCAACTATAGAGCCTAAACTATTTTACCGATCAGGCTAAAACGTAGTATCTAGGATTTTCATAGGGTTGCTCCGAGGGATATTTGTAATTTTATATCCAACCCTAAATTTAAGGGTAGTTTACTGAAGGGCGAAAAGAGAAAAAATCGATTTTCTCGAAATCGGCTCAAACGATTCTGATTAAATTTCGTATTTAGGTGTTGATTAAGATTATAAATAAACTGGCTATTTTCATTTTTCCATGAAAATGACTTTTAGGGTACTTTACAAAAGCGGAAAAATCTTAATCTTTGCTCATTGCAAAATTGTAGTACTATTGAAAATAAAATAAAAATTATATGAAATATATTTTTATAAAACCAACAATTTCTGAGATATTGGCAAATATATTAATACAATTTTGTGAGCTTTAGTTGTAGATAGATACTAAATTTTTAACGCAATAATTCTCCAATGCCATAGAGTAATTAAATATATGTGAATGTGAGGAATGCCAGGTCTCCACCGTGGTTCGGATTCCACGTTAAACTGTAGGTCCTTCATTTCATCTCACAATCACCCTACCATTACACATTAGCGTAAGTGCGTATAACCCGAACGGGTAGTAAGACGCGGTGCTAATAATAATAATAATAATAATAATAATAATAATAATTAAATATAAGTCTCTCAAAAGTTTATATTGTTTTTCCTTAAACCTCTTAGGAGAGTTGTTTGTACAACAATTATCTATATCCATTTTTGACTCGATAGTTAATATTTACATTTTTTATTGGTCAAAATTTATAAATGAGGAATTTAATAGCAATGCGATGGCATGAAGATTTGCAATACCTAATAAAATGTCGAAAATTTTAACCGGAAGTTGAAATTTTAATATTAAGTGTTGACCCTTGTGGACCTAATATGGATCTTTTTTTATCTGTCCAAGCATACAAATGAGGACATCAATTCTTTAAAATATATAAATTGTAAAATCTAAAACCGAGACTCATTTTTTCTTTTTACATAAGTATAGTGCAATTTATTCTTGTACTTGCTAGAGTGTGTTATTTAGTTTCACATATATTACGAGTTTTGAGTAAATATTTCCATTTACAAATCATAGAGCAAGAAAGTCCACGCGGAGTTCCGTACCATTAATTTTAAAGTTCTGTTGTCGTGGTTCTATTCTTAGCCCAATACCTATTGCCCTCCCTCTCAACCCTCACTCTGCAGATTTTATTATGTTTCAAATCATCCTACCGTTTAGTTCATTTTTAAAGGCCTTTTATAGTAAAGCAAAGAGGTTATGCCAATTTCTAGAGATTAAATAATTAAGACTTAAACAACAAGGCTACATTTCATTATAAATCGTTGTATTTTAAATATGAATGGTGTAGTGCACGCTATGCATTGTTTACTGATTTTAAGCAATGCGCATGAATTTAATCCTAGCTTTAGCGATGTAAATGTAGGATAAAATGAAATAAAAAAATGTAATGTTACCTGTGTACCTAATATTTGCGAAAAAAATAATTTTTTTTAGCTACTAATATGAATAGTACGAAACAAACAACTAAACTATAAAAAACAGGTGACTGTGTATAACTTTACTTATATGTATTTTTTTTATATTTCTCAAAGAAACACTATTTTCCTACCATTGTTACTTCGGAACGACCAACCTAAACAAAATATAATTTTTCTTTGTATTTAAGATAGAAATATATTCTGCAATTTGATTTTGCACTTGGTTTGTTGATCAAGTTAAACAGAAAACTAATAAACCCTATATTCACCAGGAGAATAGATCAGTAACCTCGTTGTTTAAGAAAGAATCACATGATTGAAAATACTGTCTAAATTGGTTTTGATTTTATTGCGAACATATATATAATATACAAACAAATCTCTTTACATAAATGTTTGAAGAGACAAAACTAAATAAACCTAATTTACATGCAAAACCATACAATAACCGAGAAAGTATATATCTAACCATCAGGTTTTTTTACATTCTTTGCTCATTGATGAGCTAGTGTGAATATAAATATTTTACCCTATTCTCCGGAAAATAAGGCTTACAACAGTAGTAGTTCCATCTCGATCCGATGAGTACTTATTGAGATTACTGGCAACAAACAAGCAGTCAGATAATAATTATAAAAATCTATTACTATTAGGTCTTTCTATTTCTTGTCTTATACTACACATAAGAAAATAGAAACTCCACACAAATTCGAGTGTACAAAACCTTGGTTTTATTATATATATATATATATATATATATGACTTCATCAAGTGTTGGATATATTTAGATAGTAATACATATTTAAAACAGTATCATTTAGTTGTTTAGGAAAAATCTAGTTATTAGACAAACTAATTAAAATGCACAAATTGAATATAAATTTAACCTACTAATTGACTAGCACTTTTTTTTTTATGAATAAGTTAAATATCTCTTTGCAACCTAAAATAATAAGCTTTGCAAAATTATATTAAAATTAATGTAGATAAAATAGGTTTAAGCATTTTTTTTATTGAACCTTAATTTAATTTTATATTTTGGAAATAAAGCTATAACATAATTTTAGTTACTTGAAAATTTTACTTTGAATGCGATAACTTCTAATTATATTTCAATTGAAAATTTGGGAGTGTTTTAAAAATAATGTCCACGAATAAGATTTTCTTAAAATTAAAGTTATTAATATATAATGGTTTAGTTAATATTTGTAAAATTGTTTTTTTAAATTAACTTCATTTAAAATATAAGATATGATCGAAAAAAAATTAAATTTCACAAAAAGTAAATGATTATACTAAAATTAAAAATATCTTATAGTTAACTTTATTATATAGTCCAATAAGTTCTCACCGTATTTGTTAAATAAATAATGTAAAAACATTTTTTTTTTTAATTTTACTTTAAGATGTAATTAAAATACTTTATCGGAATAATCGATAAATAAGACTGAAATAAACACTATTTGAGAAAACAATAAATTAATATAGGTTTTTGAAATTAAGATTCCGTCTGTCTACTCAAGATCAGTTACTTTATCCGTGTGTACAAATATACCAATCCCTCTAGAAACAATTTTTTTTTTGTAAACTATGTACTAGACATATTCTTTAAATAGAAACACAACATTTTCAATTAAAAAGTATTCATAATATATAATGTTCCTCCCTCTCCCCCCAGACATATAAAATATGTCACGGCAATAAAAGTTTGAAAACAAACAGGAAATGGAGGTTATCTCCCCCTCCCTCCCAAAGGCCACCCTTAAGACACGTCTTAGTAACGGATGTTAGAAACGGCTTTTTTTTTTCATCCCCTACAAGCATCATCCTGTACTTACAAATGTTCGTTGTTCTCCAATGAATGCAAGAATCGTATAAGAAAAATTCTTGCTTGAATGGTTTCTTATAAACCAACTTATTTAGTAGATTTCAAACACTTGATGGCTTGCCAAATAAGTTAATTACTATTCTTTATATCATTGTTGGCCTAGTAAACATTAAGTGTAAAATATAATGCCATTTGTAGTTGTTTTTTTTGTCTCTCCTAGCGGTAAGTGATCATATAAGAGATTATAAGGCTCTTTCGAATGACAATATTTCTTTACTGCATAATGTTTTAAAAAGGGGGCGGGGGAGTGACTTTTAGTTATCATTTGAATGGGTTTAATAGTCTTGGTCCTTTCGATTATAGACAAGGGAACATGTCGAGGAGGATAAGTTGAAAAAGAAGTTCATCCATAATACTCGCCATGTGAGAGGATGAAAAACCATAATTTATAAAAAAATAGCATCAGGAGTAGATCAAAACTTGACCTCAAATTCTGATTTAATTAATTTATTTTTTCTATAAATTGTATTACAAACTGTGGTATGCGTACACTTAGGAGAACTGACATACCACTCAATTTTATTAACTAATTTTTTGTGTGTATAATATTAAGAGTGATAATCGAACTAGCCCAGATTTATACGTGACACTATGGGCAATCAAAAGTCTTTTATTTATTTTTGTATCTCGTGTGACGTGTATTAATAACAACTTGTGAATGTGTGGAATGCCGGGCCTCCACCATGGTTCGGATCCCACGTTAAACTGTATGTCCTTCATTTCATTTCACATCACCCTACCTTTACACACATTAGCGTAAATTGGGAAGAGGATGAAAAACCAAAGTGATAAGTAAAATAGTAAAGCTACCATCCTTTGCTCAGCCGGAATATAACCGCACCGTTACCTTAAATACCGTCTGTTGTGAGAGTGATAATGCATAACCACAAATGTGGAAAATCTAGTCTTAAGGTATGTAATTTATACGTAATATATGTGTGTGTTAATGTGAATATTATATTATATGTAAATGTAACGTACTTTTATTTATTACCCTAGATTTATTTTCCCCCTTGCCACTATATAATGAATTAATTACTTAGACAATGGCATTCGGAATTCTAAATTTCACTGACACACTTGTATAAGTACGCCACCTATACCTATCTTGATCTAGTTCTATCCAGTTCACCTCATTACAACCTCTTTCTTTCAGGTCCATTATAATGTTATCCTCCCATCTGAGTCTAGGTCTTCCCAATGATCTCTACCCATTGGATTTGCAGTAAATACCCTGAACACGGTTCTAGATTATTTCATTCGTGCTTTATGCCTTGCCCAGCGTCCTAACAATGTCTTGTGATGAGTACATTATATTTAACTCATCATTATGTGACTTCCTTCACTCCACAGTAGTCTCATCCCTTTTTGTACCAAATATCTTCCCAGGCACCTTGTTTTCAAACACCCTAATTATGTTTTCGTCATCTAAGGTGAGAACCAGTTTTCGCACACATTGAGAATAACCGGTACAATTATTATCAGATACATTCTTAAGTTTTTTCCTTGAAAGCAGGCGTGATCTTAACAACTTACTGATCGAGTAGTATCATAATTTATTGACTGCAATTTTTTTTCATCATAATGAAGTAATAGAAATAATTGATTTTTTTTTTAATTATTTAGCACCGCGTCTTACTACCCGTCAGGGTTATACCTTTAAGTGCTAATTACGCTAATCGATTGGAAATTGGGAAGGTTGAATTAGAGAAATTTGAACCCGCATTTGCGTGGAGGGAGAGAGAAAAACCATTTAGGAAAAACCCCCCCCACCCCAGTTCACCCTACCGAGATTCGAACCTCAATCTCCCCGTCCTCGGCGGTCGAGCTCAACACGACTAGCGCGTTAGCCAACTACGCCACCGAGGCGGGTAATTGAATTTAGTAATGTTAAATTAATATCGTAAATATATTAATTCCAAAATTACTGCGTGCAAATAAGTTTGGAGATTATCGGAATGAAAAATTGGAGGGGGGTAGGGAGGGGTGGGCAGGGACTGGACAAACCGTTGAACATTATCTATAATTTATATTCGCGTGTCTAGCGTAAAGAAAGGTTCCTTAGAGGATTTAAAAGACACTTTCTTAATTAAAGAAATTTCCATAAGAGCTAGCGGCGAGAAGTGAGACTGTGGGAATAACAAAAGAGTAGATTCTCGTAAAGGATTGGGTGAGGGTTAAAGGGTAGAGGGGGAAAATTCATGGTTTTAATGCAAGTTTTTTGAGTTTGTGTTGAGAGGGTCTAGTAGAACACAGGATGGAAATAATGTTTATTATTTCTTTTCTAGACAAGGATTTTTTTTTAATCAAGCACTACTATTAGAGAAATATACTCTTTTTTTTTTGTTCTCACTAGTTACAGTACTATCTATCAGTTATTTATGCTGGGCTTATATTCATGCATAGCGCATAGTCAATAGTGAAAAGCGCACAATGCTCAAAGTTAATTTAACAACCTATTTAAACTTTATAGTCATAATGCACGAGTTGAGCATAGACAAACTTGAACTTGGACCTAAAAGAAAAGTGTCCTGGAATTTAATGACAACTTTTTCTATAATTTCATGTACATGACAGATATTTAAAAACTGTTAATATTACTAGGTGAAGAAAATACCCTGTTTCTGCCGGAGCATTATTTTATTTATTTTGGCCAAAAAATATTTTTTGCTATAAAAATTGCTAAAATACTGACCTTTCATAATGTCCCCCGTACTCCCCACTCAAATACATTGAAGATAAATATAAGATTACCGATATAAATACTTATTTATTCGAATATTTATATAGAAGACCTGAATTCACAAATAAAATAAAATGACTGTGATTTTAATTGTAACCACTTTCAATACGACCGACAGAGAGTCGAACCCAAGGCCCTCCATCACTATCAATCCAGTCCAACACGATAGTAACGCGTTTAACGATTCGATCACCATGAGAAATAAGTGTCTAGATATAAACCTTATTTATGTGTGGATTTTTCTGAATTATTATTAATCTTTATATCCCCTAATATAAGTTTTCGCTTCAAACGATCGATAGAGCTGATGCGAGTTGTGATGAGACAGCTACCAATGAAATCTAGAAGAAGCGTTGCGTTGTTGATCTCCTTCTTAAAACGAGCGTCGAAATGCTAAATAAAACATTTGCATTTCCCAAGCATGATATACATATTAATTTCACATTTTGAAAGTTGTATTCCTTTCTCCCTAGCCTCCCCCCCCCCCCCCCTCCTTTTGCCTCAAGCAAACAGTGGTCGTTGTTTCTCGTAGAAAGACGTAGGGGTGTATGGGCCACGTGCATATCAACAGCCATGTTTAGCATAAAATACCCACTAAACCAGGCCTCAGAGTTTCTCTTGTACTATAATATCCTCAGCTCCCCCTCCACCCTTACCCCTACCCATACCTCCTTTATTTTCTTCTTATCCCCCAAACTTTTAGGATTCGGGGTCTTTCTACCCTCTTGCCCTAGCATATACAACCTCTTTTGACTTGGAGATATTCACCCCCACCAAGCTAGATTTTCAGAAGATTTCCCCCTTAAAGCCACACACTATGGCAAATAAAAAGTTTGCGGAATGTAAAAACTTTTTATACACCTTAACTCATATTTAATATTTATTTATTTTTATTACGCATCAATGTAAAAACTAGATTTCCTTCTAGTTGTTTAATAAATGTATATATAAAGATTAATTTGCACTTCCCGCGATTGATAATAACTATACTTTTAACATACAAGATGAATTGGGTTAAATTCAGGTGATCTTAGATGTTTAAAAATATCAGGGTCGATGATAATTAATGTAAGCCTTTGTTGATACATAATTTAATTGTCGATTGCAAAACATGAGCATAAGTATCTTACCTTACTATACAGTACGTAATATTATGTTTAGAAACATCTACTTAAATAATAATATTTATTGAGGTTTTATTTTTAATTATTTTATCTAATTCTTGACTATTACTCATTACGATTGTTACGAAATTGTGTAAGATATTCGAAGATACTAATATAATGTAGAGAGTTTATCAGGATAAGCACAGCTTATTATTATTATTATTAGCACCCGTCTTACTACCCGTTCGGGTTATACGCTATTACGCTAATGTGTAATGGTAGGGTGATATGAGATGAAATGAAGGACCTACAGTTTAACGTGGAATCCGAACCACGGTGGAGGCCTGGCATTCCCCACATTCACAAGATAACTTGTCAGAGGTGAAGGAAGGATTTGGAAATCAGATAAATCTGTGCCGGGACCGAGGATTGAACCCCGGCCGCCAGCATAGAAGTCTGACACCTTACCCCTAGACCATACCTGATATGTTATTTTCTACTTGGCCCCTATTTGACTTATCGTGAATAGGATATTCTCCACGTACTTGATGAGGGATATATATATATACGTTACGTGGAGAATTATATTATATAGATAGATAGATAGATACCCGACTAGTGAGTGTTCCACTGAGTGATGAAAGCAATTATTCATGGCTAAGGCTTATACTGACTTGGCATACCCTGGCCACCCTCCAAGCCATGTCACTGAAATATTCGTTTGTTTGAATTTCTCAATACTTCACTTTCCAAAGTGAATAGTTCCAAAATTTAATAATTTAAAATTAAACAATCTTAAACCACATTTAGAGAAATACAATTTGAAAGTACTAAGTAATTTTATTAAAATAATGACGAGATGTTGAAATATGCTGATAATTATTAAATACAAAATTTAATTTGAATTTTTTTAGTATTTATGGAATAGACTTTCTTTGTGCCCATTAAAATAATTTTACAAATTAAGTTTTTTAATCAATATTGAACATTGATGGTATATCTATATAGTAAAAAGACGACACATTTATCGACGTAACAATGTTTTATAAAATTAATACTAAAAGGTGATGATATTTTCTTGAATGGTTTCCCACTTTTCCTCATAGAAAATATGGGTACATTTCCTATACATTTTAGCATCTTCCTTATACCAATAAATATAAATATGTTGATATCCTGATTGGGTAGCAAGTCGTGATGCAACACAAGATTTTTTTTAAAAGTTGAGAACATAAGATTTGTGTATTAATTTATCTTAAGATAGTAATCATTAAAATAAATAGGAAAAACATTTACATTTGGTTAATGTATAGTTAAATAGTGATTTATTTTTGAATATCGCTACTGTTCCAAGCGGTGAGAGTTTGAACTAACCCTCTGTAGAGCGGCAGGCTGTGAATAAAGGCGGGCATCTGACGTCACACAATGAACCGACCAATCACAAAGCAGGGTGGGTAATACCATCAAGAAGAATTTATGGTTTTACTAGAAAGAGATTGTGTAGAGAGAAAAGAAGATAAAAAGAACTCTTTCCCAGCAACTTTAAATGTATTGAAAATACATAAAGAACTGTTTTATGTACTTGAGAGTTACTTCTTGAGAAACCCAGACTGTGCGGGAGGTTGTTAGAAGTTGAATTAAATTACGTGTAATTATTACAGATAAACTTGAATGTGCTTGTTTTATTCTTATTTTACCAGGGGAAAAGATTTAAATCTATTATTCTTCCTTTCTAGTTGAAAACTATTTTAATTGTGGAAACCCATTCTTTGTCAAAAGATTTGGTTGAATCATGAGATGCGTTAATGTCTTATAAAAATTAAACTCCACATTTATAATAATCATCATAATTTGGTCATCAATCTTGCGATTGGTTTGCTGCAGAGCTCCACTTAAGCTATTCTGGACAAAATTTTATACATATTTGTACCTTCCTCTACCAAGAATGTCCGCTATCTAATTCATGTACTCAAGTTTTGGTCTTCCTCTTGGAGTTTTTCTCTTCCAAAGCTCCTTCTAAAATGATCTTTTATCACACTTGTGTATCAGTATATGTGCTTATAATTTTAATGAGTGTATATTTTATTATTATTATTATTATTACTATTATTGTGAATGTGGGGAATGCCAGGCCTCCACCGTGGTTCGGATTCCACGTTAAACTGTAGGTCCTCCATTTCATCTCACAATCACCCTACCATTACACATTAGCTTAAGTGCGTATAACCCGAACGGGTAGTAAGACGCGGTGCTAATAATAATAATAATAATTACTATTATTATTATTATTAGGTGTTCTGTCTTACGACAGTTCCATTCCTGTTGTCAGTGAACTTGGACCAAAAATACGCACTGTCCTCTGCCTCCTCCTTCAGAACCCAGAATTTTCTTCTTTCCTTCACGTCATCTAGTATTTTACTATCCTCCTTCCTAAGTTCTCTTTCTATTAACCATTCCTTCTATGAGGTCGTGCAGAAGACAGTTCCTTCTAAGGATGTGTCTAATCCAGTTTACTTTGTACAGAAGAATCACATACAAAATGAATCTTTTCTCACCCACTCTTCTTGGGGCTTCTTAATTTGTCACCCTGTCTGTCCACCTAATATTATCAAGTTTTCTCTAGCACCACATTTTAAATCTCTCTAAATATTTATTTTACATGTTCCTAACGAGTCCCAGTTTCTGCTACATATAATGCGATGCTCCAAATGTAAGGTCTTATCAATTTTATCCTTAGTTCCAAACTCAACTTGCTGGTCAGCAGTAACCTCGTTTTGTCAAAAGCTTCCTTGGCCATGGCAATCCTAGACCTCATTTCTTTAGTGTAGTAAACATCCTTTGTCAGCAGACCTCCCAGATACTTGAACTGCTATGTTTTCCAACTACTGGAATTTTGATTTTCATCGGCTCTTCATATTTGGAAATCACCATCAAATTTTGACTTATAAATATTGATCTCCATGCTATATCTTCTCCCTATCTTCATTAGCCGGTCATTCATGTCCTGCTACTCTTCTTTATTTCTGGCCAGCAATGCTAGATCATTTGCATATTTTAGTGTGTTGACGACGCATCCTCCTATCCTGAAATTGCCAGGTCCTTCTAGGGAATCCCTGACCTGTCACTTGTCATACAAGTTTAACAGACTAAGTGAAAAAACAGCAAATTGTCTCGCACCTCTTCCCTATCCCCCATTATTTAGCCTCACCTTCCTTGGCTGTCCTAGGTTCAGGTTTGAAATCAGCCCTCCAGCTGATGCCTCCATTGATGCCATCAGTTGATGCCCATCTTATTCAGTATTTCCATCAGTTTTTTTTTTCCCATTTCACTTTATCGAAAGCCTTTTTCCAGTCAATGAAACCAATGTTGACTTCTTCCTTAACTTCCATCACTCTTTCTTAAATTATTCCCAGCCGATGACATCTCTGGTTCCTTTTCATTTTCTGAAACCAGATTGATACTATGCCATCAAACTTTTTTATTTTCTTGTTTATGATTATATCTACATAGACAAAATGAATACTTACCAAACGTTCGGGCTATACGCATTTGTGAGACGCGGGGACAAATAAACAACACACAATCAAAGAGTTAAGACAGGATTGAGCTTCTCTTTTTTATATATTTAAGTTTGTAAAATGATCCGCCACTTGCGACTTGTGTATATTACTAAGCTATTAACAGAACAGTATTCACTAAATTTTTTTTTTTATGTTTGTTTATAATCAACACCAAGAAACCATAATCATATATATTAACAAACTATGATTCTAGGAATCCTCAGACTTTCTGACTGGAACATTTTTTTTATAGTTAATGAAAAATAATCATTTATAATTAACTGGATGGGTTTATTATTTCTTAAAGTGTTGTGACAACCCAAATCAAAGAGCTCCATCGGGAAATCTTCGGCGTCCCGACAGCCCACTCCGTCCCCATTTATTTTCAAACAGGATCTTATTTCAATTTTAAATTTCAATTAAAATCAGAATTCTTTTCTCTATAATATTGAAAAGTAAAATTAATAAATTCTCACATACAACTTTTATATTATTTTAAAGACAATTAAAATTGTTAATAAGATATTGATATTTTTATCACCTCGTCATATTACACTTACCATTAGCTATGCATATGTACTAATCACGTTAATTTGTTAGAGTTGAGGAAGGTCGAATTTAGAGAGAGTGTACCTGAATTTGCATGGAGGGAAAACCACACTAATACACCCAAATTGAGTTTGAACCCCGATCTCTCACCATCTGTAATACAATCTATTGCGAAAGTAATGCCTTAGACTTTTAGAGTTTGCAACCACCGAATCGGTTATAAATATATATTTATTTATTTTAAATAGTTTGCTCTTTTCGAGCTATTTTCATCTTCATCTTTTCTCTTCTTCTTTCTTTATCTTACTCTGACACTTTCTAACACGTGTTCCCATCCAATTTTGTGTTCCTCCTTTAAAATACGAACCTTAATATTCCATGACGAGCTATGGGCTGCCTAACACACACATGCAACACACACAAACACACATGTGCACACGTGACAATGATATCATTTTGTCTCTCTCCATCTACCATACTTCTCCCTGTTTTCGTTTGTCTCTTGTTCTTCTTGCACACGTTCGTCTCACGGTACCCTTTAAGAAGCGTGTATTATTTTCTTTTATGGATATTTATGATGTTGTTGGCACTTTACATGTTTCTATATTGGATTTTTCTTTCATATGAGTTGGCGGTGGGTGTTATGTTTGTCTTTTGTTTTGTTCTCAGAGTAAAACAATTTTAGACGTGATTGTACATAAACCTACAACTACGTTTTCGTCACACATGCAACAAAGGTTTGACATAATTTTTTGCTGAACGAACCCAAACATTACAACAATGTTTCTCAAAAGTGTTTAATTTAAAGATTATAAAATGTGTGAATTCACCAAGTGACTTAAGTAATTTAAATCATGATGTAGAAGGATTAATTTTAAGAAAATCAACATGTGTTTACTTGGAGAGAAGATTTAAAAGTCAAGTGTCTCGTCGTGAAGTGTTTCCAGAGAAAGTAGAGCTTTTAAAATCCGTATCTGAAATATGTTCTTCCCCATTCTGTTCCTATTTGACCAATCATACATAGTTTGTGCTCTACATATCTCACGTGAGAAACATATTTCCATTAATACTTGACCAAAGTGTTCTACTTAGAGATAACTTTTATCAGATAAGTTTAAATTTGCTTTGCTTACCCTGGGAACACTCCACGACATGCTACCAGTCAAACATTCCGTATAAAATTAATACACCTGTGTAGTCGGGATTAAGTTGTGATCTATCTAGTCAGATACCGGATTCTAAATTGTCTTAGTCAATAATTTTGTATAAAGAAATGATCAAATCGTCATAAGAAATCAAATGGTATTTTCATGAAAAATGAACTTATAAATTAGGAAGAAAATTGAATGAATGATAATAATTATAATCGAATTTAAAAAAATCCAAGGAACATTTTTATGTAGTTTTGTTAAAGATCTCATTTGATTAATAGTTGCTAACAAATAATAAAATTAAAACTATCACGGATTGAATGTATCATTTCCAATCAAATAGATATTAACTGGGCTAAATTTATTAAAATTACTTTTTTAAGTAATTTTTTGGTCCTACCCCAAAGGCATAAGATATAGGTTATTGCTTACACCTCCACAGGCCATTCTAAGATTAAACGTAATTTGGTAGATTAATAGTTTATCTCTTTTTTAAATTTGTCTAAATAAAGTCGATTGTTTTTTAATTAAAAAAATAGTCATGGCTAGCTAGTCAGCCGTAACATTTGATAGATAGTATCAATACCTTTAATTTAAAACAAAAATAAAGTAGACTAAATGTAATCCATGTTGACTGCTTTAAAAAAATTATTTTTAACAAGTCCTCTTACCAGAATTTTACTAATAATTACAGTGCTATCTTATAGGAAGGATCTTTTAGAAAATACAAATTTGGATTT
The DNA here is from genome assembly GCA_039000515.1 of Timema cristinae. NCBI lineage: Eukaryota > Metazoa > Arthropoda > Insecta > Phasmatodea > Timematidae > Timema > Timema cristinae. The sequence continues at coordinate 42,272,596 of JBCFYV010000935.1, read as the reverse complement.
TTTGGCGCTAAACATTGACAAACTTATCTTATATTATTAGTGTTAATTCATTGGTATTGATAATATCTATCAAAAGTGACAGCTGCAGATAACATGATTCTTCCGATGAAAATGGACACTTTATGTATGAATTGTTTTAAAAGATGTATAATAAGTTTGGAGGGCTATTGTTAATATTTGATACAAAATTTATAGTAAAAGATTAATCACTACTACCCCACCTGTTTTCGAATCACATAAATGATACAGTTTGGCCCCAATGGGAATCTTAACCTAAAATACCCTAACACTTTATCTGATATAGTTTAAAAATGTTGAATCAAATTTCCCTTGGTCATCGTTAACTGGTAGGCTGGAGTTCGTATCCGGGCACACTGGATTAAATGTAATATTCTTTATTTTAGTGTATTTGTACTGGTCTTCTGTTTTGATCTTTTAAAGTTAATGCAGTACATTTTCAAAATATCATTATTATTCTTGCGTTTAATGCACTTATAAAGCATATTTAATAGAATCATATCCATATTATTAATTTGGATTAAGAAAATTATAAAATTCTGAAGGGAAGGGGACGTGGAACAATTAGAAAATAAAGCTAAAAATCATGATAAGAATTGAAGACATCTTTTATTTCAATCACTATTACACAGAATTGAAGATGAGTTCTTCTTGTGGTATTGGCAATATTGCCCACAAAAATTGGGTGACCAACAAAATAGCAAGACATTCGTAAGCGTGCACCTGTTAATTTTATTAGTTCTCAATCCTCGGATTTGACCCCAACCCTCCTCTCTACCCTTCATCTCAGCTAACATGGCGGCCATGTGCATGCAACACAACCGAGTTTTTAACTCTGACTCTGGTAAAACTAAACAGCTTTGTTGACTTGAAGTGGAAAGTGATTTGTGGTGAGCTCTTTTTCAAACATAAAACCCAATATTCAAGGAACGATGCAAACAAAAAATTCCAACCATCACACTGGTTTTCAGTAATTTTTATACCAATTTTATGTCTGTATAAATTAGAGAAGTGACTAAAAGCAATTTTTTTCCCAAAAAATAGGGATGAGGGGGGGGGGGGGGGGCGTGGGAATATGATGATCTACCAAGAGGGGCGTGAGCTGAAATTGTTTGAGAATCACTGGTCTAAGGCGTCATGGTCGTGTTAGAATGGCCTGTTGATCACGGAGAGATCGGGACTCGAATCTTGATCGTGTCTTCTGAAATAGGTTTTTCCTAAATGTTTTCCCACTCTCCTTCCACGTGAATGCTGGTAGATTACCTTTAAAATTATTCCTTCTTCATCCCTATCCCATTATAAAAATTTGTAAACATGTGTATAGCATGAACAGGTGAGACATGTGAAGTGTATGTAATATAAAATAATCACTTTGCTCGTTATGGGCTCCGCCCCCAAATCCCCAATGGGTGTAAACTAATGTAATTACAGCCGTTGTTTTGAACATTGATTTATTTTTACAATTTTATGATTATAGTTGTCCCAGAAGTGTGTAGAAAATTTAAGAAATGTGAGGAAAATGTGCAAAATTTACCTAAAAAAAAAAAAAAAATCCCGCTCTAGTGCAATTTGTTTTTGGATAGGTCTTACGTTTAGCCACAAGAGGCCTCCAAAGAAAGGTCCGCACCGACTTAAAAGTTGCTACGCCATTTTAAACTGTTTTGTGGGATTAAAAATTTAAATTTTAAACTTTTTTGGATTATTCCCATTGGTTACAGGCTAGAAGCTATAAGTTTGTGCCAAATTTCAAGTTTCTAGCTCATCTGGACGTGGGTAAATATTAATGTGAGTGAGTCAGCCATGTGGCTTTATATTATAGTGATGATACTAATTAAGTTAATATCCAATTGTCATATTTATTAATTTTTTTTGGCTATTATTGGAAGATTAAGACTAACCCTTCGCTTAGTAGTAGTATTATGGGAAATAGCTCGTTCCTTTTTTTTTTCGTTTACTTATTAAGATGGTCTTTCTAATCTTTTACAAAAAGGCTTATATAAATTTTATAAGAACTGTTTGTACCTAAAGGGGTACAGTACTTTCTGGAATGAAACAGTCTCAAAGACAGGATATCGACGTCCCCCTACTACTCTTGCCCTTTTCTCCCCCACCCCCCTCTCCCCCATGAGGGCTATTTCTTGAAACGTTACCTCCTTATTCCCCTAGTCTCCTTGTACCCCTTGGTATTTTGCAGTCATCCCTAGCCTTCCAGCAGGGATTGTGTGAATATGGGAACCAGTACGTGTCTCAAATACACACGACGCACCTGTTAGGTAAACCTTACTGTTGAAACGGCTAGGAAAGAAGGGCTTAACCTTTGTTTCAGTTTTCCCCCAACAATAATGTTTTTCTACAATATATTTGATCCTTGGGTTATGCATCATATTACCACTTTTAGAGTGTCCAAAACTTACACCAATCAAGCTAAGTACAAAAGAGCTATTAGGGTGAGTTTTAACTAAATTCATAACATTTCACCTAGAGCAGTGTTTCTTTAACTTTTTACAATTATGGACCACTTTATAAGCCTTCGATGCACGTGCGGACAGCCCACCTAAATATACTAATTACTTGTTCCCTTGTCGAAGCTGGAAATTCTATTAATATTCGTGTCTCTCAAGCCCTTAAAAACCGTATATATATATATATATATATATATATATATATATATACACTTTGTTTATTATGCTCACTTTACATGTAATACCAACTAAAAGACGATACAAAGTATTTTTAATTTACACCCAATATCATTGCTGAGGAAATTGCAGGTTTTATAGAGAAAATATTTATCTACGTTATCTCTGTTAACTGTTGCCAAATCTCCTTGCTCTAAATTATGTCTGAAGGTGGTGTGCCGGGGTGAGGAGTTAATGGCAACCTCTACTAAGCATCGTTGCGAAACTTGTCTTATATTTGAGGGTCAGATTGGCCACATGAAAACGATAGAATAACAAAGCTGTTTCCCCAAGAGTAACCATACAGTTCCCTTAGCGATGATAATAAATTTAGCAAGCTTAGCTTGTCTATATTTCCCTCTTAAGCTATTTCATATAATATCTATTATTTTCTTATGGTTCCGTGTGCTATAGGCCTACTCGAATCGCTAGGTGAAAAGTATATAACTATGTAGGGCCTACACTTAATTTACCCTGAAATATTGTGGTCTCTCCTTAATATATTACATTATAACCTTATCTTTTATGTTACAACATAGTGTAATATGTAAAGGTAAGACTGCTTGCTACCTTTAAATGTAAAAGGAGTGTATCTTTGAAGAATTTAAATGAACTATTTTAGAAACAAAGTGGCTGGCCTTGGAGATGTTAGTAACCACTCACATGCTATCTATAAGTGCTCTATAGTAAATAAATATTTTGAAAGTCTTATATGATTGAACGTTAAGGTAAATTTTCTTAAACAGAACTATGCTTTATAAATCTATTGAGGACGGTACCCGCCTCGGTGGCGTAGTTAGCTAACGCGCTTGTCGTGTTGAGCTCGGCTGCTGAGGAAGGGGAGATCGAGGTTTGAATCTCTGTCGGGTGAACTGGGGGTGGTTTTTCCTAAATGGTTTTCCACTCTCCCTCCACGCAAATGCGGGTTCACTTCCTCTAATTAAACCTTCCCAATTCCTAATCCATTAGATTAATTAGTACTTAAAGCGTATTACCCGAATATTATTATTATTATTATTATTATTATTATTGAGGACGGTAAGAAAGTTCTGAAGCTACACTACCTTATCTATCAATGTATTGAGAAGATTATTGTGTAAAACACAGTTAAATAACCCCAACAAAAACGTATCTTGCTGAATGGACCTACGAGTGGTTCGGAATCTATTACCAAAAGCCAGAAAAAAAGTAGTACTTTAGCTAGTTGATTATCTTACAATATACCCTAATATCTATTTTTACTAAATCAAAACCACATTTTTAAAGTAAATATATGATAAATGACCAAAACTTAATTTGTAAATAAAATCAATTATTAATGGTTATTTTAGTAAGGAGCCACTTAGATTTCTAAAATGTTTGAGTCTTTAAAAATTTGAGAATTTCGAGTAATTTTATGAATAATACTTTCTTTTTAATCTCTAAAATTATGTGTTTAGATCATATAGAGCAGGCCCGACGTCCTAGCTGATTAAATTCTTGACATGGCTGGAAAATAATATATCATCGGTGAAATGCAGGTTTTCCATTTTACAGTGATAGACTAATGGCAGGGGGATGAGTGTTGTCAGTTTTAGATTTAAGCTAGTTTATAAGTCGTGTTCTAATATCAGTCGGTTCAGAGAGTTCACGTTACATACCTCGTATAAAAATAGTAATATACCAAACAGGTTATAATAAAATAACACACACAGAAGAGGAAACATTTTCTATGTTACGAAAATTTATCTAAATGACTTAAGGCCCTACTGTGAAAACAAACGGTAACGAGGGTACGTTTCCAAATCTTTGAGGAAAAAGTATTTTTTCCAAATGTTAGGAATGTATTGTGACAAAGCAATTCCAATAGAAAATGTAGTTCTTTGTATTCTCGTGGCTGTTTTTATGTTTGTATATCTACCTTGAGAAAGTCAATCTCCGGTTTCAGAAATTTGCGAACCTTTTACTAAGATGGAGAATTAACTACAGTCCATTAGAGCCTGTTCTTTTAGACATCAGATCTGCCTATATCACTCATTAAAAAATGTGGAACCAAACTAACTTTTTGCGAAAAAACTGTTATTTATAGATCCATTGAGGCATCTATCTACTAAATAGGTCTGCAGTTGGTGCATGAGTTATAATTAAAATAAAAGTAAAATTATATTTGTATAGAAGTTTGAAAGGATTAAATCAGATGAATGATATATGTGAATCTTTTATTATATTATTGTTAATTGCATAACAGTGTTTCAATTTTGTTTAATCAGGTGTTTTCCTCTCAAAGTGATAATTGACATTCACTTACTGATGAACTTTAGAGAATAAATTGAAAATTTATTCTTCGAATAAGCTAATGCAAACAAATAATCAAAATTATTTTAACAAATGTTTTAAATATATAATATAAAATCAGTTATTTAAAAGAATGCAATAATATAGCCTGTTAGTAAGAGATTAATAATAACTGATTTTTCGTGTTGAGCTCGACTGCTGAGGATGGGGAGATCGAGGTTCGAATCTCGGTCGGGTGAACTGGAGAGGGTTTTTCCTAAATGGTTTTCCACTCTCCCTCCACGCAAATGCGGGTTCACTTCATTTAATTCAACCTTCCTAATTCCTAATCCATTAGTGTAATTAGTACTTAAGCGTATAACCCGAACGGTTAGTAAGACGCGGTGCTAAATAATAATAACTGATTTCCTATTATATATAATTTTTATCTTTCCTTATTTAAACTTTTGAAAATATGATCCTTCAAAAATGTTTTAAATATATAGGCCTATTATTGTTTTGGTTATCGCCTATTTTACTAACACACTGACTTATTACCTGTTCGGGCTGTATGCCAATGTATTAACTATGCTAATGGTGTAAGGAGGAGAGAGGTTGAACTTAAAGGAAGAGTATCCGCATATGCGTGGAGAGAGTGGAAACCATTTAGGGGATAACCACATCGGGATCGAACAACGTTCCCCCGTCATCGGCAGTCTAGTTTATTGCTAGTGTAACACCTAATACCATCAAAACGGGTTACATCTCACGCAAGTTTAAAATTGTTTATCCGTTTAATTCAAGTATAGTTTGAATTAGGGGTGGTTCGTTGGTTGTTTCCAAGGCAAACAAGTCTGTACTGACTGAACTTTATTTGTAAATTATTATTCCCTCCTCTTCATAATCTATTTTCCAACCAACAACACACACACAAAAAGGTAGTGGGTGAATGTTTGTGCATTGACTTTAAAGATCAAGTTTAATACTTGGTGGGAGGAAACAATTTACCAGTACACTCCTGGGAAGCCTTGCTTGCCTCTGCAACGAACCATGAAACCCCCACTGTTCTGAGTAATTTATTTCAAAGACATTGTTTTGTCAAAACAAAACCAACAGCTCTCGTTTAGTATAAGCCTTCAAATACAGTTTGGAATTGTATTTTTTTAAATTTATAATTAAGAATTTAATCACAAACTATCTCTCACGACTTAATTTCTTAGGTATATATTTGTAAAAATTGGGTTGTTATGAAAAATGCTCAATTTCTCACTAAAATCCCACATTGACTGCAAAAAATAATTAATTGTTCGTAATTGGTGACATAAAATTTCAGATTAAATAAGAATTCATTGACAGTAATACTAAAGAAACTTGCATTGGGTGTCGAATTATCAAACGCATCACTCATGTGTTTAGATTGGATTACTGGGGACGGTGTGTTTAAATTACGGTATAGTGTACGGAGAATGTTTTTGCTAATTTTTTTTTACACCCTCCTTCCATAAAGATGTTTTATTTTATCTAAAATATTCCATCTTCCTCAGCTCTATTCCATTAACGTAATTATTAAAAGATGCCCAAAACTGTTATAATACCTGATAGGGGAAAAAAACACTGACATGACTCTGTACGGGTGTGATCTGGAGGAATTACTCTCAAGAACGTGTTGTATATTCTGTCTGGTAATAAAAGTGAGGAGAAAGGCATAAGTAACAATCCACCTGCGTCCTCAACATCTCTCTTTTATCCCACCACACACTTTAGCTTTCATCTTCGTTACACACACACACACGCGCGAATTTTATCTTTCCATTTTCACTTTCTTGACTATAGCTATCTGCGTTCCATCACGGTAAATCCCCATTTTAAGATATTCCAACCTTCAACCATTCCCTCCCGTACTTCTCACGCAGTTCTTCTACGGAATCTTATGCCTCTTCCCTTCCTTCTTTCATATTCATCACTCTTCCTCTGCAGCCTCCCACTTTTATTCCCCCTTGGCCCCTAACAGAACTTTCCAGTAGAAGTTTTTCACAACCAGAGGCGAGCTGACTGGCTAGATATGTTAATCACATCTTTCGACTTTATCACACTAAAATACCGCTACTACATCGTAGGTAGATGTAGACAGGACAATATTATATATCAAGTTACCTAAGTCCTTTTGGGTGCATGACCTCATTCTGGATCAATATTTCTAGTTTGAAATATCAATTTAAGGAAACCAACTCTTAATACAGTGAAATTAGGTTTTACTAACGGAAAAATGCATATAGTTTTGAAACTTGGCAGAAACATTGTTAAAGGCGTTATAAATTAAATAAAGGAAAATTCTCTCATCCACCTTTGTAGCTTCTCTCCTTAAAATTGGAAAAACCACCCACAAATACGATAAAGCTCATTTATCTGCTCGACCGTTCAATTTTAGGCATATATGCTGGTATAAGAAAATGTTTGAAATAAAATATACAACAAGAAATGCCTTGCGTGTAGTGAATATTACTAACCAAAATGTGACTCTATGTCAAGGGTAAGTTGGAGCGCACTGTTAAATACGTGCTTATCGTGGTTTTTCAGTTTTTATGTATGATTTACTCGGAAACTACTCATTTTACGTGAAATATTATCAAGAATAAAATTGATGAGCGGTAAATTGTCCATCAAAAATTGCCTTTTATATTTATTTTTTAAATTCGTAGACACATTTTAAAGTTTACTATAATTACTGTGCACTTCCTAATTCAAGCTCATTTTCAAGCCACCCTTAAAGTAGAGATGTTGGTGCGTTTGTTTGAAAGTGTATTTCCCTAGTAATCCTCTGAAGTCCAGCTCAGTATATTAAAAATCAAGCAAAGTATGGTATATCATCGTCAACATCATCATCAATAATGTCTGCAATTTCAGCATTTAGGCAGGCCTGGCCCTGGCAATGGGAGCACATGGTTGAACAGCGTAGACCAGATCTTGCACATCCGAATCTTTTCCCTCATAATTTGCAGATGCATAAAATAAGAGTTAGAATTGATACTAAGGCTGGTGCTTCAGTTGCAGGAATGGGTGATAAGATTATATCGGCTTTTTCCATCCCTAGTGTGTAGAATTTAATGAATTGCCCTGCCATGACTGAAATTGTTAGAACACGTGCTAGGAGTGCTGACGCGCAGCAGCAGATGTCTGAGGTAGTTTAGACAACACCACAGTATTGTCTGCTTTACCAACACGTTTGTTGGAGGCTAAAAATCTGTAGTGGTCGAGACTTTGTTATGTATGAGAAGCTTTGTATAAAGCGAAATTAAATCGCTCTTGCGATTTTCTCATGGCTTGCTTTTTTACTACTAAAGATTGGCACGATATCGTGCAAATCATTTCTGCTGTTGAGTAAGTTGATCGTATGTGCCCTTCCTTTGGAAAAAAAATCCGACGTTGTGTCGTAACCACCAAAAGCGTAGGTAAAAAGCATTACTTCTCTTCAGTTCTTCAAAAGTTTCGACGACTGCAAATCGTGAGGAATATAAATTATTTTGTTATTGTACCTCTGTTCTTCCTTCAAAAATGTAATATCTTTATTGGAAGGAGAAAGAACAATGGCTAAAGTTAGGTCTTGCTCAACGATGACAGCTGTTTCGCACTAATAAAAATGTTCTACAGTAGTTTGTACTGTTAACAAGGCAGCATCATTCATGGCAACAATGGCTCTAATTTCTTCACTCTCAAATTTTTCAACTAGTTGTGAAATTAAATGCTCCTTGTGGTGAGATTTCTCAGGGACATGGTTCAAAGACAGCCGCGTTTTCATCTAAAATAATTTCCAGTGATATGTGTTGCATACGTCATCATTGACGTTCCATACTCTTTGTACTATTAGCCTTATCTGAGAAACCATAAAATACCACAGTTATTCTTTGACCATAGTGTTTTCTAAAGTAATCAACGCAAGTGGTAAACATGTTCGCAAATGTCCCTCGTTTTGACCACACTAAGCGGTGAAACAAATAGCCTCTATCACGAACTCGCGGTCATTGAAGTCAACAGCTCGTTCTTAACCGTATAAAGAAATTTGATTCAAAGATAATTTTATTTTTCTTATTAGACTTTTTTGTCGAATATGGAAAGAGGCTTTGAAGCGAGATGATAAGTAAAGTAGGTTTTAAAATTCTGTGTCGAATGAACAGTGCAGATAATTCGTGGAAATAGCAGGGTTGAATCAATCTGAATGTCGTCGTCTTTGACTTCAACTGTATTATTCATAAAAGAAATTGGCTTTGCCCGATTTTATTGACTCATCTTAAAAGTCTTAAACAGGCTTCCTACTGTTACAGTAACGTTTAATAATTTTTTTCCAACATATTTTGCTTTGTAGCAATCGCTGTCTTCTGTGGCGACAACAGCGTTATATAGTTCCTCAAGATTAGATTTATTAATGAATGGCGAATGTCATTGTAGTCATTGCATTAGCTTTTCACAGTTTTCTTTGGTTTTACTCATTCTTAAATCTCACAGCTCGACGTGCTGATGGCTGCTCTCATTAATTAATGCACAAAATTTCTCCATACTGGCAAACACATGAAACGCTACTGGCAATCCAAAGATACATTTGCTTAGAAGACTAGCAGTGAAGCCTCTTCTATGGGTGATAGTTCCAACACTTCATGTTTTTCATTGGAGTCTCTTCTATGGTCATATCTGACCATGCACCACACCAGAGATTCTCAGACTGACGAATGGTGAAGAATCCTTCTTTAATTAATTTCTCTGGGTGACCTGGCGGTCTAGGGGTAAGGTGTCGGACTTCTGTGCTGGGGTCAAGGGTTCTTCAATCCTCGGTCCCAGCAAAAATTTATCTGTTTACCAAACCCTTCATTCACCTCTGACAAGACATCTTGTGAATGTGGGGAATGCCAGGCCTCCACCATGGTTCGGATTCCACGTTAAATAGTAGGTCCTCCATTTCATCCCGCAATCACCCTACCATTACACATTAGCGTAAGTGCGTACAACCCGAACGGGTAGTAAGACGTGGTGCTAATAATAATAATAATAATTAATTTCTGAAACTCCCAGGTCGGCATTTTTTGTTGCTAAGAATTCATATTGCGAAGGTAATCTCGACAAAAATTTGCGTGAAAAATTGGAAGCATAGCTTTAATACACTATAGATGCAACTCCCAATTACACATTCAATCAAATGCATCACGCTATTAACAAGCTCAAAATACTGTAACCATAATTGTGCTGTTTTCCCCAGTTCCTTTAGCTTTTCAATGTGTTAATAAAACCTCAATTTTAAGTTTACAACAGAAAGATCACTTTGTACATCGTCCAACTTATCTTGGAGTGGTTTGAAAATTAATGAGAATTTGCTGTATGTGTTCCCCTTTTAGAATTATTTGATAATTATCTTAGTAAAGAGCAGTTTACGCCAAAATACAAGCCCGTATTGCTCTGGCGTACGTATAACCAGCAAGCATATAGGGCACTGAAACCGAAGCGTATATTGTTGACACAATTTGAATAGCAACAAATTTAAAAAATATAAGCAAACAAGGTCGTGTTCTGTGGACAATTTACCGCTCAACAGTTTAATTCCTAGTAATGACGGGAAATTCGGGTTCAAACCCATGTCAGCTGTACTGAGGGTGACTTTACCTCAATGGTGTTAAAAATCTCCACGCAAATTCGGGTACATTCCCTCTAAATTTAAAATCTCTCATACCTAACATATTAGTGTAATTAATATATATGCGTATAACCCAAAAATGTAGTTAGACGTAATGCTAAAATAATTATAATTACTAATTAACATACAGAATTCTTTATTCCTTAATCAACTTTATTATTTATTTAATTATATTTACTTTAGTAGTGATTTAAACGAGAATTCATTTAATGGATGAATCTAAAATTTAGAATGGAGAAGAGTGTTTTTAAAAAACGTGCATCTGTATTTGCATTGAATGAGGACTCTAGATACAAAGGGAAAATCACTTGTGAAAATCCATCCGCCAGAATACTAAGAAAAGAGTCAATTTCTAAACTAGATGATGGCAATCAGGTGTGATACGAGTCTGTTGATCTATCGGCTAACTCTGCGAGTTTCGGTAAACGCAGGATATTTTATTCTTTGGCGTATGCACGCACAATTAAACTTTCAATGTACCCTGGTATGTTTTGTTAAAGAATTATTTTAATACACAATTATTGTTAACCACTATTCTGCCATTAAAATCAAAATGTTTCTGCAAAAAATTATTTCTCTATTAAAGTTAAATAATAAAATTATTATTGAATTAAAACAAGTCGTGGATAAAATATATATAATATATATATATATTTATATTATATATAATATATATATATATATAGAGAGAGAGGAGAGAGAGACAGAGAGAGAGAGAGAGAGAGAGGCTCTAGCCTTATATTTGAAATTTGATTTAAAATAAAAAAAATTAAAGAAACACTAATCATTAATGAAAAATAAAACACTCATCTATTATTGAAGAAAATAAACGCCTTTTTAAAATATAGTTCTTAAATTAAATAAATATACAGATGATAGACAAAATGCAACAAAGATTCAAACTTTATATTCAAAACGTCTTGGAAAATTTCATTGTGGAATTTCTAAGCCCAACTTTCTGGACTAATCTTTCCCTGTGCCTGAAATGTCGAGATATGAGCCGAAATAACATCAGCGTTAATTTCCGCGTAATAGTTAATCCTCATATTTTTTAATGCGCTAACGTTCCTCTGTCTCTTTCTCTCTCTTCTGCACTCGCTGTGCGGGTGAAAAAAGATGGACGCCATTACCAAGACCGCGAATATATGTTACACGATAACGGAATTTAATTTAAGATATAATTTACTGTGTTAATTAAAACGGTTGTTTAATTATAGAATGGCGCTTTCGGAACAGGAGTTAGGATGTTGGAGGTACGGGGGAGCAAAGCTAAGAGGGAGCTAAAACGAGGTATAGAACGTGAGGGGGTGGAGGGTGAGCTAAGGTTGGTTCAGCAATATAAAGTTTTCTCCAAGTTTTGTTCGTTGAAGTACAGTCTAATCCAAAGAAAATCGGGAGAAAGTGTTTATATGTTGAATTAACAAGTCTTCTGATACCAAGGTAATGTAATCATTGGCAAGGGTTGTTCATGGGCTTTGGCCAAATAAAGTGCTCCCACACAGTGAATTGTCGTGGAGGGTTGACAGGGTGAGCAGAGCGTGTTTAAACTGCTCTTGTGATATGATCTCAACCACCTAGTAGCCATTTGGCCAATCATACATAGGTTATTCTCTACATGGGAATGTATTCTTGTTGTTACCTGGCTGATAGGTGTTCTATTGACAAATGATGACATTTACAGGTACACTATAAACTTACTTTGCTTACCCTGGCAACACTCCAAACGACACTGATCACATACATTAATCTCGTGAGCAAATGTAACACCTTAGATTATAAAGGGCAGAGTTTAATCCAGTTCACCACCTCAAAATAATTAAATTATTGTGATAACAAAAGTCACATTAGTATTTAATATATATTGAAGTAGATATTTTTATTAAAAAGTGTAGGCCTACTTTTACGGCTACTAAATTCTCCAATAATAAATTTCACTAACATTTTGAAACTATTTAATTTTGCTGAAGACGATTACATTCGCAATAATTATTATCTAACATTACAGGCTCCAATATAATTTACAAAAATTCAACCTAATGCCCCAGTACAAACCTAAGATAAATTAGGCAGCACATGGATTATAACTAGGGCCACATCGACTCTAAATAATATTAACCTTCTTGACCATTCGATTGCAAAAAATAAATTATTTTAAGGAAATAATTTAATTTATTGGTTTGGCTAAAACTAATAGCTCTGTGAAAAGTAGACTACGCTCTCTCCATTCAAAAAATGCTAAGCACATGTTAAGAGTTATTCTATGCTATTATCATTACTACAATCTTAAGATTTCTCTTTGGATTTCAATTGGAGATATCTCCCATAATTTCTCCTTGGATTTGAAGTATATATTTTCCTTTGATGATCAAGTTAGACAGAAAGCAAATGAATATCACATTCGATGGTAGATTATATTCATAGAAAATAACCAGAGGTTTAAGAAAGAAGTTTTTCAATAGACAGTCGGTCATTTCATCTGTTGGTCTATCCTTCTGTCCAATGGTCGAGTTAATATAGGACCTTCACTACGCTTGGTAAATAGTAGCTAAATTGATCATGTTTGTTTAACCAAGCAATATATAATAATTATTACCAGCAGAGCTAGGAGTTTGCTAGAGTAATAAACGTACGTATGTTCAGATTACCTGGTGTTTATCAGGTAAACTAAAGTATTTATTTAGTTTCGTTTTCCTGTCATATATATACGAATGTTGATGTACTTGGCTAAAAATCTACCTTAATTGATCAGTCCATTTCCATAAAACTAATTTTGTCACGAATAAATTATGGACTGAGCTAAAACGTGCAAATACATAAGCCTGCTTTGTATTGTCTATTACTATAAAAAATATATACAACACGAATTTAAATACTCCGTGTCTTAATACGCGTCCAAGCTATCCGAATATTTATCCAAGTGGAATAGGAAAGAGGAAGTAAGAATTTAGAGGATCAGGCATTTTCTAAGAGGAAGCGTGTAAAACTCTAGAAAAAAACACCTCAGTACACTAGTGTTGGATCCTAACTCTAACCTATTTGTCACCGGCCAACCAGACCAGATGATACCGACGCAATAGTCCTCACGGCACTGATACTATGTATATAAAACATTGTATGCTCTATATTTTTTCCTCCATCCAAACATTGTGTAGCCTACTTGCGGGAAGTGTACCTATAAACAAGAAAACTACACTGGAAGACGTGAGTCTTTGCTTCCTACCAAGAGGGGGGTGACTCTTAGGAGACGGGATGAGGGTTGTGGAAAGCTAAGGGATGAGTTTGAGGTTTCGCAAAGTACAAGTTTTCGGGTGGTAGCTTGATAGAAGAAGGGAGGGGGGTGGTGGTGTGTATCAAGAGCGATAGTATGGAAGCGAGGAAGGGAAATTGCGTACGTAAATCACTGCTAAGTATCCGGAGGGCGCTAGGGCCTTCTTAAGAGTATTCAGGAGGTTTTAAGGACGCAAGGGTGGGAGGGACCCTAGTTGCTTTCAAGACCTTCCACTTTCATGTGAACTTTTTTTTTTACATTCGAGGGGTGAACTTAGATACTCGGTAGTCTTTCTAGCGTTGCGTGGTGTGCTTCCAAACTAAGTCGGTCTTGTTATAAACCTGTGCTATGTTCTCACCCACTTTGTCCCCATTTGACCAACTGTAATTAGGCTCCGCTCTCTTGAGTGACGAGAACACAGTCACAGGTGGCATTTAAAAAATTCTGATTACCTTGGCGACAATCCACGACACGATACTGCTGCAGACGTATTCATTAAAATGATATTTTATTGGTTTGATTAATTTCTAATTATTTCCAGAAGTGATTATAACCTTGCTAAGGACCCACTTAGGTGGCCGTATGGTCTAAGGCACTACTCTAGCTGTAGACTAGACTTCCAATAACGAGGAAATAGAGGTTAGAATCTCGTTCGGGTGTACTGAGGATGGTTTTCTTATATAGTTTACCACTATCCCTCCACGCGAATGCGGGCACACTTACTCTAAATATAATATTCCTCATCCCTAAAACCATTAGCTTGATTAGTACAGAAGCGCTTAGACCAAACGGGTAGTAAGACATGGTGATGAGAATACTTGCTAAGGTATTTGTGGATAAGTTGTATTTGTAAGAAAATATCCAAATAGGCCTATATGAGCCTAGAGAAATGATGGACTGAGCGTAATAATATAAAATCAAATATACTAAGTAATTAGAGTGCGCTATCCACTCACGTAAACCAGCCAGCGTTAATTGTATCATCTAGCGTTAAAAAAAGCCAAAGTAATTATTTGAATAAGTTGTTAATTTTAGTTTGCTGTCGCGAACATTTTAATAGGTAATCAATTATATTTGAAAATGTATTTTTTTGAAACAAGCACAAGGCTAGTACTGGTATTTTGTTTTATTTGTACCCTCGTGAGGGGTAAGGGGAGCTCTGAGGGGCGTATAAGGCGGTTTAAACATTTTGATTTTCAATTAAATTTTACCTTATCCTCTCCTGTCCAATTCTGATGAACTTTCTTTTAACTTCAAACTCATTGGAGCAGAAATTAAAATGATGGCGCCTACTTTTTATGTAAGAGTACACTAGTATTGGTTTGTGTTCATAGTGTATCTTCACGCATACAATAAATAGCCTTTTACGTTCATCCGTTAAATCAAAGTCGTTAATTTTAAGCGGTGTATAGAAAAATAGACAACTATATAAATATTTAACTAATTTCCCCTAAAGTGAAATTAATATTATGGTTAGGGTATTATGTTTGTTACTTGTTTAAGGTAGAACGAATGATGGTATACATTTATTAATTTTTGGTACAATACAGCATAAATTAACTTTATTAAAATTTTAATTATATTCAAAGTTCACAAAACGAATGTTGCCTTTTATTTTTAAACCGAGTGCTATCTTTATAAATTTATATACAGGCAAACATAATTGCTTATAGTATTATTAAACTCATATAAGCATCCTAAACGATTTAATTAAACATTTCAACACTACTATCATCTAAATTAGTGTCAAAATATGTCTAAAATAAATTATTTAAAATCGTCCTGCGTTTATTACTAGCTTAATATTTTAATCATGTTTTGGACCGACTTGAGCAAATATTATGTTTTTGTTAAGCTGTTTGGCATAGGTGCTTCTTTGTTCCACGATTACTGCTAAATGCGTTTACCAGTTTCAACAATTTGGCAGTGACATTCTTGTGACTTAGACCAAATAACGTGTGGTATATAAGTCCATACAATTTTTACATCTATTAAGAGTTTTATATCTGTAACCACGTGAGCAATGGCTATTCTCTATTAGGCTGGCTGTACATTGCATGGAACATTACGTGTTGTCACAAGGTGGAATGACGCATTGTTGTTTTATCATGTGTGGACCTCACTTTATTGCGTGTTTCCAAATAGGAAGGCCTGCATTGTACAATTTTAATCTTTTAAGGACTACCATAGTAAAGTTTGTATCCGTCCCTTTTTTTAAACATCAGGTGAATTTGGATAATTATGTCACGTTCCTGTTCTTCAAGAAGCATCACCAACCACTCCCAACAACAACAAAGCTACTTCCACATCACTTTCTTCCATCTGGACATATGGACAAATACAGTTTTCATAAGAGAAGAAAATATGTTATTGTGTTTTGTTCTATCATGTTTCATGATTAAAACTACATTTAGTGTGCAATCCTGATGGGTAGTGAGATGCGGTGGTAAAAAAAAAAATCATCTACCTTTCACACAAATTTGTTCTATGTCACAAAAACATTTTTGTTCCATCGTGTGTTAACACATAATGCTCGATTAAGTATTCTCCTAAACCTTTTGAACAAAGTATTCTTTGGTCTTCTATCTAATTTGATCATCAAAGATAAATATAAATTTAAATCCAAGGAGAAACTATAGGAGAGATATTTTGACTTGAAATTCAAAGATAAATTTCTCCAAAAATAAATATTGAGAATAGTAATGATTAGGACATTAAAGGCTCACAGAACCACCAGTTTAGTAATTATTATCTTCGTTTGAAATAGTTTGTGGACGCGAGTTTAAACCTAACTATAGTAAATACTATCCTAGTCACAAAACTGTTTTTTACAAATTTCTCAGTGAGCCTATAATTTAAAACACGCATTAAAAATAATATTTGTCGTTTATTAACAACAACAAAAAGATTGTTTATTCATTCTCGAAACTTTAAATACATGAAGTTATAATCTTCAGATCTTTACTCATCATTAGTCCTGCATAGCGAGGGTAACAGTTATCTCTTTTCGTGCGGTCTCTCATTAGGTCATCGTAAGCGACATGTAATCCACCAATAGCAAAGCATTGAAAAGAACTCGCCACTCCTATTCCATTCCCTAAAGAAGTGATACATCAAATAGATTCTTCATGCTACGTGGCGGGTATTTTTTTTTAACGAAGAACGCAGCAAGCAGTTACTCATATTTATTGGTCTTGCTAACGACTTTCTTTGTAGAAAATAAACCATTCCCAAGGTGTACAAAATGTCGATGGTGGAGGTTGGTGGGGGGGGGGGGAAGAGAACCATCAGGTAAAGAAACACCTACTAAATGACTTATATAGATGGCCTATCACGGACAAAAACTGGACCCGCTGTGACAAATGGTGTTCTTTTGTTATGTGACAAGTTAATCTTCTCGAGTAAAATAACGTGTTCAGACTTTCCAGGGTGCGTCAAAAGATAGAGTGAGACGGAGATACAAAGCTGGATGAAATAATTATCACCGTTTCCTAAAAAAAAACACATTACTAGTAACTTAATGTTGCGCACCCTTTAACCCCCTCCTTTCTCATTTAAATAGGGAAAAAGAAACGAGGACCATAATGAAGTGAGTGATTACATATGACGTTGTACAAAGACGCAAATTTTATCTGTAATTTTGGCATTAAAAATTTCAATTTTCTTATTGCATGAATAAATGATTAATTAAACGTTCAATATATCAAAGACAAAACAAAACTTTCACCCTATAAAAATGAATTAAACCATCTTTTATAAGAAAATAAATAATAAAATGTGTTTTTGATTCAAATTGACCGATTATGCTATTCAAATCCCGATCGGATTTATTGAGGGTGGTTTTCATAATTCCATAGGAAAATGCGGGTACATTTCCTTTTAAATTATTTCTTCCTCCCAATCAAGAGTAGCCTAATTAACATATGTGTAGCCTACAATATGAAGATTTAGTAAGACAGGAGGGATTAAAAAACTATTTACCATGTGTAAGATAACCAACTAAGAGACTAGAGGGCAATTAAATTCTAATACTAATTTTTTATCATATCTTATAAAATTGATTTTAGAATGTACTAGTTTTTAAAAGTGTTGCCGTAAGCCCAATGTATTATGCTATATTTTGAGTAAAAGGAACGATAGCTCATAAATCTTCAAATTTTATTAATGGACCATTCTGCCCCTCCTAACCTCCATCCATTTTGGTTGCGAAAGTCTTTGAAGAATAAAATAAGTGAATTACATCCTTTCCTAAAGGCGGAATTTGTTGATAAATACAAGCCCATAGTAATAAAAGAAAAGTTAATGTGTTAACCTAAATTGTTGTTGATTTAAATCTACATATCTTAATTGTCTATTTTATGTTTTTTTAAATAAAATTTGTTAACTTTTTTCAATATAAATTGTTTGCTATAATTTCTACCATTTTTTTTCTCCCAAGTTTGGAGTTTCTAGTAGATAAATACTACCAAAATTTGATAAATATTACAATCAACAAGATATGTGAGATACAAATAAAATCAATACTTAGCATTTTGTTTAATTTTTGGTATTTTTGACACATGTGAGCTCAAAATAGCGGACCAAACAAGGATAAAAATTACAGCCCAGACGAACATATATATACACACATATATACACAGAATCAGAAATAGGCTGGAAAGGAATACTTTTTCGTATCTTATTCATGTCAATAGGTGATCTAATGCCAACTTTATTCTTCCCCTGACTGTCCCATCTCCACCTAGCGTAGGGCGTATCTTGCAGGTGTCTTCTCAATCTTGTGGCCGAAGAGATGGATGGACCAGAACCCTGTCTTACCTGTGAGTCTAGAAACAGGAGGGGTCATTCGGACCAGTAGAAATACGACCTTTACCAAACGATATCTTTATCCTTGGATGGTACTCTCCGGGGCCTTCAAATAAACATGTGCCTTTTATATACTATGTTCTAATAAGATGTAGACCTCCAACTTGTATGACGAATAAATATAGTAAGGTCTTCCCGAAAAAACAAACGCTTCCAGAGACTTATCAAGGATTTAAACCCGCTTCGGTGACCTCATGTTCAAAGGCGCTACTCTCGCAATATATTAGACCACGGGATGACGGGGAGATCGCGGTTTGATCTCGGTTTGGTGTACTTAGAGTAGTTATACCTAAATGGTTTTCCCACTCTCTTTTCACTTAAATGTGGGCATACTTCTTTAAATGCAACTTTCCTTATCCCGAACCCATTAGCGTAATGGGTAGTAAGACACGGTGTTGAAAAAAAAAATTCAAAACAAGGAACACAGCCCCTTCGGTGTTCAAATGGTCTTAAATCTTAAGGCATTCCTCTCGCAAATGTTCGGACTGCCAATGACGTGGAGGCTGTGGTTAGAATCCCGGTCGGGTGTATTGAGGGTCATTATTTACTAAATTTTTTTCTACCCTCCCGCTATGTGCATTCAGGTACACTTCCTCAAATTCAACGTTCTTCATCCCTAATACCACATGCATTTAACCCGAACGGGTGTTGAGACCCGGCGACAAAAATTCTGTGACTAGATGGCAAAATCTTATTTGTGCATTTTGTATAATTTTACAGAGGAGCCATCTTAAATTGTAGATCTCAAAGACAATAATATGAATAGATTAACTAATATCTCAATATTACAAAAAAATAATGGAGATCCACTTCGGTGTCCTCATGGCTTAAGGCGTAATTATTGCAATATATTAGTCTGTTGTTGATGAGAATATTGAGGTTTGAATTCCAAATGTACTGACGGTTATTTTTCTAAAATATGTTTCCACTTTCCCTCCACACACACACACACACGGGTACAGTTTTATTATTTCAACCTTCCTTATCCTTAACATATTAACTAAATTAGTACACATGCGTATTAATCGAACGGGTAGTAAGACACAGTGCTAAAAAAAAAAAAAAAAAAAAAAAGTAAAGCAAGGTATAATGTGACAAATTTCGAGAACCATGACTTTGCAGGGTCATTCTTTTCCCTTTGGTGTGAATCAACCTTAAAGGGTTTCCGTGCATGTATTGTTTACTCATTGAAGTGCGAAACATGAGTATGATGGAGTGTATCACGCCTGCCTCTTGAAATAAACAAGCTCTTCCCCGCTGTGTTGGGAGTACTTACAAGGGAACATGTGTTCACCAACATGCCACCGACTAAATAGCTGCAAAATACACTTCGCTAAACGGCACATTGTTAAGAAAATGGATTGTGAATAATACATCAAAATAGGATAGCCCGAAGTGTTGAAATAAATATATAATATGTTAAATATAGCTGCGGCTTGTACCGTCAATACAAGGGGGTAAGTCTTTTGCAACACTTGGAAATTTGACGGTTAATATTATGTTTGTTTGTTTTCGCTTTCAATCCAGATTATATTAGTATACATATTTATATTATATATGTAATTTTATATATATACATGTGTGTAAATTATATATATGTACATTAGGATCTGGCTAATTCGACACTGATGAGTTCGAAAAATTGGATACTTAAACCTACAGAGATTCCCCACGAAATCTCTATTTAAATCAAATGTAAAAAAAAACACCCTTTAATTCGAATTTTAGAAGGAAATATTTGGATAGTTTGAAGTTTACACATTATTAATTTTTTTCTATTTTGTACTCACTTCAAACCTAACTTAAAGAGCTTTACTAAGCCAAACTTAGGCCTATGTGCCAAAAAATTTAAATAAGGATAGTAAAAGATAAATAGGGGAATAATGTCATTGATTCTGTGTGACAATGTAATCTTGTGACGCTTTCGTATTTTAATTTTCCTAAGCTTTTATATTTTGTATTTAACTTTAACATTATTTTTTAATGTATGCGGATTTTATATAGCATTTATAAAATGTGTGTGTTTACATGTGTCATATTTGAAGTTACTGATTTATTGCGTACCAACCTGCCTTGATACTAATAAAAATAGGTAATTCAAAATTTGGCTACTTCGAAATTTTTAGATATCCCTTGGACTTTGAATTAAAAAAGTTCTACTGATTATATATATATGTCATCGTGCTTTATACATCTTGTACAAAATAGCAGTGTGACTTATAATACGTCAGGGCTATGCATGTTAGATTGGACTAGCCACATGGATAAGGTTCCAGATTATTAAGAGTGAGAAGGCCATTGTTTAATCTGAGTGTTCCGCTCCCCCCCCCTTTTAGTTTTCTATCTTCTACTAAGTTAGTTTAAGTAAATTTAATTTTACCTGGCCTGAAAACTAAAACCAGTATTCATAGTAAATTTATAAATACTAAAAAATAATCCTTAAACTCAAATAATTGGTTATTATTGATTGGCTTAAAGCTATTTTTAATAGTCTACAAAACTGATTTATTATTATTTCCTTATATTGACAGAAATTATTGTGATCGTTATAAGAATTTATCTCGATATTATGACAAATCCTTACTTTTTGTGTGAAAACTAGCCCAAAAAAATAGATTTGACAATTCAGTCTGTCCACATATCTGGTTCGCTGACCACAGATCCCAAATGGTTAAATAGGTTTTATTCAAATTTTATATTTATATTTTGCAGGGAAATACCTCTGGATTTTTTTTAAATTTTAACCCTTGCCGTCAAATTAAGGGTAGTTTGCTGAGGGGGGAATTTATTTAATTCCAAATATTTCGAAATTGGCTTTAACGATTTTGTTCAAAACGTACATTTGGATATTGTGTGGTATGATGAATAGAAATGTAAAATGTTTGGGGGGTAAAAATTCACTTATGTGTATTTTACTGATGACTTTTTTTTCTAAAACTGGTTAAAAATTGGTGTTGGGGAATACTTTATATTATAAAAAATAGTGTATCCTTATTTATCTCTAATAAATTAATTTAAGGGTACTTTACTTAAGAAAAATGTTAGAAAATTAAATTTTTTGGAAATTATCCTGGAATATTGAATTAAATGGGGATTTGGAAATAATCTTTCATGATAAACAAAAATACATTTTTATTTTTACAAATAATATAAAATCTTAGGGTAGCTTAGAGATAGTTTATTTTTTAAGGTTTGAATTTTGTTAAATATATTTGAACAATTTGGTCTAAAATGTGTAAAGAATGATTCTTTCGATTTACCAGATGATGTGTTTATTCTTATGAGGAAAACAAATTTAAAGGTAGTTTACTAAAAATCTATTTAAAAAAATTATTTTTGAAGATATAATTAACATACAATATGAAAATGTTGCGTGATTGTGTCATACTCTTTATTGTATTATTTTGTTCACGTCTTAGTAACCTTTCGCATTGCCAAATTTAAATAACGGCAACGTGGTTGGTATGAGGAAGGTTGAAATTTTGGAAGAAATATGTCCTCATATAGGTGAAGCGAGTGAGTGAAACTATTTAGGAAAAACAGTGCACTCGGTACATGCGTCGAGGATTCCAACAATTTTTTCACTGACAAACTAGACCATAAGATTTTACTTTAGTCCATGTGCCCACACATAGATGGAGGTTTGATAAAAATTAACAAAATTTCTCAAGGAAAAAACCCATCAATATCCAATATTTTAAATAATAGTATGTCTATCTTTCGGATGGCACTCGCTTTGAAATATATTAAGTGTGAATCGACATTAAATATTTAGAGTTACACCCAGCAAACTTTAAGCATACACATTAATGTAACATAGCACTCATACCAACTTTCAACACTTACGATAGGTTGTAAAAAAAAAAAGTATTCTCCAATGAATTCTAAACTCAAACAAACGACATAACCAGTAAATCATATAAGCAATAATCCACCATCACCACCCCCTATGGCAGCATTGGATGATCCCCTAGGATTGGTGTACAAGGAAATCCACCTTCCCCCCCTCCTCCCCCAAACTCATCCACCATCCCTCTCCATTGTAAAACGGTTGTTCGAGAGATGGAGATTGTATTTTGTGTCTTGTTTTGTTTTTTGTTTTTGTAAAAGGGGTGAAACAGTGCTAAAGGGTGGGTGGGACGAAAGGGAGGGGTTAGAGAACATTAATGGGATTACAAGGTTTTGTCGTGTTTTAAGGGTTGGTTGGAAAGGGGTGGGGATGTTTGGTGGGTGTTGGGGGAGGTAAAATGGACGAGAATTGTGAGCGGAGCCCTGGAGGCGTGAAATGGTGTTCGCGAGCCGCTACTGAATGATATTTATGTCTTAATTCAACAAGAATATATATACGTGTGTGTGTATGTGAGTGGGGGTACAGCGTAAAAGAGAGTGTTATGTGGAAATCCAGCACTCACCGAATCCGTACTTCTGGATGAACAATCGTTTATTTCCATATTTTCGTTACTTAGTCTAAATACACAATTTTGATTCAAAGGGTTGTTGATTCTGAACTAGAAGCTATAAAGTTTGTTTCCCTATCATTAAGAACATATCCCGATTCAGTGTCTGCATGGTCAAAGGCGTCACTCTCACAGTAGACTAGACCATCGGTGACAAGGAGATCAAGGTTCGAATATTGGTCGGGTGTACTGAGGGTGATTTTTCTTAAATTTTTTCCACTATAGCTTCTTTTCCTTATCACGCAAATGCGGATACACTTACTGTAAATTCGGCTTTCTTAATCCATAACACACAAGTATAATTGTATAATAAGCGTATAGCCCAAACGGGTAGTTAGAAGACGCTGTGTTAAAAAAAAAGACATAAAAACTTCCTGATTAAAATCTACTGTAGGAAAGGTGGTAAGAGGCAGCTGATTGAAGGTAAGTCTATTGAAAAAATGTATTGCAAAAGTATTAGACCTACTAAACTCATTTATTAACATTTCTCATTGATCCTACTAAGCAAATAAACAGTTTTTTTTTTCAAAATGGTTGATATTTGAAACTTTCAGATAATGTTTGCAATAAAGAATCTTCTACTAGTTGTCACCCACCTACACTCCCACCCTAGATGGGCACGGGACGGGATTGATGAGAATGAGAAAGCAAGCATAGTTAGTTTAAAATGTACCTGTAAATTGTTCTTATCACACAGTAGACCAATGCTTCCGAAACGTTTGAGAACAGGGACCCTATTCTTAGAAAGACAAACTTTCAAGACCCACCTAGTTTTAATGGTCATGAAAGAGATGGTGGAATTATTTTTTTACAAATTAAAAACAATGTTATTGAATATTTTTACAAAAACTAATCTATTGCTCATAATTAGAGGTGTTGGCGAAGGGCGCGCTTGTTAGTAGTTTTTGTTGATGGTGGCATATACGTCTACGTCGATAAGAATAATTTTCAGGCGCAAGGAGTTTGATAATTGCAGTGTGTTTTGAAATTAATTTTTGATTTTAACCATAAACTTATTATTTCTCTTACCTCTCTGCTCCTCCCCATTTTTCAGCTTTTACATTATTTTATAATTTATTATTTTCAAATAATTTAAAAATAAAAATTATATTTCAAAAACATTTCTTGGCCCACCAAAAATCAGCGCGTGACCCACAATTTATGAACCAATGCAGAAGTACACTCTTTAACTAAGTAAATATGAACATTATATTCCCATCTTATATATGTAGATCGGGGTATATGCATTAATGGTAAAATGGGGACAAAGCAAGTGAGGACACAACATAGGAACAGTTTCAACACGATTTGCTTACCCTTGCAACACCTTCACTCGATGCCACTGAATAATGATTTAAACTTAATATACTTTATATTATAGTTGGAATTTCTAAAATGGTTAAAAGACATTCCTTAAATACAAGAATCAGTAAAATGAAGCTATTTACAGAACAAATTTATTTTGTATGAATATGCTCAATTCGAGTTGTTACTTATTAGAGCATTCACACATTCAACGGAAACTAAGTCGTTCATTGAGTTGACATTTCCATCTGGATTCAAAAATTAATGGCTGTAGTTAACGTTATAAGCTAAAATCTTATATGCGCTGTTCCAAAGAAATGTATTGAAATAACTTTAATATAATCATTGACTTAATTATTAATTGATAGCAAGCCAATAAAGTGAATTGTGGGACAGTTCTACATTAAAAGCCTTGACCCTCAGTTTGATGTTTTTTCTATGCTGAAATATTAAAGACTTCTTATTTTTTATTTAGATCTATTTACGCAATTTCAATCTATTCAACACTTAGGGCCGGTCTTATGACTAGCGGATAAATATTGCTATTGGGAGGTTAAAGTTATCTTCAAGATAAAAGTTATCAGACACTTCAAAGTTTTACGCGTCTTATGAACTGAATTTATCAATCAGATAGCTTTCTGTAGGTTAAATATATTTTTATTCAGAACACGCAAGGTTGGTTCTGTTTTTACTGGTGCGCGCATGCGTATAAGTTCTGCTGATAGCGTTACCATCTAGCAAGTGGTGAGAACGCTTAACATTTGTTAAATAGTGGTGGCTAAACGAGTGCGAGGAAACAGATTTTGATAATTTGTTCTTAAATAAATATAGCTCTACAAATAGCTTGCCAATTTATATAAAAGTGTGAATTAAATGTTCCTAGTTTATATAGTTAAGAGCCCGGGCCTGTGCTTACTAAAAACGTGAACCAAGATTTTAACCTAAAAACAGATTCTGATTGAGGAAACCTCATTAAAAACAACGTGTCACTATGGCAACAACCATTCTAACCCCCAGATAAAAGTTACTAGGTACTTAAACCTCCCGATAAAAATGTGATGTATAAATACATTTTATCTGGCAGATAAATGCTATCTGGCAGTCATAGTACGCAATTTTAGCTTATCCACCAGATAGAAATATTTATCCTGGAGTCATAAGACTTGTCAATTTGGTGGTTGCAAAATTTTGTTATCAGATTACAAGAATTTACTACTGAACTTACACATTTTAAGTATTATTATTATTATTATTATTATTATTATTATTATTATTATTATTATTATTATTATTGTTATTATTATTAGCACTGCGTCTTATTACCCGAACAGTTTGCATGAACTTACGCTCATGTGAAATGGTTGGGTTATTGTGAGATGAAATGGAGGACCTACAGTTTAACGTGGGATCCGAACCACGGTGGCGGCCTGGTATCCCACACCCTGAGAGGTTGTGATTAATATAAGTCTTGCCAGATAAATCTGTGCCGGGACCAAGGATTTAACCCCGGACCCACAGCACAGAAGTCTGACACTATATCCCTGGACCACCAGGTCACGACAAGTATTAATAAAGGATAAATATGCTCAAAGTAAATATTTTATACTTTTAATGATACATACATGTAAAAGTCTAAAT
The DNA here is from genome assembly GCA_039000515.1 of Timema cristinae. NCBI lineage: Eukaryota > Metazoa > Arthropoda > Insecta > Phasmatodea > Timematidae > Timema > Timema cristinae. The sequence goes on along the minus strand of JBCFYV010000935.1, from coordinate 42,246,436 downwards.
GATGTTAAATATAATACATTTTTATAGCGGTTGATTTTTTTTATCTAATTGAATTCATTGGTTGAAAATGTTAAGTACCGTAAATTAAATAATATCTTTAAAATTTTGTTGTTGGCCATAACTTATTTAAAATGTATCTCAAAAAATTAATTTGGGCTGGAAGGTTATATGAGCTTAGATCAATTGTTTTATAATTTTTATAACGAAGGTTTTTAGCCAAAATGAATTAAAAATTGCTTCAGAAGATATGTGTAATCTACCATTATTCATATCTCAACATTTCTTGAATATTTGTCAAGGACATCGTTTAATTTGATTAGGACTTTTCTTTACATTTCTATACAAGAAAATACAATTATGCTTATGGCAGATATTTAAGAACGGTTAAGATCCCATGTGTAAAAGATGTAACTAAATTGTAATTGCGGCAATATTTAATTTATTTCAGGCAAATTTATTTGTTTTAAAAACTGCGGAAATATTTGTATTAAATTGTGGTCCCAACCTTTCCATCTTGAAAGATGTACCGTATAGGTTGAATTGTAAGAATTAACTTTATTACAAGGAGATAGTTCTATTTTCCATAAAGATATATATAGAAAATAAAGAAAAAAAAATGTATCCACCCGCTGCGAGAGAGACTCCTGGTGTCGTTTTGCAATCACAGAAACAATTCCTTTGTAGAGAACGACAAAAATGCTGAAAACGCGTTCAGGCAGAGTGCGAGGAAAAAAAAAAAGATATGTCCGTCTCGACGGGATGTAAAATTGCCAAAGAGAAAGAGTTGAGAGGAAAGGGTGCTTTTTTTTTTAAGTTAGTAGAGACGCTTAGCAGAAAGGAAAGGGCAGGGATGAGGGTGCTTGTGAGGGGATAGGGAAGAGTGGGGGGGGGGGAGGTTTTTGAAAGAGATAACGAGAGAATTCGCAAAGTGCACCATAACAATATCTCACGGTTTAATTATCCGGGAGATGGGTTCGGCTCGAGGCAGTGGTGAGCTTATCTCGTCGCAAAGAGAGAAAGAGAGGGATTGAGACACGTAGAGAGAAGGAAGATTTAACCTATGGGGGTTGGTATGTGTGTGTGTGTGTGTATATATATATGTGTATATATCAAGGGTAGTAGATGCTCTACCGGGGCATTATAGTAGACTTACGAGAGGGCAGGAGGCTGTTATCATTTGGGTAGGTGGAAAAAGGTCGCTTTTGTTTTAGGGTTCTTCCCCCAAAAAAGTGGCTAAATAGGTATTGGAAAATTGAGTCATAGTCCCACAATCAACAGTTTTTTTTTTGCAATATTATTACCGTTTAAATAATAGTTGTGTTAAAACCTATCCCTATAAGATAGGCTTGGTCAAATTTTTTAGATAAAAGAGCCACATTGAGATTTTAAATAAAATAAAGGGCCACCAAATAAAATAAGATTTTCTGGAAGACGTGATATATATATATATATATTATATATATATTTATACTTTTCCTAGTTATAATCATTTTTGTACCCCAGTAATGTGGAGCTGATTAACATATTAGGGAGTGCTCAAAATGTCTACCTTCACCCTAAATTGCAGTCTGCAGTCGTCGTGTCTTCGGATGAAAAACTTCGAATGCAAAACTTTTTCTATAACACATTGCATTGCAATGCTTGCAGTCAGGTCAATGGTGGCCATTTTGAGCATTTCCTATAGTGTTAGCAGCTCCACATTACTAGAGAACAAACATGATTATATCTAAGAAAAAATGTCGAATGGGACATACGTTTATATAAACTTTTTTCATTGTGTTTGTATATTCTCTACTCCGCTTTATGTGGGTCACAAGTTATGGTACATATTGTACATATAAATTAGTAAAGACAACAACAATAACGTTCACGAGTCTTACTATTAAGATTAATAAAACATTTCTATATTCTTTACATATAAGAAAGATAAATCATATCTATAATGGGTTACATTATTATTTTTCTCATGCCACAAAAAGATGTTTATGTAAGAAGTGTGCAATGACTACACATATCGTGTTTCTCCTTATGTGTTGTCAAAAGTGTTACATCTACAACGTATTCTTTTATAACTCAAAACTACTGTCATAATTTTAATTTATTGAGAAACAAATAACAAACATGAGATATAAAAAAAAATTATCATGATAATAACTTTAAAACAAATTTTGGTAAAAATAAAATAATTTTGAGATATTTTTTATCTTTTCTCTCGAAAGAAACTCGAAAAACAAAACGTGTAAGATGCTAACCAAATTCCAACCAGCATGATGGACTTTATTTTAATTTGGACTAAACTGAAATAAATTTTTGAAATTCTCGATAACATTTTTTTAAATTCCTCAATGCAGCTAGTTTAAAGGTGTAATAAATAACTTTACTTAAAAACAATATATAATAATGGATATAAACAGTATATGCCTTCATCTTGATAGGTATCAGTCTTGATTTTACGTACTACACTACACTATGCTCCTATGAATAGTGGAACCACGTACAGTAGCCCAATGACTTCTTTGGTGCTGACTGACAGTTCACAGCTGACTTCTGACAGTCAAGATTTAGGTATATACCTAGATGTTGACTGTCAGAAGTGACCGCTACTTAACACAGGTTTTCGCAGATCATGTGGTTCGGCGTAGGGATACTTAATTTGGTCTGGTAGCTTTTCAAAGCCGTCAGCTGTCAGCTGTGAGATGTCAGTCAGCATCAAAGAAGTCATGGGGCTGCTGTAGCCATTATTTATACCATTAAGGAATAATGAAGGTTACAATAACTTAAATAGTAATATTTCAGGAAAATCTAAATACATTAATTTAAAACATATAGATAAGTTTGATTAAATGTTTAAGAAAACTAATACAAACATTAAATCGAACAATGTTTAATACATAACGTCGTAACAAGGTTGGTTCCATATGAAATAGGTCCAGTTAAGGTGGGAGTGTGAATAACACGAGCTAAGGGCAGTATTTTCTTGCAGTTTTTATAATAAAACATGGATTTTTTATTTCCTCATGGGGCACACACTTTTTTTTTTAATATCTGTCAAGCTACACCTCTGACAAGACATCTTGTGAATGTGTGGAATGCCAGGTCACCACCGTGGTTCGGATTCCACGTTAAACTGTAGGTCCTTCATTTCATCTCACAATCACCCTACCATTACACATTAGCGTAAGTGCGTATAACCCGAACGGGTAGTAAGACGCGGTGCTAATAATAATATCTGTCAAGGATGTCCTGAAATTCAATGACTACATTTTTCTCTTCATTGAAAAAGTTTATCATTGATGTAGAGTATGACACAACACAATCCTAACTTATCTTAACCTAACCTTATCAACGATATCATAACCAGCACAAGCTAACATAATATAAGGAACCACACGATCATAAGTCTGTGCAAAATTAGATGAAAAGTTTTTGGTTTGTTCATAGTGAAGAATTCGCACGGTCTAAGGGTCCGAATTAGTAGGCTTCTATTGCCAGGACCGAAAGGAATGGGGAATGGGGATAAGGGAAGGCCAAATTCGCATTTAACCGCAAAGATAAGTAATTTTATCGAACATTAACGTTATGTAAGTTTTAAATACTGGTTGGCCCCTTTAAGTTGAGACTTATTGATACGAAGATACGATACGAATTTGTCAGAATTCTACTCCAAAAGGCAGACCACAGGTGCTAATTTATTTGCATTTCTGCACGTCTTACTACCTATCTGGGCTATACCAGTGGATACATTAGTATGCATTAAATGAGGAGCTATAATTAAGAATAAGTGTAACTTTTTGCATATAGAGAGGTTGGGAAGTAATCTAGAAAAATAAACACATGATATTAGACCGGAATTTAAACCACAACTTTCCTTTATTGGAAAATAAGGCAAGACGAAACTAGCATCTTTGTCCTAATGCTACATGGCGCGGTAAATAATCGCTGTTAAAATCCTGAAAATATAAAAAATGGAAGGATAGTGAAGAAGATTCTAATCACCCTTCACATTGCTGAACGTACTAAGCCCATATCAATTGTAAAGCTGTGTGTTGAGTAAAAGCTGTTGTGGTTAGTTGGTTAACTAGATTATTATTATTATTTTATTAATATTTAGCACCATGTCTTACTACTCGTTCGCTTTAAGTACTAATTACGCTAATGGATTAGGAATTGGGAAGGTTGAATTAGAGGAAGTGAACCCGCATTTGCGTGGAGGGAGAGTGGAAAACCATTTAGGAAAAACCACCCCCAGTTCACCCGACCGAGATTCGAACCTCGATCTCCCCGTCCTCAGCAGTCGGGCTCAACACGACTAACGCTTTGGCCAACTACGCCACCGTGTTATCTAGACAGTAGTGTTATATGATGAGCCATACAGTCTTGGGCTAACAATTAACCTGTAAGTAGTCATCATGAGGACTAGGGAGATCAAGGTTCGAATCTCGGTCGGGTGAACTGGGGGTGGTTTTTCCTAAATGGTTTTCCACTCTCCTTCCACCTAAATTCAGGTTCTCTTCCTCTAATTCGACCTTCCCAATTCCTAAGCCATTAGCGTAATTAGTACATAAAGCGTATAACCCGCACGGTTAGTAAGACGCGGTGCTATTATTATTATTATTATTATTATTATTAATTAGTTCAAGATAGGAAATAAAAAATGACAGATCTCAAAATAGTACATACGAATATCAGAACACATAACTAATTTGGTTCAAAGACTGCAGATAAAAGCCATAAATTTAAATTATAGGTCATTTAATTTTCTTTTTCGACTAGATAATAAGTATAATTGCTATTTTTTTTTTTTAATTTATGAAATCTTACAAAATATACCATTACTCGGCAATTCCCTTCCATTATTTTCCACCGTAAGGGAAAGAAACTTAAAATATTTCTTTCTTTTCTAAAAATGGTTCTTGATTGTTTTCTAGTAGGTCCTCTCCCCCTCTCCCCTTCTTCGACCAGCCAAAAATACACTCTTTTTCCACTATTCCTTAGTTTACCTCAAACCTTCTTCTTACAAAAATGTGAAAACCCCTCCCATAACACTCGTTTGAGGGAGGGAGTGCCGGGGGGTGGGGGGCAGTCCAAAATGCTCTCTGGGTATCATTAGATTCGAACCATTTACTGCGAAAAGTGCACGGTAGTAGCAAAGCAAAAAGGGGGGGGGGGGGGTTACAGGGTAGAAAGGGAAGGTTTAGACGAACTGGTCGCCATCATTGTAGAATCTTCTTTTTCTTGGCAAAAAAAAAATAGGAGGCGATATTGCAAAAAGGGAAAGACGTGGGCAGATAGATAAATAGATACGAAAAGAGATATGTGTATTCCAAAAGAAATGAAAAAATGACGGCAAAATTTTTTTGTATAGGTCCCACAGACTTGGTATTTTTTACTATTATTTGATTTAGGCTTGTGAAATATTATTTGTCAAAAGAGCAAATTTAAGGTGGATACTTTTTCAATAACTTCCGTTTTGTACAATATACTGTAGTATTTGTTACTCAACAACTGCCTATTTAATTAATTATTTGAAAATGCTGCTACTTATGTTCAGTTATTGAAATTAAATTTTTTCTCTGGTTCTTAAACTTACTGGTTAAATATATAATGGCATGGCTGAATGATAAGTAATGTCTAATAAAACTTGTTGGTACTTTGATTCATTTCTGCTCAGCTCTAAAATTTCAATCAAATATTTGTCTTGCGTTTTTCGAATGTTTTTTTTTTTTCAATTAAGACATAAGGACTGGGTGTGTAAGCATACTAGACTCAAGCTTACTGTGTTCGTTTTAAATGAGAAGTCTTTATAAGCTTATATAAAGACAAATCTGACTGGCCCGTTACCGTATCTCCCTAATCCCTGAAACAAGAATTTTGAAAATTTTGCGTTGGTGGTTCCTTTAAGGTCATGGGTATCCAATAAGAAGGGGTTTTGCAAAATTTAATCTTAAGGGGATAAAACGGGAGCTGTAACATTTTTATCGTCAAAATAAGGGTGTGTATGAGCTGGAAAGCGGAAATTTTGTAGTATAGTTGAGAAATTGCCCCATATAACGATTACAAAATTAAATTGGGTAAGATTAAAATGGGGTTCTGGAAATTGAGGTGGAGGGCTATAATTAGAAAAAACTTTTTACATGAGATTGAAAATTAAAATTGGGGGAAACAGGTGTAAATAAAACGCTGATAGCTAAATAAATCTTTAAATATGAAAGGTCGAAGAGTGAAATGGGAAAAAGGGAGTGGGGATCTTAAATTTCCAAATTCGTAAAAATAGCTACCTATCAGAGTGCTAGAAAATAAAATTTTTCAGAAATAAATAAGGACCACCCCAAACTACCTTTATGGTCTGAACATTCTTAAATTTTAAAATGAAGGAGCAGAAAATGGTTAAGAGATCTCTAGCAACATTTCCAAAACTAATGGAATAAAGCGCTTTTTTGCTATAGTAGAAAATTGATATTTTATAGATCTAAAGGTACAAACCAAAATAGCAAGAAGAATTGGAATATTTCAAATTAAAATAGAGGTCCATAAGCTTTTCAAGGCTTGAAATTTCCAAAATTAAAATTACAAACCACAATTTGTAGGGGAGAAAAATATAAATTTGGTAAGAAGATAAAGAGAGATTCCCAAAATTCCAAAAATATTTTAAAATTTGAGATAGGAAAGGGGGCCGATAAAATGGAGTATGGAAATACATTTTCAAAAATTATAGAAAATAATACCTTTTGCTATGGTAGAAAATAGAAATTTCGCAGGTAGTTAGAAGGTAACACTGTTTTTTTAAATCACAAACTATATTTGGATTGGAGGAGAAGATAATAATTTAATATATTAATAGAAAATGCATTTTTAAGTGTGGTAGAAAATTTTAATAGCTTAGAGCACTAAGAACGACCAACCCAAATAATTAAAAATGATTGAAATTTGACATTTAAAAATTTATTTCAATAAAATGAATGACTCAAAACTTTCGAAACTAATAGAAAAAACACTCATCTGTTATCATGATATATAATTCAATTTTTGCATTTAAGTACAAATACCTTAACGGATCACCGGCGACAAATGTCGGACTAATTGGAGTTTCAAAATTGAAACCTGGGTAAATTTAAGAGCTCTAAATTGATACAAATAATTTAGAGCACTAATTTTTGGTGGGGTTTGAAAATTGAAATTTTCCAAGCACGTAAAATAACCACATAGGTGCCAAATTATTCTTAAAACTTCAAATGGGAATATGGGAACACATGAAGGGTGAGAGAAGGGGGGTAGGGAGGTTAGTTTAAAAAATTTCCAAAAATGTTCAAAAGACCACCATTTGGCGTGAAAGGAAATTTAAATAATATGACAAATTGGTCAAATGATACCACAAGATAACAAACTTTGGAAAGTTGGAATTTCCAATTAAGGGTACGGTAAATAGCTGAAAGCTGAATGTGGAGTAGGATAAGTAGTGGGGGGTGCGGGGGTTGAAAAACTTTAATAAATATGGTAAATATTTTAAATTTTATATAGGCAGAAGGAAAAAATTATAAATACAGGAACCACAAAACCAAATTACCTTGATACATACCGGTACTCATTTATTTCGACCTCTTAGTAATTACAAAATAAAACACTGAATACGATATTTAACTCTTGTTTTCTAATACTAGTAAATTATTTATATAGGAATAGAATCACTTACATTAGGGATAAACTAGATACCTTTATGTAAAATTACATTTATACAACATTGTTATTTCAAGTTTTAAATTTAATATAGACTTCGTATTATACTACCAATTATTTTAGTTTTTTTTTGTGATACAGGCCTGTGTCTGTGCTATCCTATTAGTTACGCTAGTGGCATAGTGATGATGAGGGTAGAATTGAGAAGAAATGTACCCACATTTTGCGTGGAAGGGAGTGGGGAAAACAATTTAGGAACAGACAGTCTCAGTAAATCCGGCCGGAGTTCTAACCCATTATAACCCCTCCTTCCCATCCCCCACTCTTCCACATAACCCTCGCCCCCTCCCCGGTGAAGAGCGAGCCATACAAAATGAGACTGACGCTTAGTTGGCGTTCTCACTAATACGGGTTTCATTACTGTAGTCTCCATTCTTCTCCTCCTAGGTGAATTTCTCTTAAGATACCTTTTTTATTCGTATTACTTAATCTTGAAGTCGTCATCATGGGAGGTTACGCAAGTTAGGGCTAATATTTTTGTTATTTTTATAACTGCATTTTATTATGAAGTCAATAAATAAAATATGGCACGTTAAATACAGTACCTCAATTAAATCAATAATAAGTAAATTTGAATGTGGAGAATGCCAGGCCTCCACCGTGGTTCGGATTCCACGTTAAACAGTAGGTTCTCCATTTCATCTCACAATCACCCTACCATTACACAATAGCGTAAGTGCGTATAACCCGAATGGGTAGTAAGACGCGGTGCTAATAATAATAATAATAATAATAATAATAATAATATAATAAGTAAATTTTCACGTGATTAGATTCGTTTGGTTTGATATTTTACTTGTGGTAATCTTCTACAATTATTATTGTTTCATATTTGTCATGAGCATTCTGACCACATGACACCCCTTTATCCACATATGTTGGCTATATCTTCATTAACAGATGTGCGGCCGCTTGGTTGGTATGCCTGGATTGCTAGCTGACACCATAGTTTTTTCTTTTGATTAACAAATTCTTATATACTTATGACATATTCAAGAACTGATGATATTACTATGCGTAGAAAATTAAATTGAATGTATCTAATGATGCAACGTTTAATTAATTGGCTAAATTTAATATGTTTCTGTAAAAATAATAAATCCTGGCCTAAGCACGCGTTCTCTTTTACTACATCTTAATAAACTGAATGTTTTTTTAATCCTCGTGTCTTACCACCCACGCATATATGATAATTACGCTAATGGGGTAGTGATGAGGAAGGAAACATTTGTGAGGTAATCTACCCACATACTGATATACAGAATGCGTGGAAGGAGAATGGGAAATCACTAAGGAATATCCGTCTAGTATTCTAGCCCCAAACTTATCATCAGCAGGCCAGTATAAAAAGCGTATGACGCCTTAGACCATTCGGCCACTGAAGCCGGTAACCCTAATGTTAAATACACATCCAAATAACAAATACTTAGTTGTATAAAATGCAACATCATTGACATAAGCATAAGTTCTGTCTTTTTAATTGTTTGCCTTGAACTTTTACACTCAGTTGACGTCATCACGATAAAAGGCTTTGTTAAGCCCATATAATTCCGTATAATAATTTATAGTCCTGTTTTCTGAACTCTGTAGGAGGGGGGGGGGGGGGAGACACCAAACAAGAAAGAAAGAGCGGCTGCAAAGTGTCTTTGAGAAGACAGAGATAGGCAAAGAGGTTTTGTTGGTTGGGAAAGTGAGGTTGGAGGGGGAGGGGGGTAGAAAACGACAGGCTAAAACTCCAAAGTGACGCTATAAAAACCTGGACACTAAACGTCACCCGTTATGACTTTGAGTACCGTATTATTGGCCGCATCACGACCCCGAAATGCACCGCTTCAACAGTAGTGGAGTCAAAAAGTGATCGTAAAAGCTACCGGAGTCACGTGCCCTCCACTCCCTTTTCCCACCTTGGGATATAAAAAAAACTCGCGGTAACGTTTAAAAACTAGTAAAAATCTTCTCACCCCCCTCCATACGCAGTGGTCCTTTAGGCCCCAAATTCTTTATCACAACGGCTATCTGACTTGTCTTTTCAAGTGTCTGTCTTAGTGTAATGTTCGTTCGTCCCAGTTTATTTGAAAGTAAAAGGTGACACACAGACAAGTAAGCGGGGACACGGGGTTAAGGGGTTAGAGGAAACATACGATTAAATAAAACTCGGCCATTTGAAACACTCTACCTCGTCCAACTCTGAATTTGAATGTTTGTCTGGAGCTTTTCTTCCGAATGTTTATCTAAGTCGGTAACACATCTATACATTAAACTAAAGGTCGCACGGTTGATGTATTACAATCGTACCCATAGGTGGAATCTCAGCATTTTGATTGGGGGGGGGGGGGGGGGTAGGGATTCATACCGAGGGGTCTGGTGCGGTATTCCATACCTATTTAAGGTGACCTGGCGGTCTAGGGGTAAGGTGTCAGACTTCTATGCTGACGGCCGGGGTTCGATCCTCGGTACCGGCAAAGAATTATCTGATTGCCAAACACTTCCTTCACCTCTGGCAAGACATCTTGTGAATGTGGGGAATGCCACGCCACCACCGTGGTTCGGATCCCACGTTAAACTGTAGGTCATCCATTTCATCTCACAATCACCCTACCATTACACATTAGCGTAAGTGCGTATAACCCGAACGGGTAGTAAGACGCGGTGCTAATAATAATAACATACCTATTTACAGAGATTCTGATTGAGACTGGCCACAACTTATGATACAATAAGAATTATTTCAAATCAATTACATAATATTTTAAATTATCAATACAATACAATTACTTTGCTTACTTTATTGAAATAACATTATTCAATAGTGGATTGTGCTTGTCGGCTTGTATTTAGCCCGTTTTAGTGTCCTCTAAATATTGGATGGATGGAGGAGGTAGCTTCCCCCCCCCCCCTTACTCTCCCTCAAATTTCACCTATGATACGTGCTTTGACTGAAATCAGGACTTTATATTTCCAAAATATAGTCGATCAATGCTGTTGTATTTTCTAATCAGACTATATTGAAAGTAGTGATCTGAGATTGATTAACAATTTGTATAGTTGATATTGAATAATATTGAGTTTAAGTTGTTACAAAAAAAGACTCGACAAATTGTATGGTTGTGAGAAATATGGTTTCATGCGTGTATAGTTTTATGCAACATTGGTAGTTTTTGATATTTGCTAATTGGTTAAACTATCAAAAAATAAATGTTTGCTTATTTTAATATTGGTCTAACTTTTCGAAATGTGTTTAATCACTTACAACTATATTTTAATTCATAGCCTCTGGTTTCTTAAGATGTTTTGATAGGCAATTTGTAAATCGGGCTACATGGGGCACCTATGAGAATTGTTATTCAAACTTGATACAGGAGAGATGATACTCAGGCTTGGGCCAACTAGGAGGGTTGGTACTCAGGCTTGGGCCAACTAGGAGGATTGGTACTCGAGGCTTGGGTCAACTAGGAGGATTGGTACTCGAGGTTTGGGACAACTAGGAGGATTGGTACTCGGGCTTGGGCCAACTAGGAGGGTTGGTACTCAGGCTTGGGCCAACTAGGAGTGTTGGTACTCAGGCTTGGGCCAACTAGTAGTGTTGGTACTCTGACTTGGGTCAACTAGGAGAGTTAGTATTCTGACTTGGGTCAACTAGGAGAGTTGGTACTCGGGTCTGGGACAACTAGGAGAGTTGGTACTCGGGTCTGGGACAACTAGGAGAGTTGGTTCTCGGGTCTGGGACAACTAGGAGTGTTGGTACTCGAGGCTTGGGTCAACTAGGAGTGCTGGTACTCGAGGCTTGGGTCAACTAGGAGGATTGGTACTCGAGGCTTGGGTCAACTAGGAGGATTGGTACTCGAGGTTTGGGACAACTAGGAGGATTGGTACTCGGGTCTGGGACAACTAGGAGAATTGGTACTCGAGGCTTGGGTCAACTAGGAGTGCTGGTACTCGAGGCTTGGGTCAACTAGGAGGGTTGGTACTCGAGGTTTGGGACAACTAGGAGTGTTGGCTCTCGGGTCTGGTACAAGTAGGAGGGTTGGTCCTCGGGTCTGGGACAAGTAGGAGGGCCATTACTTGACAATAGAGACTTAAGTTGATAGCTGCCACTCTTTTAATCGGATGAACTATTTTGTAATTCAGTCAAAATAAAAATTTGTATTTCATTTGGCTTTGAATCATCAATACCCGAGTTAACGGATAAAAATGATAGCATGTAGCTTTCCTCCCATTATCTCTTCAATATCTCTTTTTTAATTTTGTTCTGGCTATTAAACTTGTGAAAATTGTTTAATTTCATTTCAATGGGTTCAGCTACAACAACATTTTATTTTTTGTGAAAATTGGTTCTTGAAAATCATATCATTAAATCAAAATTATGTTCAAATGCTTTCAAATTACCTTCCGAAAGGTTAAATTCCTGAAATAATCTCTCAAGGAGGGGGAGGGGGATGTCACACCCTTGCCAGACGGGGCGCCAATCCACCCCCATTTGGAAAACCCACATGGGCGCCGTTGCAATTATTATATGTCATTGAAACAACACACAAGAATAAAAGGTAAACTAGAATATTTTTGCCTTATCTCACTATCATAATTTCTAAAAATGTTCATCTTTATTTGATAAGGAGTAATATTAATTGATAGTAAAGTTATCTCTTCTTTTTTATTAGTTTTATTCTCTTCTCCTTATTTTATATACGTTTTAGTTTTTCTTCTATGACGACGACATGTTTCGGTGATTTTTCACCATCTTTTATTATTATTATTATTATTATTAGCACCGCGTCTTACTACCCGTTCGGGTTATACGCACTTAAGCTAATGTGTAATGGTAGGGTGATTGTGAGATGAAATGAAGGACCTACAGTTTAACGTGGAATCCGAACCACGGTGGAGACCTGGCATTCCTCACATTCACAAGATGTCTTGTCAGAGGTGAAGGAAGGGTTTGGAAATCAGAAAAATCTGTGCCGGGACGAGGATTGAACCCGGCGCCAGCATAGAAGTCTGACACCTTACCCCTAGACCACCAGGTCACCTTCACCATCTTCAAGTCTTATTTGCATTAAAGATTATTAATTTTAATTCATATGCTAATATAATAGTATAAAGGAAAATCAATCATCTTTAATACAAACAAGACTTTAAGATGGTTAAAAATCATCGAAACAATTCATCGTCATAGAAGAAAAACTAAAACCTACATAAAATAAGGAGATAAAATTAATAAATAAGAATATATGTCTACTATCAATCAATATCATAAGCTACTATAAAGATATCTAAAAAAAAAGTTAACTTATTACTTTGATATGTTACTGAGTGACTTTTTTTGTTTTGTTTTTAAAAAAAATTACTTCTTAAGAGAGATTTTAGAGGACATTTCTCGAAAGTGGCAGAATGGTGTCATAGAGCTTTTCTCCACTTGCTACTTTCTTCATCTTCGCTTTTTCTCTCTCTCTCCGAGAGGGAGAGATGAAACTCTGCATTGATGGCCCGCGCATGTGCAGTTAGGGCGTGTTTTATTGATTCGAGTAGCGTCCAGACGAACGTCTTCCGCAGCATCACGGGAAAAAAAGGGGTGGTTGAGGATTTCTGGAGGGGACGGGGAAGTAAAGGGTGTAGATCTGGTCCAGTGAACGTTGGGAAAAATAGGAGAAAAAGTACGAAAAGCTGGAGAAGAAATAATCCGATAAGAATCCTTCCCATTACCCGCTTATCTTAGTAACTCTCTATTACCCAATTCTACTTATGAATAAATGTTGGAATAAAGGGCAATAAACTTTTTTTTACACTTCTTTTTATTACAGTGCTTTTGGTGGATTTTGATTTTCTTTTTTTTTTTTAATTCTCTAGAATGGATGATAATATTTTTCTATTATTTCCTTTGTCTGGTGATAATTAAAGTATAATAGATTAAAGTAGTAAAAAAAACTATACAAAAGAGAAAATATATTTGGACAGAGTTTATTTGAAAACTGTGATGACAAATCTGAGTGCTCTTATAAATTTGCTGGATATGATTAGTGAAGTACGATGTCAGAGCGAGGGATGGATGGATGGATGGATGGATGGAGTTAAATATTCATTTAATACTAAGACAAATTTTTGGTGAATGTTGGTACTAATATTAAAAACTAATATTCCTTTAAAAACGGTAATTATATCCGAATAATATTAGAGAAATAAAAATTGATATTTATTTTGGTCACCATGTCTCACCATTCATCTGGGCTGTGCGCTTATGGTGCTAGGGATGAGTAGGATGGAATTTAGACGCAGTGTATCTGAATTATTACAGTGGTGGGAGAGTTAAAAACAATCTGGGAGAGACTTCTCTTAATAAACTCAACCGGGATTCTAACCTCGATTCCCCGGTTATAGCCAGTCCATTTGATTGTGAGTGCAACTACTTGAAATTAGACCATTTGACTACCAAAGTGGGTAGAATTGTTTTTATTTTTTTAAGTTATGGAAGAATTTGAGTCTGTTTCAATCATTATCAGCTTCGTGGATATACTATTGGCCTACTACTGTAGTTATAAATAGATATATGTATGACATTACTAGTATTGAAATGCATTTTGTTTGTTTACTATTTTTTCCTACAGATCTCTGAAACGAATTCATTTTTGCCTCAAACAATTAAGTTTCTGTATTTGTGTCATATTTTCCAGACCAGAAGATACAATTCCTGTAACTATAGCTGTGGGTTAGGGATGTAATGATATATCTTATATTTTTAGGGCTTGATTTTATTTATGGTTTCTAATGAAATAACACTTTTTAATGTATCAAAGCCTTAAAGACTTATATATATCTTAATCTTCTGTAATAAAGTCTAAAGTATATTATTATTATTAGCACCGCGTCTTACTACCCGTTCGGGTTATACGCATCTAAAGTATAAATACCTTGTAAATATTTGACAAATATTAATAACGTAGCTTATACATACATACACATTCATGTATATGTATATATGTAAGCTTATGTATATAAGTTATAAATATACACACTTATATACATATGTATATGTAGATAGGCGTAAATAAATTATAAGTAATTGTTTGCCAAAATGTTTCCAAGGTATATTATACTTAAGGCTTTATTACAGAAGATTTAGTTAAGATATAATGTTATTGATAGCATATTGTGGCTTTTAAAAATACTATATATATCAAATTTATGGCTTGTTCTAATATCATATATAAATAGGCCAAAGCTCACACCAATTTTAACTACCTATTACTCTCTAATGTTTAGCTTAGTATCATTTATCTATTACGATTTGGTTTTGCCAAACTGACTAGTCAATAATTCCTCTCGCTTATTGTGACTAGGATAGAGTGGAAAATATATATCTTGTCTAATAAATTTATTGAAGATTCTATGTTTAGATCAAGAAACAACTTTATTTCACGTGTCATTGAAACTCAAGAGCGATAGCAAATAAAACAAACGTCGTGTAACCAAAAAATATAGCATTCCCAGATAGAACGACGAGTGGACAAGCCATTTAGACTTACAAAACGCATAACTCTTAAACGCATGTGCTGTAAACCAATCTGAACACACATTCTGGGAACCCATAGAAGGACGCTGCTGCCTATGATATGTGTATTAAATAATAATTTCATGGCTCAGCGACACTCGTTATGGGTTATCCAGTGAGAGTTTCAGAGGAAGTATTGCTTCTCACTCCATGGGGTCCCCCTAGAGCTCCCCTATGGGGTTGGTTTTGGTGGTCTGATTAGAAGGTTTTCTGTAAGGGGACAGAGAGGTTATGGGATGGGGTTGAATCTCTGGACCCCACGCTGGGTTATTCCCGAGCTAATGGTGTCACATTTCTGGGAAGAAAACTTTTTCATCCAACTCACTTCATCTTATTTTCTTCGTTCTTTATTTAGGGGGAAGGAAAGGGGTAGAGAAAAGGGGTGATAGAAATGTTCTCGAGACTCCCCACTCCTTCTTTACACTGGTGCTGTGTTGAATTAGCATATCCAGTGATCTCTTCAACGAGTCCCCCATAGAGACAGTAAAAAAAAAAAAGATAGAAGGTCCCTTATTGTAGTATGAATATATTCATGGAAGTTACTCTATGCATGGTCTATTTTCCAAGACGCATTGTCATCCCTAACTTCTTGAATGGATCCCTAAGGATGTTCTTCTTTCTATCCTTGTCTTTCTTATTGTCCTTTTTTTTTTTTTTTAACGGGAGTTCTGCTCTTCCTTGAGCGGAGGATGAGGAATATGGCGTCCTCCGCTGAGACTGCCATCGTTGGAAGGTTCCATTTTCTCTTGTCTTCTGCATCGGAATTGACTTTTCTTTGAGTTTTTCACTCCTGCGTTTTTATCTCCACTCTCCCACCCCCTTTCACTTCCCTTACGAATTTTGGTTCCTATCTCACATCCAGTTGTTCGTACCCTACGTTTTCACAAAATTCAAATAGTTCTAGTCGTATGGACTTTTTTTTTTTCCTTTCTGTATTTTTTTGTTCCTCTCAGTTTTCTGTATTTTTTTTTCTATGACAACAGAGAGTGTGAGGTTTTACTTTAGAGATGCCCACGGGTAATCATCAGAAATGGCAATTCTGCACACAAAAAAAAACAGTTTTTTTTAAACTCGCAGTAAATGACAGTTTTTATAACGTAGCAATATCTTCAAATAATTCCCGTCCAATATTTGGAAATAAAAAATAAATAGTATTAGGTCTAGCTTATGATTGTGTTTTTAACTGAAAGTTGTATGGTCATTTTAACTTCAAAATATTCTCAGCCTTTATAAAAAATCTTTAAAGCCTATTTAATAATTGTTTTATCATAGCCTAACATAGTTGCGAAACGTCATTAAAGAGTAAAAAAAATTCCTAAGATATATATTAAAATATATCACTAATCATAAAGGGTGACCTGGTGGTCTAGGAGTAAGGTGTCGGACTTCTGAGCTAGGGTCTGGGGTTCAATCCTCGGTCCCGGCACAAATTTATCTGATTACCAAACCCTTCCTTCACCTCTGACAAGACATCTTGTGAATGTGGGGAATGCCAGGCCTCCACCGTGGTTCGGATTCCACGTTAAACTGTAGGTCCTTCATTTCATCTCACATCACCCTACCATTACACATTAGCGTAAGTGCGTATAACCCGAACGGGTAGTAAGACGCGGTGCTAATATTATTACTGATCATAAAGGCATTTTATTCATGAATAAACACATACTAGTTGAAGTTATATAAAAACAAGAGGTTTATTTCAAATATTAGGTTTAACACCGGATAGAAACTTATCTTATAACATTTAAACAACTAACTAAACGCCAGCTATTTATTTTAGATAGATGTTATTTAAATAAGATGTGAATTAAATTGATGATGGAGTGGTTGAGTATATTGAAAATTTAAAAAACTATTTAAAATATAATTTAGCACCTAGAACCTTAGTTTCATTAAAACACACCAAAAAATTAAAAATATTCACAATGAGTGAGTTCGTTAATTAGTATTATTATACCATAGTCTTTCACTTTCCTTATCTCCCCCTTCACCCCCCCCCTCATCTCTTCTCGACCTGGGTGTGGTAATCTAATTATTAGGTAGTGTTTTTTTTTAATGATTCTTAATCAAGTAATCATTATATTTAGTGTGCATATATTTAATCAGAGTTCAATTTATGTGCCAATATTATAATTTTATTTTGTGTAGTGCTAAGCGACTTAGTTTGTGTTGTTGCTACCCGTGACGTAAGTCAAGATAGAATTTTCCAATTTTAGCTTATTTATGTTTTATTTGACGAGATTTAAATATATTAACAGTGAAACAAATACCATACATTCTTAAATTATTCTAAATATATTCTTACATTATCTCAAAATTATTTTTTTATCAAGAAGTTTTTTAAACGTATCTTTAAAAAAAATTACAACCTGGGTTATTTGGTGTATTCACGAAAATGTCCAGATAAATTACCCTGCCAGGATGTGTCTATTTATTATAGGAAACAATAAATAGCTAATTAATAAATGCAACTCAATACTGACCTGGTACAAAGAGCTATAAAAATATTATTTGTCTTTTTAACGCTTGGACTTGTTAATATAGTTCGTGTTTAGTAACTTAACTATCACTCTTTATAAACCTGTATAAAAACATCCCTAAGCGAATAGCGTCATTTCAGTGGTCATTGAATGGTTTCATCATTGTCGGTCCCCATTGTTACCCAGATAACGTATTGCCAACATTCTAGTGCAAAATGACCCCATACAGGACAGATACGTTTATTCTCCAATGGTGTATGCTATCTGAGCTATAAAAGCGATAACAACGCAGTGTTCCTGAGTATTGTACATAGCTTCGTATACATGTAAATATAGCAGGACTATATGGAGAAAGAGTATTGTAAAATTACTTAGGAAGGACACACAAAAAAACGAGGCATGTTGTTTTGTTAATGGTTTGATGGGGTGATTGTGATAAGGCGTTTTAGTTTCTGGGCAAGACAAGTTTTGCTGAGTACGGTAGTTCTATATTTCGGGTGTAGAGGGAAGAGGGTAAACTGGTTATTGAACGAAAAAAAAGCAATCAATTTTATATAAATTAATAATAATGTATAATATATGATATATATATATATATATATATATATATATTAAATGAAACATTAAAATTAACATTGAATTCACTAACTTTATTCAAAATATTTGACATCAAGTACATCCAAAATAATTCCCTATAATTGTTTTTATACAACTATGCTTAGGCCTACTCCTAGAGGGATAGCTAATTCTGGTTTGTCGGTGACATGAAGGTCATGGTGAGAATCTCGGCTGGGTTCACCAAGTGTGTTTTTTTCCCTAAATCATTCCTCAAAAAATGGCTTGTCGTGAAGTGTTGTCAAGGTTGTCAGAGCTTGTTAAACATGTACATTTGAAACGGTTTTTTTTTCTCAAACTCTTTCCCCAATTGAACAATCATACATAGACTCTGTTTTACATACCTCACCTGGGAATATAATTCCTTAGATTCCTGGCCAATGAATGTT